>OU452314.1:12760000-15160000 GCA_911728475.2 Pterostichus madidus | reverse complement strand
TTTCTCGCTTAAATATCACGAAAAAATTAAATTGTAAGAATATCCCTGAGTAACTCTATTTGTTTATTAGATTTTTTCTAATAAGTTTGATTCTAGCTTTTTTTCCTGAGGTGTAACGATGTTTAATTTTTCAAGAGATAGAAACGATTATTTTATATTTCTCGCTTAAATATCACGATAAAATTAAATTGTAAGAATATTCCTTAGTAACTTTATTTGTGTATTAGATTTTTCTAAATAAGTGTGATTCTAGCATTTTTTCCTGAGGAGTAACGATGTTTTAATTTTTCTGGAACTAGAAAGGAATATTTTAGTTTTCTCGCTAAAATATCACGAAAAAATTAAATTGTAAGAATATCCCTGAGTAACTTTATTTGTTTATTAGATTTCTTCTAATAAGTTTGATTCTGGAAATTTTTCCTGAGGAGAAACGATGTTTAATTTTTCAAGAGCTAGAAACGATTATTTTAGATTTCTCGCTTAAATATCACGATAAAATTAAATTGTAAGAATATCCCTGAGTAACTTTATTTGTTCCTTAAATTGTTTTAATAAGTTTGATTTTAGCATTTTTTTCTGAGAAGTAAGGATGTTTTAATTTTTCTGGAACTAGAAACGAATATTTTAGTTTTCGCTCTTAAATATCACGAAAAAATTAAATTGTAAGAATATACCTGAGTAACTTTATTTGTTTATTAGATTTTTTCTAATAAGTTTGATTCTATCATTTTTTCCTGAGGAGAAACGATGTTTAATTTTCAAGAGCTAGAAAAGATTATTTTAGATTTCTCGCTTAAATATCACGATAAAATTAAATTGTAAGAATATTCCATAGTATCTTTATTTTTATATTAGATTTTTCTAAATAAGTTTGATTCTAGCATTTTTTCCTGAGGAGTAACGATGTTTGAATTTTTCTGGAACTATAAAGTAATATTTTAGTTTTCTCGCTAAAATATCACGATAAAATTAAATTGTAAGATATCCCTGAGTAACTTTATTTGTATATTAGATTTTTTTAAATAAGTTTGATTCTAGCATTTTTTCCTGAGGAGTAACGATGTTTTTTTTTTCTGGAACTATAAATGATTATTTTAGTTTTCTCGCTAAAATATCACGATAAAATTAAATTGTAAGAATATCCCTGAGTAACTTTATTTGTCTATTAGATTTTTTTAAATAAGTTTGATTTTAGCATTTTTTCCTGAGTAGTAACGATGATTTAATTTTTCTGGAACTAGAAACGAATATTTTAGTTTTCTCGCTTAAATATCACGAAAAAATTAAATTATTAGAATGTCCCAAAGTAACTTTATTTGTATATTAGATTTTTCTAAATATGTTTGATTCTAGCATTTTTTCCTGACGAGTAACGATGTTATAATTTTTCTGGAACTAGAAACGAATATTTTAGTTTTCTCGCTTAAATATCACGATAAAATAAAATTCTAAGAATATCCCTGAGTAACTTTATATGTATATTATATTTTTCTAAATAAGTTTCATTCTAGCATTTTTTCCTGAGGAGTAACGATGTTTTCATTTTTCTGGAACTAGAAAGTAATATTTTAGTTTTCTCGCTAAAATATCACGATAATATTAAATTGTTAGAATATCGTAACTTTATTTGTATATTATATTTTTCGAAATAAGTTTGATTCTAGCATTTTTTCCTGAGGAGTAACGATGTTTAATTTTTCAAGAGATAGAAACGATTATTTTAGATTTCACGCTTAAATATCACGATAAAATTAAATTGTAAGAATATCCCTGAGTAACTTTATTTGTATATTAGATTTTTCTAAATAAGTTTGATTCTAGCATTTTTTCCTGAGGAGAACGATGTTTTAATTTATCTGGAACTAGAAAGTAATATTTTAGTTTTCTCGCTAAAATATCACGATAAAATTAAATTTTAAGAATATCCCTGAGTAACTTTATTTGTTTATTAGATTTTTTTAATAAGTTTTATTCTAGCAATTTTTCCTGAAGAGTAACGATATTTTAATTTTTCTGGACTATAAACGAATATTTCAGTTTTCTCGCTTAAATATCACGATAAAATTAAATTGTTAGAATATCCCAGAGTATATTTGTATATTAGATTTTTCTAAATAAGTTTGATTCTAGCATTTTTTCCTGAGGAGTAACGATGTTTAATTTTTCAAATGCTAGAAACGATTATTTTAGATTTCTCGCTTAAATATCACGATAAAATTAAATTGTAAGAATATTCCTGAGTAACTTTATTTGTTCCTTAAATTGTTTTAATAAGTTTGATTTTAGCATTTTTTCCTGAGATGTAAGGATGTATTAATTTTTCAGGAACTAGAAAGGAATATTTTAGTTTTCTCTCTTAAATATCACGAAAAAATTAAATTGTAAGAATATCCCAGAGTAACTTTATTTGTTTATTAGATTTTTTCTAATAAGTTTGATTCTAGCATTTTTTCCTGAGGTGTAACGAAGTTTAATTTTTCAAGAGCTAGAAACGATTATTTTAGATTTCTCGCTTAAATAACACGATAAAATTAAATTGTAAGACTATCCCTGAGTAACTTTATTAGTATATTAGATTTTTTTAAATAAATTTGATTCTAGCATTTTTTCCTGAGGAGTAACGATGTTTAATTTTTCAAGAGCTAGAAACGATTATTTTAGATTTCACGCTTAAATATCACGATAAAATTAAATTGTAAGAATATCCCTGAGTAACTTTATTTGTATATTAGATTTTTCTAAATAAGATTGATTGTAGCATTTTTTCCTGAGGAGAACGATGTTTTAATTTATCTGGAACTAGAAAGTAATATTTTAGTTTTCTCGCTAAAATATCACGATAAAATTAAATTATAAGAATATCCCTGAGTAACTTTATTTGTTTATTAGATTTTTTTAAATAAGTTTGATTTTAGCAATTTTTCCTGACTAGTAACGATGTTTTAATTTTTCTGGAACTAGAAACGAATATTTTAGTTTTCTCTCTTAAATATCACGATAAAATTAAATTGTAAGAATATCCCTGAGTAACTTTATTTGTTTATTAGATTTTTTCTAATAAGTTTGATTCTAGCATTTTTTCCTGTGGAGTAACGAAGTTTAATTTTTCAAGAGCTAGAAAAGGTTATTTTAGATTTCTCGCTTAAATAACACGATAAAATTAAATTGTAAGAATATCCCTGAGTAACTTTATGAGTATATTAGATTTTTTTAAATAAGTTTGATTCTAGCATTTTTTCCTGAGGAGTAACGATGTTTTAATTTTTCTGGAACTAGAAAGGATTATTTTAGTTATCTCGCTAAAATATCACGATAAAATTAATTTGTAAGAATATCCCTGAGTAACTTTATTTGTTTATAAGATTTTTTAAATAAGTTTGATTTTAGCATTTTTTCCTGAGTAGTAATGATGTTTTAATTTTTCTGGAACTAGAAAGGAATATTTTAGTTTTCACGCTAAAATATCACGATAAAATTAAATTGTAAGAATATCCCTGAGTAACTTTATTAGTATATTAGATTTTTTTAAATAAGTTTGATTCTAGCATTTTTTCCTGAGGAGTAACGATGTTTTTTTTTTCTGGAACTATAAATGATTATTTTAGTTTTCTCGCTAAAATATCACGATAAAATTAAATTGTAAGAATATCTCTGAGTAACTTTATTTGTTTATTAGATTTTTTTAATAAGTTTGATTCTAGCATTTTTTCCTGAAGAGTAACGATGTTTTAATTTTTCTGGACTATGAACGAATAATTTTGTTTTCTCGCTTAAATATCACGATAAAATTAAATTGTTAGAATATCACAGAGTAACTTTATTTGTATATTAGATGTTTCTAAATAAGTTTGATTCTAGCATTTTTTCCTGAGGAGTAACTATGTTTTAATTTTTCTGGACTATAAACGAATATTTCAGTTTTCTCGCTTAAATATCACGATAAAATTAAATTCTAAGTATATCCCTGAGTAACTTTATATGTATATTAGATTTTTCTAAATAAGTTTCATTCTAGCATTTTTTCCTGAGGAGTAACGATGTTTTAATTTTTCTGGAACTAGAAAGTAATATTTTAGTTTTCTCGCTAAAATATCACGATAAAATTAAATTGTAAGAATATCGTAACTTTATTTGTATATTAGATTTTTCTAAAGTTTGATGCTAGCATTTTTTCCTGAGGAGTAACGATGTTTAATTTTTCAAGAGCTAGAAACGATTATTTTATATTTCACGCTTAAATATCACGATAAAATTAAATTGTAAGAATATCCCTTAGTAACTTTATTTGTATATTAGATTTTTCTAAATAAGTTTGATTCTAGCATTTTTTCCTGAGGAGTAATGATGTTTTAATTTTTCTGGAACTAGAAAGAATATTTTAGTTTTCTCGCTAAAATATCACGATAAAATTAAATTGTAAGAATATCTCTGAGTAACTTTATTTATTTATTAGATTTTTTTAAATAAGTTTGATTTTAGCATTTTTTCCTGAGTAGTAACGATGTTTAAATTTTTCTGGAACTAGAAACGAATATTTTAGTTTTCTCGCTTAAATATCACGAAAAAATTAAATTGTAAGAATATCCCTGACTAACTTTATTTGTTTATTAGATTTTTTCTAATAAGTTTGATTCTAGCATTTTTTCCTGAGGAGTAACGATGTTTAATTTTTCAAGAGCTAGAAACGATTATTTTAGATTTCTCGCTTAAATATCACGATAAAATTAAATTGTAAGAATATCCCTTAGTAACTTTATTTGTATATTAGATTAATCTAAATAAGTTTTATTCTAGCATTTTTTCCTGAGGAGTAACGATGTTTTAATTTTTCTGGAACTAGAAAGTAATATTTTAGTTTTCTCGCTAAAATATCACGAAAAAATTAAATTGTAAGAATATCCCTGAGTAACTTTATTTGTTTATTAGATTTTTTCTAATAAGTTTGATTCTAGCATTTTTTCCTGAGGAGAAACGATGTTTAATTTTCAAGAGCTAGAAAAGATTATTTTAGATATCTCGCTTAAATATCACGATAAAATTAAATTGTAAGAATATCCCTTAGTAACTTTATTTGTGTATTAGATTTTTCTAAATAAGTTTTATTCTAGCATTTTTTCCTGAGGAGTAACAATGTTTTAATTTTTCTGGATCTAGAAAGGAATATTTTAGTTTTCTCGCTAAAATATCACGAAAAAATTAAATTTTAAGAATATCCCTGAGTAACTTTATTTGTATATTAGATTTTTTTAAATAAGTTTGATTCTAGCATTTTGTCCTGAAGAGAACTATGTTTTAATTTATCTGGAACTAGAAAGTAATATTTTAGTTTTCTCGCTAAAATATCACGATAAAATTAAATTGTAAGAATATCCCTCAGTAACTTTATTTGTTTATTAGATTTTTTTAATAAGTTTGATTCTAGCAATTTTTCCTGAAGAGTAACCATGTTTTAATTTTTCTGGACTATAAACGAATATTTCAGTTTTCTCGCTTAAATATCACGATAAAATTAAATTGTTAGAATATCCCAGAGTATATTTGTATATTAGATTTTTTTAAATAAGTTTGATTCTAGCATATTGTCCTGAAGAGAACGATGTTTTAATTTATCTGGAACTAGAAAGTAATATTTTAGTTTTCTCGCTTAAATATCACGAAAAAAATAAATTGTAAGAATATCCCTGACTAACTTTATTTGTTTATTAGATTTTTTCTAATAAGTTTGATTCTAGCATTTTTTCCTGAGGAGTAACGATGTTTAATTTTTCAAGAGCTAGAAACGATTATTTTAGATTTCTCGCTTATCACGATAAAACTAAATTGTAAGAATATCCCTGAGTAACTTTATTTGTATATTAGATTTTTCTAAATAAGTTTGATTCTAGCATTTTTTCCTGAGGAGTAACGATGTTTTAATTTTTCTGGAACTAGAAAGTAATATTTTAGTTTTCTCGCTAAAATATCACGATAAAATTAAATTGTAAGAATATCCCTGAGTAACTTTATTTATTTATTAGATTTTTTTAAATAAGTTTGACTCTAGCATTTTTTCCTGAGGCGTAACGATGTTTCATTTTTCAAGAGCTAGAAACGATTATTTTAGATTTCTCGCATAAATATCACGATAAAATTAAATTGTAAGAATATCCCTTAGTAACTTTATTTGTATATTAGATTATTCTAAATAAGTTTGATTCTAGCATTTTTTCCTGAGGAGTAACGATGTTTTAATTTTTCTGGAACTAGAAAGTAATATTTTAGTTTTCTCGCTAAAATATCACGAAAAAATTAAATTGTAAGAATATCCCTGAGTAACTTTATTTGTTCCTTAAATTGTTTTAATAAGTTTGATTTTAGCTTTTTTTCCTGAGAAGTAAGGATGTTTTAATTTTTCTGGAACTAGAAACGAATATTTTAGTTTTCTCTCTTACATATCACGAAAAAATTAAATTGTAAGAATATACCTGAGTAACTTTATTTGTTTATTAGATTTTTTCTAATAAGTTTGATTCTATCATTTTTTCCTGACGAGAAACGATGTTTAATTTTCAAGAGCTAGAAAAGATTATTTTAGATATCTCGCTTAAATATCACGATAAAATTAAATTGTAAGAATATTCCTTAGTAACTTCATTTGTATATTAGATTTTTCTAAATAAGTTTGATTCTAGCATTTTTTCCTGAGGAGTAATGATGTTTTAATTTTTCTGGAACTAGAAAGAATATTTTAGTTTTCTCGCTAAAATATCACGATAAAATTAAATTGTAAGAATATCTCTGAGTAACTTTATTTGTTTATTAGATTTTTTTAAATAAGTTTGATTTTAGCATTTTTTCCTGAGTAGTAACGATGTTTTAATTTTTCTGGAACTAGAAACGAATATTTTAGTTTTCTCGCTTAAATATCACGAAAAAATTAAATTGTAAGAATATCCCTGAGTAACTTTATTTGTTTATTAGATTTTTTTAAATAAGTTTGATTTTAGCAATTTTTCCTGACTAGTAACGATGTTTTAATTTTTCTGGAACTAGAAACGAATATTTTAGTTTTCTCGCTTAAATATCACGAAAAAATTAAATTGTAAGAATATCCCTGAGTAACTTTATTTGTTTATTAGATTTTTCTAATAAGTTTGATTCTAGCATTTTTTTCTTAGGAGTAACGATGTTTAATTTTTCAAATGCTAGAAACGATTATTTTAGATTTCTCGCTTAAATATCACGATAAAATTAAATTGTAAGAATATCCCTGAGTAACTTTATTTGTATATTAGATTTTTCTAAATAAGTTTGATTCTAGCATTTTTTCCTGAAGAGTAACGATGTTTTAATTTTTCTGGAACTAGAAAGGAATATTTTAGTTTTCTCGCTAAAATATCACGATAAAATTAAATTGTAAGAATATCCCTGAGTAACTTTATTTGTTTATTAAATTTTTTTAAATAAGTTTGATTCTAGCATTTTTCCTGAGGAGTAACGATGTTTTAATTTTTCTGGAACTAGAAAGGAATATTTTAGTTTTCTCGCTAAAATATCACGAAAAAATTAAATTGTAAGAATATCCCTGAGTAACTTTATTTGTTTATTAGATTTTTTCTGATAAGTTTGATTCTAGCATTTTTTCCTGTGGAGAAACGAGTTTAATTTTTCAAGAGCTAGAAACGATTATTTTAGATTTCTCGCTTAAATATCACGATAAAATTAAATTGTAAGAATATCCCTGAGTAACTTTATTTGTTCCTTAAATTGTTTTAATAAGTTTGATTTTAGCATTTTTTCCTGAGAAGTAAGGATGTTTTAATTTTTCTGGAACTAGAAACGAATATTTTAGTTTCTCTCTTAAATATCACGAAAAAATTAAATTGTAAGAATATCCCTGAGTAACTTTATTTGTTTATTAGATTTTTTCTAATAAGTTTGATTCTAGCAATTTTTGCTGAAGAGTAACGATGTTTTAATTTTTCTGGACTATAAACGAATATTTCAGTTTTCTCGCTTAAATATCACGATAAAATTAAATTGTTAGAATATCCCAGAGTAACTTTATTTGTATATTAGATTTTTCTAAATAAGTTTGATTCTAGCATTTTTTCCTGAGGAGTAACGATGTTTACATTTTTCTGGAACTATAAACGAATATTTTAGTTTTCTCGCTTAAATATCACGATAAAATTAAATTGTAAGAATATCCCTGAGTAACTTTATTTGTTCCTTAAATTGTTTTAATAAGTTTGATTTTAGCATTTTTTCCTGAGAAGTAACGATGCTTTACTTTTTCTGGAACTAGAAACGAATATTTTAGTTTTCTCGCTAAAATATCACGAAAAAATTAAATTGTAAGAATAACCCTGAGTAACTTTATTTGTTTATTAGATTTTTTCTAATAAGTTTGAAACTAGCTTTTTTTCCTGAGGAGAAACTATGTTTACTTTTTCAAGAGCTAGAAACGATTATTTTAGATTTCTCGCTTAAATATCACGATAAAATTAAATTGTAAGAATAACCCTGAGTAACTTTATTTGTTCCTTAAATTGTTTTAATAAGTTTCATTTTAGCATTTTTTCCTGAGAAGTAAGGATGTTTTAATTTTCCTGGAACTAGAAACGAATATTTTAGTTTTCTCTCTTAAATATCACGATAAAATTAAATTGTTAGAATATCCCTGAGTAACTTTATTTGTTCATTAGATTTTTTCTAATAAGTTTGATTCTAGCATTTTTTCCTGTGGAGTAACGAAGTTTAATTTTTCAAGAGCTAGAAAAGGTTATTTTAGATTTCTCGCTTAAATAACACGATAAAATTAAATTGTAAGAATATCCCTGAGTAACTTTATTAGTATATTAGATTTTTTTAAATAAGTTTGATTCTAGCATTTTTTCCTGAGGAGTAACGATGTTTTAATTTTTCTGGAACTAGAAAGGATTATATTAGTTATCTCGCTAAAATATCACGATAAAATTAAATTGTAAAAATATCCCTGAGTAACTTTATTTGTTTTTTAGATTTTTTTAAATAAGTTTGATTTTAGCATTTTTTCCTGAGTTGTAACGATGTTTTAATTTTTCTGGAACTAGAAAGGAATATTTTAGTTTTCTCGCTAAAATATCACGTTAAAATTAAAATGTAAGAATATCCCTGAGTAACTTTATTTGTTTATTAGATTTTTATAATAAGTTTGATTCTAGCATTTTTTCCTGAAGAGTAACGATGTTTTAATTTTTCTGGACTATAAACCAATAATTTAGTTTTCTCGCTTAAATATCACGATAAAATTAAATTGTTAGAGTATCACAGAGTAACTTTATTTGTATATTAGATGTTTCTAAATAAGTTTGATTCTAGCATTTTTTCCTGAGGAGTAACTATGTTTTAATTTTTCTGGAACTAGAAAGGAATATTTTAGTTTTCTCGCTTAAATATCACGATAAAATTAAATTCTAAGAATATCCCTGAGTAACTTTATTTGTATATTAGATTTCTTTAAATAAGTTTGATTCTAGCATTTTGTCCTGAAGAGAACGATGTTTTAATTTATCTGGAACTAGAAGGTAATATTTTAGTTTTCTCGGTAAAATATCACGATAAAATTAAATTGTAAGAATATCCCTGAGTAACTTTATTTGTTTATTAGATTTTTTTAATAAGTTTGATTCTAGAAATTTTTCCTGAGGAGTAATGATGTTTTAATTTTTCTGGACCTAGAAAGAATATTTTAGTTTTCTCGCTAAAATATCACGATAAAATTAAATTGTAAGAATATCTCTGAGTAACTTTATTTGTTTATTAGATTTTTCTAAATAAGTTTGATGCTAGCATTTTTTTCTGAGTTGTAACGATGTTTTAATTTTTCTGGAACTAGAAACGATTATTTTAGATTTCTCGCTTAAATATCACGATAAAATTAAATTGTAAGAATATCCCTGAGTAACTTTATTTGTTCCTTAAATTGTTTTAATAAGTTTCATTTTAGCATTTTTTCCTGAGAAGTAAGGATGTTTTAATTTTCCTGGAACTAGAAACGAATATTTTAGTTTTCTCTCTTAAATATCACGATAAAATTAAATTGTTAGAATATCCCTGAGTAACTTTATTTGTTCATTAGATTTTTTCTAATAAGTTTGATTCTAGCATTTTTTCCTGTGGAGTAACGAAGTTTAATTTTTCAAGAGCTAGAAAAGGTTATTTTAGATTTCTCGCTTAAATAACACGATAAAATTAAATTGTAAGAATATCCCTGAGTAACTTTATTAGTATATTAGATTTTTTTAAATAAGTTTGATTCTAGCATATTTTCCTGAGGAGTAACGATGTTTTAATTTTTCTGGAACTAGAAAGGATTATTTTAGTTATCTCGCTAAAATATCACGATAAAATTAAATTGTAAAAATATCCCTGAGTAACTTTATTTGTTTATTAGATTTTTTTAAATAAGTTTGATTTTAGCATTTTTTCCTGAGTTGTAACGATGTTTTAATTTTTCTGGAACTAGAAAGGAATATTTTAGTTTTCTCGCTAAAATATCACGATAAAATTAAAATGTAAGAATATCCCTGAGTAACTTTATTTGTTTATTAGATTTTTATAATAAGTTTGATTCTAGCAATTTTTCCTGAAGAGTAACGATGTTTTAATTTTTTTGGAACTAGAAAGGAATATTTTAGTTTTCTCGCTAAAATATCAGGATAAAATTAAATTGTAAGAATATCCCAGAGTAACTTTATTTGTTTATTAAATTTTTTTAATAAGTTTGATTCTAGCATTTTTTCCTGAAGAGTAACGATGTTTTAATTTTTCTGGACTATAAACGAATAATTTAGTTTTCTCGCTTAAATATCACGATAAAATTAAATTGTTAGAATATCACAGAGTAACTTTATTTGTATATTAGATGTTTCTAAATAAGTTTGATTCTAGCATTTTTTCCTGAGGAGTAACTATGTTTTAATTTTTCTGGAACTAGAAACGAATATTTTAGTTTTCTCGCTTAAATATCACGATAAAATTAAATTCTAAGAATATCCCTGAGTAACTTTATATGTATATTAGATTTTTCTAAATAAGTTTCATTCTAGCATTTTTTCCTGAGGAGTAACGATGTTTTAATTTTTCTGGAACTAGAAAGTAATATTTTAGTTTTCTCGCTAAAATATCACGTTAAAATTAAATTGTAAGAATATCTCTGAGTAACTTTATTTGTTTATTAGATTTTTCTAAATAAGTTTGATGCTAGCATTTTTTCCTGAGTTGTAACGATGTTTTAATTTTTCTGGAACTAGAAAGGAATATTTTAGTTTTCTCGCTAAAATATCACGATAAAATTAAAATGTAAGAATATCCCTGAGTAACTTTATTTGTTTATTAGATTTTTATAATAAGTTTGATTCTAGCAATTTTTCCTGAAGAGTAACGATGTTTTAATTTTTCTGGAACTAGAAAGGAATATTTTAGTTTTCTCGTTAAAATATCAGGATAAAATTAAATTGTAAGAATATCCCTGAGTAATTTTATTTGTTTATTAGATTTTTTTAATAAGTTTGATTCTAGCATTTTTTCCTGAAGAGTAACGATGTTTTAATTTTTCTGGACTATAAACCAATAATTTAGTTTTCTCGCTTAAATATCACGATAAAATTAAATTGTTAGAATATCACAGAGTAACTTTATTTGTATATTAGATGTTTCTAAATAAGTTTGATTCTAGCATTTTTTCCTGAGGAGTAACTATGTTTTAATTTTTCTGGAACTAGAAACGAATATTTTAGTTTTCTCGCTTAAATATCACGATAAAATTAAATTCTAAGAATATCCCTGAGTAACTTTATTTGTATATTAGATTTTTTTAAATAAGTTTGATTCTAGCATTTTGTCCTGAAGAGAACGATGTTTTAATTTATCTGGAACTAGAAGGTAATATTTTAGTTTTCTCGCTAAAATATCACGATAAAATTAAATTGTAAGAATATCCCTGAGTAACTTTATTTGTTTATTAGATTTTTTTGATAAGTTTGATTCTAGCAATTTTTCCTGAAGAGTAACGATGTTTTAATTTTTCTGGACTATAAACGAATATTTCAGTTTTCTCGCTTAAATATCACGATAAAATTAAATTGTTAGAATATCCCAGAGTATATTTGTATATTAGATTTTTCTAAATAAGTTTGATTCTAGCATTTTTTCCTGAGGAGTAATGATGTTTTAATTTTTCTGGACCTAGAAAGAATATTTTAGTTTTCTCGCTAAAATATCACGATAAAATTAAAATGTAAGAATATCCCTGAGTAACTTTATTTGTTTATTAGATTTTTATAATAAGTTTGATTCTAGCAATTTTTCCTGAAGAGTAACGATGTTTTAATTTTTCTGGAACTAGAAAGGAATATTTTAGTTTTCTCGTTAAAATATCAGGATAAAATTAAATTGTAAGAATATCCCTGAGTAACTTTATTTGTTTATTAGATTTTTTTAATAAGTTTGATTCTAGCATTTTTTCCTGAAGAGTAACGATGTTTTAATTTTTCTGGACAATAAACCAATAATTTAGTTTTCTCGCTTAAATATCACGATAAAATTAAATTGTTAGAATATCACAGAGTAACTTTATTTGTATATTAGATGTTTCTAAATAAGTTTGATTCTAGCATTTTTTCCTGAGGAGTAACTATGTTTTAATTTTTCTGGAACTAGAAACGAATATTTTAGTTTTCTCGCTTAAATATCACGATAAAATTAAATTCTAAGAATATCCCTGAGTAACTTTATTTGTATATTAGATTTTTTTAAATAAGTTTGATTCTAGCATTTTGTCCTGAAGAGAACGATGTTTTAATTTATCTGGAACTAGAAGGTAATATTTTAGTTTTCTCGCTAAAATATCACGATAAAATTAAATTGTAAGAATATCTCTGAGTAACTTTATTTGTTTATTAGATTTTTTTAATAAGTTTGATTCTAGCAATTTTTCCTGAAGAGTAACGATGTTTTAATTTTTCTGGACTATAAACGAATATTTCAGTTTTCTCGCTTAAATATCACGATAAAATTAAATTGTTAGAATATCCCAGAGTATATTTGTATATTAGATTTTTCTAAATAAGTTTGATTCTAGCATTTTTTCCTGAGGAATAATGATGTTTTAATTTTTCTGGACCTAGAAAGAATATTTTAGTTTTCTCGCTAAAATATCACGATAAAATTAAATTGTAAGAATATCCCTGAGTAGCTTTATTTGTTCCTTAAATTGTTTTAATAAGTTTTGATTTTAGCTTTTTTTCCTGAGAAGTAAGGATGTTTTAATTTTTCTGGAACTAGAAATGAATATTTTAGTTTTCTCGCTAAAATATCACGATAAAATTAAGTCGTAAGAATATCCCTGAGTAACTTTATTTGTTTATTAGATTTTTTCTAATAAGTTTGAAACTAGCTTTTTTTCCTGAGGAGAAACGATGTTTAATTTTTCAAGAGCTAGAAACGATTATTTTAGATTTCTCGCTTAAATATCACGATAAAATTAAATTGTAAGAATATCCCTGAGTAGCTTTATTTGTTCCTTAAATTGTTTTAATAAGTTTCATTTTAGCATTTTTTCCTGAGAAGTAAAGATGTTTTAATTTTTCTGGAACTAGAAATGAATATTTTAGTTTTCTCTCTTAAATATCACGATAAAATTAAATTGTAAGAATATCCCTGAGTAACTTTATTTGTTTATTAGATTTTTTTCTAATAAGTTTGAAACTAGCTTTTTTTCCTGAGGAGATACGATGTTTAATTTTTCAAGAGCTAAAAACGATTATTTTAGATTTCTCGCTTAAATATCACGATAAAATTAAATTGTAAGAATATCCCTGAGTAACTTTATTTGTTCCTTAAATTGTTTTAATAAGTTTCATTTTAGCATTTTTTCCTGAGAAGTAAGGATGTTTTAATTTTTCTGGAACTAGAAACGAATATTTTAGTTTTCTCGCTTAAATAACACGATAAAATTAAATTGTAAGAATATCCCTGAGTAACTTTATTAGTATATTAGATTTTTTTAAATAAGTTTGATTCTAGCATTTTTTCCTGAGGAGTAACGATATTTTAATTTTTCTGGAACTAGAAAGGATTATTTTAGTTATCTCGCTAAAATATCACGATAAAATTAAATTGTAAGAATATCCCTGAGTAACTTTATTTGTTTATAAGATTTTTTAAATAAGTTTGATTTTAGCATTTTTTCCTGAGTAGTAACGATGTATTAATTTTTCTGGAACTAGAAAGGAATATTTTAGTTTTCTCGCTAAAATATCATGATAAAATTAAATTGTAAGAATATCTCTGAGTAACTTTATTTGTTTATTAGATTTTTTTAATAAGTTTGATTCTAGCATTTTTTCCTGAAGAGTAACGATGTTTTAATTTTTCTGGACTATGAACGAATAATTTAGTTTTCTCGCTTAAATATCACGATAAAATTAAATTGTTAGAATATCACAGAGTAACTTTATTTGTATATTAGATGTTTCTAAATAAGTTTGATTCTAGCATTTTTTCCTGAGGAGTAACTATGTTTTAATTTTTCAGGAACTAGAAACGAATATTTTAGTTTTCTCGCTTAAATATCACGATAAAATTAAATTCTAAGAATATCCCTGAGTAACTTTATTTGTATATTAGATTTTTTTAAATAAGTTTGATTCTAGCATTTTGTCCTGAAGAGAACGATGTTTTAATTTTTCTGGAACTATAAGGTAATATTTTAGTTTTCTCGCTAAAATATCACGATAAAATTAAATTGTAAGAATATCTCTGAGTAACTTTATTTGTTTATTAGATTTTTTTAATAAGTTTGATTCTAGCAATTTTTCCTGAAGAGTAACGATGTTTTAATTTTTCTGGACTATAAACGAATATTTCAGTTTTCTCGCTTAAATATCACGATAAAATTAAATTGTTAGAATATCCCAGAGTATATTTGTATATTAGATTTTTCTAAATAAGTTTGATTCTAGCATTTTTTCCTGAGGAGTAATGATGTTTTAATTTTTCTGGACCTAGAAAGAATATTTTAGTTTTCTCGCTAAAATATCACGATAAAATTAAATTGTAAGAATATTCCTTAGTAACTTCATTTGTATATTAGATTTTTCTAAATAAGTTTGATTCTAGCATTTTTTCCTGAGGAGTAATGATGTTTTAATTTTTCTGGAACTAGAAAGAATATTTTAGTTTTCTCGCTAAAATATCACGATAAAATTAAATTGTAAGAATATCTCTGAGTAACTTTATTTGTTTATTAGATTTTTTTAAATAAGTTTGATTTTAGCATTTTTTTCCTGAGTAGTAACGATGTTTTAATTTTTCTGGAACTAGAAACGATTATTTTAGATTTCTCGCTTAAATATCACGATAAAATTAAATTGTAAGAATATCCCTGAGTAACTTTATTTGTTCCTTAAATTGTTTTAATAAGTTTCATTTTAGCATTTTTTCCTGAGAAGTAAGGATGTTTTAATTTTCCTGGAACTAGAAACGAATATTTTTGTTTTCTCTCTTAAATATCACGATAAAATTAAATTGTTAGAATATCCCTGAGTAACTTTATTTGTTCATTAGATTTTTTCTAATAAGTTTGATTCTAGCATTTTTTCCTGTGGAGTAACGAAGTTTAATTTTTCAAGAGCTAGAAAAGGTTATTTTAGATTTCTCGCTTAAATAACACGATAAAATTAAATTGTAAGAATATCCCTGAGTAACTTTATTTGTTTATTAGATTTTTTTAATAAGTTTGATTCTAGCATTTTTTCCTGAAGAGTAACGATGTTTTAATTTTTCTGGACTATAAACGAATAATTTAGTTTTCTCGCTTAAATATCACGATAAAATTAAATTGTTAGAATATCACAGAGTAACTTTATTTGTATATTAGATGTTTCTAAATAAGTTTGATTCTAGCATTTTTTCCTGAGGAATAATGATGTTTTAATTTTTCTGGACCTAGAAAGAATATTTTAGTTTTCTCGCTAAAATATCACGATAAAATTAAATTGTAAGAATATCCCTGAGTAGCTTTATTTGTTCCTTAAATTGTTTTAATAAGTTTTGATTTTAGCTTTTTTTCCTGAGAAGTAAGGATGTTTTAATTTTTCTGGAACTAGAAATGAATATTTTAGTTTTCTCGCTAAAATATCACGATAAAATTAAGTCGTAAGAATATCCCTGAGTAACTTTATTTGTTTATTAGATTTTTTCTAATAAGTTTGAAACTAGCTTTTTTTCCTGAGGAGAAACGATGTTTAATTTTTCAAGAGCTAGAAACGATTATTTTAGATTTCTCGCTTAAATATCACGATAAAATTAAATTGTAAGAATATCCCTGAGTAGCTTTATTTGTTCCTTAAATTGTTTTAATAAGTTTCATTTTAGCATTTTTTCCTGAGAAGTAAAGATGTTTTAATTTTTCTGGAACTAGAAATGAATATTTTAGTTTTCTCTCTTAAATATCACGATAAAATTAAATTGTAAGAATATCCCTGAGTAACTTTATTTGTTTATTAGATTTTTTCTAATAAGTTTGAAACTAGCTTTTTTTCCTGAGGAGATACGATGTTTAATTTTTCAAGAGCTAAAAACGATTATTTTAGATTTCTCGCTTAAATATCACGATAAAATTAAATTGTAAGAATATCCCTGAGTAACTTTATTTGTTCCTTAAATTGTTTTAATAAGTTTCATTTTAGCATTTTTTCCTGAGAAGTAAGGATGTTTTAATTTTTCTGGAACTAGAAACGAATATTTTAGTTTTCTCTCTTAAATAACACGATAAAACTAAATTGTAAGAATATCCCTGAGTAACTTTATTAGTATATTAGATTTTTTTAAATAAGTTTGATTCTAGCATTTTTTCCTGAGGAGTAACGATATTTTAATTTTTCTGGAACTAGAAAGGATTATTTTAGTTATCTCGCTAAAATATCACGATAAAATTAAATTGTAAGAATATCCCTGAGTAACTTTATTTGTTTATAAGATTTTTTAAATAAGTTTGATTTTAACATTTTTTCCTGAGTAGTAACGATGTATTAATTTTTCTGGAACTAGAAAGGAATATTTTAGTTTTCTCGCTAAAATATCATGATAAAATTAAATTGTAAGAATATCTCTGAGTAACTTTATTTGTTTATTAGATTTTTTTAATAAGTTTGATTCTAGCATTTTTTCCTGAAGAGTAACGATGTTTTAATTTTTCTGGACTATGAACGAATAATTTAGTTTTCTCGCTTAAATATCACGATAAAATTAAATTGTTAGAATATCACAGAGTAACTTTATTTGTATATTAGATGTTGCTAAATAAGTTTGATTCTAGCATTTTTTCCTGAGGAGTAACTATGTTTTAATTTTTCAGGAACTAGAAACGAATATTTTAGTTTTCTCGCTTAAATATCACGATAAAATTAAATTCTAAGAATATCCCTGAGTAACTTTATATGTATATTAAATTTTTCTAAATAAGTTTCATTCTAGCATTTTTTCCTGAGGAGTAACGATGTTTTAATTTTTCTGGAACTAGAAAGTAATATTTTAGTTTTCTCGCTAAAATATCACGATAAAATTAAATTGTAAGAATATCGTAACTTTATTTGTATATTAGATTTTTCTAAATAAGTTTGATGCTAGCATTTTTTCCTGAGGAGTAACGATGTTTAATTTTTCAAGAGCTAGAAACGATTATTTTATATTTCACGCTTAAATATCACGATAAAATTAAATTGTAAGAATATCCCTGAGTTACTTTATTTGTATATTAGATTTTTTTAAATAAGTTTGATTCTAGCATTTTGTCCTGAAGAGAACGATGTTTTAATTTATCTGGAACTAGAAAGTAATATTTTAGTTTTCTCGCTAAAATATCACGATAAAATTAAATTGTAAGAATATCCCTCAGTAACTTTATTTGTTTATTAGATTTTTTAAATAAGTTTGATTCTAGCAATTTTTCCTGAAGAGTAACCATGTTTTAATTTTTCTGGACTATAAACGAATATTTCAGGTTTCTCGCTTAAATATCACGATAAAATTAAATTGTTAGAATATCCCAGAGTATATTTGTATATTAGATTTTTCTAAATAAGTTTGATTCTAGCATTTTTTCCTGAGGAGTAACGATGTTTAATTTTTCAAATGCTAGAAACGATTATTTTAGATTTCTCGCTTAAATATCACGATAAAATTAAATTGTAAGAATATCCCTGAGTAACTTTATTTGTATATTAGATTTTTCTAAATAAGTTTGATTCTAGCATTTTTTTCCTGAGGAGTAATGATGTTTTAATTTTTCTGGAACTAGAAAGAATATTTTAGTTTTCTCGCTAAAATATCACGATAAAATTAAATTGTAAGAATATCTCTGAGTAACTTTATTTATTTATTAGATTTTTTTAAATAAGTTTGATTTTAGCATTTTTTCCTGAGTAGTAACGATGTTTAAATTTTTCTGGAACTAGAAACGAATATTTTAGTTTTCTCGCTTAAATATCACGAAAAAATTAAATTATAAGAATATCCCTGACTAACTTTATTTGTTTATTAGATTTTTTCTAATAAGTTTGATTCTAGCATTTTTTCCTGAGGAGTAACGATGTTTAATTTTTCAAGAGCTAGAAACGATTATTTTAGATTTCTCGCTTATCACGATAAAACTAAATTGTAAGAATATCCCTGAGTAACTTTATTTGTATATTAGATTTTTCTAAATAAGTTTGAATCTAGCATTTTTTCCTGAGGAGTAACGATGTTTTAATTTTTCTGGAACTAGAAAGTAATATTTTAGTTTTCTCGCTAAAATATCACGATAAAATTAAATTGTATGAATATCCCTGAGTAACTTTATTTGTTCCTTAAATTGTTTTAATAAGTTTCATTTTAGCATTTTTTCCTGAGAAGTAAGGATGTTTTAATTTTTCTGGAACTAGAAACGAATATTTTAGTTTTCTCTCTTAAATATCACGATAAAATTAAATTGTAAGAATATCCCTGACTAACTTTATTTGTTTATTAGATTTTTTCTAATAAGTTTGATTCTAGCATTTTTTTCTGTGGAGTAACGAAGTTTAATTTTTCAAGAGCTAGAAAAGGTTATTTTAGATTTCTCGCTTAAATAACACGATAAAATTAAATTGTAAGAATATCCCTGAGTAACTTTATTAGTATATTAGATTTTTTTAAATAAGTTTGATTCTAGCATTTTTTCCTGACGAGTAACGATGTTTTAATTTTTCTGGAACTAGAAAGGAATATTTTAGTTTTCTCGCTAAAATATCATGATAAAATTAAATTGTAAGAATATCTCTGAGTAACTTTATTTGTTTATTAGATTTTTTTAATAAGTTTGATTCTAGCATTTTTTCCTGAAGAGTAACGATGTTTTAATTTTTCTGGACTATGAACGAATAATTTAGTTTTCTCGCTTAAATATCACGATAAAATTAAATTGTTAGAATATCACAGAGTAACTTTATTTGTATATTAGATGTTTCTAAATAAGTTTGATTCTAGCATTTTTTCCTGAGGAGTAACGATGTTTAATTTTTCAAGAGCTAGAAACGATTATTTTATATTTCACGCTTAAATATCACGATAAAATTAAATTGTAAGAATATCCCTGAGTAACTTTATTTGTTTATTAGATTTTTTTAATAAGTTTGATTCTAGCATTTTTTCCTGAGGAGAAACGATGTTTTAATTTTTCTGGCACTAGAAAGGAATATTTTAGTTTTCTCGCTAAAATATCACGAAAAAATTAAATTGTAAGAATATCCCTGAGTAACTTTATTTGTTCCTTAAATTGTTTTAATAAGTTTCATTTTAGCATTTTTTCCTGAGAAGTAAAGATGTTTTAATTTTTCTGGAACTAGAAATGAATATTTTAGTTTTCTCTCTTAAATATCACGATAAAATTAAATTGTAAGAATATCCCTGAGTAACTTTATTTGTTTATTAGATTTTTTCTAATAAGTTTGAAACTAGCTTTTTTTCCTGAGGAGATACGATGTTTAATTTTTCAAGAGCTAAAAACGATTATTTTAGATTTCTCGCTTAAATATCACGATAAAATTAAATTGTAAGAATATCCCTGAGTAACTTTATTTGTTCCTTAAATTGTTTTAATAAGTTTCATTTTAGCATTTTTTCCTGAGAAGTAAGGATGTTTTAATTTTTCTGGAACTAGAAACGAATATTTTAGTTTTCTCTCTTAAATAACACGATAAAACTAAATTGTAAGAATATCCCTGAGTAACTTTATTAGTATATTAGATTTTTTAAATAAGTTTGATTCTAGCATTTTTTCCTGAGGAGTAACGATATTTTAATTTTTCTGGAACTAGAAAGGATTATTTTAGTTATCTCGCTAAAATATCACGATAAAATTAAATTGTAAGAATATCCCTGAGTAACTTTATTTGTTTATAAGATTTTTTAAATAAGTTTGATTTTAACATTTTTTCCTGAGTAGTAACGATGTATTAATTTTTCTGGAACTAGAAAGGAATATTTTAGTTTTCTCGCTAAAATATCATGATAAAATTAAATTGTAAGAATATCTCTGAGTAACTTTATTTGTTTATTAGATTTTTTTAATAAGTTTGATTCTAGCATTTTTTCCTGAAGAGTAACGATGTTTTAATTTTTCTGGACTATGAACGAATAATTTAGTTTTCTCGCTTAAATATCACGATAAAATTAAATTGTTAGAATATCACAGAGTAACTTTATTTGTATATTAGATGTTTCTAAATAAGTTTGATTCTAGCATTTTTTCCTGAGGAGTAACTATGTTTTAATTTTTCAGGAACTAGAAACGAATATTTTAGTTTTCTCGCTTAAATATCACGATAAAATTAAATTCTAAGAATATCCCTGAGTAACTTTATATGTATATTAAATTTTTCTAAATAAGTTTCATTCTAGCATTTTTTCCTGAGGAGTAACGATGTTTTAATTTTTCTGGAACTAGAAAGTAATATTTTAGTTTTCTCGCTAAAATATCACGATAAAATTAAATTGTAAGAATATCGTAACTTTATTTGTATATTAGATTTTTCTAAATAAGTTTGATGCTAGCATTTTTTCCTGAGGAGTAACGATGTTTAATTTTTCAAGAGCTAGAAACGATTATTTTATATTTCACGCTTAAATATCACGATAAAATTAAATTGTAAGAATATCCCTGAGTTACTTTATTTGTATATTAGATTTTTTTAAATAAGTTTGATTCTAGCATTTTGTCCTGAAGAGAACGATGTTTTAATTTATCTGGAACTAGAAAGTAATATTTTAGTTTTCTCGCTAAAATATCACGATAAAATTAAATTGTAAGAATATCCCTCAGTAACTTTATTTGTTTATTAGATTTTTTAAATAAGTTTGATTCTAGCAATTTTTCCTGAAGAGTAACCATGTTTTAATTTTTCTGGACTATAAACGAATATTTCAGGTTTCTCGCTTAAATATCACGATAAAATTAAATTGTTAGAATATCCCAGAGTATATTTGTATATTAGATTTTTCTAAATAAGTTTGATTCTAGCATTTTTTCCTGAGGAGTAACGATGTTTAATTTTTCAAATGCTAGAAACGATTATTTTAGATTTCTCGCTTAAATATCACGATAAAATTAAATTGTAAGAATATCCCTGAGTAACTTTATTTGTATATTAGATTTTTCTAAATAAGTTTGATTCTAGCATTTTTTTCCTGAGGAGTAATGATGTTTTAATTTTTCTGGAACTAGAAAGAATATTTTAGTTTTCTCGCTAAAATATCACGATAAAATTAAATTGTAAGAATATCTCTGAGTAACTTTATTTATTTATTAGATTTTTTTAAATAAGTTTGATTTTAGCATTTTTTCCTGAGTAGTAACGATGTTTAAATTTTTCTGGAACTAGAAACGAATATTTTAGTTTTCTCGCTTAAATATCACGAAAAAATTAAATTATAAGAATATCCCTGACTAACTTTATTTGTTTATTAGATTTTTTCTAATAAGTTTGATTCTAGCATTTTTTCCTGAGGAGTAACGATGTTTAATTTTTCAAGAGCTAGAAACGATTATTTTAGATTTCTCGCTTATCACGATAAAACTAAATTGTAAGAATATCCCTGAGTAACTTTATTTGTATATTAGATTTTTCTAAATAAGTTTGAATCTAGCATTTTTTCCTGAGGAGTAACGATGTTTTAATTTTTCTGGAACTAGAAAGTAATATTTTAGTTTTCTCGCTAAAATATCACGATAAAATTAAATTGTATGAATATCCCTGAGTAACTTTATTTGTTCCTTAAATTGTTTTAATAAGTTTCATTTTAGCATTTTTTCCTGAGAAGTAAGGATGTTTTAATTTTTCTGGAACTAGAAACGAATATTTTAGTTTTCTCTCTTAAATATCACGATAAAATTAAATTGTAAGAATATCCCTGACTAACTTTATTTGTTTATTAGATTTTTTCTAATAAGTTTGATTCTAGCATTTTTTTCTGTGGAGTAACGAAGTTTAATTTTTCAAGAGCTAGAAAAGGTTATTTTAGATTTCTCGCTTAAATAACACGATAAAATTAAATTGTAAGAATATCCCTGAGTAACTTTATTAGTATATTAGATTTTTTTAAATAAGTTTGATTCTAGCATTTTTTCCTGACGAGTAACGATGTTTTAATTTTTCTGGAACTAGAAAGGAATATTTTAGTTTTCTCGCTAAAATATCATGATAAAATTAAATTGTAAGAATATCTCTGAGTAACTTTATTTGTTTATTAGATTTTTTTAATAAGTTTGATTCTAGCATTTTTTCCTGAAGAGTAACGATGTTTTAATTTTTCTGGACTATGAACGAATAATTTAGTTTTCTCGCTTAAATATCACGATAAAATTAAATTGTTAGAATATCACAGAGTAACTTTATTTGTATATTAGATGTTTCTAAATAAGTTTGATTCTAGCATTTTTTCCTGAGGAGTAACGATGTTTAATTTTTCAAGAGCTAGAAACGATTATTTTATATTTCACGCTTAAATATCACGATAAAATTAAATTGTAAGAATATCCCTGAGTAACTTTATTTGTTTATTAGATTTTTTTAATAAGTTTGATTCTAGCATTTTTTCCTGAGGAGAAACGATGTTTTAATTTTTCTGGCACTAGAAAGGAATATTTTAGTTTTCTCGCTAAAATATCACGAAAAAATTAAATTGTAAGAATATCCCTGAGTAACTTTATTTGTTCCTTAAATTGTTTTAATAAGTTTGATTTTAGCTTTTTTTCCTGAGAAGTAAGGATGTTTTAATTTTTCTGGAACTAGAAACGAATATTTTAGTTTTCTCTCTTAAATATCACGAAAAAATTAAATTGTAAGAATATACCTGAGTAACTTTATTTGTTTATTAGATTTTTTCTAATAAGTTAGATTCTATCATTTTTTCCTGAGGAGAAACGATGTTTAATTTTCAAGAGCTAGAAAAGATTATTTTAGATATCTCGCTTAAATATCACGATAAAATTAAATTGTATGAATATCCCTTAGTAACTTTATTTGTGTATTAGATTTTTCTAAATAAGTTTTATTCTAGCATTTTTTCCTGAGGAATAACAATGTTTTAATTTTTCTGGATCTAGAAAGGAATATTTTAGTTTTCTCGCTAAAATATCACGAAAAAATTAAATTGTAAGAATATCCCTGAGTAACTTTATTTGTATATTAGATTTTTTTAAATAAGTTTGATTCTAGCATTTTGTCGTGAAGAGAACGATGTTTGAATTTATCTGGAACTAGAAAGTAATATTTTAGTTTTCTCGCTAAAATATCACGATAAAATTAAATTGTAAGAATATCCCTCAGTAACTTTATTTGTTTATTAGATTTTTTTAATAAGTTTGATTCTAGCAATTTTTCCTGAAGAGTAACCATGTTTTAATTTTTCTGGACTATAAACGAATATTTCAGTTTTCTCGCTTAAATATCACGATAAAATTAAATTGTTAGAATATCCCAGAGTATATTTGTATATTAGATTTTTTTAAATAAGTTTGATTCTAGCATTTTGTCCTGAAGAGAACGATGTTTTAATTTATCTTTAACTAGAAAGTAATATTTTAGTTTTCTCGCTTAAATATCACGAAAAAATTAAATTGTAAGAATATCCCTGACTAACTTTATTTGTTTATTAGATTTTTTCTAATAAGTTTGATTCTAGCCTTTTTTCCTGAGGAGTAACGATGATTAATATATCAAGAGCTAGAAACGATTATTTTAGATTTCTCGCTTAAATATCACGATAAAATTAAATTGTAAGAATATCCCTGAGTAACTTTATTTGTTTATTAGATTTTTTAAATAAGTTTGATTCTAGCATTTTTTTCTGAGGAGTAACGATGTTTAATTTTTCAAGAGCTAGAAACGATTATTTTAGATTTCTCGCTTATCACGATAAAACTAAATTGTAAGAATATCCCTGAGTAACTTTATTTGTATATTAGATTTTTCTAAATAAGTTTGATTCTAGCATTTTTTCCTGTGGAGTAACGATTTTTAATTTTTCTGGATCTAGAAAGTAATATTTTAGTTTTCTCGCTAAAATATCACGATAAAATTAAATTGTAAGAATATCCCTGAGTAACTTTATTTGTTTATTAGATTTTTTTAAATAAGTTTGACTCTAGCATTTTTTCCTGAGGCGTAACGATGTTTAATTTTTCAAGAGCTAGAAACGATTATTTTAGATTTCTCGCTTAAATATCACGATAAAATTAAATTGTAAGAATATCCCTTAGTAACTTTATTTGTTTATTAGATTATTCTAAATAAGTTTGATTCTAGCATTTTTTCCTGAGGAGTAACGATGTTTTAATTTTTCTGGAACTAGAAAGTAATATTTTAGTTTTCTCGCTAAAATATCACGAAAAAATTAAATTGTAAGAATATCCCTGAGTAACTTTATTTGTTCCTTAAATTGTTTTAATAAGTTTGATTTTAGCTTTTTTTCCTGAGAAGTAAGGATGTTTTAATTTTTCTGGAACTAGAAACGAATATTTTAGTTTTCTCTCTTAAATATCACGAAAAAATTAAATTGTAAGAATATACCTGAGTAACTTTATTTGTTTATTAGATTTTTTCTAATAAGTTTGATTCTATCATTTTTTCCTGAGGAGAAACGATGTTTAATTTTCAAGACCTAGAAAAGATTATTTTAGATATCTCGCTTAAATATACCGATAAAATTAAATTGTAAGAATATTCCTTAGTAACTTCATTTGTATATTAGATTTTTCTAAATAAGTTTGATTCTAGCATTTTTTCCTGAGGAGTAATGATGTTTTAATTTTTCTGGAACTAGAAAGAATATTTTAGTTTTCTCGCTAAAATATCACGATAAAATTAAATTGTAAGAATATCTCTGAGTAACTTTATTTGTTTATTAGATTTTTTTAAATAAGTGTGATTTTAGCATTTTTTCCTGAGTAGTAACGATGTTTAAATTTTTCTGGAACTAGAAACGAATATTTTAGTTTTCTCGCTTAAATATCACGAAAAAATTAAATTGTAAAAATATCCCTGACTAACTTTATTTGTTTATTAGATTTTTTCTAATAAGTTTGATTCTAGCATTTTTTCCTGAGGAGTAACGATGTTTAATTTTTCAAGAGCTAGAAACGATTATTTTAGATTTCTCGCTTATCACGATAAAACTAAATTGTAAGAATATCCCTGAGTAACTTTATTTGTATATTAGATTTTTCTAAATAAGTTTGATTCTAGCATTTTTTCCTGAGGAGTAACGATATTTTAATTTTTCTGGAACTAGAAAGTAATATTTTAGTTTTCTCGCTAAAATATCACGATAAAATTAAATTGTAAGAATATCCCTGAGTAACTTTATTTGTTTATTAGATTTTTTTAAATAAGTTTGACTCTAGCATTTTTTCCTGAGGCGTAACGATGTTTAATTTTTCAAGAGCTAGAAACGATTATTTTAGATTTCTCGCTTAAATATCACGATAAAATTAAATTGTAAGAATATCCCTTAGTAACTTTATTTGTTTATTAGATTATTCTAAATAAGTTTGATTCTAGCATTTTTTCCTGAGGAGTAACGATGTTTTAATTTTTCTGGAACTAGAAAGTAATATTTTAGTTTTCTCGCTAAAATATCACGAAAAAATTAAATTGTAAGAATATCCCTGAGTAACTTTATTTGTTCCTTAAATTGTTTTAATAAGTTTGATTTTAGCTTTTTTTCCTGAGAAGTAAGGATGTTTTAATTTTTCTGGAACTAGAAACGAATATTTTAGTTTTCTCTCTTAAATATCACGAAAAAATTAAATTGTAAGAATATACCTGAGTAACTTTATTTGTTTATTAGATTTTTTCTAATAAGTTTGATTCTATCATTTTTTCCTGAGGAGAAACGATGTTTAATTTTCAAGACCTAGAAAAGATTATTTTAGATATCTCGCTTAAATATACCGATAAAATTAAATTGTAAGAATATTCCTTAGTAACTTCATTTGTATATTAGATTTTTCTAAATAAGTTTGATTCTAGCATTTTTTCCTGAGGAGTAATGATGTTTTAATTTTTCTGGAACTAGAAAGAATATTTTAGTTTTCTCGCTAAAATATCACGATAAAATTAAATTGTAAGAATATCTCTGAGTAACTTTATTTGTTTATTAGATTTTTTTAAATAAGTGTGATTTTAGCATTTTTTCCTGAGTAGTAACGATGTTTAAATTTTTCTGGAACTAGAAACGAATATTTTAGTTTTCTCGCTTAAATATCACGAAAAAATTAAATTGTAAAAATATCCCTGACTAACTTTATTTGTTTATTAGATTTTTTCTAATAAGTTTGATTCTAGCATTTTTTCCTGAGGAGTAACGATGTTTAATTTTTCAAGAGGTAGAAACGATTATTTTAGATTTCTCGCTTATCACGATAAATCTAAATTGTAAGAATATCCCTGAGTAACTTTATTTGTATATTAGATTTTTCTAAATAAGTTTGATTCTAGCATTTTTTCCTGAGGAGTAACGATATTTTAATTTTTCTGGAACTAGAAAGTAATATTTTAGTTTTCTCGCTAAAATATCACGCTAAAATTAAATTGTAAGAATATCCCTGAGTAACTTTATTTGTTTATTAGATTTTTTTAAATAAGTTTGATTCTAGCATTTTTTCCTGAGGAGTAACGATGTTTAATTTTTCAAGAGCTAGAAACGATTATTTTAGATTTCTCGCTTAAATATCACGATAAAATTAAATTGTAAGAATATCCCTTAGTAACTTTATTTGTATATTAGATTAATCTAAATAAGTTTGATTCTAGCATTTTTTCCTGAGGAGTAACGATGTTTTAATTTTTCTGGAACTAGAAAGTAATATTTTAGTTTTCTCGCTAAAATATCACGAAAAAATTAAATTGTAAGAATATCCCTGAGTAACTTTATTTGTTTATTAGATTTTTTTAATAAGTTTGATTCTAGCATTTTTTCCTGAGGAGAAACGATGTTTTAATTTTTCTGGCACTAGAAAGGAATATTTTAGTTTTCTCGCTAAAATATCACGAAAAAATTAAATTGTAAGAATATCCCTGAGTAACTTTATTTGTTCCTTAAATTGTTTTAATAAGTTTGATTTTAGCTTTTTTTCCTGAGAAGTAAGGATGTTTTAATTTTTCTGGAACTAGAAACGAATATTTTAGTTTTCTCTCTTAAATATCACGAAAAAATTAAATTGTAAGAATATACCTGAGTAACTTTATTTGTTTATTAGATTTTTTCTAATAAGTTAGATTCTATCATTTTTTCCTGAGGAGAAACGATGTTTAATTTTCAAGAGCTAGAAAAGATTATTTTAGATATCTCGCTTAAATATCACGATAAAATTAAATTGTATGAATATCCCTTAGTAACTTTATTTGTGTATTAGATTTTTCTAAATAAGTTTTATTCTAGCATTTTTTCCTGAGGAATAACAATGTTTTAATTTTTCTGGATCTAGAAAGGAATATTTTAGTTTTCTCGCTAAAATATCACGAAAAAATTAAATTGTAAGAATATCCCTGAGTAACTTTATTTGTATATTAGATTTTTTTAAATAAGTTTGATTCTAGCATTTTGTCCTGAAGAGAACGATGTTTGAATTTATCTGGAACTAGAAAGTAATATTTTAGTTTTCTCGCTAAAATATCACGATAAAATTAAATTGTAAGAATATCCCTCAGTAACTTTATTTGTTTATTAGATTTTTTTAATAAGTTTGATTCTAGCAATTTTTCCTGAAGAGTAACCATGTTTTAATTTTTCTGGACTATAAACGAATATTTCAGTTTTCTCGCTTAAATATCACGATAAAATTAAATTGTTAGAATATCCCAGAGTATATTTGTATATTAGATTTTTTTAAATAAGTTTGATTCTAGCATTTTGTCCTGAAGAGAACGATGTTTTAATTTATCTTTAACTAGAAAGTAATATTTTAGTTTTCTCGCTTAAATATCACGAAAAAATTAAATTGTAAGAATATCCCTGACTAACTTTATTTGTTTATTAGATTTTTTCTAATAAGTTTGATTCTAGCATTTTTTCCTGAGGAGTAACGATGTTTAATTTTTCAAGAGCTAGAAACGATTATTTTAGATTTCTCGCTTATCACGATAAAACTAAATTGTAAGAATATCCCTGAGTAACTTTATTTGTATATTAGATTTTTTTAAATAAGTTTGACTCTAGCATTTTTTCCTGAGGCGTAACGATGTTTAATTTTTCAAGAGCTAGAAACGATTATTTTAGATTTCTCGCTTAAATATCACGATAAAATTAAATTGTAAGAATATCCCTTAGTAACTTTATTTGTTTATTAGATTATTCTAAATAAGTTTGATTCTAGCATTTTTTCCTGAGGAGTAACGATGTTTTAATTTTTCTGGAACTAGAAAGTAATATTTTAGTTTTCTCGCTAAAATATCACGAAAAAATTAAATTGTAAGAATATCCCTGAGTAACTTTATTTGTTCCTTAAATTGTTTTAATAAGTTTTGATTTTAGCTTTTTTTCCTGAGAAGTAAGGATGTTTTAATTTTTCTGGAAATAGAAACGAATATTTTAATTTTCTCTCTTAAATATCACGAAAAAATTAAATTGTAAGAATATACCTGAGTAACTTTATTTGTTTATTAGATTTTTTCTAATAAGTTTGATTCTATTATTTTTTCCTGAGGAGAAACGATGTTTAATTTTCAAGAGTTAGAAACGATTATTTTAGATTTCTCGCTTAAATATCACGATAAAATTAAATTGTAAGAATATCCCTTAGTAACTTCATTTGTATATTAGATTTTTCTAAATAAGTTTGATTCTAGCATTTTTTCCTGAGGAGTAATGATGTTTTAATTTTTCTGGAACTAGAAAGGAATATTTTAGTTTTCTCGCTAAAATATCACGATAAAATTAAATTGTAAGAATATCCCTGAGTAACTTTATTTGTTCCTTAAATTGTTTTAATAAGTTTGATTTTAGCATTTTTTCCTGAGAAGTAAGGATGTTTTAATTTTTCTGGAACTAGAAACGAATATTTTAGTTTCTCTCTTAAATATCACGAAAAAATTAAATTGTAAGAATATCCCTGAGTAACTTTATTTGTTTATTAGATTCTTTCTAATAAGTTTGATTCTAGCAATTTTTGCTGAAGAGTAACGATGTTTTAATTTTTCTGGAACTAGAAAGGAATATTTTAGTTTTCTCGTTAAAATATCAGGATAAAATTAAATTGTAAGAATATCCCTGAGTAACTTTATTTGTTTATTAGATTTTTTTAATAAGTTTGATTCTAGCATTTTTTCCTGAAGAGTAACGATGTTTTAATTTTTCTGGACAATAAACCAATAATTTAGTTTTCTCGCTTAAATATCACGATAAAATTAAATTGTTAGAATATCACAGAGTAACTTTATTTGTATATTAGATGTTTCTAAATAAGTTTGATTCTAGCATTTTTTCCTGAGGAGTAACTATGTTTTAATTTTTCTGGAACTAGAAACGAATATTTTAGTTTTCTCGCTTAAATATCACGATAAAATTAAATTCTAAGAATATCCCTGAGTAACTTTATTTGTATATTAGATTTTTTTAAATAAGTTTGATTCTAGCATTTTGTCCTGAAGAGAACGATGTTTTAATTTATCTGGAACTAGAAGGTAATATTTTAGTTTTCTCGCTAAAATATCACGATAAAATTAAATTGTAAGAATATCTCTGAGTAACTTTATTTGTTTATTAGATTTTTTTAATAAGTTTGATTCTAGCAATTTTTCCTGAAGAGTAACGATGTTTTAATTTTTCTGGACTATAAACGAATATTTCAGTTTTCTCGCTTAAATATCACGATAAAATTAAATTGTTAGAATATCCCAGAGTATATTTGTATATTAGATTTTTCTAAATAAGTTTGATTCTAGCATTTTTTCCTGAGGAGTAATGATGTTTTAATTTTTCTGGACCTAGAAAGAATATTTTAGTTTTCTCGCTAAAATATCACGATAAAATTAAATTGTAAGAATATCTCTGAGTAACTTTATTTGTTTATTAGATTTTTTTAAATAAGTTTGATTTTAGCATTTTTTTCCTGAGTAGTAACGATGTTTTAATTTTTCTGGAACTAGAAACGATTATTTTAGATTTCTCGCTTAAATATCACGATAAAATTAAATTGTAAGAATATCCCTGAGTAACTTTATTTGTTCCTTAAATTGTTTTAATAAGTTTCATTTTAGCATTTTTTCCTGAGAAGTAAGGATGTTTTAATTTTCCTGGAACTAGAAACGAATATTTTAGTTTTCTCTCTTAAATATCACGATAAAATTAAATTGTTAGAATATCCCTGAGTAACTTTATTTGTTCATTAGATTTTTTCTAATAAGTTTGATTCTAGCATTTTTTCCTGTGGAGTAACGAAGTTTAATTTTTCAAGAGCTAGAAAAGGTTATTTTAGATTTCTCGCTTAAATAACACGATAAAATTAAATTGTAAGAATATCCCTGAGTAACTTTATTTGTTTATTAGATTTTTTTAATAAGTTTGATTCTAGCATTTTTTCCTGAAGAGTAACGATGTTTTAATTTTTCTGGACTATAAACGAATAATTTAGTTTTCTCGCTTAAATATCACGATAAAATTAAATTGTTAGAATATCACAGAGTAACTTTATTTGTATATTAGATGTTTCTAAATAAGTTTGATTCTAGCATTTTTTCCTGAGGAATAATGATGTTTTAATTTTTCTGGACCTAGAAAGAATATTTTAGTTTTCTCGCTAAAATATCACGATAAAATTAAATTGTAAGAATATCCCTGAGTAGCTTTATTTGTTCCTTAAATTGTTTTAATAAGTTTTGATTTTAGCTTTTTTTCCTGAGAAGTAAGGATGTTTTAATTTTTCTGGAACTAGAAATGAATATTTTAGTTTTCTCGCTAAAATATCACGATAAAATTAAGTCGTAAGAATATCCCTGAGTAACTTTATTTGTTTATTAGATTTTTTCTAATAAGTTTGAAACTAGCTTTTTTTCCTGAGGAGAAACGATGTTTAATTTTTCAAGAGCTAGAAACGATTATTTTAGATTTCTCGCTTAAATATCACGATAAAATTAAATTGTAAGAATATCCCTGAGTAGCTTTATTTGTTCCTTAAATTGTTTTAATAAGTTTCATTTTAGCATTTTTTCCTGAGAAGTAAAGATGTTTTAATTTTTCTGGAACTAGAAATGAATATTTTAGTTTTCTCTCTTAAATATCACGATAAAATTAAATTGTAAGAATATCCCTGAGTAACTTTATTTGTTTATTAGATTTTTTCTAATAAGTTTGAAACTAGCTTTTTTTCCTGAGGAGATACGATGTTTAATTTTTCAAGAGCTAAAAACGATTATTTTAGATTTCTCGCTTAAATATCACGATAAAATTAAATTGTAAGAATATCCCTGAGTAACTTTATTTGTTCCTTAAATTGTTTTAATAAGTTTCATTTTAGCATTTTTTCCTGAGAAGTAAGGATGTTTTAATTTTTCTGGAACTAGAAACGAATATTTTAGTTTTCTCTCTTAAATAACACGATAAAACTAAATTGTAAGAATATCCCTGAGTAACTTTATTAGTATATTAGATTTTTTTAAATAAGTTTGATTCTAGCATTTTTTCCTGAGGAGTAACGATATTTTAATTTTTCTGGAACTAGAAAGGATTATTTTAGTTATCTCGCTAAAATATCACGATAAAATTAAATTGTAAGAATATCCCTGAGTAACTTTATTTGTTTATAAGATTTTTTAAATAAGTTTGATTTTAGCATTTTTTCCTGAGTAGTAACGATGTATTAATTTTTCTGGAACTAGAAAGGAATATTTTAGTTTTCTCGCTAAAATATCATGATAAAATTAAATTGTAAGAATATCTCTGAGTAACTTTATTTGTTTATTAGATTTTTTTAATAAGTTTGATTCTAGCATTTTTTCCTGAAGAGTAACGATGTTTTAATTTTTCTGGACTATGAACGAATAATTTAGTTTTCTCGCTTAAATATCACGATAAAATTAAATTGTTAGAATATCACAGAGTAACTTTATTTGTATATTAGATGTTTCTAAATAAGTTTGATTCTAGCATTTTTTCCTGAGGAGTAACTATGTTTTAATTTTTCAGGAACTAGAAACGAATATTTTAGTTTTCTCGCTTAAATATCACGATAAAATTAAATTCTAAGAATATCCCTGAGTAACTTTATTTGTATATTAGATTTTTTTAAATAAGTTTGATTCTAGCATTTTGTCCTGAAGAGAACGATGTTTTAATTTATCTGGAACTAGAAGGTAATATTTTAGTTTTCTCGCTAAAATATCACGATAAAATTAAATTGTAAGAATATCTCTGAGTAACTTTATTTGTTTATTAGATTTTTTTAATAAGTTTGATTCTAGCAATTTTTCCTGAAGAGTAACGATGTTTTAATTTTTCTGGACTATAAACGAATATTTCAGTTTTCTCGCTTAAATATCACGATAAAATTAAATTGTTAGAATATCCCAGAGTATATTTGTATATTAGATTTTTCTAAATAAGTTTGATTCTAGCATTTTTTCCTGAGGAGTAATGATGTTTTAATTTTTCTGGACCTAGAAAGAATATTTTAGTTTTCTCGCTAAAATATCACGATAAAATTAAATTGTAAGAATATTCCTTAGTAACTTCATTTGTATATTAGATTTTTCTAAATAAGTTTGATTCTAGCATTTTTTCCTGAGGAGTAATGATGTTTTAATTTTTCTGGAACTAGAAAGAATATTTTAGTTTTCTCGCTAAAATATCACGATAAAATTAAATTGTAAGAATATCTCTGAGTAACTTTATTTGTTTATTAGATTTTTTTAAATAAGTTTGATTTTAGCATTTTTTTCCTGAGTAGTAACGATGTTTTAATTTTTCTGGAACTAGAAACGATTATTTTAGATTTCTCGCTTAAATATCACGATAAAATTAAATTGTAAGAATATCCCTGAGTAACTTTATTTGTTCCTTAAATTGTTTTAATAAGTTTCATTTTAGCATTTTTTCCTGAGAAGTAAGGATGTTTTAATTTTCCTGGAACTAGAAACGAATATTTTAGTTTTCTCTCTTAAATATCACGATAAAATTAAATTGTTAGAATATCCCTGAGTAACTTTATTTGTTCATTAGATTTTTTCTAATAAGTTTGATTCTAGCATTTTTTCCTGTGGAGTAACGAAGTTTAATTTTTCAAGAGCTAGAAAAGGTTATTTTAGATTTCTCGCTTAAATAACACGATAAAATTAAATTGTAAGAATATCCCTGAGTAACTTTATTTGTTTATTAGATTTTTTTAATAAGTTTGATTCTAGCATTTTTTCCTGAAGAGTAACGATGTTTTAATTTTTCTGGACTATAAACGAATAATTTAGTTTTCTCGCTTAAATATCACGATAAAATTAAATTGTTAGAATATCACAGAGTAACTTTATTTGTATATTAGATGTTTCTAAATAAGTTTGATTCTAGCATTTTTTCCTGAGGAATAATGATGTTTTAATTTTTCTGGACCTAGAAAGAATATTTTAGTTTTCTCGCTAAAATATCACGATAAAATTAAATTGTAAGAATATCACTGAGTAGCTTTATTTGTTCCTTAAATTGTTTTAATAAGTTTTGATTTTAGCTTTTTTTCCTGAGAAGTAAGGATGTTTTAATTTTTCTGGAACTAGAAATGAATATTTTAGTTTTCTCGCTAAAATATCACGATAAAATTAAGTCGTAAGAATATCCCTGAGTAACTTTATTTGTTTATTAGATTTTTTCTAATAAGTTTGAAACTAGCTTTTTTTCCTGAGGAGAAACGATGTTTAATTTTTCAAGAGCTAGAAACGATTATTTTAGATTTCTCGCTTAAATATCACGATAAAATTAAATTGTAAGAATATCCCTGAGTAGCTTTATTTGTTCCTTAAATTGTTTTAATAAGTTTCATTTTAGCATTTTTTCCTGAGAAGTAAAGATGTTTTAATTTTTCTGGAACTAGAAATGAATATTTTAGTTTTCTCTCTTAAATATCACGATAAAATTAAATTGTAAGAATATCCCTGAGTAACTTTATTTGTTTATTAGATTTTTTCTAATAAGTTTGAAACTAGCTTTTTTTCCTGAGGAGATACGATGTTTAATTTTTCAAGAGCTAAAAACGATTATTTTAGATTTCTCGCTTAAATATCACGATAAAATTAAATTGTAAGAATATCCCTGAGTAACTTTATTTGTTCCTTAAATTGTTTTAATAAGTTTCATTTTAGCATTTTTTCCTGAGAAGTAAGGATGTTTTAATTTTTCTGGAACTAGAAACGAATATTTTAGTTTTCTCTCTTAAATAACACGATAAAACTAAATTGTAAGAATATCCCTGAGTAACTTTATTAGTATATTAGATTTTTTTAAATAAGTTTGATTCTAGCATTTTTTCCTGAGGAGTAACGATATTTTAATTTTTCTGGAACTAGAAAGGATTATTTTAGTTATCTCGCTAAAATATCACGATAAAATTAAATTGTAAGAATATCCCTGAGTAACTTTATTTGTTTATAAGATTTTTTAAATAAGTTTGATTTTAACATTTTTTCCTGAGTAGTAACGATGTATTAATTTTTCTGGAACTAGAAAGGAATATTTTAGTTTTCTCGCTAAAATATCATGATAAAATTAAATTGTAAGAATATCTCTGAGTAACTTTATTTGTTTATTAGATTTTTTTAATAAGTTTGATTCTAGCATTTTTTCCTGAAGAGTAACGATGTTTTAATTTTTCTGGACTATGAACGAATAATTTAGTTTTCTCGCTTAAATATCACGATAAAATTAAATTGTTAGAATATCACAGAGTAACTTTATTTGTATATTAGATGTTTCTAAATAAGTTTGATTCTAGCATTTTTTCCTGAGGAGTAACTATGTTTTAATTTTTCAGGAACTAGAAACGAATATTTTAGTTTTCTCGCTTAAATATCACGATAAAATTAAATTCTAAGAATATCCCTGAGTAACTTTATATGTATATTAAATTTTTCTAAATAAGTTTCATTCTAGCATTTTTTCCTGAGGAGTAACGATGTTTTAATTTTTCTGGAACTAGAAAGTAATATTTTAGTTTTCTCGCTAAAATATCACGATAAAATTAAATTGTAAGAATATCGTAACTTTATTTGTATATTAGATTTTTCTAAATAAGTTTGATGCTAGCATTTTTTCCTGAGGAGTAACGATGTTTAATTTTTCAAGAGCTAGAAACGATTATTTTATATTTCACGCTTAAATATCACGATAAAATTAAATTGTAAGAATATCCCTGAGTTACTTTATTTGTATATTAGATTTTTTTAAATAAGTTTGATTCTAGCATTTTGTCCTGAAGAGAACGATGTTTTAATTTATCTGGAACTAGAAAGTAATATTTTAGTTTTCTCGCTAAAATATCACGATAAAATTAAATTGTAAGAATATCCCTCAGTAACTTTATTTGTTTATTAGATTTTTTAAATAAGTTTGATTCTAGCAATTTTTCCTGAAGAGTAACCATGTTTTAATTTTTCTGGACTATAAACGAATATTTCAGGTTTCTCGCTTAAATATCACGATAAAATTAAATTGTTAGAATATCCCAGAGTATATTTGTATATTAGATTTTTCTAAATAAGTTTGATTCTAGCATTTTTTCCTGAGGAGTAACGATGTTTAATTTTTCAAATGCTAGAAACGATTATTTTAGATTTCTCGCTTAAATATCACGATAAAATTAAATTGTAAGAATATCCCTGAGTAACTTTATTTGTATATTAGATTTTTCTAAATAAGTTTGATTCTAGCATTTTTTTCCTGAGGAGTAATGATGTTTTAATTTTTCTGGAACTAGAAAGAATATTTTAGTTTTCTCGCTAAAATATCACGATAAAATTAAATTGTAAGAATATCTCTGAGTAACTTTATTTATTTATTAGATTTTTTTAAATAAGTTTGATTTTAGCATTTTTTCCTGAGTAGTAACGATGTTTAAATTTTTCTGGAACTAGAAACGAATATTTTAGTTTTCTCGCTTAAATATCACGAAAAAATTAAATTATAAGAATATCCCTGACTAACTTTATTTGTTTATTAGATTTTTTCTAATAAGTTTGATTCTAGCATTTTTTCCTGAGGAGTAACGATGTTTAATTTTTCAAGAGCTAGAAACGATTATTTTAGATTTCTCGCTTATCACGATAAAACTAAATTGTAAGAATATCCCTGAGTAACTTTATTTGTATATTAGATTTTTCTAAATAAGTTTGAATCTAGCATTTTTTCCTGAGGAGTAACGATGTTTTAATTTTTCTGGAACTAGAAAGTAATATTTTAGTTTTCTCGCTAAAATATCACGATAAAATTAAATTGTATGAATATCCCTGAGTAACTTTATTTGTTCCTTAAATTGTTTTAATAAGTTTCATTTTAGCATTTTTTCCTGAGAAGTAAGGATGTTTTAATTTTTCTGGAACTAGAAACGAATATTTTAGTTTTCTCTCTTAAATATCACGATAAAATTAAATTGTAAGAATATCCCTGACTAACTTTATTTGTTTATTAGATTTTTTCTAATAAGTTTGATTCTAGCATTTTTTTCTGTGGAGTAACGAAGTTTAATTTTTCAAGAGCTAGAAAAGGTTATTTTAGATTTCTCGCTTAAATAACACGATAAAATTAAATTGTAAGAATATCCCTGAGTAACTTTATTAGTATATTAGATTTTTTTAAATAAGTTTGATTCTAGCATTTTTTCCTGACGAGTAACGATGTTTTAATTTTTCTGGAACTAGAAAGGAATATTTTAGTTTTCTCGCTAAAATATCATGATAAAATTAAATTGTAAGAATATCTCTGAGTAACTTTATTTGTTTATTAGATTTTTTTAATAAGTTTGATTCTAGCATTTTTTCCTGAAGAGTAACGATGTTTTAATTTTTCTGGACTATGAACGAATAATTTAGTTTTCTCGCTTAAATATCACGATAAAATTAAATTGTTAGAATATCACAGAGTAACTTTATTTGTATATTAGATGTTTCTAAATAAGTTTGATTCTAGCATTTTTTCCTGAGGAGTAACGATGTTTAATTTTTCAAGAGCTAGAAACGATTATTTTATATTTCACGCTTAAATATCACGATAAAATTAAATTGTAAGAATATCCCTGAGTAACTTTATTTGTTTATTAGATTTTTTTAATAAGTTTGATTCTAGCATTTTTTCCTGAGGAGAAACGATGTTTTAATTTTTCTGGCACTAGAAAGGAATATTTTAGTTTTCTCGCTAAAATATCACGAAAAAATTAAATTGTAAGAATATCCCTGAGTAACTTTATTTGTTCCTTAAATTGTTTTAATAAGTTTGATTTTAGCTTTTTTTCCTGAGAAGTAAGGATGTTTTAATTTTTCTGGAACTAGAAACGAATATTTTAGTTTTCTCGCTAAAATATCACGAAAAAATTAAATTGTAAGAATATACCTGAGTAACTTTATTTGTTTATTAGATTTTTTCTAATAAGTTAGATTCTATCATTTTTTCCTGAGGAGAAACGATGTTTAATTTTCAAGAGCTAGAAAAGATTATTTTAGATATCTCGCTTAAATATCACGATAAAATTAAATTGTATGAATATCCCTTAGTAACTTTATTTGTGTATTAGATTTTTCTAAATAAGTTTTATTCTAGCATTTTTTCCTGAGGAATAACAATGTTTTAATTTTTCTGGATCTAGAAAGGAATATTTTAGTTTTCTCGCTAAAATATCACGAAAAAATTAAATTGTAAGAATATCCCTGAGTAACTTTATTTGTATATTAGATTTTTTTAAATAAGTTTGATTCTAGCATTTTGTCCAGAAGAGAACGATGTTTGAATTTATCTGGAACTAGAAAGTAATATTTTAGTTTTCTCGCTAAAATATCACGATAAAATTAAATTGTAAGAATATCCCTCAGTAACTTTATTTGTTTATTAGATTTTTTTAATAAGTTTGATTCTAGCAATTTTTCCTGAAGAGTAACCATGTTTTAATTTTTCTGGACTATAAACGAATATTTCAGTTTTCTCGCTTAAATATCACGATAAAATTAAATTGTTAGAATATCCCAGAGTATATTTGTATATTAGATTTTTTTAAATAAGTTTGATTCTAGCATTTTGTCCTGAAGAGAACGATGTTTTAATTTATCTTTAACTAGAAAGTAATATTTTAGTTTTCTCGCTTAAATATCACGAAAAAATTAAATTGTAAGAATATCCCTGACTAACTTTATTTGTTTATTAGATTTTTTCTAATAAGTTTGATTCTAGCATTTTTTCCTGAGGAGTAACGATGTTTAATTTTTCAAGAGCTAGAAACGATTATTTTAGATTTCTCGCTTATCACGATAAAACTAAATTGTAAGAATATCCCTGAGTAACTTTATTTGTATATTAGATTTTTCTAAATAAGTTTGATTCTAGCATTTTTTCCTGTGGAGTAACGATTTTTAATTTTTCTGGAACTAGAAAGTAATATTTTAGTTTTCTCGCTAAAATATCACGATAAAATTAAATTGTAAGAATATCCCTGAGTAACTTTATTTGTTTATTAGATATTTTTAAATAAGTTTGACTCTAGCATTTTTTCCTGAGGCGTAACGATGTTTAATTTTTCAAGAGCTAGAAACGATTATTTTAGATTTCTCGCTTAAATATCACGATAAAATTAAATTGTAAGAATATCCCTTAGTAACTTTATTTGTTTATTAGATTATTCTAAATAAGTTTGATTCTAGCATTTTTTCCTGAGGAGTAACGATGTTTTAATTTTTCTGGAACTAGAAAGTAATATTTTAGTTTTCTCGCTAAAATATCACGAAAAAATTAAATTGTAAGAATATCCCTGAGTAACTTTATTTGTTCCTTAAATTGTTTTAATAAGTTTGATTTTAGCTTTTTTTCCTGAGAAGTAAGGATGTTTTAATTTTTCTGGAACTAGAAACGAATATTTTAGTTTTCTCTCTTAAATATCACGAAAAAATTAAATTGTAAGAATATACCTGAGTAACTTTATTTGTTTATTAGATTTTTTCTAATAAGTTTGATTCTATCATTTTTTCCTGAGGAGAAACGATGTTTAATTTTCAAGACCTAGAAAAGATTATTTTAGATATCTCGCTTAAATATACCGATAAAATTAAATTGTAAGAATATTCCTTAGTAACTTCATTTGTATATTAGATTTTTCTAAATAAGTTTGATTCTAGCATTTTTTCCTGAGGAGTAATGATGTTTTAATTTTTCTGGAACTAGAAAGAATATTTTAGTTTTCTCGCTAAAATATCACGATAAAATTAAATTGTAAGAATATCTCTGAGTAACTTTATTTGTTTATTAGATTTTTTTAAATAAGTGTGATTTTAGCATTTTTTCCTGAGTAGTAACGATGTTTAAATTTTTCTGGAACTAGAAACGAATATTTTAGTTTTCTCGCTTAAATATCACGAAAAAATTAAATTGTAAAAATATCCCTGACTAACTTTATTTGTTTATTAGATTTTTTCTAATAAGTTTGATTCTAGCATTTTTTCCTGAGGAGTAACGATGTTTAATTTTTCAAGAGCTAGAAACGATTATTTTAGATTTCTCGCTTATCACGATAAAACTAAATTGTAAGAATATCCCTGAGTAACTTTATTTGTATATTAGATTTTTCTAAATAAGTTTGATTCTAGCATTTTTTCCTGAGGAGTAACGATATTTTAATTTTTCTGGAACTAGAAAGTAATATTTTAGTTTTCTCGCTAAAATATCACGATAAAATTAAATTGTAAGAATATCCCTGAGTAACTTTATTTGTTTATTAGATTTTTTTAAATAAGTTTGACTCTAGCATTTTTTCCTGAGGCGTAACGATGTTTAATTTTTCAAGAGCTAGAAACGATTATTTTAGATTTCTCGCTTAAATATCACGATAAAATTAAATTGTAAGAATATCCCTTAGTAACTTTATTTGTTTATTAGATTATTCTAAATAAGTTTGATTCTAGCATTTTTTCCTGAGGAGTAACGATGTTTTAATTTTTCTGGAACTAGAAAGTAATATTTTAGTTTTCTCGCTAAAATATCACGAAAAAATTAAATTGTAAGAATATCCCTGAGTAACTTTATTTGTTCCTTAAATTGTTTTAATAAGTTTGATTTTAGCTTTTTTTCCTGAGAAGTAAGGATGTTTTAATTTTTCTGGAACTAGAAACGAATATTTTAGTTTTCTCTCTTAAATATCACGAAAAAATTAAATTGTAAGAATATACCTGAGTAACTTTATTTGTTTATTAGATTTTTTCTAATAAGTTTGATTCTATCATTTTTTCCTGAGGAGAAACGATGTTTAATTTTCAAGACCTAGAAAAGATTATTTTAGATATCTCGCTTAAATATACCGATAAAATTAAATTGTAAGAATATTCCTTAGTAACTTCATTTGTATATTAGATTTTTCTAAATAAGTTTGATTCTAGCATTTTTTCCTGAGGAGTAATGATGTTTTAATTTTTCTGGAACTAGAAAGAATATTTTAGTTTTCTCGCTAAAATATCACGATAAAATTAAATTGTAAGAATATCTCTGAGTAACTTTATTTGTTTATTAGATTTTTTTAAATAAGTGTGATTTTAGCATTTTTTCCTGAGTAGTAACGATGTTTAAATTTTTCTGGAACTAGAAACGAATATTTTAGTTTTCTCGCTTAAATATCACGAAAAAATTAAATTGTAAAAATATCCCTGACTAACTTTATTTGTTTATTAGATTTTTTCTAATAAGTTTGATTCTAGCATTTTTTCCTGAGGAGTAACGATGTTTAATTTTTCAAGAGCTAGAAACGATTATTTTAGATTTCTCGCTTATCACGATAAAACTAAATTGTAAGAATATCCCTGAGTAACTTTATTTGTATATTAGATTTTTCTAAATAAGTTTGATTCTAGCATTTTTTCCTGAGGAGTAACGATATTTTAATTTTTCTGGAACTAGAAAGTAATATTTTAGTTTTCTCGCTAAAATATCACGCTAAAATTAAATTGTAAGAATATCCCTGAGTAACTTTATTTGTTTATTAGATTTTTTTAAATAAGTTTGATTCTAGCATTTTTTCCTGAGGAGTAACGATGTTTAATTTTTCAAGAGCTAGAAACGATTATTTTAGATTTCTCGCTTAAATATCACGATAAAATTAAATTGTAAGAATATCCCTTAGTAACTTTATTTGTATATTAGATTAATCTAAATAAGTTTGATTCTAGCATTTTTTCCTGAGGAGTAACGATGTTTTAATTTTTCTGGAACTAGAAAGTAATATTTTAGTTTTCTCGCTAAAATATCACGAAAAAATTAAATTGTAAGAATATCCCTGAGTAACTTTATTTGTTTATTAGATTTTTTTAATAAGTTTGATTCTAGCATTTTTTCCTGAGGAGAAACGATGTTTTAATTTTTCTGGCACTAGAAAGGAATATTTTAGTTTTCTCGCTAAAATATCACGAAAAAATTAAATTGTAAGAATATCCCTGAGTAACTTTATTTGTTCCTTAAATTGTTTTAATAAGTTTGATTTTAGCTTTTTTTCCTGAGAAGTAAGGATGTTTTAATTTTTCTGGAACTAGAAACGAATATTTTAGTTTTCTCTCTTAAATATCACGAAAAAATTAAATTGTAAGAATATACCTGAGTAACTTTATTTGTTTATTAGATTTTTTCTAATAAGTTAGATTCTATCATTTTTTCCTGAGGAGAAACGATGTTTAATTTTCAAGAGCTAGAAAAGATTATTTTAGATATCTCGCTTAAATATCACGATAAAATTAAATTGTATGAATATCCCTTAGTAACTTTATTTGTGTATTAGATTTTTCTAAATAAGTTTTATTCTAGCATTTTTTCCTGAGGAATAACAATGTTTTAATTTTTCTGGATCTAGAAAGGAATATTTTAGTTTTCTCGCTAAAATATCACGAAAAAATTAAATTGTAAGAATATCCCTGAGTAACTTTATTTGTATATTAGATTTTTTTAAATAAGTTTGATTCTAGCATTTTGTCCTGAAGAGAACGATGTTTGAATTTATCTGGAACTAGAAAGTAATATTTTAGTTTTCTCGCTAAAATATCACGATAAAATTAAATTGTAAGAATATCCCTCAGTAACTTTATTTGTTTATTAGATTTTTTTAATAAGTTTGATTCTAGCAATTTTTCCTGAAGAGTAACCATGTTTTAATTTTTCTGGACTATAAACGAATATTTCAGTTTTCTCGCTTAAATATCACGATAAAATTAAATTGTTAGAATATCCCAGAGTATATTTGTATATTAGATTTTTTTAAATAAGTTTGATTCTAGCATTTTGTCCTGAAGAGAACGATGTTTTAATTTATCTTTAACTAGAAAGTAATATTTTAGTTTTCTCGCTTAAATATCACGAAAAAATTAAATTGTAAGAATATCCCTGACTAACTTTATTTGTTTATTAGATTTTTTCTAATAAGTTTGATTCTAGCATTTTTTCCTGAGGAGTAACGATGTTTAATTTTTCAAGAGCTAGAAACGATTATTTTAGATTTCTCGCTTATCACGATAAAACTAAATTGTAAGAATATCCCTGAGTAACTTTATTTGTATATTAGATTTTTCTAAATAAGTTTGATTCTAGCATTTTTTCCTGTGGAGTAACGATTTTTAATTTTTCTGGAACTAGAAAGTAATATTTTAGTTTTCTCGCTAAAATATCACGATAAAATTAAATTGTAAGAATATCCCTGAGTAACTTTATTTGTTTATTAGATTTTTTTAAATAAGTTTGACTCTAGCATTTTTTCCTGAGGCGTAACGATGTTTAATTTTTCAAGAGCTAGAAACGATTATTTTAGATTTCTCGCTTAAATATCACGATAAAATTAAATTGTAAGAATATCCCTTAGTAACTTTATTTGTTTATTAGATTATTCTAAATAAGTTTGATTCTAGCATTTTTTCCTGAGGAGTAACGATGTTTTAATTTTTCTGGAACTAGAAAGTAATATTTTAGTTTTCTCGCTAAAATATCACGAAAAAATTAAATTGTAAGAATATCCCTGAGTAACTTTATTTGTTCCTTAAATTGTTTTAATAAGTTTTGATTTTAGCTTTTTTTCCTGAGAAGTAAGGATGTTTTAATTTTTCTGGAAATAGAAACGAATATTTTAATTTTCTCTCTTAAATATCACGAAAAAATTAAATTGTAAGAATATACCTGAGTAACTTTATTTGTTTATTAGATTTTTTCTAATAAGTTTGATTCTATTATTTTTTCCTGAGGAGAAACGATGTTTAATTTTCAAGAGTTAGAAACGATTATTTTAGATTTCTCGCTTAAATATCACGATAAAATTAAATTGTAAGAATATCCCTTAGTAACTTCATTTGTATATTAGATTTTTCTAAATAAGTTTGATTCTAGCATTTTTTCCTGAGGAGTAATGATGTTTTAATTTTTCTGGAACTAGAAAGGAATATTTTAGTTTTCTCGCTAAAATATCACGATAAAATTAAATTGTAAGAATATCCCTGAGTAACTTTATTTGTTCCTTAAATTGTTTTAATAAGTTTGATTTTAGCATTTTTTCCTGAGAAGTAAGGATGTTTTAATTTTTCTGGAACTAGAAACGAATATTTTAGTTTCTCTCTTAAATATCACGAAAAAATTAAATTGTAAGAATATCCCTGAGTAACTTTATTTGTTTATTAGATTCTTTCTAATAAGTTTGATTCTAGCAATTTTTGCTGAAGAGTAACGATGTTTTAATTTTTCTGGACTATAAACGAATATTTCAGTTTTCTCGCTTAAATATCACGATAAAATTAAATTGTTAGAATATCCCAGAGTAACTTTATTTGTATATTAGATTTTTCTAAATAAGTTTGATTCTAGCATTTTTTCCTGAGGAGTAACGATGTTTACATTTTTCTGGAACTATAAACGAATATTTTAGTTTTCTCGATTAAATATCACGATAAAATTAAATTGTAAGAATATCCCTGAGTAACTTTATTTGTTCCTTAAATTGTTTTAATAAGTTTCATTTTAGCATTTTTTCCTGAGAAGTAAGGATGTTTTAATTTTTCTGGAACTAGAAACGAATATTTTAGTTTTCTCTCTTAAATATCACGATAAAATTAAATTGTTAGAATATCCCTGAGTAACTTTATTTGTTCATTAGATTTTTTCTAATAAGTTTGATTCTAGCATTTTTTCCTGTGGAGTAACGAAGTTTAATTTTTCAAGAGCTAGAAAAGGTTATTTTAGATTTCTCGCTTAAATAACACGATAAAATTAAATTGTAAGAATATCCTTGAGTAACTTTATTAGTATATTAGATTTTTTTAAATAAGTTTGATTCTAGCATTTTTTCCTGAGGAGTAACGATGTTTTAATTTTTCTGGAACTAGAAAGGATTATTTTAGTTATCTCGCTAAAATATCACGATAAAATTAAATTGTAAAAATATCCCTGAGTAACTTTATTTGTTTATTAGATTTTTTTAAATAAGTTTGATTTTAGCATTTTTTCCTGAGTTGTAACGATGTTTTAATTTTTCTGGAACTAGAAAGGAATATTTTAGTTTTCTCGCTAAAATATCACGATAAAATTAAAATGTAAGAATATCCCTGAGTAACTTTATTTGTTTATTAGATTTTTATAATAAGTTTGATTCTAGCAATTTTTCCTGAAGAGTAACGATGTTTTAATTTTTCTGGAACTAGAAAGGAATATTTTAGTTTTCTCGCTAAAATATCAGGATAAAATTAAATTGTAAGAATATCCCTGAGTAACTTTATTTGTTTATTAGATTTTTTTAATAAGTTTGATTCTAGCATTTTTTCCTGAAGAGTAACGATGTTTTAATTTTTCTGGACTATAAACCAATAATTTAGTTTTCTCGCTTAAATATCACGATAAAATTAAATTGTTAGAATATCACAGAGTAACTTTATTTGTATATTAGATGTTTCTAAATAAGTTTGATTCTAGCATTTTTTCCTGAGGAGTAACTATGTTTTAATTTTTCTGGAACTAGAAACGAATATTTTAGTTTTCTCGCTTAAATATCACGATAAAATTAAATTCTAAGAATATCCCTGAGTAACTTTATTTGTATATTAGATTTTTTTAAATAAGTTTGATTCTAGCATTTTGTCCTGAAGAGAACGATGTTTTAATTTATCTGGAACTAGAAAGTAATATTTTAGTTTTCTCGCTAAAATATCACGATAAAATTAAATTGTAAGAATATCCCTGAGTAACTTTATTTGTTTATTAGATTTTTTTAATAAGTTTGATTCTAGCAATTTTTCCTGAAGAGTAACGATGTTTTAATTTTTCTGGATTATAAACGAATATTTTAGATTTCTGGCTTAAATATCACGTTAAAATTAAATTGTAAGAATATCGTAACTTTATTTGTATATTAGATTTTTCTAAATAAGTTTGATGCTAGCATTTTATCCTGAGGAGTAACGATGTTTAATTTTTCAAGAGCTAGAAACGATTATTTTATATTTCACGCTTAAATATCACGATAAAATTAAATTGTAAGAATATCCCTGAGTAACTTTATTTGTTTATTAGATTTTTTCTAATAAGTTTGATTCTAGCATTTTTTCCTGAAGAGTAACGATGTTTTAATTTTTCTGGACTATAAACGAATAATTTAGTTTTCTCGCTTAAATATCACGATAAAATTAAATTGTTAGAATATCACAGAGTAACTTTATTTGTATATTAGATGTTTCTAAATAAGTTTGATTCTAGCATTTTTTCCTGAGGAGTAACTATGTTTTAATTTTTCTGGAACTAGAAACGAATATTTTAGTTTTCTCGCTTAAATATCACGATAAAATTAAATTCTAAGAATATCCCTGAGTAACTTTATTTGTATATTAGATTTTTTTAAATAAGTTTGATTCTAGCATTTTGTCCTGAAGAGAACGATGTTTTAATTTATCTGGAACTAGAAAGTAATATTTTAGTTTTCTCGCTAAAATATCACGATAAAATTAAATTGTAAGAATATCCCTGAGTAACTTTATTTGTTTATTAGATTTTTTTTAATAAGTTTGATTCTAGCAATTTTTCCTGAAGAGTAACGATGTTTTAATTTTTCTGGATTATAAACGAATATTTCAGTTTTCTCGCTTAAATATCACGATAAAATTAAATTGTTAGAATATCCCAGAGTATATTTGTATATTAGATTTTTCTAAATAAGTTTGATTCTAGCATTTTTTCCTGAGGAGTAATGATGTTTTAATTTTTCTGGACCTAGAAAGAATATTTTAGTTTTCTCGCTAAAATATCACGATAAAATTAAATTGTAAGAATATCTCTGAGTAACTTTATTTGTTTATTAGATTTTTTTTAAATAAGTTTGATTTTAGCATTTTTTCCTGAGGAGTAACGATGTTTTAATTTTTCTGGAACTAGAAAGTAATATTTTAGTTTTCTCGCTAAAATATCACGAAAAAATTAAATTGTAAGAATATCCCTGAGTAACTTTATTTGTTTATTAGATTTTTTTAATAAGTTTGATTCTAGCATTTTTTCCTGAGGAGAAACGATGTTTTAATTTTTCTGGCACTAGAAAGGAATATTTTAGTTTTCTCGCTAAAATATCACGAAAAAATTAAATTGTAAGAATATCCCTGAGTAACTTTATTTGTTCCTTAAATTGTTTTAATAAGTTTGATTTTAGCTTTTTTTCCTGAGAAGTAAGGATGTTTTAATTTTTCTGGAACTAGAAACGAATATTTTAGTTTTCTCTCTTAAATATCACGAAAAAATTAAATTGTAAGAATATACCTGAGTAACTTTATTTGTTTATTAGATTTTTTCTAATAAGTTAGATTCTATCATTTTTTCCTGAGGAGAAACGATGTTTAATTTTCAAGAGCTAGAAAAGATTATTTTAGATATCTCGCTTAAATATCACGATAAAATTAAATTGTATGAATATCCCTTAGTAACTTTATTTGTGTATTAGATTTTTCTAAATAAGTTTTATTCTAGCATTTTTTCCTGAGGAATAACAATGTTTTAATTTTTCTGGATCTAGAAAGGAATATTTTAGTTTTCTCGCTAAAATATCACGAAAAAATTAAATTGTAAGAATATCCCTGAGTAACTTTATTTGTATATTAGATTTTTTTAAATAAGTTTGATTCTAGCATTTTGTCCTGAAGAGAACGATGTTTTAATTTATCTGGAACTAGAAAGTAATATTTTAGTTTTCTCGCTAAAATATCACGATAAAATTAAATTGTAAGAATATCCCTCAGTAACTTTATTTGTTTATTAGATTTTTTTAATAAGTTTGATTCTAGCAATTTTTCCTGAAGAGTAACCATGTTTTAATTTTTCTGGACTATAAACGAATATTTCAGTTTTCTCGCTTAAATATCACGATAAAATTAAATTGTTAGAATATCCCAGAGTATATTTGTATATTAGATTTTTTTAAATAAGTTTGATTCTAGCATTTTGTCCTGAAGAGAACGATGTTTTAATTTATCTTTAACTAGAAAGTAATATTTTAGTTTTCTCGCTTAAATATCACGAAAAAATTAAATTGTAAGAATATCCCTGACTAACTTTATTTGTTTATTAGATTTTTTCTAATAAGTTTGATTCTAGCATTTTTTCCTGAGGAGTAACGATGTTTAATTTTTCAAGAGCTAGAAACGATTATTTTAGATTTCTCGCTTATCACGATAAAACTAAATTGTAAGAATATCCCTGAGTAACTTTATTTGTATATTAGATTTTTCTAAATAAGTTTGATTCTAGCATTTTTTCCTGTGGAGTAACGATTTTTAATTTTTCTGGAACTAGAAAGTAATATTTTAGTTTTCTCGCTAAAATATCACGATAAAATTAAATTGTAAGAATATCCCTGAGTAACTTTATTTGTTTATTAGATTTTTTTAAATAAGTTTGACTCTAGCATTTTTTCCTGAGGCGTAACGATGTTTAATTTTTCAAGAGCTAGAAACGATTATTTTAGATTTCTCGCTTAAATATCACGATAAAATTAAATTGTAAGAATATCCCTTAGTAACTTTATTTGTTTATTAGATTATTCTAAATAAGTTTGATTCTAGCATTTTTTCCTGAGGAGTAACGATGTTTTAATTTTTCTGGAACTAGAAAGTAATATTTTAGTTTTCTCGCTAAAATATCACGAAAAAATTAAATTGTAAGAATATCCCTGAGTAACTTTATTTGTTCCTTAAATTGTTTTAATAAGTTTTGATTTTAGCTTTTTTTCCTGAGAAGTAAGGATGTTTTAATTTTTCTGGAAATAGAAACGAATATTTTAATTTTCTCTCTTAAATATCACGAAAAAATTAAATTGTAAGAATATACCTGAGTAACTTTATTTGTTTATTAGATTTTTTCTAATAAGTTTGATTCTATTATTTTTTCCTGAGGAGAAACGATGTTTAATTTTCAAGAGTTAGAAACGATTATTTTAGATTTCTCGCTTAAATATCACGATAAAATTAAATTGTAAGAATATCCCTTAGTAACTTCATTTGTATATTAGATTTTTCTAAATAAGTTTGATTCTAGCATTTTTTCCTGAGGAGTAATGATGTTTTAATTTTTCTGGAACTAGAAAGGAATATTTTAGTTTTCTCGCTAAAATATCACGATAAAATTAAATTGTAAGAATATCCCTGAGTAACTTTATTTGTTCCTTAAATTGTTTTAATAAGTTTGATTTTAGCATTTTTTCCTGAGAAGTAAGGATGTTTTAATTTTTCTGGAACTAGAAACGAATATTTTAGTTTCTCTCTTAAATATCACGAAAAAATTAAATTGTAAGAATATCCCTGAGTAACTTTATTTGTTTATTAGATTCTTTCTAATAAGTTTGATTCTAGCAATTTTTGCTGAAGAGTAACGATGTTTTAATTTTTCTGGACTATAAACGAATATTTCAGTTTTCTCGCTTAAATATCACGATAAAATTAAATTGTTAGAATATCCCAGAGTAACTTTATTTGTATATTAGATTTTTCTAAATAAGTTTGATTCTAGCATTTTTTCCTGAGGAGTAACGATGTTTACATTTTTCTGGAACTATAAACGAATATTTTAGTTTTCTCGATTAAATATCACGATAAAATTAAATTGTAAGAATATCCCTGAGTAACTTTATTTGTTCCTTAAATTGTTTTAATAAGTTTCATTTTAGCATTTTTTCCTGAGAAGTAAGGATGTTTTAATTTTTCTGGAACTAGAAACGAATATTTTAGTTTTCTCTCTTAAATATCACGATAAAATTAAATTGTTAGAATATCCCTGAGTAACTTTATTTGTTCATTAGATTTTTTCTAATAAGTTTGATTCTAGCATTTTTTCCTGTGGAGTAACGAAGTTTAATTTTTCAAGAGCTAGAAAAGGTTATTTTAGATTTCTCGCTTAAATAACACGATAAAATTAAATTGTAAGAATATCCTTGAGTAACTTTATTAGTATATTAGATTTTTTTAAATAAGTTTGATTCTAGCATTTTTTCCTGAGGAGTAACGATGTTTTAATTTTTCTGGAACTAGAAAGGATTATTTTAGTTATCTCGCTAAAATATCACGATAAAATTAAATTGTAAAAATATCCCTGAGTAACTTTATTTGTTTATTAGATTTTTTTAAATAAGTTTGATTTTAGCATTTTTTCCTGAGTTGTAACGATGTTTTAATTTTTCTGGAACTAGAAAGGAATATTTTAGTTTTCTCGCTAAAATATCACGATAAAATTAAAATGTAAGAATATCCCTGAGTAACTTTATTTGTTTATTAGATTTTTATAATAAGTTTGATTCTAGCAATTTTTCCTGAAGAGTAACGATGTTTTAATTTTTCTGGAACTAGAAAGGAATATTTTAGTTTTCTCGCTAAAATATCAGGATAAAATTAAATTGTAAGAATATCCCTGAGTAACTTTATTTGTTTATTAGATTTTTTTAATAAGTTTGATTCTAGCATTTTTTCCTGAAGAGTAACGATGTTTTAATTTTTCTGGACTATAAACCAATAATTTAGTTTTCTCGCTTAAATATCACGATAAAATTAAATTGTTAGAATATCACAGAGTAACTTTATTTGTATATTAGATGTTTCTAAATAAGTTTGATTCTAGCATTTTTTCCTGAGGAGTAACTATGTTTTAATTTTTCTGGAACTAGAAACGAATATTTTAGTTTTCTCGCTTAAATATCACGATAAAATTAAATTCTAAGAATATCCCTGAGTAACTTTATTTGTATATTAGATTTTTTTAAATAAGTTTGATTCTAGCATTTTGTCCTGAAGAGAACGATGTTTTAATTTATCTGGAACTAGAAAGTAATATTTTAGTTTTCTCGCTAAAATATCACGATAAAATTAAATTGTAAGAATATCTCTGAGTAACTTTATTTGTTTATTAGATTTTTTTAATAAGTTTGATTCTAGCAATTTTTCCTGAAGAGTAACGATGTTTTAATTTTTCTGGATTATAAACGAATATTTTAGATTTCTGGCTTAAATATCACGTTAAAATTAAATTGTAAGAATATCGTAACTTTATTTGTATATTAGATTTTTCTAAATAAGTTTGATGCTAGCATTTTATCCTGAGGAGTAACGATGTTTAATTTTTCAAGAGCTAGAAACGATTATTTTATATTTCACGCTTAAATATCACGATAAAATTAAATTGTAAGAATATCCCTGAGTAACTTTATTTGTTTATTAGATTTTTTCTAATAAGTTTGATTCTAGCATTTTTTCCTGAAGAGTAACGATGTTTTAATTTTTCTGGACTATAAACGAATAATTTAGTTTTCTCGCTTAAATATCACGATAAAATTAAATTGTTAGAATATCACAGAGTAACTTTATTTGTATATTAGATGTTTCTAAATAAGTTTGATTCTAGCATTTTTTCCTGAGGAGTAACTATGTTTTAATTTTTCTGGAACTAGAAACGAATATTTTAGTTTTCTCGCTTAAATATCACGATAAAATTAAATTCTAAGAATATCCCTGAGTAACTTTATTTGTATATTAGATTTTTTTAAATAAGTTTGATTCTAGCATTTTGTCCTGAAGAGAACGATGTTTTAATTTATCTGGAACTAGAAAGTAATATTTTAGTTTTCTCGCTAAAATATCACGATAAAATTAAATTGTAAGAATATCCCTGAGTAACTTTATTTGTTTATTAGATTTTTTTAATAAGTTTGATTCTAGCAATTTTTCCTGAAGAGTAACGATGTTTTAATTTTTCTGGATTATAAACGAATATTTCAGTTTTCTCGCTTAAATATCACGATAAAATTAAATTGTTAGAATATCCCAGAGTATATTTGTATATTAGATTTTTCTAAATAAGTTTGATTCTAGCATTTTTTCCTGAGGAGTAATGATGTTTTAATTTTTCTGGACCTAGAAAGAATATTTTAGTTTTCTCGCTAAAATATCACGATAAAATTAAATTGTAAGAATATCTCTGAGTAACTTTATTTGTTTATTAGATTTTTTTTAAATAAGTTTGATTTTAGCATTTTTTCCTGAGTAGTAACGATGTTTTAATTTTTCTGGAACTAGAAACGATTATTTTAGATTTCTGGCTTAAATATCACGATAAAATTAAATTGTAAGAATATCCCTGAGTAACTTTATTTGTTCCTTAAATTGTTTTAATAAGTTTCATTTTAGCATTTTTTCCTGAGAAGTAAGGATGTTTTAATTTTTCTGGAACTAGAAACGAATATTTTAGTTTTCTCTCTTAAATATCACGATAAAATTAAATTGTTAGAATATCCCTGAGTAACTTTATTTGTTCATTAGATTTTTTCTAATAAGTTTGATTCTAGCATTTTTTCCTGTGGAGTAACGAAGTTTAATTTTTCAAGAGCTAGAAAAGGTTATTTTAGATTTCTCGCTTAAATAACACGATAAAATTAAATTGTAAGAATATCCCTGAGTAACTTTATTAGTATATTAGATTTTTTTAAATAAGTTTGATTCTAGCATTTTTTCCTGAGGAGTAACGATGTTTTAATTTTTCTGGAACTAGAAAGGATTATTTTAGTTATCTCGCTAAAATATCACGATAAAATTAAATTGTAAAAATATCCCTGAGTAACTTTATTTGTTTATTAGATTTTTTTAAATAAGTTTGATTTTAGCATTTTTTCCTGAGTTGTAACGATGTTTTAATTTTCCTGGAACTAGAAAGGAATATTTTAGTTTTCTCGCTAAAATATCACGATAAAATTAAAATGTAAGAATATCCCTGAGTAACTTTATTTGTTTATTAGATTTTTATAATAAGTTTGATTCTAGCAATTTTTCCTGAAGAGTAACGATGTTTTAATTTTTCTGGAACTATAAACGAATAATTTAGTTTTCTCGCTTAAATATCACGATAAAATTAAATTGTTAGAATATCACAGAGTAACTTTATTTGTATATTAGATTTTTCTAAATAAGTTTGATTCTAGCATTTTTTCCTGAGGAGTAACTATGTTTTAATTTTTCTGGAACTAGAAACGAATATTTTAGTTTTCTCGCTTAAATATCACGATAAAATTAAATTCTAAGAATATCCCTGAGTAACTTTATATGTATATTAGATTTTTCTAAATAAGTTTCATTCTAGCATTTTTTCCTGAGGAGTAACGATGTTTTAATTTTTCTGGAACTAGAAAGTAATATTTTAGTTTTCTCGCTAAAATATCACGTTAAAATTAAATTGTAAGAATATCGTAACTTTATTTGTATATTAGATTTTTCTAAATAAGTTTGATGCTAGCATTTTTTCCTGAGGAGTAACGATGTTTAATTTTTCAAGAGCTAGAAACGATTATTTTATATTTCACGCTTAAATATCACGATAAAATTAAATTGTAAGAATATCCCTGAGTAACTTTATTTGTATATTAGATTTTTTTAAATAAGTTTGATTCTAGCATTTTGTCCTGAAGAGAACGATGTTTTAATTTATCTGGAACTAGAAAGTAATATTTTAGTTTTCTCGCTAAAATATCACGATAAAATTAAATTGTAAGAATATCCCTGAGTAACTTTATTTGTTTATTAGATTTTTTTAATAAGTTTGATTCTAGCATTTTTTCCTGAAGAGTAACGATGTTTTAATTTTTCTGGACTATAAACGAATAATTTAGTTTTCTCGCTTAAATATCACGATAACATTAAATTGTTAGAATATCACAGAGTAACTTTAGTTGTATATTAGATTTTTCTAAATAAGTTTGATTCTAGCATTTTTTCCAGAGGAGTAACTATGTTTTAATTTTTCTGGAACTAGAAACGAATATTTTAGTTTTCTCGCTTAAATATCACGATTAAATTAAATTCTAAGAATATCCCTGAGTAACTTTATATGTATATTAGATTTTTCTAAATAAGTTTCATTCTAGCATTTTTTCCTGAGGAGTAACGATGTTTTAATTTTTCTGGAACTAGAAAGTAATATTTTAGTTTTCTCGCTAAAATATCACGTTAAAATTAAATTGTAAGAATATCGTAACTTTATTTGTATATTAGATTTTTCTAAATAAGTTTGATGCTAGCATTTTTTCCTGAGGAGTAACGATGTTTAATTTTTCAAGAGCTAGAAACGATTATTTTATATTTCACGCTTAAATATCACGATAAAATTAAATTGTAAGAATATCACTGAGTAACTTTATTTGTATATTAGATTTTTTTAAATAAGTTTGATTCTAGCATTTTGTCCTGAAGAGAACGATGTTTTAATTTATCTGGAACTAGAAAGTTATATTTTAGTTTTCTCGCTAAAATATCACGATAAAATTAAATTGTAAGAATATCCCTGAGTAACTTTATTTGTTTATTAGATTTTTTTAATAAGTTTGATTCTAGCAATTTTTCCTGAAGAGTAACGATGTTTTAATTTTTCTGGACTATAAACGAATATTTCAGTTTTCTCGCTTAAATATCACGATAAAATTAAATTGTTCGAATATCCCAGAGTATATTTGTATATTAGATTTTTCTAAATAAGTTTGATTCTAGCATTTTTTCCTGAGGAGTAATGATGTTTTAATTTTTCTGGAACTAGAAAGAATATTTTAGTTTTCTCGCTAAAATATCACGATAAAATTAAATTGTAAGAATATCTCTGAGTAACTTTATTTGTTTATTAGATTTTTTTAAATAAGTTTGATTTTAGCATTTTTTCCTGAGTAGTAACGATGTTTTAATTTTTCTGGACCTAGAAACGAATATTTTAGTTTTCTCGCTTAAATATCACGAAAAAATTAAATTGTAAGAATATCCCTGACTAACTTTATTTGGTTATTAGATTTTTTCTAATAAGTTTGATTCTAGCATTTTTTCCTGAGGAGTAACGATGTTTAATTTTTCAAGAGCTAGAAACGATTATTTTAGATTTCTCGCTTATCATGATAAAACTAAATTGTAAGAATATCCCTGAGTAACTTTATTTGTATATTAGATTTTTCTAAATAAGTTTGATTCTAGCATTTTTTCCTGAGGAGTAACGATGTTTTCATTTTTCTGGACCTAGAAACGAATATTTTAGTTTTCTCGCTTAAATATCACGATAAAATTAAATTGTAAGAATATCCCTTAGTAACTTTATTTGTATATTAGATTTTTCTAAATAAGTTTGATTCTAGCATTTTTTCTTGAGGATTAACGATGTTTTAATTTTTCTGGAACTAGAAACGAATATTTTAGTTTTCTCTCTTAAATATCGCGAAAAAATTAAATTGTAGGAATATCCCTGAGTAACTTTATTTGGTTATTAGTTTTTTTCTAATAAGTTTGATTCTGGCATTTTTTCCTGAGGAGTAACGATGTTTTATTTCTCTGGAACTAGAAACGATTATTTTAGATATCTCGCTTAAATATCACGATAAAATTAAATTGTAAGAATATCCCTGAGTAACTTTATTTGTTTATTAGATTTTTTTAATAAGTTTGATTCTAGCAATTTTTCCTGAAGAGTAACGATGTTTTAATTTTTCTGGAACTAGAAACGAATATTTTAGTTTTCTCTCTTAAATATCGCGAAAAAATTAAATTGTAGTAATATCCCTGAGTAAGTTTATTTGTTTATTAGATTTTTCTAAATAAGTTTGATTCTAGCATTTTTTCCTGAGGAGTAACGATGTTTTAATTTTTCTGGAACTAGAAAGGAATACTTTAGTTTTCTCGCTAAAATATCACGAAAAAATTAAATTGTAAGAATATCCCTGAGTAACTTTATTTGTTTATTAGATTTTTTCTAATAAGTTTGATTCTAGCATTTTTTCCTGAGGAGAAACGATGTTTAATTTTTCAAGAGCTAGAAACGATTATTTTAGATTTCTCGCTTAAATATCACGATAAAATTAAAATGTAAGAATATCCCTGTGTAACTTTATTTGTATATTAGATTTTTCTAAATAAGTTTGATTCTAACATTTTTTCCTGAGGAGTAATGATGTATTAATTTTTCTGGAACTAGAAAGGAATATTTTAGTTTTCTCGCTAAAATATCACGATAAAATTAAATTGTAAGAAAATCCCTGAGTAACTTTATTTGTTTATTAGATTTTTTTAAATAAGTTTGATTTTAGCAGTTTTTCCTGAGTAGAACCGATGTTTTAATTTTGCTGGAACTAGAAACGAATATTTTTGTTTTCTCGCTTAAATATCACGAAAAAATTAAATTGTAAGAATATCCCAGAGTAACTTTATTTGTTTATTAGATTTTTTCTAATAAGTTTGATTCTAGCATTTTTTCCTGAGGAGTAACGATGTTTAATTTTTCAAGAGCTAGAAACGATTATTTTATATTTCTCGCTTAAATATCACGATAAAATTAAATTGTAAGAATATCCCTTAGTAACTTTATTTGTGTATTAGATTTTTCTAAATAAGTTTGATTCTAGCATTTTTCCTGAGGAGTAACGATATTTTAATTTTTCTGGACCTAGAAAGGATTATTTTAGTTTTCTCGCTAAATAAACACGATAAAATTAAATTGTAAGAATATCCCTGAGTAACTTTATTTGTTTATTAGATTTTTTAAAATAAGTTTGATTTTAGCATTTTTTCCTGAGGAGTAACGATGTTTAATTTTTCAAGAGCTAGAAACGATTATTTTATATTTCTCGCTTAAATATCACGATAAAATTAAATTGTAAGAATATCCCTTAGTAACTTTATTTGTGTATTAGATTTTTCTAAATAAGTTTGATTCTAGCATTTTTCCTGAGGAGTAACGATATTTTAATTTTTCTGGACCTAGAAAGGATTATTTTAGTTTTCTCGCTAAATAAACACGATAAAATTAAATTGTTCGAATATCCCAGAGTATATTTGTATATTAGATTTTTCTAAATAAGTTTGATTCTAGCATTTTTTCCTGAGGAGTAATGATGTTTTAATTTTTCTGGAACAAGAAAGAATATTTTAGTTTTCTCGCTAAAATATCACGATAAAATTAAATTGTAAGAATATCTCTGAGTAACTTTATTTGTTTATTAGATTTTTTTAAATAAGTTTGATTTTAGCATTTTTTCCTGAGTAGTAACGATGTTTTAATTTTTCTGGACCTAGAAACGAATATTTTAGTTTTCTCGCTTAAATATCACGAAAAAATTAAATTGTAAGAATATCCCTGACTAACTTTATTTGGTTATTAGATTTTTTCTAATAAGTTTGATTCTAGCATTTTTTCCTGAGGAGTAACGATGTTTAATTTTTCAAGAGCTAGAAACGATTATTTTAGATTTCTCGCTTATCATAATAAAACTAAATTGTAAGAATATCCCTGAGTAACTTTATTTGTATATTAGATTTTTCTAAATAAGTTTGATTCTAGCATTTTTTCCTGAGGAGTAACGATGTTTTAATTTTTCTGGAACTAGAAAGTAATATTTTAGTTTTCTCGCTAAAATATCACGATAAAATTTAATTGTAAGAATATCCCTGAGTAACTTTATTTGTTTATTAGATTTTTTTAAATAAGTTTGATTCTAGCATTTTTTCCTGAGGCGTAACGATGTTTAATTTTTCAAGAGCTAGAAACGATTATTTTAGATTTCTCGCTTAAATATCACGATAAAATTAAATTGTAAGAATATCCCTTAGTAACTTTATTTGTATATTAGATTATTCTAAATAAGTTTGATTCTAGCATTTTTTCCTGAGGAGTAACGATGTTTTAATTTTTCTGGAACTAGAAAGTAATATTTTAGTTTTCTCGCTAAAATATCACGAAAAAATTAAATTGTAAGAATATCCCTGAGTAACTTTATTTGTTCCTTAAATTGTTTTAATAAGTTTGATTTTAGCTTTTTTTCCTGAGAAGTAAGGATGTTTTAATTTTTCTGGAACTAGAAACGAATATTTTAGTTTTCTCTCTTAAATATCACGAAAAAATTAAATTGTAAGAATATACCTGAGTAACTTTATTTCTTTATTAGATTTTTTCTAATAAGTTTGATTCTATCATATTTTCCTGAGGAGAAACGATGTTTAATTTTAAAGAGCTAGAAAAGATTATTTTAGATATCTCGCTTAAATATCACGATAAAATTAAATTGTAAGAATATTCCTTAGTATCTTTATTTGTATATTAGATTTTTCTAAATAAGTTTGATTCTAGCATTTTTTCCTGAGGAGTAACGATGTTTTAATTTTTCTGGAACAATAAATGATTATTTTAGTTTTCTCGCTAAAATATCACGATAAAATTAAATTGTAAGAATATCCCTGAATAACTTTATTTGTATATTAGATTTTTCTAAATAAGTTTGATTCTAGCATTTTTTCCTGAGGAGTAACGATGTTTTCATTTTTCTGGACCTAGAAACGAATATTTTAGTTTTCTCGCTTAAATATCACGATAAAATTAAATTGTAAGAATATCCCTGAGTAACTTTATTTGTATATTAGATTTTTTTAAATAAGTTTAATTCTAGCATTTTTTCCTGAGGAGTAACGATGTTTTCATTTTTCTGGACCTAGAAACGAATATTTTAGTTTTCTCGCTTAAATATCACGATAAAATTAAATTGTAAGAATATCCCTTAGTAACTTTATTTGTATATTAGATTTTTCTAAATAAGTTTGATTCTAGCATTTTTTCTTGAGGATTAACGATGTTTTAATTTTTCTGGAACTAGAAACGAATATTTTAGTTTTCTCTCTTAAATATCGCGAAAAAATTAAATTGTAGGAATATCCCTGAGTAACTTTATTTGGTTATTAGTTTTTTTCTAATAAGTTTGATTCTGGCATTTTTTCCTGAGGAGTAACGATGTTTTATTTCTCTGGAACTAGAAACGATTATTTTAGATATCTCGCTTAAATATCACGATAAAATTAAATTGTAAGAATATCCCTGAGTAACTTTATTTGTTTATTAGATTTTTTTAATAAGTTTGATTCTAGCAATTTTTCCTGAAGAGTAACGATGTTTTAATTTTTCTGGAACTAGAAACGAATATTTTAGTTTTCTCTCTTAAATATCGCGAAAAAATTAAATTGTAGTAATATCCCTGAGTAAGTTTATTTGTTTATTAGATTTTTCTAAATAAGTTTGATTCTAGCATTTTTTCCTGAGGAGTAACGATGTTTTAATTTTTCTGGAACTAGAAAGGAATACTTTAGTTTTCTCGCTAAAATATCACGAAAAAATTAAATTGTAAGAATATCCCTGAGTAACTTTATTTGTTTCTTAGATTTTTTCTAATAAGTTTGATTCTAGCATTTTTTCCTGAGGAGAAACGATGTTTAATTTTTCAAGAGCTAGAAACGATTATTTTAGATTTCTCGCTTAAATATCACGATAAAATTAAAATGTAAGAATATCCCTGTGTAACTTTATTTGTATATTAGATTTTTCTAAATAAGTTTGATTCTAACATTTTTTCCTGAGGAGTAATGATGTATTAATTTTTCTGGAACTAGAAAGGAATATTTTAGTTTTCTCGCTAAAATATCACGATAAAATTAAATTGTAAGAAAATCCCTGAGTAACTTTATTTGTTTATTAGATTTTTTTAAATAAGTTTGATTTTAGCATTTTTTCCTGAGTAGTAACGATGTTTTAATTTTGCTGGAACTAGAAACGAATATTTTTGTTTTCTCGCTTAAATATCACGAAAAAATTAAATTGTAAGAATATCCCAGAGTAACTTTATTTGTTTATTAGATTTTTTCTAATAAGTTTGATTCTAGCATTTTTTCCTGAGGAGTAACGATGTTTAATTTTTCAAGAGCTAGAAACGATTATTTTATATTTCTCGCTTAAATATCACGATAAAATTAAATTGTAAGAATATCCCTTAGTAACTTTATTTGTGTATTAGATTTTTCTAAATAAGTTTGATTCTAGCATTTTTCCTGAGGAGTAACGATATTTTAATTTTTCTGGACCTAGAAAGGATTATTTTAGTTTTCTCGCTAAATAAACACGATAAAATTAAATTGTAAGAATATCCCTGAGTAACTTTATTTGTTTATTAGATTTTTTTAATTAAGTTTGATTTCAGCATTTTATCCTGAGTAGTAACGATGTTTTAATTTTTCTGGAACTAGAAACGAATATTTTAGTTTTCTCGCTTAAATATCACGATAAAATTAAATTGTAAGAATATCCCTGAGTAACTTTATTTGTTTATTAGATTTTTTTAATAAGTTTGATTCTAGCAATTTTTCCTGAAGAGTAACGATGTTTTAATTTTTCTGGAACTAGAAACGAATATTTTAGTTTTCTCTCTTAAATATCGCGAAAAAATTAAATTGTAGGAATATCCCTGAGTAAGTTTATTTGTTTATTAGATTTTTCTAAATAAGTTTGATTCTAGCATTTTTTCCTGAGGAGTAACGATGTTTTAATTTTTCTAGAACTAGAAAGGAATACTTTAGTTTTCTCGCTAAAATATCACGAAAAAATTAAATTGTAAGAATATCCCTGAGTAACTTTATTTGTTTATTAGATTTTTTCTAATAAGTTTGATTCTAGCATTTTTTACTGAGGAGTAACGATGATTAATATATCAAGAGCTAGAAACGATTATTTTAGATTTCTCGCTTAAATATCACGATAAAATTAAATTGTAAGAATATCCCTGAGTAACTTTATTTGTATATTAGATTTTTCTAAATAAGTTTGATTCTAGCATTTTTTCCTGAGGAGTAACGATGATTAATATATCAAGAGCTAGAAACGATTATTTTAGATTTCTCGCTTAAATATCACGATAAAATTAAATTGTAAGAATATCCCTTAGTAACTCTATTTGTATATTAGATTTTTCTAAATAAGTTTAATTCTAGCATTTTTTCCTGAAGAGTAACGATGTTTTAATTTTTGTTGGAACTAGAAAGGAATATTTTAGTTTTCTCGCTAAAATATCACGATAAAATTAAATTGTAAGAATATCCCTGAGTAACTTTATTTGTTTATTAGATTTTTTTAAATAAGTTTGATTCTAGCATTTTTTCCTGAGGAGTAACGATGTTTTATTTTTTCTGGAACTAGAAATGATTATTTCAGTTTTCTCGCTAAAATATCACGATAAAATTAAGTCGTAAGAATATCCCTGAGTAACTTTATTTGTTTATTAGATTTTTTTAATAAGTTTGATTCTAGCATTTTTTGCTAAGGAGTACCGATGTTTTAATTTTTCTGGACTATAAACGAATATTTCAGTTTTCTCGCTTAAATATCACGATAAAATTAAATTGTTATAATATCCCAGAGTAACTTTATTTGTATATTAGATTTTTCTAAATAAGTTTGATTCTAGCATTTTTTCCTGAGGAGTAACGATGTTTTAATTTTTCTGGAACTAGAAAGGAACATTTTAGTTCTCTCGCTAAAATATCACGATAAAATTAAATTGTAATATTATCCCTGAGTAACTTTATTTGTATATTAGATTTTTCTAAATAAGTTTGATTCTAGCATTTTTTCCTGAGGAGTAACGATGTTTTAATTTTTCTGGACCTAGAAAGTAATATTTTAGTTTTCTCGCTAAAATAACACGATAAAATTAAATTGTAAGAATATCCCTGAGTAACTTTATTTGTTTATTAGATTTTTTTAAATAAGTTTGATTCTAGCATTTTTTCCTGAGGAGTAACGATGTTTAATTTTTCAAGAGCTAGAAACGATTATTTTAGATTTCTCGCTTAAATATCACGATAAAATTAAATTGTAAGAATATCCCTTAGTAACTTTATTTGTATATTAGATTTTTCTAAATAAGTTTGATTCTAGCATTTTTTCTTGAGGAATAACGATATTTTAATTTTTCTGGACCTAGAAAGGATTATTTTAGTTTTCTCGCTAAATAAACACGATAAAATTAAATTGTAAGAATATCCCTGAGTAACTTTATTTGTTTATTAGATTTTTTTAAATAAGTTTGATTTTAGCATTTTATCCTGAGTAGTAACGATGTTTTAATTTTTCTGGAACTAGAAACGAATATTTTAGTTTTCTCGCTAAAATATCACGATAAAATTAAATTGTAAGAATATACCTGAGTAACTTTATTTGTTTATTAGATTTTGTTAAATAAGTTTGATTCTAGCATTTTTTTCTGAGGAGTAACGATGTTTAATTTTTCAAGAGCTAGAAACGATTATTTTATATTTCTCGCTTTAATATCCATATCTTTTTTCTTAATATTCAAATATAAATAACGTTTCTATAAAAAATGGGGCCCAACAAACAAAAAAAACCTTGTTGATGGGTCCACAAAATTTTTATTTTGAAAAAATTTTCCCGCTTAAATTTTATTTTAAATTTGTTATCTATTTAATAATAAAATATAGCGAATTTAGTCACGTGACGCCTAGGGAAACCAGTGGTACCAAATTAAGACCATGAGCTGGAACCCCCATATCCTATCTAAATTGTAAAAATATCCCTTAGTAACTTTATTTATATATTAGATTTTTCTAAATAAGTTTGATTCTAGCATTTTTTCCTGAGGAGTAACGATGTTTTAATTTTTCTGGAACTAGAAACGAATATTTTAGTTTTCTCGCTAAAATATCACGAAATATTAATTTGTAAGATTATCTATCCCTGAGTAACTTTATTTGTTTATTAGATTTTTTGTAATAAGTTTGATTCTAGCATTTTTTACTGAGGAGAAACGATGTTTAATTTTTCAAGAGCTAGAAACGATTATTTTAGATTTCTCGCTTAAATATCACGATAAAATTAAATTGTATGAATATCCCTGAGTAACTGTATTTGTTCCTTAAATTGATTTAATAAGTTTCATTCTAGCATTTTTTCCTGAGGAGTAACGATGTTTTCATTTTTCTGGAACTAGAAAGTAATATTTTTGTTTTCTCGCTAAAATATCACGATAAAATTAAATTGTAATAATATCCCTGAGTAACTTTATTTGTTTATTAGATTTTTTAAAATAAGTTTGATTCTAGCATTTTTTCGCGAGGAGTAACGATGTTTAATTTTTCAAGAGCTAGAAACGATTATTTTTGTTTTCTCGCTTAAATATCACGATAAAATTAAATTGTAAAAATATCCCTGAGTAACTTTATTTGTATATTAGATTTTTCTAAATAAGTTTGATTCTAGCATTTTTTCCTGAGGAGTAACGATGTTTTAATTTTTCTGGAACTAGAAACGAATATTTTAGTTTTCTCGCTAAAATATCACGAAATATTAATTTGTAAGATTATCTATCCCTGAGTAACTTTATTTGTTTATTAGATTTTTTGTAATAAGTTTGATTCTAGCATTTTTTACTGAGGAGAAACGATGTTTAATTTTTCAAGAGCTAGAAACGATTATTTTAGATTTCTCGCTTAAATATCACGATAAAATTAAATTGTAAGAATATCCCTGAGTAACTGTATTTGTTCCTTAAATTGATTTAATAAGTTTCATTCTAGCATTTTTTTCTGAGGAGTAACGATGTTTTCATTTTTCTGGAACTAGAAAGTAATATTTTTGTTTTCTCGCTAAAATATCATGATAAAATTAAATTGTAATAATATCCCTGAGTAACTTTATTTGTTTATTAGATTTTTTAAAATAAGTTTGATTCTAGCATTTTTTCGCGAGGAGTAACGATGTTTAATTTTTCAAGAGCTAGAAACGATTATTTTAGTTTTCTCGCTTAAATATCACGATAAAATTAAATTGTAAAAATATCCCTGAGTAACTTTATTTGTATATTAGATTTTTCTAAATAAGTTTGATTCTAGCATTTTTTCCTGAGGAGTAACGATGTTTTAATTTTTCTGGAACTATAAATGATTATTTTAGTTTTCTCGCTAAAATATCACGATAAAATTAAATTGTAAGAATATCCCTGAATAACTTTATTTGTATATTAGATTTTTCTAAATAAGTTTGATTCTAGCATTTTTTCCTGAGGAGTAACGATATTTTAATTTTTCTGGACCTAGAAAGGATTATTTTAGTTTTCTCGCTAAATAAACACGATAAAATTAAATTGTAAGAATATCCCTGAGTAACTTTATTTGTTTATTAGATTTTTTAAAATAAGTTTGATTCTAGCATTTTTTCGCGAGGAGTAACGATGTTTAATTTTTCAAGAGCTAGAAACGATTATTTTAGTTTTCTCGCTTAAATATCACGATAAAATTAAATTGTAAAAATATCCCTGAGTAACTTTATTTGTATATTAGATTTTTCTAAATAAGTTTGATTCTAGCATTTTTTCCTGAGGAGTAACGATGTTTTAATTTTTCTGGAACTAGAAACGAATATTTTAGTTTTCTCGCTAAAATATCACGAAATATTAATTTGTACGATTATCTATCCCTGAGTTACTTTATTTGTTTATTAGATTTTTTGTAATAAGTTTGATTCTAGCATTTTTTACTGAGGAGAAACGATGTTTAATTTTTCAAGAGCTAGAAACGATTATTTTAGATTTCTCGCTTAAATATCACGATAAAATTAAATTGTAAGAATATCCCTGAGTAACTGTATTTGTTCCTTAAATTGATTTAATAAGTTTCATTCTAGCATTTTTTCCTGAGGAGTAACGATGTTTTCATTTTTCTGGAACTAGAAAGTAATATTTTTGTTTTCTCGCTAAAATATCATGATAAAATTAAATTGTAATAATATCCCTGAGTAACTTTATTTGTTTATTAGATTTTTTAAAATAAGATTGATTCTAGCATTTTTTCGCGAGGAGTAACGATGTTTAATTTTTCAAGAGCTAGAAACGATTATTTTAGTTTTCTCGCTTAAATATCACGATAAAATTAAATTGTAAAAATATCCCTGAGTAACTTTATTTGTATATTAGATTTTTCTAAATAAGTTTGATTCTAGCATTTTTTCCTGAGGAGTAACGATGTTTTAATTTTTCTGGAACTATAAATGATTATTTTAGTTTTCTCGCTAAAATATCACGATAAAATTAAATTGTAAGAATATCCCTGAATAACTTTATTTGTATATTAGATTTTTCTAAATAAGTTTGATTCTAGCATTTTTTCCTGAGGCGTAACGATATTTTAATTTTTCTGGACCTAGAAAGGATTATTTTAGTTTTCTCGCTAAATAAACACGATAAAATTAAATTGTAAGAATATCCCTGAGTAACTTTATTTGTTTATTAGATTTTTTTAAATAAGTTTGATTTTAGCATTTTATCCTGAGTAGTAACGATGTTTTAATTTTTCTGGAACTAGAAACGAATATTTTAGTTTTCTCGCTTAAATATCACGATAAAATTAAATTGTAAGAATATCCCTGAGTAACTTTATTTGTTCCTTAAATTGTTTTAATAAGTTTGATTTTAGCATTTTTTCCTGAGAAGTAAGGATGTTTTAATTTTTCTGGAACTAGAAACGAATATTTTAGTTTTCTCTCTTAAATATCACGAAAAAATTAAATTGTAAGCATATCCCTGAGTAACTTTATTTGTTTATTAGATTTTTTCTAATAAGTTTGATTCTAGCCTTTTTTCCTGAGGAGTAACGATGATTAATATATCAAGAGCTAGAAACGATTATTTTAGATTTCTCGCTTAAATATCACGATAAAATTAAATTGTAAGAATATCCCTGAGTAACTTTATTTGTTTATTAGATTTTTTAAATAAGTTTGATTCTAGCATTTTTTTCTGAGGAGTAACGATGTTTAATTTTTCAAGAGCTAGAAACGATTATTTTATATTTCTCGCTTAAATATCGCGATAAAATTAAATTGTAAGAATATCCCTTAGTAACTTTATTTGTTCCTTAAATTGTTTTAATAAGTTTGATTTTAGCATTTTTTCCTGAGAAGTAAGGATGTTTTAATTTTTCTGGAACTAGAAACGAATATTTTAGTTTTCTCTCTTAAATATCACGAAAAAATTAAATTGTAAGCATATCCCTGAGTAACTTTATTTGTTTATTAGATTTTTTCTAATAAGTTTGATTCTAGCCTTTTTTCCTGAGGAGTAACGATGATTAATATATCAAGAGCTAGAAACGATTATTTTAGATTTCTCGCTTAAATATCACGATAAAATTAAATTGTAAGAATATCCCTGAGTAACTTTATTTGTATATTAGATTTTTCTAAATAAGTTTGATTCTAGCATTTTTTCCTGAGGAGTAACGATGATTAATATATCAAGAGCTAGAAACGATTATTTTAGATTTCTCGCTTAAATATCACGATAAAATTAAATTGTAAGAATATCCCTGAGTAACTTTATTTGTTTATTAGATTTTTTCTAATAAGTTTGATTCTAGCATTTTTTCCTGAGGAGTAACGATGTTTTAATTTTTCTGGAACTATAAATGATTATTTTAGTTTTCTCGCTAAAATATCACGATAAAATTAAATTGTAAGAATATCCCTGAATAACTTTATTTGTATATTAGATTTTTCTAAATAAGTTTGATTCTAGCATTTTTTCCTGAGGAGTAACGATATTTTAATTTTTCTGGACCTAGAAAGGATTATTTTAGTTTTCTCGCTAAATAAACACGATAAAATTAAATTGTAAGAATATCCCTGAGTAACTTTATTTGCTTATTAGATTTTTTTAAATAAGTTTGATTTTAGCATTTTATCCTGAGTAGTAACGATGTTTTAATTTTTCTGGAACTAGAAATGAATATTTTAGTTTTCTCGCTTAAATATCACGATAAAATTAAATTGTAAGAATATCCCTGAGTAACTTTATTTGTTTATTAGATTTTTTAAATAAGTTTGATTCTAGCATTTTTTTCTGAGGAGTAACGATGTTTAATTTTTTAATAGCTAGAAACGATTATTTTATATTTCTCGCTTAAATATCGCGATAAAATTAAATTGTAAGAATATCCCTTAGTAACTTTATTTGTTCCTTAAATTGTTTTAATAAGTTTGATTTTAGCATTTTTTCCTGAGAAGTAAGGATGTTTTAATTTTTCTGGAACTAGAAACGAATATTTTAGTTTTCTCTCTTAAATATCACGAAAAAATTAAATTGTAAGCATATCCCTGAGTAACTTTATTTGTTTATTAGATTTTTTCTAATAAGTTTGATTCTAGCATTTTTTCCTGAGGAGTAACGATGATTAATATATCAAGAGCTAGAAACGATTATTTTAGATTTCTCGCTTAAATATCACGATAAAATTAAATTGTAAGAATATCCCTGAGTAACATTATTTGTATATTAGATTTTTCTAAATAAGTTTGATTCTAGCATTTTTTCCTGAGGAGTAACGATGATTAATATATCAAGAGCTAGAAACGATTATTTTAGATTTCTCGCTTAAATATCACGATAAAATTAAATTGTAAGAATATCCCTGAGTAACTTTATTTGTATATTAGATTTTTCTAAATAAGTTTGATTCTAGCATTTTTTCCTGAGGAGTAACGATGTTTTCATTTTTCTGGAACTAGAAAGTAATATTTTAGTTTTCTCGCTAAAATATCACGATAAAATTACATTGTAATAATATCCCTGAGTAACTATATTTGTTTATTAGGTTTTTAAAAATAAGTTTGATTCTAGCATTTTTTCCTGAGGAGTAACGATGTTTAATTTTTCAAGAGCTAGAAACGATTATTTTATATTTCTCGCTTAAATATCACGATAAAATTAAATTGTAAGAATATCCCTGAGTAACTTTATTTGTTTATTAAATTTTTTAAAATAATTTTGATTTTAGCATTTTTCCTGAGTAGTAACGATGTTTTAATTTTTCTGGAACTAGAAACGAATATTTTAGTTTTCTCGCTTAAATATCACGAAAAAATTAAATTGTAAGAATATCCCTGAGTAACTTTATTTGTTTATTAGATTTTTTCTATTAAGTTTGATTCTAGCATTTTTTCCCGAGGAGAAACGATGTTTAATTTTTCAAGAGCTTGAAACGATTATTTTAGATTTCTCGCTTAAATATCACGATAAAATTAAATTGTAAGAATATCCCTGAGTAACTTTATTTGTTCCTTAAATTGATTTAATAAGTTTCATTCTAGCATTTTTTCCTGAGGAGAAACGATGTTTTCATTTTTCTGGAACTAGAAAGTAATATTTTAGTTTTCTCGCTAAAATATCACGATAAAATTAAATTGTAAGAATATCCCTGAGTAACTTTATTTGTATATTAGATTTTTCTAAATAAGTTTGATTCTAGCATTTTTTCCTGAGGAGTAACGATATTTTAATTTTTCTGGAACTAGAAAGGATTATTTTAGTTTTCTCGCTAAAATATCACGATAAAATTAAATTGTAAGAATATCCCTGAGTAATTTTATTTGTTTATTAGATTTTTTTTAATAAGTTTGATTTTAGCATTTTTTCCTGAGTAGTAACGATGTTTTAATTTTTCTGGAACTAGAAACGAATATTTTAGTTTTCTCGCTTAAATATCACGAAAAAATTAAATTGTAAGAATATCCCTGAGTAACTTTATTTGTTTATTAGATTTTTTTTAATAAGTTTGATTCTAGCATTTTTTCCTGTGGAGTAACGATGTTTAATTTTTCAAGAGCTAGAAACGATTATTTTAGATTTCTCGCTTAAATATCACGATAAAATTAAATTGTAAGAATATCCTTGAGTAACTTTATTTGTATATTAGATTTTTCTAAATAAGTTTGATTCTAGCATTTTTACCTGAAGAGTAACGATGTTTTAATTTTTCTGGAACTAGAAAGGAATATTTTAGTTTTCTCGCTAAAATATCACGATAAAATTAAATTGTAAGAATATCCCTGAGTAACTTTATTTGTTTATTAGATTTTTTTAATAAGTTTGATTCTAGCATTTTTTCCTGAAGAGTAACGATGTTTCTAGTTTTCTGGACTATAAACGAATATTTTAGATTTCTCGCTTAAATATCACGAAAAAATTAAATTGTAAGAATATCCCTGAGTAACTTTATTTGTTTATTAGATTTTTTCTAATAAGTTTGATTCTAGCATTTTTTCCTGAGGAGTAACGATGTTTAATTTTTCAAGAGCTAGAAACGATTATTTTATATTTCTCGCTTAAATATCACGATAAAATTAAATTTTAAGAATATCCCTGAGTAACTTTATTTGTTTATTAGATTTTTCTAAATAATTTTGATTCTGGCATTTTTTCCTGAGGAGTAACGATGTTTTAATTTTTCTGGAACTAGAAACGAATATTTTAGTTTTCTCGCTTAAATATCACGATAAAATTAAATTGTAAGAATATCCCTGAGTAACTTTATTTGTTTATTAGATTTTTTTAAATAAGTTTGATTTTAGCATTTTTTCCTGAGGAGTAACGATGTTTTAATTTTTCTGGAACCAGAAACGAATATTTTAGTTTTCTCGCTTAAATATCACGATAAAATTAAATTGTAAGAATATCCCTGAGTAACTTTATTTGTTTATTAGATTTTTTTAATAAATTTGATTCTAGCAATTTTTCCTGAAGAGTAACGATGTTTTAATTTTTCTGGACTATAAACGAATATTTCAGTTTTCTCGCTTAAATATCACGATAAAATTAAATTGTTAGAATATCCCAGAGTAACTTTATTTGTATATTAGATTTTTCTAAATAAGTTTGATTCTAGCATTTTTTCTTGAGGAGTAACGATGTTTAATTTTTCAAGAGCTAGAAACGATTATTTTAGATTTCTCGCTTAAATATCACGATAAAATTAAATTGTAAGAATATCCCTTAGTAACTTTATTTGTATATTAGATTTTTCTAAATAAGTTTGATTCTAGCATTTGTTCTTGAGGAGTAACGATGTTTTAATTTTTCTGGAACTAGAAAGGAATACTTTAGTTTTCTCGCTAAAATATCACGAAAAAATTAAATTGTAAGAATATCCCTGAGTAACTTTATTTGTTTATTAGATCTTTTCTAATAAGTTTGATTCTAGCAATTTTTCCTGAGGAGAAACGATGTTTAATTTCTCAAGAGCTAGAAACGATTATTTTAGATTTCTCGCTTAAATATCACGATAAAATTAAATTGTAAGAATATCCCTGAGTAACTTTATTTGTGTATTAGATTTTTCTAAATAAGTTTGATTCTAGCATTTTTTCCTGAGTAGTAACGATGTTTTAATTTTTCTGGAACTAGAAAGGAATATTTTAGTTTTCTCGCTTAAATATCACGAAAAAATTAAATTGTAAGAATATCCCTGAGTAACTTTATTTGTTTATTAGATTTTTTTAAATAAGTTTGATTCTAGCATTTTTTTCTGTGGAGTAACGATGTTTAATTTTTCAAGAGCTAGAAACGATTATTTTATATTTCTCGCTAAAATATCACGAAAAAATTAAATTGTAGGAATATCCCTGAGTAACTTTATTTGTTTATTAGATTTTTCTAAATAAGTTTGATTCTAGCATTTTTTCCTGAGTAGTAACGATGTTTTAATTTTTCTGGAACTAGAAAGGAATATTTTAGTTTTCTCGCTTAAATATCACGATAAAATTAAATTGTAAGAATATCCCTGAGTAACTTTATTTGTTTATTAGATTTTTCTAAATAAGTTTGATTCTAGCATTTTTTCCTGAGGAGAAACGATGTTTAATTTTTCAAGAGCTAGAAACGATTATTTTAGATTTCTCGCTTAAATATCACGATAAAATTAAATTGTAAGAATATCCCTGAGTAACTTTATTTGTTCCTTAAATTGATTTAATAAGTTTCATTCTAGCATTTTTTCCTGAGGAGAAACGATATTTTCATTTTTCTGGAACTGGAAAGTAATATTTTAGTTTTCTCGCTAAAATATCACGATAAAATTAAATTGTAAGAATATCCCTGAGTAACTTTATTTGCATATTAGATTTTTCTAAATAAGTTTGATTCTAGCATTTTTTTCCTGAGGAGTAACGATATTTTAATTTTTCTGGAACTAGAAAGGATTATTTTAGTTTTCTCGCTAAAATATCACGATAAAATTAAATTGTAAGAGTATCCCTGAGTAACTTTATTTGTTTATTAGATTTTTTTAAATAAGTTTGATTTTAGCATTTTTTCCTGAGTAGTAACGATGTTTTAATTTTTCTGGAACTAGAAACGAATATTTTAGTTTTCTCGCTTAAATATCACGAAAAAATTAAATTGTAAGAATATACCAGAGCAACTTTATTTGTTTATTAGATTTTTTCTAAAAAGTTTGATTCTAGCATTTTTTCCTGAGGAGTAACGATGTTTAATTATTCAAGAGCTAGAAACGATTATTTTAGATTTCTCGCTTAAATATCACGATAAAATTTAATTGTAAGAATATCCTTGAGTAACTTTATTTGTATATTAGATTTTTCTAAATAAGTTTGATTCTAGCATTTTTTCCTGAAGAGTAACGATGTTTTAATTTTTCTGGAACTAGAAAGTAATATTTTAGTTTTCTCGCTAAAATATCACGATAAAATTAAATTGTAAGAATATCCCTGAGTAACTTTATTTGTATATTAGATTTTTCTAAATAAGTTTGATTCTAGCATTTTTTCCTGAGGAGTAACCATGTTTTAATTTTTCTGGAACTAGAAAGGAATATTTTAGTTTTCTCGCTAAAATATCACGAAAAAATTAAATTGTAGGAATATCCCTGAGTAACTTTATTTGTTTATTAGATTTTCTCTATTAAGTTTGATTCTAGTATTTTTTCCTGAGGAGAAACGATGTTTAATTTTTCTGGAACTAGAAAGGAATATTTTAGTTTTCTCGCTAAAATATCACGAAAAAATTAAATTGTAGGAATATCCTTGAGTAACTTTATTTGTATATTAGATTTTTCTAAATAAGTTTGATTCTAGCATTTTTTCCTGAAGAGTAACGATGTTTTAATTTTTCTGGAACTAGAAAGTAATATTTTAGTTTTCTCGCTAAAATATCACGATAAAATTAAATTGTAAGAATATCCCTGAGTAACTTTATTTGTATATTAGATTTTTCTAAATAAGTTTGATTCTAGCATTTTTTCCTGAGGAGTAACCATGTTTTAATTTTTCAAGAGCTAGAAACGATTATTTTATATTTCTCGCTTAAATATCACGATAAAATTAAATTGTAAGAATATCCCTTAGTAACTTTATTTGTGTATTAGATTTTTCTAAATAAGTTTGATTCTAGCATTTTTTCCTGAGGAGAAACGATGTTTAATTTTTCAAGAGCTAGAAACGATTATTTTAGATTTCTCGCTTAAATATCACGATAAAATTAAATTGTAAGAATATCCCTGAGTAACTTTATTTGTTCCTTAAATTGATTTAATAAGTTTCATTCTAGCATTTTTTCCTGAGGAGAAACGATGTTTTCATTTTTCTGGAACTGGAAAGTAATATTTTAGATTTCTCGCTTAAATATCACGATAAAATTAAATTGTAAGAATATCCTTGAGTAACTTTATTTGCATATTAGATTTTTCTAAATAAGTTTGATTCTAGCATTTTTTCCTAAAGAGTAACGATGTTTTAATTTTTCTGGAACTAGAAACGAATATTTTAGTTTTCTCGCTAAAATATCACGATAAAATTAAATTGTAAGAATATCCCTGAGTAACTTTATTTGTTTATTAGATTTTGTTAAATAAGTTTGATTCTAGCATTTTTTTCTGAGGAGTAACGATGTTTAATTTTTCAAGAGCTAGAAACGATTATTTTATATTTCTCGCTTTAATATCCATATCTTTTTTCTTAATATTCAAATATAAATAACGTTTCTATAAAAAATGGGGCCCAACAAACAAAAAAAACCTTGTTGACGGGTCCACAAAATTTTTATTTTGAAAAAATTTTCCCGCTTAAATTTTATTTTAAATTTGTTATCTATTTAATAATAAAATATAGCGAATTTAGTCACGTGACGCCTAGGGAAACCAGTGGTACCAAATTAAGACCATGAGCTGGAACCCCCATATCCTATCTAAATTGTAAAAATATCCCTTAGTAACTTTATTTATATATATAGAAAGGAATATTTTAGTTTTCTCGCTAAAATATCACGAAAAAATTAAATTGTAAGAATATCCCTGAGTAACTTTATTTGTTTATTAGATTTTTTCTAATAAGTTTGATTCTAGCATTTTTTCCTGAGGAGTAACGATGTTTAATTTTTCAAGAGCTAGAAGCGATTATTTTATATTTCTCGCTTAAATATCACGATAAAATTAAATTTTAAGAATATCCCTGAGTAACTTTATTTGTTTATTAGATTTTTCTAAATAAGTTTGATTCTGGCATTTTTTCCTGAGGAGTAACGATGTTTTAATTTTTCTGGAACTAGAAACGAATATTTTAGTTTTCTCGCTTAAATATCACGATAAAATTAAATTGCAAGAATATCCCTGAGTAACTTTATTTGTTTATTAGATTTTTTTAAATAAGTTTGATTTTAGCATTTTTTCCTGAGGAGTAACGATGTTTTAATTTTTCTGGAACCAGAAACGAATATTTTAGTTTTCTCGCTTAAATATCACGATAAAATTAAATTGTAAGAATATCCCTGAGTAACTTTATTTGTTTATTAGATTTTTTTAATAAATTTGATTCTAGCAATTTTTCCTGAAGAGTAACGATGCTTTAATTTTTCTGGACTATAAACGAATATTTCAGTTTTCTCGCTTAAATATCACGATAAAATTAAATTGTTAGAATATCCCAGAGTAACTTTATTTGTATATTAGATTTTTCTAAATAAGTTTGATTCTAGCATTTTTTCTTGAGGAGTAACGATGTTTAATTTTTCAAGAGCTAGAAACGATTATTTTAGATTTCTCGCTTAAATATCACGATAAAATTAAATTGTAAGAATATCCCTTAGTAACTTTATTTGTATATTAGATTTTTCTAAATAAGTTTGATTCTAGCATTTGTTCTTGAGGAGTAACGATGTTTTAATTTTTCTGGAACTAGAAAGTACTTTAGTTTTCTCGCTAAAATATCACGAAAAAATTAAATTGTAAGAATATCCCTGAGTAACTTTATTTGTTTATTAGATCTTTTCTAATAAGTTTGATTCTAGCAATTTTTCCTGAGGAGAAACGATGTTTAATTTCTCAAGAGCTAGAAACGATTATTTTAGATTTTTCGCTTAAATATCACGATAAAATTAAATTGTAAGAATATCCCTTAGTAACTTTATTTGTGTATTAGATTTTTCTAAATAAGTTTGATTCTAGCATTTTTTCCTGAGTAGTAACGATGTTTTAATTTTTCTGGAACTAGAAAGGAATATTTTAGTTTTCTCGCTTAAATATCACGAAAAAATTAAATTGTAAGAATATCCCTGAGTAACTTTATTTGTTTATTAGATTTTTTTAAATAAGTTTGATTCTAGCTTTTTTTTCTGTGGAGTAACGATGTTTAATTTTTCAAGAGCTAGAAACGATTATTTTATATTTCTCGCTTAAATATCACGATAAAATTAAATTGTAAGAATATCCCTTAGTAACTTCATTTGTGTATTAGATTTTTCTAAATAAGTTTGATTCTAGCATTTTTTCCTGAGGAGTAACCATGTTTTAATTTTTCTGGAACTAGAAAGGAATATTTTAGTTTTCTCGCTAAAATATCACGAAAAAATTAAATTGTAGGAATATCCCTGAGTAACTTTATTTTTTTATTAGATTTTCTCTATTAAGTTTGATTCTAGTATTTTTTCCTGAGGAGAAACGATGTTTAATTTTTCAAGAGCTAGAAACGATTATTTTAGATTTCTCGCTAAAATATCACGATAAAATTTAATTGTAAGACTATCCCTGAGTATATATATTTGTTTATTAGATTTTTCTAAATAAGTTTGATTCTGGCATTTTTTCCTGAGGAGTAACGATGTTTTAATTTTTCTGGAACTTGAAAGTAATATTTTAGTTTTCTCGCTAAAATATCACGATAAAATTAAATTGTAAGACTATCCCTGAGTAACTTTATTTGTTTATTAGATTTTTTTAAATAAGTTTAATTCTAGCATTTTTTCCTGAAGAGTAACGATGTTTAATTTTTCAAGAGCTAGAAACGATTATTTTATATTTCTCGCTTAAATATCACGATAAAATTAAATTGTAAGAATATCCCTTAGTAACTTTATTTGTGTATTAGATTTTTCTAAATAAGTTTGATTCTAGCATTTTTTCCTGAGGAGAAACGATGTTTAATTTTTCAAGAGCTAGAAACGATTATTTTAGATTTCTCGCTTAAATATCACGATAAAATTAAATTGTAAGAATATCCCTGAGTAACTTTATTTGTTCCTTAAATTGATTTAATAAGTTTCATTCTAGCATTTTTTCCTGAGGAGAAACGATGTTTTCATTTTTCTGGAACTGGAAAGTAATATTTTAGTTTTCTCGCTAAAATATCACGATAAAATTAAATTGTAAGAATATCCCTGAGTAACTTTATTTGCATATTAGATTTTTCTAAATAAGTTTGATTCTAGCATTTTTTTCCTGAGGAGTAACGATATTTTAATTTTTCTGGAACTAGAAAGGATTATTTTAGTTTTCTCGCTAAAATATCACAATAAAATTAAATTGTAAGAATATCCCTGAGTAACTTTATTTGTTTATTAGATTTTTTTAAATAAGTTTAATTCTAGCATTTTTTCCTGAGGAGTAACGATGTTTAATTTTTCAAGAGCTAGAAACGATTATTTTAGATTTCTCGCTTAAATATCACGATAAAATTAAATTGTAAGAATATCCTTGAGTAACTTTATTTGTATATTAGATTTTTCTAAATAAGTTTGATTCTAGCATTTTTTCCTGAAGAGTAACGATGTTTTAATTTTTCTGGAACTAGAAAGGAATATTTTAGTTTTCTGGCCAAAATATCACGACAAAATTAAATTGTAAGAATATCCCTGAGTAACTTTATTTGTTTATTAGATTTTTTTAATAAGTTTGATTCTAGCATTTTTTCCTGAAGAGTAACGATGTTTTAATTTTTCTGGACTATAAACGAATATTTTAGTTTTCTCGCTTAAATATCACGATAAAATTAAATTGTAAGAATATCCCTGAGTAACTTTATTTGTATATTAGATTTTTCTAAATAAGTTTGATTCAAGCATTTTTTCCTGAAGAGTAACGATGTTTTAATTTTTCTGGACTATAAACGAATATTTTAGTTTTCTCGCTTAAATATCACGATAAAATTAAATTGTTAGAATATCCCAGAGTAACTTTATTTGTTTATTAGATTTTTTCTAATAAGTTTGATTCTAGCATTTTTTCCTGAGGAGTAACGATGTTTAATTTTTCATGAGCTAGAAACGATTATTTTAGATTTCTCGCTTAAATATCACGATAAAATTAAATTGTAAGAATATCCCTGAGTAACTTTATTAGTATATTAAATTTTTTTAAATAAGTTTGATTCTAGCATTTTTTCCTGAGGAGTAACGATGTTTAATTTTTCATGAGCTAGAAACGATTATTTTAGATTTCTCGCTTAAATATCACGATAAAATTAAATTGTAAGAATATCCCTGAGTAACTTTATTAGTATATTAGATTTTTTTAAATAAGTTTGATTCTAGCATTTTTTCCTGAGGAGTAACGATTTTTAATTTGTCAAGAGCTAGAAACGATTATTTTAGATTTCTCGCTTAAATATCACGATAAAATTAAATTGTAAGAATATCCTTGAGTAACTTTATTTGTATATTAGATTTTTCTAAATAAGTTTGATTCTAGCATTTTTTCCTAAAGAGTAACGATGTTTTAATTTTTCTGGAACTAGAAAGGAATATTTTAGTTTTCTCGCTAAAATATCACGAAAAAATTAAATTGTAAGAATATCCCTGAGTAACTTTATTTGTTTATTAGATTTTTTCTAATAAGTTTGATTCTAGCATTTTTTCCTGAGGAGTAACGATGTTTAATTTTTCAAGAGCTAGAAACGATTATTTTATATTTCTCGCTTAAATATCACGATAAAATTAAATTTTAAGAATATCCCTGAGTAACTTTATTTGTTTATTAGATTTTTCTAAATAAGTTTGATTCTGGCATTTTTTCCTGAGGAGTAACGATGTTTTAATTTTTCTGGAACTAGAAACGAATATTTTAGTTTTCTCGCTTAAATATCACGATAAAATTAAATTGGAAGAATATCCCTGAGTAACTTTATTTGTTTATTAGATTTTTTTAAATAAGTTTGATTTTAGCATTTTTTCCTGAGGAGTAACGATGTTTTAATTTTTCTGGAACCAGAAACGAATATTTTAGTTTTCTCGCTTAAATATCACGATAAAATTAAATTGTAAGAATATCCCTGAGTAACTTTATTTGTTTATTAGATTTTTTTAATAAATTTGATTCTAGCAATTTTTCCTGAAGAGTAACGATGCTTTAATTTTTCTGGACTATAAACGAATATTTCAGTTTTCTCGCTTAAATATCACGATAAAATTAAATTGTTAGAATATCCCAGAGTAACTTTATTTGTATATTAGATTTTTCTAAATAAGTTTGATTCTAGCATTTTTTCTTGAGGAGTAACGATGTTTAATTTTTCAAGAGCTAGAAACGATTATTTTAGATTTCTCGCTTAAATATCACGATAAAATTAAATTGTAAGAATATCCCTTAGTAACTTTATTTGTATATTAGATTTTTCTAAATAAGTTTGATTCTAGCATTTGTTCTTGAGGAGTAACGATGTTTTAATTTTTCTGGAACTAGAAAGTACTTTAGTTTTCTCGCTAAAATATCACGAAAAAATTAAATTGTAAGAATATCCCTGAGTAACTTTATTTGTTTATTAGATCTTTTCTAATAAGTTTGATTCTAGCAATTTTTCCTGAGGAGAAACGATGTTTAATTTCTCAAGAGCTAGAAACGATTATTTTAGATTTCTCGCTTAAATATCACGATAAAATTAAATTGTAAGAATATCCCTTAGTAACTTTATTTGTGTATTAGATTTTTCTAAATAAGTTTGATTCTAGCATTTTTTCCTGAGTAGTAACGATGTTTTAATTTTTCTGGAACTAGAAAGGAATATTTTAGTTTTCTCGCTTAAATATCACGAAAAAATTAAATTGTAAGAATATCCCTGAGTAACTTTATTTGTTTATTAGATTTTTTTAAATAAGTTTGATTCTAGCTTTTTTTTCTGTGGTGTAACGATGTTTAATTTTTCAAGAGCTAGAAACGATTATTTTATATTTCTCGCTAAAATATCACGATAAAATTAAATTGTAAGAATATCCCTTAGTAACTTCATTTGTGTATTAGATTTTTCTAAATAAGTTTGATTCTAGCATTTTTTCCTGAGGAGTAACCATGTTTTAATTTTTCTGGAACTAGAAAGGAATATTTTAGTTTTCTCGCTAAAATATCACGAAAAAATTAAATTGTAGGAATATCCCTGAGTAACTTTATTTTTTTATTAGATTTTCTCTATTAAGTTTGATTCTAGTATTTTTTCCTGAGGAGAAACGATGTTTAATTTTTCAAGAGCTAGAAACGATTATTTTAGATTTCTCGCTAAAATATCACGATAAAATTTAATTGTAAGACTATCCCTGAGTATATATATTTGTTTATTAGATTTTTCTAAATAAGTTTGATTCTGGCATTTTTTCCTGAGGAGTAACGATGTTTTAATTTTTCTGGAACTTGAAAGTAATATTTTAGTTTTCTCGCTAAAATATCACGATAAAATTAAATTGTAAGACTATCCCTGAGTAACTTTATTTGTTTATTAGATTTTTTTAAATAAGTTTAATTCTAGCATTTTTTCCTGAAGAGTAACGATGTTTAATTTTTCAAGAGCTAGAAACGATTATTTTATATTTCTCGCTTAAATATCACGATAAAATTAAATTGTAAGAATATCCCTTAGTAACTTTATTTGTGTATTAGATTTTTCTAAATAAGTTTGATTCTAGCATTTTTTCCTGAGGAGAAACGATGTTTTCATTTTTCTGGAACTGGAAAGTAATATTTTAGTTTTCTCGCTAAAATATCACGATAAAATTAAATTGTAAGAATATCCCTGAGTAACTTTATTTGCATATTAGATTTTTCTAAATAAGTTTGATTCTAGCATTTTTTTCCTGAGGAGTAACGATATTTTAATTTTTCTGGAACTAGAAAGGATTATTTTAGTTTTCTCGCTAAAATATCACAATAAAATTAAATTGTAAGAATATCCCTGAGTAACTTTATTTGTTTATTAGATTTTTTTAAATAAGTTTGATTCTAGCATTTTTTCCTGAGGAGTAACGATGTTTAATTTTTCAAGAGCTAGAAACGATTATTTTAGATTTCTCGCTTAAATATCACGATAAAATTAAATTGTAAGAACATCCTTGAGTAACTTTATTTGTATATTAGATTTTTCTAAATAAGTTTGATTCTAGCATTTTTTCCTGAAGAGTAACGATGTTTTAATTTTTCTGGAACTAGAAAGGAATATTTTAGTTTTCTCGCTAAAATATCACGATAAAATTAAATTGTAAGAATATCCCTGAGTAACTTTATTTGCATATTAGATTTTTCTAAATAAGTTTGATTCTAGCATTTTTTTCCTGAGGAGTAACGATATTTTAATTTTTCTGGAACTAGAAAGGATTATTTTAGTTTTCTCGCTAAAATATCACAATAAAATTAAATTGTAAGAATATCCCTGAGTAACTTTATTTGTTTATTAGATTTTTTTAAATAAGTTTGATTCTAGCATTTTTTCCTGAGGAGTAACGATGTTTAATTTTTCAAGAGCTAGAAACGATTATTTTAGATTTCTCGCTTAAATATCACGATAAAATTAAATTGTAAGAACATCCTTGAGTAACTTTATTTGTATATTAGATTTTTCTAAATAAGTTTGATTCTAGCATTTTTTCCTGAAGAGTAACGATGTTTTAATTTTTCTGGAACTAGAAAGGAATATTTTAGTTTTCTGGCCAAAATATCACGACAAAATTAAATTGTAAGAATATCCCTGAGTAACTTTATTTGTTTATTAGATTTTTTTAATAAGTTTGATTCTAGCATTTTTTCCTGAAGAGTAACGATGTTTTAATTTTTCTGGACTATAAACGAATATTTTAGTTTTCTCGCTTAAATATCACGATAAAATTAAATTGTAAGAATATCCCTGAGGAACTTTATTTGTATATTAGATTTTTCTAAATAAGTTTGATTCAAGCATTTTTTCCTGAAGAGTAACGATGTTTTAATTTTTCTGGACTATAAACGAATATTTTAGTTTTCTCGCTTAAATATCACGATAAAATTAAATTGTTAGAATATCCCAGAGTAACTTTATTTTTTTATTAGATTTTTTCTAATAAGTTTGATTCTAGCATTTTTTCCTGAGGAGTAACGATGTTTAATTTTTCATGAGCTAGAAACGATTATTTTAGATTTCTCGCTTAAATATCACGATAAAATTAAATTGTAAGAATATCCCTGAGTAACTTTATTAGTATATTAAATTTTTTTAAATAAGTTTGATTCTAGCATTTTTTCCTGAGGAGTAACGATGTTTAATTTTTCATGAGCTAGAAACGATTATTTTAGATTTCTCGCTTAAATATCACGATAAAATTAAATTGTAAGAATATCCCTGAGTAACTTTATTAGTATATTAGATTTTTTTAAATAAGTTTGATTCTAGCATTTTTTCCTGAGGAGTAACGATTTTTAATTTGTCAAGAGCTAGAAACGATTATTTTAGATTTCTCGCTTAAATATCACGATAAAATTAAATTGTAAGAATATCCTTGAGTAACTTTATTTGTATATTAGATTTTTCTAAATAAGTTTGATTCTAGCATTTTTTCCTAAAGAGTAACGATGTTTTAATTTTTCTGGAACTAGAAAGGAATATTTTAGTTTTCTCGCTAAAATATCACGAAAAAATTAAATTGTTAGAATATCCCTGAGTAACTTTAATTGTTTATTAGATTTTTTCTAATAAGTTTGATTTTAGCATTTTTTCCTGAATAGTAACGATGTTTTAATTTTTCTGGAACTAGAAACGAATATTTTAGTTTTCTCTCTTAAATGTCACGAAAAAATTAAATTGTAAGAATATCCCTGAGTAACTTTATTTGTTTATTAGATTTTTTCTAATAAGTTTGATTCTAGCATTTTTTCCTGAGGAGTAACGATGTTTAATTTTTCAAGAGATAGAAACGATTATTTTAGATTTCTCGCTTAAATATCACGATAAAATTAAATTGTAAGAATATCCCTGAGTAACTTTATTAGTATATTACATTTTTCTAAATAAGTTTGATTCTAGCATTTTTTCCTGAGGAGTAACGATTTTTAATTTGTCAAGAGCTAGAAACGATTATTTTAGATTTATCACTTAAATATCACGATAAAATTAAATTGTAAGAATATACTTGAGTAACTTTATTTGTATATTAGATTTTTCTAAATAAGTTTGATTCTAGCATTTTTTCCTGAAGAGTAACGATGTTTTAATTTTTCTGAACTAGAAAGGAATATTTTAGTTTTCTCGCTAAAATATCACGATAAAATTAAATTGTAAGAATATCCCTTTATTTGTTTATTAGATTTTTTTTAATAAGTTCGATTCTAGCATTTTATCCTGAGAAGTAACGTTGTTTTTATTTTTCACGAGCTAGAAAAGAATATTTAAGTTTTCTCGCTTAAATATCACGATAAAATTAAATTGTAAAAATGTCCCTGCGTAACATTATTTGTTTATTAGATTTTTTTAATAAGTGTGATTCTAGCATTTTATCCTGAGGAGTAACTATGTTTTTACTTTGCTGGTGCTAGAAACGAATATTTTGGTATTCTCGCATAAATATCAAGATAAAATTAAATTGTAAGAATATCCCTGAGTAACTTTATTTGTTTATTAGATTATTTTAATAAGTGTGATTCTAGCATTTTTTCCTGAGGAGTAACGATGTTTTTATTTTACTGGAGCTAGAAACGAATATTTTAGTTTTATCACTTAAATATCACGATAAAATTAAATTGTAAGAATATCCCTGCGTAACTTTATTTGTTTTTTAGAGTTATTTAATAAGTTCGATTCTAGCATTTTATCCTGAGAAGTAACGATGTTTTTATTTTTCACGAGCTAGAAAAGAATATTTTAGTAAACTAAAATATTCTTTTAAATATCACTACATAATTCAATTGTAAAAATATCCCTGAGTAACTTTATTTGTGTATAAAATATTTTTTTAATAAGTTTGATTCTAGCATTTTTTCCTGAGGTGTAACGATGTTTTTATTTTTCTGGAGCTAGAAACGAAAATTTAAGTTTTCTCGCTTCAATATCACGATAAAATTAAATTGTAAGAATATCCCTGCGTAACTATATTTGTTTATTAGATTATTTTAATAATTGTGATTCTAGCATTTTTTCCTGGGTGTCGGAAATTGTTTTTCGGTGAATTGCATTCGGTGAATTGTTTTCGGTGAACATTCCTAGACCCTTTTTTCCTGAGGAGTAACGATGTTTTTATATTACTGGAGCTATAAAGGAATATTTTAGTTTTCTCGCTTAAATATCACGATAAAATTAAATTGTAAGAATATCCCTGAGTAACTTTATTTGTTTATTAGATTATTTTAATAAGTGTGATTCTAGCATTTTTTCCTGAGGAGTAACGATGTTTTTATTTTACTGGAGCTAGAAACGAATATTTTAGTTTTATCACTTAAATATCACGATAAAATTAAATTGTAAGAATATCCCTGTGTAACTTTATTTGTTTATTAGATAATTTTAATAAGTTTGATTCTAGCATTTTATCCTGAGGAGTAACGATGTTTTTATTTTACTGGAGCTTGAAACGAATATTTTAGTGTTCTCGCATAAATATCACGATAAAATTAAATTGTAAGAATATCCCTGCGTAACTTTATTTGTTTATTAGAATTATTTAATAAGTACGATTCTAGCATTTTATCCTGAGAAGTAACGATGATTTTATTTTTCACGAGCTAGAAAAGATTATTTTAGTTTACTCGCTTAAATATCACTACAAAATTCAATTGTAAAAATATCCCTGAGTAACTTTATTTGTGTATTAATTTTTTTAATAAGTGTGATTCTAGCATTTTATCCCGAGGAGTAACGATGTTTTAATTTTACTGGAGTTAAGAAAGAATTATTTTCGCATAAATATCACGATAAAATTAAATTGTAAGTATATCCCTGAGTAACTTGATTTGTTTATTAGATTTTTTTAATAAGTTTTATTCTAGGATCTTTTCCTGAGGAGAAACAATGTTTTTATTTTTCTTTAGCTAGAAATGAATATTTTAGTATTCTCGCATAAATATCACGATAAAATTAAATTGTAAAAATATACCTGCGTAACTTAATTTGTATATTAGATTTACTTAATAAGTTTGATTCTAGCATTTTATCCTGTGGAGTAACGATGTTTTTATTTTACTGGAGCTAGAAACGAATATTTTGATATTCTCGTATAAATATCACGATAAAATTAAATTGTAATAATATCCCTGAGTATCTTTATTTGTTTATTAGATTCTTTTAATAAGTGTGATTCTAGCATTTTTACCTGAGGAGTAACGATGTTTTTATTTTACTGGAGCTAGAAACGAATATTTTAGTTTTCTCGCTTAAATATCACGATAAAACAAAATTGTAAGAACATCCCTGTGTAACTGAATTTGTTTATTAGATTTTTTTAATAAGTTTGATTCTAGCATTTTTTCCTGAGGAGTAACGATGTTTTTATTTTTCTCGAGCTAGAAAATAATATTTTAGTTTACTCGCTTAAATATCACTACAAAATTCAATTGTAAAAATAACCCTGAGTAACTATATTTGTGTATTAAATTTTTTTAATAAGTTTGATTCTAGCATTTTTTCCTGGGGAGTAACGATTTTATTTTACTGGAGCTAGAAATGAATATTATAGTAATCTCGCATAAATATCACTATAAAATTAAATTGTAAGAATACCCCTGCGTAACTTTATTTGTTTATTAGATTTATTTAATAAGTTTGTTTCTAGCATTTTATCCTGTGGAATAACGATGTTTTTATTTTATTGGAGCTAGAAACGAATATTTTAGTATTCTCACATAAATATCACGATAAAATAAAATTGTAAGAATATCCCTGAGTAACTGTATTTGTTTATTAAATTTTTTAATAAGTGTGATTCTAGCTTTTTTTCCTGAGGTGTAACGATGTTTTTATTTTACTGGAGCTAGAAACGAATATTTTAGTATTCTCGCTTAAATATCACTATAAAATTCAATTGTAAAAATAATCTTAAGTAACTTTATTTGTGTATTAATGTTTTTTAATAAGTTTGATTCTAGAATTGTTTCCTGAGGAGTAACGATGTTTTTATTTTTCTGGAGCTAGAAAGGAATATTTATGTTTTCTCGCTTAAATATCACGATAGAACTAAATTGTATGAATAACCCTGCGTAACTTTATTTGTTTATTAGATTTATTTTATAAGTTTGATTCTAGCATTTTATCCTGGGGAGTACCGATGATTTTATTTTACTGGAGCTAGAAATGAATATTTTAGTATTCTCGCATAAATATCGCGATAAAATTAAGTTGTAAGAAAATCCATGAGTAGCTATTTTTGTTTATTAGATTTTTTTAATAAGTGTGATTCTAGCATTTTATCCCGAGGAGTAACGATGTTTTTATTTTACTGGAGTTAGAAAAGAATACTTTAGTATTCTCGCATAAATATCACGATAAAATTAAATTGAAAGAATATCCCTGAGTAACTTTACTTGTTTATTAGATTTATTTAATAAGTGTGATTCTAGCATTTTTCCCTGAGGAGTAACGATGATTTTATTTTTCTGGAGTTAGAAACGAATATTTTAGTTTTCTCGCTTAAATATCACGATAAAATTAAATTGTAAGAATATTCCTGCGTAACTTTATTTGTTTATTAGATTTGTTTAATAAGTTTGATTCTAGCAATTTTTCCTGAGGAGTAACGATGTTTTTATTTTTCTGGAGCTAGAAACACATATTTTAGCTTTCTCGCTTAACTATCACGATAAAATTAAATTGTAAGAAAATCCATGAGTAGCTGTTTTTGTTTATTAGATTTTTTTAATAAGTGTGATTCTAGCATTTTATCCCGAGGAGTAACGATGTTTTTATTTTACTAGAGTTAGAAAAGAATACTATAGTATTCTCGCATAAATATCACGATAAAATTAAATTGTACGAATATCCCTGAGTAACTGTATTTGTTTATTAGATTTTTTTAATAAGTTTGATTCTAGCATTTTTTCCTGAGGAGTACCAATGTTTTTATTTTATTGGAGCTAGAAACGAATATTTTAGTATTCTAGCATAAATATCACGATAAAATTGAATTGTAAGAATATCCATGAGTAACTGTATTTGTTTATTAAATTTTTTTAATAACTTTGATTCTAGCATTTTGTCCTGAGGAGTACCGATGTTTTTATTTTATTGGAGCTAGAAACGAATATTTTAGTATTCTCGCATAAATATCACGATAAAATTAAATTGTAAGAATATCCCTGGGTAACTTTATTTGTATATTAGATTCTTTTAACAAAATTCATTCTAGCATTTTATCCTGAGGAGTAACGATGTTTTTATTTTACTGGAGCTAGAAACGAATATTTTAGTTTACTCGCTTAAATATCACTACAAAATTCAATTGTAAAAATAACCTTGAGTAACTTTATTTGTGTAATAATTTTTTTTAATAAGTTTGATTCTAGAATTTTTTCCTGAGGAGTAACGATGTTTTTATTTTTCTGGAGCTAGAAAGGAATATTTATGTTTTCTCGCTTAAATATCACGATAGAACTAAATTGTATGAATATCCCTGCGTAACTTTATTTGTTTATTAGATTTATTTAATAAGTTTGATTCTAGCATTTTATCCTGGGGAGTAACGATGATTTAATTTTACTGGAGGTAGAAATGAATATTTTAGTATTCTCGCATAAATATCACGATAAAATTAAGTTGTAAGAAAATCCATGAGTGGCTATTTTTGTTTATTAGATTTTTTTAATAAGTGTGATTCTAGCATTTTATCCCGAAGAGTAACGATGTTTTTATTTTACTGGAGTTAGAAAAGAATACTATAGTATTCTCGCATAAATATCACGATAAAATTAAATTGTAAGAATATCCCTGAGTAACTGTATTTGTTTATTAGATTTTTTTAATAAGTGTGATTCTAGCATTTTATCCCGAGGAGTAACGATGTTTTTATTTTACTGGAGTTAGAAAAGAATACTTTAGTATTCTCGCATAAATATCACGATAAAATTAAATTGTAAGAATATCCCTGCGTAACTTTATTTGTTTATTAGATTTGTTTAATAAGTTTGATTCTATCATTTTTTCCTAAAGAGTAACGATGTTTTTATTTTTCTGGAGCTTGAAACACATATTTTAGTTTTCTCGCTTAAATATCACGATAAAATTAAATTGTATGAAAATCCATGAGTAGCTGTTTTTGTTTATTAGATTTTTTTAATAAGTGTGATTCTAGCATTTTATCCCGAGGAGTAACGATGTTTTTATTTTACTGGAGTTAGGAAAGAATACTTTAGTATTCTCGCATAAATATCACGATAAAATTAAATTGTAAGAATATCCCTGAGTAACTGTATTTGTTTATTAGATTTTTTTAATAAGTTTGATTCTAGCATTTTTTCCTGAGGAGTACCGATGTTTTTATTTTATTAGAGCTAGAAACGATTATTTTAGTTTTGTCGCTTAAATATCACGATAAAACTAAATTGTAAGAATATACCTGTGTAACTTTATTTGTTTATTAGATTTATTTAATAAGTTTGATTCTAGCATTTTATCCTGTGGAGTAAATATGTTTTTATTTTACTGGAGCAAAACACAAATAATTTAGTATTCTCGCATAAATATCACAATAAAATTAAATTGTAATTGTTTCTAAAATTTTTTTAATAAGTTTGATTCTAGCATTTTTTCCTGAGGTTTAACGATGTTTTTATTTTTCTAGATCAAGGAACCAATATATTAGTATTCTCGCATAAATATGGCGATAAAATTAAATTGTAAGAACATCCCTGAGTAACTTTATTCGTATATTAAACTTTTTTAACAAGTTTGATTCTAGCATTTTATCCTGAGGAGTAACGATGTTTTCATTTTACTGGAGCTAGAAACGAATATTTTTGTTTACTCGCTTAAATATCACTACAAAATTCAATTGTAAAAATAACCTTGAGTAACATTATTTGTGTATTAAATTTTTTTAATAAGTTTTATTCTAGCATTTTTTCCTGAAAAGTAACGATGTTTTTATTTTACTGGAGCTAGAAACGAATATTTTGGTATTCTCGCTTAAATATCACGATAAAATTAAATTGAAAGAATATCCCTTCGTAACTATATGTGTGATTCTAGCATAGTGTGCATAGTGTGATTCTAGCATATTTTTCTGAGGTGTAACGATGTTTTTATTTTTCTAGAGCTAGAAACGAATATTTTACTATTCTAGCATAAATATGACGATAAAATTAAATTGTAAAAACATCCCTGAGTATCTTTATTTGTTTATTAGATTTTTTTAATAAGTTCGATTCTAGCATTTTATCCTGAGAAGTAACGATGTTTTTATTTTTCTCGAGCGAGAAAATAATATTTTAGTTTACTCGCTTAAATATCACTAGAATATGACGATAAAATTAAATTGTAAGAATATCCCTGAGTAACTTTATTTGTATATTAGATTTTTTAACAAGTTTGATTCTAGCATTTTATCCTGAGGAGTAATGATGTTTTTATTTTACTGGAACTAAAAACGAATATTTTAGTTTACTCGCTTAAATATCACTACAAAATTCAATTGTAAAAATATCCCTTAGTAACTTAATTTGCGCATTAAATTTTTTAAATAAGTTTGATTCTAGCATTTTTTCGTTAGGAGTTACGATGTTTTTATTTTTCTGGAACTAGAAAAGAAAATTTAAGTTTTCTCGCTTAAATATCACGATAAAATTAAATTGTAAGAATATCCCTGCGTAACTATATTTGTTTATTAGATTATTTTTATAAGTGTGATTTTAGCATTTTTTCCTGAGGCGTAACGATGTTTTTATTTTTCTAGATCTAGAAACTAATATTTTAGTATTCTCGCATAAATATGACGATAAAATTAAATTGTAAGAACATCCCTAAGTAACTTTATTTGTATATTAGATTTTTTTAACAAGTTTGATTCTTGCATTTTATCCTGAGGAGTAACGATGTTTTCATTTTACTGGAGCTAGAAACGAATATTTTGGTATTCTCGCTTAAATATGACGATAAAATTAAATTGTAAGAACATCCCTGAGTAACTTTATTTGTATATTCGATTTTTTTAACAAGTTCAATTCTAGCATTTTATCCTGAGAAGTAACGATGTTTTTATTTTTCACGAGCTAGAAAAGAATATTTTAATTTACTCGCTTAAATATCACTACAAAATTCAATTGTAAAAATATCCCTGAGTAACTTTATTTGTGTGTTAAATTTTTTTAATAAGTTTGATTCTGGCATTTTTTCCTGAAGAGTACCGATATTTTATTTTTCTGGAGCTAGAAACGAAAATTTAAGTTTTCTCGCTTAAATATCACGATAAAATTAAATTGTAAGAATATCACTGTGTAACTTTATTTGTTTATTAGATTATTTTAATAAGTTTGATTCTAGCCTTTTTATCCTGAGGAGTAACGATGTTTTTATTTTACTGGAGCTAGAAACGAATATTTTAGTATTATCGCATAAATATCACGATAAATTTAAATTGTAAGAATATCCCTGAGTAACTTTATTTGTTTATTAGATTTTTTTAAAAATTGTGATTCTAGCATTTTATCCTGAGGAGTAACTATGTTTTATATTTTGCTGGTGCTAGAAACGAATATTTTTGTATTCTCGCATAAATATCATGATAAAATTAAATTGTAAGATTATCCCTGAGTAACTTTATTTGTTTATTAGATTTTTTTTAATAAGTTCGATTCTAGCATTTTATCCTGAGAAGTAACGATGTTTTTATTTTTCACGAGCTAGAAAAGAATATTTAAGTTTTCTCGCTTAAGCGAGTAAACTAAAATATTATTTTCTAGCGCCAGTAAAATAAAAACATCGTTACTCCTCAGGAAAAAATGCAAGAATCAAACTTATTAAAAAAATTTAATACACAAATAAAGATACTCAGGGATATTTTTACAATTGAATTTTGTAGCGATATTTAAGCAAGTAAACTAATATATTCGTTACTAGCTCCAGTAAAATAAAAATATCGTTCCTCCTCAGGATAAAATGCTAGAATCAAACTTATTAAATAATTCTAATAAACAAATAAAGTTACGCAGGGATATTCTTACAATTTAGTTTTATCGTGATATTTAGGCGAGACTACTAAATATTCGTTTCTAGCTCCAGAAAAATAAAAACATCGTTACTCCTCAACATAAAATGCTAGAATCAAACTTATTAAATTAATCTAATAAACAAATAAAGTCATGCAGAGATATTCTTACAATTTAATTTTATCGTGATATTTATGCGAGAATACTAAAATATACGTTTCTAGCTCTAGAAAAATAAAAACATTGTTACTCCTCAAGAAAAAGTGCTAGAATCACACATATTAACCCTTTGTGTCCCAGTATTGCAAATTTTTCGATTATCTATAAAAAGATGTTATACTTACTAATGCAAAGCCGTACGTATGTTGGAAAAGAGGTTTAAATTTTTTTTATATCAACCCTTAAAATTTAAGGGAAGTTTGACTCAAAAGTACCCTCGGGGCTGAATGTTTTAAAAGACAAATTAATTAGTAATAATATATTTTTATAATTTGTTTTATTTTTATTTACAACATATTATGGTATTCACTGAAACAATTTTTTTTTTCATTACAACAAAGGAAAATTCCACAGGCAGTACATTTAGAATGCGGCCGAGATTGAATTGCTTTTGCAGAACAATTTTCACATCGACCTCGCTCACTAACAAATTTTATCCAATGAGTTCCTCTATTTCCCAATCTCACATCATTGGATACACTGTAGTTGTATTTTCTTCTTTTAGCAATAATTGTGGATTTCGGGGAATCGGTACGTTCGCTAACACTAACACGTTTCTTAGTTTGTAGAGCAGTTGTATATCGATTCATTAATCCCTGTGCAATGGACCTTCTAAACTCTAACAGAGTTATTGGCTCATTTTCGTGTGTTTCCGAGTAAAGAATATACGTATTTACAAAAGCTATATCCAGAAATCCAAAAAATAACCTATGCCACCATTTTTTGGAACGCCTGTCAATACAATAGCTTCCACGTAACTGATCCGCGTGATCTACGGCACCCATATGCTTGTTATAGTCTGACACAATAGAAGGACACGCCACTTGTTTTTTTGTGCCATCTTTTTGTTTCCTACTAACTGTGCTGGTTTCAGTGCCATGAAAATTTTAAGCTAAAAATACAAATCTGTTATCTTTCCATTTGAAAAAACTTATATCAGTGTTAGAAATTCTGTAGTCAGAATCACCGCGTTTCATATCTTTATCAGAAGTTAAATTTTTTGGACATCCCCTTCTATTGGTTCGTATTGTTCCACATGCAAGTGTTTTTTCTATCTTTAGTTTCTCCAACAATGCCACCGACGTAAAGAAGTTATCAAAGTATATTTTTCTATACTTTCCCCATTCTGGTTCGGTCAACTGTAAAACAACTCTTTCACCTAGTCCAAAATCACTAAACTTATTTTGAATTTCGGTATTTTTTCCTTGATATAAATCAAATCGTAAAATGTAACCTCTTTGATCACTTATACACCATAGCTTATATCCTCTTTTGATGGGTTTCATTGGGTTATATTGTTTCAAAGTGGATCTACCCTTGAATAAAATGATAGATTCATCAACTGCTAGTTCTCTAGATCCGTGATATAGGCTTGAAAATTGCTTATTCATAGTGTCTAAAAGAGGGCGTAATTTAAATATTTTGTCCTTATTATTTTTGGGAATAGTACTATTATCATTCACATGAAGATACGATAAAATATCTTGGAATCTATTCCGGGACATCACATTGGCAACAACTGGTACTGATAAATCCGGTGCAGTATTCCAATAATGCTTATAACTTGGAAGCACGTGGTAACCCATTAAAAAATTAATACCAATGAAGCTCAGTAGTTCATCTTCTTTTAGATTTAATGATTTATTCTTTTGCGTTGCATATAAATTTGTTTGAAATGTAACAATCTTGATGGATGACTCCATAACTTTCATAAAATAGTCTGTAGGTGTATCACATTCAATAAAAGGATCACCAATTATACCCTCAGGATAATTATAATTTGGAGCTTCTGTAATGATTTTGCGTTTCTTCCATTTACGATCTGGTTCTACTTTAGAATTTTTTGTTTGAAAAGAAACCTTTTCAGCTTCTTGCTCCTCTGAAATAACAATAAAATTTATTTTTCTGGCTGTATAATTACAATCCAATACCAAACCTTCGTTTTCGATCATTTCAAGGACTGGCGGATTATAAATTACTTCGGACGATTCCTCCTCTTCATTGTCTTCTACATCCGTATCTATAGAATTATCTAGTGGTATTTCTTCTAATTCAATAAGTGTTTTTTCTGCCCAATGCAAAAGATCTTCATCCGACAATGGCCTGTTTTTACTAAATGAACTCATATTTATCCGAATTCAGTAATTTTCCATAAAAACTGCAAATCAATAAATAAAATTAATAACAATAATATATTACAATCTTTTTTCAATACTTCATAAATTATTTGTAAATGTTCAACGATCTTACCTGACGGTACTTTGGGGTCCAAATTGGTATATCATATGCCGTTTCTATAGATGTTAGATATCTTGCTTAATTAATATTATTTTATGTAAATTAAGTAATATTTCACGCCACGCAATAATTAATGTTATTTATATTGACGTATACTAGACAAGAAAAATTATTTTCAAAACTGACAAAAATCACCTGTTTTCTCCTGTTGACACTTCAAAAGAAATGAAGGTTGTAGCTAAGACAAAGGGTACCAACCGCTGGAAAAAAATATTCCCCTATGAGGTAGACCGGGACTTCGAAGTACCGTCAAGAATCAAGCGCATTCTATTTGATATAGCCTAATAAAAAAATAAAAATAAAGAAGGTACTTTCAAGTACCGTCGGTACACAAAGGGTTAAAATAATCTAATAAACCAATAAAGTTACTCAGGGTGCGACGTATCTGGTTGTGATACGGCAAGACAAATTAGTGACGTTATGCTCGGGCGCCAATTGCTCGGATAGCAATCCGGTCGGAGGAATCAGGTGTGGTTGTAGAAAATAAGAACACATCAAATTTAGTACAAGTAGAAAATATATATATTTGATCTCTTGGTAGGTGGGTATGTGCCAGGGAGGCAGTAGGACGATGTCGGGCGTGGTAGTTTTCGTAGGGACGGTCGCTGGGGCGACCACGCTGGTCAGTGATGCGGTGAGCGTCGCGGCGGAGACGCTTGTGACGGTGATACGGAACTATGCGAACACGCTGAAGGCGTCGTGGTGACGGTACGAAATGATAAACTGATGATTCGCCAGGTAGGAGCCGGGAGGAGTGGGGAAGCGGCGCACGGCCGGAGCCGCGACTCGCAAAAACGGTGTCGGCCATACCGCAGCGCCAACGTGTGAGAATCTCAGCACGGTGACGAAGCGGGGGGTCGAGCGACTCGTGCTACTCTGAGCCCGAGTCGGTAGCGGAGAGAGGGGTGGGGAAACACACAGGTGACAGGACGGCAGGAGAGTGCGGGGTAGGTATTTGACACTTGCACGTAAACACTTAGAGCAACACAACAATAGGAATTACAAAGGCCGGTTTGATGAACAAAATGTGCGAGACTCACACTCCACGGATCGCGAGACCTCGGAAGCACTGTACGTGGCGCTGAACGGTCAAACCGGAATTTGACAGGTAAAATAAAGGATGGGACTTACCAATGATCGGGAACCTGGCGGAGATGACGATGGCGACGGTGACGGTGATGCTGACGATAACGACGGTACGGCCGGTACTTCCACGAGGGAAGGCGGAGAACACCCGGTGAGACGTAAAACACGTTTTGTTAGTCGGAACTTTAGTCGTAAGACACGGACTGATTTGACTCTCCGATGTACGCTCCGCTCGCGTATTTATACTCAAAAATACTAATGAATCGCGTTGGATTAAAGTTGTCAGCGGCTCGTCCTATGCTAACCAAATGAGTGGTTTGGTTTCAGAAGGAAACTAGGTTAAAAAACACCCGATTTGGTGAGACGTACGCGGTGTCAAAATTTGAGCGCGATCGGTGATTTGCCGCGCGTAAATGGTTCGCCAGGTCCGGCTTCGGATTATTTGCGGTCGCGAAAAAAAACTATTTCGCGATTCTATTATTGTGACGAACTACATCGTCACAAGGGATATTCTTAAATTTAATTTTATCGTAATATTTAAGCGAGAATTCCAAAATATTCGTTTCTAGCTCCAGTAAAATGAAAACATCGTTACTCCTTAGCATAAAATGCAAGAATCAAACTTATTAAAAAAATCTAATATACAAATAAAGTTACTTAGGGATGTTCTTACAATTTAATTTTATCGTCATATTTATGCGAGAATACTAAAATATTCGTTTCTAGATCTAAAAAAATAAAAACGTTGTTACACCTCAGGAAAAAATGCTAGAATCACACTTATTAAAATAATCTAATAAACAAATATAGTTACGCAGGGATATTCTTACAATTTAATTTTATCGTGATATTTAAACGAGAAAACTTAAATTTTCGCTTCTAGCTCCAGAAAAATAAAAACATCGTAACTCCTAAGGAAAAAATGCTAGAATCAAACTTATTAAAAAAATTTAATACACAAATATAGTTACTCAAGTTTATTTTTACAATTGAATTTTGTAGTGATATTTAAGCGAGTAAACTAAAATATTCGTTTCTAGCTCCAGTAAAATGAAAATATCGTTACTCCTCAGGATAAAATGCTAGTATCAATCTTGTTAAAAAAAATCAAATATACAAATAAAGTTACTCAGGGATGTTCTTACAATTTAATTTTATCGTCATATTTATGCGAGTATACTAAAATATTCGTTTCTAGCTCTAGAAAAATAAAACATTTTTACACCTCAGGAAAATATGCTAGAATCACACTTATTAAAATAATCTAATAATCAAATATAGTTACGCAGGGATATTCTTACAATTTAATTTTATCGTGATATTTAAGCGAGAAAACTTAAATTTTCGTTTCTAGCTCCAGAAAAATAAAAACATCGTTACTCCTCAGGATAAAATGCAAGAATCACACTTATTAAAAAAATCTAATAATCAAATACAGGTACTCAGGGATATTATTACAATTTAATTTTATCGTGATATTTCTGCGAGAATACTAAAATATTCGTTTCTAGCTCCAGTAAAATAAAAACATCGTTACTCCTCATGATAAAATGCTAGAATCACACATATTAAAATAATCTAATAAACAAATAATGTTACTCAGGGATATTCTTAAATTAAATTTTATCGTGATATTTATGCGAGAATACCAAAATATTCGTTTCTAGCTCCAGTAAAATAGAAACATCGTTTCTCCTCAGGATAAAATGCTAGAATCAAACTTATTAAATAATTCTAATAAACAAATAAAGTTACGCAGGAATATTCTTACAATTTAATTTTATCGTGATATTTATGCGAGAATACTAAAATATTCGTTTCTAGCTCCAATAAAATAAAAACATCGTTACACCACAGGATAAAATGCTAGAATAAAACTTATTAAATAAATCTAATAAACAAATAAAGTTACGCAGGGGTATTCTTACAATTTAATTTTATAGTGATATTTATGCGAGAATACTAAAATATTAATTTCTAGCTCCAGTAAAATAAAATCGTTGTTACTCCCCAGGATAAAATGCTAGAATCACACTTATTAAAATAATCTAATAATCAAATATAGTTACGCAGGGATATTCTTACAATTTAATTTTATCGTGATATTTAAGCGAGAAAACTTAAATTTTCGTTTCTAGCCCCGGAAAAATAAAAACATCGTTACTCCTCAGGAGAAAATGCTAGAATCAAACATATTAAAAAAAATTAATACACAAATAAAGTTACTCAGGGATAATTTTACAATTGAATTTTGTAGTGATATTTAAGCCAGTAAACTTAGATATTCGTTCCTAGGTCCAGTAAAATGAAAACATCGTTACTCCTCAGGATAAAATGCTAGAATCAAACTTGTTAAAAAAATCTAATAAACAAATCAAGTTACTCATGGCTATTCTTACAATTTAATTTTATCGTGATATTTAAGCGAGAATACTAAAATATCCGTTTCTAGCTTTAGAAATATAAAAACATCGTTACACGTCAGGAAAATATGCTAGAATCACACTTATTAAATAAATCTAATAAACAACTAAAGTTACTCAGGGATATTTTTACAATTTAATTTTATCGTGATATTTAAGCGAGAAAACTTAAATTTTCGTCTCTACCTCCAGAAAAATAAAAACATCGTTACTCCTCAGGAAAAAATGCTAGAATCACACTTATTAAAAAAATCTAATAATAAAATACAGGTACTCAGGGATAGTCTTACAATTTAATTTTATCGTGATATTTCTGCGAGAATACTAAAATATTCGTTTCTAGCTCCAGTAAAATAAAAACATCGTTACTCCTCATGATAAAATGCTAGAATCAAACTTATTAAATAAATTTAATAAACAAATAAAGTTACGCAGGGTTATTCTTGCAATTTAATTTTATAGTGTTATTTAAGCGAGAAAACTAAAATATTCGTTTCTAGCTCCAGAAAAATAAAAACATCGAACTCCTCAGGAAAAAATGCTAGAATCAAACTTATTAAAATAATCTAATAAACAAATACAGTTACTCATGGCTATTCACAATTTAATTTTATCGTGATATTTATGCGAGGAAACTTAAATTTTCGTTTCTAGCTCCAGAAAAATAAAAACATCGTTACTCCTCCGGAAAAAATGCTACAATCAAACTTATTAAAAGAATTTAATACACAAATAAAGTTACTCAGGGTTATTTTTTCAATTGAATTTTGTAGTGATATTTAAGCGAGTAAACTAAAATATTTGTTTCTAGCTCCAGTAAAATAAAAACATCGTTACTCCTCAGGATAAAATAGTAGAATCAAACTTATTAACTAATTCAAATAAACAAATAAAGTTACGCAGGGATATTCTCACAATTTAATTTATCGTGATATTTAGCGAGAAAAATAAAATATTCGTTTCTATCTCCAGTAAAATAAAAACATCGTTACTCCTCAGGATGAAATGCTAGAATCAAAATTATTAAATAATGCTAATAAACAAATAAAGTTTCGCAGGGATATTATTACAATTTATTTTTATCGTGATATTTAAGCGAAAAAACTAAATATTCGTTTCTAGCCCAAGAAAAATAAAAACATCGTTATTCCTCAGGAAAAATTGCTAGAATCAAACTTATTAAAAAAAATTTAATACACAAATAAAGTTATCAGGGATATTTTTACAATTGAATTTTGTAGTAATATTTAAGCGAGTAAACTAAAATATTCGTCTCTAGCTCCAGAAAAACAAAAACATCGTTACTCCCCAGGAAAAAATGCTAGAATCAAACTTATTAAATAAATCTAATAAACAAATAAAGTTACGCAGGGATATTCTCACAATTTCATATTATCGTGATATTTATGTGAAAATACTAAAATATACGTTTCTAGCTCTAGAAAAATAAAAACATTGTTACTCCTCAGGAAAAAATGCTAGATTCACACATATTAAAATAATCTAATAAACAAATAAAGTTACTCAGGGATATCCTTACAATTTAATTTTATAGTGATATTTATGCGAGAATACTAAAATATTCATTTCTAGCTCCAGTAAAATAAAATCGTTGTTACTCCCCAGGATAAAATGCTAGAATCACACTTATTAAAATAATCTAATAATCAAATATAGTTACGCAGGGATATTCTTACAATTTAATTTTATCGTGATATTTAAGCGAGAAAACTTAAATTTTCGTTTCTAGCCCCGGAAAAATAAAAACATCGTTACTCCTCAGGAAAAATTGCTAGAATCAAACTTATTGAAAAAATTTAATACACAAATAAAGTTACTCAGGAATATTTTTACAATTGAATTTTGTAGTGATATTTAAGTGAGTAAACTAAAATATTCGTTACTAGCTCCAGAAAAATAAAAACAGCGTTACTCCTCAGGAAAAAATGCTAGAATCACACTTATTTAAAAAATCTAATAAAGAAATACAGGTACTCATGGATTCTCTTACAATTTAATTTTATCGTGATATTTATGCGAGAATACTAAAATATTCATTTCTAGCTCCAGTAAAATAAAATCATCGTTACTCCCCAGGATAAAATGCTAGAATCAAACTTATTAAATAAATCTAATAAACAAATAAAGTTACGCAGGGATATTCATACAATTTAGTCCTATCGTGATATTTAAGCGAGAAAACATAAATATTCCTTTCTAGCTCCCGAAAAATAAAAACATCGTTACTCCTCAGGAAAAAATGCTAGAATCAAACTTATTAAAAAAAATCTAATAAACAAATAAAGTTACGCAGGGATATTCTTACAATTTAATTTTATCGTGATATTTATGCGAGAATACCAAAATATTCCTTTCTAGGTCCAGTAAAATAAAAACATCGTTACTCCTCAGGAGAAAATGCTAGAATCAAACATATTAAAAAAAATTAATACACAAATAAAGTTACTCAGGGATAATTTTACAATTGAATTTTGTAGTGATATTTAAGCCAGTAAACTTAGATATTCGTTCCTAGGTCCAGTAAAATGAAAACATCGTTACTCCTCAGGATAAAATGCTAGAATCAAACTTGTTAAAAAAATCTAATAAACAAATCAAGTTACTCATGGCTATTCTTACAATTTAATTTTATCGCGATATTTATGCGAGAATACTAAAATATCCGTTTCTAGCTTTAGAAATATAAAAACATCGTTACACGTCAGGAAAATATGCTAGAATCACACTTATTAAATAAATCTAATAAACAAATAAAGTTACTCAGGGATATTTTTACAATTTAATTTTATCGTGATATTTAAGCGAGAAAACTTAAATTTTCGTCTCTACCTCCAGAAAAATAAAAACATCGTTACTCCTCAGGAAAAAATGCTAGAATCACACTTATTAAAAAAATCTAATAATCAAATACAGGTACTCAGGGATATTCTAACAATTTAATTTTATTGTGATATTTCTGCGAGAATACTAAAATATTCGTTTCTAGCTTCAGTAAAATAAAAACATCGTTACTCCTCATGATAAAATGCTAGAATCAAACTTATTAAATAAATCTAATAAACAAATAATGTTACGGAGGGATATTCTCACAATTTAATTTATCGTGATATTTAGCGAGAAAAATAAAATATTTGTTTTTATCTCCAGTAAAATAAAAACATCGTTACTCCTCAGGATAAAATGCTAGAATCAAACTTATTAAATAATGCTAATAAACAAATAAAGGTACGCAGGGATATTCTTACAATTTATTTTTATCGTGATATTTAAGCGAGAAAACTAAATATTCGTTTCAAGCCCCAGAAAAATAAAAACATCGTTACTCCTCAGGATAAATTGCTAGAATCAAACTTATTAAAAAAATTTAATACACAAATAAAGTTATCAGGGATATTTTTACAATTGAATTTTGTAGTGATATTTAAGCGAGTAAACTAAAATATTCGTTTCTAGCTCCAGAAAAATAAAAACATCGTTACTCCTCAGGAAAAAATGCTAGAATCAAACTTATTAAATAAATCTAATAAACAAATAATGTTACGCAGGGATATTCTCACAATTTAATTTTATCGTGATATTTATGCGAGAATACTAAAATATACGTTTCTAGCTCTAGAAAATAAAAACATTGTTACTCCTCAGGAAAAAATGCTAGAATCACACATATTAAAATAAGCTAATAAACAAATAAAGTTACTCAGGGATATTCTTACAATTTAATGTTATCGTGATATTTATGTGAGAATACTTAAATATTCCTTTCTAGATCCAGTAAAATGAAAACATCGTTACTCCTCAGGATAAAATGCTAGAATCAAACTTGTTAAAAAAATCTAATAAACAAATCAAGTTACTCAGGGATGTTCTTACAATTTAATTTTATCGTCATATTTATGCGAGAATACTAAAATATTCGTTTCTAGCTCTAGAAATATAAAAACATCGTTACACGTCAGGATAAAATGCTAGAATCACACTTATTAAACAAATCTAATAAACAAATAAAGTTACTCAGGGATATTCTTACAATTTAATTTTATCGTCATATTTAAGCGAGAAAACTTAAATTTTCGTTTCTAGCACCAGAAAAATAAAAAAAATCGTTACTCCTCAGGATAAAATGCTAGAATCACACTTATTAAAAAAATCTAATAAACAAATACAGTTACTCATGGCTATTCTTACAATTTAATTTTATCGTGATATTTATGCGAGAATACTAAAATATTCGTTTCTAGCTCTAGAAATATAAAAACATCGTTATACGTCAGGAAAATATGCTAGAATCACACTTATTAAATAAATCTAATAAACAAATAAAGTTACTCAGGGATATTCTTACAATTTAATTTTATCGTGATATTTAAGCGAGAAAACTTAAATTTTCGTTTCTAGCTCCAGAAAAATAAAAACATCGTTACTCCTCAGGAAAAAATGCTAGAATCACACTTATTAAAAAAATCTAATAATCAAATACAGGTACTCAGGGATATTCTTACAATTTAATTTTATTGTGATATTTCTGCGAGAATACTAAAATATTCGTTTCTAGCTCCAGTAAAATAAAAACATCGTTACTCCTCATGATAAAATGCTAGAATCAAACTTATTAAATAAATTTAATAAACAAATAAAGTTACGCAGGGTTATTCTTGCAATTTAATTTTATAGTGTTATTTAAGCGAGAAAACTAAAATATTCGTTTCTATCTCCAGTAAAATAAAAACATCGTTACTCCTCAGGAAAAAATTCTAGAATCACACTTATTAAAATAATCTAAAAAACAAATACAGTTACTCATGGCCATTCACAATTTAATTTTATCGTGATATTTATGCGAGGAAACTTAAATTTTCGTTTCTAGCTCCAGAAAAATAAAAACATCGTTACTCCTCAGGAAAAAATGCTAGAATCAAACTTATAAAAAGAATTTAATACACAAATAAAGTTACTCAGGGTTATTTTTACAATTGAATTTTGTAGTGATATTTAAGCGAGTAAGCGAAAATATTTGTTTCTAGCTCCAGTAAAATAAAAACATCGTTACTCCTCAGGATAAAATGCTAGAATCAAACTTATTAACTAATTCTAATAAACAAATAAAGTTACGCAGGGATATTCTCACAATTTAATTTATCGCGATATTTAGCGAGAAAAATAAAATATTCGTTTCTATCTCCAGTAAAATAAAAACATCGTTACTCCTCAGGATAAAATGCTAGAATCAAACTTATTAAATAATGCTAATAAACAAATAAAGTTACGCAGGGATCTTCTTACAATTGATTTTTATCGTGATATTTAAGCGAGAAAACAAAATATTCGTTTCTAGCTCCAGAAAAATAAAAACATCGTTACTCCTCAGGAAAAAATGCTAGAATCACACATATTAAAATAATCTAATAAACAAATAACGTTACTCAGGGATATTCTTAAATTAAATTTTATCGTGATATTTATGCGAGAATACCAAAATATTCGTTTCTAGCTCCAGTAAAATAGAAACATCGTTACTCCTCAGGATAAAATGCTAGAATCAAACTTATTAAATAATTATAATAAACAAAAATAAAGTTACGCAGGGATATTCTTACAATTTAATTTTATCGTGATATTTATGCGAGAATACTAAAATATTCGTTTCTAGCTCCAATAAAATAAAAACATCGTTACACCACAGGATAAAATGCTAGAATAAAACTTATTAAATAAATCTAATAAACAAATAAAGTTACGCAGGGTATTCTTACAATTTAATTTTATAGTGATATTTATGCGAGAATACTAAAATATTCATTTCTAGCTCCAGTAAAATAAAATCGTTGTTACTCCCCAGGATAAATTGCCAGAATCACACTTATTAACATAATCTAATAATCAAATATAGTTACGCAGGGATATTCTTACAATTTAATTTTATCGTGATATTTAAGCGAGAAAACTTAAATTTTCGTTTCTAGCCCCGGAAAAATAAAAACATCGTTACTCCTCAGGAAAAAATACAAGAATCAAACATATTAAAAAAAATTTAATACACAAATAAAGTTACTCAGGGATACTTTTACAATTGAATTTTGTAGTGATATTTAAGCGAGTAAACTAAAATATTCGTTTCTAGCTCCAGAAAAATAAAAACAGCGTTACTCCTCAGGAAAAAATGCTAAAATCACACTTATTAAATAAATCTAATAAACAAATAAAGTTACACAGGAATATTCTTACAATTTAATTTTATCGTGATATTTAAGCGAGAAAACTTAAATTTTCGTTTCTAGCTCCAGAAAAATAAAAACATCGTTACCCCTCAAGAAAAAATGCTAGAATCAAACTTATAAAAAGAATTTAATACACAAATAAAGTTACTCAGGGTTATTTTTACAATTGAATTTTGTAGTGATATTTAAGCGAGTAAGCGAAAATATTTGTTTCTAGCTCCAGTAAAATAAAAACATCGTTACTTTTCAGGATAAAATGCTAGAATCAAACTTATTAACTAATTCTAATAAACAAATAAAGTTACGCAGGGATATTCTCACAATTTAATTTATCGCGATATTTAGCGAGAAAAATAAAATATTCGTTTCTATCTCCAGTAAAATAAAAACATCGTTACTCCTCAGGATAAAATGCTAGAATCAAACTTATTAAATAATGCTAATAAACAAATAAAGTTACGCAGGGATCTTCTTACAATTTATTTTTATCGTGATATTTAAGCGAGAAAACAAAATATTCGTTTCTAGCTCCAGAAAAATAAAAACATCGTTACTCCTCAGGAAAAAATGCTAGAATCACACATATTAAAATAATCTAATAAACAAATAACGTTACTCAGGGATATTCTTAAATTAAATTTTATCGTGATATTTATGCGAGAATACCAAAATATTCGTTTCTAGCTCCAGTAAAATAGAAACATCGTTACTCCTCAGGATAAAATGCTAGAATCAAACTTATTAAATAATTATAATAAACAAATAAAGTTACGCAGGGATATTCTTACAATTTAATTTTATCGTGATATTTATGCGAGAATACTAAAATATTCGTTTCTAGCTCCAATAAAATAAAAACATCGTTACACCACAGGATAAAATGCTAGAATAAAACTTATTAAATAAATCTAATAAACAAATAAAGTTACGCAGGGTATTCTTACAATTTAATTTTATAGTGATATTTATGCGAGAATACTAAAATATTCATTTCTAGCTCCAGTAAAATAAAATCGTTGTTACTCCCCAGGATAAAATGCCAGAATCACACTTATTAACATAATCTAATAATCAAATATAGTTACGCAGGGATATTCTTAAAATTTAATTTTATCGTGATATTTAAGCGAGAAAACTTAAATTTTCGTTTCTAGCCCCGGAAAAATAAAAACATCGTTACTCCTCAGGAAAAAATACAAGAATCAAACATATTAAAAAAAATTTAATACACAAATAAAGTTACTCAGGGATACTTTTACAATTGAATTTTGTAGTGATATTTAAGCGAGTAAACTAAAATATTCGTTTCTAGCTCCAGAAAAATAAAACCATCGTTACTCCTCAGGAAAAAATGCTAGAATCACACTTATTAAAATAATCTAATAAACAAATACAGTTACTCATGGCTATTCTTACAATTTAATTTTATTGTGATATTTCTGCGAGAAAATTTAAATTTTCGTTTCTAGCTCCAGAAAAATAAAAACATCGTTACTCCTCAGGAAAAAATGCTAGAATCAAACTTATTAAAAGAATTTAATACACAAATAAAGTTACTCAGGGTTATTTTTACAATTGAATTTTGTAGTGATATTTAAGCGAGTAACTAAGATATTCGTTCCTAGGTCCAGTAAAATGAAAACATCGTTACTCCTCAGGATAAAATGCTAGTATCAAACTTGTAAAAAAAATGTAATAAACAAATCAAGTCACTCAGAGATGTTCTTACAATTTAATTTTATCGTCATATTTATGCGAGAATACTAAAATATTCGTTTCTAGCTCTAGAAATATAAAAACATCGTTACACGTCAGGATAAAATGCTAGAATCACACTTATTAAATAAATCTTATAAACAAATAAAGTTACTCAGGGATGTTCTTACAATTTAATTTTATCGTGATATTTAAGCGAGAAAACTTAAATTTTCGATTCTAGCACCAGAAAAATAAAAACATCGTTACTCCTCAGGATAAAATGCTAGAATCACACTTATTAAAAAAATCTAATAAACAAATAAAGTTACGCAGGGGTATTCTTACAATTTAATTTTATAGTGATATTTACGCGAGAACACTAATATATTCGTTTCTAGCTCTAGAAATATAAAAACATCGTTACACGTCAGGAAAATATGCTAGAATCACACTTATTAAATAAATCTAATAAACAAATAAAGTTACTCAGGGATATTCTTACAATTTAATTTTATCGTGATATTTAAGCGAGAAAACTTAAATTTTCGTTTCTAGCTCTAGAAAAATAAAAACATTGTTGCTCCTCAGGAAAAAATGCTAGAATCTCACATATTAAAATAATCTAATAAACAAATAAAGTTACTCAGGGATATTCTTACAATTTAATTTTATCGTGATATTTAAGCGAGAAAACTTAAATTTTCGTTTCTAGCACTAGAAAAATAAAAACATTGTTGGTCCTCAGGAAAAAATGCTAGAATCTCACATATTAAAATAATCTAATATACAAATAAAGTTACTCAGGGATATTTTTACAATTTAATTTTATCGTGATAATTATGCGAGAATACCAAACTATTCGTTTCTAGCTCCAGTAATATAAAAACATCGTTACTCCTCACGATAAAATGCTAGACTCAAACTTTTTAAATAATTCGAATAAACAAATAAAGTTACGCAGGGATATTCTTACAATTTAATTTTATCGTGATATTTATGCGAGAATACTAAAATATTCGTTTCTTGCTCCAGTAAAATAAAAACATCGTTACTCCTCAGGAAAAAATGCTTGAATCAAACTTATTAAAAAAATCTAATAAACAAATACAGTTACTCAGGGATATTCTTACAATTTAATTTGGTCGTGATATTTATGCGAGAATAATAAAGTATTCTTTTCTAACTCCAGTATAAAATGCTAGAAACAAACTTATTAAATAAATCTAATAAACAAATAAAGTTACGCAGGGATATTCTTACAATTGAATTTTATCGTGATATTTACTCGAGGAAACTTAAATTTTCGTTTCTAGCTACAGAAAAATAAAAACATCGTTACTCGTCAAAAAAAATGCTAGAATCAAACTTATTAAAAAAAATTAATACACAAATAAAGTTACTCAGGCATATTTTTACAATTGAATTTTGTAGTGATATTTCTGCGAGTAAACTAAAATATTTGTTTCTAGCTCGAGTAAAATGAAAACATCGTTACTCCTCAGGATAAAATGCTAATCTAATATACAAATAAAGTTACAATTTAATTTTAGCGTCATATTTATTCGGAAATACTAAAATATTCGTTTCTAGCTCTAGAAAAATAAAAACATCGTTTGTGACGCGGCAATCGTCTAGTATTAAAATTTATTATTTCAAATTATTTAGGACCCATTAAGTTACGTTGTGTTTATTTTATTTTTATAATGACCAGATTCTTTACTTTGAAGTCGTGAATGTGATAGTTTACGAGGAAGCAAAGAAATTAAACATTGTAACTGATTAAATGTTATTTATTTTGGCTGTGGAGATACATAATCCTCTGGTATTTACCTAACACCTGGGAAAACCACAGAAAACACACAGGCAGAGGAATTCAAAATAAGAAATTATAAATCGGACATAACATGACAATATGACAAAATAATATATATATATATATATATATATATATATATATATATATATATATATATATATATATATATATATATATATATATATATATATATATATGAAGCATCGGTCAAGCAGTTGGACCATTACGACTGCGATTTCAGTCTTTGGCGGGTGACTCGCAGCACCCCGAATACGTACGGAGGGTGACTCTGAACCCTCGAGCAGCTGGGTTTTGGCGGGCGGTCGGTTATCGCCCACAGTAGCGGTGTCTGTGTGAAGAAGCCGAGCGGCGTCGGACTTCTGAAACTTAGAACAAAGAGTACCGATTGTCACCGTGACGATAGTCGGCGGGTGATGCCAAGGAGGAAACAATTCGTCCCTGAGTTATGTAGTGTATGATGGCATGTGATTACTCTTAGGTGACGGCTGGTATAGCGATCCCCTCACACGGGCAATAACGGCGCGGGCAGCGGTCAGACGGCCGATGGCTGGCCCTGGCAGGTGTCGGTCGGTGGACAGCACAGCTCGGGACCGGAGACGGCGGCAAGTCTCCCGACAAACGGAAACGCAGATCGTCTGCCCGGTGGCCGGCCAGGAACGGTGACGGCGGTGATGCGGAGCTTATCGTGCGGGCCAGCGGCTCGCCTGACGGCGTCGTGAAAACCACCGAGTGCCACCGGAGTGACAGTCGGAGGGAAAAATATGTCAGTGAGGAAATACTACTCACTCAAAAATATGTCAGTGTGGAAATATTACTCACTCTAAAATATGCCAGTGAGGAAATATTACTCACTTAAAATATGCCAGTGGTTAAATATTCCACACTCAATAATACAAAATATGCCAGTGGTGGAATAATTTCTCACTCAATAATACAAAATATGTCAGTGATTATGTATTGTCTCACTCAATGTTTCTGGGTAAATAGTCCCCAATAGTCCCCAGAACGTGCGACAACCACGAGTAGTCAATTCGCAGCTGAACTGGGGGGGGGGCTGCTGCAGGGCGTGCGACAACCAATAATCAAGTCAAATCGCAACTGACCTACAGCAGCAATCTCACAGGACGTGCGCCAACCAATATAGTCAAATCGCAACTGAACTTTGAGAGACAGAACGTGCAACAACCACGAATAGTCAAATTGCAACTGAACTGATGCTGACCCTGGCCGAAACCAAGGTGCTGTTCCTGGTCAAAAACGGCCTGTTATATACAGCTAAGCACTTCCCCTCGATCCACGATTGAACGGCGATCAAAGATCGCATTTTCCTAAGATAAACAGAAAACACAACATATTTCGGAGAAAACGCAGTTGTTTATGTTACTCTTATTCGTCAGCCTCATCTTGGCGTGCTAAAGGACAGAAAATAGTATTTGGCTAGTGTCAGAGTGAGTGAACCGTTCATCCAGGCTCGTTCACTTCTCTCTTATTTGCTGCGTGTAATTCCCAAATATTCGGAGTGACTTGAAAGAGTGAAATTCCTGCATGTTGATTCGTTCGTTGGGTTCTGGTAGGGATTCCTACCCATTGTGGTGGTGCATCCGATGCTCTGGTTTGTGTTCTAATTCGACAGAGAAAGCTATAGTCTGCCGTTAGTGGGTGAGAAAGAGACGGAACAAATTTTACCACGTCTTGTAGTTTTACTAAATGTTACATCGAGTATGTAAATTCTTCAAAATGCACTAATAATAATAATATGGATAAACTAAATCACCGCGAGATCTACTTAAAGAAAGATGATACAAATATTTCCGTATTGTCAGGTATCGTCTTTGCAACCCAATTTCAAACAGAGTTGGCTTCCCGTTATTTGTAACCGGCAATGAATAAAATATGAATCTATGTTACTACGGTAACAGGATGCTGCAACTAAATTGATTCTTGGAGCTTATCTAATTCTTGTTTATATGGTGAGAGTATCAATATACTTTTGATGGTTTCTAATAATTTACTTCGAGGAACACAAATTTATCGATACGCCCCTGTTACCTACCCTCGGCTAGCTAGACACTTGACGCTTGGCCTTCGACATTCTCGGATGCTGGCTAATGTTTTTTCACAACCTCTGTCGTTGTATTAATTTATGACACGTAGACCCCGTGTTTGGTTTATATTTCAAACCGGACGATTAGTTGCGGCGTCAATAATTGTTTCCAAAAAAGTTAGTGATCATGACAAACTTTGAATTTATATTTTAAACATTTAACTATGATTACACTGTTATTAAACATGAAAAATAATAATATCATATTATGTGTACCATCTCACGTTACACCTCAGGAAAATATGCTAGAATCACACTTATTAAAATAATCTAATAAACAAAAATAGTTACGCAGGGATATTCTTACAATTTAATTTTATCGTGATAATTAAGCGAGAAAACTTAAATATTCGTTTCTAGCTCCAGAAAAATAAAAACATCGTTACTCCTAAGGAAAAAATGCTAGAATCACACTTATTAAAATAATCTAATAAACAGATATAGTTACGCAGGGATATTCTTACAATTTAATTTTATCGTGATATTTAAGCGAGAAAAATAAAATATTCGTTTCTATCTCCAGAAAAATAAAAACATCGTTACTCCTCAGGAAAAAATGCTAGAATCAAACTTATTAAAAAAATTTAATACACAAATAAAGTTACTCAGGGATATTTTTACACTTGAATTTTGAAGTGATATTTATGCGAGTAAACTAAAATATTCTCTTCTAGCTCGAGAAAAATAAAAACATCGATACTTCTCAGAATAAAATGCTAGAATCGAACTTATAAAATAATTCTAATAAACAAATAAAGTTACGCAGGGATATACTTACAATTTAGTTTTATCGTGATATTTAAGCGAGAAATCTAAAATATTCGTTACTAGCTCCAGTAAAATAAAAATATCGTTACTCCTCAGAAAAAAATGCTAGAATCCAACTTATTAAGAAAATCTAATAAACAAATACAGTTATTCAGGGATATTCGTACAATTTAATTTTATATTAAAAGAAAAATAAAAACATCGTTACTCCTCAGGAAAAAATGCTAGAATCAAACTTATTACAAAAATTTTATACACAAATAAAGTTATTCAGGGATATTTTTACAATTGAATTTTGTAGTGATATTTAAGACAGTAAACTAAAATATTCGTTTCTAGCTACAGTAAAATAAAAACATCGTTACTCCTCAGGATACAATGCTAGAATCACACTTATTAAATTAATCTAATAGACAAATAAAGTTACGCAGGGATATTCTCACAATTTAGTTTGATCGTGATATTTAAGCAAGAAAAATAAAATATTCCTTTCTATCTCCAGAAAAATAAAAACATCGTTACTCCTCAGGAAAAAATACTAGAATCACACTTATTAAAAAAATCTAATAATCAAAAACAGTTACTCAGGGATATTCTTACAATTTAATTTTATCGTGATATTTATTCGAGAATACTAAAATATTCGTTTCTAGCTCCAGTAAAATAAAAACATCGTTACTCCTCATTATAAAATGCTAGAACCAAACTTATTAAAAAAATTTAATACACAAATCAAGTTACTCCGGGATATTTTTACAATTGAATTTGGTAGTGATATTTAAGCGAGTAAACTAAAACATTATTTTCTAGCTCCAGTAAAATAAAAACATTGTATTCTGATATATTTAAGTTGCTAATTGTCAAAATAAATGTTTTTTAAAAACAAAATAATCAATTTATATTATTTAATTCGCGCATCTACCGTCCTAGCAGTTTTCGCTACAGGATTTTTTATATTTTCATGATATTGTGTCAAGTGCGGTATTGTTGGAATCGAAATGAATCAAAGTATTAATTCTTCGTCTCAACTTTTAAATAAAGTAAAGATTTGGAAATAAGGATTTGGTGCCAATTATCTCGCATCGGCGGGATTCAAAATTGTCAAAACAGAAAAAATTACTATATTTAAGTAGAATTCTTGTATCATATAATACATATTTTATACTTCGAGACTAAAATTATTATTTGATAAAATATTTTTAATGCCTTTTTCATGATTTTTAACATAAAATATATTGAAACATGCATAAAATATGAAATAAATACTTCAGTTGGCAAAACAGATAAAAACGCTTCTTAGAGCACCTCACTAAAATAGGTAATTAACTCGAATAAAACTTTAGTTTGACTCAGTTACAATCGGGTCATCTTCTATGATATACGGTACGACGAATAGACCCAAAAACCCATCACAAAATAATATCTACAAAACTAGATACACAAAACACAGAGTCTTTCAAACGAAAAATTGTGGAAAAATGCAGAAAAACTATAAACGGGCAATTAAATATTTGCAACGCAATTTTTGTTATACACTTGGGCTTTGTTTAGCAAATAATGGAGATTTATTTGAGTACATAATTAATACTGATTTATTACTGTTTTAAATTTAAAATTTAGTTGTTTTCCGATAATTTCATACAATTTGAACAATCGATATATCAAATAAATGTCAAACTAATTCCACAAACAAAAAAGGTACAAATATCACGTTGAACTGCTAAAAATTAAAGTTTAATAGTTTTGACAAATTAATAACTAGGGTAACGTAAGCAAATTTAACATAATGATAAAAATACCTGTATATTGGTTAAGCCTCAGAGGAATAGGAAAGTAAAAAATTATGGAAACTAGGCTTGGTGTATATATACACATATATATATATATATATATATATATATATATATATATATATATATATATATATATATATATATATATATATATATATATAAGTTATGTTTCTTGATTTAGAAACGTAAATAAAAATAAATTTTTATTTGTTATCTTGACGTACAAAGTTTTATTCAGATTTAGATGTGATCAGTACAAGAGACAGTTCTTAACTAACTATGTTCAATGTTAAAGTTTACAAGTTCAGTACTAAGGTAGTTTAATGTTACAATGTGGGAAATGAAATAATATAGCTTAAATAATAATATGATACTGCGGCGTCAGCGTCTGGGTGGAAGCGCGTGGCCTTTTAGTGTATTTGGCAGGAATGGTGGATTCTAACTCCTCCCTCCTTAAATTTGGGCTTCATCGGGTAGTTTCGGGGTGGACTGCTCGACTGAAGACCTTGGTTGTGGGCCTTGGTTGCAAATAAACTACGAACAGGCTAATACTAGTAATGATTAGCAAAACATATAAAATAATAATAGGGTAGTTTATGTTGCTGGTAACTTCGTCGTGAGTGATGTCTTCATATTTGTTGATTGGTAGTTTCAATTCTTGGATTGTATTTAAATCGATTGTTATTTTTGGTACGTGTGACATGTTGAGCTGAATGTCATAGTTTTCGAGGATGATCGGCATGCCATAAGTTTCGTTGTTGAATGTTAATTTTTGATTTTGAAATTCTAATTTGCAATCGTCTTCTTGAATGAGAAATATTCCTTGTAAATGTTTAACTTCATCGCCTTGTTTACAATACGCGTTGATGGTTCCGGATGTCGGGAATACGGCTACGAATTGGTTTGCTTCTTCTAAAACTTCAATATGATTTTTTTTATGTTAATTTTAATATATTGACAGTTTTTGTTGCCGTTTTTCAAAATAATGTTTCTTTCGCAAGAGTCATCTGGTACTTCATTGATATTATTGGGACACTGATAATTGTTGTTCCCTTTTGTACATAAGTCGTTCAGAGATTTTATATGACCGTTTTCTGATTTTAAGAAATAGTTTTTATTTGGTATTATTGTTACAAGTTCAGATTGATATTTTGTGGGGATAGGTAAAATATGAAATAAATTGAATTCTGTTTCGTAATTAATAGGAATTTCGATAAAATAATTGATTTTATCAGATTCGATTTTACAGTTTACGGTTATCTTTTCTCTAATTCGGGCATATTTTTAGGAATTGGTTCAAGGGGTATTTCATTATTATAAAATTTATAAATTTTGTTTAATTCTACAAAAAGATCGTGAGTTTTAATTATACTAGGATGCATAACGTGGAGTTTGCAAAAAGTTAGTGAATTTTCTATATCTTGTAACACATTTAAAGTCATCGTGAATAGCGTGTAGAATTGAGTATAAATATCGTGGATGAATAGTTTATTTGGATTAAGGGCTCCGCTGACAACGATATGTAATAGTTGCTAAATTTTTGATTTGAGAATGTTTTCATTTTGTTTCATTGTCTCTAGGGTTTTGTTAAACTGCTCTGTCAACTTTTGATTGACTGAATATTGTTGCTTTAATTGGTTGTTTATTTTGTAAATAATCTAGAATTTTTTAATAACTTTTTCGTCTTCAGCATCCAAGTTACCGGTTACTGCTTTTATTATAGATCCTAGTCCGTTTACTAAACCTCGTTTGTAGCGTGAGTTTTCGGGGTTAAGAATTAAATGATTGATTTTGTCATCAATTGAATTTTGGATAAATTTTATAATTTTATCGTTGTTTTCGAACTCATTCTTTGTGTCATTTGTGATTGTTTGTTTAAGTTGATTGTACTGTGTATTCAAACTATGGTATTGGTTGAAAAGTATTTGTAAATCATAATAATGAATGAATGTGTGTTTAGTCTTTTGTAATTTGGCTGGTCCCAAATTGAGTGTCAGTAGTCCAGGGTTGTGTGTAATGTGTTTTATGTTTAGTCCGACGGTGGACGTGACGTAGAAGGACCTGGAAAATTAGGGTCTTTAGTTCTTTTTCTTGGTCTCTTTATATTAGATAAGTGTATTTTGGGTTGCTTTTTGTCTTTGGGATCGGTTACAATTTTTGCAGTTTTTAGATCTTTATTAATTATTTTAATGTGTTCTTTTTTATATTTAACGTTTTTTGTTTTATTAACTTTTTGTTTATTTTCGACATAAATGGTTTTTGGTATTTTAGGTAAATTTTCACGGTTTTCATTTAATTTGTTTATTAAATTTATTTTATTGTTTTGTATGTATTCGTTAATGTTCTTATAAATTAATTTAGTTTTTTCTTTGTGATTTTGCACATAGTCTTGTGTAACGTATTTTTCTAATTCAACATCAAGAGGTGAATTTGTGTCTAAGTGACCGTTCGTTATTTCTATGGGCTTTAAGTTTGTTGAAGTGTGGGTTGTATTATTGTATGCTAAAATTGCGTACTGTACTTTGTTTTCGATTGTTTCATGTTTAAAGCCTTGTTGAAGGTTGAATAATCTAATGTGCTCTATTAAAGTAGAATGAAATCTTTCTACTAGCCCATTTGAATTTGGATGTTGAGAGCTTATAAAATGAATGTCAATACGGTGTATGGATAGTAATTCTTTTACTATATTGTTTTTGAATTCTAAACCATTGTCTGAGATTGTTGTTTTGGAATTCCGTGATGGGAAAAATATCTAATTAGTTTGTTACTAATTTCGACAGCATTATTTGAATCAACTTTATATGCTTGAGCATATTTTGAGAATGCGTCAACAATAGTAAGGAATTTATTATTCTCAAGACTGAGTGTGTCAATGTGTAAAGTGTGGAATGGTTTACTAGGTGTTGGTGTAACATTATACTTTGGCTTTACTGGGTTGCGCTCATATTTCGAAGATAAGCACACTTCGCACTGGTTTACATAATCTGTAATTGTTTTTATCTGATTCGGCCAATAATAGATGTTTTTGATTTGATTGTGGGTTTCATGAATTCCGCGGTGGTTTGTCTTCCTTTCATGATATTTTTGTATCGTTTCATTTATGTCGTCTTCTTTAACTATGTCGATTAATTTAGTGTTAGATTTTACAAATTTAATTTCAGAATTTTTAAAATGTGTCTGTAAGACGGTACTGAATTTTTCGTAAACAGGTTGTTCAAAATATAGATAGTAATTTACTTTGGGTGCAATATATTCTTTAACGAATTTAATTACATCGTTTTCAAAGTTATTTTTTGATAATTGGACATGAATTCTCATTTTATCTGTATGAAGTTTAATTATTTTAGGTTTAGTGGGCGAATGTAGAACTTCCGAAAATATTATTTGATTTTTTCCTATATTAACGGGACTTTCGGTAATGGGAATACCGATAATAGGGTGTTCAGGATTCGAGTGTATAGTTGCGTCAGAATCGTCAAGTTCTTCGATATCGTTATGTGTTTTATCGTCGTATTCAACTATTAAAGATTCGTTATCAGTCTGAGTGTTATTTCCTAGCTGTTTATTAAAGTCTTCCATGTATTTAAAGAAATCGTCACTGTTCGTGTCTTGGGTGTCGTTTATATTAATTTCGATATCAGGCGGTTTGTTAGTGAGTTTTGGTGAATTTTGAAAAGGATTTTCAGTGGGTGGTGGAATGCGACTTAAGTAGTGTGGACGCGGCTTTAGCTGATGGTACTGAATTTTTATCTCGCATGCTGGGGTCGTTATCTTATCGTTTACTAGGTCAATGTTTGCTTCTATTGTTTTAAGATTGTCAAGTCCTAATAAAATGTCAAATTGATCATGAAAGTTGAACAGGTGATATTTAAGCATTATATTTTGTGTTTCGAATAATTTTGAACAGGGTAGAATTAAACTAAAATTTTCGGTAGATGTACCATGTGCGGTACTGATTTTAAAAGGATCATTTTTTATTTTGTTCTTAAAGAATTTATATGCGATATTAGGTTTAATAAAAGATCGTGTACTGCCTGTATCAAGCAAAACTTTTAAATTGTATTCAGGGTAAATAATGTACGGTAATTCGCTTAGGTTGTTAGTTAAGTTCATTAGTTCAAATTCATTTCCGGGGCTGGTAATTCTAAAAAATGATTCGAGACCGGTTCTTGTTCAATTTCGTTATTTTCATAATCTAAGTCGGGTTCGTAAATAAAAGGATTATTTTCATCGTCATATGACTCGTTGTATTCTGTAATTTCTGTATTATGCAATTCTTCGTTCGGTCTTGTTTGTGTCTGTTGAAATGGTCGTGTGTATTGTTGTGTTCTAGGTTGATTATTGTAATTTGATTGACTTGGTCTAGGCATGAATGACTGTCTAGTACTAGTGCTCATTGGGGTAGGTTTTGGGAACCGTGCGTGAGGATTTGGTTTAAAGACATTTTGTGTAGGCGTCTGAGTTTGAATAAAAGGTTTATTTATTGGATTGTGAAAATATTGATTAGGTCGATGTGTTGATTGCGGTGTGGGTGTGTATCTGAGTTGTGGTTGTTGGTGTCTGTTTATGTGTGGTGGAATGAATTGTTTAGGTTTTTGCGGAAATTTTGATTGTTTTTGGTTAATAGTGTCGATTTGGAAGTCATTAGTGAGCATGTTAAGTGCGCTATTTAAATCCAGTGGTTGTTTTGTCCGCATTAAAGTACCAATCGGTTCTTTTAATCCGCGTAATAAATTTCTGAGAGCCTGATTTTTAAAGAATTGATTTAAAACTATCGCTTCATTTTCGTTATCAGCAGCAGTGTGATTTATTATGTACGATATTATAAAATTGAGTACGTCCTGTACTCTGTTATAAAAGTCAAAGGCAGATTCATTCTGACTTTGCTTTAGTTCTGTTAACTCAATGTTTAGGGTATATAAATCCCTTTTGTCTGAATAAGTGTTGAGCAGAGCGGATTTAACGTCTGCCCATGTATTTACTGTGCAACTAGCAATATTAGTTGCTGCTTTGCCTTTAATTTTAGACATTATACTCGACATCAAATATTCGTTTTGAAAATCATTCGTGTCGGTTGTATTGTAGAATTTGGTTACTAACTTTTCACATACTTGCACGAAGCGGGGCAAGAGTTTGTTATCACCATAAAATTCTGGGATCATGTCCAGATATTCTCGTTTTAAAACGGGAGTAGTCATTTTGATTAAGTTTAATTGACTAATTTGATTTATAAGAGTTAAATCTATAGGATCACTATTTATAGTGTAATTTAATTGTGAGTCAGAGGAACTATCTGAATCTGTATCTGATTCGGTATCTAGATTTATTGAATGATTATCTCTGAATGACATAGGTACTTACAAGAACATGAAAATCAGTTGGTCCATCGGTCGATCTGCGGCGATTCGCTGATGATGAAGTGGACGGCAATTGCAGAGCTCTGTGTTCAGCAGGGCCTGTACGATGTTCGCTCGGCCTCTAGTTGTCTTCTTACACGTTCACTGGTTGATGATGGAGCACAAATCTTCTATTTTGTTCGTTGTTTAATAAATCGTTAAAACGAACCGAAATTACTAATATTTCGTTTAAACAATCCTACCATTGACTGCGCCAGTTATGTTTCTTGATTTAGAAACGTAAATAAAAATAAATTTTTATTTGTTATCTTGAAGTACAAAGTTTTATTCAGATTTAGATGTGATCAGTACAAGAGACAGTTCTTAACTAACTATATTCAATGTTAAAGTTTACAAGTTCAGTATTAAGGTAGTTTAATGTTACAATGTGGGAAATGAAATAATATAGCTTAAATAATAATATGATACTGCGGCGTCAGCGTCTGGGTGGAAGCGCGTGGCCTTTTAGTGTATTTGGCAGGAATGGTGGATTCTAACTTGAAACATATATATATATATATATATATATATATATATATATATATATATATATATATATATATATATATATATATATATATATATACATATATATATATATATATATATATATATATATATATATATATATATATATACATATATATATATATATATATATATATATATATATATATATATATATATATATATATATATATATATATATATATATATATATGTATATATATATTAGATTAAAAGTTCCGGAATTCATTTCTAAATATTATCTTTCTCTACTCATATCTTTGGGGGTCGTAGGTTAGTGGTCGATGTCCGCACTCTGGAGGAATGATATTTTTATTTATTTACATATAATTACTGTCATTTATTGATACCAGATTTGTGTACTTACACGATAGACGAATTAATGTCACTTGTCAGAATTTCGCAAAAAAAATTATCTCATTTTAATTGAACAACGATAATTCACAGCATTCGGTTAATATTGAATAACAAATGATTAGTTTAATTTTCTGTATTGAAATTTAAAATACAAGATTTATGACCGGAATTATCAAACATTTAAATGCGTATTTATCGATAACTACATTGTTAATTTTGACAGCAATATTAATTTCCCATAAGTGATCCGCTGTTATCGTAAATTAGATTTCAGAAATTAATCTGGTTGATAATACTGACCCTAGCATTGTATTTCAAAAAAAATATTGTGATTAAAAAATAAATTTTTCTTTGAAACAGTCATGGCAACTTTAATTTTGTTTTTGTGTTTATTATATACTTCCTCAGCATTAGGTAATATATTTTCAAATGTTCTATAAATATAAGTAAACAAAACTATTTAATTTAGTTCTGAATTTTATTACAGTAACTATATTTGGATAACACTATTACTTTCATTAGTTTATTTATAAATAATTATATAATAAAGCCTGTGTCCTCATGTTTCGGCTGTATTTATTTAAAATGATGAAACATTATTCGGAATTCAGTCAATTTTTATTTTTATTTTGTCAACGTTTCGACTGCCCTTCCAGTCTTCTTCAGGACAAAATATAATATAATTATAAAATATTTCAATTTTTTAAATAATAAAATCCGTTTTGATCATTGACGAACATTTTATTAATAAAAAACATTTATCTATTTAATTCAACTTTTCAAATCATTATCAATAATTTATTTATAAAGATTATTTTATAATTATATTTTATTTTGTCCTGAAGAAGACTGGCAGTGGCAGTCGAAACGTTGACAAAATAAAAAAATAAAAAAATAAAAAAATAAAAATTGACTGAATTCCGAATAGTCTTTTATCACTTTCGTTTTCATCTATAGTCAAGAACTATATCATTTCTTAATTTATTTATTTAATTATTCACAACAGCTGATTGAAACACAATAAAATAGAGCACAATACAATATTTCCTAATATACTTTGATTTATTGTTAGGATCTTCAGTTTTTGAATATATAATAGGGGGCTCCCCTGCTGATATAAAGAATTTTCCTTACCAAGTTAGTATCCAAGTAAACGCAACAAGAAGACATGGTTGTGGGGGTGCTATCATCACAGACAAATTTATTATTACGGCTGCCCACTGCTCATGTTCTATTCCGTAAGTAAATGTTAATTTTCACATATCCTGAAACATCGAACCGTTCTGTAATTATCATGATTATTAGACATTCTTGCTTTTACAAGGGAGAGTGTGGTATTTTTTCATAGCAAATCCCGGTAAGTGATATATTTATGAGCGTGAAGTGTGGTTATTAGCCCTCAAAGTTGTTAGTAGAGGGACGGCCACAGGAATAAGATTAATGTAGTAAAAATTATTTTCAGCCGACCAACTTAACCTAACAATATCATAAACTACTACGGAAAATTAAAAATAACATACACTGATATGTTAGTACAAGTACAGTTTGTATCACGATAACTAACCTCAAACGTCAACGCTTACCTACAAAAACGAATCAGCTGTAAAAGTGTAATAACATTGCTTTTGTAAACTTTTTTTCGAAATATTTTGTGGCCGTCTGAAAAATTGTGTAAATAACTCACTCGAAAGTTTGATAACTGTGCTCGTGTACTTAAGTCACCCGGCGCTGCGCGCCTCGTTTTTCAATTTGTACACTCGCATGTTATCTGACACTTTCGATGCTTGTTATGTAATATAATATTATCGGCTGTGGGAATCGAACTTGAGTTCTTAAATCCACCTACCCCATAAAACAAGTGAATTAAACCTTTTCAAAAAATTCGGAAGGCAAGCTTGTGATTTAAGTTTATGGAGTTTCGAGAGCTTAAATTCTAGAAAAAAGCTTAAATTCTCAAAAAAAATTGCTTAAATCCTTTTTCCTGGACATCATTCAATGAAAGTCAAATAAAAAGGATTAATTGAATTGAAATTGCGTAATTAGAGTAAATAGGGCCTAATGCAATCAAAAGGGGTTAATACAATTGAACGGGCTTTATTTACCTGAAAAGGCTTAATTCAATTGAAAGGGCTTATTCAATTCAAATGGCTTAATCCAATTGAAAGGGCCTACTTCAATTGAAAGGGCTTAATTAAATTTAAAATGCTTAATTCAATTGAAAGTGTGTAATTCAATTGACAGGACTTAATTCAATTGAAAGGGTTTAATTCAATTGAAAGGGCTTAATTCAATTCAAAGGACTTAAATGATAATGGGACGTTATTCAACATACAGTTAGGAGATAAGCGCCACACCATTGTATGTGTTTTCGTAATCAGTCCCGTAAGAAGAAACGTTTATTGGATTGACTTACTTAATCGTGCAATATTTACGCAACAAATTAAATAAAAATAGGCAAAGACGCACATGAAAGAGTATTTAATAATAATTAAATTCAATATCGATAAATGTCATATAAATAATTATTTTAATTTTAAATTATTTCTGTATTTAATAAAATAAATAAATACAAGTATATAATTTCTATTATTGAGGTTGGCAATACTTTTACATGTGTATATGTTACATTTCTGGTGGTAGTTATCACTGATTTGTCCACTGAGCCGTGACTGTGTTATATTGAACATTCATGCCCAGTTACTAGCCGTTTTATAAATTTTTACAAAGAAAAGGTATATTATTAAAAATGCTTAGCCTGCAGTAGTTCTCAAAAGCTAACTGTAACAATGCAAGAAACTTTAAAACCGGGTACAGATTTACCGTATATATATATATATATATATATATATATATATATATATATATATATATATATATATATATATATATATATATAAATATGAAACCTGTGTTACCAATTATTCAGACAAGGCTTCATATTTTTTTTATTTTGTTTTATACATGACAACTGTCAAATCTGTTTATAAATATTGAAAAGATATTTTCAAAGATAGATTAAGGACATTTAAAATTGATTCTTTAGGTAATAAGTTTATATGTTTATAGATATATTGTGTTATTAATTTAAATAAATATTCTTTAGTTCACTAGGAATTCAATTTGGTGTCTAATTTTCTAACATACGAAGAACAGAATTACAAATCAATTTTATGTTCTGAAAGATGTCCATTAAAGTCAAGATTCATTTTGAGAAGATAATTGATGCAGAGAAGAAATTAATAAATTCAGTAAAATCAATAAGATGGCTAAATGACACAGTATGTTACGAATTTCCAGTAAATATTCGAAATGAATCATTTCACAATGCCTTGTTCAATATTGTTACTGTAAAAAATGGTGTGGCTGGTTTAGGTCAATTTCGTAATTTACAAGTAACTTTACCGGATTTTATTGTACCCTTGTACATTGATGATGATAATAATTTTGTGTTCAGAAATATTTATTTAGAAGAAAAACAAATTGAAGAGACAAGAAAGAAAACATCAACTACATTTTTAGAGAACTTGAATAAAAATGATTTAATTGAAGTGATAAATGAATTAAGAGTGAAATTAACTGAAAAACAAATGAATCTATCGGATATTGAAAAGAAGTTTGTAATTGATAAATTTGACGGTAAAAGAAATGCAAGAGATTGGTTAAGTGACTTTGAAAATGAATGTGAGAGACATAAAATTACTGATGAAACTACAAAAATAAACTGCCTAAAATTGTTTTTGGAAGGAGGTGCAAAGGAATGGTACAGAACTAAATTGAAAGAGATTCCAACAGATCAATGGTTGGTTTGGTCGGATTCATTTTTGATGGTATTTGCTGATAAAGGCTGGACAAATGTTAGACATGCATACAGTTTTCGATATTTAAATGGTTCAGTAAGTGATTATGCTTTAAAGAAAGAACGTTTACTATCTGAAATTGAGAAAGAAATGTCTGTTATTTCGAAGATAAATCATATTGTTGTAGGATTACCATTGAATATACAAGATAAATTAGATCGTGAAGAAATCAAATCCACAAATAAATTAATTAATGAATTAAGAAAATATGATTCGTATTATATTAAACAAAAGAAAGAAGTTAAACCAAGATTATTCAATAAAATTGTTGAAAATGATAAGAAAAGTACAGAAAAAATCGATATTACAGGTAGAACATTATTTGAAAAAAAAACATGTACAATGTGTAAGGCATTGTATCCAATGGCAGAAGATCGTTATCATTCAACAGCAATATGTCGTAACAAAGAGAAGTACTTGAATATGAAACATGTTAACATAACCGAAACTGAGATTGACGAACTAAATAAAATTGAGCTAGATGATAAAAAAAACTAGCTTGCCCGGTGAATTTTACTCCACTGATTACATTGAATGTACTTATAAATAAAGAGAAGAATGTTAAAGGTGTCTATGATAGTGGTTCTAATGTGACATTGATTAATTATCATATTATGGAACAACTGAAAACTAAATTAATAGAGAATAAAAGTATATTTAAAACAATTAGTGGTGTGAATTTCATCCATAGCCGGGCACGTTTATATTTGAAGATAAATAAGATTGAAGATATTTTAGATGTTTATGTTGTGAAGAATAATAATTTTTCATATGATCTATTATTGGGTCTAGATGCAATCAAGAAATTTAAATTGTTCCAAGATGAGAATTTGAATATATTTCAAAGATTAAATAAGAAAGAAAAAGAACTCATTACAAATAAAAAAGAAGAGAGAGAAAATATTCAAATAAACCTTAATGCATACATAGATTTTAATAAATTTAAAGAAAATTTAGATCATTTAGAAGAAGATAATAAGAATAAGATAATAAGATTAATCGAGAAATATGAGTCAATATTTGCAAAGCATAAATTTGATGTTGGTATGGTTAAGAATGAAGAAGCAAAGATTAAATTGACAGAACAAAAGTATATTGCGAGGAAACCATACAGATGTTCTATACCAGATCAAAAAGAAATTGAATCTCAAGTAGCTAAATTATTAGAAGCAGGACTTATAGAGGAAACAAGTTCTCCATTTGCATCACCAGTTACTTTAGCATATAAGAAAGAAGATGGTTGTAGATCACGATTATGTATCGATTTCAGAGATTTAAATAAACTTGTTGTATCTGAACCACAACCCTTTCCAAGAATTGAAGATATTATTGTTAAAGCTGGAAATTGTAATTGGTTTTCATCATTTGATATAAATTCAGCATTTTGGTCTATCCCAATCAGAAATAAAGATAAAGAAAAAACAGCATTTGTTACACAAAATGGACATTGGCATTGGAATTGTTTACCATTTGGACTAAAGACTTCATCAGCGATTTTTCAAAGAATTCTTGCAAACATAATTAGAAGAAATAAATTAAATAATTTTTGTATCAATTACATTGATGATATATTAGTATTCTCAAAAACATTTGAAGAGCATTTGAAACATATTGAATTATTGATGAGTGCACTTAAGAAAGAAGATTTTAGATTAAAACTAACAAAATGTAATTTTGCCAAAAATTCTGTAAAATATTTAGGACATGTAATTGAAAAAAATAAGATCAGACCATACAAGGACAATTTAATTTCAATAAGAAAATTTCAGAGACCAAAGAATAAAACTAATGTGAGGCAATTTTTGGGTAAAACAAATTTTTATTATAAATATATTGAAAATGCAGCTAAGAAACTTGAACCATTACACAATTTACTAAGAAAAACAGAAAAGTTTAATTGGACAGAAGAATGTGAAAAAGCATTTTCTGATATAAAAAATTATTTATGTTCTAGTCCTATATTGGCAATTTATAATCAAGAGAAAGATGTATTCATTTATACGGATGCAAGTGGTGATGGCTTAGGAGCTATTTTAAAGCAACCACAGGAAGATGGTAAACTTCATCCAGTAGCTTATTTCTCAAGAAAATTAAACAATAGTCAACTGAAGAAGAAAGTAATTTATTTAGAAACTTTGGCAATCAAAGAAGCAATTGTATACTGGCAATATTGGTTAATAGGAAGGGAATTCACAGTAATAACTGATCATAAACCTCTTGAAACACTACGAGTAAAAGCAAGAACAGATGAAGAACTTGGGTATTTAATGCATTATTTGTCACAATATTCTTTCAAAATTATTTATGAACCTGGAAAAGATAATTTAGAAGCTGATGCTTTATCAAGAAACCCGGTCTTAGAAAATTTTGAAAACAATGAAGATATACTAAAGGTTGTAAACATGGTAACATTGGAAGAGATAATTGATGATCAAAAAATGATTGAGGGAGAAATTCAGAACTCAAAGAAAGTGATTAAAAAAGGTGATGTTAGTTTTAAAAATTTGAGAAACAGACAGAGAATCTATGTGTCACAAGATTTTGGCTTAAAACTTATTAAAATGATTCATGAATTTTATGGTCATATTGGTGTTGGTCACATAATTAATAAGTTAAGACCATATTATTATTTCATGAATATGGATAAGATAATTCAACAATTTTGTAAACAATGTGAAATATGTGTTAAAAATAAATCCAGAACAAGTTGACCAATTGGATTATTGTCTAAACTGGGTCCAGCAAGTAAACCATATGAGATTATGTCAATTGATTCAGTTGGTGGGTTTGGTAATAATAGATCATCAAAGATATACATGCATATTTTAGCAGATCATTTTTCAAGAGCAGCATTTATTTCAACAACAAAAGGTCAATCAGCAAGTGATTTTATAAACTTAATTGATAAAATTTCAGATAAAAATGAAATTAAGATCATTTTAGCTGATCAATATAGTGGAATAAATTCTAAAGAATTAAAAGATTATCTAAAGAAAAAGAACATCTTACTAGTATTTACATCAGTTGATTGTGCAGAATCTAATGGATTAAATGAAAGATTGAATCAAACACTAGTAAATCGAATTCGTTGTAAAATAAATAGTACTGATAAAAGAGCATGGTCTACTATTGCACATGAATGTGTAGAGGAATATAACAAAACAACACATAGTGTTACAAAATATTCTCCAAACTACTTACTATATGGTCAGGAAAATGAGATTATTCCAAATGAGTTTGTTAAAGAACATGATCTAAGTAAAGACAGAAAACAAGCATTATTGAATTCAATGAAGAATTTAAAAAAAAATAAAGAAAGAATTGATAAGAATAGAAAAGAATGGGAATTCAAGAAGAATGATCTAGTATATATTAAAAATGGAAACAAATTAAATAGAAACAAATTGGATGAGATTAGAAGTGGTCCATTTCGAATATTGAAGAGAATATCGAATGTAATTTATGAAATTGATACTGGAAAGAAGCGTAAAGAAGCCAATTTATTTCATACTTGTAAATTAATACCAGTTTATGATGTTAAAGAATAATGTTATTACCTTTGTAGACTAGTTAGAATTATTCATTTCAATATTTGATATATATATTATTATTTTTTTTAAACCTGGGTTTAAAACTTGGGGAAGGGAGATATAAATACCTGTGTTACCAATTATTCAGACAAGGCTTCATATTTTTTTTATTTTGTTTTATACATGACAACTGTCAAATCTGTTTATAAATATTGAAAAGATATTTTCAAAGATAGATTAAGGACATTTAAAATTGATTCTTTAGGTAATAAGTTTATATGTTTATAGATATATTGTGTTATTAATTTAAATAAATATTCTTTAGTTCACTAGGAATTCAATTTGGTGTCTAATTTTCTAACATACGAAGAACAGAATTACATATAAATATATATATATATATATATATATATATATATATATATATATATATATATATATATATATATATATATATATATGGGATGGCTAGCTCAGTGGTATGAAGTCGGCCTGTGGATCCTGAGGTCCCTGGTTCGATTCCCACATGCGACAAATTTTCATCATTTGAAAAAGCTATCCCTGTGGCTCCTCCACCACTAACATGTTTGGGGGCCGTGATTTGACGACTGGTAACCGCACTTCACGCGCAAAATATATCACTTACCGAGATCTGCTTCAGCAGAGTGCCACACCCAGTAATGGGTAGAAGGCGTGATGATATATTTATTTATTTATGTATTTATATATATATATATATATATATATATATATATATATATATATATATATATATATATATATATATATATATATATATATATATATATATATGTATATATACACCAATAAATCAAACTGAAAAATGAAACAACCAATGATCCACTCACCGCAACAAATTCAAATACAACCAGCCGATGGAATAATATAAAAGAAAATACGCTACAAGTAACAGAAGACATTCTAGGCCTAAAGAAACAAGGCCAAAAAGCATGGATATCCCAGGACACCTGGGACCTAATTTCAAAACGGAAGGACCTAAAAGGCCAACTGAACATCGCAAGAACACGTAATGAAAAGACTCGGCTAGCTAACGAATATCAGCTAACGAATCAGCAAGTCAAGAAGAATGCTCGGAAAGACAAAAGAACCTGGATCAACAATCTTGCAAGCCAAGCCGAAGCCGCAGCCCGGCTCCAAAACACAAGAGAACTTTATCGAATCTCAAAATGCTTAGCAAATAAAAACTTCAAAAACAAACCTCTTCTTAGAGACCGACAAGGTAAACTTCTAACAACGGACGAAAAACAGCTCAAAAGATGGGAGGAATACTACTCCAAACTTCTGGACTCGGAACTACTTCCCAACAACATAGAAGGCTCACTTGCCAGAACCGTGAGAATCGACACTAATCCCCCATCTATCGCAGAAGTCAAACTCGCCATTACAAACCTAAAAAATCACAAGTCTGCCGGTCCTGACAACCTGGCCGCCGAAATTATTAAATCAGACTGCGATATCTTTGTCTCCGTCCTACACCCTCTACTCAAAAAATGCTGGCAAGATGAACACATTCCAACCAATTGGAAAGAAGGCTTGATAATCAACCTACCAAAAAAAGGGAAGCTCGAAGATTGTTCCAATTGGAGAGGTATCACCCTCTTAAACATTGTTAATAAAATCCTGACTCATATAGTATATCTCAGACTCTCAGACAAAATCGAACCAAAACTGCGGAACGAACAAAATGGCTTTCGCCCTCATAGATCGTGCGTTGACCATATCAACGCCCTAAGACTTATAATCGAACAGTCCTGCGAATGGCAGGCTCCCCTTTACTTGCTCTTTATCGATTTTAAAAAAGCTTTTGATAGTATCAATCACGAGGCAATCTGGAGGATCCTAGAACTAACCGGGGTGCCGCAGAAAATCAGAAATCTTATCAAAGAACTCTATAACGAGTCTACCTGCCAAATCCTACACAACGGTAAAACGACAGAGAAAATACCAGTCAAAAAAGGTGTCAAACAAGGCTGTGTTCTTTCTCCTCTACTATTCAACATCGTATTGGGGAATCCGCTGGGACCTACAGCATTTCCTAGAAGACATCGATTATGCTGACGATATTTGCCTCCTTTCTCACACCTACCGAGACATGGAACAGAAACTCAGTCGACTTGTTCGTGAAGCAAACAAAGTCGGCCTAGAAATCAACGTCCAGAAAACAAAATGTCTCAGAATAGGAACCAACAATGAATCCGCCTTCTACGTACGCAACGAACAAATTGAAAATGTACAAGAATTCTGCTACCTGGGCAGCATCGTTACTGAAAGCGGGGGGGCCGAAGCAGACGTAAGCAACAGAGTTAGGAAAGCTACCCAGGCATTCGGGATGCTTAGGAACATCTGGTACTCCCCAAATCTCTCCACGCGTACCAAGCTTAGAATCTTTAACACTAACGTCAAAGCAGTCCTACTATACGCCTGCGAAACATGGAAAGGCACCCAAGCTATAACCCAAAAACTACAAACATTTATCCGCAAGTGTCTAAGAAGAATCCTACGGATAAACTGGTACGACCATGTAACAAATAACGAGGTAATGGCGCGCAGCAACCAGCAAGACATCAATGCTGAAATAAAAAAAAAGAAAATGGAACTGGATGGGCCATGTACTAAGACGAGGCCCAGAGAATATTGCGAAAAACTCCCTTGACTGGAACCCTCAGGGATGTAGGAAAAGAGGCCGACCCAGGATCACATGGAGAAGGACAGTATTAAAGGAACTAGAAGTCACCAGGAAATCCTGGAACCAAGCCAAGCTGATCGCTCAAGACAGATCAAAATGGAAATCTTTCGTGGAGGCCCTATGCTCCAACTAGGAGATTATGGACATTATATATATATATATATATATATATATATATATATATATATATATATATATATATATATATATATATATATATATATATAGCAGCAGTCATTTAGTTATATTTTTTTATTACCTAAGTCATTCCCTTAAATGTTTCTACTTTTATCTTCTTTCATTCGGTTAAGGTATGGCTTCCTAGACGCGACAAGTTGCGGCGACCGGTTGCGCGACACCTCTGCTTAAGGCCGCTCCGTAGTCAGCGTAAAACCGCTTGAAATTTGTATACTTTTTTTTCCAGTTCTAGATAAATTTATTTCTTCAAATTTTGTTAGAATGAAGATAATAACAAAATATTAAGTTTTGTCTCTTTATAATTTCGTAAAACTTAATAATAAGTTAGTTAAGTGCATATATATGTAAAGACATATACACGATTTTAACAGTTTAGAAAGTACTTGGGTATATAAATTAGATATGAAATGAAAGATTTTGCAAAAATAAACCTTTCTTTATACGAATATTTTCATTAAAGTTTCGCATTTCTGAGTTAAGTATATATTTGTTTACGATATTTCGTGTCACAATGTCACATATTTAACGCCTTATGTACAAAACGATGCAACCCAAATGACAATGTCTGCTCTGAACGATGCGGTGTCTGAAGGATTTCGGAGCCGGTAGTTTTTATTACGGTTTCACAATAAACATCGCAAACTTTTATGCCCACAGGCACAGGCTTCTCTGTAAACTGACGATAATGATGAACTGATGACATATCGTGCACGGAACTACTGTTCTGATATTTCGACATGAAAATGTTATAGATACTTACAAGAAATTTAATTTAGTATTTAGTATAAGTATTTATATATAAAAAAAGTAAATTAAATATTGTTATGTTAGTATTTGATTAAGATTTTAATGTTATTTTAAAATAACGGCAGATAGACGCAAAAAAATTTAATTATATAGGTAATAATAATAATATTTATTCAGGTTTTATAATATACAAACTAGTCGCCAAGACATAAAAACACATAAAATCAAAATAAATGCTCATTCATTTAAATACCATTCAACATATATCAATATAATTAATAGTAACATAGAAAAACATAACCGTGCCATAAATTAGTAATTTATTAAAAAATTTCTCTAATAGGTAAGCCGCGACTATACCTCGAATTAATAATTTCTGGTAAAAGTGAGTTGACATAAAAATTTGTTACTTTTGGTATAATTTTATCTTGCCAACATGAATTGGATCTATTAATTTTTCAATGAAAGTATCAATGTTCGTGTACACCATAAAATAGCATGCATTTTTATTACAAATATTTAATTGTCCTTGTACCTGATACATGTAATTATCATTTTCTTTTAAACAAATTTTACCATCTTTTGGATCTAAAAATTGTATTACTCCTCAGCAAGATAATCGCGGGACAATAGAATTCCGCGGGATCTCGATTGGGGAAACACTGATTTACGTGGAATTACCCAAATTTACAGTATTTACGATTTGATCTTACTATTCCCATTAATGATGAATTATAATAAATAGGTAAGTATGTAATTAATGAAAATAATATCACTCGGTTTAGTTTCACTAGAAAAGTATATTTTTTATTTGATTGTAAATGTTGAACTTAAATTTATTATTTATTGTATTTACTGTAATATCCAAAAAGTTGATAGATTTCTTTGCCTCTTTTTCAACTGTAAATTTTATATGTGGATTTAAATTGTTGATTAGAGTTTAAAAAATACTTAATTGCTTATTAGATCCAGAAAATAAACAAAGGATATCGTCAACATATCTGAACCAGAATTTTAAGTTCAGCATTTACCATAAAGAAACGTTCACTTATGTAATTATACCTGCTAATTCAATTTTGCAACTATTGAATTGTATAATTCTGCAGCGTTATTAGTAACATTTTCTTTGAAACTATCAGATTTATTAGCTACATTCTGAACTGCCTGTAATATTTTCGCAAAAATATGTGTTGGAATGGTTGGTATCCGATTTGGTTCGATATCTGTTCTTTTACAAAAATAACCTCTTTCGCCGCAATTTTGGTGATCGCAAAATTTATGACGAGGTCCAACAAGAATATCCTTACTTAGTTCTATTATTTTTTCGTGTCTTGTTATATTCTGCTTCTTCCTAGACTGGATTGCTTTTGTTATACTCTCATAAAACCAAATTAAATTTCTTTTTGTACTCACTGCATTCAAAATAATGTTTACATAACCTTGGAAACCGATGGAAAGTTTGATTTTGTGCACTAGTGCGCAAAGCACTTGAAAAAACACCCATTTTATGTGATTCTAAATTTTGACTATTAAAACGCTATTTGTACTTATTTATATACACACATTTTAAGGAATTTATAAAAGAAGTTGAGACATTAGCTTATAACGCCATCAAATAGACATCATTTTTTAACAAACTTTGCGAGATAAAATTAACAATTTGTTTTCAAATAACAAATGTCAATTTATGGCATACTTAACTGTCAATATAAATTCACGCTTCAAATTTAATAAATTTCCTCATTGTCCATCATATTTTTGCTCGTTACAAAAAGCGTTGTACAAAACTCGTGCGCGAAAACGCCATTTGCACCATTCGCGCAAATTAAAACACTCGCTTCGCTCGTGCTTTAAAATTGCGCTCATGTGCAAAGTATGTCTTCGCGCACTAGTTATATAAATAGCTATTTTATATGTTGCCGTACTTCTTTGTGCGTATTCATTATATCAAACCCACACGTTTTTCCGATTTGAAATTAACATCAAAAAGAGAACATTCGAAACCACTGTGTTTGATAGATTTTAGTTCTTTTAAAAAATACTGCATATTCACGATTCTTCTAGATACACTATACCAATTCTTATATTATTGTACGTACAACAGTCATAAACAGACCCTTACTCCGATCCACTTAGCTATGTGATTTATGGCTTTAAACTAGTGACGTATTTTTTCGTAAGTTTGCAACACGACATGTTTGTATGAATTGATGGAATGTATAAGATACGGGCGAATAAACGATTTTCTGACTGACTCCGGAGCGGCCTTAAGGCAAATTATTAAGAAGTGGTTTCCTCGACGCGACCGCGACAGCCCGACAGATCATCTGCCGCGGCGACAAACGAATGACTGATATAGTTAGGAGTACTCTGCGACAGTCGCCGGCGATAGGATGACGAAATCAACAATTTTAATCGCAGATGACGAGAAATTAATTGAATAAATTAGAGAAAATGCTTATTTATTAGTAAGGCATAATAACCTTCTGCTTCTTGACGTGGAAACAACATATCTGTGGTTCTCCTTTTTTCTAATTAAATAGGAAATGTCATCCTCTTCTTCCCCTATTATTTTAATAACATTTGTAAAATGTAATTGTTGTTTAAAATAATTCGCTTCATTTCAAAATATGCAAGCTGCGGCACTGCAGTTGTCGCGTCTAGAAAATGTACGACTAGCGATCGGCGCAAAGTCGCGGCGACCGGTCGTCGCGAATTGTCGCGTCTAGGAAACCGTATCTTTATGCACATATCTATGACATATTACATTGTATCTATTATTTAAAAAATAAATAAATATTAAATACATTGATAATATTTAAAACTTGAAAATATGTATTAAGCTTCAAGTCCCAATTCATAAAAAGACATGTGATTCACATTTTACAAGAATAAGTTACAAATTGAAATGATTTGTGAATTAATTTAAACAATGAATAAAAATTGTGATTCATCCCAAAAATATAATAATTTGATCTTTTAATTGTTTTTTAATTTCTTTTGTTCATAGCAAATCTTGCAAAGTTATTTATGTGCGTGTAATGCGGATACTAGCCGTCAACTCACAGTCCCCAAAGATGTTGTTGATGCAGAGAGTAATTTTATAGTTGTGAAAATTGTTCGTCGGCAGTGGAAATCGAACCCGGATTCTCAAATCCACAGTCAGACTCGATACCACTGATATATTATATAATATTACTCTCGTCCCACACCAAACCTTTTCTCAAAAACATTATTGATTTTTGCTTTTATTATCCAGTTTGGATTTCTTGCAAGAGTTTTGAGATGATACAATTCCGTTTGTAGTGAATGTTGCATTGCGTTTCAAATCTCAAATTTTTATTATTTTTTCAAAACTATTCCAGTATTTTTAAATTACCAATTTTTTTCTGCGCTGTATTAAAACCATTGTTCTACTATTAATCATGAAAATGATACGTCGTATCATTAATATAATATAATAGTTGCATAAAGCGTCAGCTAATCACGATGTTAACTAGTGTTGCCGCGTGATTCGAGACCAGTCTCAGTCTCGTCTCGAAAAACCGAAAGAGACCATAGTTTAATCTCACGGTCATATTCGAGACCCAAACAAGACCAATAATGGTTTGTTTATATAAATGTTCAATTAATTATAGGACTATCATTTCAATTCTGAAAATTTTTATATTAGACAAAATATGTTTTTTTTTATTCCAATATTATCTTATGACGTCATATAAATTGTGTAAGCAGCAATATTTTTAATTACACTATATTTTAACAGTTTTAGCTGTCAGTGAGATATATATAAAAACAAAATATATTCAGTAGGTACTTAACTTTATAACTTAAAAAAGGATAGATAATAAAATAATGATTACAGGAAGAAATTCATAGTAATTACATTTGAAAATTAATACAAATGAAGTTTACGATACGTGCCATAGGCGAATGCCGTAATTGGTATGTGTGTATTAATAGCCATTATACATGAGTCGCATACACAATTTTTTCTACAACAAATCCAATATCTAATTATTTTCGCGAAAGAAGACTTTACAAAATACATTGTGAGATAGCTGAGCCGAAGTAAATTCCTGCAGAGATTTCGAAATTTATTGAATGAAATTAAATATTTGCTAAACAAAGGGGAGATAATTTTCCAAAGCTACAAGATCCGGAGTGGTTTTTACCAGTAAATTAAGCAACCCGAATTTAGAATTACATGGCAAAAAAAAATTTATATTTCATATAGATATATAAAGAAATACTTTTACTTGTATTTAATTTCAAAATGAATAAATAATATTTTGTCAACGGCCATAGCTGCACTCGTTGGAACTGATCTATGCGATAACGCGAGTTAAGCAACGTTGCGCGCGGGTAGTACTTGGATGGGTGACCGTCCAGAGAAACCCGCGTTGCTGTTGACTCTAAGACCTAAAACGTAGGATCAGGGCGTAATGGCGGCATATGACCTTAGCAGTTGGCCCGCCAGGAAGCCATAAAAAATATATTTTTCATTACACGTTGCTTTACTTTTTTAACCATATGCAATTAATTTAGGAAATAGCAGATCACAGCACATTTTCAAAAAAAAGGTCTGCCACCTCTACCCTAACGAAATAACTAAACAACAAATCTAAAATCACGAATCCTGCGTTTGTCTGAAATCATCAGATTCATCCCGCAATTAATCTTCGAGAAATATTCCTATACTGAAATATCACTTTTGTTTCAACCACACTTATAATTTCTTTCATACAAGCTCGTTTGTTTCTCAAACTCGCAATCTTTCGCTCACGCAACAATCCTTAAATCACATTTATTAATTTATTCATCAGTTGTTCACGAAATCGCTCACCCTCAATTTCACTAGCATACTTTTTACAACATTCTTCTTAGTCTCACACTCATCATACACCAATTTATTCCGGACACGATTTCTTCTAGTATATCTACACCCTTCCCGCAAATAACTCATTTTCACAGCAGTTATACAACGTTCATGTTTCCTCATCCACACCCAACATTCACTATCATACATCAATGTAGGCACGTATACATCATTAAACACACTCAATCGAACATCTCTGGATAGATTCACATTCCAAGCATAGGATACCAGAGCAGCCCATACTATGCATCCCGCATATACTTTTCTTTCAATTTCTCGATCAGTACGCCCATCCCTTAAGAACATACTATTCAATTATACAAATTAATTTACTTGACCCAATCTCACACTATTCACAGTCAGTCACCAATTCACTCTTCTCAAACATTAACACTTAACATTTATAAACATTCAATAAATAAAATAAATAAATATATCAACACGCCTTCTACCCATTACTGGGTGTGGCACTCTGTCGAAGCAGATCTCGGTAAGTGATATATTTTGCGCGTGAAGTGCGGTTACCAGTCGTCAAATCACGGCCTCCAAAGATGTTAGTGGTGGAGGAGCCACAGGGATAGTTTTTTTTTTAAATTATGAAAATTGTTTGTCGTCTGTGGGAATCGAACCAGGGTTCTCAGGATCCATAGGCCGACTTCATACCACTGAGCTAGTCACTCCATTCCATAATAAACTGAATTATTTTCCTACTTTGTTTATCCTAAGAATCATTCAAACAGCCATGAAGATATTCCACAACCTTACTTCACGCAAACATCTATACAAAACCAATCACTCAATCCACCACCAACTCTCACTGCAGCCACAATATCTTCATACAGCACACGAATCAACTGTAACAAATTACTATTTATACCTTACTCTAGAAGCATGTTCCACAAAGGCTCTCGACGAACGCTATCATATGAAGATAAAACAGTTGATCTACACACCCTCTCTCAAATAAAAAACCACCTTGCATATCGTTTAACCTGAAGATTGTTAAGGGTTTTACCTTTTGAATAAGAATCTTCCCGTACAACTTTCCTACCACTCCCAACAAACTTATCGCACGAAAGTTAGTACATTTACTCGAACTATCATAGTCCCTAAACAAAAAGCAAATAATAGCACATTTCCAATCATCAGTAGCCACACACTGTTTTAAACAAAATCTAAACAAAATAAACTAATCAGTCAAATACGAGTAACCTTTCGCCACCATACTTCAATATCTCATTCGGTATACTATCCGAACTGGGAGCCTTACTAGACACATTAATGCAAAACCAACATCACTATTATCTGTATCCCATACATAATTTTCTCTTGTATTTTCACTACAACCATTTATGCTACCATACCATATAAATCCCTATAGTATCCACACCATATATTCCTAACATCTGAATGATTCTGCAACAACTCACCACTCCTATTCTTTATCGCCTTCACTGCACTTATATGGCCACCACTCAATCTCTTCACACTCAACCAAAACATGATTTTATTCATACTGAAATCATTTATCAATCTTTCATTGATAGAATCATCAAAATGTGCTTTCGTTGCTTTCCATACTCTCTTGACACATTTATTGAAACACTTGTGTTCCAGCAAGCATTCCTCACGTAAACATCCAGGCACATCTTTCACATTTAGCAGACGCAATCCTCAATCACTTGTTCTATTTGATAGTGTGTTTTAATAAGCCAAGGTAATGTAGGATTGAAATTAAAGGACTTAGGCTTAAGTTGTAGTCAATTTTATTGAAGCATAGTTGACAACGTTTCGGTTACGGATGTAACCATCTTCAGGTCAAAAAACTAGTTGGTAAAAATAACAACACAAAGAAATAATTTCTTTTATAAAACCTTAATCGAAGTTTGGAGTCAGCAAAGTGCAATAAAAAAAAATTAATTTGCTGGCTCACAAAGATTCATTTATTTGCTCAACAAACATATCTCTAACATCCTTATTCTGTAGTACAGATTTCCTACGGTTTTCATTTTCTCTCACATTATCAAACTTACACAATACATTACCAGACATGCATTTCTTTACTCTAACTCAGCCATTAAAATCACCACATACGATAATTTTCTCAACTGGATCACAAGAATCAATCATAGTTTGCAATAAATTTAAAAACCGATCTTTTTCAAGATCATTTTCGGATTCAGTTGAGCCATAAACTCACACCTCGAAGATTCTATGAGAGCCTACCTTTAATATCAGCTAAATAATTCTTGATGAAGTTCAATCATAATCCGTCAAAAAGGTTTTATTATTTCAGTAACAAGCACACCTATACCAAGCTTTGTACATTCATTCTCAGCAAAAACCGACCACAGGCAAGACATTCTATCCACTTGTTCCTCACTACAGCGTTTCCGCTTAGGTTCACACTCAAAACATTTACAATATACACACGCATTACATTATTCCATTCATATTCTTTATACTCCTAACATTCCGCGTTCCACGCTGAAATTCTTAAAACTTCGCTCATTTATTCATCATTTATATCAAAAGTAGGTTTCCCTATGCAATGGAGTAGAAGTTAAGGTAGCTTCCCAGGCTTACCTTTAATTATAAATGAAAGTAAAAATAAATTATTTCATTCGCCCAATTTGTAAAATGTCAATTACACCGAAAAACAGAACATAAATATTTATGTACATTGTTATTATAAACAAATAACAAAAAGAAAAGAAAATATACCAGAAAAATCTGAACTACTATAAAAATTAGAGATAATACATGTCTTATTTACAATCTATACTAGAAGTCTATATTAATTCAACTCGAAATTGTCAGTTAAAAAGCGAAGTAAAATTCAAACTTGACGGACGAGTATTGTTTATTCTATTGCCAACGTTATATTGGCCATTGTTAATTTTTAAGATACAGTTAGCTAAAAAAATAATTATCATCGTTTCATGCAACCGAGCCTTAATGATACAAATTTGTAACAAATGAACAACGCTAAACCTCGTAAATTTGATAAAGCGAAAAAAATAATAATAATGCAATCAAAATATATAAAAAATCCTATATGCTGTATTTCATTTTATAAAGTTAACCAGACGTTTCACTATAAAGTTTTCCATGCATTAAATCGCAAATATTAATTTTATTAAATGTTCTCCAAGTAATATGTGTAATAACAGAGAAAGCAGGGTCCACCTTTTAAAAATATTTTTCTTCACAAAATAAGTATTAATTTGATTTGGTTTTAGGTCTGAAATACCATTAAACGAATTAATAATTTTTGCGGGATCAACCAATTTATCTGGTGAAGGTCAAATATACAGTATCGAACATGCGATATGCGACGACTATAATATCACCAAGAAAGTAAACGATATCGGAATAATAGGAGTAAAAGATAAAATCATCTTCAGTGATTTTATCAAGCCAATCAATATACTTACGAGCGACATCCCTGCTGGTACCAAGTTGACTATGTCTGGCTGGGGCACCATAACATACCCTGAAGATAAGCAACCTAACACACTTCAAATGCTTGAAATCCCTGTTATAAGCCTCGAAGAATGCCAGAAAGAATTTTCAATACTTATAGCAGAATCACAGATGTGCACTTTTGTAAAAATTAGTAAAGGCATATGTATTGGTGATTCTGGGGGACCACTTTCCTTAAATGGGGTGTTAGTAGGCATATCTTCCTTTGGAAGACCCTGTGCACTAGGAATTCCGGACATAAATACGAAAGTTTCAAAATTTATTAAATGGATTAAAAATACTATTACTACATATTGTAAAACTAGACTTTGTCCCAATAAAAATGTTTATCCAACATTTGTATCAAAAACAAAAAAACATAATCGCCCAATTTGCTTTAGACCAAATAGGTTGTTTTGTTATAATGAGTAGTATCACAAATAGTAATATCTTGAAATTGAAAATAAAAGAAATCTATTGAAAAATGAGACATGCACTAAGTATTACTAAAATAATTCAAATATTTTCACGTAGGTATAGTTATTATGTGTAATCCATTTTTTCTTTGCTATATAACGTAAATATTTTGGCACACAATAAGGTGTTATCGTTTTCACATTAAAAAGGATTGCGACTACAATATTATCCAATGCAATGGTTCCTAAACTAGGGGTCGTAATCCAAAAGTGGATGGTTTATTTTTATTTTGGGTCGTGACAAACTCAGCCGAAAATTAATATTTTACACAAATTAAGTTTTTTTTTTGTATTATGAGACATTCAGTTTTAGTTAATAACTAGCGGTCGGCCTGGCTTTGCCAGGCCTCACGCTAGGCTCCGCGGACACTGAAGTAAGGTTCACTTCTGTATGACAATTGACAAAATATAAACTGAATTAATTCCAATCTAAAATTTTTCAATTCTGTACGTTTATTCATGCAAAGACCTATTAATTGATGCCAAACACAATACGTTTTAAATCTGTATCACTAAAACAATTGCCGCTCAAAAAAAATCAATTTAATTCGCGTGCCCTTTAAAAGCCATTTCATTTGATACCAAACACGATAAGTTTTAAAATACTTTCACGAAAACAATTGAAGATCTGAAAGTATTTAATTTTTTACGCGAGCTTTTCAAAAGACCTTTCATTTTATATCAAACATGAATGGTTTTAAAGCACTTTCACTAAAACAATTCTCGGTCGAAAAAGATACCAATTTTATATTCGAGCCCTTCAAAGGCCTGTAATTTAATACCACATATGATAGGTTTTGAAACACCTTTACTAAAACAATGGACGATCAAAAAAATAATTAATTTAACACACGTGCTCTTTAAAAGACCTTTCATTTGAAAACAAACACCATAGGTTTTGAAATACTTTCACTAAAACAATTGACTATCGAAAAGTATTACATTTTGTAAGCTAATACTTCAAAAGACCTTTCATTTCACACCAAACACAATAGGTTTTGAAGTACTTTCACTCAAACAATTACCGATCTAAAAGTATTTAATTTTGTACGTGAGTTCTTCAAAAGACCCTTCATTTGATATCAAACATGATTGGTTTTGAAGCATTTTCACTAAAGCAATTCTCGGTCGGAAAAAATACCAATTTTATATTTGAACCCTTCAAAAGACATGTCATTTAATATCAAATATGATAGCTTTTGACACCTTTACTAAAACAGTAGACGATCAAAAAATAATAATTCATTTAATACGCGTGCCCTATAAAATACCTTTCATTTGAAACCAAACACGATGGGATTTGAAATACTTTTAGTAAAACAATTGACGATTGAAATGTATTAAGTTTTGTATGCAAGCCCTTCAAAAGACCTTTCATTTGATAGCAAACACGATAGGTTTTGAAGCACTTTCATGAATACAATTGTCGATCGAATAAAATTTAATGCTGCACGCGAGTTGTTCAAAAGAACTTCCATTTGATATCAAACAGTAAAAAATTGACAAACGAAAATATTTCAATTTTTCATGCAAGCCCGTTAAGTGACCTTTCATTTCATACCAAACACAATATATTTTAAAGCACTTTCACTAAAACAATTGCGGATCGAAAAAGTCAATTTTGCATGCGAGCCCTTTAAAAAACCTTCTATTTGATATCAAACGCGATATGATTCGCGAAACTTTAAATTTGAAACAATTTATATCGTAAGTTCTTTCAAAACTCTTTCATATGACATTAAACACGGCATTATTCCGAATACATCAAATTTAAAACAATTGACGGTCGCAATGTTTAAATTTTTTATTTCTTCTGAAAGTTCTTTTATAGCCCTTTCATATGAGATCAAACACGAAATGATTCGGAACACTTTAAGTTTAAAACAATGGACTGTCGTAAAATTTCAATAAAATATGTTTTTTATTTCCGAAAACATTTTGCTAAACTAACTTTTTTTATATCATCTGAAAGTTCTTCTAAAGCCGTTTCATATGACAGCAAAGAAGGCATGATTCGGAATAATTTATGTTTGAAACAATTGAGGATCGTAAAATTTCAACTTTTTTTATTTTATCTGAAAGTTCTTCTAAACCCCATTCTTATATCACTAAACACGGTATGATTCGGAATACTTTATGTTTAAAATAATTGACGGTCGTAAAATATATATTTTTTATTTCATCTGAAAGTTCTTCTAAAGACCATACAAATGAGACCAAACAAGTTATGATTTGGAATACTTTAAATTTGAAACAATTGCCTATCGTAAAACATATTTCAATTTTACACATGTATCCTTCAAAAGAACTATCATATTATACCAAATACAATAGGTTTTGAAGCAATATCACTAGAACAATTACCGATCGAATATATTTAAATTTTGCACGCGAGCCCTTCAAAAGATTCTTCATTTGATACCAAACACGATAGGGTTTGAAGCACTTTCACAAAAACAATTGCGAATCGCAGAAATTCTAATTTTGCATGCGAGCCCTGCAACAGACCTTTCATTCGATATCAAACACGATAGGTTTTGAAGTACTTACACTAAAACAATTGCCGATCGAAATTATTTAAATTTTCTACGAGTGCCCTTCAAAAGAACTTTCATGTTATATAAGATTTGTAGCACTTTCAATTAATAAATTTAAGAGTGCTCAAATGATTCCAATTCGAGTTATCTAGTCTACCTGTATACTTTATGTAACTTGTCAATTTGAGATATATATATATATATATATATATATATATATATATATATATATATATATATATATATATATATATATATATATATATATATATATATATAGAGAGAGAGAGAGGAGAGAGAGAGAGAGAGAGAGCGAGAGAGAGAGAAATATGTCCAACTAGCTGTTATGTGCGCACTTTCACTGTACACATTCCTTTGTCTCTCGCTGTGACTGCGCATCATATGCCAAAATTTTGTTACTTTTCAATCAGTACCTACATATAGTAGAACTAACAACAAACTTGTATTATTTACTTTTATCTTTTATTACCACTTGCTTGTGCGTGTCTGCATTTTCAGTTTGAGTATACATGAAATTAAAATACCAATATAGTGTTATAAATGTTAAATCTGCAATAAGGCCATCTATAGCAAATATTAAACCAAGAATAAATAATTTATTTTCAAAAAAACAAACACATTTTCCATACTTGAATTTGTAAATTATTTTGTATACACATGTAAGTTAGAATAACATTTTTGTTTTTGTTACATTTTAGTTAAATTATAAAAATATATAATCTTTGCATCCATTGGTGTGTATTTATTTTATAATTATTAAATTATTAAGATAGGTTATGCCATTGTAAATATAATAAATTTAGAATTAACAAAATTTTGTGGGGTCGTTATTATTTACTGGATTGTCAAGGAAAATGTTTAAGAACCACTGATCTAATGCACTCTTTCCTGGAACAGGGCATAGCTTCATTACAAGAAAAATACGAAATGATAACTAATTGTTAAAAAATATCATGCCATATTATTTGAAGTACCGGAAAGATAAATGTACTTGATGAACGTAGAATACAGTTTTTAAAATTTTTATATTCTCGTAACAATTTACAGAATATAAGATTATGTAAATTGTATTTAAATCTACAATAAATTTTTTGTTACTTATAATCAAAAAAGTTTATTTTTTTCCAATCCTGCCAGTTTGTTTCAGTCAGCCATATCCAAAAATCCATGTTGAAGCGTAAAAGGATAAATCAAATACATGCCACTCACACTAAAACTCAGTGTTTTAAATTAAGGAATTATAATTCCATATAGTAGGATATAATAGCATGGAGGCCGACATTATGATATGTTAGCAATCGTTGGAAACAGAGTTTCAGTTTATTTTTATTTCAGTATGTTGGTACTGTCTATTATTATACGTAAATTAATTTATAAGTTCCGTCGAAAAGTTCTTCCAAAGCCCCTTCAAATGATATCAAACACGGTACGATTTGAAATACTTAAAGTTTGAAACAATTGCCTATCGTAAAATTTCCACATTTTTATTCCATCAAAAAGGTCTTCTAAAACCCTTTCATATGACACCAAACATGGTATGATTCAAAATACTTTATGTTTGAAACAATTGAAGATCGTAAAATTTTCACTTTATTTATTTAATTGGAATGTTCTTCGGAAGTCCTTCCATATGACACCCAACACGATATGATTCGGAAGACTTTATGTTTGAAACAATTAACGATCATAAAGTACCATTTTTATTTCATACATGTCAGAACAACTGGGCATAGCGAGATAATGTATCCAAGTATTAATAAAACCTGTGCTTTGTGTATATATATTTTTTATATATTTTATTAATTTGAGCTAATTAATTGCATTTTATTTTTCAGTAATAAAATATAGGAAATATTATTTTCTTTAAATAGGATATCATGGGCAAATTTGCTACTATCATTATTTAAAAGCGCAGATCTAATGAATGCGGTACTTCTATACCTGAACATGAGCCGCAATTACTATCTTCGTCATTGGAATTGTAATTATCATTTTAGGATAAGCCTGGTAAGCTACCTTAACATTTACTCTTCTACTAAGAGAATCCTTCTTTTATTTATTTTGGTTAAATGAAGAATAAATTGGCGAAATTAGATGAATTAAAGTTTGATACATGATATGTTAGGGGTATGACTGATAAAGAAAATGAATTGATGAATGTAATGCGTGTGTATAATGTTGATGTTTTGTGTGTGAGTGAGACTAAAAGGAAAGGATGTAGTAAGGAAGAGGTGGATGGAATGTTTTGTTTGTGGTCCGGTGTTGCTGAGAATTTACTTGCAAAGTATGGTGTGGGTATGCTAGTTAGTGAAAGAATGAAACCGTTTGTACGGGATTATGGTTGTACTTCATTGAGAATACTTTAGCTAAGATTAAAGGAAGGCTTTTATAGAATCTTCGTTGTGTAAGTTATTGGTCCAACTGAATCCGTAAATGATCTTGTAAAAGATAGATTTTGGAATTTGTGTGATAGTGTCATTCAGCTGAGAAAGTTATAGTATGTAGTGTTTTAAATGACTGAGTGGGAGTGAAGAGAAACATGTCTGGGAATGTATTAGGTAAGTTTGGTGATGCGAGAGTGAATTAAAACGGTAGGAAAATAGTTTCTTTCTGTTTGAAGCGTGATTTCTTTGTTTGCAACTCTGCCTCTAAACATAAATTAGTTCATTTGTACAATGTGAGTGAAAATAGGTAAAATATGATTGATTTTACTTTATGCAAATTTTACTTTATTAACGATTGAGAAGTTTAATTGTAGATATACGTGTGAAGCGTGGTGCTGAATTGGGTACGAATAACCATTATTTGGTGGTCTCGCATATACGTCTAGATAAATGTTAGCGAAAGTTACCGGAAAAATGTTTTGTGTGAAATCCAGTGTACTGCAGAATTACGATGTTAGAGATTTGTTTGTTGAGAAAATAAATGAATCTATGCATGTATGTGAGCTTAATTTTGAATGCTGCATAACCGTTATTTGGTTGAAATTTAAGGATACAGTTCTTAAATATGCAAAAAAAGTTTGTGGTGAATGTAGATTAGCCTCTTGGTTAAGGAATGCATAGTGGAATTTAAAAATAAAAGGAGCTATTGAGAAGAAAAAGAGAGCGCATTTGGCGATTTCTAAATGTGAAAGATGTGTCTGGAAGTTTACATGATTCGCAATTCGTGCGCTGTATGAAGGTAGCGAGACTGCGGTTGCCGTGAAACATGGTTGTGGGATGTCTCCGTGGCTGTTTAATTTGTATATGGATGTGTTGTTACGAACGGTGCTGAATGGGATGCGTGGTGTACATATTGGTAGTAGTGTAGTACCTGCGTTAGTGTATGCGGATGATGTTATGGATGAATCTGAAGAGCAATTGAGAAGAATGATTCTGAGTATAAATGAAGTAGGAAAATATTTAAATCTGCTATAATTATGTATACTTAATGCCAACTTTATTTTAATGTATTGCTTGTATATTCAGTTTTTTCATTTCTAATTTTGACTGTTTCTATATTAGTTCAGAATAGGTAGAATCATGATGAATACCGACGATATTGTTCTAAATTCCGTAGTATTATGTTGCCTAATAGCTGATTTAAAACGACAAATATCGCATTCTACGCATTATTTCGTTCTTCACATCTTTAAAATCTGATTGAGATTTATTATATATTAATGCATTCTTTTCTACATGTGACATTAATAATATTTCACTCATTTTATAAAAAAAATGCGTTTTTAAATATGACAGTAAGCTAAATTGTTATTGTGTTTGTTATGTTGGAAGTGTAAACAAATAACGATGACACACAAATTCGTTCGAACGTAACTCATTACATAACAATATGATATGAAAATTAGCCATATTCTATGTTTTCTTAAGTTATGTTATGTTATGATTCTTATGAAAACTATGAAACATTATATGTATATATGTACATTTATATTTACATTATGTTATTCTATGATATGATATGTTATGATATTTAAACTCTGAATCCAGCATAACTGTTTGAAAAAAGCGATTTGATGATTGACTGCAATGTTTCGTTGAATGGTGTGAGACTGGATCAAGTGAATGAGTTTTTATATTTGGTTACTATGTTTTCGAGGAATGGACGCATTGATTTTAAGATTGAAAAAAGAAAATCTGCGAGAACAAAGTACTGGGTTCTCTGGGAACCTTTGCTCGAAATGCGAATGCATCCAGAGATGCTCGATTGAGTGTGTATAATGGTGTTTTAGTGCCTACATTGATATATGGTAGTGAATGTTGGGTATGGATGAAGAAACATGAACGTCGTATAACTGCTGTGGAAATGAGGTATTTGTGGGGTGTGTGTGGTTATACCAGAAGAGATCGTGTCCAGAATACATTGGTGTATGATGAGTGTGAAATTGAGAAGAATGTATTTAGAAAAGTAGGTATAAGTCAGTTGAGATGGTTTGGACATGTAGAACGTATGTCGAATGAGAGATTGATGCAGCAGGTATATGTTTATGAAATTGAGGGTGAAAGATTGCGCGGAGGACCTATGAATAAATGAATGCATATAGTCGAAGGATTGTTGTGTGAACGAAAGTATTCTAGTATGAGGAACAAACGTGCTTATATGAAAGGAATTATGAATGTGGTTGAAGGTAAAGTGGTGTATCAGGATAGGAACTTTCGATGACGATTACGACGTAATTGCGAGATAAATATGATAATTTAAGAAAAGTGCAAGATTTTTGACTTTAATTTTGTTGTTTAGTAATTTCATTAGAGTGTTTACCTGCAATTATGTGAAATTCTCTTTCAAAAACTAGCGGGGGCGGGGCAGCTCTCCCTTCGTTTCATATATTTTTAATTCATTTTCTGATTTTACATTGGGTGTTTAACTGCATTTGTGTGGAATTCACTTTTAAAAACAAGCGTAGACACTCCCTTCCTTTTTTATCATTTAATTCGTTTTAAGTTCTTATATGGAGTATTTTATTGCCATTGTGTGGAACTCACTTTCGAAAACATGTGCAGAGGGACACCCCCTTCCTGTCTTATCTTTTTATTTCATTTCCAGTTACTGTATTGTGCGAACTTTTCTTTCATATACAAGTTCAGGCTGTCGCTTTAATCTTTTCCAATCTTTGTATATTCGTTGTTAGATTCGTTATTAGATTCGTTTTTAGGAGCAAACGTGAGTAACTTGAGGTGTTTTGCGCATATGTTATGTACGTTCAAGAACGAGGGTAAATGATAAGTAAATAGGAGTGATTGGATTAGATGTGATTGAAGATTTGTTGTGTAATACATTATTTCGAGTGTAATAAATAAATGAGTATATATGAAGTGATCTATGAATGTGGTTAAAGTGAGGGTAGTTTGTTGGAATGAGAATGCTTGACGAGGACTGATTATTTGATGAATTTAATAAGTAAATATTTTATGAATGATTTTATGGTTCGTGCTAACCCATTTGATGTGATTTAGCGTGCTGATATGTATGTACGTGTGTGTATATGCATCTTTTCTATAGCATGAAAATATAGTTGTTACAAAAATAGCAGGTCACGGATACAATTGATATTTTTGTATTAAGTGCGCGAAATGGGTGTTTTTCTTCTTTTTTTTTTGGTACGTGTGAATATGTCACTTTTGGTCGAGATTGCCAGGTCGAGACAGAAAGTCGGGCATGAAATAAAAACAACATTTTTTTTTAAAAACTGTCAAAAAATTAAATACAATATATATATATATTGATTTAGTTAAGCAAATTGAAAGAAAAAATCAGAAATAATTTGAATTTGGTACTATTGTTTTGTTGTACCCAAGGGAACGTAAATATGTTTGTTAAATACAGGAAAATTTTAATTTTGTTTTATCAATTTTTACATTTTACAATTGAAAGTGATGATAGTGATACTCCTCCGGAGGTAATTGAAGCTGCAAATGTTGCAATTTCGAAAATATTACCTGTTAAATCAAAACGACCATAAAATATATATACTGAATTTTGTGAATGGCGCGCGACGAAGAAAGTGGTACAAGATTTTAATTTTTTTTTGGTTTTACTACAATTACATGATTTACTTAACTTTCTTTACAAACTAATATAATAATGACTTATAACAGTGACTTACAACAATGAGTTTGACCTACTTAATTCACTTAATTTATTTTCTCACATTCCTTTGACTTTTTTCCAAACACTAATACAATAATGACTTATAAGTAATAACTTCAATGACTTACTTAATTTATTATCTAATTAAATAGACTACAGTGAACTTACTTCACTATTTATTTACTCTCTATGACATTACATGACGTTAATATGACATTATATTACATTATATGACATTATATGACATTATATGATATTACATGACATCATATGACACGATATTGAGAATTCAAACAATTTTAACAAGCTTATGCCACTAAACTGCAACGATTTTAGCCATTTTTAATATATATCCTTAACCTTGAGCTAATAATTAACAATATAATAAATTTGACTAATTTTAAACAATAAATTGCAACGATTTTAGCAGTTCCTTAACCTTGACATACTTCTAAATATTAATCAATTTTTACAATTTTTTGGCACTTAATTTCAAATATTTTAGTCATTTTATTTTATTCTTGACCTAATTATTGACAATTTAATCAATTTCTCCATCTTTTAGAAAATACTGTTTATGATTGTTTGTTAACTACTGTTATTCTTGCAATTTTCTTATTTTTTATTTTAAGACAAGATTTTCTTACACACTGCAAATCTCTAAAAATATGGTCGTACCATTTTATTAAACACCTTACAAATATGGTTGTACAGTTTTCTACAAACTTGCGAACAAATACATTTCAACGATTTTAGCCATGTTCAGCTAATTATTGACAATTTAATCTATTTTACAAGATTTTTAGAAAATAAAATGCCACGATTTTAGTCATTATCAGCGTATCATTGACCTAATTATTCACAATTTAATCAAATTTACAAGTTTTTTAGAAAATAAAATGAAACGATTTTAGCCACTTACAGCGTATCATTGACCTTATTATTGACAATTTAATCAAATTTACAAGTTCTTTAGAAAATAAAATGAAACAATTTTACCCATTAGCAGCGTATCAGTGGCCATGACCTAATTATTTACAATTTAATCAAATTTACAAGTATTTTAGAAAATAAAATGCAACGATTATAGCCATTATAAGCATATCATTGACCTAATTATTACCAATTTAATCAAATTTACAAGTTCTTTAAAAATTAAAATTCAACGATTTTAGCCATTATCAGCATATCAGTGGCCTTGACATAATTATTTACAATTTAATAAAATTTACAAGTATTTTAGAAAATAAAATGCAACGATTATAGCCGTGATCAGCATATCAGTGACCTAATTATTGCCAATTTAATCAAATTTGCAAGTTTTTTATAAATTAAAATTCAACGATTTTTGCCATTATCAGCATATCAGTGGCCTTGACATAATTATTTACAATTTAATCAAATTTACAAGTATTTTAGAAAATAAAATGTAACGATTATAGCCATTATCGGCATATCATTGACCTAATTATTGCCAATTTAATAAAATTTACAAGTAATAATAAAATACCACGATTTTAGCTATTATCAGCGTATCATTGACCTAATTATTGACAATTTAATCAAATTTACCAGTTTTTTAGAAAATAAAATGTCACGATTTTAACCATTATCAGCGTATCAGTGACCTTGTCATACTTATTTACAATTTAGTCATATTTACAAGTCTTTTACAAAATAAAATGCCACGATTTTATCCATTATCCGCGTATCATTGACCTAATTATTGACAATTTAATCAAATTTACCAGTTTTTTAGAAAATAAAATGAAATGATTTTACCCATTATCAGCGTATCAGTGGCCATGACCTAATTATTTACAATTTAATCAAATTTACAAGTATTTTAGAAAATAAAATGAAACGATTTTACCCATTATCAGCGTATCATTGGCCTTAATTATTGACAAATTAATCAAATTTACAAGGCTTTTTAGAAATTAAAATTCAACGATTTTAGCCATTATCAGCGTATCAGTGGCCTTGACATAATTATTTACAATTTAATCAAATTTACAAGTATTTTAGAAAATAAAATGAAACGATTTTACCCATTATCAGCGTATCATTGGCCTTAATTATTGACAATTTAATCAAATTTACAAGTATTTTAGAAAATAAAATGTAACGATTTTAGTCATTATCAGCGTATCATTGACCTAATTATTGACAAATTAATCAAATTTACAAGGTTTTTTAGAAAATAAAATGCCACGATTTTTGCCATTATCAGCGTATCTAAAAATGACTGTTTTAGAGACGATTTAGGAGACATTTTTTAGGAAAATTACTTTTAGAGACGATTTGAGAGACATTTTGGAAACATGAAAATTACTGTTTTAGAGACAATTTGAAACACTTATTGAGAATCTAAAATCGGACGATAAGACCGTGTGAAGGCAACATCGGCAGGAGCGGTGGAAAGCGCGGATTATTTGTTTAAAGCGCGAGCGAAGCGAGCTTCGCCAAAAACATGAATAATATTCCAAGAATTTCATAGAAAAATGACTGTTTTACAGACAATTTAAGACACATTTTATTGGAAAATGACTGTTTTACAGACGATTTAAGACACATTTTATTGGAAAATGACTGTTTTAAAGACAATTTTGGAGACCGATGGAGAATCTAAAATCGGACGGTTAGGTCGTGTGAAGGCAACATCGGCAGGAGCGGTGGAAAGCGGGGATTATTTGTTTAAAGCGCGAGCGAAGCGAGCTTCGCCAAAAACATGAATAATATTCCAAGAATTTCATTGAAAAATGACTATTTTACAGACGATTTAAGAAACATTTTATTGGAAAATGACTGTTTTAAAGACTATTTTGGAGACTGATGGAGAATCTAAAATCGGACGGAAAGACCGTGTGAAGGCAACATCGGCAGGAGAGGTGGAAAACGGGGATTATTTGTTTAAAGCGCGAGCGAAGCGAGCTTCGCCAAAAACATGAATAATATTCCATGAGTTTCATAGAAAAATGACTATTTTACAGACGATTTAAGACACATTTTATTGGAAAATAACTGTTTTACAGACGATTTAAGAGACATTTTATTGGAAAATGACTGTTTTAAAGACGATTTTGGAGGCCGATGGAGAATCTAAAATCGGACGGTAAGACCGTGTGAAGGCAACATCGGCAGGAGCGGTGGAAAGCGGGGATTATTTGTTTAAAGCGCGAGCGAAGCGAGCTTCGCCAAAGACATGACTAATATTTAAAGAATTTTATTGAAAAATGACTGTTTTACAGACGATTTAAGAGACATTTTATTGGAAAATGACTGTTTTGAGACGATTTAAAAGACATTTTATTGGAAAATGACTGTTTTAAAGACAATTTTGGAGACCGATGGAGAATCTAAAATCGGACGGTTAGGTCGTGTGAAGGCAACATCGGCAGGAGCGGTGGAAAGCGGGGATTATTTGTTTAAAGCGCGAGCGAAGCGAGCTTCGCCAAAAACATGAATAATATTCCAAGAATTTCATTGAAAAATGACTATTTTACAGACGATTTAAGAAACATTTTATTGGAAAATGACTGTTTTAAAGACTATTTTGGAGACTGATGGAGAATCTAAAATCGGACGGAAAGACCGTGTGAAGGCAACATCGGCAGGAGAGGTGGAAAACGGGGATTATTTGTTTAAAGCGCGAGCGAAGCGAGCTTCGCCAAAAACATGAATAATATTCCATGAGTTTCATAGAAAAATGACTATTTTACAGACGATTTAAGACACATTTTATTGGAAAATAACTGTTTTACAGACGATTTAAGAGACATTTTATTGGAAAATGACTGTTTTAAAGACGATTTTGGAGGCCGATGGAGAATCTAAAATCGGACGGTAAGATCGTGTGAAGGCAACATCGGCAGGAGCGGTGGAAAGCGGGGATTATTTGTTTAAAGCGCGAGCGAAGCGAGCTTCGCCAAAGACATGACTAATATTTAAAGAATTTTATTGAAAAATGACTGTTTTACAGACGATTTAAGAGACATTTTATTGGAAAATGACTGTTTTGAGACGATTTAAAAGACATTTTATTGGAAAATGACTGTTTTAAAGACGATTTTGGAGACTGATGGAGAATCTAAAATCGGACGGTAAGACCGTATGAATGCAACATCGACAGGAGCGGTGGAAAGTGGGGATTATTTGTTTAAAGCGCGAGCGAAACGAGCTTCGCCCAAAACATAAATAATATTCCCAGAATTTCATTGAAAAATTACTGTCTTACAGACAAATTAATATATATATATATATATATATATATATATATATATATATATATATATATATTGTGATGTGCTCGGATCGCTCTTAGTGGAGATGTGTATTCCAGAGGTTCAAATGAAGAATAAAAGTTGTTGAAGTTTAACTAAGAGATTTATTTATTCAAAACAACAAACACAAATAATATATACAAGAATATAATAATTATAAACGGTCCTTCGGTAAATCCTGAAAACGTAAAACGGTTGCCGTAAGGCGGTTATGTCGGAAATAGATAAAGCTAAAGAACCGTATCAGGTCAAGCGCAGCTACGGTTAGAAAACAAGAGTCAGATACTGCGTCAGGGCAAGCACAGCCGCAGATAGAAAAGTAAGAACCGTATCAGGTCAAGCACAGCTACGGTTAGAAACAAGAATCAGATTCTGCGTCAGGGCAAACACAGCCGCAGATAGAAAAGTAAGAACCGTATCAGGTCAAGCGCAGCTACGGTTAGAAACAAGAATTAGATTCTGCGTCAGGGCAAACACAGCCGCAGATAAAGAAATAAGAACCGTATCAGGTCAAGCGCAGCTACGGTTAGAAACAAGAATCACAATACTGCGTCAGGGCAAACACAGCCGCAGATAAAAATAAATACAACGGTCGGTGTTAGGATAGACAACTACCACCGAAAATAAATAAGTAAATATCGCTTACCAGGTTAACTTCCTCGGGTCGGAGACGGCTACGGAAACACTCAGATTGCACTCGGAGACTGCCAATCTAATACTGACTTTAAAACGGCAAGAAATCGTCTTTTTATACCCGTTTCTAAGCGACAAAAATGGTTAATTTAATTATAACTTCAACGGTCGTTTTACAATTAGTAAATTGCAAGTCCGGACAATGATATTATAAATTATAAAAATATAAAAAATAATATTCGCTCTCAGGTAGATTCGAACTGCGGAACTCTGGTGCCGTATGCCGCATCTTTTTTTTTTTTCAAAGACTTTATTTTATTTATTTCGTTACAACACAGTTTACGCATTTTTTCCTCGCACATGTGTGACTGGCCGACCGGCAGCCGAGCGTGCTGTATGCTGAGGTGTATCTCAATCCACATGGATTAGCAGATACCCTCAGCATCACAGCACTACGGTCAGCGCGATCGGTTTCGCACATGGCGAGAAAAACATTGAGCGTTTATCAATACATATATAACTATTTACAATTCCTGACACACAGTGTCTTACTTGCTAATTTGTTTTATCAGAACGAACTTAGAAAAATTATAAAATGCAATGTTTACGAGTGATATGGGGCGAAGTGAATATGATTAACAAATATGGGAAAAATATATACAAAAAACCCACTTGACAAAATTGTACAACTAAACCTAACTTAAAACTAAATTAATGATAATGATATATACAATGCGGTGATGATTTACATTACAAATTTTGTGATTAAAATGATTTTGTTATTGTAGCACTGGAACAGGTTGAAGGGAGAAAATAGGGAGGGTTTGATATGGTAACAGGTGTTTGAGTTTAAAGGGTGCATTGTACTCTCTGATATTTGTGATTGTGCGTGTAAGTGGGTTATTATGTAATTGTGACGTGTAAAATTTTTGTGATATGTTGTTAATGTATTCATGTAAATATTGTATGTTTGTGCTTTCGTGTAAATCTACGATTCTAGAATAGCGATCTGCGTTATTAATTAAGCGCAAACATTTATTCTGTAGTCGCTGTAGCGGTTGTAGAGCAGTGTGCGAAGCTGAACACCATACAGGGGCTGCGTATGTTAAAATGGGGCGAATGATGGACGTGTACAAAAGTTTTTTATTTGAATGAGACATGGAACTGTTTTTGTTTAGGAGGGGATACAAGGATTTAATTACTATGGTGGCTTTCTTAATTATGGAGTTAAAATGAGGTTTGTAATACAGCCGAGGATCTAGGGTGACGCCGAGGTATTTTGTTGTGTTTTGTGGTTTTGTTTTGTGTCCGTGAAGCGTAAGTGGAGTGTAAACAGTGTTGTTTGATTTTTTACGTGTGAAAACGATGGATTCAGTCTTCTCGTGGTTTATGGATATTTTCCAGAGTCGCCAGTAGGGTTGGAGGATATTGAGATGGATTTGGATCTGTTTGTTTGCAACCTCTGCGCCGAACGAGTGCGAATAGAGTGCCGTGTCGTCCGCGTAGAGGGCAGTTTGAGTTTGTGGGAACGTTGGAAAGTCGGAAAGGTACAGGGTGAAAAGTTTCGGACCTAGGACGCTACCTTGGGCTACGCCCGCGGCAACGGGGCGGGGGGTGGACAGGGTGTTGTTAACTTTCACCCTGAGGTGTCTGTTGGATAAATAGGAGTGGATGAGTTTAATTAGAATTGGAAGGAATTTCACGAGAATTAATTTGTAGATGACCCCCTCTAGCCATACTTTGTCGAAAGCCTTTTCGACGTCTAGTAGGGCCATTACTGTGACTTTCTTTTTATTGAAGTTTGTAGTTATGTCAGTCACAATTCTCGCTACTTGCTGGACGGTACTGTGTTTAGGACGGAAACCAAACTGGAAAGATGGAGTAATTTTATTTTTATTATCAAAGGAATGGATGCAGGAAACTATCACCTTCTCAGCCACCTTTGACAGGGTATTTAGGAGACTGATAGGGCGATAGCTTATGGGAAGTTTATGGTTTTTATTAGGTTTCGGGATAGGAATAACTGTGGCAGTTTTCCAGGACTCAGAGAAGTAGTGGAATTTAATTACGGAATTTATTAGGTAGGTTAGCTGGACAATGGCTTTACGGGATAGGTTTTTCAGGACAATGTTTGGTATTGAATCAGGACCTGGCGCCTTCTGGTTAGGTAAGGATTTTATAATGCTAGCTAACTCGGAGGGTGACGTCATGAGTTTAGCCAGTGTGCGTGTGTTTGTGTCATGTATTGTGTTGATAAAATCATGTACTGTTTGTGTGATTTGTATTTGCTCGGGACAGGAATCGGGATCAATGTCATGAGCAGCCTCAAAAGTGTCGGCTAACGCCTCAGCCTTCTGCTCATCGGTAAAAAGGATACTATTGTTGTGTGATAGCGTAGGGATAGGTTTGGAAGGTTTTCGGAGGTTTTTGAATAATCTCCACAATGTGTTGTCATTGGGATTAAGTGTTCTGAGTTTTGTGTTCCATGTGTTGTTTTTATATGTTTTTATTTCATGTTTGATTTGTGTGGTGAGTGTATTCATTTGTGTGCGATGAATGGAATCGAGAGACCTTTGCCAAAGTTTTCTTGTATTGTTTCTTTGTGTGATAAGTGTAACAATGTGTGCAGGTAGCTTGTCTTTGTATTGGTGCAGTTTAATGACGCGTGTGTGTTTACGCACTGCGTCTGTGAGTGTGTTAGTGAATGTGACAACTTCGGTGTCGATGTTGTCAGTTGTATTTATGTGTGAGTTGATTGTGATGTGTTTGTCAAGTGTTTGTCTGAATTTGTCCCAGTCTGTGTGCATCGCTAACCGCGCGGCCATCAGGCGAGTTGAATTGTAAGCCGGGCCAACATCTATATGAGTGCGAAGGTCACTTCGTCAAAATATATATATATATATATATATATATATATATATATATATATATATATATATATATATATATATATATATATATATTGTGACGAAGTAATTCGTCACAATAGTAAAATCGCGAAATAGCTTTTCGCGATCGCAAAATATTCTGAAGTCGGACCTAGCGATCCATTTTCGCGCTGCAAGTTACCGATTTCGCTTAAATTTTAATACCGCGTACGTCTCCGCGTTCCGCGTCCGGCAAGCCTATGTTGAACCAAATCGGGTGGTTTCTAACCTAGTTTCCTTCTGAAACCAAACCACCCATTTGGTTAACATAGGACGAGCCGCCGCCAACCTAACCGGACGCGTTTAATTAATATTTTGAGTATAAATACGCGATCGGAGCGAACATCAAAAAGTTAAATCTCAGTCAGTGAATTACGGCTTCAGATAGACATCGTCATCTCCGCCAGGTTCCCGACCAGTGGTAAGTCCCATCTTTTATTTTACCTGTCAAATTCCGGTTTGACCGTTCAGCGCCACGTATAGTGCATCCGAGATCTCGCGGTCCGTGGAGTGTGAGTCTCGCACATTTTGTTCATCAAACCGGCCTTTGTTAGTCCTATTGTTGTGTGTTGCTCTCAGTGTTTACGTGCAAGTGTCAAATACCTACCCCGCACTCTCCTGCCGTCCTGTCACCTGTGTGTTTCCTCCCCTCTCTCCGCTACCGAATCTGGCTCAGTTTAGCACGAGTCGCTCGACCCCCAGCTTCGTCACCGTGCTGAGAGTCTCACACGTTAACGCTGCGGTGTGGCCGACACCGTTGTTGCGAGTCGCAGCTCCGGCCGTGCGCCGCTTCCCCAGTCCTCCCCGCTCCGACCTGGCATCATTCATTCATTTCATCATTCGTACCATCTCCACGACGTTTTCACCGTGCTCACTCCGTTTCGCATCACCGTGTCACCGTCTCAAGCGTCTCCGTCGCGACGCTCACCACGCCGCCGACCATCGTAGTCACCCCAGCGACCGTCTCCGTAAAAATTACCACGCCCGGCATTATCCTACTGCCTCCCTGGCACACACTCACCTACCAAGTAATAGAATATATTATTTTATTATTTTTACTGAACTTCTGTGTTTTAATTTGTTTTCATCGACCACACCCTATTCTTCTCCGACCGGATTGCTTCCGAGCAATTGGCGCCCGAGCATACCGTTGCCAATTTGTCTTTGCCGTATCGCTGCGCAGATACGTCGCAAATTTGGCGCCCGAACAGGGACACCAACAACACAGCAATGGTGGGCCAGGGAGAAGCCAGCACCGCGTGGGTGTACACCCTCTCCAAACTACAACTCCAGGAGGAGTGCGAGCGCTTCGGTCTCAGCACCGAAGACAACGTGGACGACTTGCGCAAGCGCCTAGTGGCGCTCGTCCGCCAAGCTACCATCACACCAGCCGTGGAGCCTGGGCCAGCCCCCGCTCCGGTCCAAGAAGCCGTGCGGTCTCCAGCAGCCATTTGTGAGATCGTCCGCAAGTGGGGCGTGCACTTCGATGGCAAGTCCGATGCCATCCTATTCATGGAGCGACTGGACGAGCTCCAGTTCAGCTACGGCCTCCCAGGGGAACAACTCCTGACCGCCTTTCCGGAACTCTTCCGTGGCAATGCCACCCACTGGTTCCGTAATCATCGGGACGAGTTCACCAGTTGGGGGGACTTCCGGGGAGCGTTCGCGGTCTACTTCACCCCAGATGACCAAGAGCAGTTAGCGGAGGAGATTCTTCGTCGCCAGCATCGTCCTGGTGACCCATGCCAGGACTACATCACCGAGCTGCAGACCCTGATGCGACGCCACTGCGGGTTCTCCGCCAACCAGCAACTCAGCCGGCTGTACAAAAACCTCCAGTACCGGCACCGTATCCGGCGACAAAACTATCGCACCCTTCCCGCTCTGCTCGAGGAGATCCGAGAGCTCGAGGCCTTGCAGTGGGAGATGAAGACGCGACCCCAACCAGCACCAGGTACAGCCGTCTTCCGTAGACCCACAGACGGCCACGCCCTGGGGCCTGACGTCCGGCACGTCTGCTGGCGCTGTGGTGAGGACGACCACTTCCGGCGCGACTGCCGGATTCCAGCGAGGCTGTTCTGCTCACGCTGTGGGCAGACTGGCGTCCTATCCCAAGACTGCCAATGCTCGGGAAACGCCAAGCCGACTGGGTACCGCGACGGCCCACTCAGCAGGCCCGGAAACCGTCCGCACTAGTACCAGCCGTCCACCAGGGACGACTCCACCTCTCCGTAACCACCGCCGGAGGCAAGTTTCGAGCGCTGCTCAACACGGGGTCTACACTGACATACGTCAGCCAGGGCACCGTCAGGCACCTACTTCAGCAGGGCATCCGTCAACGCCCACCACCGGTTCACCAGGCCCAGATGGCCAATGGGCAAGTAACCGCTGTCACCGGCAGCTTCCGAGTGGCCGCTCTGGACGTTCAACATCACCATCCATAGCGGCTCCAGGATCGTCCAGGTGCAAGGTCCCGCTCAGCCAGGCCGTTTTACAGGCCTCGCAGCCATCACCACACCGGACACCGGAAATCAGCAGCTAAACAAGCTGCTGCATGACGAGCTCCTACTTTTCGCGTGCCTACGGGGCACCACACCGCTGGTCACGTACCACATTCGCCTCAAAGACCACACGCCGCTGAAGCAGAGGTACCAGCCGCGTAACCCGAAGATCCAGGCCGTAATCAACACCGAAGTTGACCAGATGTTGGAAGAGGAGGTCATCGAACCTTCGCGCAGCGCGTGGAGTTCCCCCGCCGTCATCGTTCGTAAGAAAGATGGGAAGCCGCGCTTCTGCATCGACTTCCGTCGACTGAACGATGTCAGCGAGAAGGATGCGTACCCCCTGTCGTATATCAACAACATCCTGGAGAAGTTACGGCAAGCGACGATCTTCAGTACGCTGGACCTGAAGCAGGGTTACTGGCAGATACCGCTGTCAGCACCCAGCAAACCACTAACGGCGTTCACGGTGCCAGGGCGAGACCTGTTCCAGTTCCGAGTGATGCCGTTCGGCCTCCACGCCGCCCCCGCAACATGCCAGAGGCTGCTCGATCAGGTGATCGGGCATGAAATGGATCCCTACGCCATCCCATATCTGGACGACATCATCGTCGCCAGCCGGACCGCTGAAGAGCACGTGGTCCACCTACAGGAAGTCTTCCGCCGACTCCGAGCCGCCGACCTCCGGCTCAACCCCGAGAAATGCGTGTTCGGCAAGCGAAGCATTCGCTATCTAGGCCACGTCATCAGCGCAAGGGGAATCCAGACCGATCCAGAAAAAGTAGAGGCCATCCGGGACATGCCAGCACCCACTACCCTGAAGCAGCTCAGGCAGTTCCTGGGAGCCGCTTCGTGGTACCGTACGTTCGTGGAGAACTTCTCACGACTCGCCCGTCCACTCACCACGCTGCTACAGAAGCAGCAACGTTGGCTCTAAAGCAATGAACAGGAGGAAGCGTTCCATGCGCTGAAGCACGCCCTCACTATAGCCCCCGCTTTGGGCTGCCCCGACTTCAGCAGGCGCTTCTACCTCCAGACCGACACATCCGACCAAGGATTGGGTGCCGTCCTGGTACAGCACACCCCACAAGGCGAGCAGGTGATCGCGTACGCCAGACGCACACTCCAAGGAGCCGAGTCACGATACTCCGTGACAGAGAAGGAGTGCCTCGTCATCGTCTGGGGCGTACAGAAGATGCGGCACTATTTGGAGGGCTACGCGTTCACCGTGATGACCGACTAACAGGCCCTCCGTTGGCTGCACACCCTGGACAACCCACCCGGGAGACTGGCGCGCTGGGCAATGTACCTGCAACAATTTGACTATCAGGTGCAATACCGGAAAGGCGCCCTCAACCGCGTGGCAGACGCCCTGTCACGCCAGCCGATCCGTACCACTCCAGCAGCCAACACCGCGGTCCATGCGGTTCAGCCGACCCGATCCTGGTACCAGAGGCGCTGGGACGAGGTGCGCGCCCACCCACGGCAGTGGCCGGAGTTCCAGATCCGCGGCCAGCACCTGTACCGGCGGATCGAGTCCACCACCGACACGCAGGGCGACGAGTGGAAGTTGTGCGTGCCTCCAGCCGAGCGCAACCGCGTGCTCCAGGAGAACCACGACCAGCCAACCAGGGGACACGGAGGGATGGCCAAGACAGCGGCTCGTGTCGCCATCCGTTATTACTGGCCCGGCATGTTTCGGGATGTCCACCGGTACGTACGCCAGTGCCGCCAGTGCCGCCAGTGCCAGCGGTACAAGACATGCCAGCAGGGAGTTGCCGGCCGGATGCACCCACCACGCATCCACGGGTCATGAGACACCGTCGCCGCTGACATCATGGGACCACTACCCCGGTCCACCAAGGGCCATTGCTATCTACTGGTACTGCAGGACCGGATGACGAAGTGGGTGGAGTGTCGGGCACTTCGCCGCGCCACTGCCGCCACCATCACGCGAGCCTTCCAGGAGCTGGTGCTGTTCCGGTACGGATACCCCCGTACCGTCATCACCGACAACGGCACCGAGTTCGCAAACAAGGCCCTGCGAGACACCTTCGCCGCACTTAGAATCCACCACCTACAGACGCCGCCGTACTCCCCGCAGTACAACCCAGTTGAGCGAGGCAATCGTATCCTCAAGACGATGCTCGCTCAATACTGCGAGGAGAACCAGAGGACGTGGGACGAACACCTGCCCGAGCTGACCATGGCCAACAACACCAGCCGCCACGACTCGACCGGCTACTCAGCAGCGTATTTGAATTACGCCCCAGAGCCAATCATGCCCGGCCAATCCAGATACATCAACCGAGGACAACCGCATTCCGGAGGAGCTCGGGCCCGCCTTACCAAGCTGGCGGAGCTCCACGAGTTGGCCAAGCTGCATCTGGCCCGAGCAGCCCAGCAGCAGGGCCGGCACTACAATCGGCGACACCGGGACTGGAAGCCAGCCGTCGGGGACTCCGTGATGCGCCGGGAGCATCACCTCTCTTCCGCCAGGCGGGGCTTCGCCGCGAAACTGGCTCCGCGCTACTCGGGACCGTGGCGCGTTTGGAAGAAGATCTCCGGGACCGTGTACGACCTCCGAGACACGCGCGGGCAGATCCTCCGCCGAATCCACGTTAAAGACCTGAAACCGGTCAACACATCTATAGCCTGTTACAGACATGGAGTACCACACCTCCGCCGCGCCATGGATCCGCCAACAGACCCGTCCCAGTCGGGTGGGCAGTCTCCCATCCGGCCGGATGGGGAGACCCCCATCCACTAGCGTGGGCCCTGCAGGCGTAGGATCCACCAGGATGGGGCCCCTGACAGCAGGAGCTGTCAGGGAGATTGGAAGGGCTGGTGGTGGCATGTTGCCACCACCAGTGACGGGTCTCCAGGGGTCGTCCATACATCAGGCCAGTTATCAGCGTCCTGGAGAGCCGGCTGGTGCGACCCACCCGCACTGCACCGCCATCCAAACCATCTGCCGACCCGTCTGCTGCCTCCACCAGCAGAGCCCAGTCGTCCAGCTCCTGGCAACCTGGCGATGGGGATGAGGCTCTCCGACAGGCCTTGATCGCCAGGTTTGGGCCGTATCCGACATCTTGGAGCAAGCCGTCAGCCCCTTGGACCCTCCGGTCGCCAAGGGTATATGGCGACATTATTGATCTGAACGCGTCGCCGCCACCGACCGTTTCCGAGGTCGGCGCGTTCCGGATCCCGGCCGTACTCAAGGTCCAGCTGACGACACCGGGCAAGGCACCAGCGCAAGGTACTGCGCTACCCCCACTTCAGGCGCTAGGTGCCGCCGTCCAGCCCCGGGAAGAGCTCCAGGACGTAATGAAGGAGCTGTGGGACCTGCTGGAGTCGTAGGCCCGGACGCAGAACCCCCGCAGCCGACACCACCCGTGGCCGTCCGTTCCCGCCCGCAGAAGCCGCCACCTGCACCAGCAGCCCAGCAGGCCCTGGACTACGCAGCGTGGCTGCAGTCGCTGCGCTCCAGCGGAGCCAACCGCTACCGGCCGCTCCGGTACCGGCTGCCCAATGGTCGACGCGTCACCATCCCGGTCCAGCATCGTCCGCCCCCGGCAGTGCAGTGAGTCCGCCCCGTTGTCTAGGATTGGATACTAAGTGCCGCCTACGGACAAGTTGTGTAGTTTGTAAGGTTTTGTTACGGCTGCATTTTTATTTAGATTATTTATTTAATTTCGCCATTTCCGTCCGCCACCCTCCGGGCGGATATGCACTTTCGGTCCTCGGATTGTTACAAAGTTCGGCATCATATCTCACTGGTCAAGTATTATTTAAATTTTTGCTTGCTGTAACTAGAAAATTAGAATTTTTAAAATTGGTTAAATCAGTGATTCAGTAGACTTTTAGTGATCTGGTTGTGCTACATAGTTTTGGAAAGATTATTGGTTTATTTTAGTTTTCTTGACAGATTTATATCTGGATTAGAACGGTAGCGTGACAACCTTATTTAGAATTTTGTATTCTGCGGCTTTGAGCCGGATTTGAGAGATCATTTAGTCATTTACTTCAAGCCGCCCAAAATCTCAGGTAATTAATTATTTTAAAATCTAGTTTTGCATTTTGTTATTTAGTTTTAATAGTAAAATCATTTGGCATTCTGTAGAGTAAATTTTAGTTTCAATTTTCATTAAATTAGAGTAAACTCAGTGGCGTACTTACCATGTGATATGAGATCTAACTGCGTACTTTCTTTTCAGGCTTTTTTTTTTATTCTTTGTTTTCGTTTTATTTCTTTATTCCATTTTCCATTTATCGTACGTAGTGAGCGTACACTATTTTGGGAATTCATACTATTGGTTACATTATTTGGAACATAAATGGAACAGTTGTGAACAACTGTATTTAAGTTTTTGGATATCACCATCATCATCCAGTTTGTTTATGCTGTGGACTGGCATATATTTCCGCACTTGGAAGTTTGGAAAGTTATTTGGAGGAAATATAGTAATAGCAGATCCCAAGCGGACGCCATTGTAATCGGCCACACCCGATATTCCTGTTCAATACGCATGCGCCTGCAACAAGCCGTTGCGCGGAGACGCCATTACAGCCCAGCTGTTCGCACGTGTGCTGATGCAAGGATTTGTACCCCTACCCCCACCTTCAGCTAAGCAAATATTTTATTACTTTTATTATTTTTGGTTATTTGTTGTACAATATTTGATATTGAGATACTTACGTATTGTCGTTTTGATTTATTTAGTTGTTATTGCACCGATTAGTAGTAGATTTATTTTGGTAACAAACATTTTGATTGTAATTATCGGTTGAGTTCGAGGCTGTCTGATCACCGCCTTAGGTATTCATTTGAGTGCACGTTGGCACAACAGTTTCCGTAGCTAGTCGTACGTCGGTTCGTGATTAGGGCTACTGTTTCAGATTTTGTTTTACGCGCGCCACGATATTCCATGGTCGACCATCGAAACCACGTGTGTTTGAGCGCTTTAGTACTTATTTGTTTTACTGAAGTCCTAGTTATTGCTACGTCGGTGTGCTACGCGAAGCACCTTTTTAGTTCAGTCATATTTTTATTCGGCACTGACCAGATTTGTTCGAATCTCGACGATAACACTTTACGCCGCTCAATTGTTGTTAACTACTATTATTTCACGCTTTATCTATTACATTCAACGTGTATTATTTCATTTATTATTTTTAATATATTAGTTATAATTTATGTGTTTAGTCATCTTACTCTCACAACCCTATCTATCCGTAAGTTCTTGCTAGGTGCTCTGGCAACTCTGGAGTTTGTTGGCCGACTCGAGAGTAGGTTTACGTCAGCCGTTAGGTCAGCTGGCGCCCCCGGAATTATTTTGTTGACTGTGAGTCATTGGTTTACGGAACCATTGGACATTTGGACCGCACGCCTTCTCCACTGTCAAAAGCTAGTCGCGGCGGTCAGAGCATCAAATTATTGGTAGCAGTTTAGTTGGTTAAGTTTTTTTTATTCATTGTTTTTCCGTAAATATCTGTTGAGAATATTTTAGTGAATAATTTTTGTACATATTTGGTTGCAATCTTTTCCTGTTGTACATATTGGTTTGCATTTTTTGTATTGGTTTACATTGTTTTGTATTACATTTTTTGTATTGGTTTACATATCCTGTTTGGTAAATATTTTTATGGTTGTAAATATTTTTTCATAATCTGTAAAATGTGCCAGGGTTGTCAGATCACACTCCTAAACCCCACGGCACTCCTCTTTTTTTATACCGGAGTACCCCGAGGATGTGACGAAGTAGTTCGTCACAATAGTAAAATCGCGAAATAGTTTTTCGCGATCGCAAAATATTCTGAAGCCGGACCTGACGATCCATTTACGCGCGGCAAGTTACCGATTTCGCTTAAATTTTAATACCGCGTACGTCTCCAAGTTCCGCGTCCGGAAACCCTACGTTGAACCAAATCGGGTGGTTTCTAACCTAGTTTCTTTCTGAAACCAAACCACCCATTTGATTAACGTAGGACGAGCCGCCGCCAACCTAACCGGACGCGTTTAATTCATATTTTGAGTATAAATACGCGATCGGAGCGAACATCAAAAAGTCAAATCTCAGTCAGTGAATTACGGCTTCAGATAGACATAGAAAGCGTGCTTACGTCGGCTGTTAAAGAAACGAGCTCTCCGTCTTTACCGTCCGTACCGTCATCGTCAGCGTCACCGTCACCGTCACCGTCGTCATCTCCGCCAGGTTCCCGACCAGTGGTAGGTCCCATCCTTTATTTTAACTGTCAAATTCCGGTTTGACCGTTCAGCGCCACGTACAGTGCATTCGAGGTCTCGCGGTCTGTGGAGTGTGAGTCTCGCACATTTTGTTCATCACACCGGCCTTTGTTAGTCCTATTGTTGTGTGTTCTCCTACCGTCCTGTCACCTGTGTGTTTCCCCCCCTCTCACCGCTACCGACTCTGGCTCAATGTAGCACGAGTCGCTCGACCCCCCGCTTCGTCACCGTGCTGAGAGTCTCACACGTTGGCGCTGCGGTGTGGCCGACACCGTTGTTGCGAGTCGCGGCTCCGGCCGTGCGCCGCTTCCCCACTCCTCACCCCTCCTACCTGGCATCATTCATTCATTTCATCATTCGTGCCATCGCCACGACGCGTTCAGCGTGCTCACTCCGTTTCGCATCACCGTGTCACCGTCTCAAGCGTCTCCGCCGCGACGCTCACCACGCCGCCGACCATCGTGGTCACCCCAGCGACCGTCTCCGCAAAAATTACCACGCCCGGCATCATCCTACTGTCTCCCTGGCACACACACACCTACCAAGGAATAGAATATATTATTTTATTATTTTTACTGAACTGCTGTGTTTTATTTTGTTTTCACCGACCACACCCTATTCTTCTCCAACTGGATTGCTTCCGAGCAATTGGCGCCCGAGCATACCGTCGCCAATTTGTCTTTGCCGTATCGCTGCGCAGAAATCAAGAGTCTTAAAAAAGAAAGATATAACTAAATTTATTAATGAAGGTGACGATGTAATATATTCATTAAAGAAGATAGATATAACTGCTTAACGTTAACTTGAAATTGATCGGTTGTGCGGAAACCAAAATAATCAGTCTACATTTTCAGGTTTACTAGTTAACGGAGATAGGTATCTGTCATTCTCAAATTTATGTGCCATTAAATCTTATTAATATATTTATGTAGATAAATACTTGTTATTTTATTGAAATATAGATAAAGCTCCCACATTGATTGTGAAAATACAGGACACAAAAATTTATTCAGGACCAACTTTCACTGTTACAAATTTAGAATATATTGAGATATTCCGTATATACAGTTCTCTAAGGCCGACCAATGTTTTAAGTTGTTGATTATTCCTAAAGTATAACAATGGCAAGTGTGTAAATCAACATATTGGCATCAACAAAATAAAAGAGATTCTCAGCTTGATTGCAAAATAGCTTGGAAAGACAATATTGGAAATGTACACATGTCACTGTTTCCGAAGAAGCTCTTTTGGCAGATTCAGATGGAAATCGTCCACCATAGAAGATAGTTTGATCAACAAAATTTATATTTCATACAAAATTTTAAACTGTCAGTAGTTCTCTACTAAAGAGAAGATATGTAATGAATGCATGGATACTGAGTTTTTTTAAATGCGTCAACGATTTTGTAAAAAATAATAATTTTTTTCACATGTGAAAAAAACACAAATGTCATTTTTTTTGTAGAAAAATTAATTTTCAGAAACATTAAAGTACTACATTTCTATGAATTTTTGCATGATAAAAGCAAAGATACAATAAATTTTTGTCATATGAATGACTTTGAAGTACATAAGAAGCATCCCACCCTCAAGGAGTGGGTGTGTCTTATATTTTTAAGTGGCGGCACCTGCCTTGCGGCTCTATCCGCCACGGCCCCCATGGGCTCGGGATTGAGATACGCCCAATCAGCGCGGCATCTGAGCGTACACCAAGTATACGACCGATGCCTACCAGAACGCTTTGGAGTGCAAGCCCCTCAGCCTCTCTGGTGGGAGGGGACCTATCCAATCCCTACTGACTATGCAGGCCAGTACCCGAGCAAATCAACGCTGCTCACCCGTCGATGCTGTCGCCAACATCTAGCCTGCGTAGGCTTTCAACCACTGCCAGCACGATGTTCCAGAGCGTGAGACCGCCACGGCTCAAACAGCCCGACACCAAAGTGCCTGACTGCTCCCCTGCGCTGCTGGAGACGTGGGATTGCCACACCCAGAGTTCCCCCAAGTTAGGTCCGCATAGAGCGCGTTCCCTTCTTGAGGATCCTTCCTCCTGCGTAGCTGAAGGTACGTGGGGTTGCCAAGCCCAAAAGTTCTTCCCAAGTCAGGTCCGCAAAGAGTGCGTTCCCTCCCTGAGAGTCCCTTCCCCTGCGTGGCTGGAGCCGTGGAGTTGCCGACTCCAAAGTTCACCCTAGGTTGAGTCCGCCCAGCACGTCCTCTCCCCAAGGATCCCTTCTCCTGCGGTAGCTCGGGAACGTGAGATCGCCGCATCTCAAACAGCTCGGAAACCCCAGCGGCCACACACAGCGCCGACGGAGATTTCTTACTGCTCCCTGCGCAGCTGGAGACGTGGGATTGCAACACCCAGAGTTCTTCCTGAGTTGGGTACGCAAAGAGTGCCACCCCCGTCAAGGTTCCCTCCCCCTGCGTAGCTCAGAGGATGTGAGTGCGCCACCACTCAACAGCATGTCAAGTCTCCGCCCGCACTAGGCACAGACAGGACACGCTGCCCCTGCATTCGCGGTCTTGTGCCGCTTCCCACTCATTCCTCCCATTCACCAATTCACCAATTCACCGCGTTAAAAACGGCTCCAAAACGCCATTCTCTCCTTCGTCCGTCACCGCTCATCAATTCACCAATTCACCTATGCGTCCATCACCAGGTTAAAACCGCGTATTAATGCCATTCTCTCCCTCATCCGTCACCATACTCACCCCTCCCACCCTCAGTGTCCCGCCGCCGCAGCCCGCCGCCCAAAGGCCTCGCGCGCGAAGGCCTCTCCCTCCCTATACCGGTCCTCACTCTCCAACATCCCCGCGACGTGGAGTCCTCGTCCGTCTCTAACTACTCCCAAGGCATGCAGATCCCGAATGTCCACGTAGAGCGGATACTCTCCCAATACATGCTCCCAGGTCTCACGACCTCCGGCGCATGCGCATGCATCATCTTCTGCTAACCCCATTGGATGCAAGAAACCATTCATACTGCCATGTCCAGTCAACAGAAAGTTCAGTCTGAGACTAGGGTCGAACCACTTCGTCCTCGCAGCAAAGGTCACGTCCGGGATGAAGGAATAGGTTACTCTACCCTTCTCCGAACGATCCCACCTGTCTTGCCAGACTTCAGTAGCCCGGTTCCCCAACAATGTCTTGACCTGCCCGGGGGACAAGCCAGCGACATCCCCATCCGCAGCCAGATCATGGACTCCCATTTCCACACCATGCTTGTACTTGTAGTACCCCGCTCTGCGTTTCGCCTCCAGCCACCAGGGAATTTCGCCCATAATGACTTGCATCGCTTCGGTCGAAACAGTTTTACAAACCCGTATGCATGCATACAACGCTACCCGCTCGCACTTGTTCAACAGATCCCGTCCGTACTGGAACTGAAGAACTTCGTACCATACACTCGCCCCATACAGCACGCACGCCTGAAACAATCCCTAAAAGATGATTCTACATGCTCGCCGGTCCAGTCCCCAATCCTTCCGCAATACTCGGCGGATAATTCCCACGATCCGACCGAGTTTCCCGTGCATGCACTCCAGGTGAAGCCTGAAGTTCATACCTACCCCTACTTCAACCCGTAAATACCGAACCCTCGGCACATGGCGCAAACTAACCCCGGCACTCCTGACTACTGGTGGCCTGTTTGCAGACAACCTACCCTTCAGGAGCATGGTCACCGACTTCGAGACCGAAACCGCAACCCCCGCCCGCTGCCCCCGACTTTGAAGTACAGTGACAATGATAGTTTTTAAAGTTAATTTTACGACAGAAAAATTTGGGAGACGCCCGGATTCGAACCGAGGACCTTCAGCTTGCCGCGCCGATGTCTTAACCACTAGACCACATCTCACCTGTTCGATGCAGAATTCAACCAAATTCCTCATAGTGTCTAACACAGCATCGATCCCAAGACTCCTATGTATCATAGGTATTGACAACGGGTTTCGTCTGTAGCGACACATATCTGATTTTAAAGGAAATCATACCAAGAAGTAAATTTTTGTCATATGAATGACTTTGAAGTACAGTGACAATGATTATTTTTAAAGTTGATTTTATGACAGTCTTGGGCTCGATGCTGTGTTAGACACTATGACAGAGGAATTTGATTGACGCCTGCATCGAACAAGTGGGATGTGGTCTAGTGGTTAAGATATCGGCCCGACAAGCTGAAGGTCCCCGGTTCTAATCCGAGCGTCTCCCAAATATTTCTGTCATAAAATTAACTTTACAAAGAAGTGTTTTGTGAAATATGTAAAGAAGCATCCGACAAAAACATTTCGCAAAAGAAAGCTCTAGAATATTTTGGAATCCTTGAAAAATCAGATTTTCACCGTGAATCCATGATAAAATCCACTGTAATAAATTCACGTTTGAATGTAATCTGTTAGCTATCTAATTAAAAAAAAATCTACAAAAGTCGAGTTGCATTACTAAAAATTTTATCTACTTTACAATATTTGGCACGTCAAGAACATACGTGATCATACGGATGTTAGAACATATATGTTTTAATTTTGTCACGTTCCATTTTTGCCTTATAAACGTTTTCTCAAATTTATTTTTCTGTTCCTTTCCTTGTGCCTAAAATCTATTTTTTTTTGTGAATATTTGCAGATACAAATTTAGTACTGTTTACTTTAATTTGATTTTGTTTCTATTGTAATATTTAATCACTCTTCTAATTTTAATAATAATTTTCATCATTTCAAAAGCTACCCCTGTGGCTCCTCCACCACTAACATCCTTGGGGGCCGTGATTTTACGACTGGTTACCGCACTTCACGCTCAAAATATATAACTTACCGAGATCTGCTTCGGCAGAGTGCCACACCCAGTAATGGGTAGAAGGCGTGATGATATATTTATTTTATTTATTTACTTTTCTAATTTTAATTTCAGGTTAAACACGTTACTTTGTTTTGATACTTTAATTAGTAACAGCATGCAGTGAATTTAGCGTCTGTCATTGTTTAAAGTTAGTCCTCTTCTGCTCACCTTGTTTATTGTTCATCACGCGCATAAATATATCACTTACCGAGATCTACTTCGGCAGTGTACCACACCTAGTAGTAGATAAAAGGCGTGATGATATATTTATTTAAGATTTTAGTTACCTTTAAATTTATATATTTTGTGATCTTTACTTTTGCTATTTATTTTCGAATCTGCAAGTGTTTAGTTGTAAATTATTTTTTCTGAAACCGGCAAGAAAGTATCTACTTTCCTGACCAATTTTAGTAGTAACAGTCTGGTAAAGATTTTATCTGACTGTTATTTTTGTTGTAATCTTGGATACGTAGTCAGCTGTCAGTACAATTTATATCAAGAAAAGTTAAACATGTTGAATTATGTATGATTAAATATTGAGTAAATTATACGGTCTTCGAAAAAATAGTATACATAATACATCAGGATAGTATTTTTACTTGACTCAGCGGAAAAAAAACTCGGCCTGCAGCCTCGTATTTCAAACAACCGCTTCGTCAAATAAAATATCATTTTTATTACATAATATCTGTAATATACTATTCTTAATTTCTCTATGTCGGTAAGATATTGTCTTCTGGTATCTTGCTTTTGTTTCTCTAGTACGTGTCACCAGAAGATGGTATGTCTAGCGGCCGAGATTGAAATCATATTAATTGTAATTAAAGAATGTACGAAATTACCTGACTAGATTTGATTAAACTACTTTTATGGGATTGTTCGAGTTGCGAAGTTAGAGTTAAAAATATGATCTTCAAGTCGGAAGATTGGACTACTTGTAAAATTATTTGTGCTTGTTTGAATCGAGTTCAGTTTTATCGGCAAATAACATAGTTTGCCTAAAATAAAAGTAGTGCCGACCATTTTGAATATTGAGTATTGTTAAGATTATTATCGTATCAAAGATTTGTACATTTATTATTGACCAGATTTATATGAAAAGGAAAATAGTTTTACTTGCCAAACAATCAATATCTTTTTTTTATTTATTTAAAATTAAATTTATTACAATCCCTTGTTTTTCATTGACTACTATATATGTAAAATATTTTAGGACAGACAACTACAAGTACATAATTTATTTATTTTACTCAACACTCCCACTAATCATATACTTGTATTTTTGTAGAAAATTAAAATAAAACAACAAAGTATTAAAATTAGATATTACATAATATGTTTCAATCCTAATTTAAATCGTAACATTTTAAATTGATCTCGAACTAATGGCTTTGTAAAAATATCAGCTAATTGATCTTTTGACGAAACATATTTTATATATATTTTTTTGTTTCTATATTCCTCACGTACAAAATGATAGCGTATGTCAATGCTTTTCGTAGGCTTATGGAATTCCGGATTGCACTTTGATTGTCTATGTAGAGAATTGTAGCTGTAATACGAGGGTTGCGTTTTATATTTCTGGATTGGGCAATCCTAGTGCTGCCATCTGGCAACCGTCGTTTCTATACTGAAGTTTGACTTTCTTGACAATATACGTACTCAGAACGTTTTGACGTACGAACGCGATTTGTGTTGTTTACAGTAACTTGAAAAATTAATGTCGGCCAAAAAATGGAATTAAATCGTGAACATTTTCGTGCGATTATTTTTTACAAATTTCGACGTGGATTAAGGCATCGATGAACTTAATTCGATTTTTGGCGATGAAGCACCATCAAACACCAGTGTTTATCGATGGTTTACTGAATTCAATCGTGGCCGTAGTTCGCTCAACGACGAGTTTCATGAAGGTCGTCCAAAATCGGTTGTTGTTCCGAAAAACATTAATTCTGTACGTGAACTGATACTGCAAGATCGTCATGTAACTTATCGTGAGATTGAGGCGACCTTGGACATTAGTGAGACCAGCATACATTCAATATTGCTTGAACAATTGGCTGTGAAAAAGATTTGTTCGCGTTGGATCCAACATTATTTGACAATCGCTCAAAAAAAGGCTCGTGTCAATTGGTCGTAAGAAATGCTCAAAAAATACGATCGCGGTGCTTCAAAACATGTGTATGACATCGTGAGAGGTGAGGAATCGTGCATCTACGCATATGAGCCCGAAAGTAAACAGCAGTCGACTATATGGGTTTTTTAACAAAACCCAACAAAGTCGTTCGGGCTCGAAGCACTTCGAAGCAAATGGTCGCTTGTTTATCCGAAAAAACTGGACCTGTCTCAATCGTACTGTTGGTGCAACGTAAAACGGTCAATTCTAAATGGTACACAACCATTTGTTTGCCAGAAGTCTTCGGAGAAATAAGAAAACCCAACCGCCAAAGACGGATCATTCTCCACCACGATAATGCGAGCTCGCACACATCGGCTCAGACAAGGGACTTTTTGAGCATTAAAAAAGTCGATTTGATGAGTCATCCGCCGTATAGTCCTGATTTGGCACCCAATGACTTCTTTTTATTCTCGAACATAAAAAATAAATTACGAAGTCAACTTTTTCGACACCTGATGAAGCGGTTGATGCGTTCAAAATACATGTTTTGGAGGTACCTCAATCGGAATAGAAAAAGTGCTTCGAAAATTGGTTCACACGTACACATATGCAAAAGTGTAATGATCTTCATGGAGAATATTTTGAAAAGCAAAAAGCCATTTTCGATGATAAATATTTATTTATTTTCTCTAATCCCGAAATATAAAAGGCAACCCTCGTATACCCTTTATCAATTTCTTCAAGTAGATTTCGCAACCAAATCGCATCTTTTGGTGCATTTGCTGCTGCAATATACTTAGCTTCAGTAGTAGACAGAGAAACACATTGCTGACGTTGACTTGACCAAGTCACTGCTCCATTACTTAACTTGAAGATGTACCCTAAAGTAGATTTTTTGTATTCAAATTATTTGCAGAATGAAAGTCTGTATAACCAATAAGTTCAGATGATGCAACTGAATATTCTATACCAAAATTTGCTGTTTCTATGAGGTATTTGATAATACGTTTTACTGCATTCCAGTGTATAGTTTTATAATTAATAAAAAATCTGCTTACATCTTTTACTGGAAACATGATGTCTGGACGTGTTGCTATGGCTGCAAATATCAGAGAGCCAACAGCTTCTCTGTATGGAGCTTGGCATTCTTCTGAGTCTATATTTAAGTGCAGGAATACTAACTGAAGTAACATCATCCATAATGAATTGTTTAATTATTTGTTCAACATAATTTTTTTGATGAAAAAATATTGTTTTTCTCTGACGATCACCCAACGTAGTAACCAATTTCGCTACTACTCACTTTGAAAAATTTTAAACTTGACTGTTTTTCTGCCATTATTAATTTATCATCTACGTAGATAATTAATAAAATTCTTGAATTGTTCAATTTACAGTAGTATACACATTAATAAGTAGGGCGCATTTAATCTGGAACTTCCATTGATGTTTATTATTCCGATGAAACATAAACTCCGCCAATCATTCCCTTTCTCTGTACTGCATCTTAATGTATATTAATAATTTTCTTTCTTTCGGTACACTATATTTCTTTTGATACGTAAATTACGTGAAACACATGCACTACCACAGACAAAGTACACAGACATTGTCTGGGCCCATAATCTGTTAAGATTATTAACGTATCAATAATTTGTATATTAATTAATGACTAGAATTGTATGAAAAAGAAACTAGTTTTATTAGTCAAAAAATCAATATTGTTTTTTTTTAATTACATGTATGTAAAATATTTTACTCAACCAATATTAACCGGATTTTTCCAGATTTAATTTCGACAAGATTTTCACCAATTTTTTTGTTTTTTCGTTTGTCTTTTTTATTTTTGTTCCGTTGTTGCTTTAGGCTGTTTGCCTTTTCTGTGACGTTGTGTCGTTTGAATCCTGGAGATTGGCTTGGAATGATCGTTGGCATAGCGAGGAACACGAGCACATATGTGATGTCCACCATTTTGGAATTTGATGTTTTGCCGCAAATATTCTGTACCGTGTTCACACAGTTACAGGACCATGTTGAAAGCTAAGTCTAAAGATTTTTGTTATTGTTTTTGTCTATTTTTTATTTGAATTTACTATTTTAGTTTATTTTACGGTAATTTATATATATTAAAGTTTTACAAGTACTTACTTTAAGTTATACAAATCCGGTTAAGCATTTATTTTTGGTTTATTCAATATTGTTGACATATATTGTCTCAAGTTGTGTAGCTTGTGTGTTGAATAAGTTATTAGGTCTGCGCGCTGATATACATTAATTTTATGTTGCGTTGCGTATCACGTTTCGTTGGACATCGAATCGTAATACATCGTGTTGCGCTATTTTCTCGTGTTGTTTGTTAGGGTTTGACTTTTTCCGCAGTCCTGGTTGCTCCTGTAGAACACAGAAATGCATCTTTTGTTTGATTTTATTCCTAAGATTTATTTACTAAATAAATCTTAATTGGATTCCTTGATTTAGCTTTTGTACGTTTTATTTAGATTCAGTCTTTAGAGTTATCTTTCACATTATTTCGATTTGTATTTAAATATCCGTTCTGAATATAGCCGTTAATTTCTTGTTAATTGTTTAGTATTCTTTATTTGTGTTGTGTTATGAATTTGGCCTTACGTACCTAGCCAGCCTCTCCTCTTCCTTAACGCCGCCACCATTTTATGGAGCAGAATTATGCGTCGTTGATTATGTACTTTATAATTTATTAGGTCTGCAAAGTGAAGATAATCCAGATTTATAACACGGACTTGGACGGGATTCATTTAAGTGGCATTCACATGAAATTTGCAATGAAATCTTAGAAATTATGAACTATTTTGTTCTGAGAAAACTTATTTCTCATATTAAAAATGCGAAGTACTTTTCAGTATTAGTGGATGAAACATATGATATTGCAGTATAAACCCAGGTGTTTGTCGGTATCAAAATAGTAAATACTGAATTTGAAGCAAACGAACTATTTCTAGGCTATTATTCAACGACAAATACTTTAGCGGAGACTCCTATTAAAATAGTTGTTAAAGTGCTACGTAGGTTCGATCTTCTACTCGCAACATACTTTGCTTATTGCGAGAAATTATTGTGTATGCATTAAGCAAAATACGTTGAGAGAAGAATATCGAACCTACGTGGCACATCAAGAACTATTTTAAAATATGTTGTAACAAAGCGGGTATGCCCATCGCGGGCGCGAATTATTAGATGTGAATAAAACAATTCGCGGTTCTATTAATTAATTAAGTAAGAACGCACCATAAAAAATAGATAACATAGATAACTTTATTAAACATGAATTACTATAATACGAGTTAATATATAATAAAATAAAACTAGAAATATTTATAGTTAACTAAATGATAATTAAATGCGCGCGGAGCGCGAAAACGGATTCGACGTCGGTCACATCTTGACCGGCCGACAGAGCAAACCTGGCTTGACTGATGCTACATCTGAAAACCAGACGCTAAGTTTTCAGCGTGGGTGAAGAGTGGTATTTTGGGGATGCAACACATGGAAGAAGACTGCAGATGACCACACACATTTGTTGCCACGATAAGATTTTTCTCAGAATCTTATCGCACAACACAGGGAAGCAAACTAACAGAATATCTGCAGCAAATTCAAAGTGAATTTGCTGTAAATTTGAAACCATTATATCTAAGTTCGATATTTATCGTTGTTTTTATGCTACAATAATATAAAATAAAATAAATAAATATATCATTACGCCTTCTACTCATTACTGGGTGTGGCACTCTGCCGAAGCAGATCTCGGTAAGTGATATATTTTGCGCGTGAAGTGCGGTTACCAGTCGTCAAATCACGGCCTCCAAAGATGTTAGTGGTGGAGGAGCCACAGAGGTAGTTTTTGAAATTATGAAAATTGTTTGTCGCCTGTTGGAATCGAACCAGGGTTCCAGGATCCACAGGCCGACTTCATACCACTGAGCTAGCCACCTCAATAATATATATTTTTATAACCGAAATCTGCACGTGAAAATGTGTTATAAACCACATTTTTCCTACAACTGATAATTTAGAACATCACTAAAACATTATCAGGATTTATAAAATTTTAATTATGTTATGTAACCCTCCCTTATTCAAAGGAGAATTAACAAATAATTTTAATGGGTTCTTGTCAGATCGGAGAAAGGACAAATACTAGGGTTTGTGAAATAAAGATGTACTTACAGTTATTGTTATAACAAACAACAATTTATTTAGATATCACTATTCACTAATACATATGCACTGTGGCTCTTCTTATGTTCCTCTACTCTCGTGACTCTAACTTCAACCTTAACTCTAACTCTCTACATCAACTTGGACTATCTTGAACTAACTTGAACTAACCTCTTACACTTCTAACCTATCTTGAACTATCCCCTATTACTTCCTGAACTAGCCTATTTATTACATTGCTCCAAAGTACTAAGTTATCAAATAGTTAGGTACTTACGGCAAACAATATGAATTTTCATACTTAATCTTATTACAATATATCTTAATTTTCTCAACTGTATTCATTAAGAATGTGCTGACTTTGACTTATTACAGTTACACGCCGGGGTGCAAGTTGATTTATTTTCTTACCGGTACGCTAGTTTTAAAGATATAGGGGGAAAGGGCGGCGAGGGCTATTATAAAAAAAAAAATTGTTTCATGTGTTATACGAGTCCAACTCCATAATAGTTCGGCCGGTATACATTTCAAACTTTATGCTTTACAAAAATGTAAAAATATACTAAAAAATTATTTATTCTTACAACAAAACTATATCTACGTTATTATATGAATCTTTAGTTGTCTATTACTGAAAAGATATTTTAAATAATACAAACGTTTACAAAACTATCATCAAATAAGTATTATGGCAACAGATTCATAAAAGTTCGGCCAACAAAAAATGTATGTTTTAGAAGATATTTATATACGTGTTTTAAATTAAATAGTTCTTAAACCAAAACACAAAAGAAAAAATCAATACAGAACTGTCAGTGCCGTTTGCCGGTTTTTTTTTATTTTCAAATAAAATGGCTCGTGGTAAAGCTTTGAGCAGAGATTTACGGTAAATGCTCATAAAAATGGTATTTCTACAAGAAAAATATCTATTACTCATTCTATTGCGAGATCTATGATACAAAATATTAAAAACTTATATAAAAAAATTGGTGGAGTATCCGAAAGTTTAAAAAATGGCCGTTTTTCAGTCATTTCCCGTGCTGATCTACTAGGTTTAAGAAGAATTTTGAAAGTAAATCGTCCAGCGAAAGCTCGAGATATTAAAACTTTGTGGCGGGAAATGATAGGTAAACAACCACATATATTTGAAATATTTACTTATCGGATCGTTATTAGATACTTTGTACATTTCTATATATTGTTGCAAAACTGTCTGTACCCAGTAGAGTACAATGGGTAATGGCATTATATGAAAGACACTTGTTTATATTGTTCAGTGTTATTAAGAGGCCAATGTACCCAGGAAAAAATGGACAGAAAACACATGTTAGAATTTCGTACAATGTGCATAAAGTAGGAACTCTAAAAGAAATTTGTTTATTTTATTTAAAAATTAAAACATGTGTCTAGAGTGCACCGTCGAGAAATTTACGAATTTGTTCCATTTTTTGTAGTAGTTTGATAAATAAATGTAGTGAAAATAAGCATTATTCGAATCAAGTTTTATCAGTGATTTAAAATTATTTCTGCAAAATCTCCACGGTGAACTGTACAATGCACTTTTAAGTATCTGTTTCTTTTGAGAAATAATAAATATTACTGCTAGTTATTGCACATTAGAAGAAAACAAACGCTATTACTTTAGTTCATACTTATCATCTTAGATGTCGTTACTGTCGACAACAGAGCTATCTTCTATGTAAACCCGCCCACCGAGCGCAAGTGGAAGGGCTCTAGCCGGCCATACACGTTCAGTTTTTCTTTGGGTTTTGGCGCGCACGCAAGGCATACACGCCAATCGCTTGCGTGTGTGGGTACTTGAGCCTGGAGCGGCGCGGCTTGATTTAGCATGAATTGGCTTGAGTCGATTTCTAGCACTGTTGGAAATTTTGGCGCGTGGTTTCGACTTTAACGCCGAGTACGAACGTGTGTGTGCTCTGGTAGCCAGGAGCGTGCTCCGTACGCATGCGTACCGTGTTGCAATTAGAGATGGCAAAAAATAAATTAATCGATTCATTGATCATTTGATTAATCGAAACGTTATAATCGATTTTCGATTAAATTGGTAGGGAAATAATCGATTAGTTAATTTTATTAGTATATATGTATATGTATTTGAGAAGGATTTGCTGTTGATAATGCAATTTTAAATCGGTTTTATTCAATTCGTTTTTAACTTCCATTTATTGTATTAGCTACAGTAATAATTCATTTATTATTTTTACATTAAACTGGATCTAATAATCCATTAGGATTAAATATAATATTGACTAAATTTCATTTATCCATATTTTTCTTAGTTAAAATTGTAAAGGTTATTATTATAATAATATATCTTATAATATCCTTATAAGAAAAATAGGGATGAAATGTAAAAATAAACTGATTGATTAATAATAAATTAATCAATTAATTATTAATTAATCGAAACATAAAATATCAAATGATTAATCAATTAATTGAAACGAAATAATCGATTATTTTAATCATTCGATTAATCGTTGCCATCTCTAGTAGTAATAACACAGTAGTAGCAGATTTTGTACCACGTATTCGTGTCGTTAAATTTTTGTTTAAATTAATTTTAAAAGGAAGACTTATTTAAGTCCTAAATTTTTAGAATTCATTGAAATGTATAAAAAATTTCTATAATCATCGTCACTATTCAGGCGTAGTTCATTTATGAAATTCATATGAGAAAAATTATTTCACTCTGCTGGCCAATTTTTCGTCCAGGATGAACGTTTCCTTTTTGTTTATTGCAGCAAATATTTTTTTATTTAGTGGAGACATTGTTGCAAACAATCCCGACGCGATGATGCACTGAACTGCACGTGTGTGACCGATACCAGCCAGGCTTGAGACATGCGTGGCACCACTGTTGCCAACTAACGTTAGCAAAAAGTCGCTAGATTGCATTTAAAAAGTCTCCAGAATATCTCTAGATTATAATTTTTAGAAACCTCCAGATATCTCTAATAAAAAATAAAAAGTCGCCAGAATATCTCTAGATTATATATTTTTTTAAATTTCAAATATCTATAATAAAAGCTCCAACAAATAACATTTTATATAAATTGCGGATTTATATTTTTTATTATATAACAAGACTAATATAAATTTACAGTATCACACAATTTTATAATCAGTCTGCGTATCAAGATAAATAAAAAATACTATACTAAACAGGTGTATGTCAGTACAAGACAAAAATAAAAATAAATTCTAAAAACAAAAAAAAATCACATAATTTTACATATCAAGTATCTATTGTAAGTAAATAAATTATACTATACAAAACAGGTGTATGCCTGTAGAAGACATAAGAAATAAAAATAAATTCTATAAAATAACATCACATAACTTTAAAATCAGTCTACATATCATGTAAGTAAATAAAAAATACTATATAAAACAGATGTATAACATTAAATTAATTAAAAATAAAAACTAATTCTATAAAAATAAAACAGGTACTCGTTCAATTGACTTGGTTTCGATGTTCACTTTTTATATATAAATAGGTAATATTGCCTTTAGTTATATTTAATATCACTAACATGAGTGTTAAATTAAACTAGTCACTAGATCTAATTCATTCTCTTCATTTTCATTTATATCATACGTTTTCATTGAGCAAATAAGTTTCAATGTTTCATCAGGAAACGTGTAATTTCTACAACACTTATCAACACGTTTCAGGCCAAATCTTATATGTAGAATACTATTTAAGAGATCTAGTTTCATTCGGTTTCTTATTTTATTCTTTATTATATTCATTTGACTAAAGACACGTTCGACGTCCGCATTTGAATGAGGTAAACATAAGAGCTTAATGGCTAGTGTAACTAAATTTTGAAAAGGATTGCTTCCAGATGCATCCCGATATTTTGATACTTCTATCCAAAAATTTTCTGTATTATCAGTTTCAATCCACCGAACAGTATGAATGTTAGCCCATTCAACTTCAATATTGGTTATATCCATAACATTAGATGTGTATTTGAAAGCTAAATCAGTTATTGAAAATTTATTAGGTTTTAATACTGCCGATACAGAAAGCAAATTAATTTTTTCCAGAATATTTAAATTTTCTGGCAGTCTATTTCTTAATTCCTTTGCTAACATAATTAAAAACGAAATACATCTTTGTTTCAAATTTAATTTATCATCTGTACTGATATTATTCAGTCGACACGAATTTTCAAAGGCAAATCCCAAATACGGATTAGGGTCTAAATAGTTTTCAATAATACAATTTGGATCATAAATATCTATTCTGGCTGTAGGATTTATTATCATATTAACCACTGAAATATATAAAGTTTTCAAATCAGTTAACAGTTTTGTAGGGTCTGCTACCGCAGATTCAAAATTTTTATTAGTTCTTTGCACTATGTTTAATATAGGATATAGAAAATTAAAATATATTAAATTCCTTGAATCATTATACATCGAGTATAGAAGTTCAGCAGTATAACAATTATCACTGAATCTAACAATATTAAAATGATCCTTTAATGTTTCCCATTGGTCTAGAATTCTTTTAACAGCAGGTTCAATCGAGATCCACCTTGTTTCAGACATTTTTAATAATTTCAGTGGTGTTACTCCATTATTTAAAATTTTGTAAATATTAATATAAGATAACTGCCTTACTGAAGAATGCGAAAACCAATTATATGTTTCTTTAATAATAAATTCAATATTTCTTGGTAATGTGTTTTCTGTGGCTTTCGATATAGCTAACTGCAACGAGTGGCAAACGCATCTTACTAAAATTAAATGAGGTATTTCTTCTTTCAGTTTAGTATATACACCGTTATTTACACCTACCATGGTCGAAGCATTATCTGTTCCTAATCCTTGTAAATTTTGCAAATTAAGACCGCAATCTGATATTAATTTTTTTATTGATGTTACAATGCAATCTGCAGTACCGTTTTCAATATTGATTAAACCCAGAAATGTAGAAAAAATTTTTTCTAATGTTAAACTTCTGTATCGGATAACTATACCTAACATTTTTAAAACTGACACATCTGTGGACTCATCAATAATAAGGCTGTATGGACTATCACATATATCTTTAATGAGTGTTGCTTTAAAATGCTTACCTAATACATTTTTAATTATTTGGCTACATTTTGTGCGATGAACGTTAACTCCGTCTTCAGAATCGTTATGTAAATCACTTAAATGATCTATAGAGTTAATACTCGTATGCACTGCTGCATACAGACATAATTGAGCCTCCTTTTTCTGACGATTTGTAACTATATTCGCTGAGGTAAATGGCAAAACTTGCTGCCGTTTGCATGAAAACGGTTTGGAGCTTTGCATGTGTTTAACTGTCTTCAAATGTTTATGCAAGTCGCACAGTTTTGCATTTAATAATGTTTTACAATACTTGCAGTATGCTTTTTTAATGTCACCTGTTGCTGGTTGAAGCCATCCTTTAAAATCTTTTACCTTCTCCCATTCTTGCCGATACTTTTGACTATATTGTGGTTTAGGCACTGAAAATGAAAATTGAAGTAGTTTTTCCATATTAAATTACTTACTTTTGTCTTTTGTTGAACTTACTTGTCACGTCAACTGATCACTGGTGTTGGTGTGGCAAACTGGCACTATGTTTTTGACGTTTTCCCTCAAAAAGTCAACAACCATAGGAAAGGAAGGTAGAAACAAAACTTAAAACAAATATAAGAGTTCTTCACTCTGTCATTATCAATCATACATAGTATCTGTCAACAACAACTAGTAAACTTGGAACTTAGAAGTAGAACGAAGTTAGATTATTACTTGGAATCACGTAATACCAACAGCAAAAATGTTGCTGTTTGAATTATTTAAATGTTATATTGTACTTGCATGAACTCAAAGTTTGGAGAAAAAAATATCTCCAGAAATGTCGCTAGTATTGTTTTTAAAACTCTAGATTTGCGACAAGTCGCAAATTCTTTTAAAAAGTCGCGTTACGATAGTTAAATTCTCTAGATTTAGCGACAAAATCTCCAAATTGGCAACACTGCGTGGCACGAAAGGTCTGGCGCGCAAGCCAAAACTCAAGGAAAAACTGTACATGTATGGCCGCCTTTAGACAGCGGTCATACTGGGCAAGTTGTGTCGAGTAGCGTAACGTAGTTTCGTAAAAAATTTTAGTTTGAAGTGTGAATAGGGAATAATTATTATGGCAAGAGGAGATCGCGATTTGAAGAAAAAACCGCCGTTATCAAAAAGTAAATTAGGTTTTAAAAGGAGAAAATTTAAAATGCAAAATTTACGACGATAAGTACTAAGCACCTTTAAAAATAATTATTTGGTAGTTAAAATTTAGCAAATACTCGTAACATCAATTAATTGATAAAAATTTGAGGCTAATCTTTATATGGATTGAAAAAAAACGTATCTCTTACAATATTTTTTTTTAGGAATCAAAATAAAAAGAAGGAACAATTGCAGAATTTACTCCCTACTTCTATCGAGTAAGTAATTTTTAAATTATAGGTTACATAAGGATTCATAAAAATTGTTTACATAATTATCATAATATAAATGCATTTTTATTTTAGCATTGTGTGTGAAGGTTCGCCACCTTTGATAGACCTAGAACATTACGAACTCGTAGAATTTGGTAATAGTAATGCGAGGTAAATACAATAGGATTTAAAAAAATAGTAAATATAAACACTCGGTTAAGAAAATATTTATTTGAATACTTGATGCGCATTTCGGCTTTTACCGCACTTCACGCGCAAAATATATCACTTACCGAGATCTGCTTCAGCAGAGTGCCACACCCAATAATGGGTGGAAGGCGTGATGATATATTTATTTTATTTATTTAGGATTTATTTGCTAATGCAATTATTTAATTAATTTTTTTACTCAAAATAGGAACGATTCTTTAGAAAGTAATAATTCGATGCGGCAGGAAGTACTCGATTTAGAAGGTGAAGATATAGAAACAGAAATAGTATTTTCGGAAAAGTAAATTTAAATAACGAGAGCCTGAACAATGTTTAACATATATAATTTTTTTAGGAATGCAAATATACCATTTGAATTAAGTGGAAGAAGAATAATAAACATAAAATCATTTTTTACTGGTTTACAACAATTTAAACATTGCGGATTATTTTCTTGTTCATTTAACGATATAGATATTGTAAATGAGCAAAGATTTGGATTTCACAGTAAATTCTTTATACAATGTAGAATTTGCAAAGAAACTAGTATTATTGAGACTAATAATGGCGAGGATATGAATATAAATGAAGCGATAGTATTGGGGACTATTTCTTCAGGAAATGGTTACGCACAATTAGAACAAATTGCCGCTTTTTGTAATATTCCTTGTATGAATGAACATACTTTTGCAAAAAACCAAGATAAAATAGCACCGTCTATTAGGGATACGGCACTGAAGTTAATGGAAGACGCAGGAATAGAAGAAAAACAATTAGCCATTGAAGCAGGAGACATCACTGAAGATGGAGTTCCATATATTACAGTTGTTGCCGATGGAGCTTGGTGTAAACGCTCATATAAAGTGAACTATAATGCTGCATCAGGCGTTGTAAGTGATGTTTTTAAGTGAAATTATGAAATGTAACACACAGTTATTAACCTACACTTATTTTTAGGGAGTAATCATCGGAAAAAGGACAGGGAAAATACTGTACTTAGGTATTCGTAACAAGTATTGCTGTGTGTGTTCGCGTGCATTAAATAAAAAACAAAATCCACCAAATCATATATGTTACAAAAACTGGACAAAAACATCAACAGGAATGGAATCAGATATTATTTTAGAGGGTTTCAAACAAAGTGTTTCAATGCATGGTTTGAAATATTTATATTTAGTGGGAGACGGTGACAGTAGCCTGATGAAAAAACTTCTGGAGTGTAGACCGTATGGCACTAAAATTGTTAGCAAAATAGAGTGTACAAATCACTTACTGAGAAACTATTGTTCACGTCTTCGTGAATTAACAAAAAAATGTGTTAGTTCCAAAAGGCAGAATGTTCATATAAAGCAAAGAAATAATTTAAATAATAATATTAGAAGGTTGCGCACTGCGGTTCAATGTGCTGTACAGTATAGAATTAAAGAAGTGGGCGAAAATCATCAAATCAAAGTTCAGAATTTGACGAATGATATAAACAATAGTATTAACCATATTTTTGGAGATCACACTTTATGTGAAAATTATTATTGTAAAAGGAAAAACAGTAATGATTATAATTGGGTACCGGAAATGAAAGATAGCGGATTATATCAGGATATATTTTTATTCTTAAATCGCTTATCGAGAAATGCGGGTAGTTTAATACTTAATATGGACACTAATCTTGCAGAAAGATATAATGCAGTTGTAGCAAAATTTGTCAGCGGTAAGAGAGTAAATTTTTCCAATCGTGCATCATATCAAACGAGGTGTGAAGCTGCTGCAATATCGTATAACATAAATTCCTCACAGTATCCAAGCCATCTGTATAAATCTATTACAAATAGAAGTCCAGGAAAATATGTAAAAAAATACGTAAAGAAAAAAGAAATCCAACATGAATGGATTAAAAAACGAAAAGCGGAAAATCCGGAAAAATTTAAAAAACGATTAAGTAATTCATTTGCTGCAGCAGATGAAAATTATGGTGCTGTTGAACATGTAGAGAACATGTCATCAGAAGAATATAAATTAAAAGAAAGAAATTTTATCCAGTCTCTTCAATTAACAGTACCTGAAATTAATGAACTTCAAATTAAAACAATGTTTCAAGCAGACGATCCAACGTGTACTTGGAGAGAAGAAAGAACTAAGCGATTAACTGCTTCTTGGTTTGGAAAAATATGCAAAATGAAAACAACAACACATTGCTCAAATCTTGTTAAAAATATGTTGTACACAGATTTTGTGGGAAATATGCACACTAAATGGGGAAAAGATAATGAGAACAATGCACGCACTGAATTACAAACTATATTAAATGTAAAAATAGACAACTGTGGACTTTTTGTAGATCACTGCCATTCCTAGGTGCATCACCCGATGGTTTAATAGGAGAAAATGGAATTATTGAAATAAAATGTCCTTCTGCCAGTAGAAATTTGTCTCCTTTCGAAGCAATAAAAGAAAAAAAAATTAATTTTGCTGAAATACAAAATAGTAAAATATATTTGAAAAGGAATCATGATTATTACTTCCAAATCCAAGGGCAGTTACATATTACTCAAAAAGACTTTTGCACGTTTGCTATTTGGACTTCTAAAGGGACAGAAATAGAGAAAATTTATAAAGACGACGAGTTTTGGACAACAAAAATGAAAAATAAACTAGAAGAATTTTATTTTAAATGTTTATTACCGGAATTAATAAACCCGCAATATACGAAACATCTTCCAATTAAAGATTTAAGAAAATAATCACTTTGTTGGTATCTTCCCCATTTTATTTAGTAGATATTATCATTATAAATCCGTTTTGAGCATTGTCGCATCACAAGTTATGTAATTTATATTATGTTGTTAAATTAAATTAAAATATTTATTATGCACTTGCCTAATCATAATCATAATCATATTTATTGTCCTATAATAAAATTATTATTTTAGCACAATTTTCGTTTTATTGAAGTTGTTATTAATATTATAAACCTTTAAAAGTTTACAATGATAATAATTTAAATACAAATTTAAGTACTTTTTCTACCTATGCTAGTAATATTTTATCTATCCTAGCCGTTAAAGTGTTATTTAATTTACTATTTTGGGTTAATAAACGGTAACTTTAAAATCTGATTTGAAAAAAAGGTTTTTTTTTTATTTATGAACATATTTATAAATTACTAATTATTTAGTTACAAAGTACTTCAAATGCTTTATTATAATTCACGTACTAAATAAAGTCTAAACTGTATCCATATTCGTAGAATTGCTTGCTAGCAACAAATTTCAACTGCATTGCATAAATCCGAAAACCAAGCGACCCATGTACAGACCTCTGCGAAAATAGCCAAGCGATACGGAACAGTCCCAGCACTGGCGTGTGACACATATTTACTTTCTTTATCGTAAGAGAAAGATAGATGCAATCTTAGGTAAAGGGAAGACACTCCCACTGAGGAAGCATAGTTTGCAGTAGAAGGGATGAAAACTGAATGTTGCGCTAGCTACATTGGGCTCTTAATGGCTTCCAGTAAAATTCAATCATCTGCATTTTACGGCAAAAGATTGGAAACTATGGCGGCGGCGTTAGATATCATAGGAGATGTGAGGTCTGGCAATTCAGACATCGATTTAGTTATAATACCGCCTGAAATTAATTGTCAAACTGATGAGGAAGGGTTCGATGATGATGACCTGGTTATCACTGATCTGCAAAACGATGTTTCAGGGTAATAAAAATAGCAATGAGTATAATGATGAATGGTCTGATGATGATGTACCATCGTCATGTTTGATGAAGGGTGAAAAGACAAATCAGAAAATTACGCAACCTAAATGGACTAGTAGAAGCGTAAACATGGGTATAAAGGGCCAATAGAACTGACGCTCGCTTGGAAAATGTACGAGAAGAACTTCACGACTGAATGCCGTACAAATTTTTGTAAAATTATTTGACGAAGAAGTTGTACAACGTATCGTTACTTAAACAATTATTTACGCAAAAGCTGTTAATAATCAAACATTTACGGCTGAAGAAATAAAGATTTTTTATAGGACTTCCTTTGTTCACTGGATATCACCGACGACCACGTGAACGTCTTTATTGGAATTTAGACGAGGATTTAAATATTCCGTTTTTATCAAATGCCATTGTTCGAAATAGATTCACTGAAATAAAAATATATCTACATTTGGCTGACAACTAAAAACTGGACGAAAGTAATAAAATGTGCAAACCTACCACGAACTTGATCAATAAAAAGTTTCAAAAATTGTGCATTTTCATAAAAACTTGTCCATTGATGAGGCAATGGTGAAATACTTTGGTCATCATTCTGCCAAGTAATTTATCCGCGGCAAGCCCGTACGCTTCGGCTACAAATATTGGATGTTGTGCAGTTCAAGTGGCTACTGCTATGCATTTGATACATACTGTGGGGCCTTCAGCTGATCAAAATCAAACAACAAATAGAAAAATCTTCTATTCCACTTGAATCGCAGGTCGTATTGGACTTCTAAAAATTGTTGCCGTTCCAACTGATCATATTGTATTTTTTGATAACTACTTCTCTAGTTATGAAATTTTGAATACACTTGGTACAGTGCGTGATAGTCGTACTAAAAAGTGTCCACTTATGGCTTCCAAAGGAATAACGAAAAAGGATCGAGGATATTGTGATTATCGGTATTATTTCGTAAAAAGGAATGATTACAGTGTAGTAACCATGATAACAAACTACGATCCTTTAGAACCAATGGCCTAAGTAAAGCGATGGCCCGCAAAAAAGAAAGAAAATATATTTGTGCCACAACCTCAGCAGATAAAAAATTATAATTCATCAATGGGTGGTGTAGATCATACGGATCAGGCTATAAACAACTATAGAATAAGTATTCATGGCAAACAAAGGTGGTGGGTATATTTTACCCATATGATAAACATAATTGTTGTATGTATATGCATAGAAACTTCACACAATAACTAATGAAAATGATAATATGGACTTGTTATTCTTTCAACGAAATATAACTTGCCATTACCTTCGACTTTACGGCAAGGCCATTCAAAGAAGACTAAATACGAATCATCAGGCTCACTACCAAGGAGCATCTTAGAAGATCCTGTAGGTTACTATCCCGTAAAAATTCAGGATCCCCTCAGATGTTGCTAGTGCCACATGCGAGTTAGGTGCAGGTGCGAAAAATGTAAAGTAACGGTTTGTACTGAAAAACGACATTGTTTTAAAATATTTCATTTTGAGAACAAATGAACTGATAAATTCAATTAAATAAGCTTTATTTTTTACTGTAAATTATTAATAAGAAATATATTTACTTTCCTTAAATGTTTAGATACCTTTCCCGCATAATCCCAGCGTACACAATTTTTTCGAAAAATGACAAAACAAAATATTTTGATAAGTTCAAAGTCTTAAACTTTTTTACAATATTGGCAGGCATTAATGGGTTAATATACACAAACAATAAAAACTATGTATTTCACTTACTACTTAAATAAAATCTTTTATCGATATATTTTACTGTGTTCAATGCAAGTACATGTCTGCTCATTTTAATGTGTACAGATTAGATATACTGATGATGTTGTGTGCAATATTTATAAAGGTTATGTTTATAAATGTCAAAATATACCACTGCATATTTACCTTTCTATTGCTCGCAATATTTTTCTCTTCCTTAGGCGACCAAAAGAATGCAGCTATTGTGTGGTTTACTGCTAAAATACGAGTATGAAATTCCGCGCTCAACTCGAAATTTAAATCGCTGCGTAAAGCAGAAGGTATTTTCGACAGTAGTGCTTTTTCATTTAGAGAAACGCACTTGGACTGCTTTTTTCTCCTTTCCACCCTTAACCATGGCAATATTAGTTACTTGGTAACAAAGAAATCGCACAGTTGTAGAAAAAAGGATTACCCGCATTCATGTTGGAACAGGCTAAGTCTGGTCTATCAGATGCAGGTGCGAAAACACCTGGATTTTTCATATCCAAATGCAAAGTTTAAATTTAATAATAATAATTCCATTCCTTTGCTATCGGCATCTAGACATGCGTAACACCCTCCAAATTTCCGCTGTGCTATCGAAATCTTACCCAGAATACTTTTTGCATGCATTTTTGGACTTAGTGACATACGTCAGTTATAATTGTTGTTACTTTCTCACAAAAATTATTGTTTGGTTGAGTAGATTTCTAACTAAATCTTTGAATATTGTTTGTTACTGAAAGTATGTCACAATAATATCGTTCTAATTATTACATTTATTTTACTGATCCAGTATTTTTTTCTAATTGTTTTCTAAAACGACACAACACTGGGCACTAGTTACCGTTAAATGAAACCCCCCAGATGAGCAATGGTTACCTGTAAGGAAATCCCCCCTCCCATAAATGGGCAATGGTTACCTATAAAGGAAACTTAGGAGAACCCTTCAGACATCGTTACCTTAAGGCCAACCTAACTATAACAATATCAACAATACTGATCCACCAATTTAACTATAATCAAAGATATTGTTATCTTGACGCGTCTGTGATGTTCTGAATGAAATATTTAAAATTTGTAATTTTTATGTTCGAGTTATTTTGAGAATATTTTAATGATTTGGTTTGTCTCTCTGCACGGGGGTTCCTGGGTCGTGTTTTTTTTTCCTCTTGCGTAAGGTAAATACCGGAGAGTTATTTTGTTCACGACAGAACTTTGTGTTAAAATCACGCTGTTCGTTCTAAATTCGTTAAATAAATGATGTTTTGTTAATTTTCAATAAATGCATAAGATATGACGTCATGTCTTTTGGAAGAAATTTATATCTTTCACTCAAATCAATTTTTCCCGAATTCCCGCACCATTGACAGTTACTTCGTATTACGAACTACTAAGGGTTACACAACGTAGGTCATTTTACTTTATTTTACAGTATCATTAAACACAACGTAGAGCAATAAAATATTGATTTGTACTAGAGAATCTTAACGTTATTAAAATTGTTCATTATCATTCATAATTTTAAGTAGATTTCTGCGTACCGTTAAAATGGATCAGGCGTCGCGAATTAGTTTATTCTTTCAAGCTATTAAAAACTTACCAAGTGTTTTTTATTCAAAATATTTTAAAAACACCCAACCACACAACAATTAATTTTAAAAAATAATTATTTCTTTACTTTATCTAATATAAACCTACACATGTTCTTTCTTACGTGATAAGATGCAGAGATTACCTTACTAAAAGGTTTTGTTATATTCGTGATAACCTAGCTGATGTTGTTAGAAACAGGGTTGGACTGATATATTTCTTTTACTTTTAATTATTGTGCCAAGACGTATATCAATCCTTATTTTTTCCTATGTAAATTTAGTAGCTGAGTTTTCACTTTAACTTAAAAATTCGCTTTAAATATTGTTTAACGTTTTTTACTCCCGCCTCCCAAAGACACCCAAAATGTGGCGCTTTAGATGGAATAAAGTACCATTGCTCATCGATTGTCGCTAGATTTGATTCAATTTCAGTATGTTCATTTTATAAAAATGATCCTAGCTCTTTAAGTTTCGAGTTTGGCCTTACAAAGTTTGTTCCATTATCTAAGTATATGTTCAATGTCTTGCTTCGCCGCGAACAGAATCTGCGAAATGCAGCAATAAACGTTTCTGCTGTTAGATCAGACACTATCTCTAAATGTGTAGCTTTAATTGTGAAGCATATAAATAGACAAAATATATGATTTTATAATTTTATAACCTCGTGATCTTTTGTCTAGTATCATTAAAGGAAGTTCGTAGTCAACAACGCAATTATAAAATGGAGGTTCTTCTGTCACTCTTGTTTCTGGCCGATTTCTCATTATATGAGTTTTCAAACATAGTGCACAATCGTGCACTAATTTTGGGACTAAAGTTCTTCCTGCTAGAAGTTAAAATTGTTATCTTATTGAACTCAATAATATTTGTGGACCACAAGCTCGAGATTTTTATTTTCCTTTCGCAGTATTATTTTCGTTTGTTTGTAATAGGAAGAAGTAAAATTGGATGCTTTTTATCGTAATCATAATGAGAATTAAGCATCTTCCTACTCGGATCAACCAGTTCTTGTCGATAAGACGATTTAGCTTTAAGATAGAGCTCGTTGAACTTACACGTGATCTTTTTTGCAAATCTCGAATATCTTTCCTAAAACACTAATGATGTGTCAACTTGACTAACAGGTCTATTCTGTAAGCATTCGTTATGTCATAACGTTTCGTTATTTAACGAAAAATCGTTATTATAACGAAGTTCGTAACAGATCTACAGGCCTATTCTGTAAAATATTTTTTTAACAGATCGTTATTATAACGATTTTCGTTATATTTGATTTCGTTATCACATTGTAACGATATTTGTTATTTTTCTATTCTGTAACATCGTTCGTTATTAGATAATCGTTATAATTTTTTCTAACGTATTCGTTATTATTTTTGACACATGAATTTATGTTGGCAATTATATCTATTATAATTTGATAACATCATGTGTATAATTTTATTCAAATGACAGCAGTGTTTATTTGTTATCATAGCAACCATAGGAGATGAGAATCTGTCAAAATTAATAAAACCGGCAGCTAATAAATATAAAAGTTGCAGTACGTAATATTATAAATAGTTCAAACATTTTTGTGGAACTTTGACAAGTGTAGGAATATTTTTCCCTATTTTTCTTATTTATTAAGACTCAGTTCCACATCGCAATTGACATTTTGTCTTTGTATTATTTATGTAGTACCTAATATATTAAAAAAATGGAGAAAAACCATAGCACGGGAAAAACTACAAGGGAGTAATATAAATCCTATGTGGATTTTTTCGAAACTGATGAAGTCTTGAGAACTAATAAAAATACTCCAGAAAATCCAAAACAAGTAGACAAAGCTTTTGAATTATTGGCCGCAGATTTAAATTCACTTGGAAGACCAGAAATAAATAATGTTGTTTTTTATCTCCAACAAAACATATAAAATTTTGAAGATTATTTACTTTTAAAACAGTGGATATTGTAGTAGATCGTCTATTTTGTTCCATCACTGGCAATAATTCATGTAAAAAATCTCGTCCAGCTTCTCTTGATAATCGAGATAATTTACGGAAGTTTTCTTCCGGTATTGAAAAAGGATCACTTATGTGTCGCGTAAATATGTATATAAATTTCTCAAATTTTGTCTTAAAGCAAATAATTTAAGATTATACATGTTCAATATCTATATTACGGTATAATTTTACCTATCATTATTTTCTTCAAGATAATAAAGAAATAAAATTAAATCGCGATGATTATCCATTTTTTAATTCACGATGACGTACCTGACACGTGAGAAAATATCGTAACGAATGATTTTTGCATTCGTTATTTTCTTGATGATCCAAAATCCAAATCCAAAATGGCGGCCAAAATTTGGGAAACGATGTTAAATTTTAAATAATCAACCGAATTGCACCAAATTTGGTATGCTGGCGTTTTTAAGTGAGCAGATCACGAATCCGATATCATATTTGATAAATATAATATGGCGGATTTAATATGGCGGATGAAATTTGGAGATATCTACCAATTTGCACTAAATTTGGTATACGAGGGTTTTCGAGGGTACTGATCATGAATCCGAAATCAGATTTAATAAAACCAAGATGGCGGATCCAAGATGGCGGTATACAAATTTTGAGTGAATCGGTAAATATTTTCAAAGTTTATCCGCCATCTTATATATATATATATATATATATATATATATATATATATATATATATATATATATATATATATATATATATACATATATATATATATTTAATAAGAAAGAAAGGAAAGAAAATCTTATAAATATAATATCCTTATTCGGCAGAACGAATTGTTTATAAAATGTTTAAATATTTGTTGCTTTTTATGTAAATTTTTGTGTCCCTTCTGTATAACGTTTATTTTGTCCGTCTGGGGGCATGCAGCAAAAAATTCTACTTCGAGTACGATATTTTCCAGCTATATTTTGACATATAACATGAGTGCTTGTAGGTCGGATATTTTTACCAAAATATTTAACAGTGTATTATTACCCTAGTTATTCAGAGCATTTATCGCTATTGGAATGTATATTGAATCGCATGTAGTGCTACACTGGACCACTGTACGAAAGGACAGATACGATTGACGTACGTTAGACGGAGACACCTTCTAAAAATGTTTCTCTTACTCCAACCATACTTCAGCTAGAGCAGATTTCAAAAAGAAATTCAGACGCCAGTAGACGACCCCCTTAACGAAATTTGTTATAATTTTTGTTATAAAATAACGAATTTTAAGTTACTGAATACCATTTAAATGAATTTCGTTATAATAACGATTTTTCGTTAAATAACGATTTTTTCGTTAAATAACGAAACGGTATAACTTAACGAATGCTTACAGAATAGATCTGTTACGAACTTCGTTATAATAACGATTTTTCGTTAAATAACGAAAAATCGTTATTATAACGAAATTCGTTTAAATGGTATTCAGTAACTTAAAAATTGTTATTTTATTACAAAATTTATAACGAATTTCGTTAAGATCATCAAGAAAATAACGAATGCAAAATATCATTCATTACGCTATTTTCTCACGTGTCAGGTACGTTATTGTGAATTAAAAAATGGATAATCATTATGATTTAATTTTATTTCTTTATTATCTTGAAGAAAATAATGATAGGTAAAATTATACTTTAACAAATAGATATTGAACATGTATAATCTTAAATTATTTGCGTTAAGACGAAATTTGAGAAATTTATTTATAAGTGACAGTTTTTCAATACCGGAAAAAAGTTTCATAAATTATATCGATTATATCAAGAGAAGCTGGACGAGATTGATCTTTCTGGTCCTCCATGTGAATTTATACCTGCGGCCAATAATTCATAAGCTTCGTCTACTTTTTTTTGGATTCTCTGAAGTATTTTTATTAGTTCTCAAGGCTTCATTAGTTTCGAAAAAATCTACTTAGAATTTATTTTGCTCCCTTGTAGTATTTCCTGTGCAATGGTTTTTCTCCATTTTAAAAAATATGTTAGGTACTATATAAATAAAAATGTTTTAACTATAATATGACGTACAGCAACTTTTATATTTATAACCTGCCGGTTTTATATATTATGACAGATTCTCATCTCCTGTGGTTGCTACGATAACAAATAAACACTACTGTCATTTGAATAAAATAATACACATTATAATAGATATAATTGCCAACATAAATTCATGTGTCAAAAATAATAACGAATTGTTAGAAAAAATTATAACGATTATTTAATAACGAACGATGTTACAGAATAGAAAAATAACGAATATCGTTACAGTGTGATAACGAAATCAAATATAACGAAAATCGTTATAATAACGTATAAAAATATTTTACAGAATAGTCCTGTAAATGTAATAATGCTTGTTGTAATTCAATCACCTTTAATTGTCCATGGCGTTGATTTTTGAATTTCTTTTGTCGTGCATTATATATAAATCTTAACATATAGGCTCTAATTGTTTTTAATTTATTTAACGATGAATATTGATTGAATAAGTAATAGTCATTAACAGTTGTATGTAAAAATATGACTTTAGTATGACTTTAGTATGACTTTCAAGATGGTTTAAATCGTCTGCACTACTAAAGCTTTGAATTGGCCATGCATCTTTGCCCCTTGATAAGAAGGCTGATCCATTACACTAGAGTGTATATTTGATGATATTTTCTGTTGTAACTCTTCTTGATGTTAATTCCGCTGCATTTTCTGACGAATTAACAACGTGTCTCTTAATTTTTCATTTTGTATACTTTTATACGTTTTCTTATTACAAAGCGTCATGTACTTACATTTTTCAATGTTTAATTTTAATTTGTTAGCTTCAAAATATTAACTTAAATTTTTTAGATCTCTATTTAACATTTGAATTAAATTTTAAATTTCAGACATTCTGTTGGCCACGGAAGTTTTCCAACGATATGACAGTGCCTGTATTCAGTTCAGAATAATCGTTGAATCAAACCAAACACAAAAAAAAACTAAAATAATTTATTCCCTACACTCCCCCTCAATTATTATTATTTCTCAAGGACATGAATAATTTTCTATTCAGATGTTTAGTCAGAATGTCTGCTAACTGACTTGCACTGGGTATATGTTTCGGTACGACTGTTTTGCCTATATGTTCCATTATGAACTTTCGAGGTTTTCAATATGTTTCTTTCCTTTTGAGGTTTTGCCCTCGTGAGTATTGAAAAGCATGTGTATCGCAGACTGATTGTCCACAAAAATTCCCAACTCAAGACCTAATCTCCGAATCCAACAGACGTCGTCTATGGTAGACACTGCCGCTCTGTATTCTGCTTCCGCGGTAGATGTTGCAACCAGTCGTTGCTTCTGCGTATACCATATCACTGGTCCCCCTCTGATCAGAAGTACCCCGCTTGTGGAGTGTCCCGTTTCGATGTCTCCTCCGTAATCCTGTCCCCGTTGAACCGAATTCCGAAAGTGATAGTGCCCTTTACCCTTCGCACCATCTTCCAATGACTCAGCATAGGATTGTTGCAGTGGCGACTCAGAAGATTTACGGCGTAGCAGATGTCCGGTCGTGAAATTGTAGCCAAGTAAGGAGGCTTCCTATTGCCTTGCGATAAGGAATTTCAGAGGTCACTGGCTTGTCATGTACCTTGTTGTCTTCGTCGGTGATCATTCCTCTTTCGATTGATGTCGACACGGGATTGCAATCACTACAGTTGAATCGATTTAGAACTTCCTTGGTATACTCTGCCTTGTTCACAAAAATGCTTTTCTCCGAAATCTCAATGTTCATACCAAGATATGAGATTCGATTTGGTACCTTACGGTCGTAGGTAATCTCGAAATTCCGACTGATTTGTTTCAGATAACCATAGATTTCAGTCTCGTCCCGTCCGACAATAAGCCCGTCGTCGACGAACAAGGTCATCAAGATTGTCTTCTTCTCATTATAATAAGCACAGGGGTCGTCATTGGTATTATAGAGACCAATAGTTTTTAGAAACGCCGACACCTTTTCGTTCCACTCCAGCATACAGACTCTATCAGTACTGTCGTGAAATACTTCAGGCTGGAGCATGTAGATGTCCTCTTCTACATCCCCGTATAAAAAAGCTGTTGTCACGTCGAACGATACCAGCTTCATGTTCTCAGAAGCAGCGTGACTTAGGATCATCTAATTGAATTATGTCGAACCACCAGGCTGAAAGTCTCCGAGTAATCTATGCCCTTCTCCTAATGGAAGCCTCGAGCTACTAGTCTTGCCTTAAGTCATCCGTCCGACTTTTTACGTAGTATCCAGCGACAAGTGAGTGGTTTGCTTCCTCTCGGACTGTTCTCCAAAGTCCACGTTCCCATTTTCATCAATGACTCGTATTCGTTAACCATGGCCTTTCTCAAATTTTCGTCTTCCAGAACCTGCAACAGCGAGATATCTCCAAACTCGCTAATCATGGCCGCACCTGAGTCACTGCCTTTCCAGAAGTAGCCGATGAGTCTTCCGGGTGGACGAAGATTTCGTCGATCACGTAATCCAAGTCTCCTTGGCGAAGTTGTCGCTATCTCTTCTTCCGGAGTAACATGATCTGGCTCCTCTTCTCGAATACTGTCCTCTTTTGCTTCTGTCTCTGATTCATCTTGCGTACTGTTTCCTTTCAACGGAAGTTTCAGTTCTGAGTGGTATGTCCTCTTCTCTTCCTCTCCCTTAACAAGACATTATCAGAACTCACGACATCATCTTTGTCTGGCATATATATTCGCAATACCGTTCTTTTAGTTACCTGTTCATTGTTAGTGTATTCCTTCATTAAATATTACAAAATATCTTCATCGGAATTTGTTGAGCGATAGCCTGTAGGCACAGGATGGAATGCAAAATATCGACAATCTTGTTGAATAAATGTTTATTGAAAACACATTTGTAAATGATCCAATCCACTGCTTTAACAATAACAAACAGTGGACTAAAGAATTTGAGCAAGTCTTGGATAAAAGAGTGCCTGCGTAATAAAAGATGTAAAAATTACTTACAAAATAATACGATAAGTTTGCAAAATGTCCTAACCTCAAAGAAACGTGCACGATTGGACATGAATAAGGAATTAAAAAAATATATTCTGGCTTACCCTTTTTTCAAAATTCTGTTGCTTATGACCAAAGGTCATTTATAAACTTGCTGCCAACGAATTACAATTTGCATATAACAACAGATTCTTTGGATTAATAACGTCTTAGTCTCTATTAAAATATCTGTCGTGTTCTTTTTTGTTTATGTCTGTGTGAGATTAGGTGCATGTGTGCGTGAGCTAGCAATGTTGTCAACTTGACACAAAAAAAATAACTAAAATAATTTATATCCTACAAATTCCACTTCACGCCCAGTATTTTTGTATCGGGATTTTCGTATACGTAGAATGTAGTTTGTGTATCTTTCGAATTGATAGCTGCAAGTACGGCTTTGCTATTTGATGACCACTTTCTAAACTGAAATTTAACTGATTGAAGAATAAACCTAAGTTCCCTGTACAAGTTAATTGCTTCATCTACAGTTTTTACTCCTGTGATCATCCACGTAAAAATCGTATCTAATTGCTCTTCTAGCATTCGGATTCTCAGACTGCGTATCTATTACCAACTGGCACAAGCATCTTGTAGCCAGAAAAGATGCCGATGCTGTCCCGTATATTATTGTATTAAGATGATAACACTTGACTCGCTTTTCTTGATTTTCCCACGAGAGTATCAATTGCAAATTTCGCTGTGATTCTTCAATTAAAATTTGTCGATACATTTGAGTTATGTCTGCTGTGATTACGATAGGATATCTCCAAAATCTAATGATTATTGTGATATTAAATCGTTTTGGACTGTTGGCCCCATTAACAGCAACTCATTGAATGATACTCCCGTGCCAGTTTTTGACGAGCCGTCGAAAACTATGCGTAATTTTGTAGTCATGTTTTGTTCCCGAATAAATGAATGATGCGGAAAATAATAACATATGGAATTTTCAATACTTGCTTCATCTATTTTTGTCATAATAATAATAATAATAATAATAATCTTTATTACCCAACAGAGTCCTATTACAGGATAAAAACAAATAAATATATATATATATATAAAGAAAAAAATATTTAAACAAAAATATCTGCAAAATAAATTTCAGCAAACTGGCACAGGATGTGGACTGGTGAACGTCGTAAGATGTCAGTATTGTGCGTTGCAAGATAAAAAGTACGTGCAAGCCTTGATGGGTACTGCGGGACGTGGATGGGAATGCGAGACAGTAGAAATGGAGCATCTATTTTATTATGCAACAGCATCCACAAAAACCTTGCACTTGTGAATTCCCTTCTGAAATTTAAAGCTTGCATATTATGACGCACAAGATGTAAACTTTGGTCAATTCCTCGTTCTGGATACGCATGATCTATTTTGTAAGGCAAATACTTTAAGAATCTTCGATGAAGACGATCGAGAGCAGAAATCTGCGAGTTATAAAAAGGAAACCAGACTAAAATAGCATATTTGAGTTTGCTAAGAACATAAAAAATATATAAAGTTTTTAAAACTGTGACATCACTAAATGTTTTGGAAATTCAGATCAAGAATCCAAGAGTTTTACTAGCTGATCGACAAATATTGTTAATATGTTCAGTAGATTTCATATTCAAGGAAAATGTGTCGCCCAGGTCTTTAACAGAAGATTTACGCTCTAAAATTTTAGAGTTCATATAGTAGGAATACAATAAGCTATTAAAGCGATTAGTGTATGAAACAACACAACATTTATTTATATTAAGTGAAAGTTTATTCAAATTACACCATTCAGTTATAGTATTTATATCTGTTTGTAAGATTACAGCATCATTCAAGGTTGAAATGTTAATAAAAATTTTGAGATGATCTGCATAAACCAAGACAGGGCACGAATTTTTTTTAATAAGTTCGTCGATGTGGTTTAACTGTTGATATTACCTCACAAAGTCGACGTATTGATTTTTTAATTCTTTATCTTTATTGAGTTTTCTTTCCAATGCAAAAAATCGACGAAGTACTGTGCTTCTCGATTCTGCTAATTAGTTTAATTTCTGCTTGATGGGAATTTTTACTACGTATCTGCCTTCAGAATTTCGCATTGTATTGTGAATAAAATGATTTTCACATTCTTGTTGTTCTTGAGAGTACTTTGTATTTGAATCTTGAAATTCTTCAATTTCCCAAAACTTTGCTATTTGAGTACTCAATTTGACATCGAATTCTTCATTTACATTACGTGAAAAGTTGGAACATATTTGAGATTGTGGCAATGATATTGGCCCAGACACAATCGATCCAAGTATTGTTCTTTGTAATAGTTGTTTATTGTTACCTTATTTAATTTGCCTTATATATAACAGTTCATAAAATATTGAAGTTCCTAATAATATGTCCATATTACTTGGTTTATTAAATGTGGAATCTGCTAACTGAATATTACTAGGCATATTTAAAATTGACGCTTTGAATGAAGTGAGTGGTAAACAATTAATTGTCTTAATAAATAAGAAAAAATAGGAAAAAACTAATTTTCCATCACTTGTCTCATAATTCCATAAAGGTTTTACAGCACGTTTGCATCAACTTATCAGGTCATCAACAAACGATAAGTTGATGCAAATGTGCTGTAAAATCTTTGTGGAATTATGAGACAAGTGATGGAAAACGAAACGCGTCTATGGTTAAAGCTGAACTGACCAGCCGTTTGTTGATGACCTGATAAGTTGATGCAAATGTGCTGTAAAACCTTTGTGGAATTATGAGACAAGTGATGGAAAATTAGTTTTTCCTATTTTTTCTTATTTATTAAGACAATTGTTTACCACTCACTTCATTCAAAGCGTCAATTTTAAATATGCCTAGTAATATTCAGTTAGCAGATTCCACATTTAATAAACCAAGCAATATGGACATATTATTAGGAACTTCAATATTTTATGAACTGTTATATATTAGGCAAATTAAATAAGGTAACAATAAACAACTATTACAAAGAACAATATTTGGATCGATTGTGTCAGTCAGTTCAGCTAAGACAGTATCACAATCCACTATTCCCTAGTTGGTCTAGTTGGATAAATGATCGCACCATACTGATGAGTCCGGAAGGACGAAACGCGTCTATGGTTAAAGCTAAACTGACCAGCCGTTTGTTGATGACCTGATAAGTTGATGCAAACGTGCTGTAAACCTTTGTGGAATTATGAGACAAGGGATGGAAAATTAGTTTTTTCCTATTTTTTCATATTTATTAAGACTCAATTCCATATCCCAATAGACATTTTGTCTTTTGTTTTATTTCAATAGCTGTCAAGTAGTTTGAGATTTTGTCGGTAAATGGCACCACGAGTTGCTCCATAGCTCTCATGTCATCTTACCGGCGTATATAGGTTAACAACAGTCAGTTCAGCTAAGACAGTATCACAATCCACTATTCCCTAGTTGGTCTAGTTGGATAAATGATCGCACCATACTGATGAGTCCGGAAGGACGAAACGCGTCTATGGTTAAAGCTGAACTGACCAGCCGTTTGTTGATGACCTGATAAGTTGATGCAAACATGCTGTAAAACCTTTGTGGAATTATGAGACAAGTGATGGAAAATTAGTATTTTCCTATTTTTTCGTATTTATTAAGACTCAATTCCATATCGCAATAGACATTTTGTCTTTTGTTTTATTTCAATAGCTGTCAAGCAGTTTGAGATTTTGTCGGTAGATGGCACCACGAGTTGCTCCATAGCTCTCATCTCATGTTACCGGCGTATATAGGTTAACATCAGTCAGTTCAGCTAAGACAGTATCACAATCCACTATTCCCTAGTTGGTCTAGTTGGATAAATGATCGCACCATACTGATGAGTCCGGAAGGACGAAACGAGTCTATAGTTAAAACTGAATTGACCAGCCGTTTGTTGATGACCTGATAAGTTGATGCAAACGTGCTGTAAAACCTTTGTGGAATTATGAGACAAGTGTTGGAAAATTAGTTTTTTCCTATTTTTTCTTATTTATTAAGACTCAATTCCTTATCGCAATAGACATTTTGTCTTTTGTTTTAATTAATTGTCTGGTTGTATGCGTTTTAAGTTGATTGAATTTGAGTATCTGCTTAAATGCTTGATTTGAGATTTCACTAAATAAAGACCAGCAATTGAAACGTTCGCTTGTGATTTTGTCAAATTGAGTATTTTACATAATTCGTACGTATCCAAATTTGACTGGGATCCGTTATTCAATAACGCTCTGCATGTATGCTGTTTTCCGTCTGCGTCGCGAACTATTATGAGTGTAGTTGCGAGAAGAATTTGACTAGACGTAATCATAGTTGCATGATTTACTGATTTTGCCATTAAACTTGATTCGTGATTAGGTTCAACTGTAGTTGACACGCGAATGTTCTTTACTACTAGGTTTTGAATTTTTGTTGATATGAAGTAACGTGTTAATTATGATTCAAATGACATATTTTGCAAGCAGCAGATTTGCAATTAAAAAAAAATTATAAGATTTTAACAATTTAAACACAAGTTGAGATTTTTTATTTCTAAGATTTTTTCATTTGGTGTTAATTTTAAGAATATTTCAAACTAATATATTCTAAGCCGCTCTGGACAATTCCCCTTGAAAAATGAGCTTTTAAATTGGAAGAATCTTGTGTTACATGATGATTTTCATTTAATTATATTCTTCTAGTTTTTAGTTTTCTGGTTATTTAGTTTCGCTACAAATACCAAACTTTCTCATAAAAGTTTGTGTAGGCAGTAGCGTCTAAAATCTGGCTCAAGCCATAGAACCACTTAACTTAGGGACATTCACATGCAACTGAAGCGATAACTGCACACATGTGTGTAACAAAGCTGAGGCTATGCGTAAGAGCGAATAAGTTAAAATATGATAATATAATTTATTTCATCTGATTGTTACGTACTTGTTCTGTGAATTCCTTTCTTGTTGTTAACTATTATGAACTACTTTTATGGATTGGCAATTCGTTGCCAGTTATAATACATAACTTTATTGAGAACTAATGAACATGTTTAATAAAGGGTTAATTAAATGAACTTCCATATTTAGACATAAAATATTGTAAAATTCATAAGAATATACAAAATGTTACAAAATCAACTAATATATGTGAAACCAGCTAAAAGTTACACTAATTAAAATAAAACTTAGGTGAATTCACGCTATTGCGTCTTGTAAAGATGACCGCACATCTTTACACGTAGAGTCGTTGTTCGTGACTGGTTTGGCTATTCGAAATGCGTTTCGTCCTTTAGGGTGTGATCAAATATCCAACTAGACCAACTAGGGACAGAAATCGCAAACTGCTTGACAGCAAGTGAAATAATACAAAGACAAAAAGTCAATTGCGATGTGGAACTGAGTCTTAATAAATAAGAAAAATAGGACGAAACGCGTCTATGTTTAAAGCTGAACTGACCAGCCGTTTGATGATGACCTGATAAGTTGATTCAAAGGTGCTGTAAATTTTGTAGGATTTGTGACAAGTGATGGAGAGTTATTTTTTTACTGTACTATTATTAAATTCTTTTCCATTATCTACTATTAAATTTTCTGGTACACCGAATGATGTGAAATATTTTATTAAGCCGTTGCTAATATGGATTGCAGTTTTACCTTCAATGTAAATTGCTTGGGCAAATTTTGTAAATGCATCTACTAAAGTTAAGTAATTTTTGTTATCGTAAGCAAAAACGTCTATGTGAATGATTTGGAACGGTCTTGTCGCGGTTTCTGTGTTCATTAATGGAACATAAGGCTTTTTCCTAGCTCTTTGACAAATGTCGCAGGAATTAATGTAATTAATGATGGTTGCTTTCATATGTTTCCAGTAATAATTACTTTTTAAATATTCTACGGTTTCGTTTATACCGCAGTAGTTTGTTTTGCTTTCGTGATGGTGTTTGATAGGCATCATTTGTTCTTCTTTATCGGTAATCGTATTTAATCTTTTAATACATCTAATTACTTTGAGACCTCTTTCAGAAAAATTTTTCTAAGTACACTTTTTAGAAGTCTTGATATAATTTATCGGTATGGAAGTACATGTGGTACGTATTTTTTTAATCGGTATAATTTCTTAAAACTTCAAAAATGTATTTATCATTATTATTATCTGGAATTTTAACTTTTACGATTTTTTGATTTTCGTACTTTTCATGTGAAACGTCTAAATTTGATATAAATTTGGAAATACAAGAATTTGATTTATTTTATTATTTATAATTTCATCTGCTATTTTGATGCTGTCATTTGTTGTCTCGTTCGCCGTAGAGTGTTGAGTTGATGACTCAGAACTGTCGTTATCATTATCGTTATCATTTAAACTGTGTGTAAGGTTAGAGTCGTTTGGAGGTTTCAATTGTACGAGTATATTAGATATAATTTTGAATTTAGGTTTCTTTTTGGGTACAGGGGTTGTACTCGTTAAAGGGTGTTGTTCATTAGGAAAGAAATTTTCAACATAATTTCTGAAATATTCTACAATGTCATTATTTTCTTCTCCAGAGTTATTTATAGTGGATTCGTTTTCTATTGCGTTTGTAGAAATACGAGACGGACAATCAGCATTGGTATTACATTTACCTTTTTCATAAATTATATCGTAATCGTCTAACTTTATTATCCATCTAAGTAATTTTGAGTTTTGATCTTTGAATTTAAACATATAGGTTAAGGGACGATGGTCTGTGACTATTGTGAATTTTAGACAATATAAATAGGGACGAAATTGTTTACATGCCCATACTATCGCAAGTAATTCTTTTTCGATAGTGGCGTATCGGGTTTCTGTTTCATTTAAAGTTCTCGACGCGTATGCTATGAGTCGGTCGTTTGTATTTGTTCTTGTGACAGAACAGCACCTAACGCAAAGTTGCTCGCATCAGTGGTTAATATAAACGGTTTGTCAAAATCGGGGTACTGTAATATGGGGTCATTGATCAGAAGTTCTTTACATATTGTAACGAATTTAAAGCCAGATAGTCGAGAGCATTCCAGAAATATTCTCGAGAACAAGTGCGTAGTAGCGTAACCTCAAGTGCGTAGAGCTCGCTCGCATGTCTGAGCGTGTGGTTTGACGGAATATTCTAGGACGGTCTGGAATATTCGAGAACTGTTCTACGGACGGGAGTATATAAGCCGATGTCGAGTGGCTGAGGTCAGTTGACAGTAGACTTCGAACGCGTAATATAAATGTGGTGAAATAAATAACAGCTCAAGTGTACGTAATATAAATAATAGTGTTAGTGACCGTTATATAAATAATATTAGTGTTTAAATATTTATTAGTAGTGTTTAAGATTTATTGTAGTGTTAATTATTTCTAAATAAGTTTCTGTTATTTTTATATTCATTCATTAAATAAATACTTTTATTTTCGTTTAACATAAATAGTTGTGAGTCATTTCTGTGCCTTAAACATTCTACACACTTCCAGAAGACGAAAACGTTACAATATGTTAAAACAATCTAAAATTCTTTATTATGAACTATTTTCACATCTTTCTTTAAACATTTTCTTAATCGTTCGAATACTGATATAAGTCGTTCGATGTGTGTTTGCAGAGACGTTGAATATTATAATGTCGTCTAGGTACACTACGCAACTTTTGTGTTGTAAACCTCGTAACACATTGTTCATAACTCTTTGAAAAGTTGATAGAGCATTCTTGAGTTCAAACGACATGCGTTTAAATTCATAGTGACCGCCTTCAGTAGAGAATGCAGTTTTTGAAACGCCTTCAGGGTTAACTTCTATTTGTTGGAAGCCACTAGCTAAATTGAGTGTTTTAAAATAGTCGGCTCTACCGAGTATATCTAAGATATCCGTGCTATTAGGAAGGGGATATTTGTCATCGATTGTGCGTTCATTCAATTTGCGATAATCTATAACAAGATGCCATTTATTTTTGCCTGACGCATCCATCTTTTTAGGGATGATCCATATGGGACTAGACCATGCGGAAAGAATATGTTGTATTATACCTTGATCTAACATTTTTGATATTTTTGTTCTAACTTCCTGTCTGTGAACTTCAGGGAACCGATATGATTTTACATGAATAGGACAAGCATCTTTTAATTTAATTTTGTCAGTAATTTCTCTTGTGAAACTTAGGGGTATGTTTTCGCAATAAAATATATCTCGATATTCAAAACAAAGTTTTCGAATAGCATCTTTCTCTTCATAATTATAGTGATCAACTCTAATATTTTTCAAATTTTGTTTAAGTAAATTTTCAAAATCGGTATTTAGTCATCGTTAATTTCCATTTTTGCGACAAAATTTAAATTAATTGGATTTAAGGTTTCGATATCAAATGGTTCACAAATATTTATTTGAACTGGATTTTCAGTTATATTAGTAACAGTTGTAATAGCAAAATTATTTGAAACATTAACAAGTGCTTTTGGCATTTCTACGCCGTTTCCAAAATTTGTATGATTTAAAATACCTATACCGTTGTTTAGTTTAACAGGTAGTTTTATTACTTGTTCTACACGGGGTGGTATGATAATAGAGTGGTTTGCGATATATGTTTCAGAATGTATTATGTTGTTATCAGGTTCAAAGATTATAGGAATGTTTGCAAATGGTGTAGTTAATTGTTTTAAGTTGACATTAACGTCTGCATTTAATTGTTTAAGTAAATGAACGCCTATTAGTAACAGACAGGATGTGTAAGAAAAACCGTTTGCAAAATTATTGATTAGATTGCGTCTTTAAGACACATGTCATGTTATTCACCTTTTGGAACACGCGCGATCGTCTGAGGTATTTGCCACATTCAGCGAAATTATTGCGATCTAGCATTTATTTAGTATAAATGCCGTAGTTTAAGATAGTTCGTAGATGATAGTAGATGATAGTAGATGATAGTGGATGATAGTAGAGGATAGTAGATGATAGTGTAGATAGAAGTATGTAGTACACAGTTCGAAAGTAGTAGATGTTGTTAGTACGTAGATAGTAGTTATGATTTGTGAGTAGAAGAATATTCGAGGGTGACTATCCCGAGGATATGATGTTATTAATTTGTTATTTGTTGTTTAATTAATTTATTATCTTTATTTTATGTTGATTCTTATTATGTTGTTTTAATAAAATAGTTACCACTCACACATGCAGCGTTCATTACTTATTATTCAACTTCAGCACGTCGACAATCAGTGGTCATGATAAATTCTCATTTTTGACCACCATGATTTGTTACAATTGGCGTTGTGGACAGGATTTAGTAATGCTAATTAATTGCTAGTAGTGTTTTTATTTATAAAAGGATTTACTATGTAATTGAATTACCAAAAACGAATAATCGGCTTGAAGTTGTTTAATAAGTATATATTTCAGTCATGTAGAGTGTTAACGTTTCGTAATTTAAAAAGTAACAAATTATTTCATCATAGGCGGTAGACACCCTACTAGTGACAGTAGTGCGCGGAAAAATGTATTCGCGAGAAGTGCCGTATGTCCCGCCACATCCGCTCGTAACGATGTTTCCACTTTGTGGCTACGAGTACGATAATTCCGGTGCTGATATACTACGATTCCAGAGGACGAAGTACGCCCTGGGTTGCGCACCATGTCGGTACAAGACGAAGGACTACCAGTCTTCAACATTAGTTTTACGTCAGCAGCAGAAGGGAGGTAGTGCGAATGGTAACTATGTAGTACCTTGTAATAGTTACGCATTCGACCTCCACTACAGGATCCATTCGGACCAATTTGCGGCTGCTGACAGTCATCGTGAAAGAAGATCCGATGCGGCAAGAGGGCATACGAAAGAACCAGCACTAATAACATTAAGTGCGTGGCGAGAGGAATCAGAAGTTACGGGGTCGAAAGACTATTTCATCAAACGGTACATGATCGAGAAATGGACGCGAGGGCAAGACAAAGCTACGACTTCAACATCCGTTCCGAAGCTGACAGTAGCAAAAATTAGCGCAGCTGATTTTGAAGCGTTGCTACTGGTAGAGCAGCGTACGGACATCTTTCTTGCAGTGAGGCACGGCGTTGTCAATGTAGAAGTAGTCGAGGAAGTTGAAGTCAACGAAGTAGCAGTAGAGGTCGCCCATGCTCGTGCCTTTCTCGAAGATGCAAGAATGAAATTCGATGAAGTAATAGTCAAAGATGATGTAACAAAAAGTAGCCAGTTACAAAAATCTGAATCCGTCTCTGTTCCCAAGCTGTCAGCAAACACATCGCGAATACAAGACCTACGACAACGCTGTGCCAAAAATGCAGAGTTGGCAATTTCCAATGTCGTACAGGATACTCGCACAAATATCGTGTGCGAAGTTAAGGAAGCGTCAACACCGAGAGGTCGGCTACATCATCTGAGCTGCAGCCTCTCACAACGGAGTACCTTTGGCTGCCCACGACGGCAGCGTTCCAGCTACAAGTCCGAGCCACGGAGAAGTCGCGCCTTTGCATGGTCCGCGACAATTCAACTCCAGCTGCGGATCAGCTGGCGATCTCAGATGTTTATCGTCAAAAGCCGTCTCCCACAACTCTGTGAAGAGCCCCCACCGTCTAACCCCCAAAAACAATTGGTGACCCCAAATTTTGGTAACGTTCAGTGCAATGTGATAGTGCAGTGTATAAATGCGGTAGTTAAGTGCGATAGTTAAGTGCGGTAGTTAAATGCGGTAGTTAAGTGCGGTAGTGTAGATATGGTGATCGTAATAACTTGGTTGAAAATTAAAATATATTCTTCAAATATATTTTAATTTTATTATTAAGGGGTGGCAGATGTAACAGACAGGATGTGTAAGAAAAACCGTTTGCAAAATTATTGATTAGATTGCGTCTTTAAGACACATGTCATGTTATTCACCTTTTGGAACACGCGCGATCGTCTGAGGTATTTGCCACATTCAGCGAAATTATTGCGATCTAGCATTTATTTAGTATAAATGCCGTAGTTTAAGATAGTTCGTAGATGATAGTAGATGATAGTAGATGATAGTGGATGATAGTAGAGGATAGTAGATGATAGTGTAGATAGAAGTATGTAGTACACAGTTCGAAAGTAGTAGATGTTGTTAGTACGTAGATAGTAGTTATGATTTGTGAGTAGAAGAATATTCGAGGGTGTCTATCCCGAGGATATGATGTTATTAATTTGTTATTTGTTGTTTAATTAATTTATTATCTTTATTTTATGTTGATTCTTATTATGTTGTTTTAATAAAATATTTACCACTCACACTTGCAGAATTCATTACTTATTATCCAACTTCAGCACGTCGACAATCAGTGGTCTAGATAAATTCTAATTTTGACCACCATGATTTGTTACAGTCCATCGTATTTTTTACTAAATTGAAATAGATCAAACTTATGAAATTGAGGGACATTTAAAATTTGAAAGACTGGCATTTCTGCTACTTCGTTATGGAATTAAATATTATGTGCAGTTTGAATATGAAAATTTTCTTGAAAAATAAAATTGTTATAGAATTTATAAGCTAATTCTGAACTTTTATACTTCTTGTGTCAATTAAGAATTTTGCATTAATTTCGGGGATATAAATGTATGGTAAATTTGCTTTTAAAATATTTACTTATACTACGTTTGATTGGTGGAATCGGGGACTTGAGGAAAATTTATCTCAGGGTTGTGAGATTCTGGTTCATTGTAGTTAGTGTGAGAGTTGTTATAGCCGATGTCGTAATTATCATATACAGAATGTTCATTTGAATAATTTTCAGAGTACTCATATTGATATGGAGTTTTTCGTCTGGATTTACGTAGTTTTCTGCATCGTAAACATTTTGAATAAATAGTTGAGGTAAAAGGTTTTTGCGATTTTATTCTGGAATGACCAGATGAGGTATCCATTGGTTCGGGTTTGTATTCATGTTGTTGTTGGTTTGGATTGGGTCGATTATAATTTTGGGACAAATTTGGTCTTTGTTGGGGAATAAGGTTATTAAAATTGAGTCTTTGCTGCGGAACAAAGTTGTTAAAATTTATTTTTTGTTGAGATGTGAAATTGCTGTTGGAAGTGAGGCGGCATTTATGGAGTTAAATTATTATTGTAATGTGAATATTGTGCAACATTCGTATTTGTCTGTGGGGTTGAGTTATATCTGGTAGATGGAAGTCTTTGTGGTGGTCTATAACCTGTTTGTAATTTTAGTGTGTTTTGTCGTTGTGTTGAGTAAAGGAAATTTTCTTTCAAGACTGTTAGGGTCTCTTCATCTTACATTTGTCTGAATATTGGCTGGTAGGCCTCGGATGTATGTTTTTGGAGTAAGATCTTTATAATTTGATTGTCTGACAAGTTTTTCTGCTTCTGTTAAAACTAGTGTATTTAATTTGGGAAGGGATAAACTTCTAGCATCTTGGCATCGCATACCAAAATTATAAGGTGATTCATTTTAGACAGGTCTCAATGAAATTAAATCCTCAACTAAGAAATCTATATTTCTTTGATCGCCGAAACTGAGATTAAGTGCATCTTTAATATCTTGCCAAGTTGTTAATTCTGTTCTAGATCCGATTAAAATTAAAGCATGACCAGTTAGTTGCCTAAGACTGTACGAATTAGAAAATTGTTTAATGCCGGGAAAGCAGCGTTTGCAAAAGTTTGAATTAAATTTTGACAGTTATCTAAAAATATTCCCAGAGTGTGGGGATTTCCTTCATATCGTGGACTGAATCTATATATAATCTTAATAATTGATAATTAACTTGTTGTTCAGCCATTTCTGGATTGTTTAAATTTTTATTATTTAATGAATTTAGAATATTATCAATATCTGCGGCTATCATAAAACTATTTCACTTATTCTACTTTATAGATCTAATTTTCTAATCCTATTTATAACTTGTTTTTTAATTGTGAAACCGAAATTTTGGGATTTGTTTAAAGGAATGAGCACTTCCATGCAAATTACGTTTTTCATTCTTCTTTTTCTTCTTAATTCTAGTGTGCCAATAGGTTTGGACAATGTGGTTCCTCTCCCAGGACTTCCTATGCTAGCTGCAATGAAATCTTCTTCTCTGCTCGGAACTGAGGTTGGTGTCGGCGTGGAACGCTGCGCTGGATGCAACTCGATATTCGCTCGGACTCTCGCACTTCGCGGGTTGTTCACTACCAACTATTCGGATTTTCCGATTTAATCGAAAATACGAAAATTGCACATGTGATTTGTGTCAATCTTGGAAATCCTACCGCACTGCGCCTGTTTTGGGTTCAGTTTTCGAAACAGACTTTTTTAAAATATTTCAAACGTTCTTTATTTTTGCGACTTGTTCTCAAGACGCCAAATTTCAGACAATAGACTACAGGTTACATTACATCTCCATATAACATTTTCTTATCATTATCTTATAGTTCATATTACATTAAAAGTAAGCAGTTATAGTGACATAACTCGCATCAAAAATTTAAGAAATTTTGCTAACAGTTTGGTATAAAACATATTTTGAACGCTGTACCAACACCGTGAGCTAATGGATAAGTTGAAAGAGCAAACTGGACAACTCTAACCGCGCTTGCTTCTTCATCTTCAGGTGAAAATAATGGGATAAGAAAATTAGCAATATTCTATTTTCAATCAATAATAGCGTAGCAACTAGGAAAACACCAAGCGAACTATTTATGAGTTTTAAATCCAGAGCAGCAGACGCACATTTAACAAACAAAATTTAAAATAAGCGGCCAATGATTGAAAATCTTAAATAGACGAGACAAGAAGAAGCGAATAAATTAGTGAAAAATCGTAGAAAAATTAAGGAACTTTACGACAGAAAAAGAAAATCGCCGAAAAATTATCTTGAAGGCGATTTAGTTGTTATTAAGAAACAAATTATAGGTGGGGGAACGAGTAAGAAGCTTATACCTTTGTACAACAGACCATTTACAGTTAAAAAGGTATTACCAAAGGATCGGTATGTAGTTGAGGACATGGCTGGTTCAACAAGGAGCAAACGACCGAAATACAGTAATATTGTAGCAGTCGATCAAATGAAGCCTTGGATTTCAATTGGAGGCTTATCAGATTCCGACTCAGCTGATTATAGTTGTGTTTCCGGAGATGACGTTCTAGGGGCTTCTGATTCGAACCTAGAGGACCAGGTTTAATCAGGATGGTCGAATGTTGCAAGACAATTTTTATTAAGTTATATTTTTCTAGTTTTTAGTTTTCTGGTTATTTAGTTTCGCTACAAATACCAAACTTTCCCACGAAAGTTTGTGTGGGTCGTAGCGTCTGAAATCTGACCCAAGCCATAGAACCACTTCAGTTACGGACATTTATATGCAACTGAAGCGATAACTGCACACATGTTTTTATTTAAATATTCCTTAAGGCTGAAGTGACGCCCTAAATTGCTGGTTAATTTACCTGAGTTACCTGACTCACCTAACGCGGCGTGTGCACCTACATTTGGTTCACACCACATCATCACACGCCCTGATTATATATACAGTTTGTATAATTATTGTTTGACCCTCATTTGAATATTTCTTATAACTCTACACACTACCCACGTTAATATCTCAAAAGTGGAATAATAGCGAGGTTAGTAACTCAGAAGTTGGAAAATATTATCGATATTACTTGTTTTTGACCTTTGAATTTTAAATTATGTTCATATTTTTCTGCATGTAGAGTTTCAAGAAATGTATTCTTTCCGTTCACGACCGGTTACTGTATCAAATTTTGATATTATGAGGTATATAATAAGAACGTCCCATCGAACATCATAAGTCATTCTTTTGTAATTGATGGCATATTGTATATCGACTTAATATGATGATTCGCCATTTTACGTTTGGTTTTGGATCTGTCAACTAACAACGACCACGCGATTTGATAACTCGCCGCTGATATCTCTAATGACTGAATTATTTGTGGAGCTTCGTTTTTTAAACAAGACTTGAGATAACGATTTTTTTGTATATCATTAAGTGTTTGTATCATCAAATTCAATCCACTAATCATATGACCTAGAAAATGTTTGCAAACTTATGATAGGTAATCTTACCTGAATGTTTAAATTATAATTGTTTCCAGTTTCTACAAGGTTGAATTTAATGAGGGTGAATGTTCGGCAATGTCAATTTTTAATATATTTTTTGTTTGTTTCTCCTGCTGATTTATAAAATAATTGTTCAAAAGTGTCTCTTTCATTTTCTTGTTGTAGATCGTTATCCTCACACAAGATTTAAATTTCATTTTGAACTGCGTTAAACTCATTCAAGCTTCATGTAATTTATTTAAACGAATTGACAATTCATTTTCGTCTTTTTCTTCCGTGTTTTGAAGAAATTGTTTGAAACGAGTGACTTGCTATTTAATAACAACAACAATGCTTTTCATTCTAACATTTTTTGTTATGATTAATTTATTCAGAAAAAAAATAATATTTGTTTAAACAATACTAGTTCTTGCGAAACAGATTACATAGAAGGGAGTGAGAGAAGGAATGCACACTTACTTGTCGTTGCTTCAATGTTTCCTGTTGCTAAAACTCCTAATGCAGTAGACCAGTTAGATGCTAGTTGGCTCTTTGTTGATCTGCGAATCTGCTCAACGTTGACTATTGGACTGGTCTGCCATCTGGTTGGTTGTGGACCAGATAGTTGTTGCTTGGTTCGCTGCTGTGTTGAGCGACTGATGTATATTGACTGCTGAACGGGTCAACTCGTTTTTGTTTTTTTTTATTTTTCTGTTGAATTTTCTATTCTAATTAATGTTTCGATTAAAATCTGGTTCGTAGGACCAATGTTTTTACTTTTATGGACTTCGTCGGGAATATTAAATTAATTAATTAATACTAAGGGGTTTTGTTATATTCATGATAACCTACCTAATGCAAGTTCGCACGATGTTGTGAAATACAGGGTTGTTATATTTCTTATACATTTTGTATAAATGATGATTTTATGATACGTTTTATTAGTAAATATAGGCAAGTGACTGTTACAATAACTTTACATCTAGGATACAAAATTTGTTTATAAATACAATATATTATATACAAATATCACGAAACACATTTAAATATGGTTAAATTACGGTGGTGAAATAACTGTGGAGGTCTCATTCTGGAGGGCCCAGTCAGGTATACCGCCTTGTTCGTAGAACAAGCGTCCATAGGAAGGGAACAGAGCCATGTAAATTAACCAGGCGAATATCTTTAGTAAAACGCCACCTTTCATCTGAAATTATCATGGGAAATTTTATAAAACATAATACGAAAATAAATTTTCAAAATAAACTAAGAACAATTGTACATTTATTTAATTTTTTCTAAAAGATAAAAGTTGACGCGATTTTTATAATTTATTTTCAGTAATAATCAGGACTGCAAACCGCTGCAAAAGAGTTTCAGTTTTGATACTCGATTCATTATATATTATTTGATTTGCGTTCTAGTTTACAATTTTTGAATTTTAGAATTCGTCATGAATTACTTACAATTTTATACAATAATTTAAAATTTTCTAATTTATATTTACAGGTATATATTTTAGTAAATATTTAGAAAATATCGACTCGAATCGTTTCAAATCGGTTTACATAGTCGGTTTAGTTCAATTATCTAGTTCTATATGAAAGGTTCAGTTCTTGTTCGCGGTTACAGAAAAAAGAGCCAGCTTGGATCGATTTCGGTTCAAGTTCGGGTTTGTTTTGCAGCCCTGGTAATAAAACAAGAGATTAAAAATAAAAGTCAAATTATTTGACAGATTCGAATCGAAAATTTGTTGCCAGGTCAAATTTGTATACATATGTATTCCAATATTTCTAATTTATCGAATTCTTGAGTAATATTTAAGTAGATTATTTTTTGACGCACAAATTTAATTCAAAAAAGGAATTTTAATTTACGTGTTGACAATGTTAAATAAATAATTATTTAAGTACTACCTATCTGACATTTGACAAACAAAAAGATTCCACAGTAATTATTCTCGATAATAATCACAAGAGCTTTATTTTCAGTTTCTCACTATAATAATGACAGAATTGGTTAAACTTAAAACGCACACATGTGAAATTAATCAAACATTTAATGAATTTTAAAAACCGTCAAAAAATTAAGAGTACGATTTTTTTTATTTGAATATAATAAAAAACTTAACTTTTCTGTTCCCTTTTTCTTTGGTACTATAATAATAAAATTACAACCGAATTGTGTGAAATTTTAGATCATAATAATCAGGAAATCGGTTGGAAATATCGGAATATTGAAGAAAGACGAAGATTACAAATAAAAGCAAATGGAAGACGCTTGCAAAATTGTACAGTAGCACTTAAACAGACACGAGGTCTATTGAGAAAATAACTGAACTTTATTTTTTTACACTTTATTACTAATTTTACAGATAAAGATAATTGTCCTTTTCAAAGTATGTACCCATCTTCCCTATTCACTTATTTTTCTCAGCAGTGTATCTATTTTGCAAAACAGTTCTGGATAGCTTCAATTGAAATAGCCTTTAAGGTCTGTGACGAATTTGCTTTAAAGTAACCAATAGTCTGAAAACAACGTCCTAGCCGTAAACCCAGCTTTCGTCTCCCGTTATGATCCTTTGCATGAATGTTTCATCATCATTGGCTTGTTCAAGTAGTTTCCGACAAACGTCCACTCGATTTTCTTTCTGTTGTTCAATTTTACAGTCAAAATTTCGTGGCATGCCTCAATTGAGATACTAACAACCTCTTCTGCAATTTCTCTGACAGTCAGCGATTTACATGTACCAGATCGTTGATTTTCTCAACATGGGAGTCATCAGTTGAAGTCGAAGACTTTCCTGTTCGAGGATCACCTTCAATTGACTGATCACTTTTTTAAATCGTAAAATCCATTCATAACATAGCGTACGACCTAGAACATCATGTCTGTAGGCTTATATCGAAAGTTTATATTGTTGAGATTATTGACTTTGAAAAGATCCGTTTCCGGTTATACTGTACTGTAATGTCATCTATACTGTCAATAGTTTAGTTGTTCTATTGTTGTTGCTATAGTGATTGCTGTTATTGTTGTTCTGTTAGATAAATGTATTTTTCCATGTTTTGATTAAATCTAAAATTATTCATCATAATCCTTTGTGAGAACCGATTCATTTCCATTTACTTTAATAGGTTATGGGCCCAGTAGTATCGGGTGGTGAATATTTTTGAGATTCGGGGCTAATTGATATAACGATTTGAACAAACGTAGATACGTCTCTACATAACCTCCCGCCTTGTGCAAAAGTGAGGAATCAAAGACAGAGAAAATGGAGTTTGAAAACGTTAAAATTGCACATATGAAAGGTGCAGACAATTGGGCCTCGTGGAAATTTCAGATTCGCGTCACATTGAACGCCAGCGGTGCATGGAAAGTAGTGAACGGCGATGAAGCTAAGCCCGAGGTAGCGGCTGGCGCGGGCGACGCGGCACGCAAGATTCATAAAGAAAAACTTGAAATGTGGGAAAAAGCCGATCGCATTGGTCAAAAAGTCATCGGCACAACGGTTGGACCACAAGCATTTATGCACATCATAAATTGTGAAAATGCGGTCGATATGTGGAACAAGCTAAAATGTGTGTATGAACAGAAATCGGAAGCGAGCATACACATGTTACAGCAGCAGTGGTATAGTGCAACAATGGGTCCCAAGGACAGTATCTCGGCACATATAGCGAAACTTGCAGATATCGCACATAAACTCGAAGTTATGGGCGAAAAGGTTTCTGACAATATGATAATGACTAAGATTCTCATTACTTTGCTGAGCAGCTACGCACATTTCGTGAGTGCATGGGAGTCAGCGGCGATAGCTGACAGGACGCTCATAAACCTGACGTGCCGACTGACCATCGAGGAGATGCGTCACAGCGCCGGAGAAAATTCAGAAAACAGTGCTCTCACGGCAAATCGTTCACACAAGCCTGGCAGAGGGAAGAGTTGTGGAAGAGGCACTCGAAGGGCGGGTAAATGCTATACGTGCGAGAAGCCTGGACATTGGGCTCGAGAATGTCCTGAGAAGAAGAAGGGCACAAGCAAAGAGCCGAGTAACAAGCCAAAAGGTGACGCGCTTGTCATCAAGACTCTTACATCCACGACAGATCAGTACGAGTATGAGAAGATCTGGTGCCTCGACTCGGGAGCGAGCGAGCATATGTCGATGCAGCGACAGTGGTTTATCAACTTCAAGACTCTCGACAGCAAAATACCAGTGCGCATTGGAGATGGAAAATTTATCTCGGCAACTGGAAGAGGCGACATCAATGTTCTTGCATTCGACGGTCGCATTTGGAACGAGAAACACTTATCCAACGTGCTTTTTGTGCCAGAACTGAAATACAATTTATTTTCAGTGGGAGCAGCGTTGGATAAAGGTCTGAAGCTGAAATCGGACAATACGACATGCGAACTTCAGAAGAACGGAAAAACTGTTCTAACGGGAAAACGGCGAGGGAATCTTTTCCACATGGAATTGAGAATTATTGCCGAAGAGAATGACGTCGCAGCGGTCTGCACGTTCCACGATTGGCACGAGCGCATGGTACACCAAAACGCGAGATACGTGAAGAGTTTTCTGAAGCAGACAGATAACGAATACACTTTTCTCAAAATACCGAGTGAAGAAGATGTACTGAGAGATGTAGAGAATCCAATCGATGCGGAAGATGCTGTCAACGCAGAAGAACCAATCGACGTGGAAGAACCAATCGACGTGGAAGACCCAATCGACGTGGAAAAACCAATCGACGTGGAAGATCCAATCGACGTGGAAGACCCAATCGATGCGGAAGATGCTGTCAACGCAGAAGAACCAATCGACGTGGAAGAACCAATCGACGTGGAAAAACCAATCGACGCAGAAGATTCAGTCAACGCTGAAGAACCAATCGACGTTGAAGAATCAATTGACACGGAAGATGCAATCAACGCTGAAGAACCAATAGATGAGGAAGATGAGATCGACGAGGTTGAGGAAGCTTGCGACGATCGAAATCTCGAAGTAATGGCAGCAAAGCAGTGCGGAAGTAATGAAGAACCACGTACATTCGAGGAAGCTGTAAGTTGCAGCGACGCAACGCTATGGAAGCGAGCAACGGATGAGGAGATGAAGTCTCTCGAACAAAATGGAACGTGGATTCTTGCCGATCATCCGAAACACCAAAAAGTCATCGACAATCGATGGATTTTCAAATTGAAGAAAAACGCCGACGGAAGTAATCGGCGTTATAAAGCAAGATTGGTGGCGAGAGGTTTCAATCAACAGTACGGCATCGATTACGAGGAAACTTTCAGTCCGGTGGTAAGATTCGACTCGATCAGAAGCATACTCGCTGTTGCAGCATGCTGGAAGATGAAACTGCAACAGTTTGATATCAAGACTGCGTTCTTGTACGGCGACCTTGAGGAAACAATCTTCATGCCAACGGGCTACGACGACGGAACGAAACGCGTCTGCATGCTGAAGCGCAGTCTGTATGGCCTGAAACAGGCCTCACGCTGCTGGAATAAAAGATTCATCGATTCGCTGAATAAATTCAAGCTACAGGCAATCGGCAGTCTTATGTATTTGTCTGTAGCTACGAGGTCAGACATTACCTACGCAGTAAACAAGGCAAGTCAACATCTCGAGAAACCGTCGAAGGCAAACTGGAGCAGTGTCAAACGGATTTTGAAGTACCTTAAGGGAACGACACGTCATGAGCTGTACTTCAACAGTGGGAGTAACGGATAAGGAGACCAGGAGATCCACCACAGATCGGACATGGCATGATGACGAAGCCAAAGTTACAAGCAAGTAATAGACACTGTAAAGTGCAAGTGATAGAGACTGTAAAGTACAATGGACTTTTCACGACGTCATAGTGGGAGTGTTGAGATTATTGACTTTGAAAAGATCCGTTTCCGGTTATACTGTACTGTAATGTCATCTATACTGTCAATAGTTTAGTTGTTCTATTGTTGTTGCTATAGTGATTGCTGTTATTGTTGTTCTGTTAGATAAGTGTATTTTTCCATGTTTTGATTAAATCTAAAATTATTCATCATAATCCTTTGTGAGAACCGATTCATTTCCATTTACTTTAATATATATATCTCTGTGGCAGTTTTCCACAGTTTCACGCAAAATTTAACGTTGCATCGTTGCTTTAAAAAAATCAAATATTTCAAAAATCGCTACTAACACTTAAATTGGTTGCACTCGTTAAATAACAATATCTAATCTAATAACGTAATGCCGCCAATCGCATATCGCTAAATATCTCTGTTGGCGCGTAATTAAAAATGTTCGATAATTTTCTGAACAGATGGCAGATTTTACAAGAAATTTAGATGATGATATATCCTGCTCATTAGAAGTTCGTAAGTTATAAATATGATATGTGAGAATAAAATATTTCAGAATACAAGCACTTTGTTTCATTCTGTGTATCTGCTCCAGCAGTATGTTTAAAGTATAATGATATAACAACGTCTTGATTATTGATATAACAGAAGTGTATGAAATGAAAACTAACGAAAGAACCGACATAGCAAAAGAAGAATATTTAAACAAATGAAAAGAAGCAGATAAAAATTATATTCTTCAAAATACGCTTGGACAGTTTACAGAGGAAAAAGGAAATACGGAAACGACTTACTACCTCCAATTTTGGAAAAATTTGCAAAAAACGGAAAGGTACATCAACTGAAAATATAGTGAAAATTTTGCTTTATAGTACATTCACTGGCAGTAAAGCTACAGAACATGAAATCAGAAATGAAAGCAAGGCTGTAGCGACGCTAGAAGAAAAAATTAATAAAAGTGGATTTTACATTCATGAAGAGATACCATTTCTGGGTACGTCACCAGATGGAGTACTAGGAGACAACGAAATATGCGAAATAAAATGTCCATTCGGTGGCCAAAATATGACTATAAAAGATCAATAGGAAAAAAAGTTATAAAATTTGTAAAAGTAAAAGATGGTAAAATTTGTTTAAAAGAAAATGATAATTACATGTATCAGGTGCAAAGAAAATTAAATATGTGCACTTAACTGATTTATTATTAAGTTTTACGAAATTATAAAAAGACAAAACTTAATATTTTATTATTATCTTCATTCTACAAAATTTGAACAAATTTCAATATCGAATTTGAAATCTATCGTAAACCTACATATAATATAGCAGTGTTTTTCAAACTTTTTTCAACCGCGACCCCAAAATGACTCTAAAAAGGTCTCGCGACCCCCGAAGCTACCAACTCCATAATAAATGCAAAGTTTATATTTTTTTATTTATTAATTAAATAGTGAAGGTTATAGTGAAATACGAGGTCTGTTTCAAAATACGCGAACTGACGTCATAAAACAAAATGTACATTATTTAGAAGTTACATGTCTGGGTGCCCTTCAAAGTACTCTCCACTCCAACACACCCAACGGTGTTTCCACTTGTTGAAACAGTCCTGGTACGCTTCTTTTATAATGTCCTTTAGCTCGTTCGTCGCATTTGCCTTTTTCTCGGGAATCGTCTCAAATCTTCTTCCATCAAAGGTCTTTTGAATTTAGGGAACAAAAAAAGTCACAAGGAGCAAGGTCAGGTGAGTAGTAGGGGCGGAAGAATAGTGATCGAGTGTTTGACCAAAAACTCACGAGTTATAAAAACTAAATGGGATCAAGCGTTATCATAAATCTCGCAACAAGATCCAACTGATATACCACATTCTTCAGCAAACTTCCTGATAGTCAGACGTCGATTTTCTCACACCAGAGTGTTGATTTTTTAGACGTGTGGATTGACAGTTGACGTGGGAGGACGTCCAGGATGCTCATCATCTTCAATCGACTGTCGACCACCCTTAAATTGTTCATGCCACTTGAAACATGTCGTACGCTTCATAGCAACATCACCATAAGCCGTGTTGAGCATATAAAATATTTCACTCGCAGATTTTCGAAGTCTAACACAAAATTTCACAGCAAGTTGTTGCTCTTTCAGGTCATTCATTCTAAAATCCGACAAACGAGTAATCGCAAATATATCTGCAATCGGGAAACGACGGTATCATCAGTTGATCTGTACAAACCTAGCTACATCAAGTGGATTCCCCATGGAACCAAGTGGATTCCCCTGGAACCAAGTGGAGCCGCGCAATTTAAACTGTCTGCGTATTTTTTGAACAGACCTCGTATTTCCCGGCCATTACGAGTAAATGCGACGGGTGATGCGCCAGCAGTTAATCGCGGTGACGAACGATGATGACAAACGACAACAATAACCAATATAAATACACAGAAATGAGTATTTACCTATCTACTCGTAATTATTAACTGCAATACGAGTACGTGCAATAACTGTTAGTAAATCCTAACACTGAAGCGACTAGGGCCTCGTAGATATCGATCTCTGATCATGAAATGGAATCGATTTATCACGATTGATCAGTCTGACCGATTCTATCGGTATATTTTCAATTTTAAAATAAGTAATAATAACATTTTAAATATGGGGTAATGGCTCAGTGGTATCAAGTCGGCCTGTGGATCATAGGAACCCTTGTTCGATCCCCACAGCCGACAAAACATTTTCATCAATTTTAAAATTACCCCTGTGTCTCCCCCACCCCTAACATTTTTGTGGACCGTAACTTGACGGCTGGTAACCGCACTTTACGCGCATAAATATATCACTTACCGAGATCTACTTCGGCAGAGTACCACACTCAGTAATAGGTAAAAGACGTGATGATATATTTATTTATTTTAGGAATATCATCATCACCAATAATCTTAATTATTTTCAGTGCATCTAGAAAAAAACTTGAAACAAAGGACTGATTAGCGCAATCTAACGAAAGCGTAATTATAAAAGAATAACATTGCTTTCATCAATTCCAGTTGAAAAATAATTCTTAAGCGATAATATTGCTTATATCAATTCTGATTCAGTAACAGGGCTTAAGTAAATAAAATCTCTCACAGAATCAGTATGAAAATATGAATTACAATTGTATTATTTTCGGTTCTCAATCAGTTTCGTGGAAATATTATAAAGTACTTGTTAAATAAATTTGAAATCTCATTGCTGGTACACGCGGTTTCATTATTGTCTTGTATCTTATTAGTGATAACAATTTTGTTGTTATTAATATTTAAAGTTTTATTAATCATAGTCCAGATTTTTTTAGAGTAATTAACATTATTTCGAAATTGATGTTCGTAAAAATTACGTTCAGCTTGACTTAAAGGTCTTACGATATTTGTTCTTACAATCATTATAATATTGAACACTTAGTAGACCCTATTTATAAAAATTAAATAAAGTCTTAATATTCTGTGAAAGTATTTTTATATCATCAGTAATACAATCTTTATTTGTAGATGATATTGTTTTACTAATTTTAGGAAAAGAGATATCAAAATGGTGACAAAAACTATTTAAGAATTCTTGAAACTTCGTTTCCGGATCAAGAGTATTGGATACATTTTCCCAATTTTCTTTTCCTAAATAATACTTAAAATAACTTAAATAAGTATTTGAGAAACAACGCTTTACAATATTCGTTGATAACGAAATTACAGTTAACAGAATTTATAGATAAGATTTGTGCAGTATAAACGATCAGATAAATGATTCATATTATATTTACATTAGAAAAATTCTTGTTAATGTTGACGCAAAAGTTGTCAATGCAGCTTTTTCTGGTGAGAGTTATTCTAGTAGGTTCTCTGATGGCTGGATGAAGGTTTAGCGTACTCATAGTGTCTAGCAACTGTTTAGTTTCTGGAGTATTTCTTGAAAGCTTATGAAATACAGAAGCTAATAAGAAAGGTTTCCGTTTATAATTGATTTAAAGTCAATAAAAAACGATGTTCTCACAATTAAAATGACAGTTCTCAATAACATCTGTTAATATTTTGCTGTTTCCAAAACTAGCTAGGTTACTCATTGTCATTAGTAAAATTTGACATATTTTATAGAGGTCGGTTGCGCTGTAAAAAAATGAACGAAAACAAAATTTATAATCGCATATACCCGTAGTAACAATTGACGGCTTCTCTACACAATTCGAATGAAGAAGTGACATACTTATATAGACAAGTTGTACATTGTAAAATATTTATGCATTATGCACGTCTTTAGTTAGTTCATCCAATAGAATGATTGGAATCTCCTTTTTACAGGAATCGAACTGTACACAAAAAACGTCCTATAAAAATTACAAAAATCAAATCGATGATCAAAATGACTGAACAGAGTTTGATTCATGGAATCTGGTGAATTAGTTAATTCTTGAATTTGTTTACCAGAGTAGGTAGATTTTTAATGGTGAATTGGATTGATTCACACATCAGTGATAATCAGCGAATCAAGTCTTGATTAACTATTGGTGAATTCGACTTATATGTAATAGTTATTTTTATAACAAGTGCCGAAAAAGGCTCGTTACGTGCAAGTGCAGAATTTAACGCACGAGGCTTGCCGAGTGCGGAAATCTGCACGAGCATGTATCCTTTTTCGGCACGTGTTATAAACAACATTTTTCCTACAACTGTGCGATTTAGTAAATCACTAAAATATTATTGAAATTTATAAAATTTATAAAATTTTAATCATATTACATGAGAACGATGTTTTACGGCGTTGCTATGGTTTGTTTGTTGATTGCTTGCACATTGTTCTACGTTATTTAAAAATATTTCACTAACGTCAAAATAATTTCTACAAAATCATCTTGATTGGAATAGTACAGTGAGTGATTCTTCTTTATCATTAATATCTCCAAAGATAATGTTTGTTTGTTGATTGCTTGCACATTGTTCTACGTTATTTAAAAATATTTCACTAACGTCAAAATAATTTCTACAAAATCATCTTGATTGGAATAGTACAGTGAGTGATTCTTCTTTATCATTAATATCTCCAAAGATAATTGAAGCTCCGGATCATACTATGTTGGATCTATTTTCGACAATGACAATCAACCTGCTTCTGGTACTTCTGAAGCTTCCGAAATTGTTGTCAATAATATTACTGGTAATAATATGAGCAGGTACGGAAGAAATCAATGTTTCTTTAGACACAAAAGTTTTCACTTTACATTATGTCAATATAAGCAACTGTAACAACTGTGTAATATACACAAACAATAAATATGAAGTATTTCACTTACTCTTTAAATAAAACCATTTATCGATATATTTTACTTTGTTCGGTTCTTTTTATTAATTGTCTACAGATTAGATATACTGCAAATTAAGGTTACGTTTATAAACGTCAAAATATACTACTGCATATTTACTAGCGCTGGTTCACCGTATCTTCTTCTTCCATAAGCGTCTGTGGTCAAAATATGAATTCCGCGCTCGGCGCGAAATTTAAATCGCTGTCAAAACAATATTCTTTTGACAGTTACGTAATGAAGCACTTTCGGCACTAGTGTTTCTTTGCTTTCGGAAACGTACTTGGTCTGCATTCATCTACTTTCCATACGTAACCAAGGCAATTATAGTTACGTAATAACAAAGAAATCGCACAGTTGTAGGAAAATATATTTCATTGCTGATATATAATATAGCAGATAGTAAAAAATGTACACTATCCAAAATACCATACTCACTATGTCTAATGTGCTAATATTAGCGGCTTCCGCGACGATAGCGTTGGTAGGAGTTCCGACCGGCAAAAGAAAGGCAAAGGAACACATCACAGCCGCAGTCAGCGTGAATTGTACCGGATGAACATTCATAGCTATCGACTGAAACAATTATTTGGTATTATCAATAGAGCTGGACAATATTTAAATACTTTTGCACTTAAGTACTCTCCTGGTATCTACTTAGGATTTATATCTAAGTATTATAAAAATTTATTCCAAGTTGTACTTGACTCTCAAGTACTGACTGTAGTACTGACTTGTATTTAATCAATTTATTCACTAAGCTTTCGAAAGTAGACCTGTCATTTGAGCCCTCATAGACCTTAATTTTACAACAGCGGGAAGTCATTCGTACACAAAAAATGCATCATATATATAAAATATATATTTTTTTTACATTTAATAAAGAATCAAATATACAAAAATATTATGATATCTTCATTTGTATTATTCCTATGGGATTAAATTTAATTAAAGTCGATGCAATCAAAAATTTACACGGGAAACCTACTAAATTTGAAATAATTGAAAAGAAGATTGAAAAAGTCTGAGGAACTATTACAGTTGCCCAAATAGCTAATGTTACTCACGACCCATTGTTAGTGGAGGAATTTTATTATATTTATTGTTTATTTTTTCGTTATTTCGTTTATTTGTATGCTATTTTGTTATTTTCATATAATATTTAAATATAACAAATTTAGTTATATGTATTCCTTGTTTCATTTTTAAAAGGACGCTCTAATAAATTGCTTTTAAATTCGTAACCATGGTTACGAAGAACCCTTTGTTTCACGTTAAAATAAAATCACGGTATTCTGTGGCTTTCTTGATCCCAAAAAAAGCATATTATAGTATTCATCGCGATACTTTGTGGGATGTACTACTACAGTACGGTATAAATAGTAATTTGTTGGGGGCAATTCGTGCGCTATACGAAGGTAGCGAGGCTGCGGTGAGAGTTGATGGTAGATTGAGTGAGTGGTTATGTATAGATTTTGGCGTGAATCAAGGTTGTGGGATGTCTCCGTGGCTCTTTAATTTGTATATGGATGTGTTGTTACGAAATGCGCTGAATGGGGTGGATGGTGTACATATTGGTGGTAGTGTAGTGCCTGCTTTAGCGTATGCGGATGATGTTGTTATTATGGATGAATCTGAAGAGCAATTAAAAAGAATGATTTTTAAATATAAATGAAGTAGGAAAAGCTTTCAATCTGTTATTAAATGTTGATAAATGTAAAATGTTAGTGTTTGAGAAGAGCGATTTGGTGACCGACTGCAATGTTTCGGGAATGGTGTGAGACTGGGTCAAGTGAATGAGTTTGTATACTTGCGTAGTATGTTATCGAGAGATGGACATATTGATCGTGAGATAGAAAGAAGAGTATCTGCGGGATGCAAAGTATTGGGTGCTCTGGGAACATTTGCTCGAAATGTGAATGTATCCAGAGATGCTCGATTGAGTATTTATAATGGTGTTTTAGTGCCTATATTGATATATGGTAGTGAAAGTTGGGTGTGGATGAAGAAACATGAACTGCCGTGGAAATGAGGTATCTGCGGGGTGTGTGTGGATATACTAGAATAGATCATGTCCGAAGTACATTGGTGTATAACGAGTGTGAGATTGAAAAGAATATAGTTAGAAAAGTGGGTATACGTCAGTTGAGATGGTTTGGCTACGTAGAACGTATGTCAAATGAGAGATTGGTGAAGCAGGTATATATTGGTGAAATTTAGGGTAAGAGATTGCGTGAATTTTTTCCGTAACTGATTCCATTTATTTCAAAAATGGAATCAGTTACGGAAAAAAGTTTTAAACAACAGATGTCAGCAGAATTATTTGGAACATAAAATGTTATTTGCAATTTTCCTGTATATGCGTCTGATTTTGAGAAAAACTAATTTATATCTTTATTAATATATTCCAATAATCATAGTAGCAATCGAAACAAAACAACATAAACATTTTTAACATCTATATGTCAAATAATAAATGTCAAATAATAAATGTCAAACGCAAGGAGCATGCCATAAGTGTTCAATTCAGAGTTTTTGATGCCATATCAGTATATATACAGTAATAAATTCCAGCTCCACCCACCCTTTTAATACGAAAATGGCAGCCTTTCATAGTTTTATTCAAAGGCTAATTACAGTTCCTTTATTCAAAGATAATTTTAATAAAGAATTAAATAGTTTACTTTACAAAAAACAAAACGGAACTGATTTTAGGTCAAATTTATGCAGGACAAGTGGTGGAAGAATGTCAAATTTATAGGAAAATACCTTATTTTGGAACTGTCTGTAATAAAATCTCCGAACAACTTAAAACTGTAAATATTTCGGCTTCATTTTATACTGATTTTACTTTAAAAAATTTACTGGTAAATAATAAAATTAATATTAAGAATAAATTAAACAATAGCGGTATATACGAAATTAAATGTAAACACTACGATAATTTACAGGCAATCGTAGCTCAGTGGATAAATGCGAGGTAAAACTTGCGTTTCTTAATTAGCAAGCAAGAGGTCGTGCGTTCAAATCTCACTGACTTCTACTTATATCAAAAAATAAGATTGTGTCTGAGTGATTCGGATTCCACTATAAGCTGTAGGTCTCCTGTACTGTAATTGGGATTTACTTCCTGTTGTGCAGAGTAACAAAATAAATAAATAATATTTACATCGGACAGACAGGCCGTAGTTTTAGTATTAGATTTAAAGAACATATAAGTTCTTGGAGATTAGGAAAAACCGATTCTAATGTCGCGAAGCACCTCATAGAAAATAACCACTGTATAACAATAGAATCTCTAAGGGTTTTACAGGTTGCCAAGAAAGGATTAAAGATGAATTGTTTGGAAGCGATTGAAATAAATAAAGCTTTGAAGGAAAATAAAATCTAATGAATGAACAACTAGATCTCATTCATCGCCTTTACTAAATTATATTTAATCCTTTAATGGCAGTCTCTCAATATTTGTAATGACCTGTTCACAAATGTTATAAGCTGTTTCTATCTTTGTAGTGTTTGTATGTACTTGCAGGTACTCAATGTATATGTATATAAATGAATTGATTTTGAACTTTTCGTCAGTTCTGATGATGGTGTAAAAGACGAAATGCGCATCAAGTACTAAAATAAATATTTTCTTTGAAACAACCAAGTGTTTTTATTTACTATTTTAAAATATATCAATTTCATTGAACAAATAGTAAATAATATTATATTTCTATTTCTGTTAATATAAGTATATTTATATAAAATTTTGTTAGAAAGTAGATTATCTGTAATGAAAATTAAAAAGAAATCAGTCATATCCCAAAATTTTAATAAATTCAGATAAATGTTGAATTACTGAAAAACTAAATTACATGTTTAATAATATTATATAACATTCATATATTCTAAATATTAGATATGCTGTGTATAAGAAAGTCTTGTGGTGCCCACACCAGTTTTTTTTTTATCTTTGAATTCGTTTTCAGTTTTTATATAGAGTGTTTAACTACAATTGTGTGGAATTTACTTTCAAAAACTACCGCAGGGCGACTCTCTCTTCCTTTCTTATCTTTTTGTTTCATTTTCATTTACTGCATTGTGTGGACTTTTATTTTATATATATATATATATATATATATATATATATATATATATATATATATATATATATATATATATATATATATATATATATATATATATAAGTGCAGGTTATTACTTTAATCTTTTCTAATCTTTGCAGATTCGTTGGTATAATATATAAAGAAATTATTTTGACAGATTTTGTTTCAATTCTATGGCTATCGATAGCTTTGAAGCTATTTTCGTTATTTTCAGATCTAATTGTGCCATTACAAAGCACGAAAAATAAATTTTGTGCCCTAAAACTTTTATTTGAAGATTTTTTGCTTAAAATAATTAGGGAAGTAGAAAATTACAAAATTGTGATTATAGATGTAGGAAATGAAGTGAAGAGAGACACTAGTGATGTGAGTGAAGGTCGAGTGCGACGTGCAACGAGTTAGTTGGAGTGTGACGTTGAGACAGTAAAGACGTATGTAGTGTGAAGTGTGATGAAAAGACGAAAGAACTAATTGAAACTAAAGACGTGTGTTTATATGTTTATTCATAATAAGTGTATGTTAATGTTTAATAACGTTTATTTTGTATTTTCACTGTAAAATCGTTTAATACCTTGGAATAAAACAAAGTTAGGTTAACATTTCGTGTAAAACCTACAACTTTTGGGGGCTCAACCGGAATAGAAGAAAAGTGAGACATTTGGATTTAAGTGAATAGTGTTACGAATAGTGCAAACAGAAAATTAAAAGATATTCCCGTAGAACAGAGCAGAAACAAGTTCGTTGCTTGCGACGTAGTTTGTGGTTACGGGCACGGGATTCAGCAAGTTGAGCTCGAGTGCGCGGGACTATTTAAGTAGTATCGTAGTGCACAGACTATTTAAATTACATCGAATTGTTGGACACCGTGTTTTGGCTTGAATACGAAGTACTAAAACTAAAAAAAATGATAACGTTAGGAGACATACCAATTATCGCTAACAAGATCGGACAAGCACATATAAAAACAATTAAGATGATCCACAAAGTTCTTTTTTAAAGTAATGGAGATCGAACGAGTAGAAGAAAAGTGCGGGAATTTACCGGATTAATTTTTGTCAAAAATTCAAAAGAATATAATGCGAAATTAAAGTACATTGACTCTAACTTTACGATTCGTGACCTAGTATCTATAGCAGACACTTTATCCATCGAATATAATGATGATAAAAGGGTACAAATTAAAAATATTTGTGGAAACTTGATGAACTTGGAGAACTTTAAGTTACAACTTGAAAGCAAAGAGGACGACAACGAAGAAGATGACGAAGATAAAGAGAAAGAAGAAGCAGAAAGGGAAGAAGAATTAAGCGAAAACAAAAATGATGGTGCTTCTCAAGTTAATTCTATAGGTGCAGCACAGTATGCACCAACATTTTCCATGAGTTTTCGTGATATGGAAGATTCAGTTAAACCTTTTGATGGAACGAGTGCCTATCCAATCGAGAAATGGATTACCGACGTCGAAGATTTAGCTACAATTCTAGGTTGGAGTGAGTTGCATAAATTTGTTTTTGTAATAAAATCGTTAACGGGATTAGCGAAGCTGTTTATACAAAGTGAAGTAAATATTAAATCGTTCTCTAGTTTAAAACAATCACTTCTTAAAGAATATTCATCGGAATTAACCAGTGCGCAAAGCCACCAAATGATGTTAAGACGAAAAATAGAAAAAAATGAGTCGGTTGAAGAGTATTTTCTGAAGATGAAAGAATTGGCTAACCGTGGAAAACTAGAAGATGAATCTTTGATACAATATGTCATAGATGGCATTACCGATGATATACAGAATAATATGGTACTTTTCGGTGCCACGAATATTACAGAATTTAAGCGAAAGTTGAAAGTGTATAAAGAGATTAAATCTAAATGTGAGGTACGACATCCAACAAGCACTGTAAAAACTAGTGTCCAATCTGTAGTTAAACCACAAATATTTAGACCAATCAGTCGGAATAGGAATCAAAGCAACCAGATGCTATAACTGCGGAAGAGTAGGACATGTTTAAAAAAATTGTGTACATCGGGAGAAAGGAACGAAGTGCTTCTCGTGTCAGCAATATGGACACAAAGCGCAAGATTGTAAAGAACGGTCGGCAAAGGAAGAAAAGAAAAATTCGATGTTGCTGTCCGAAACATTAAAATCATCAGGAACTTACAAGACAATATATTTCGAAACGCATGCCGTTGAAGCATTGGTAGATACCGGTAGTTCCGTGAACTTGATAAAAGAAAGTGAGTATCTGAAGATCAATAAACCTTCTCTTCAGAACGAGATTGTTAAACTCAGAGGAATTGGGGAATGTGAAATACAGACGATGGGAAAGTTTACTACTTTTATTAAAATAAATGACTTAGATTGTATACACGTAGTAGCAGACAGCGTGATGCCACCTCAAATGGTTATAGGAAAAGAGGAATTGGGGAATGTGAAATACAGACGATGGGAAAGTTTACTACTTTTATTAAAATAAATGACTTAGATTGTATACACGTAGTAGCAGACAGCGTGATGCCACCTCAAATGGTTATAGGAAAGGATTTTCTGAAAGACTATACTATCAGCATCAGCGCAGGAGAGATGAAGTCAATAAGAAGAATAGAAGAAAGTATTAACATGGTTGACAATACCTTTGAAACCTTTGTGCACTTAGAAGAATTAATTCATCGAGAAATTAATATCGAGAATAAGGTTTACAAGAAAGAAGTTGAGCAGCTAATAGATGGATATGTTCCATTATCCAATCCCCAAGAAACAAAGGTCACCATGAAAATCATACTTACAGATGATGAACCGATCTACCAACGTGCTCGAAGATTGGCTGCAACGGAGCTAGAAGAAGTCGATAAGATAGTTGATGAATGGATGAAAAAAGGAATAATCAGAGCGAGTTCTTCAGATTACGCAAGCCCGATAGTCTCAGTGAGAAAGAAGAATGGAACAATGCGAGTTTGTGTGGATTATCGTCGACTAAATAAAAAGACGATTAAAGATCGATACTCACTTCCAGTTATCGACGACCAATTGAATAAATTGAGAGACGCGAAGATCTTCACAACACTAGACCTGAGAAATGGTTTCCACCATGTTTTAGTAGACAAAGAAAGCGTAAAGTATATTGCTTTTCTTACGCCTCGAGAAACGTTCGAATTCTTACGTATGCCGTTTGGGTTGAGTAATGCGCCTGCAGTTTTCCAGCGTTTTATTAATAAAATATTTGAAGATTTAATTAACCAAAATATAGTTTTAGCTTATATGGATGATTTGGTTATACCAGCGGCGAATAGCGAAGAGGCATTAAATAGACTACAAATCGTTCTTCAACAAGCTGCAGAATATGGCTTAGAGTTTAATTGGAATAAGTGTCAATTTATGTCAAACGAAATTGAGTATCTGGGATACAGAATTGCGAACAATACTATAAAGCCATCAATTACCAAAATAAATGGAGTTAGAAACTTTCCGAAGCCATCATCTACGAGAGATGTTCAGAGTTTTTTAGGGCTCACAGGATCGTTTCGTAAATTCATTCCACATTACGCTAAAGTAGCCAGACCTTTAAGTGAACTGCTGAAGAAGGAAAGAAAATTTAAATTTAATAAAGAAGAGGAAATATCTTTTAAAACCTTAAAAGATATGTTATCGGAAGAACCAGTTTTAAAAATCTACAGCCCAGAGTTATATACTGAATTACATACCGACGCCAGTCAGTTTGGATACGGTGCCATACTGATGCAAAAGGATCCAGACGACCAACAGATGCACCCTGTACATTACATGAGCTACAAAACAAGCGAAGTTGAAATGCGATATCATAGTTACGAATTGGAGGTACTAGCTGTGATTAAAGCATTACAAAAGTTCAGGATATACCTTATTGGTATCCAGTTTAAAATTATAACGGATTGCGCAGCATTTCAAATGACGATGTCAAAGAAGGAGATATCAGCGAAGATTTGGCGATGGACATCCTACATGGAGCAATTTCATTACACTGTTGAACACAGGCCAGGTTCAAAAATGAAGCATTGCGATGCTCTAAGCAGATATCCAATAATGATAGCTATAGAAAGTTCATTTCTTGAAAGAATACGACTCTGTCAAGACGATGATGAACAATTAAGAACAATAAAAGAACTCTTGAGACAGAATTGTCATTATGATAATTATGTCCTTCAAAATGGGTTACTTTATAAGACGCATGACGACGCGAAGTTATTAGTCGTCCCAAGTAATATGCAATCGGAGATAATTAGAAAATCTCATGAAGAAAATGGTCACTTTGGAAGCAAAAAGACAGAAGATGTTATTATTCGCGAATTTTGGATCCCAAGACTCAAAGATAAGATATTAAAATGCATTAAGAATTGCGTCCTTTGCATATTAGCCGAAAAGAAGTCAGGGAAACAAGAAGGATTCTTAAATTCTATAGATAAAGAAGATCTACCACTACAAACATATCATATAGATCACTTAGGTCCTTTGCCTTCAACGAAAAAAGGTTATCGATATATCTTAGTAGTTGTAGACGGTTTTACCAAATTTGTTTGGATTTATCCAACGAAGACCGTAACAGCCGAAGAAGTGATATCGAAATTAGATTCCCAGAAATCACTATTTGGAAATCCAAAAAGAATAATAGCTGATAGGGGAACAGCGTTCACTTCCAATGCATTCAAAGAATATTGTACAGCAGAAAAGATTGATTTGCATCATATTACAACCGGCATTCCACGAGGTAACGGTCAAGTCGAGCGGGTTAATAGAACTATCATTCCTATATTAACGAAGATGTCTAACACAAGAGAAGATGAATGGTACAAGTTCGCACCGAAGCTTCAATCTGTCTTGAATAGCACTTACCAGCGGTCAATAGATTGTACTCCGTCTAAGCTTCCTTTCGGGGTCAACCTACGACAACCCGAAGAAGTTAAATTAGTGGAAGCTATACAAGAATAATATATCCACGGGTATCAAGAACAAAGAGAAACGGAACGGCAAAATGCTAAGGATCAAAAGGAGAATAGAAAAACCTATAATCGCGCCAGAAAAGAGCCACGAATTTATAAACTGAATGACTTAGTAGCCATCCGCAGAACACAATTTCTAAATTTGGGTAAGTTGCGTTCTAAGTTTCTAGGTCCCTACAAGGTGATACAAGTGAAAAGAAATAGCCGTTATGATGTGGAGAAGATTGGAACTTCAGAAGGCCCAAGGCGAACATCAGCCAGTGCCGATTTCATGAAACCATGGTTCGTTTCCGAAGACGATGACATCTCAGATGAAGACGTTCCAGAGGATTCTGTGGGCGGAATACCAATCAGAAATGGCCGAGATGTAGGAAATGAAGTGAAGAGAGACACGAGTGATGTGAGCGAAGGTCGAATGCGACGTGCAACGAGTCAGTTGCAGTGTGACGTTGAGACAGTAAAGACGTGTGTAGTGTGAAGTGTGATGAAAAGACGAAAGAACTAATTGAAACTAAAGACGTGTGTTTATATGTTTATTCATAATAAGTGTGTGTTAATGTTTAATAACGTTTATTTTGTATTCTCACTGTAAAATCGTTTAATACCTTGGAATAAAACAAAGTTAGGTTAACATTTCGTGTAAAACCTACATACATGTTAAACAACTATGTTCGAGGGTCGCCGTCACCACCCTGTATATATACACGAGGTCTGTTAGAAAAATATCCGGCCTTATTTTTTTTGCGAAAACCTGATAGATTTGAATACAGAGCGCTTGCATGTGCCGACATTGAACCTTCGTGCGTATGCGTGAATTTATTCCCGCCTGTCGATAGCGACTGTAGCTGGCAAGTAGCATTTGAGTGAGGTAGTGTGTAGTGCTCTTGTCGGTTTTTCATTGCAAGGAAAATGATGGAACGACTGGAGCAGCATTACTGCATCAAATTTCGCCAGAAATTGGGCGACAGCTAGGTAAAAACCGTTCTAAAGATTCAAACGGCGTTCGGTGACGATGCTATGGGCATCACACAGATTAAGGGGTGGTAAAACCGATTTAAAGACGGCCGCACATCGGTGGAGAGCGAGTCTCGCTCCGGTCGGCCATCAACATGCCGAAATGACCAGGTCATTGCCAAAGTGAATGCGGAACCGTCGTGTGACTATTCGAGAAATTACGAATGAGGTGGGCATCAGCACTTTTTCGGCATATTACATTATGACCGCAGATTTGGCCATGAAGAGAGTGGCGCCGAAATTCGTGACGAAGCTGCTGACGATGGAGCAAAAGCAACTTCGTGTTAAAGTCTCACAAGACATGCTGGACTCCACAAACAGTGACCCCGACTTCATGAATACCATAATCACTGGTGACGAGTCCTGAGTGTACGAGTACGTCCCGGGACCCCTATTCTATAACTTTTATCATCGGTGATACGCGTCATTAGGTGATATACATATTTCAGAGTGCCATCTCACGGACTAACTGCGAAAGAAGAAGAAGAAGAAGGCTGGTGTTATATTTATATCACCGGTGATATTTTGACGTTTGAGTTTCGAGCAGACGCTAACAAATTGTATTTATGATAGTTGGACAGTTTATTTTGTGTGAAGTGATTTACTGTGAATTTTATTGGGTCATTGAGGTGTCACATAATGTTTATTTATAAAATATATTATTTTAAAATATATATGCGTAAAAATATTAGATTTGAAATGTAATGATGCTAATTATGCATTAAACTAAAAATATTTGAAGTGTTGAACACCATCAATTAACATGTTAACTTTGAATTATCATTTTAAATTATTTATATGTTGTTTCGGCCGCGATATGCAATTGTCTTAAAATAATTTTAATGCATTTATTTGTATTTTATTAAAAATGGTTTTCTTGTACGGTCATGTTGAGAAAGTAGAAACTATAGATGACAAAGATACTGATATGCCACTAGTTATTCTTTCCTCTGGCCCTACCAATTTTACCTTGCCGATATACATGTGGACGGTCATAAAATACATTTTTCTGCTTAACAGTAACCTTCTCCGCTCGTTTAACCTCCATTTACACAAACTCACATGTGTCAAAGTCGCTATTGATAAATAAGAAAAATAGGAAAAAAATTTTTTTTTTCCATCACTTGTCTCGTAATTCCACAGAGGTTTTTACAGCACGTTTGCATCAACTTCTCAGGTCATCAACAAACGGCTGGTCAGTTCAGCTTTAACCATAGACGTACGTTTCGTCCTTCCGGACTCATCAGTATGGTGCGATCATATATCCAACTAGATCAACTAGGACCTAGAGGATTGTGATACCGACTTAGCTGAACTGACTGATGTTAACCTATCTACAACGGTAACATGACATGAGAGCTATGGAGCCACTCGTGGTGCCATCTACCGACAAAATCGCAAACTGCTTGACAGCTATTGAAATAAAACAAAAGACAAAATGTCTATTGCGATGTGGAATTGAGTCTCAATAAATAAGAAAAATAGGAAAAAAAAATTATTTTTTTTCCATCACTTGTCTCGTAATTCACAATCATCACAATCCTCTAGGTCCTAGTTGATCTAGTTGGATATATGATCGCACCATACTGATGAGTCCGGAAGGACGAAACGTACGTCTATGGTTAAAGCTGAACTGACCAGCCGTTTGTTGATGACCTGAGAAGTTGATGCAAACGTGCTGTAAAAACCTCTGTGGAATTACGAGACAAGTGATGGAAAAAAAAAAAAATTTTTTTCCTATTTTTCTTATTTATTAAGACTCAATTCCACATCGCAATAGACATTTTGTCTTTTGTTTTATTTCGCTATTGATATTTGTAAATTAAATTTAAATGTAGTACCAACATAAATATACTTAACCAAAAACATGACCAAGTAAAAGTTACTAACAATATCACCCTTAGCTTATCACTGGTGAAAGTTGATATGACGTCATCAGAATATCATCGAAAATCGGTGTAGTTATAAAATAGGTGTCTGGAAACCAAATCCCAGTCCTTTCCAGTGGAAACATTCCGCGTCACCGAGACCAAAGAAGGCCCGCTAAGTGCACAGTATGATCCATAGATTGACTTAAATTTCGCTGAGTACCACTGATTATAAAACAGAAGTAGCTACAATTGAAACGATAGCTACAAATAACGGGTACAATATATATATATATATATATATATATATATATATATATATATATATATATATATATATATATATATATATATATATATATATATATATATATATATATATAGATATATATATATATATATATATATATATATATATATATATATAAATATTTTTAGTTTAATGCATAATTAGCATTATTACATCTCATATATATATATATATATATATATATATATATATATATATATATATATATATATATATATATATATATATATATAAATAATAATGTTGACTACTTTGTCTAACTTTACAGTGTGGATGTGTGTCCGAGTTAGAGATGCGCATTTTCAGTAAAAATGAAACCCGGCCCGAACGGTAACCAGCAATGAACCAACCCAACCCGACCCGACCCGACCGGTATCTGTTCCGAACCGACCCGAATCCGACCCGACCGATATCTGTTCCGAACCGACCCGAACCCGACACGAAATGAACAAGTCTGACCCGAACGGTACCTGGCCCGAACTGAACCAGCCCGAACTGAACCAACCCGACTTGAACGGTACCGACCCGAAATGAACCAATCCGACCTGAACGGTTCCAACCCGAAATGAACCAACCCGACTTGAACGGTGTCGACCCGAAATGAACTGTCTCGACCCGAACCCGACCCGAAGTGAAAAAATCTTTGTTTACCTAAACAAAAACTAATATCAATTTTAAATGGCACGAGAAATACACCTATGTCTGTAGTCTTACCACGCCAGAAATGATTACTTACGTGTTGACGTCTGGTAAACACCCGCACGGTAACATATCATTAGTTTTTAAATTATAACTACGTATTTTAATGAACCTGTTTCAGTAAATATTATAATACAATAACTGTTTTTGAAACTAACATTTTGCCTTTTATCAGTAAAAATGAGTTTAAAGGGTAAATGTACGGTCAACCTCGCAAGAAATTAAAGCAGGGACGTGTTTCAAGTATAGCAATTAAGCTTGAAGCCAAATCAGCATTACCATTTAAAATTTTATTTATTTGTATAATTCTTTTTAAATCCAGCGTTATTTTTATTGCTCTATCACATACTTTCTTATCTGTTTTTCACACAAACGCACTATACTTCGCTTCAAAATGGGCTGGAATTATAAATCAGTCCGTCAAACATAGTATTCCAGTGGCGCGTCAATAATTTTTTGTTTGTTGATGATTCTCAAAAGAACTGAATTCGATAGAGATCGACCGTTTCAGCTCCCAATTATTTTTTAGAGATCAGCTGAAGTCACTTTATATTAAAATAAATATAAATTTTGCAAATTTGCAGATAATGTAAATACATAAGCAAATCTCCATGAAAACTTCTCTCTACGGCTATGCAAGTCTTCAAAAGGGATTATTGAAAGTTTTAGTGAGGTCTTTCTATTGTTAGATATAGCTAGAGAAGTAAATTTTGTTCAGATACAAAGTGGGTGGTGCCCTAGTAAAGTTATATCTAATATTTTTAGTGAGTTTACTTGCCGCATCCCTGACAAAAATCCAGTAAAATTATTACAAATTTTGATATATTATACCAGCTCCTTTCGAAACGAAGTACAATGAGAAATTATAGAAAATTCAAATCAAAGAGAGAGATAAAAATTACCTGGAATTGGGTAAATTATATAATAAAACTGGAAAATATCGAGTAAAGTAAATAGGTCTGAATTTCAAACTCAACCAACTATAATTATTTCTTCGATAGCCAATGAAATATTTTGAACAAACATTCAATAAATATATATTCCTTATAATTTTAAATCGATATTCTTTTTCAAAGAACTCTTGATTTTACTTTTTCATTTTAGAGAGGTTTGAAAATCTGGTTGTCGTTTATTATCCCGTTATAGCCATTGTTATTATTTCAAGTATAATTCGCAATTCCGGCAATATACCTGGGAATGGGAAAATTCTTTGATAGAACATAGAAGGATACCTGGTACCAAAATTAGAAATTACACTTCCACCGTAGTTGGTCATCTGGATGACATAAAATTTTATAATAATCTCTTCTTGCATGAATTGTGTCATATGAACTGCCGTCCGCACGATTATAGAAATGAACAGAGATGAACCAACCCGATCCGAACCCGAGCCGAACCCGGAGCTGAGAGAACTCGTACTGAACCAGCCCGACTCGACCGGAACCAACCCGACGTGAACGGTACCTGACCCGAACTGAACCAACCCGACGTGAACGGTACCTGACCCGAACCCGACCCGACCCGAATTTGAACCAACCCGACGTGAACGGTACCTGACCCGAACTGAACCAACCCGGCTCGAAATGAACCAACCCGAGCTGAACGGTACCTGAACTGTACCGACCCGAACCCGACCCGAACCCGACCCGACCCGAACTTATCCAGCCCGACCCGAACTGAACCAACCCGACGTGATCGGTACCTGACCCGAACCCGACCCGAACTTTATATTTGGATATAAAATCGACCCGAAACCCGACGGTGGTTCGGGTCGGGTCGGGTCGGGTTTCGGGTTCGGGTTGAAATGCGCATCTCTAGTCCGAGTGTGCAATATCTCATGAACGAGATAAGGTTTGTTAATGAAACTTGGTAATTATAAGTTTCATGAAAATACGAAGAGCTGAGTTCATTTTGAATGAAATTGAAAAACCGGAAGAGGAAGTTTACTGGACACACAAATCAGTAAATTCCATTTATTTCAAAAATGGAATCAATTACGAAAAAAAGTTTCAAATTATAAATATTTGGAACATAAAATGTTATTTGCAATTTTTCTGTATATGCGTCTGATTTTGAGAAAAACTAATTTTTATATTTAAAAATATATTTCAATAATCAAAGTAGCATTAGAAACAAAAAACGTCAATTTTAATTTTCGTTTTATCTAGTTATCTATGTCCTTTTGCGGAAAAGCAATTATATCATTAAATTGTGAAACTAATTTGGCAATTTTGCCTCAATTTAATCGACTTCGTATCTTACAGTTTTTGAGATACCTAGGGTTAGGTTCGAAAAACGGACAGTCTGTATATGCCTCATCAGTAAAGTTAGACATAAAGTAGTCAACATTACTAAAAAAATATTGTTGGAAATCAATCATTATCGGTGCATCTATTTTGTAATTGGCGCTATAACGCAGAGGGCAGCACAGATACTTTTATATTCTTTCTCTCTCACTAATATGATGTTCTATTGTTAAATATATGTTAGTAACGGTTTGTTTTGTGTCAATGCACATTTAATTGTATTTCTTTCCTTAATAAACTTTTTCGTATAATTCTTGTCGTTTTTGTCACTCGCCACACCGAGCAACTCAACAATTATACGTAAACAAATTTGATATTTTATATGTTTCAAATAGATAAATGCTGAATTATTGAAAAACTTAATTAAATGTTTAATAATATTATATAACATTCATATATTCTAAATATTAAATATGCTGTGTATAAGAAAGTCGTGTGGTGCCCACACCAGATTTTTCTTGATTGAATACTCTTATTTGAATATAAATGTGATATTACGTACGTTAAAAGTGTTGTAACGTAACACCAATCACCTACTAACATGAACATACGTAAATAATTGTATTTCATGGAGGGTTGCCACGGTATTGTTATTTAATTGGACATTCACTAGGTGCTTCTTATTAAGCGACAAAAATCGACGCATGAGGGCAGACTGCATTTACGATTTGTGTATTTTGAAGAAGTAAAAGAAGCGATTGTGTTGAAAAAGAGAGCATATTTGCGATTTATAAATGTGAAAGATATGCCTGGAAGTTTACGTGATGAATGCTTGAATTCAAGAGGTTAAATAAATGTGTTAAGAGAGTAGTGAGAGAAAGCAAGGCGCGTTCTGATGATTTGATGAATGAAAGATTGACTAATGATTTTAGTATGAATAAAAGAGTGTTTCGGTTGTGAGTGAAGAGATTGAGTGGTGGCAATGTAAGGGCAGTGAAAGCAATTAAGAGTGCGGATTATGAGTTATTGTGGAATGAATTGGATGTTAATAATAGATGGTGTGAGTACTTTAGGGCTTTATATGGTAGCATTAATAGACCGAATTTTTGTAGTGAAAATGTTAGAGAAAAAGTTAGTAGTGATGAATGGGATGTAGATGAGAGTGATGTTAGTTTTTCAATGATGCGTCCGAAGAGTGGTAAGGCTCCCGGTTTCGATGGTATATCGAATGAGATGTTGAAGTATGGAGGCGAAAGGTTATTTAACAGGTTAGTTTATTTGGTTATCTTTTGTTTAAAACTGTGTGTGGCTCCTGATGATTGGAAACGTGCTATCATTTGTCCTTTATTTAAAGGTAAAGGTAATTGAAGTGAATGTACTAATTTTCGTGCGATAAGTTTGCTGAGTGTGGTAGGGAAGTTGTACGGGAAGATTCTTATTCATAAGGTACGAACCTTAACAATCTCCAAGTTAAGCGATATTCAAGGTGGTTTTTTTCCTGAGAGAGGGTGTGTGGATCAATTATTTTCTCTTCATATCATTGTTCAAAAGTCACTTCTAAGAACAAGAAGCTGTTCTGTGGCTTTCTCGATCTTAAAAAAGCATATGATAGTGTTCATCGCGAGACATTATTGTACTGCTACAGTACGGTATAAATGATAATATTTTGGAGGAAATTCGTGCGCTGTATGAAGGTAGTGAGGCTGTGGTGAGAGTTAATGGTAGATTGAGTGATAGGTTTTGTATAGATATTAGCGTGAAACAAGGTTGTGGGATGTCTCCGTGACTCTTTAATTTGTAAATGGATGTGTTGTTACGAACGGTGTTGAATGGGGTAGATGGAATACATATTGGTTGTAGTATTGTGCCTGCGTTAGCGTATTCAGATGATGTTATGGGTGAATCTGAAAAGCAAAGCGATTTGGTGACTGACTGCAATGTTTCGGTGAATGGTGTGCGATGGGGTCAAGTGAATGAGTTTTTATATTTGGATAGTATGTTTTCGAGGGATGGACCATATTTATTGTGAGATTGAAAGAAGAGTATCTTCGGAATGCAAAGTATTGGGTGCTCTGGGAATATTTGCTCGAAATGTGAATGTTTCCAGAGATGCTCGATTGAGTATTTATAATGGTGTTTTAGTGCCTACATTGATGTATGGTAGCGAAAGTTGGGTGTGGATGAAGAGACATGAACGTCGTCTAACTACTGTGGAAATAAGGCATTTGCGGGGTGTATGTGGTTATACTAGAAGAGACCGGAATAGATTGGTGTATGATGAGTGTGAAATTGAGAATATTGTACTGAAAAAAGTAGGTATAAGTTAGTTGAGATTGTTTGGGCATGTAGAACGTATGTCGTATGAGAGATTGATGAAACAGGTATATGTTGAGGGTGACCTATGAATAAGTGGATGAATATGATTGAAGGATTGTTGCGTGAACGAAAGTTTCCGAGTATGAGGAACAAACTTGCTTGTATGAAAGCAATTATGAATGTGGATGAAGCTAAAGTGTTGTATCAGAATAGGAACGTTTGGCGAAGATTAATTGCGGAATGAATCTGATGATTTTTGAAAAGTGCAGGATTTTAGATTTCAGTTTTGTTGTTTAGTAATTTCATTAGAGAGTTTACATGTAATTGTGTGAAATTCACTTTCAAAAACAAGCGCAGGACGACACTCCCTTCGGTTCTTATTTTCTTTATTCGTTTTCTGATCATATATTGAGTGTTTAACTGCAATTGTGTGGAATTCACTTTTGAGAACAAGCGTAGAGCGACACTCCCTTCTTTTCTTATCTTTTAATTTGTTTTCAGTTCTTACGTAGAGTATTTAACTGCAATTGTGTGAAATTCACTTACAAAAACAAGCGCAGGGCGACACTCCCTTCCTTTCTTATCTTTTTATTTCATTTTCAGTTACTGCATTGTGTGCACTTTTCTTTCATATACAAGTGCAGGCTATCGCTTTCATCTTTTCTAATCTTTGTAGATTCGTTGTTAGATTCGTTATTAAATTCGGTGTTAGGAGTAAGTGTGAGTAATTTGAGATGTTTTATGGATGTTATGTACGTTGAAGACAGAAGATGAATGATAAGTGAATAGGAATGATATGATTGAAGGTTTATTGTGGGATAAATGATTTTAGTGTAATAAATGATTGACTTTATATCGAGTGATCTATGAATGTGGTTGAAGTGAGGGTGGTGTGCTTGGATGAGAATATTTGACGACAGCTGATTGTTTAATGAGTGTGATGAGTGAATATTTTATGAGTGATTTTAGGGTTCATGCTACCCCATTTGTTGGGATATAGCGTGAAGATATGTACGTATGTATGTTAATAATATTAACTTACATAAATTTTATTTTATTTTCTTAACGGAGGCATATACTAACAACCATTCAATTAACAACATGGAGTGAACGTGAGTTGACACAAGTTTACTTATAAATCGTGTAAACTGAAAGCACCCACTAAATACTTCTTTATTTTATTTTTTGTAATACTATAATAAAGTGTACAGAATGGCAATTTTCATGACATACTCGTTAAAATCCTTTACCTGTAACATTCTTTACAATAAACAAATCAGAATAAAAGGAAACATCGATCGATAGTGTGTGGCTACGACTATAGCGGGACCGATCTAGTTTCTGCTATAAATTTACGATGTGGTTAAATGATGACGTCATACTAATTTATACCGCCAGGTGGATCCATGTAGTTTAATGGTGTAACTACCGTTGCCACAGTGGCTATATCAATTGGAACAGATCCCCAGTATTCAAGATAAATAATTTACAAGTTCAAATTCCAAATTAATTTATGTTCTGTTGGTACACTGGAAATTTAACGTATTAAAAGAAAAAAAATATTTCACACAGACAATTTAATTTTGCTGGCGTAATTTAATGAAACTGTCAAAAATAATTCCAAATTTTTCGGCTACTCTCTTATTGCTACGGTAATCAAGTGCTTGCAATTTGTTTACAATATTTTAATAATTTTAATGTGTTATCTGTGTATGTCACTAAAATTCACCAAAATAAAACAAACTAATAAGAAGTAGAAAATAAATAAAAATATATATTTATTAACAAAAAAAGAAAACTTCCAAAAGAACAAATATACATAATCGTTTTAGTATCTTAGTAATATCTGCATTTAACATAATGACTATTATGAACAAAGTAACAATGAGCCTAAGCTATAATTGAGATAATAAACAACTCTTAATAACAAATAAATATTACTACTAAATTTTACAATAAATATACAAAATGGTTACCTTCTTTTATAGGGCACCGATGGTATTGACAATAAATTTCTTCACACTGGTTTATTTAATCAATTCTCGGCCCAACTTAATTTATTTCAATTCTATTTATTTTTCCCCACTTAAGATACGTTAATACAATAATAACTCATGCAAAATAAGGCGAATACAGATATATAGTCAGCTGAGCAGTTCATTAGTGTGCATAGTGTCACGGGATTAGTATTTTACTGAGTAACTACGGTCGTGCCAAATCCCATAAACCCTGTTTGTATCTGAATATAAAAATAAGAATTTTTCGCAGTTACATCCATTAGTGTTTATGAAAGGATTTAAAACTCACTTTTACAACTGAGCGCTGGATGCACTATACTGAACCCCCTATAATACATTCTAGTAATATTAACGTGATATTCGACAATTAAATATTCATGATAACAGTGACAGATTAAAATATTTAAAACAATTTGCAAGTACTTTTCGTCGTAGCAATAAAAGAATAGAAGAAAAATGATGTTCTTTTTTATTAATTTCATTAAATTACGCTATTAAAATGAAATAATTTCTATTAATTAATATGTAGGAATACTGGCAGTCTTGTGCTGTAAAATATGATTCCATAATTTTTTACCAGTCACATTTTATTTATAAAAAAACTGATCCTTACTGTCTATGCCAACATGGTATATTTTACTTAGACTATATAAAATGAGAAACACATGAGCGGTACCACTACTATTCGCGCATGATAAATAGAGCTGCATAAGATTGATTTGACTCCAAAATTTAAAATATCATTAAGTTAGTGAGAATTCAGGAAAAACTGAGAAAAAACAAACAATAACCTAAATAATTGCAAATTATTTTGATTTAGATAGTAAAACTAAGTAAATAGAACCGTTCTGACAAAAAAAGAAAAAAACACACGTATCGGTAAAATAGGCAAAATCTATGTAGGCTCAAATAAAAGCATTTTATTCAAAACTAATGTCTTAACTCTAAAGATATGCAGATAAAAGAAATTGTAGTAATATTGAAATTCCTTCTTGACTAATATGTCAACTTATTTAGACACTCACCATTTCTATAAGTACCGGTGATACAATATTACAAATCGCCACGTTAGAAGTAAGTTCCGTAGCCATAGAAGCAATGAAGCTGGTGATGCAGAGAACCACGAAAGACGGCATCTTGTTCAAGACGGTGAGTTTCTGACCCAGGTAGGCCGACATGCCGGAGGCCGAGCCTGCGCTGGCCAATGCGAAGCCGCCACCCAACAGGAACAGCAGCCCCCACGGCATCTTCTGCTGCAGTACCTTCCACGGCACCAGCGGACTAGAGGTACTCACTGGTCGAGCTGTCTCTGGAACATAAACATTCCATTTGTTCCTATATTCTAACATAAACTCCGATTTATTTTTAAAAGTAGAAGGTAATGAGTTATTTTTGATTAACAATACATTATGTTGAACTTTCATTATCTTGTTTATTGGTAAAATTACAATTAATAAAAATTAAAAGTTATAACACGTGCAAATTATAATTAAAAACTTAAAAATTATAACATAATGTTCTACTGCTATTAATTTACTATCGTCATCAAGTGATACTGACTAATTACTTGTTTTTACCAGCTTTATGTATAGTGTTGTAGAGGCGATCTTTTGTAACGGGAGTCAAGTTAGGTATGATGGAAATTAAGATCAGTATGATGGTAACCGAGTCAGGTGTCACTGGTTGGTTGTCAGATGTTTTTTTTATTGAGAAATCGTGGTGTGAATTCGGGTTCCGATTTTTAGTCCAGCATATGCTGCAATATATTTTCTCTAGATAGATCTAATTTCCATGCTTGGCCGACTGTAAATTTCTTTCTTATTTTTCGGCTTCTTTGAATTTTATTCAGTACCATCTGTTCTATCTTCAAGACTCGCGCTTCCTCCCATTGTATGTGGTGGTAGTGGCCATTTCCGATTATGATGTCTCATCTCTTTTGTATGTCGTTTGTATTCTTTGATTCTTGTTTGGTTTGGTCGTTTGGTTTCTACAATGTATGCTTTCCTGTATTCATCTGATAGATTCCAGTTGATATTTTTAGAATAAGTTCCGGTTTCGTCGTTGCCAAGATGTTCTTGATTATAACTGTGGTATAGAATTTCGTTGATACAGAGTACTGAAAATAGAGACTGCAGTTTTGAAGGGCTATTAAAAAAAATTCACAACTAACAGAAATGGTATTTATTTTATTTTATTCGGTACATAATGCCATTTTATGCATCAAATCGTCAGAAAAATGATGGCGTTCAGCAGCGATACATTGATGAAGGCGATTTCTGCAGTTTTAAGCTGCATTTTAGCACATCTCGACGGGTATAATACTATTTCCTCCCGAAATAGATCCTTAAGTATTTCCATGGTATGAGGCCGATGTTTAAAAATATTTTCTCTTATATAGCCCGACAGGAAGAAGTCGCAAATGCTCAAATTAGGTAAGAGCGCGGGCTACCCTATGTCACCCCTTAGAGAGACGAGGTGCGTAGGGAACATCTATCACAGTTTTGTTATTGAAACTCTAGCAGTATTGGCCGTAGCACCGTCCTGTTGAAACCGGATGTCTCCCAGATCTATTTCCTCTGGTAGTTCTTCCAATTGAGGTTCAAAAAAAATAATTCCAACATGGAAACGTTGAGCCTTGTCAGTGACGGTTCGTCCATTCTCGTTAATTAAATAAGGGCAAATCATCCCCTTCTGGAAAGTGAAGTTGCCTTAGGACATTTACAGCTCAGTACCGAAAATTTTATTTATTCACCGCTTCACAGAGATGGAAGTGCGCCTCGTCACTACTGAAAAAATTTGACCTCACATGGATACGGTTAAACATTCCTTGGGAGCGATTCATGCGATTTTCATAGCCAGGAGGCTTCAACTCTTGGACAATCATAATCTTGTAGGGGCGGAATGATAAGTCTTGATGCAAAATCCTCTTTAATGAGCAATTGTATGCTTCCGGACAGAGCGCCTAAGGCAACAGTTCGATAGCTTCTCTCATTTTCGGATGTTCTTACCGTTTTGAGTTTTCTTTAACCCCTAGGTGTGGAACCAGTTTCTTCGAATGTACGCACCCATCTCTCATTTAAATTACGGTGGGGGACGGCATTACGACGCGCAAGATTGAAGTGCTGCCGGAAGGCCTGCTTGGTGGCGACAAAAGAACGGCTATTTTTAAGAAACGTGCGGACGGCGAAGCCTGGATGTTGTCCAGACCAAACCATTGGTAACGACTGAAAGCGGCACAACCCTCCCTATACAATGAGACTCCTCCCAGATTTCTATCTCCACCACACGGAATGTACCGACCCTTCATATCTGCACTGTTTTGCCGTACCCTGTATTTTGAACTTGGTGACAATTCTCTTGGTTTTGTCCAAGAGACCCTTTACGTATGGAATGTATAGTTCATTCTTCTCTTCTTCACCTTTTTCTGTCTGTCTCATGTTCGTTGATAGACTCTTCTTCACCAGTCTCGTGATCGTGTTGTTCTTGTATCCGTTGCCTTGTAAGGTATTTGTAATATTTTTGACTTCTTTGAAAAAGATTAAAGAAAGAAGAATGAACTTTACATTCCATACATAAAAAGTATGTCGGACAAAATTAAGATAATTACCACCAAGTTCAAAATATCAATGAGATTCCAAACAACAATTACTATCAAGAACATATGTTCTTGATAGTAATTGTTGTTTGGAATCCATATCCATATGGGCAACGACGAAATCGCAACATATTTAAACTATCAACAAGAATCTACCACGTGAATGGGGGAAACCAAACGACCGCTGGAGAATAACGGACACAGATGACATAAAGAAAAATGGAAACCCGAATCCCTACCATAATCTCTCAACAAAATACATCTGCTAACCAACCAGTGGCATCTGACTTAGCACCGCGTTGTGTTATAATTTTTAATTTTTATTAATTGTAATTTTATCAATAAACAAGATAATGGAAGTTCAACACAAAATGTTATGAATAAAAAATAAGCGCCGATAGATATAACGCACTTTCTTAAAGTCGACCTGTTCACCATGAGACGTGATAACAAGGGGGAAGAGGGTGCCAGTGGCGACTCGTGCTTAGGCACTGTGGCCCCGCAACCCCTCCAACCCCTAAAGGAAAAATAAAAAATCCAAATTGGTTTTTGTTTCAAAATAATAACAATATCAAGCATTATATAAATACAATATAACTTTTTAAAGGTATAAATTACGTTTGAACATCGTAAATAAACAATTAATTGCTCTAAATTGTGAAATAAGTGCACGGAGAACTGCTCCTAAGGCTAATATAGGAATCATTGGCAATGCTAGAAGAACAGTGAGTGGCAGTAGCGCGTACAGTAAATGCTTGCGTGTACGAAGTCGTGTATAAGTTTGTTTAAGGCTAGTTAATTATTTAAGTAAGATACTAAGATATTAGCCGATTTTTCTTACGTAAATTTTCTTAATCGTATTTTGTATCTTCTTTTATTATAAATATGAATTTATTTCATACTTATATATTATTTCTATATGCTTATTAATAAACTGGTATACTTGTATATTAAACAACTTACAAATTTCACAAAGACGCTTGTAAGGGGAGGAGGACAAATGTAACTCAGACCAGCGTTCAGATACTATTTTACCCAGATATATCAACAAATATCGTCTAAGCAAAGCGCGCAAATTCAAGGAAGCTACTCTACAAATAATGATCCAATGAATACTGAAATTATAATAATATATGTATATACTAATAAAATTGATAAACAAGGCTCTGTTAAGTCAATTTTTAAAAAGATACTTAAAGTGGCCGTAGAGTCAACTCATACTATGTAAGGATTTGCAAGTATGAAAGGTGAGATAACGAGAAGCTTGGACTAAAATGATACCCTCACACCTTGAATTACATTCAAAATTAAAATCACGTATTGGCAGCATTTCAAATAAATGCGCATCAAGTTGCTCCTTATTTCTGTAACTGAGTGTACATGAGGCTGAACTCATTGCGAGTCGCGCGGCATGCATAATTCCTATAAAACATGAACTTGGTTTTCTTATTATAATAGGAACGAATGTTACTGATGATTGCTAATAGTTTATAATTTTCTGGAATAAAATAGATAACTTTTCAGATGCTGTTTTTTAAAAAAAATGTCATTTGAATTATAACACACAAAATTTTACAAAAAAATTGTGGACAAAAATTCAAAAAGCGACATTAAACAAACAGCTTGAACTAATGAACAATATTTTTGTTGTTTAAAAAATCGTAAGTTTTATGTTAATTTTAATAGAAAAATGACTAATAGTCAGCCACATTCAGATAGTATTTAATTAGTCTGTATCTCTCAAAGCTGAGTTAAATAAATAAATAAATATATCATCACGCCTTTTATCCATTACTGGGTGTGGCACTCTGGCAAAGCAGATCTCGGTAATGAGACAGTACATGTCTATATTATTCGTTTTGTTTAATTTATTGTGAAATATTGTATATTTAAATTTTTATGTAATTTTTATAATAAAGTCACGATTGATAAAGCAGTTATCAGAACGTATTGAATTCTAGTGATAGACATTAATCAACGGCGGCAGCTGGAGACGTGCTAATCAGCTGACATAAGCATAACAATCAATAATAGTTGGGTTTAAATCAACTTCTCGATTCGGTGTTTTAAGAATTTTTCCATTTGTATATGTGCATATGTGTTCCGAATTATTTTTTCTAGAACCCAGACGCCAACGTCATCAAATCACAAATATATCCAAAATGTAGTCTCAACACCCATGTCAGACACCGCCGACATCACCGAACAAAAGGGGATGCAGGTGAATTCAACGTCGCATCCTAGTTTTCCAGGGGAAACCAGGGGGAAATCTTGCAATAGTTGAGGGTTCAGTGAAGTGATAGTAAGTTAACGGAAAGAGCCAGAAAGAAGCGGTCAACAGTGAAGAGAATATGAGAGTAGTCCCAAGCAGCAGTCGAATCCAAGAGCAGTCCAGAGGTGCAACAAAGGCAGAGCCCGCTTCAAGTTCTCTGAAAAGGCTCTGGTTTGACTCTGGTCAGAGTGTCAACCAATCAACAACTTTCATCAAAATCCTTTAAATCTTTTCTTTATCATTGCTATTGTTACACCAGGAACGGGTGACACACATTCTTCCTCATCATGCTGCTGTGACTACGCTAGGCAGTGTTGCCAATTTGGAGATTTTGTCGCTAAATCTAGAGAAATTCACTATCGTAACGCGACTTTTTAAAAGAATTTGCGACTTGTCGCAAATCTAGAGTTTTAGATACATTACTAGCGACATTTCTGGAGATATTTTTTCCCCAAACTGTGATTTCATACAAATACAATATATTATATAAATAATTCAAATAGGAATTTTTTTGCTATTGGTATTTCGTGATTTCAACTAATAACATAACTTCGTTCCAAGTTTACAAGTTGTTGACTTCTTGAGGCAGAACGTCAAAATCGTAATACCAGTTTGAATTTATTTTTATTTTTTATGTCTTGTACAGAGATATACCTGTTTAGTATAGTATTTTTTATTTACCTTATAGTAAGTACTTGATATGCAGACTGATTGTAAAGTTTGTGATATTTTAAATGTATATATTAGTCTTGCTATAAAATAAAAATTATAAATATTCAATTTATATAAAATGTTATTTGTTGAAGTTTTTATTATAGATATATGAAATTTAAAAAAAATATATAATCTAGAGATATTCTGGCGAATTTTAATTTTTTATTAGAGATATCTGGAGGTTTTTAAAAATTATAATCTAGAGATATTCTGGAGACTTTTTATATGCAATCTAGAGACTTTTTGTTAACGTTAGTTGGCAACACTGACGCTAGGTATGGGTGGCACACGTTCTTCCTTATCATGCTGCTATGGCTACGCCAGCAACGGATGACACCATTCTATGACAACATCCTTTGCTGATCATTAAAATTTCCACAGGATTTACCCTCATTCTGATTAATGGCAACCACATATGTGTTCTTATTATGTATTTTCCCAATGAATTATATTAATGCTAAAAGATTATTACAATGATATTAATATTAATTATCACGACGATTTTGCTGATTAAGTATTTCTTGCTAGTTGTTTAACACAACTCTGAGCACCGTCTGAATGAACCCTCAAGATGGACACTATTGCAACAATACTGATCCATCGATTTATCAATAATTTAACAAAGATCTCGGTGCATCGAAAAATTGTTGTGATAACTCTGAAAGTAATAACTCTGTTACGTTCTAAATTAAATATTATAATATGTACTTGCAGTTGCAGTTGTTCCAGCCGAGGTTCCAGCAAGCATGCTGAGATATTTTGACAATATTTAATTATTGTTTTGTCTCTCTGCTTGGTGTTTATTGTCGTGTTTTTTCCTCTTTTTCACTATTTATTTCACGATAGCACTTTGTCAAAATTCACATAATAAATCTTAGTTTGTTAGTTATTAGAATTTTAATAAATGCACAATCACAGTCATGTCTTTTTAAAGGAATTTAATTCTTCCATTTACTTGCACCCGTCCTATATTCCCTCGTCATTGAACAGCTACTTCGTATTATGTTTCAAGGCTACATTATTCGAGATTTAAACACAACGTAGGTCCAAAATTAATAATTATTTAAATTCTATTTAAATTCATTTTAAATTACTAGACGATTACGCGTTACTGTATTTGTGCAATATTTATTTTATTTCATAAATCGTAACTGTTACAGTAAGTGATATATTTATGCGCGTGAAGTGCGCTTACCAGCCGTCAAATCACGGCCCCCGTAGATGTTAGTGGTATGGAAGCCACAGTTGTAATTTTTAATGTTGTAACAAATCATGGTGATCAAAACGAGAATTTATCTTGACCACTGATTGTCGACGTGCTGAAGTTGAATAATAAGTAATAAACGCTGCAAGTGTGAGTAGTAACTAACATAAAATAAGGATAATGAATTAATTAAACAACAAATAACAAATTATTAACCCCCTCGAATATTCTTCTACTCACGAATCATAACTATTGACTACTTACGTACTATCTACTATCTACGAACTGTGTGCTACATTGTGTACTATCTCTACGAACTATTTGAAACTACGGCATTTATAGTAAATAAATGCTAGATTGCAATAATTTCGCTGAATGTAACAAATGCCGCAAACGCTCGCGCGTGTTCCAAAAGGTGAATAACATGACATGTGTCTCAAAGACGCAATCTAATCAACAATTTTGCAAACGATTATTTCTTGTACATCCTATCTGTTACAATGTGGTGAAAATATTTGTCGACTGTTTGAATCGAACCAGGGTTCTCAGGACCCACAGACCGATTCGATACCACTGAGCCACCTACCCCATGATAGCTGAGTTGATAGTGAAAAAATCTAATTATAAAAAACCAATTTCTGAAATGTTTTATTTTATTACAACACGTACAAAAACTTTAGTTTTCCTTGTTTCGAGTGAAATAAACATTTTTAACTGCAACTCCTAGGGGCACGATTTGAGGCGAGAGTATCACGACAGTTAACGTTACAGCATAAACAATTTCACGAATGTCAGTTGTATTGATTAATAGCTATTTACTTACTAATGTGTTAATGAGAGCGATTAAAAATCCAGACATTTTAATGCGAGAGTGTAGCTAGTGCGTTAATTGTTAAAATTATTAATCGCCGGTTAACAAAAATTAGTTACAATTTTTATCCGTTGATCGTAACTTTTTAATTTGGAGAAAATTGAATTTTATTTCATTACAAATTTTTAAAGTTAGTAACATTTGTAATGTTAGGTTAGGAACGTACCTGTTACAAAACTTTTGATAACAGTGGATGAGTTCAGTTCATTAGCTAGCACCATTTGAAAGGAATGCCGTCTGAATATTATTTAGCTGAAAGTTTCAAAATCATTTCGATTGAAACTAAAATTAGAGAGAAATAAAAGGTTGCAACAAATTTAAAGGGTCAGTTCTTCTTTGTGATTTCGTATCAAATGTCGTACGTGATTGGTCGATTTAGAAGTGTACATGGCAGCATTTCACATGTTTTGGCTTGGCAGAATATCACTGTGTTTTGTTTGAAAGATTATTTTAACATTCTTGTACAAATTTAGCTTTAAAATATTTAATGGAATTGCTTATAAAATTTTGATTACTTTAACATATAAAATATAGCCATAGAAACTTCAAAATAATAGAAATTACAAATAAAAACATATATTTGATATGAACAGCTACATTTTTTCTGTGTCAAAAATGTAATTTATTTGTGCGTTCTCTCTACGGTTTTGTGATTTTCCAGAGATTTTTCATTATTTTGTAGGTAAGTACATATTATTTTTACGTATTTTCCAATTCTAATAATTATGTACATACTAGATAATGTAACATTTTCCATTATAAAATTGAATTATGATATGAAACAAATATCATATTTATAATGTTTGTAGTAAATTTAAACTAATTAATAATTTTTAATTATTATTATTATACTTTAATATAATTCTTCATTTTCTAATATGTACCATAATTATTTAATTTAGAATTTTTACTTTTTCATATGAATGCCTTTAACCAGTGATTCTTAATCTTTTCTCTTAAGGGGTAATACCACTCTTGGATTTTAGAAAAATCATTGTTTTTGTTATTAACAATATTTTAGTGTCATAAAAACAATATCCAGTTGGTCCTATAGAGAAAAAAAATCCTTAGGGTTCCTCAGAAGTCCACTAGGGTACGCTAATGCTGTAATGAACGTGTATGTGTGAGTACAGCTGTCAATCGATACCATGGAGACGCTTCATTTTGCTTTTTTAATTGATTTCTCTGTTTTATATAAAAATACATTTTATATTTCATTGTTTCGAAGTTAATAACATAAACAATATAAGTAATAAAACACCAGTTTATAGTGAGACAAATCCGAAATTGAAGAGACCGAAAATTTCAAAGCAGCGGCTGTTGAACCGTTATGAACTGGAGAAGCCACGCGTCGAGTATGCTGGTACATCGGCCAGAATATTATCAGCGATTTCAGATAAAAAATGTTTTACTACAGTCAATTCTTTCAAACATCAAATATTCCGAGTCAAACCGTATTTGCTGTTATGTAAAATAGGTTTAGAGGCTGCACATACAATACATCGTTTTATAGACGGATATTTCTCAAATTGTAGACAAATTTTAATGGCAACAATTATATGAATTACATAATAAAAATTGTCGGTTTGCTATTAATACTAATATCAAATAAGCAAAGTAGTAACTTAGCGGACGAATTTATATGTTTACATGCGAGATGCAGCCGAAGCCGTAATATACAATGAGGTCCGCTAAATCTGTTTTACTTAAGTAATGCATACATAATGTAACAAAACGGATTCAGAATTTAGTTTTGTTTATAAGGTATGATATTTCACTATCAACTCAGCTTCGAAAGATACAGACGAATTAAGCGTTATCTTAAGTATCTTTCTAAAGTTTACTTGACAGAGTTTATTTTGTTTATAAAATTTATTAGTGCATATATAATAACTACAGTATACTGTAGATCATTATTTATCAAGTTTATAGCTTTTCTGAATTGTCGCGTCTGGTTACACGGGATGTGATGACATATCTAGGTAAATTATAACTAAGCATGGGGTCGAATAGATTTAACCTCGTCTGGGTTTTTATGTAAACACATATGTGAAAACCGCTAGCTCGATCAAAACGACGATACCACCCCTTACCCTTTGACAGAACATCTCATGGAATACAACAATGATTAGTTAGTGGTGGTTTAGCATCGGTCGAGACAAGTTTGGATCTCGTCGTGAGTGCAAGATGTAGGTCTTGCAATGTATTTTGTAACTTAAAAATTAGTTTTATTCATACATTGTTGTTGGTTCCATTGCCGGGAAATTGTTTAATTTCAATATTAATCACATTAATAACTTTTGTCTTTTATAGTTTATAACTTCTGTAAATTTTACCATTTATATTTTTGTGCATTTATTTTACGTTTTATTAAATATATAAAAAAATGGGATGGCTAGCACAGTGGTATGAAGTCGGCCTGTGGATCCTGAGGTCCCTGGTTCGATTCCCACAGGCGACAAATTTTCATAATTTGAAAAAGCTATCCCTGTGGCTCCTCCACCACTAACATGTTTGGGGGCCGTGATTTGACGACTGGTAACCGCACTTCACGCGCAAAATATATCACTTACCGAGATCTGCTTTAGCAGAGTGCCACACCCAGTAATGGGTAGAAGGCGTGATGATATATTTATTTTTAAAATATTTATTTATATATTTTATTGTTTTAAAAATTATTATCTGGTTTTATCGTAGAACAATAATAAATGTAGGTATTATGAAATCAATAAATAAACAGTAATTTTCAAATCAAATGTTTTCCAAATTGTCTCTTAAATCGTCTCTAAAACAGTCCATTATCCTATAAAATATGTCTGTAAAACAGTCACTTTCCAATGAAATTCGTTAAATATGCAGCTAACGCGTCGCTTATTTTGGTATAGAGTGATTACGTCATCCTCACGGTAGGTTGTTGGTTCGATCCCAGACTTTAGAAATTGATATTTTTTTTTTAGATTTACTACAATTACATGATTTACTTAACTTTCTTTACAAACTAATATAATAGTGACTTATAACAGTGACTTATAACGATCAGTTTGACCTACTTAATTCATTAATTCAATCTACTTTGACTCTTTTACAAACTAATATAATAATGACTTATAACAGCGACTTACAACGATGAGATTGACCTACTTAATTCACTTAATTCACTTAATTTATTTTCTCACATGCCTTTGACTTTTTACCAAACACTAATACAATAATGACATAACTTCAATGACTTACTTAATTTATTATCTAATTAACTAGACTACAGTTTTAACTTACTTCACTATTTATTTACTCTCTATGACATTACATGACATTAATATGACATTATATGACATTACATGACATTATATGACATTATATGATATGACATGATATTGAGAATTGAATAAATTTTAACAAACTTAACTGAAACGATTTTACCCATTTTTAATATATATCCTTAACCTTGAGCTAATAATTAACAATTTAATAAATTTGATTAATTTTAAACAATAAATTGGAACGATTTTAGCATCATATACTTCTAAATATTGACAAATTAATCAATATCAACTATTTTTAAAAATATGGTCGTACCGTTTTCCTAAACAACTTACAAAAATGGTCGTACAGTTTTCTACAAACTTGCGAACAAATACATTAGAAAGATTTTAGACATTTTCATCATTTACTTGTCCTTGGCCTAATTATTCACAATATAATCAATTTTTTACTAGTTTTAGAAAATAAGTTACCACGATCTTAGCCATTATCAGCGTATCATTGACCTAATTATTGACAATTTAATCAAATTTACAAGTTTTTTAGAAAATGAAATGCCACGATTATTTAAAATTTAATCAAATTTACAAGTTTTTTAGTAACAAAATAATTTGTATTGGTTACATATTTTTTGATTTTAACAAATTTGAGGAAGAATTTCAGCTAATTTGCTCTGCAATTGCAGATTCCAGCTTCAGTTTTTATCATGTATTTAACAAATATTTTTTGATTTTGAACAAATTTTGTTTAAAATTTAACTAATTAGCGTATTAATAAATTAATTAGTATGAATATTTTGACAAATTTGTTGAATTTTTACTAGATTTTAAGATAAAATTAATTAACTAACTAATTAATTAATTAATTAATTAGTATGGACATTTTTGACAAATTAGTTGAATCTTTATGAGAATCGTGAAACAAAATTGCAATTATCTGTCTCTTTTTTGTAAAAAATTGTTATATTTTCGACAAACTTTGGGGAAAATTTTGCTAATTAGCTCTGCAATTGCAGATTCCAGCTTCAGTTTTTATCAATTTTTAACAAATTCGTTGATTTTTTTTTAATAAATTTCGAGGAAAATTTTGCTATTTAGTAAAGTAACAAAATAATTGGTATTGGTAACATATTTTTTTTATTACACAAATTTTAGGAATAATTTCAGCTAATTAGCTCTGCAATTGCAGATTTCAGCTTCGGTTTTTATCATTTATTAAACAAATTTTTAGATTTTGAACAAATTTTGTTTAAAATTTAACCAATTAGCGAATTAATAAATTAATTAATTAGTATGAATATTTTGACAAATCTGTTGAATCTTTACTAGATTTTAAAATATAATAAATAAATAAATAAATTAATTAATTAATTAGTATGGACTTTTTTGACAAATTCGTTGAATCATTACAAGATTTGTGAAACAAAATTGCAATTTTATGTTTTTTTTTTTTCGTATAAAATTCTTAGTTTTCCGACAAACTTTGGGGATAATTTAGCCAATTAGCTCTGCAATTGCAGATTCCAGCTAAAGTTTTTATCATTTATTTAATACATTTATTGATATTGAACAAATTTTGTTTAAAATTTAACTAATTAGCGTATTAACAAATTAATTAGTATGAATATTTTGACAAATTACGTTTTTTTTTTTGTTTCTACTAATTCTTTGATTCTTCACAAATTTCGGGGAAAATTCAGCTAATTAGTTCCGCAATTGCAGATTCCAGCTTCAAGTACTATGATTTTTAATAAATTTTGGGGAAAATTCACCTAATTTGCTCTGCAATTGCAGATTCCAGCTTAAGTTTCTAACAATTTTTGTCATTATCATCGTATCCTTTACCTAATTATTTACAATTTAATCAAATTTACAAGTATTTTAGAAAATTAAAAGCCACGAATTTAGTCATTATCAGCTTTTCAGTGACCTTGACCTAATTATTTACAATTTAATCAAATTTACAACTTTTTTAGAAAATAAAATGCAACAATTTTACTCATTATCAGTGTATCATTGACCTAATTATTTACAATTTAATCAAATTTACAAGTATTTTAGAAAATGCCACGATTTTTCTCACTATCAGTGTATCATTGACCTAATTATTTAAAATTTAATCAAATTTACAAGTATTTTGGAAAATTTAATGCTACGATTTTTGTAATTATCTGCTTTTCAGTGACCTTGAGCTAATTATTTAAAATTTAATCAAATTTACCAGTTTTTTAGAAAATAAAATGTCACGATTTTAGACATTATCAGTGTATCAGTGACCTTGACATACTTATTTACAATTTAATCAAATTTATAAGTTTTTTAGAAAATAAAATTCCACTATTTTAGCTATTATTGGCGTATCATTGACCTAATTATTGACAATTTAATCAAATTTACAAGTTTTTTAGAAAATAAAATGTCACGATTTTACCCATTATCAGCGTATCAGTGACCTAATTATTTACAATTTAATCAAATTTATAAGTTTTTTAGAAAATATAATACCACGATTTTAGTCATTATCAGCTTTTCAGTGACCTTGACATAATTATTTATAATTTAATCAAATTTACAAGTTTTTTAGAAAAAAACTTGTCATGATTTTACCCATTATCAGTGTATCAGTGACCTTGACATACTTATTTACAATTTAATCAAATTTATAAGTTTTTTAGAAAATAAAATGCCACGATATTAGCTATTATCACCGTATCATTTACCTAATTATTGACAATTTAATCAAATTTATAAGTATTTTAGAAAATAAAATTCCACTAATTAACGTATTAATAAATTAATTAGTATGAATATTTTGACAAATTTGATGATTTTTTACTAGATTTTAAAATAAAATAAATAAATAAATAAATTAATTAGTATGGACATTTTTGACAAATTCGTTCAATCTTTACAAGATTTGTGAAACAAAATTGCAATTTTTCTGTTTTTTTTGTAAAAAATTCTTAGATTTTTCGACAAACTTTGGGGATAATTTAGCTAATTAGCTCTGCAATTGCAGATTCCAGCTTCAGTTTTTATAAATTTTTAACTAATTCGTTGATTTTTTTTAATAAATTTTGAGCAAAATTTTGCTAATTAGCAAAGTAACAAAATAATTGGTATTGGTAACATATTTTTGGATTTTAATAAATTTGAGGAATAATTTCAGCTAATTAGCGCTGCAATTGCAGATTCCAGCTCAGTTTTTATCAATTTTTAACAAATTCGTCGAAGTTACTGTTTTAGAGACGATTTAAAAGATATTTTGGAAAATATTTTATTTGTTAAAATAACTGTTTTAGAGACGATTTAATAGACATTTTGGAAAATATTTTATTTGTTAAAATTACTGTTTTACAGACGATTTAAAATACATTTTGGAAAATATTTTATTTGTTAAAGTTACTGTTTTAGAGACGATTTAAAAGATATTTTGGAAAATATTTTATTTGTTAAAATAACTGTTTTAGAGACGATTTAAAAGACATTTTGGAAAATATTTTATTTGTTAAAGTTACTGTTTTAGAGACGATTTAAAAGATATTTTGGAAAATATTTTATTTGTTAAAATAACTGTTTTAGAGACGATTTAAGAGACATTTTGGAAAATATTTTATTTGTTAAAATTACTGTTTTAGAGACGATTTAAGAGACATTTTGGAAAATATTTTATTTGTTAAAATTACTGTTTTACAGACGATTTAAGAGACATTTTGGAAAATATTTTATTTGTTAAAATTACTGTTTTAGAGACGATTTAAGAGACATTTTGGAAAATATTTTATTTGTTAAAGTTACTGTTTTAGAGATGATTTAAAAGTTATTTTGGAAAATATTTCATTTGTTAAAATAACTGTTTTAGAGACGATTTAATAGACATTTTGGAAAATATTTTATTTGTTAAAATGACTGTTTTAGAGACGATTTAAAAGACATTGTGGAAAATATTTTATTTGTTAAAATTACTGTTTTAGGGACGATTTAAAAGACATTTTGGAAAATATTTTATTTGTTAAAATTACTGTTTTAGGGACGATTTAAGAGACATTTTGGAAAATATTTTATTTGTTAAAATGACTGTTTTACAGACGATTTAAGAGACATTTTGGAAAATATTTTATTTGTTAAAATTACTGTTTTAGAGACGATTTAAAAGACATTTTGGAAAATATTTTATTTGTTAAAATTACTGTTTTAGAGACGATTTAAGAGACATTTTGGAAAATATTTGATTTGAAAATTACTGTTTTAGACACAATTTGGAACACTTATTGAGAAATTAAAAGCGAACGCTAAGACCGTGTGAAGGCAACCCCGGCAGAAGCGGTGGAAAGCGGGATATGTTTGTTTAAAGCGCGAGCGAAGCGAGCCTCGCCAAAAACATGATTTAATATTTAACGAATTTCATTGGAAAGTGACTGTTTTACAGACATATTTTATAGGATAATGGACTGTTTTAGAGACGATTTAAGAGACAATTTGGAAAACATTTGATTTGAAAATTACTGTTTTAGAGACAATTTGGAACACTTATTGAGAATTTAAAATCGAACGCTAAGACCGTGTGAAGGCAACCCCGGCAGAAGCGGTGGAAAGCGGGATATGTTTGTTTAAAGCGCGAGCGAAGCGAGCCTCGCCAAAAACATGATTTAATATTTAACGAATTTCATTGGAAAGTGACTGTTTTACAGACATATTTTATAGGATAATGGACTGTTTTAGAGACGATTTAAGAGACAATTTGGAAAACATTTGATTTGAAAATTACTGTTTTAGAGACAATTTGGAACACTTGTTGAGAATTTAAAATCGAACGCTAAGACCGTGTGAAGGCAACCCCGGCAGAAGCGGTGGAAAGCGGGATATGTTTGTTTAAAGCGCGAGCGAAGCGAGCCTCGCCAAAAACATGATTTAATATTTAACGAATTTCATTGGAAAGTGACTGTTTTACAGACATATTTTATAGGATAATGGACTGTTTTAGAGACGATTTAAGAGACAATTTGGAAAACATTTGATTTGAAAATTACTGTTTTAGAGACAATTTGGAACACTTATTGAGAATTTAAAATCGAACGCTAAGACCGTGTGAAGGCAACCCCGGCAGAAGCGGTGGAAAGCGGGATATGTTTGTTTAAAGCGCGAGCGAAGCGAGCCTCGCCAAAAACATGATTTAATATTTAACGAATTTCATTGGAAAGTGACTGTTTTACAGACATATTTTATAGGATAATGGACTGTTTTAGAGACGATTTAAGAGACAATTTGGAAAACATTTGATTTGAAAATTACTGTTTTAGAGACAATTTGGAACACTTATTGAGAATTTAAAATCAAACGCTAAGACCCTGTGAAGGCAACCCCGGCAGAAGCGGTGGAAAGCGGGATATGTTTGTTTAAAGCGCGAGCGAAGCGAGCCTCGCCAAAAACATGATTTAATATTTAACGAATTTCATTGGAAAGTGACTGTTTTACAGACATATTTTATAGGATAATGGACTGTTTTAGAGACGATTTAAGAGACAATTTGGAAAACATTTGATTTGAAAATTACTGTTTTAGAGACAATTTGGAACACTTGTTGAGAATTTAAAATCGAACGCTAAGACCGTGTGAAGGCAACCCCGGCAGAAGCAGTGGAAAGCGGGATATGTTTGTTTAAAGCGCGAGCGAAGCGAGCCTCGCCAAAAACATGATTTAATATTTAACGAATTTCATTGGAAAGTGACTGTTTTACAGACATATTTTATAGGATAATGGACTGTTTTAGAGACGATTTAAGAGACAATTTGGAAAACATTTGATTTGAAAATTACTGTTTTAGAGACAATTTGGAACACTTATTGAGAATTTAAAATCGAACGCTAAGACCGTGTGAAGGCAACCCCGGCAGAAGCGGTGGAAAGCGGGATATGTTTGTTTAAAGCGCGAGCGAAGCGAGCCTCGCCAAAAACATGATTTAATATTTAACGAATTTCATTGGAAAGTGACTGTTTTACAGACATATTTTATAGGATAATGGACTGTTTTAGAGACGATTTAAGAGACAATTTGGAAAACATTTGATTTGAAAATTACTGTTTTAGAGACAATTTGGAACACTTGTTGAGAATTTAAAATCGAACGCTAAGACCGTGTGAAGGCAACCCCGGCAGAAGCGGTGGAAAGCGGGATATGTTTGTTTAAAGCGCGAGCGAAGCGAGCCTCGCCAAAAACATGATTTAATATTTAACGAATTTCATTGGAAAGTGACTGTTTTACAGACATATTTTATAGGATAATGGACTGTTTTAGAGACGATTTAAGAGACAATTTGGAAAACATTTGATTTGAAAATTACTGTTTTAGAGACAATTTGGAACACTTATTGAGAATTTAAAATCGAACGCTAAGACCGTGTGAAGGCAACCCCGGCAGAAGCGGTGGAAAGCGGGATATGTTTGTTTAAAGCGCGAGCGAAGCGAGCCTCGCCAAAAACATGATTTAATATTTAACGAATTTCATTGGAAAGTGACTGTTTTACAGACATATTTTATAGGATAATGGACTGTTTTAGAGACGATTTAAGAGACAATTTGGAAAACATTTGATTTGAAAATTACTGTTTTAGAGACAATTTGGAACTCTTGTTGAGAATTTAAAATCGAACGCTAAGACCGTGTGAAGGCAACCCCGGCCGAAGCGGTGGAAAGCGGGATATGTTTGTTTAAAGCGCGAGCGAAGCGAGCCTCGCCAAAAACATGATTTAATATTTAACGAATTTCATTGGAAAGTGACTGTTTTACAGACATATTTTATAGGATAATGGACTGTTTTAGAGACGATTTAAGAGACAATTTGGAAAACATTTGATTTGAAAATTACTGTTTTAGAGACAATTTGGAACACTTGTTGAGAATTTAAAATCGAACGCTAAGACCGTGTGAAGGCAACCCCGGCAGAAGCGGTGGAAAGCGGGATATGTTTGTTTAAAGCGCGAGCGAAGCGAGCCTCGCCAAAAACATGATTTAATATTTAACGAATTTCATTGGAAAGTGACTGTTTTACAGACATATTTTATAGGATAATGGACTGTTTTAGAGACGATTTAAGAGACAATTTGGAAAACATTTGATTTGAAAATTACTGTTTTAGAGACAATTTGGAACACTTGTTGAGAATTTAAAATCGAACGCTAAGACCGTGTGAAGGCAACCCCGGCAGAAGCGGTGGAAAGCGGGATATGTTTGTTTAAAGCGCGAGCGAAGCGAGCCTCGCCAAAAACATGATTTAATATTTAACGAATTTCATTGGAAAGTGACTGTTTTACAGACATATTTTATAGGATAATGGACTGTTTTAGAGACGATTTAAGAGACAATTTGGAAAACATTTGATTTGAAAATTACTGTTTTAGAGACAATTTGGAACACTTATTGAGAATTTAAAATCGAACGCTAAGACCGTGTGAAGGCAACCCCGGCAGAAGCGGTGGAAAGCGGGATATGTTTGTTTAAAGCGCGAGCGAAGCGAGCCTCGCCAAAAACATGATTTAATATTTAACGAATTTCATTGGAAAGTGACTGTTTTACAGACATATTTTATAGGATAATGGACTGTTTTAGAGACGATTTAAGAGACAATTTGGAAAACATTTGATTTGAAAATTACTGTTTTAGAGACAATTTGGAACACTTGTTGAGAATTTAAAATCGAACGCTAAGACCGTGTGAAGGCAACCCCGGCAGAAGCGGTGGAAAGCGGGATATGTTTGTTTAAAGCGCGAGCGAAGCGAGCCTCGCCAAAAACATGATTTAATATTTAACGAATTTCATTGGAAAGTGACTGTTTTACAGACATATTTTATAGGATAATGGACTGTTTTAGAGACGATTTAAGAGACAATTTGGAAAACATTTGATTTGAAAATTACTGTTTTAGAGACAATTTGGAACACTTATTGAGAATTTAAAATCGAACGCTAAGACCGTGTGAAGGCAACCCCGGCAGAAGCGGTGGAAAGCGGGATATGTTTGTTTAAAGCGCGAGCGAAGCGAGCCTCGCCAAAAACATGATTTAATATTTAACGAATTTCATTGGAAAGTGACTGTTTTACAGACATATTTTATAGGATAATGGACTGTTTTAGAGACGATTTAAGAGACAATTTGGAAAACATTTGATTTGAAAATTACTGTTTTAGAGACAATTTGGAACACTTATTGAGAATTTAAAATCAAACGCTAAGACCGTGTGAAGGCAACCCCGGCAGAAGCGGTGGAAAGCGGGATATGTTTGTTTAAAGCGCGAGCGAAGCGAGCCTCGCCAAAAACATGATTTAATATTTAACGAATTTCATTGGAAAGTGACTGTTTTACAGACATATTTTATAGGATAATGGACTGTTTTAGAGACGATTTAAGAGACAATTTGGAAAACATTTGATTTGAAAATTACTGTTTTAGAGACAATTTGGAACTCTTGTTGAGAATTTAAAATCGAACGCTAAGACCGTGTGAAGGCAACCCCGGCCGAAGCGGTGGAAAGCGGGATATGTTTGTTTAAAGCGCGAGCGAAGCGAGCCTCGCCAAAAACATGATTAAATATTTAAAAAATTTCATTGGAAAGTGACTGTTTTACAGACATATTTTATAGGATAATGGACTGTTTTAGAGACGATTTAAGAGACAATTTGGAAAACATTTGATTTGAAAATTACTGTTTTAGAGATAATTTGGAACACTTGTTGAGAATTTAAAATCGAACGCTAAGACCGTGTGAAGGCAACCCCGGCAGAAGCTGTGGAAAGCGGGATATGTTTGTTTAAAGCGCGAGCGAAGCGAGCCTCGCCAAAAACATGATTTAATATTTAACGAATTTCATTGGAAAGTGACTGTTTTACAGACATATTTTATAGGATAATGGACTGTTTTAGAGACGATTTAAGAGACAATTTGGAAAACATTTGATTTGAAAATTACTGTTTTAGAGACAATTTGGAACACTTGTTGAGAATTTAAAATCGAACGCTAAGACCGTGTGAAGGCAACCCCGGCAGAAGCGGTGGAAAGCGGGATATGTTTGTTTAAAGCGCGAGCGAAGCGAGCCTCGCCAAAAACATGATTTAATATTTAACGAATTTCATTGGAAAGTGACTGTTTTACAGACATATTTTATAGGATAATGGACTGTTTTAGAGACGATTTAAGAGACAATTTGGAAAACATTTGATTTGAAAATTACTGTTTTAGAGACAATTTGGAACACTTGTTGAGAATTTAAAATCGAACGCTAAGACCGTGTGAAGGCAACCCCGGCAGAAGCGGTGGAAAGCGGGATATGTTTGTTTAAAGCGCGAGCGAAGCGAGCCTCGCCAAAAACATGATTTAATATTTAACGACTTTCATTGGAAAGTGACTGTTTTACAGACATATTTTATAGGATAATGGACTGTTTTAGAGACGATTTAAGAGACAATTTGGAAAACATTTGATTTGAAAATTACTGTTTTAGAGACAATTTGGAACACTTGTTGAGAATTTAAAATCGAACGCTAAGACCGTGTGAAGGCAACCCCGGCAGAAGCGGTGGAAAGCGGGATATGTTTGTTTAAAGCGCGAGCGAAGCGAGCCTCGCCAAAAACATGATTTTAAGAGACAATTTGGAAAACATTTGATTTGAAAATTACTGTTTTAGAGACAATTTGGAACACTTATTGAGAATTTAAAATCGAACGCTAAGACCGTGTGAAGGCAACCCCGGCAGAAGCGGTGGAAAGCGGGATATGTTTGTTTAAAGCGCGAGCGAAGCGAGCCTCGCCAAAAACATGATTTAATATTTAACGAATTTCATTGGAAAGTGACTGTTTTACAGACATATTTTATAGAATAATGGACTGTTTTAGAGACGATTTAAGAGACAATTTGGAAAACATTTGATTTGAAAATTACTGTTTTAGAGACAATTTGGAACACTTATTGAGAATTTAAAATCGAACGCTAAGACCGTGTGAAGGCAACCCCGGCAGAAGCGGTGGAAAGCGGGATATGTTTGTTTAAAGCGCGAGCGAAGCGAGCCTTGCCAAAAACATGATTTAATATTTAACGAATTTCATTGGAAAGTGACTGTTTTACAGACATATTTTATAGGATAATGGACTGTTTTAGAGACGATTTAAGAGACAATTTGGAAAACATTTGATTTGAAAATTACTGTTTTAGAGACAATTTGGAACACTTGTTGAGAATTTAAAATCGAACGCTAAGACCGTGTGAAGGCAACCCCGGCAGAAGCGGTGGAAAGCGGGATATGTTTGTTTAAAGCGCGAGCGAAGCGAGCCTCGCCAAAAACATGATTTAATATTTAACGAATTTCATTGGAAAGTGACTGTTTTACAGACATATTTTATAGGATAATGGACTGTTTTAGAGACGATTTAAGAGACAATTTGGAAAACATTTGATTTGAAAATTACTGTTTTAGAGACAATTGATTCTAGCTACTAAATATTTTTTTAAACTGTCTTAAATTCTTTAGAATCATTTTAATGTCGCCAGCGCTGGATTTCTTCTTTCTGTTCCAGATAACTGCGGAAGAACACAAATCGCAAAGATAAAACGGCGGGAACCAGTTTTTTGATCAGGAGCTTCATGATCAACAGCTGCTGATTTAATTCAACTTTAGTAGCGCGTAAATCGAGCACTAGTCTAGCTAGAATAATTTAGTAAACAGATATGAATTCAGCATGCTTTAATTAGTAAATCATTCCATTTCTCATTAATTCTGATGTCAAACAAAAAAATGAGAGTAAAAAAACTAAACTAATTTTAATTATAATTATATCTTAAAAATTTTTTTCTGATAAAAATTCATATTTAAATTTTATGTATTATTATATACCTTTTCGTGCGATAAATAAGAGACATATGCGGAAATAGAACGTAACTAACTATGACATCTCAGCACTGATTTTTCAAAATGTTCGTCGTTTGCTGGTGTGTACGTGTTCTACACGTTGTATATTTATTACTATAATTTAATGTCATGTTGTTGGGCTTGCGCAACTTGTATAAAATATGATTTTCCACATAGTAAGATTATTCAATCGTATATTATTTGCACTCTTTAAACGAAACAAGTTAAGTACCACTGAACCGAACTTGGGACGTCACAACCTCAACACAAAACTTTAAAAAATCATATCTCTTGTAATATAAAGAATGTTCAACCCGCGTTTTCACTGATCGTCATAGTTTATTATGCAGTTTCATAAAAAATAGGTACTGAAGCCCATTATTGTCAATCAACGGCCCAAAAATATACTGTTGTCATCACCAAATACAAAGACTTTTGTAACCTGGAATTCTTTACCAACAAAGAAGTTTTAGTAAGGTACACATAATAATAATGGCTGGCCAGTTGTGGTTAAATAGTTGGAACGCCAGCTTCTTAAACTGTCTTTCACCCATTCTACAATTTTCATTTCAATATGACATATCAATCCGCCAAATTGATTTATTCCAATTTAATTACATTAAATTGAGCACAAAACTGTTCTAATTTATTTTTATTAATTATTTTTCGCATAAATTATATACATATTTGGTTTAAAACAAGATGAAATCATTTTTAATTCAAATATAAACGTCAAAAGTAGAGAATTAATTTTATAACTAAATTAGTTTTGGCAAACCTGTTTCATAGGCGGGTAAAAAAATTCGTGAGACTACTTTGGGGGCAAGGACATAAAATATTATATTTTGGGGTTAAATATTGCTTATAATTACAAAACTTAGTTATTATATTAAATCATAATTAATAATAAATAACATAGTATAGTTTTTATTGAGTAACAATCAAATTATTTTCGTAATTTAAACACCCAAATTTTTTATCATATACTACGCCATTGAATGCGATGACAAGAAAGTACTAAAATGTTGGTAACAACACATTTTACGTAGTCAGTTCAGTTGTCAACAGAACACCAACCATTTGACAAGTTTTTTACGTTAAATTATGTAAATTTAGGGTAAAATATAATACAATCAGTAAATTGAAATATTATTTTAATCTCTTTAAGATGGTTCTATCATGACAGTCTCATACAAAAGTATAGGTAACCTAAAAAGTTTATAAAAATAATGATTACATTTTTGGTATGGTATAGGTTATTAACAAAATTGTATAATTAACAATAACATTGAATATATTAAATAAAACTATTTAACTAGTTTATGAAATTCAGTAACATTCACCTCCATTCATAATTACTTTACATTCTTTTACATTTATAATTATATATACTTACATTCATAGTTAGTTTATCTTTATCTATATTCATAACTAATTTACATTCGTAAATAATATACATTCACCTACATACATAATTAATTTACATTCATCTACATTTATAATTATTTTACATTCCTTTACATTCATAATTAATTTATATCTACGTTCATGATTAATTTACTATCATCTACATTCATAATTAATTTATATTCAGCTATATTCATAATTATTTATATTCATCTAAATTCATAATTATTTACATTCACAATTAATTTACATTTATTTACTTTCATTTTTTAACGTTAACAAGACGGTATTATCTTTAATCGTCTATAATCAATTTAATAACAAAAAGTTTATTTAAAATAATACAAATGTATAGATCTACTAATCAAAATATATATAATTTATGAAATAATTTGTTTATAATAAAAATAACTAAAATATTTTTATATGCGCAGTATAGATGAATTAAAAAAAAAAAACAAATTCTAACTTAAAAACTTCCGTATGTATCATATATGATACACGCGAATTATTCTCGTTTTTGTAACTTGCGAGATATCGAAACAAATAAAGGTTAAATCACATGCTGTGTATGTTCATCCATGCCCTCTCTACAGTATCCCACATTTCATCTTTAGTCGTAATATTTCGGAGACTTCGTTGCATCTGTCTACCAATAATATCCCATACATGGTCAACAGGCGACAAATCTGGGGAACGTGCCGTCCATGCGAGCAATGAAATATTGTGGTTATTACAATAAATCCGTACGTCACAAGCAATATGAGGTCCGACATTATCTTGTTGAAATATGGTAAGGTAAATAATTTTAAAAAGGGTGCACTTCGTTGTTGTACCAAAACCTATCCATATTCCCACAAATAAGATGAATGAGACCTACTGTTATAACTTATAGTACCCCATACCAATATCTCTCTAGTTGTGGCGGTATGGCGCATAGAAATATTGTGCTCCAGATAACGTTCGTTGGGTCGCTGTCTGATAATAGTACAAGCATCATGGCGGAATAAATTAAATCTGGATTCATCAGGAAATACAACCAAATGCTATTCCACTAAACAATTCCTTCGTTCGCGGCACCAATCTAGCCGGTTTCTAAAAAGGGGAAAATATTAAATCAAATAGGATTGGCCAAAGTTTCGTACTGCAACGTCTTTGATATGTAGTACAACCAACGTAATTCTATGACGCCCCTAGAGGGGGTGAGAACTACCTGCATATAATATGTAACTTAAAAAACTAGAGTGTCTGCTGAAAAGCTCTAAATGTGTAAGTTTTGTGTAGGTAAGAAAAATCGACAGTACTTAAGTACTTTAAAACTACCCTTTAATGGCCATTAAATGTAAAAAATAGTGCAAGTTACAAAATTCAATAAGGCTCGTGGTTATTTGTATAATTGTCATAGTTTTCTCTCTAAAGCTATATGATGATGAATCATTGAAAGCTACTCGCATAAGTGTTTTTTCGCAACCCAAGGATAGTTTTGGCGAATTGGGGAAAACTTTCTCTAGACTCTTCTCACTTTCACGTACCCCATACCAGTATATAGAGCTTTTTTAGCAGTTAAGTTTTTAGGTTACATATTATATGGAGGTACTTTTCAGCCATCTCTAGGGATGCAGCACTGGGGAATCATAGCATATACAACAATTCAAATCCTGTTCAATTTAATGTTTTTCTCCTTTTTTGTATCATTTGAAGTCATGAGTGGTATTTCGCAACCCTCTGGGGGTAGCTTTTTAGAATTAAGTTAAACCATCTGCATTTTGTTTGCCTCCTTGCAAAACTCAGATATTCCACACTTTTTCCCGCAGTTACTTTAGCTTTTTAAGTTACATATTATATGGAAGTAGTTTTAACCAACTCTAGGGGCGTCATAAAATTACATTGGTAGTACGCAAGACTATATATCTAAGACGTAGCAGTACGAAACTTTGGCCAATTCAATTTGATTTAATATTTTTCCCCTGTTTTTCCCATGTCATTTGATGCCAGGGGTGGTTTTTCGCAATTATATGGGAGTAGTTTATAAGGATTAAGTTCAATTGTCACTTAAAAAAACTTCGACGTTTCCAGTTTTTCAGCAGACATTATTGCTTTTTATCAGTTTAGATGGGAAAGAGATAGAATATGTCAAAAAATTCATCCACTTAAACTGACTATTAAGTTAAGATAATAGCTCGAATATAGAAATCCAAAGGGGAATAAACATAGGGTAGAAGAAATTTTGGAGCTAGCGTAATATTTTTTGTGGAAACTATTCACTCATGTTAAAGTCCAAAGTATTCAACCAGTGTATGTTACCTACTTTATCCTGCGGCTGCCAAACCTGGTTCTTTACCCTCAAAAATACTCATAAACTGCAAATAGCCCAATGCAAAATGGAAAGGATTATGGTCGGTGTAACATTAAAAGGCAGAATAACAAATTTAGAACTTAGAAGAAAGTGACGAGTTCAAGAAATAGAAACAGTCAGCAAGACAATTAAATGGAGAAGAGCAGATCATATTCAAAGATACGAAGACGACAGATGGATATCGCGTACAACAAATTGGATTCCAAGGGACAAGAAGCGAGGACGAGGCACATAGCTAAAAAAACAGCTTATAGACCAGGACGGCCGAACACAGCAAAAATTGGAAGAATTTGGAGGAGGCCTTTGTCCAGGGGGACTTAAGCTAGGCTACTATTATTATTATTATTATTCTTTCATAAGCTGTTGTTGCATTTGAAGTTTATGTTCTAGATTATAGAATCCCTTAATCACGCCAATTTTAGTGTCACCTAATGAACTAAGCGGTTTCTTAAACAGAATTGAAAATATGAATCTATCTTCATCACGCTAATTATTACACTTACTATACTCTCCACAAGCTAGATTTTCTTTAGATAATATTTTTACGTTCCGAAAATCTTCTATCTACCAGAATTTTGTTAATTGAGACTGTATATGTCCATCTTTAATAAAGTGGAATCGCAGTTTATGTCTTAGTAGAGGCATCCATAACAACAGATCCACTAATATTCATCCTAAACTAATATTTTGAAGAACAGGTTTCCCTTAATCAAGATATTTAGTGGCGAACTGTTTACAAGGTAGCTAGCCTCCGTACCTGATTTATCTTTAACAGCTTGTTTTTCTTTAGGATTTAATAGGTTTTCTGATTTAAAAAAATACAGAAGCGAATTATATTTCATATGGCATATTTTACAATCCTATATACTATCCTATATACTATTTTGATAAGCGGTATATATATTTATATGGATTCATCACGCCCATTTGTAAATCGCTACAGCCTAGACGGTTTATCCGATTTATTTGCAACTTTTTTTATTTGATAGAGGTCACTCACGGGGAGTGCCTTTTGATAGTCTCAGATTTTTCATGCACATGATGTGCGAGAAAACTTGAAAAAACATGCGTTTTTGGGTCAAAATCAACTAAGAGTGTGGAGGCTTTGAAATTTTTAAGAAGAACATCTAACGTCACTTTGACGTTTGTCAGTGCACATGTCGCATTTTTAATTATAAATTACTTAAAAATGAAACTTTTGTGAGTAGTTTTAAAATAATTTACGCATATTGTGGAAATGAGGGGACGTTTTTATTATAATTATACATTTCAAATATGTGTATTTAAAAAGTAAATTTTTGACACTCCACTATGAAGTTGGTTTTAAAGCAAAACGTCAAATTGACAAGTTTTATAAAGTATAAAGAATATGGAGGCTTTGAAATTTTTAAAAAGAACATCTTCTGTCATTTTGACATTTGTCAGTGGACATGTCGCATATTTAATTATAAATTACTTAAATATTAAATGTTTGTGAGTAGTTTTGAAATACTTTACGCATATTGTGGAAATGAGGGGACGTTTTTATTATAATTACACATTTCAAATACGTGTATTTAAAAAGTAAATTTTTGACGGTTCACAATGAATTTGGTTTCGAAACGAAACGTCGAATTGACAAGTTTTATAATTTATACAGGTGAACTCAACCAAATTTGATCTCGATAATAATATACAGTAAAACCAAGCAAATTTTGTCTACGTCAAAGTTCAATTTATAAAAACCAGATAACTCGAATTAGAATCATTTGGGCACTCCTAAATTTTCTATCGATAATTTAATTGAAAGTGCTTCAAAACCAGTCATATTTGGTATATTATGAAAGTTCTTTTACAGGGTACGTGTGCAAAACTAAAATATTTTCGATCGGCAATAGTTTAAGTGAAAGGCCTATCGTGTTTGGTATCAAATTAAAGGTTATTTAAAGGGCTCGAATTTTTTCGTTCGGCAATTGTTTTAGTGAAAATAAATAAAAATCTATCGTATTTGGTATCAAATGAAAGGTCTTTGAAAGGGCTCGCGTATAAAATTTATCACTTTTAGATCGTCAATTGTTTTAGTGAAAGTACTTCTAAACTAATCGTATTTGGTATCAAATGAAAGGTCTTTTGAAGGGCTTGCGTACAAAATTTAATAATTTTCGATCGTCAATTGTTTTAGTGAAAGAGCTTAGAAAATATCATGTTTGGTACTAAATGAAAGGTTTTTTGAAGGTCTCGCGTGAGAAATTGATTCTTTTCGATCGTCAGTTATTTTATTGAAAGTGTTTCAAAACATATTGTGTTTGGTATCAAATGAAAGGTCTTCTGAAAGGCTCGCGTGAAAAATTGTTTTTTTTCCGACAGATAATTGTTTTAGTGAAAATTCAGCAAAACTAATTCTGTTTGGTACGCATGGAATTTTCTGATAGAATTATTTCAATTTCTAGATAAGGTAGAGTAATTTTAAAAATTGATTTAGGCATTAAATGATTGAGAATACATGTTTTAAACTGTTTTCAACTGATTTTATTTGAAGAAAAAATGTCAGTTAATTTTTAAAAGTATATCGCGAAACAAAGCATAATTTGTCCGCAGTAATAATATACAGTAAAAAAAAAAATAAAAAAATGATCGCAGCATGCTACAATGCAAACAAAGGTAACTCGAAAAAACGATGTCGGAAATACTATTCCAGCGATTTCCAACAGTTTTTCAAAAAAGTTTAAAGAAAATTTTCAATTGATTTGAGTATATATAAATATAAATGTGGAATGTCATCAGAAATGACGTCCGAAGGATTTTTAATAAATAGTAAAATGTCATTTGAAAGGGCTTTAGAATAAGTTTCAGATGAAATTAAAAAAGTTGAAATTTTACGATAGGCAATTGTTTCAAATTTAAAGTATTCCAAATCATAACTTGTTTGGTCTCATTTGTATGGTCTTTAGAAGAACTTTCAGATAAAATAAAAAAAGTTGAAATTTTACGATCCTCAATTGTTTCAAACATAAATTATTCCGAATCATGCCTTCTTTGCTGTCATATGAAAGGGCTTTAGAAGAACTTTCAGATGATATAAAAAAAAGTTAGTTTAGCAAAATGTTTTCGGAAATAAAACCATATTTTATTGAAATTTTACGACAGTCCATTGTTTTAAACTTAAAGTGTTCCGAATCATTTCGTGTTTGATATCATATGAAAGGGCTTTAAAAGAACTTTCAGACGAAATTAAAAAATTTAAATATTGCGACCGTCAATTGTTTTAAATTTGATGTATTCGGAATAATACCGTGTTTAATATCATATGAAAGAGTTTTGAAAGAACTTACGATATAAATTGTTTCAAATTTAAAGTTTCGCGAATCATATCGCGTTTGATATCAAATAGAAAGTTTTTTAAAGGGCTCGGATGCAAAATTGACTTTTTCGATCCGCAATTGTTTTAGTGAAAGTGCTTCAAAATATATTGTGTTTGGTATGAAATGAAAGGTCACTTAACGGGCTTGCATGAAAAATTGAAATATTTTCGTTTGTGAATTGTTTTAGTGTTTGATATCAAATGGAAGTTCTTTTGAACAACTCGCGTGCAGCATTAAATTTTATTCGATCGACAATTGTTTTCATGAAAGTACTTCAAAACCTATCGTGTTTGCTATCAAATGAAAGGTCTTTTGAAGGGCTTGCATACAAAACTTAATACATTTCAATCGTCAATTGTTTTACTAAAAGTATTTCAAATCCCATCGTGTTTGGTTTCAAATGAAAGGTATTTTATAGGGCACGCGTATTAAATGAATTATTATTTTTTGATCGTCTACTGTTTTAGTAATGGTGTCAAAAGCTATCATATTTGATATTAAATGACATGTCTTTTGAAGGGTTCAAATATAAAATTGGTATTTTTTTCGACCGAGAATTGCTTTAGTGAAAATGCTTCAAAACTAATCATGTTTAATATCAAATAAAAAAAATATAAAAATAAAATATATCATCACGCCTTATACCCATTACTGGGTGTGGCACTCTGCTAAAGCAGATCTCGGTAAGTGATATATTTTGCGCGTGAAGTGCGGTTACCAGTCGTCAAATCACGGCCCCCAAACATGTTAGTGGTGGAGGAGCCACAGGGATAGCTTTTTCAAATTATGAAAATTTGTCGCTTGTGGGAATCGAACCAGGGACCTCAGGATCCACAGGCCGACTTCATACCACTGTGCTAGCCATCCCAAATGAAGGGTCTTTTGAAGAACTCGCGTACAAAATTAAATACTTTTAGATCCGTAATTGTTTGAGTGAAAGTACTTCAAAACCTATTGTGTTTGGTGTGAAATGAAAGGTCTTTTGAAGTATTAGCTTATAGAATGTAATACTTCTCGATAGTCAATTGTTCTAGTGAAAGTATTTCAAAACCTATCGTGTTTGTTTTCAAATGAAAGGTCTTTTAAAAAGCACGTGTATTAAATTAATTATTTTTTTTGATTGTCCATTGTTTTAGTAAAGGTGTTTCAAAACCTATCATATTTGATATTAAATTACAGGCCTTTGAAGGGCTCGAATATAAAATTGGTATTTTTTTCGACCAAGAATTGTTTTAGTGAAAGTGATTTAAAACCATTCATGTTTGATATAAAATGAAAGGTCTTTTGAAAAGCTCGCGTTCAAAATTAAATACTTTCAGATCTTCAATTGTTTTCGTGAAAGTGTTTTAAAACTTATCGTGTTTGGTATCAAATGAAATGGCTTTTAAAGGGCACGCGAATTAAATTGATTTTTTTTGAGCGGCAATTGTTTTAGTGATACAGATTTAAAACGTATTGTGTTTGGCATCAATTAATAGGTCTTTGCATGAATAAACGTACAGAATTGAAAAGTTTTAGATTGGAATTAATTCAGTTTATATTTTGTCATACAGAAGTGAACCTTACTTCAGTGTCCGCGGAGCCTAGCGTGAGGCCTGGCAAAGCCAGGCCGACCGCTAGTCCATATACTAAAAGAGCAAGAGGTATATTTGTTTATTTGTATATTTGTATAGATTCATCACGGTCAATTGCTCATCTCTACAGCCTAGACGGTTTGTCCGATTAATTTGAAACTTTTTTTATTTGATAGAGGTCAATCATGGGGGGTGCCTTTTGTTAGTCTTAGATTTTTCCTACACATGATGTGCGAGAAAACTTGAAAAAACATGCGTTTTTGGGGCAAAATCAACTAAGAGTGTGGAGGCTTTGAAATTTTTAAGAAGAAGATCAAACGTCACTTTGACGTTTGTCAGTGGACATGTCGCATTTTTAATTATAAATTACGTAAATATGAAATATCTGTGAGTAGTTTTGAAATATTTTACACATATTGGGGAATTGAGGGGACGTTTTTATTATAATTACACATTTCAAATATGTATATTTAAAAAGTAAATTTTTGACAGTTCACTGTGAAGTTGGTTTAAACGTCAAATTGACAAATTATATAAAGTATACAGGTAAACCAAACCAAAATTGTCCTCGGTAAAAATATATAGTAAAACTAAGCAAATATTGTTCACGGCAATGTACATTAAATACAATTTTATTAGTATTTATTTAAATTTATTATCAAAATTCGAAATTTATCGTATATGGTATAATACGAAAGTTTAGAAGGTCACGCATGTAGAAATGAGATTTTTTCAATCAGTAATAGTTTTAGTGAAAGTACTTCAAAACCGGTCGTGTTTGGCGTCAAATAAAAGGTCCTTTGAAGGGCTCGCATGCAGACTTCAATTTTTTACGATGGGCAATTGTTTTAGTTAAAGTACTTCAAAACATATCGTGTTTAGCATCAAATGAAAGATATTTTGAAGGGCTCGCGTACAAAATTAAATATTATTCGATCGGCAATTGTTTTAGTAAGAGTGCATTAAAACTTATCATGTTTGGTATCAAATGAAAGGTCTTTTGAAGGGCTCGCGTAGAAAATTAAATATTATTCGATCGGCAATTGTTTTAGTAAAAATACATCAAAACCTATCGTGTTTGGTATGAAATGAAAGGTCTATTGAAGGGCTTGCGTAGAAAATTAAATATTATTCGATCGGCAATTGTTTTAGTAAAAACGCATCAAAACCTATCGTGTTTGGTATCAAATGAAAGGTCTATAGAAGGGCTCGCGTAGAAAATTAAATATTGTTCAATCGGCAATTGTTTTAGTAAAAATGCATCAAAATCTATCGTGTTTGGTATCAAATGAAAGGTCAATTGAAGGGCTCGCGTAGAAAATTAAATATTATTCGATCGGCAATTGTTTTAGTAAAAATGCATCAAAATCTATCGTGTTTGGTATCAAATCTAAGGTCTATTGAAGGACACGCGTAGAAAATTCAATATTATTCGATCGGCAATTGTTTTAGTAAAAATGCATCAAAACCTATCGTGTTTGGTATCAAATGAATGGTCTATTGAAGGGCTCGCGTAGAAAATTAAATATTATTCGATCGGCAATTGTTTCAGTAAAAACGCATTAAAACCTATCTTGTTTGGTATCAAATGAAAGGTCTGTAGAAGGGCTCGCGTAGAAAATTAAATATTGTTCGATCGGAAATTGTTTTAGTAAAAATGCATCAAAACCTATCGTGTTTGGTATTAAATGAAAGGTCGCTTAAAGAGTTCGTGTGCTAAATTGGATTTTTTTTTATTGTTAATTTTATTGTGCCAGAATTTTGTAACCTATCATGCTTGGTATCAATTAAATGTATTTTAAAAAATAGACGTGCAGAATTGAAAACTTTTACTTCGGAAATAATTTGATTTTTGTAGTGTCACTTGTCTTACAGAAGTGAATCCTATTTCAGTGTCCGCGGAGCATAGCGTGAAGGCCTGGCGAAGCCAGGCTGACCGCTAGTATTTTACTAAATGACCCAGCTGTAAGCAGTTTAGACAAATATTTTTAGCCAGCATTGTGAATTTGTTACATTTGTGTATGGTATGTTTCTCTTGGCAAAAATAAAATTAGTGTTCGCGCCTGAAAATATTTTTGTCACCGGTTTAGATTTATTTTGGTTACTATAACTTTAACCATTTTTTGAGAAACTGAACGCTTCTAACATCTTAACCTTTTTATGTAAAAAAACTTTCATATCGCTCAATCTGGGATTGTCATGTGGCTCAAATATGATGTCTCCATTATACTAATAATCTACGCGGCATCTCCCACTATATATGTTTTCAAATAAAATAATTTATGTAAATAAATTTTTCGCAAGAGTGAATTAAGACACTGAACGTATCTTAAAACACTAAACCACTTGTGAATTTGCCGTTAACGAATAGAATTTACCGGTTACAATAAATATTAAACCTAGTCCCAATGTTCTATATTTTTATAGCTTGCAAATGTTGCGTAATATTATCTAGAATATTATCCTTGACAACAGAATAAACAGCACTCACCCGACAAGTAAAAATTTATTTTGGTTTTCGATTGGGAATTTTTAGTTGGATTGTTTGTCACCGGACTTTCTGAATATCCTTTTACTAAGATAAGCATTATCTTGATTTTTTTAATAGCTTAGGTTTTTGTATTATATTTTCCTTCAATGTCGTTATTTTAATATAAATATATTAATTACGTGCTTACAAACAAAAATAAATAAATAAATATATCATCACGCCTACTACCCATTACTGGGTGTGGTACTCTGTCGAAGCAGATCTCGGTAAGTGATATATTTTGCGCGTGAAGTGCGGTTACCAGTTGTCAAATCAAGGCCCCCAAAGATGTGAGTGGTGGAGGAGCCACAGGGGCAGTTTTTTTTGAAATTATGAAAATTGTTTGTCGCCTGTTGGAATCGAACCAGGGTTTTGAGGATCCACAGGCCGACTTCATACCACTGAGCTAGCCACTTTTATTTCTTTTGGTTAAATGGGTGAAATTTGATGAATGTGAATTTTGGAAAAATTATACCTCGAATGTTAAACAATTTTAAGGTTTAATATATGTTCTTACATATACAGTTTTATACATTATTTCAAGAAAGAAATAAAACATAAAAAGTAAAATAACCTCATTCAATTAGTTGCAAAATGAAATTAAAATTTTCAAGAAATTAGATGACAGCAATACAATAGTTTACAACAACAATGTAAACTATGATGACAAATATCAGTCATCTTTCCAAAATATCAATGACAGTCGTCATCCCAAAATGTCTGCAAAAATCATTTTAAGAACAGTCATCTTGATCGTCAAAATAATATAAAAGACAATCATCATCCCAAAATAATTTTGAAAAATGTTCCGCAAATAGTCTATAAGACAGTCATTTCCCCAGAAGTCTCATTTTCCAATAAAAAGTGTACCAAAATTTCTGTAAAATCGTCTCTAAGATATTGTCATTTTCCCAAAATAGCTCACTTTGCGTGATCTTTCCAATTGTTATAATTTTTCATTCTTGTGGTTATTCATTGTTGTAATTTTTTATTGTTGCGTACATTCTTTGTTATAATTTTTAATTGTTGTAATGTTTGATTGTTAAAAAATTTCATATTTGTAATATAATATAATAAAATAAATTAATTTAATCATTTATAGCCAGAAAAAGTCTATATAAGACTTTTTCTGGCTTCGAAAACCCTCGTATACCAAATTTGGTGCAAATAATTAGATATTTCCAAATTTCAACCGCCATCTTCGATCCGCCATATTGGATTTATCAAATATGATTTTGGATTCGTGATCTGCTCACTTAAAAACGCCAGCATACCAAATTTGGTGGAATTCGGTTGATTGTTTAAAATTTAACATCGTTTTCCAAATTTTGGCCGCCATTTTGGATTCGCCATGTTGGATTTTTTCATCCAACTGCAAAAGTTTTTGAGAGATGTTCTTCCGCTACAATTTAAGTAAAAAAAAACGATCCAATCGGTTGAGAAATTTTTTTTCTACTCGATTTTTAGTACAGACGCTCGATTTTTTTATGGTTTCCGGCTGTTATTTTGAGCCACCATTTTAAAATAGTGGGCAGGTTTGAAAGTTCATAATCAACACCTCCTCTCGAACCAAACTAGCCCATCTTGTTGACGATACCAAGGGCGTTTAAGCACTTCCAATGTATTATCCTGCCCAAACTCTTGATGAACACACATCCGCTAGCATTTCTTTTGTCTTCATATATTTCAGGTTGATCTCTCTTGCAGCCAGAGATTCTCTTACAAAATGATGACGTACGTGAATATGTTTAGTGCGCGAATGAAATACCGGATTCTCAATCAACTTCTTTGCACCTTCGTTGTCGTTACATATAACAACAGTTGGTATTGCTCCGAATTCGATTTATTCAGCCAATCTTCGAAGATGAAGAGACTTCTTCGTAACTTCTGTGAGTGCCATATACTCAGCTTTAGCCGAAGATAATTCGACCGTGAGTTGTTTTCTTGACTCTTACGAAACAGGTCCTCCGCTCGCTATAAATGCAAAGCCAGTATACGTTCTTCGATCGTCGATGCACGCTGCCCAGGGAGCATCTGCGTAGCCTGTCAGATGTCCCCCCTCTTGCATTGAAGGTCACGCCTACGTCTAATGTTCCCTTTAAATAACGCAGTACACGTTTAGCTGCTCATCAATGGCTACCACGAAAACAGTAATTAAATTGACTTAAAATACTAGTGGCATGGGATATGTCGGAGCATGTTGTAACAGACAAATACATGATAGCGCCAATTAGCTCACAATATGGTGGCGGTGCTCCTTCTTTATCGGTCCAAGCATCAGACTTTGACAGCCTGACACTGGAATCGAGCGGCGAAGAAACTGTCTTGCACGTCGACATTTGAAAACGGTTTAAAATCTCGAGAAACTTTCCTCGCTGATTCATGGTGATGGTCGAGTTATTTTTATGAAATTCAATCCCGAGGCAATAAGACATATCTCCCAAATCATTGATTTCAAATTAATTTTTCGGAAATTTATAGACTGATTCAATCTGCGTGGTATTACGTAACAAAACAATAGTATTGTCCACATAAATAATTATTATCATCAGATTATCGCCTTGACCTTTCACGTAGATACCTGTATCATCCTTAGTTGGCATCGCTCCAATTTTTTGCAACTCCGTGTCAAGATGCCAGAATCGGGCTGTCTGCTTGAGACTATATAACGCCTTTCTCATGTAACACACCTTGTTTCCGGATGAGAGATCTGACAGCATCTTCTTGGCCTTAGCTATCACGTTCGATGATCAAAAATTCTTCTTCACGGTGAATTTATGAACTTTTTCTGTATGGCCGGGACTTCCATCAGAATTTCTTTGTCTATAATTCCATTGAGAAAAACGGTGGTTACATCGAACTGCTGCATCTTCATCCCACGCTGAGCTGCAAGAGCAACTGTGAGGCGAATTGACCTGACTGGGCTACAGGTAAGTAAATTTGATTTTAGTCCATCCCCTTTTGCTACAACTTTAGCCTTGCGTTTGACGATTTCGCCATCTTATTATTATTATTATTATTTTATTATTTATGTTACTCTGTACAACAGGAATTGAATCCCAATTTCAGTACAGGGTCCGGACTCACCGAACCGCAGAGTGGTTGTAATTATAATTTCTAGCTTGAGTGGGAATCGAACTCGGGATCTCCGGATTCGAATTCCGTAACGCTATTCACCCCACCGTACTGCCGGACATATTCCTAAGTATTATGCGACTTCCGACAACTGCTCGATCTAATGATCGGTCCACCAAGTTCCAGGTATCATTCTTCAAAATAGAAGCAAACTCGTCTTCTTCTGGACTGGAGAGCGCGGATTTTATTAGTACTTCGGCTATAAAGGCCATGTCTGCATGCTCTGGAACGTTGTCATCGACCATATGATACTTTTTACGGGACTTCCCAGTTTTCCTATGAAAACCATCTGAGATCTTCCGGGAGAACGCTTTCTCGGTGAACTGACTTCAGATTGAATCGATGGAGGCTGTACATCGAACCCCAGAAAAGGTTCTTCAAAGTCCTCCAGTTCCTCGTCATTTTGAAATTGTTCCACGTTGTTCTGTACGTTTTCTGAGTCCGCTGCTTTACGTTTGTCAAGCCTCACCTCAATATACGGCATTGACGGTTCGTTTTTTTCTACTGGCTTAAGTTTATTTTTGTCGGTTTTCTGCTCTGGATAAAAATTATCGTATTGGTAACGATTGGTTGTTGGAGATCGTTTCAAAAATTGGACGTTACGTGAAACTTCCAGTTGATGTTCTTGAGAAATCCGCACCCTGAAGGAGTTTTCTGCGAATGGTTTCTAATAAAATTTACTGCTAAGCGACGTGGAATTCCGGAGTTCTTCAGCAGTTCATCAAACTCAGTATTGAAGTACTCAGTTCCATTGTCGGACTGTAAATATACATCCAAAATCAGCGGGCTCAGCACCAGTTCTTTTGAAATTACATTTGCTTCGTTAAGTTTTGTTCTTTTCTTCAAATTTTCGTATTTCGGGGTGAGATTGACCGAAAAGTTTAAAAAACTTTATTTTACATCTCGAAGTCTAATATCATGCATGACATGAACGAAAAAAATGCCCACTGGTACAGAACACCTATATATTTGTTACAGAATATGATTTGTTGTTTAAAAGAACCCGGTTTAGCAGAAAAAAACAAAATGTTAAATGTAAATTTTTTTGAAAATTCCATATCCTTCAAACTTCTACCTCCAGAAGCTCAATAAAAGCAAGTAGCAATATCTAATATTTTTCTTATAGCATAATATTGTTTTTTATAGCCTGTATTAACTCGCAATATTATTTAATCATGACCTATTTCTTTTTACATAAATATTTTTACAAAGATGCAGATTTCTGTCATTTTCGGGGTGAGATTGACCTAGGCAAACACAGATGTCGTTGTACCATGTGTTCTTTTGATTGATGTTAACTGTTTTACCTACGTATTTACTTAAATTATTAAATTATTAAATTATTTATTTAAAACGTAAAATCATGCAAGAAACGAGTCAAGTTCAGATTCAGAAATGGAAAAACAAGCCGATCATTAAAGCAATGTTTTTGAAGAAGAAACATTTTATTTACCCAAAGAAGAGATTGCAGTAGAGTAATGGGTCTTAGTCAAATACGAAACAAAAAATTGTTGTAAACATTTTTTAGGGTAAGTATTGACACTTTCCGAAGATGGATTGAACATAAAATTTCTGAAAAAACTGTGGGAGAGAAGTTTGTGTGGCCTGAAGTGGAGGATACAGACACCATTACGTAAAATTGTATTGTAAAAATACTTCCTACTCCCAAGATTGAGCGACGTGGGCATTATATTTTTCCAAAGAATGCTGCAATAAACACTTATGTGCAATAAATAAGTTGATTTTAATTCTAATCACATTTATATTTGTACAATTACTTATTCAATAAACGAAAAAAATAATTTTTGCGTGTTTGTGACATGTATACATTTTTCTATATATTTTTTTCCGCAAGAAAACAATTTATTTTACAATAAACCGTGGTCATTCTCACCTCATTAAGCTTTAGAAAAGAAATAACTAGCGTTTTAAATACGCGGTCAATCTCACCCCAAGTATAGAGGTGAGATTGACCCGGGTGTTTTTTTTTTTTTTTTCTTTGGGAAAAAAAAGTTTTGTTTCAGCAAAGCGAAAAGCTACATTGCATACAGACTCATACATATTAGCCATTTCCAGTATTTTTGCTACAATAACAAAAAAGTTATTAGATAAAGAACTCAAAAAGTGGTCAATCTCTCCCCGTTTTACGGTAAAAAAATGAATTTTTACAAATTTTGCCGGTTATATTGTTAAATGACGGCAAAATTTCCTCCTCTCACCTTTCTTTTTCTTTCTAAAACTTTTTGTCTGCTTTTTTTACATTCCATGTTTTTTTTGTTTTTTACTAAATTCGCAAAATGTTCTGTAGAAAAATTCGCTGCCCTTTTAGTTTCCATACGGAAAGATGATGATGATATACCTATTTTGATAAAATTTTTCTTATTTTGAGTACAAATTCGGTAACCTGGGATATCGTTGATATTTTCTCAGAATCCCAAATTACACAACACTACAAATTAATCTGACATTTATAGCCGATTTCACCAACGATTCCTAAATCAATACCTAACTAGGAATTACTTAAAATTAGGAAATGCTTAAACATATTTTTGTTTTCACCAAGGAAAGTAATTCTTAGCTAGGCATTTCTTTGGTGGGGAATGGTTTCCTAGTAACTTTAGGATGTAAGGTTATATTTCCGAAACAAATTTGACGTATTTCATAAAAAATATGTCAAAATCGTATAGTTTTAAAAATTTTTCACACAATAATAAAATAAAATTAATCGTATCCGATTATTATAAACCAAAAACAGATGGTGCAACCAAAATATTAAAAGATAATCGATGGAAAATATTAACAAAGAAGTATAATCCAATATCAAAAACACCGATGTACCTACATTACAAATATAACAAGACAGTAATTTGAAAGATAGACCTTTCTGTTTCTAAATAATAAATTTTAGTTTTGTATTTAGTGTTGTAGAAACGAATAGAAATCAGACTGAATAAGGTAACACTTCCATCATAACACTATTTGCATACTTTAATTATTCTATTCTATTCTCATTAACAATATTTAGCAATAATAAAACATATTTCAATGTAATATGCTTTACTAGAAAAGAGAATTGAAATCAGATTGAATAAGGTAACTAACACCACGGCATTTTTTGTGAATTTTAACTTAATGCTATTCTGCTAGCACGTATATAATATTTTACACATAAAAATAATTATGGTCTGTCTTTGAATAACTTTACTTGTTGTATATCATTAAACTTACAAAATGGTGAATGTACAACAAATCTTTGAAACTATGCGAACTTCATAAATGTATATCTCGGAGAGATTTTATTGTAGAGAGATGGGTAAAAAAATATTTTCATAGTTGTTATTTTTTTTAGTTATTTACGAAAAGCCGTTTCCCTTTCCACCCATAAAAGCCTCTTGCATGGGGTTGAGTTTTGGAGCTTACTCATATAAATAATATCATTGGTGAAACTGAAGTATTTCTGAAGAAATACTATTTACTAACAAGAAATCTTCGTTTAAAATCAACTTCATCATACTTATCAAATTAAACAATTTTTATGTTGTCAAAATAGAACTGTCATATGCGATAAGTAATACCTAGCAATTTAAGATGCCGAAAAACTGAGACCTAAATTAGGAAGTACTTAAATGCTCTTAAGTATTACTTAGGTACTGGTGAAATCTAAAATTGACTTAGGCAATTCCTAGTGAACACTAGGAATTACCTAAAATTAAGTATTTGTTGGTGAAACCGGCCACTAGTTAAGGTTCAGCAGATCCAGTTCAATATGACAGGTTACTCGTATAAACAAAAAAAAAAGTTTAGGTTCAAGTTCAAGGTTCAGCTGAACCTTAAGTTTAAACCATCACTGAGGAACCGGGCATAATGGGGGATTCAAGTGGTAGAGCTTTTTAATATATATTTATTAAAATCAATTCTTGACCGTACATCATATTTAATACAATATAAAATCATACTATAAATGATATCTTTATTGCTGAAATATGAAAGTTAAAGTTGAATAATTCAAATCGCTCATTTGTATTTTGCACTACCATATTGCAATTACGTAGTTGCATTAAGCCAATCACAGAACTTTGTCTGAAACGTTTGTCAGTGCTCAATTTTATTGAGAGAAAGACGAAGAAGAAATAAGCATTCAGCATTCTACGATTCTACCAATGACGTATAATACTGGAATTATGCCGTATTCAAAGTAAGTCAATGCAGTGTTGTGGAGCAGAAAGGATGGAATAACTTTTGGGTCCGCCGGGTGCACGGCAAGGAGCGAGTACACTTTGATGTTATGCAAGTTGCTCATTGCCGCGCACCCGCCTCACCAACCAGTTATTCTATCCCTTTCTGCTTTACAACAAACGCCGTTGTTATCCGTCTAGTTATGTTTTGTCCGAGGATTCTATGACAACGACACACGTTACGTGAAATTACGTGTTATTTATCTCTGTCTTATCTGTCTCTCTTTATTAAGCTAAGATGCAACTACGTCATATTCATTTGTTTAGAAAGTTTAAATATTTTTATCATGCTTAATACAAGTTTTTAAAAAAATAAAAATTTTGGGTATAATAATTTTATTACGTAGATTAATATATAAAAAATTCAAAAAAGTCTTGAAAGGCCCATTAGACAAATCCAAAATTCTTTTGAGATTTGGCCTGATAATTTCCAACTGGATATAAAATCTGAAATTTCAGATTTAATTTTATTACGTGCAACTCCGAAATCATCAAATGTTTTCCAAATCGCCTCTAAGAAAATTTCATTTTCTCGAATTGTCTCGCATTCCGTAATTTTATTTACAAAGTAGTCCTCCAAATCGTCTCTAAGGCGGCCATTTTCCAAGAAAAGGTCTCAAAAAATGTCTTCCAAATTGTTTCTAAGATAGTTCTCTTCCCAAAATATCTCCCAAATCATCTTTAGGACAGTAATAGCCTATTACTTCAACGATTCCTAAATCATTACCTAACTAGGAATTACTTAAAATTAGGAAATACTTAAAAATATTCTTGTTTTCACCATGCAAAGTTATTTTCAGCTAGGCATTTCTTTATTGGGAAATGATTTCCTAGTACTACTTTTGGATGTAAGGTTATATTTTCGAAAAAACTTTGACGTGTGTCATAAAAAATATGTCAAAATGGAATCGCTTTTTAAATTTTTCACATAATGATAGAATTAAATTAATCGTATTCGATTATTATAAACCAAAAACAGATGGTGCAACAAAAATATTGAAAGATAATCTATGAAAAATATTTAGAAAGATATAATTCAAAATCAAACACCGAGGTACCTACGTTCCAAATATAGCAATACAGTAATTTGAAAAATAGCCCTTCTTGTTTCTAAATATTCACATAATTTTTGAGCTTATTTTTACTCTATTACTATCAAGGAGTTATACAATTTACATTTTGACAAAATAGAACTGTCATATGCGATAAGTAATACCAAGCAATTTAAGATGCCGAAATATTGATACCTAAATTAAGACCTACTTAAATGTCCTTAAGTATTACCTAGGTACTGGTGAAATCTAAAATCAATTTCGGCAGTTCCTGGTGAACACTAGGAATTATCTATGTTTAAGTATTTGTTGGTGAAATCGACTATAATTGTCCCAAAATATCTCCAAATCATCACCAAGACAGTCATTTTCCATCAAATGTCTCCTGAAATGTACTCGAAATCGTCTATAAGACAGTTATTCCCCTAAAAGTTTCCCAAACCGTCTCTAAGACAGTCATTTTTCCAAATGTTTCCCAAATCTCTTCAAATTATTGGTTGTTAAAATCACAAATCTTCCAATTGTTGTAATTTTTTATTGTTGCGTACATTTGTTACTGTGATCATTCATTGTTGTAATTTTCATTCTTATGATCTTATATTGTTGAAAATTTTCATTGTAGTAATAAAATAAAGTTATTGTATCATTTAATTTCCAAAAGGGTATAAAATCTGCAATTTTTAGATTTAATCTTCGTTTTTAATCTAGTGAAGACAAGCGTGTAAAGAAGAAAGAATCCAATCAAAATAGTTGTTAAATGAATAAAAATCTAATGAAGAAAGCTGTCAGAAGAAAGAAGAATATAATGAAGAATTTGTCAAAAAAAAGGAATCTGAAGAAGAAAGTTGTTACATATAAAAGTTGGCTAATAGAGAAAGAAAATAATGAAGAAAGCTGACAAACAAGAAACTATCTAAAGAAGAAAGTAGTTGCATGAAGTTGAATGAAGACAGCTGTCAAAAGAAGAAATTTGTTTTACTTTATTACTTTTACCTCAAATTTATTTTTTTCTTTTATTTTTTTGGTAAATATTGGTAGACTAAAATTCTGTAATTCTTATCTTAATTTTATTGTGTTTCTTTTGTAACATTTAATCGCTTCGAATAATTTAAAGTAATTTTTTGTCTTCTAATTAACTAATTAATTAATTTCAGGTTAAACACGTTGCTTTGTTCTGATTCTTTAAGGTGAAACATACGGGCTTAAGATAACAACAGAACAATGGTGGAATGACGAACTGCCTTGATCTATTTTGGAAATAAAATATCTTTTTTATTGTAAATGAAATATAATATTTATTGTAAATATTCTTGTAGTCAAAGGTTCAAAATTCTATAATAATATTACAAATTTGAAATATCATTCATATCATAAAAGAAAATGAATTATATATTACTCCAAATATAATTTGAATTTATTAAAAAATGGGCCGTACGACATCGAAATAAAAAATACAGTAAATTATAAATACAACAGACTAAGTCTGATGAAATTTTTAGCCACATTAAACACAACACTTTTTATCAAAAACATAAAAGATGCAAAAATACCATCAAAACACAGTTTTCTTTTTCTTTCTCAAAAGTGTTGTGTTTAATTTGTCTGATTTTTTTTGTGTTATAGACTATGTTAATTTTAAATATACAGATTTTTTTATTAAGAACGTAGGACCTATTTTTGAGAAAATCGGACTCAAAATTGTGAATTTGGTCCGCTTTGTTTATCTCATATTTTACATATATTTTCATAATTTATTTGCTCTTGAATAGTATTTATTTATAAACTATAATGTAATATGAAAGTAATACACAACTTTCTATTTATCTATATAATATAACAGTGGTTATCGTGTCGGCCTGTGAATCCAAAGAACCCTGGTTCGATCCCCACCGCCGACAAAACATTTTCACCAAATAAAAATTATCCCTGTGGCTCCCCCACCACTAACATCTTTGGGAGTCGTGATTTGACGGCTGGTAACCGCACTTCACGCGCATAAATATATCACTTACCGAGATCTGCTTTGGCAGAGTGCCACACCCAATAATGGGTAATATATATATATATATATATATATATATATATATATATATATATATTTTAATATTTATAAGAAATTAATTGTTGAAATTCAAATTTGCCATTTATTGTTGGTGTTCGTGAATCATTAGTTTTCGTTGTGGGATTGGATTTTTGATGACGTATAATGTACACTCAAATATCTAAGTTTGAGCCAAAATTAATTTTGACCAACAGATATATAATAATGTTTTAAGATTGACTATTAATGATAACAATAATGAATATTTTAGTTGTTGTTTACAAAATAAAAATATTATAATAAAATTTTTGGATATGGTTTTAACGTCAAATGTATGTAAGGTAAGTGTTTATTTATTAGTATTAAAGTGTGATTTAACAGTTTTGGAATGGACGCAAAACTAGGAAAGTTAGATCGACAAATTATTACTAAAATATACATAAGAAGTATGCGTACGGTGACCATGAATAAATATATTACATAAATGAAGTCTATTTCGTTTTACTTTATACTTTTTAGATGCAAGTGCCTAGTAGTCATGCCGAAAATTATAAATTAGACACCATGCACAATAGGAATGATCTCAAGCTCTGCGGTATGCTGGTGCCAATGAAGCTCATACAGTAATCTTATATACGTTCACCAAGCAAGAATATATACCAAGATGTCATCCTTTCAACGTTGCTGTACATCATCTACAACACTGATTTTTTTAAACTACTATAGTTTGTCCCTAGGATAGCGAATGTTATTAATACACTAGTTTTTGTAACATGTAACTGAGTACAAGCAGTAATCTAGATTCAGTCACATACTTAGTTTCAGGTGAAGTGGACGCTTCTGAGGAAAGGTGAAGGTGACATATTTCGCTACCGACATTTATGCCACATGTCAACAGAATTGTGATTCTCTTGACGTAAAGCTATACATTATGTTTTCCATATCATATTCCTAGATATGATCATAACGTACACTCTAATAATGTGCGAAATTCATTTAACAGATTTTTTTTTATCCCTCATTCTCAATTCTGCAATAATGCTCTGTACCACTAAAAGGTGGCCAACATGGAATACAGTGAATAAAGACGATATTTTTCAAAGTAAACTTTGACGGCGTCTAATACCTAAACAAATGGATGTCAACTACGACAACTAGTAACAAATTTGTTTATATTACATAATTAATTGAACCTCTGTAAATAATTTATATATTATACGTAGAATTGAAAACCAAAAGTTGCATCATTTAAATTAAAATGTTATATTATATTGTATAGTCATTTCATATTACATAATTAAATTTATTTTTATTTCAAATACATTTCTGGAAAGTCTTTATATTCGTAATGTTTTCAACGCGCGCCAATATTCGTTCCATTATTTAAAACAGATTCTTTCCCGGTTTTCGGTGATTGGGCAGGTCTACATTTTTGTTAAGACCACAAGAAACCCTACTTACACGACAAAAATTATTGGTTAACGAACTTCAGTACGTATGTTTCATTTTAATTAATAACAGCATACCGTGAATTTAGCATCTGTCATTGTTTAAAGTTAGTTCTTCTTCTGCTCACCATGCTTATTATTAATATGATTAAGGTTTTAGTTACTATTAAATTTATTTATTTTGTGATTTTTCTTTTGTTATTTATTTTCAAATCAGCAAATGTTTAATTGTAAATTATTTTCTTAATTTCACTTCGTCGGTAAGGTTATGTCCTATCCTATCTTGTATTTGTTTTTGAGTAATGTCGCCAGAAAGTAGTATGTTTTGCGGCCGAGACTGAAATCTTTTTGAAAGTAATTAGAAAATGCACGAAATTACCTGACTAGTTTTGATTTAACTACTTTTAACGGATTGTTCGAATCGCGAATTGAGAGTTAAAATGTGATCTTTAAGGTGGAAGGTTGGTCTATTCGTTATATTATTGTTGCGTGTTTGAATTTAGTTCAGCTTGATCGCAAAATAATACAGTTTGACTGGATTTAAGAGTAGTGCAGACCATTTTGAATATTTAATATTTATTTTCCGGATTTAAGGTGAAACATACGGGCTAAAGTTAGTATCAGAACGATGATCTGTCTTGATCTCTTTGAACCGAAATGTTATTCTTATTATGAATGAAACTTATTAAATATTGTAAATAATTTTGGAACCAAAACTTCAAAGTATAGTGATAAATTGAATCATATGTTAATGATGAAATGAATTACTCTCAAAAATTGGTTTTAAGAACTCTAAAACGGTAGGCACGATTATGCTTTTAAAAATTTATATTCTTAAAAATATTATTTTCTATAACACAGTAAATTTTTATCCAATTTGTATTTGCAGCTCTGGAAAAAAAATGCGAAAAAGGCTCACAACAGGACTTTTTCGTGTATTTTTGTTTTCTCTCAAAAGTCCCAAAATCAAATTGGATAAAAATTTACTGTATTATAGAAGACCATATTCTTAAATATACAATTTTTTTTAATCAAAATCGTACCTAGCATTTTTGATAAAATAAGATTTAAATGTATCAGAAAGAAAGCAAATCAAACAAAAGATTCTGTTATGCACGAATATACAAAAAAGAGCCTCACTAGAACTTAAATACAAACAAATAGTTAAGGAAATAAAAATAAACATTAGAAAAGATAAGAGAGATATAACAGAAAAAATTACTCACGCAAGCAGAGGAAGCAGCAAACAAAAATGATGTTAAAACACTTTACGAGGTAATCAAAACATTCTCTGGCAGAAACAGAAAACTAAATAAGCATATCAACGATAAAAATGAAAAGACAATACTAGGAAAAAAAGAAGAAATTGAAAGATGGATAGAGTTCTTTGAAGACATGTACAAGAGAGCAGAAACAGAAAAAAATGAAAACGAAAACGAAAACGAAAACATAATACAGAAGGGAACGATAGACATCAACGAAGATGAAATATCCAAAGAAGAAATTGCGGAAGCCATAACTAAGCTAAAGAATCTAAAAGCAGCTGGAATAGACAGCATACCAGCAGAAATACTTAATGCAGGTGGAGAAGTAATAATAGAGATAATGCACGACCTAATTAACAGAATATGTAACACAGAAATAATACCTAGCGAATGGAATACAGGAGTAATCATTACGTTGCCCAAAAAAGGTGTTAGAACACAATGTGAGAACTGGAGAGGAATCACGCTATTATGTACAGCAAGTAAAATACTCACCAGGATATTACTTGAAAGAATGAGAACAGGCACATTAAAACGCATTCGAAAAAATCAAGCTAGCTTTAGACCTCCAAATTCATGCATTGACAATATCTGTATATTACGTATAATTATAGAAAACACTATAGAATGGCAAAAGGAACTAAGTATAAATTTTATAGACTTTGAAAAAGCATTCGATAAGGTGAACAGGGATATGATGTGGAGAATACTAGAGAAACATGAATTACCCATAAAAATAATAAGAATGATAAAGTTACTATACGATAACTACTCGGCAAAAATAGAAACAAATGGAGAACTAACCAGAGATATAAAAATAAAAAGCGGGGTTAGACAAGGATGTATACTATTGCCAATGCTTTTTCTGATAATTATTGACTACGTAATGTCGAATGTATCGAGCAATAAAACAAGTATATTGTGGAAGTTCGGCACCCGATTTGAAGACCTAGTATTCGCAGATGACGTCTGCCTCATCGAACAAAATATAAAGAATCTGCAAACAAAGACATTAAAACAAAGGGAACAAGCAGCGAAAGTGGGATTAAAAATAAACATAAAAAATTTAAAATCCAAACAATAAACGGAAAAGAAGGTATTAACATAAAGATGGGAGACGCAGAAATAGAATCAACAAACAATTTTACATACCTAGGAAGAACAATAACTGAAAAAGGAGGAAGTGAACAAGATATAAAACATCGAATAAAAAAAGGACAAGAAACATTTAACATGTGGAAAGTATGGAGATCCAAGGAAATATAAATAAAACAAAAATCAGAATATTCAATAGTAATGTCAAAGGCACACTACTGTATGCAGCAGAGTCATGGACATTATATGGAAAAAGTATAAAAATAATACAGACTTTCATAAACAAGTGCCTTCGCAGAATATTAAAACATACTACCCGGAAACTATTAGCACCGAGAATTTGTGGAAAATATGTAATGCTGAACCAGTAGAGAAAACAATCAGGAGAAGAAAGTGGAACTGGATAGGACACACATTAAGAAAAGACAATACAGAAATCACGAAAGAGGCATTAGAGTACAACACAAAAGGGAAAAGGAAAACAGGACGACCAATAAACACAGGGCAAAAACAAATGCATAAAGAACACGAATCAATCAATAAAACATGAGATGAAATTAAACGAGAAGCAAAAGATAAACATAAATGGAAGAAAACAGTAGAAAATATATCATCGAAAACAAAATAAGGCTGGCAACCTTAACAAAAAAATTGCTTCGAATTACCTAGTGATGCTCTATGCTCCTTTAGGAGTAAACAGGAATAATAATAATTATTGTATATGATTATGTATAATTGAAATAAAATTGTAAGTAATTTTTTTTATCTTTATTTTATAAATAGGTATCAAATAAAATACTATATTATGTTGACATCATAGAAATATTTCTTGAAAATCTTTACGTTTATATAGATTTAAACTCGCGCCAATACCCTTTCCACTATTCTATACAGATCCACATTTTTGTTAGAACCACAAAAAACCCTACTTACATGATAACAAATTGTTAGTTAACGAACTTCAGCCCGTATGTTTCATCTTAGTTTCGACAGTAATTTCATTTTTTCCCATCGTAAAGTCAACTAAGAACTCAAGTAATACATGCATTCATTATTGGAAAGGAAACGTAATTTATTTTAGATATTTCTTTTGTTTGGAATTATTTTGTAATTCAGTTTTGTCTCGCCGCCAGACACGAACCTAATTGAGATTTCTATTTCAGGCTTTTTCTTTTTCGTCCTCGTTTTTCGTTTTCGTTTTTGTTCGTGCTTTTACTTTGGGCTGTTTGCCTTTCAGAGGACAGAGAGTTTGGAATTATCATTGATGAAAAATCATAGCATTATGTGGAAGGAATGTGACGTCACGAGCACACATGTGATGCCCGCCATTTTGGATTTTATGTTTTGCCGCCAATATTTCAAATGAAGTTTATACAGCTACGGGACCACGGTCACAGCTAAGCCCAAAGATCTTTGTTATTGTTTTTGTCTATTTTTGTATTTGAATTTGCAGCATTTATTTTCATATATTTTAGAATACTTTATATATTCACGTTTTACGAATACTTCTAGTATGTTGTACAAATCTGGTTAAGCTTTTGTTTTTGATTTATTAATTTAGTGTTGACATTGTTGACGCAAGTTGTGTAGCTTGAGTGTTGTAGAAGTTGTTATGTCTGCGCGTTGATATACGTTAATTTTGTGTTGCGTCACGTATCCCGTTTCGTTGGCCATCGAATCATAATAAGTCGTGTTGCGCTATATTGTTGTGTTGTCGGTTAGGTTTTTACCTTTACTACAGTCCTAGTTGCTCCTGTAGAACACAACAACCCATCTTTGTTTAAATTGATTTCTGGATTTAGTTTTTGTCCACAATTTAGTATCAGTATTTCAAGTCAGATTTAAAATTATTTTGATATGTATTTTAAACATCAGTTCTGTATATAGCCGTTAATTTCTTGTTAATTGTTTAGTATTCTTTATTTGTATTGTATTACGAATTTGGCTCCCCACGTACCTTACGAGCCTTCCTTCTTCCCGAACGCCGAGTATTTCTAGTTCCAGTACCTTCGCGGTTGGGTATCGCTGGCAACGAAAACAACCACGTGGCGTCCTCTATATTTATTTAAGTTTAAATTTCGATTTCTTTTTTTTTTATCGAATTGCCCAATTTTCACTGAAACATTTATCTTGCCACCTCCATCTTATGAAGCAGAATTGTACATTACAAACTGTTAAGTGAAGAAAAAGTTTACAGAAAATAGATGTTAACTGAAAAAAAAAATCTAATGAGGAAAGCAGTTAAATGAAGTAATAATATGATAAATAGTTGTTAAATGACGAAAGAATCTTATGAAGAAAATTAACAAATAAAGACAAAAAATATTGAAGAACGCTGGCAATGACGAAACTATAATGAAGAGAGATATTGAGAGAAGAAAGTTATTTTACAAAAGAAACATTCTGATGGAGAAAACTGGCAGAGAAGAAACTATCAAATGAAGAAAGCTTTCGAAAGAAGAAAGCTTTTTAAATAAAGAAACTATCTGACGAAAAAAGCTGAAAAGTAGAAAAAATCTAAACTTGCAAAAATTTAGAAATTAGTCAAAAATAATAAACTTGTCGTCATTACGAAATAAAATGACTGCCCAATTTGAGAATATTAAGAAATTTGTCAAAAATTTAATAAATTTAAACTTGCCAAAATAATATATCAATATTAATGAATTTGTTACAATTGAAAAAGTTAACATTTGTCAAAATTCCATGCGATCTGTAAAAATGAAGGAATTCGTGGCAATTTTAATTCTAAATCTTGACTAATAATTATTATTTTGAAGTCACATTCTAAATGATTAAACAAAAATCTGTATTATCGATAAATTTACATTATGCAAGATTATCACGGATGTTAGTACTTACTGAAAGTTATGATAAATTTGATTTGAGAAAGCTATATTTTTCAAAATATGAATCATAAAACTAATTTCGATTTGTAATTAAGGCATTAAGCGGGAGTATTTGGAGATATTTTGAGCATATACATGCGTTGAAGAAAGATTAATGCAAAAGTATATAGGTGTGGACGTGATTGAAGAATTATTGTGTGAAATGAATTATTTCGAGTGTGATAAGTAAATAAGCTTGGTGGAAACTATGAAGCAAGAGTGGCGTGTAGGGTTGAGAATGTTTGACAAAGACGACTGATATATTCATTAAAGAGACGCCAAATAAATTATTTTTAATATTTGCTATCACTGACTCGTATTTTAAAATTAAATTAGTATTTTCGTAATTATTTTGTATTTACGAATATTTATAAATTAAAACCTATATTTTCAATAATAACAACAATAAATATAATAATAAAAATAATAATATTAATAATAATAATAATATTTGTTGTAAACTATTTTTGAGTTTTTGTTTATATTATTATTACATGTTATATTAAATATAGAGCTATATTTGCGTGTCGTCAATATGATTGTCTTTTAGATGTAAATGTATATTATCCACTGTTTAAATGAAAGCATTAATGTATGTATTTTATTTATTGTTATTGGTTGGGTTTTTTTTATTAAACTCCTTTTTACTTCCAATGGACTGTATAATTTTTATTTTCACACTCACTTACATACAAACAATAAACATTACTAATACTTATGAATATTAATTAATATAATATGACCTTCTCGAAGGCACGCTCTCAACACACCTCTTATCTATTTTTTACTTTGCATGCATCTCCGATCAGTGCAATGATCCCCACTACTCTTATCACAACGTCACCAGTCCCGTACTCAATCTTTTCTTCTTAACATACCGCCCCCTTTGAAAGGTCACTTTCAACACTATTTTCAGGTATCGGTAACACAGAGATTATAGTAAGAGGCCTTTTATAAACACCACTCTTTGTTTTAACACTCACTACTCTCACCAGATTAGCAGTTCCTGGATGCACTGCTGTAACCATTCCAATGTTCCAATGGGCTGGGGGTGTGTTGTCATCCTTCATTAAAACGACTGTTCCTACCTCGACGTTGGGTGTCTTCTTCCACCATTTGTTCCTTTGCTGTAGAGTATTCAAATAATCGCGATGCCAGTGTTTCCAAAATAATTGCACCTGCTTTTGTATCTGTTGATACATGGACAATCTACTGTCTTGTAATCCTGACAATAAAGGTTCAGGCATTATATAAGATGAGGTTTCAATAAGGAAATGAGAAGGAGTTAAGTAATTATAATCAGTAGGATAATCGTTTATGGGACACAGAGGTCTCGAGTTGACACATGATTCTATTTGACAAAGTAGAGTGTACAATTGCTCAAAAGTATAATTTGACTTACCCATAACTCGCTTCAATAAATAATTGCACCTGCTTTTGTATCTGTTGATACATGGACAATCTACTGTCTTGTAATCCTGACAATAAAGGTTCAGGCATTATATAAGATGAGGTTTCAATAAGGAAATGAGAAGGAGTTAAGTAATTATAATCAGTAGGATAATCGTTTATGGGACACAGAGGTCTCGAGTTGACACATGATTCTATTTGACAAAGTAGAGTGTACAATTGCTCAAAAGTATAATTTGACTTACCCATAACTCGCTTCATGTAAAATTTTATAGCCTTGATACCGGCTTCCCATATTCCTCCGAAATGTGGTGCATTAGGAGGAATAAATTTCCACTCATTTCTTGATCTGCTAAATTCTCAATTATCTTTTGTTGAAATTCTTGATTAATGAATAGCTCGTAAAGATTATGTAACTCATGTTTTGCGCCTTTAAAGTTTGTCGCATTGTCACTGAAAATTGTGTGACATTTTCCTCGTCTTGATAAAAACCTTATTAATGCAGCTATGAATGATTGAGTTGATAAATCAACTACTAATTCTAAATGTATGGCTCGCGTCGTAAGAATAGTAAAAATAGAGCCACATATGCTTTTGTACTTAGAGCATTTTTTTCTCTGTGTTGTTTTTATGGAAAATGGACCTCCATAATCCACTCCAGTGTTTAAAAATGCTTTACCAATTTCTCCTCGATAGGACGGCAATTGTCCCATTAATTGTTGAGCTTGTGATGCTCTTTGTCTATAACATGTGATACATTCATGTATAATTTTTTCACTATATTTCTTCCTCGCAATGGCCAGTATTTCTGCCTGATTTTTGACAGAACTGCTTGTGTTCCAGCATGTAATAGATTTAAGTGCTCTTGCTTAATTATTAGTTTTGTTAACTGATGGTTAGATGGCAGAATAATTGGGTGTTTTTGATTAAAATTGAAAATTCTCCAATCTTCCTCCAACTCGTCATATATTGTCAGAGTCTACAAACGGTGTTAACCGTTTCAGATTTCCATCACAAATGGACAATTTTCTTTGTAACATACTTAATTCTTTTTGAAAAGCCTCAGCTTGACACAATTTTATCAAACAAATCAATGATTGGTTTAATTCAGTTGCTGTTAAATAACCTGTACGTTTCTCTAAACTCTTTTTTGTATTGTTAATGAATCTTAATACATATGCAAAAACTCTTTTTATTCTAGTCAATGACGAAAATTTCTCAAATAAATTTAATTGTTCAACTGTTACATAATTTACACTAACCCTTTCTTCTAAATCTTCAACCTTTATAATTTTAAGTAAAATTTCAGTTTGTGGCCAATTTTCTTCTGGATCTTTTAACCAACTCGGTCCTAACCACCACGTTGACGTTTCCATCATTCTTTCAGCTGTTAGTCCTCTAGATAAGTGATCGGCAGGATTATCTTCGCTTTTTACATGTCTCCACTGACAATTTTTAGTTAGATTTCTCTGACTCTGTTACCAACAAACACCTTCCACTGTGAAGCATCCTTTGAAATCCATTGTAACACGATTGTAGAATCTGTCCACATGTATATCTTAGATATGTTTAATTGTAAACTTTCTACAGTTTTTTCTTGTAATCTCGCCAATAACAAAGCTCCACATAGCTCTAGTCTCGGTATAGTTGTTTGTTTTAATGGTGCAATTCTTGATTTACTGCAAATCAGAGTTGTGGTATTATTATTTTCTTTATCTATGCATTTCAAATACATACATGCTCCGTATGCTATTGACGAAGCGTCGCAAAAACCATGTAATTCGTATAAATAATTATTTTCAGATTTAAGACTTGTAATTCTGCGGTGTATTTCAACGTTTTGAATTATTTTTATTTGTGTCCTAAAATCTTTCCAATTTTCACTTAGATCATTATTAATCTCACTATCCCAGTCTACATGTTCTATCCAAAGTTTTTGCATTATTTGTTTTGCTTTTAAGATAAATGGTCCTAAAATTCCCAAAGGATCATATACACTTGCAATTTCTGATAAAATTACTCTTTTAGTTAGCACATAATTTTCACTTCTTATATTTATATCAAATCTTAATTTATCCTCATTGGGCAACCAAATTAATCCTAGTGTTTTAACTGCTTCATTATCCATTACTAATGGTATATTTGATTCTCTTTTCTCAGGACTAATTGCTTCTAATAATCTAGTATAATTTGCACACCACTTGTGCAATAAAAATCCTCCCTTTTTCAATAATTCTATTAACTCTCGTTGCATTTGTTGTGCTTCTTATATGTTATTGCTGCCGCTCATGACATCATCAACATAGAAGTCATTCAATAGACATTTTTGAGCTAAAGGTAATTTCTCACCATCATCAAGAGCAAGTTGTTGTAGTGCTCTGGTAGCCAGATATGGTGCACAAGCTGTACCATATGTCACTGTTTTTAGTTTATATATTTGCAACTCATCTGAGTTATCTTTGAACCAGATAATTCTCTGTAAATCTTGTTGTTCATTATTTATTAAGACTTGTCTATACATTTTTTCAATGTCAGAGGTAAACACATATTTAAATAGTCTAAAGCTTAAGACAATTGACATAATATCTTGTTGCACGGTTGAGCCTATCTTTAATACTTCATTCAATGATATGTTCGTTGTAGACTTCATACTCGCGTCAAAAACCACACGAACCTTAGTTCTTTTATCACTGCATGATGTGGTATATAATTAGAAATTTTTATTTCTTCGTCTGTTTTTACCTCTTCCATATGTCCTAATTCTATGTATTCTTGCATGAATTTTCTATAACTCTCATTTAATTCATTATTATGACGTAATTATAATCAGTAGAATCATCGTTTATGGGACACAGGGGTTTATAATAATTATAATAAATTCATTCAAATAAAATTATAACATAATAATCATCAATGAATAAAAATTTATAAAAAATTAACTAAAAATTAATTAACTAATTAATAGGTACAGAGCATATTTAATTTCCATATTATCGGGCTGCTTCGCCGCCTTCTTTGCTAACAGAACCTCAATCTTCTGTATATGACAGTCAAAATCGTGCTTCAACAGTTAACACAACGATTGCTTAACTTTTGCTAATCACATCAAATCACGTGACATAACGTATCTGGCGCTATAAGCGACGGATATTTCAACTAATAATTTAAATTTAAATACAATATACAACAGAAACGATGAAGAAGAGACACAATAAGAGACAAGAGTGGACATAACAGAAAGCGAAATGAAAGCAGCAATCGGAAAAATGAGAATTGGAAAGGCACCAGGACACGATGATAAAACCAGAACAACTGAAATACATAGGAGAAAAAAGAGAACAAATACTTATGTAGATGATTAACAAAATATGGACGATTGGAAAAATACCAAAAGATTGGTAAAAGGCAGTGGTTTTCCCTATACACAGGAAAGGGGACAGTAAGAAGTGCAGCAACTATAGAGGCATATTCTTAATTCTCGTATGCACAACAGCCAAGACATATGAAGCAATATTTAAGAATAAACTTAGACAAGAAATGGAACAAAAATTGGAAAAGCTCAAAGCGGGTTAACAAAGGGACACTCAACCCAGGACCACATATTCATACTTAGAAAGGTCATAGAGAAAACAATAAAGCTACATTCACAAATCGAAATTAGTTTTTATTTTATGTTTTCCATTTTTGTTTTAATAATCTTGTAGACATGTTATCTTATGCAGCCATTCACAAATCAGTATTTAGTTTTGGTTTTAACACAAAAGTTAGCAAACTCCAAACTTATGTTTTAGTTTTACGTTTTATACTTAGGAATAGACCAATAGCGTAGAATGATGTAGTGATATATATTTGTCTCTTTTTATCATCCTTCGCAATGACGATAACCTAAGTTTATTTTTATTCGAGTGTCAAATTGAATGAAATAAAAACAAGATTTTAATACCTACTTTCATATTATGATAATATTTACCTTGTTCTTCCAAAAAATACGAAAGTAAACAAACATTATATAGCAGTATGCGTAACTTAACAATAAAGATGTAGCGAACAGGTGGAAAGAACACTTCTCAAACCTGTTAAATGAGGACACCCAACATAATGAAAATGAAAATTAAAGTGAAAATTAAAATGGAAATGAAAACATTAATCAATCAACAATAGAGAGGAGAAGAGATAGACCTACAACCACCAACCATCGAAGAGGTAACAGAAGCGTTCAAAACCCTAAAAAAACACAAAGCAGCAGGCTCCGATTCCATCACATCGGAAATACTAAAAATTCATTATGAAGAATTTGTCCTAAGACTTCACAAAATAAGCACACACATATGGGACAATGAAATTTTACCAGCGGAATGGAAGCAACTAACGATTATTCCAATTCACAAAAAAGGATATCTTACTAACTATATCGAGGAATATCACTACTTAATACATCATATAAAATATTCTCCATCATCTTACACCAGAGATGCAAAAAAATCGCAGAAGAAGTCTTATGCGACTATCAATGTGGATTCCTCAAGGAAAGATCGACAACAGATAATATATTTTATCTGCGGCAAACGTTAGAGAAAAGCTGGGAACACGATGTGACAGCGTACTGCATGTTTGTGGACTTTAAAACCGCATACGACAAAGTCAACAGAAAAAACCTATGGAAAGCTATGAAAACGTTAGGATTCCCAACAAAGCTAATAAATTTAGCCAGACTAGCAACAGAGGACCAGGAAGCCGTAATAAAGATAAAAGGAGAAACATCAGAGCCCTTCCACACAAACACGGGTCTAAAACAAGGAGACGCACTGGCACCAATGCTATTCAATATAGCACTCGAAATGACACTTAGGAATGTGCAAATAAACCTAAAAGGAACAATATTTACAAAAGTACACATAGTCCTAGCATACGCCGATGACATTGTTATAATCACAAAAAATGCTGAAGACATGAAAAACATATACATCAAAATAAACAAAGAGGCCAAACATTTTGGCCTTAGCATTAATCCAAGCAAAACTAAAATTATGATACAATCGAGGCGAAATACAAACATCCATGAATTACACATAGAAGAAAAAAATGTTCGAAGTAGTTACCGAATTCTGTTATTTAGGATCGACGATAAACGCCACAAACGACATAAGTATGGAAATAAGGAGGAGAGTAACACTGGGAAACAAATGTTACTATAGCCTACTGAACATACTAAAGTCACAAAACGTTAGTAGAACCACAAAGTGCACTATATATAAGACAATAATACGACCAGTGGTCACATATGGCGCGGAAACATGGGTTATAACCAAAGCAGACGAGAGAGTACTGAGCACATTTGAGAACAGAGTGTTGAGGAAGATCTTTGGAGCCATAAACGAAGATGCAACATGGAGATTTCGTATGAATCACGAACTAGAACAGATATTTAACGACAAGACCATCATAGGTACTATTAAAACACAACGGCTTAGATGGGTAGGGCATGTCATACGCATGGAAGAATCAAGAACCGCAAGTAAGATATACAGAGCCAAAATATTCCTAAGCATACCAAGAGGGAGGCAAAGAAATAGATGGTCAGATGAAGTGGAAAAAGATATAAGAGCATTAAAAATAAAAAAACTGGAGAAATACAGCTAGAGATCGGGGGCAATGGAGGAAAGTCATAGGGGAAGCGCATATCCTTCTTGGATAGTGGAGCTGAGAAAGAAGAAGAAAGAAGTAACTTAGCATATCCGACAATTGCCTTTACTGTATTACCAATCTTCTGAGTATAGCCGATCTTCTAAAATTTATGATAGATGTCACTACTAACTAAAATCGACAAAAGCAAAACTATTTGTGAATGGCACCTAAAAACACACTAAAACATAAAGCAAAAAAAAATTTCGATTTGTGAATGTAGCTTAAAAGTACTACGAAAACATATGTGGGAAATACTAAAGAAGAGACAAATAAGTAGTAAACTTAAAGAAATCACAAAAAGTTATACAAAAACATCGGCAATTACATAAGAACCGGAAAAGAAAAGTCAGAAGAATTTATTACTACACAAGGTTTGAGACAAGAAGGAGCCCGTTACTATTTATAATATTCCTAAATGAAATACTAAAGAACATTAAAGACAAAACAAGAAAAATGGAAATAGGATATCACAATCTAAATAGAACAACAATATCTGAATGTGCCTTCGCAGATGACTTAGCATTAATAACAAAAATGGAAAAGATATGCAAATTAACCCAAATATATGAAACGAGGAACTAAGCAAACATAATATGACAATAAACATAGAAAAGATTAAAGTTATAGTGATAGGAAAAACAGATAAAATAGATCTAACAATAAATGAAGGAGAAATAGAACAAGTGCAAAACTATATTTACCTGGGGATAAATATAAATAATAGAGCGAGTTTGGAGCAAGAGATCAACAGAAGAATACATATAACTAATAAGAGTTATAGTATAGTGAATAAACTAATACTAAACAATAAGCAAATATCAAAAAAACAAAAATGACAATATATAAGACCGTATACACACCGGCATTAATTTATGGCAGCAAAACATGGATGATAAACCAAGGAAACAAAAATAAAATACAAGCAGCAGAAATTAAATTTCTAAGAAGAGTAGGAGTAACAAGACTAGACAAAATAAAAAATTAAAGAAATAGAAACAACATAGAAAGTGAAAACATACAAAATACAATAAAAAAAAAAACTGGCGTAGTATGGACATTTATTAAGAATGTCAGAAGAAAGTCAAACAAAACAAGTATGGAATGCAAAAATAATAAAGAAAAATAAAAATTGGACCGACAAAACTTTATATTAAACTTGATTTAAATAAATATATGCAAATCAAATATTTGACAGAAGTATCAATAAGACATGTAACCGCACTTCACGCGCACTTACCGAGATTTGTTACGGCAGAGTTCCACACCTATAAATGAGAGGAAAGCATGATGATATATTTATTTTATTTATGTAAATTCTATTTGCTGTTGTTTATTTAATTTAAATCAAGTTTAAATCTAAAATTTTGTTGGTGAAACTGGTCATAAATAATCTTTTTGTTAATGCTACTGTGAAAAATAGTGTTAAAAAATAATAAAAGAGCCATATATACATGTATAAAATCTCTTTCCATATATCCATATTTTATAATCATTAAATCAGCTAGTTCTTTAATTGTTGTATAATTATGTAGGAGTATAACAAGTTTTCATGTTAAATTAAAGAGTGTTTGTCAATTGTATGTAACTCGAAATTAACTTCATATTTCAGATTTACAAGTGATTTAAAGATAAGACTTGTTTATTGTTATTCTTTTATTTATTTACTTAGCATGGGATTTTTAGCGTATCTAGGTAATGCTTTTGACATATTGGTACGAGAGAACCTTTCGAAATTAAATGATGATACGAGTTTTGCATGTCGAGATTATTTACCTCGAGATATCTCGACAAAAGAACTTATTTTTTTTTGTGAATATTATAAATTACAATACAACAATGAACTACTTTTATGAGATGTTCAATATAAAGTTATGCTTTTATTAATTTTCTTTTTTAGATTTATTGTTGAAGTATATACATACCTACATACTGTCATGAGCGTCACGCTAGAGTTTGTTCTATTCATATACACATGTTATTAACAGTTGACTTGGAGAATCCGACGGGATAATAAGAGAGAACCTACCTAATCTATTCAGTTTTTAAAAATACTTTTATAAGAGGAATTAGTACTAGGTTTATCTGCTTAGGTATAAATTTTGAAAGTTTGTACTTTTCATATACATTTGTTATTCTGTTTTATTGTTATTAATATGGGGAAACTAGCTCAGTGGTATCAAGTCGGCCTATGGATTCTGAGAACCCTGGTTCGATTCCCACAGGCGACAAAAAAATTTCACCATTTTAAAAAACTACCTCTGTGGCTCCCCCATCACTAACATTTTTGGGGGTAACCGCACTTCACGCGCAAAATATATCACTTACCGAGATCTGCTTCGGCAGAGTGCCACACCCAGCAATGGGTAGAAGGCGTGATGATATATTTATTTGTTAATATTTATTTATAAAATAAATATATTATCACGCCTTCTCTCTATTATAGAGAATTACATTCTGCTGAAGTAGATCTCGGTGATATATTTTTGCGCGTGAAGTGCGATTAACAGGCGTCAAATCGCGACCTCCAAAGATGTTAGTGGACGGGAAGCCATACGAGTAGTTTTAATGTGGTGAAAATTGTTTATCAATTTTTTGACTTGAACCCGGGTTCTCAAATATACAGGCCGACTGGATGCGACTGAGTCACCTACCCCATTATTTTTATTTGTTATAAACAATTGAAGTGATACATTCAGCATGGCACTAAGGAGAATCTCTATAATCAATTTATATTTTAATCTTTTTATATGAAAAGTTGTGTTATTTTGAAACTTAGTGCTTTTCATATTCGCTTGCTATGAACAATTAAATTGGCGAAGAGACAACTTCTATAATCTATCTATTTTTTTAAATCTTTCAGTATGACGAGTTAGTGTAGACAGGACCAATTTAAGGGCTCCGAGCGCCCTAGACGATTTCCAATAAAGCGCCGTTTTTCAGGTAGATAAAAAAACATTTTTCTTTTGTAACCCAGACCGGAGAAAGGACAAGTTCTAGGGTTGTTGTAAATAAGTTTGTACTTACAATTTGGTTCAACAAATAACAAAGATTTATTCACACTTACTACATGGTTGATCTACTGAACTCTAACGACTACTGTACTCTGAATGACTCTTCATCACTCTCTTCGTATTGACTATCTGACTGTGTGACTATTACTGACCTAACACTACTATATATCTAATTACAAAAGTACTAAGTCAGCAAATAGTTAGCTACTTACGTCAAACAATACTATTTAGAATACTTGACCTCATTACAACATGCTCTACTTTACTTAAGTGTATTCACTAAGAATGTGCTGATTTTGACTTGTTACACTATTTCAATAATTTGGTTACATATAAAATAACATAAAAATTAAAAAAACTAATAAATTTGTTTAAAATAACCTGAATTATCTACAAAAGTGGTACAACTACTAAATCATCAAAATTTAAATTTTCGACAATATCAGTATTTATTGTCACAGAAGAATGTTTCTGATTGTTACAAATGTATTAGAAATGCTCTTTAATGTTTTGTTATTAAATTTATATTTTTTTTTTAACATTTTAGCAAAATTGTTCTTCTATTAATGATATAAATATTCACTAATTTTCAAATACTTTAAATGACACCCAAAAATTATTTCTAGTTTTTAATTTGGTGTAGACATATTACGACTTAAATCATTGAATGTCACAAAAAAAAATTCCTTAACATTTTAGTGCCTCTCAAATTTTGACATCCTCCTAGACGATCGCTCAGGATGGCTCAATAGTTAAACTTGCGCTAGTGCTAGATTTGTGCTATTTAGAAACACATTTTAAAAGCTTGTGTTCTTTGTACACTTTTATTAAAAACAATTGAAATCTGCCGTGACACTATGAAAATTGTCATATTCTATTTACATTATTTTAAATCTTTTACTATGAATTATTGGGTGGCAGAACAGCCATCGGCTGAAACTCGCCCTTAATACTAAGTGGTTATTAAAATAAATAAATTAAATAAATATTTTATGGGCATCAATTGCGATTACCAACTTTAAAACCGCCACCAAACTATTACATTCTCAATTATAAAACAGTTATATTTGATAATACTATATAAGAAAACACATCTTCGTACTTGTACAAGTTTTATATAAATATAATAACAACTTATTTATCTTTTGTGGTTTGCTAACTAGAAATTATTATTATTCGTAGTTGATTGGTATCTAGTCGGCCATTAGATTTTAAAACCTGGATTCGAGTCCCACAGCTGACAAACAATTTTCACTACATTAAAACTACTCCTGTGGCTCCTCGTCCACTAACATCTTTGGAGGTCGTGAGTTGACGGCTGGTCTTACCGAGATCTGCTACAGAAGAATGCCATCTTCTCTAATAGGTAGAAGGCGTGATAATATATTTATTTTATTTTTTAATAAAAATAAAACAAAATAACAAATGTATACGAAATGCACAAACTTTCAAAATTTGTACCTAACCAACACAAACTTAGCATTTACTCCTCATATAAAACACTTTTAAAAACTTAATAGATTAGATAGATTCTCCCTTAGTGTCACGCTGGATTCCCCACATCAACTGTTAATAATATGTGTATATGAATAGAACAAACTTTAGGAATCTAGAATAAACTAGAACAAACCTAACACTGTACACGAAATTTATTTATCAAATGGGGAAGTATTATCCTTTAAACTTTCACTAAACATTTATTCGTCAGATTCAACTTGAAATTTATTTTCGACAAACATTTCTATCCTAATACCATTTTCTTTGTAAGGTGAATGCGGAGAAATATAATAACGGAGAAATTGTAATAATCGGTTATAATTTTTGTTCATAATGCTGAACTAATGGTGCCATCTGGTGTAAGAATACTTTTATATCTGCTTAACTTACCGACATTGAAACTAGTTATTACATATTCCGCATACGCTTGCTGTACAACTTGTAACCTAACTTTAGGCGTAAAAAGAAAAAAAATATTTGCTACTAAATCTTTAAGGAAATGTGTGATTAAATTACGTTAGTTGCAGTGATTTAAGGTAGGCATCATTATTTAAGTTGAATTTTGTGACTTTTTCATATATTTTACGTAACTACATGCTATATTACTATTGCCCCATTGAAACTAATGTTGAGGATATTGTAACATAGGGGCAGGGGGTTATTGTATAATAATATATTACATTTAACCCATTACATTACAGGTTAAAACAATGGTTCGAAATTACAAAAAGAAGAATACCAAAGTATCGACTTATAGTAGTGAATTGTTACTTCTTGCTTTAAGTGACTTTAAATCTGGACGAACAACAATTTATGGGGCATCAAAATCATACAATATACCATATCCCACCTTATATACTAGAACTAAAGAACTGAGAGGGAAAATATGCAAACGTAAAGGTCGACCGCAAACAATACCTTTCGATGAGGAACTCAAAGTAGCTAATGGATTAAAAACTCTAGAAAAATGGGGGTTTGGTCAATCTCGGAAAAGATTACAGAAATAGTTGGCAAATATATAGTTGCAAATGATCTGAATACAAAGTTCTAAAATCACGTTCCTGGTGAAGAATGGTTTTTGGGCTTCAAACGGCGCCATAATTTGAGTCTGAAAGATCCTCAAAATGTGGAATATGCCAGGAAAAAAGCTATGGATCCATTTTTAATTTATAGATATTTTGAGTTACTTGACGAGACTGTCCAAACAAATTTGGTGGACAAACCTGAAAGAATCTGGAATTTGGATGAAACTAGTCTTTCCATAGATCCTCATAAAAGTAAAGATGTAGGCCAAATCGGCACTTCATCTCCCAGAACAATAAGTACACCTGGTAAGGAAAACACTACCGTCCTTGCAATATGTAACGCTAAAAGAGAGAAAGCACCACCATTAATTATATTTAAAGATGATAAATGGGTTGCCCCAGATAAAAGTATATTTCCTGGTACAGTATACGCCGCAAGCAAGAAAGAATGGATGAAGACGGAAATATTCAGAAACTACTTTCTTAATACGATCATACCAACAATAGGAGCTGAACGCCCTTCACTAATAATTTACGATGGCCATAGCACCCATGTTGATCCAACCGTGATTGAAACGGTGATTAAAGAAAATATTACAATTTTAAAACTACCGCCCCATTCAAGCCATTTACTTCAGCCCTTGGATTTATCCGTTTTCAAATCTTTCAAATGCAAGTGGGATGAAAAACTAATTACTTGGCAATGCCAGCATGTTGGTCAAAAACATCCCACGAAAATGTTTTCGCAATTTTTATGTGAAATATGGAAGTCGATTCAACCCGAAGTTATAATTAATGGTTTTAGAAAAGCAGGTATTTATCCATTTAATAACGCAGTTATTTCCAAAGAATTGTTTTCGACCGCTTCTCTTCAAAGATGGAATGATTATACAAAAACAGAAAAATCAGAATATGATAGATGAGGCACACCAATGCAGTAGCAATGGCATTTCGCAAGTAACCGGAAGTTGTACTACTATTTTGTAACTTGAATGCCCATCTACAAACCAATCAACAGCATTTGAGGAACTTCTGTTGAAAACCGTGAGTCAGAAACTTGCACCTGATAAAGAAAAGAAGACCAGAGCAAGACTGGGTTCGTAATTGTTAACAACACAGCAGTATTACAACGAGTTAAAGACAAACAAACTCCCAAACCTAATATAATTAAACCATTCTATAAAAGAAAAATATAACAAGATAACTCTAGTAACGATGAAGAACTCTGCGAAAGCTCTGTGCTTGAGGAGTCTGATAAAGATGAAGAAATTCTAGATGAATTGAGGCATACAGATGAAGATAGTGATTTAGTTATTGATACTGACATTCAAGTTAATAAGTGGGTCCTAGTTAAATATTGCACAAAAAAGTCGACTTATCATTATGTAGGACAAATAACTAACAAAACGGATGAAGGATGGAAATTGAAGTTTGTTAAATATTCGAACAACAAATTTATTTGGCCTGTTGTAATGGACACAGACGAAATCGACGAACAAAATATTGTGCGAATTTTACTCGAACCCTTAACAGACAGAAGAGGCTGTTTAGAATTTAAACTTAAATTTGGTGGTTATAATATAAAGTAATAGATAATATTTTTTTGCAATTTACTTGTTTTTGTAATGATTACTTAATGTAATTTCAGTTTTATACAATTTTATAGTGTAATATTTAATTTAATAGACGTTGAAAAATGTACGGAGTATTGCCTTTTTTAAAAATGAGATTAATTCGGAACTATTAAAAAAATATGATACAATTGCCCGTATCCACATTCATAATAATTCATACATGTCAGTTTATTTTTAATACTTGACGCAGTAAACCTTCAATCATACTCATTTATTTATTTCTACGCCTATCACGCAATTTCACAGCCTCAATTTCAGTAAGATACACTTGTTTCACCAGCTATTGTGCTCTCCTTCCTCTACTTATCAGTCTTAAGCTCTTTTCATACATAATTTTGAAGAGCTGAATTTTTTTCTGTGTAAAATTTATTTTATAACACAAAAATCTGGCAGAAACTACGCTTGCTTGTAGACGGAAGCAGAACGCAGAATACTTTTTGTGCAATCATTGTACTGTTTTTATGCGAAATAATAAATCCGTAATTAAACATTCACATTGTGTTGTTAACAAAAAACCGCGACCCTACAATTTGTAATTATTGCGGTTAAATTTCATATATTAGTTTCATAAATTAGTAATATTACATTGTAACACAAATTTCGCAATGCACGTTGTCACACATATATTACTAACTATTTTTGCTACTACCGAGCAGAAAATAGGTACATCCAACTCTCAGCTGAAAGCAGAAAGATGATCGCTCATCGAGCGATAAAATGAAAATGTACATCGTATCCATGGAAACATGAAAACTGACTCCTGAATTTACTAACAGAAAAATTGTTAAATATTACTTTACAATCTTCTTCAAGCATTTCTAAATGGCCGTAGAAAAAAATATTGTGTGCACCTCGAGCCTAAAGTGAGCTTGCCGCTCTTGCATAGTTGTTGCTCTCGGCTACGCCTCGATCTCCATGCGCGAGCGACAATAAACTACTTTCTGCTCTAGGTACACAAATAACTATTTTACATGGTTGTGAACTTTAATTTCATAAAATCGATATTTGACTCCTGTCACTTACAGTTATATTTCACATTATTTTAAATAAAAACATTGCTCCACAATTCTTGGAAGCAACATCATAAACGATTTATTGCCGCCTTGAGTGCATATCATAAGCAGAATTTCATCTGATTCAAACATCTACTTTTGAGCATGAAATTTTGTCTAGGCAAATAAAAATATTTTATTTTATTGTATAATTTCCATAAAAAAACTAAAAATTTATTTAAAAAAATAATATTTCCATTTTGGTAATAATTATGATAATAAGTTAGGAAAGCAGAAACAATAAAAACATATCTAGACATAAATCGACAAATCCCGCCGAGATTATCGGTCAAAACGAGACGACGATGTTCGAGACTTGGAAAAAATAGATACTAGATAAGATATGATATACCAAGTAGCTGCGATGAAATAAACGAAAAAAATAAAAAATTGAAATGATAATATACATACACATATTTATTAAAAACACGGTAACCGTGACTCCGATACGCGACAATAATTTGTCGACATATCTTGCGATCAGCGTTGCGCTGTGTGTTTATATTGACTTTTTATTTATGTAAGTAAGGCAAATGAGTAAATAATTGTTTTGGTACGAACAAACATAAATGGCGACAATAGTGTGTCTCGAGTTTGTGTGTATTGTGCGCAGATAAATAAATTAAACAGGGATGCCAGAATCATTAAATATATGCCTAGTTATCTAATATAGTGTGACGAAAAATCTATGAAAATTACAGAAGCATTGAGAATTTTGTTTACCAAGTTTAAGATGTGAAATAACTGATTAAACAAATACATTATTAATAGTTCCCCTCCACGCTACAGGCTTTTTGCACGATGAATAAAAAAATTTATTAAGTAGGTAAATTATAATGAAAGCATTTGTACTTAAATATACCGGGTATATACTTTTTTATGAAACAGGAAATACAATAGTCAAATTTTCATGTGGCTGTAACTTCTGCTCTTTTTGTTTTAGAACAAAAGTGAAAATACGGAAAAACTGCACTCAACGAATCCAAATTAATTAATGTTATATATTCGTATCCCGAGAGAGACATAAATTTAAATTGCCATTTTTAATCTATTTACAGAATTCCATGCGAAATAAAAGAAAATATAATAGTACAGCAATTCCGTGAGAGATATTCGGATATGATAGGTATAACTTATTTTTTTAAACTAAGGAAGGTATGAATTTGAGCCTATGCTCCATGCTCTTATAATTTTGTCTTTATCAAGGATTACGTTAAACATAGTTTTTGCATACAGTTGGATAGAAGATTGACATAAAAGTTATTATTAAGCCATTTTGTCCCTCAGTTATATTGTAACAAAGCGGGTATGCCCATCGCGAGCGCGAATTATTAGATGTGAATAAAACAATTCGCGGTTGAAGTTATTTAATTAAGAATAACACAGATTAAAACACTTATAACTTTATTGAACTTAATGAACTTATATTATGAGAAAAATTATAATAAAATAAAACTAGAAACATTTATAATTAACTAAACGATAATTAAATGCGCGCGAAGCGCGAAAACGGATTCGACGTCGATCACATCTTGACCGGCCGACAGAGCAAACCTGGCTTGACTGATGCTAAAACTTTAAACCAGACGCTAAGTTTTTAAGCGGTGGTGAAGAGTGGTATTTTGGGGCTGAAACACATGGCCGAAGACTGCAGATGATCCCACACATTCGTTGCCACGATAAGATTTTTCTGAGAATCTTATCGCACAAAACAGGAAAGCAAACTAACAGAAGATCTGCAGTCAACTCAAAAACCACCTTGTTACAATGTTAAATATACATTAAAAAAAAATCTATATCTCAGTGAAACGGGTGAAATAAAATTTGATTACTGATTTTGATGCATTAATAAAAAACAACTTTTATTTGAAGCATTCTGGTTCAAATTTAATAGGGATGTTTTGCATATGACATGTTAAACGCCTACAGCTCGCTTTTTAATTCACATCCTGCATATAATTTATATTGCTATTAGTTAACATTTACATTAACATTCCATGTAATAGAAGCAGGCTTGGCAATATTTAGTGTTAATTATCGGAAATCCAATATTATCGATAATATCAGAATCTTCGCATATGAATATCGAAATTCGATATTATCCATAATAAGTTCCAGTACTAGTTGTCATCAATTTGTGGAACTAATAATAAGGTAATCAATATAAATAATGTAATCGGATAGGTTTAGTATTATTACAAATGTGAAATTTGAAAATATAATTGCTAATCGGACATTTTTTAATCGAAAAAATAGAGTTATAATTTTAAATAAAATAAAAAAATAAATATATCATCACGCCTTCTACCCATTACTGGGTGTGGCACTCTGCTAAAGCAGATCTCGGTAAGTGATATATTTGGCGCGTGAAGTGCGGTTACCAGTCGTCAAATCACGGCCCCCAAACATGTTAGTGGTGGAGGAGCCACAGGGATAGCTTTTTCAAATTATGAAAATTTGTCGCCTGTGGGAATCGAACCAGGGACCTCAGGATCCACAGGCCGACTTCATACCACTGAGCTAGCCATAATTTTAAATGACCACAATTTAAAAAAAAACTGTAAAAACAGACTTACTGTCTTTGGTGCAGTAATCGAGGAAAGCAAATGAGGCTGGAATCGCCGCGAAGAAGAATATCACTAAAACAGCGGGCGTCGCGTCTGCAATTTCCCTGCAATCATACAAAATACACCCATTTATGTTAGTATTCAACACTAAAATCATTTTTTTTGCTCTTATTTCATGGCAAAAATTTATTTATATGTGTACTACAGCGCAGTCATAGTGAACAGAAAAACTGGAAAAAATAAAGTTATTTCGAATAAAATCGTTTAATTCAGTGGCATTCAGTTCATATGTGTAAGGTGTGCAGTTCATACTAAAGATGAAAAACTATCGACAGTACTATCGGTACATCGATAGTTTCTAAAAAAAATTACTATCGATAGTTCTTTTTGAAACAAAAAATTATTGGCAGTTCAAAATAGTAATACTGTTTTGTGACTATAGGATAAAAAAGCCGATTGTGCCTATCGGTTTTGCTATCGGTTGCATCTATCAAATGAAACGGCTGTTATAAATAGGACAAAACTATCGTTTATGATGATCGGAATAAATTATTGGTCGTGATATCGTTAGTGATTATTGATAGTGACAAATATCAGTAACTACTGATAGTGAAAAACGATAATTAAGAAAATTAAAATATATAAATAATTAATTCTAACTGAATTAAATCAAATACTTAGCGCCAAATTCTACAAATATCTTAAATCATACTCGTACATTATATGTTTTTCGTAGATCGTCAGCAATTTTTCTTGCGGAATCTGGAGGAGATTTACATACATACATAACATCACGTTATATCCCAGCAAATGGGATAGCATGAACCCCAAAATCATTCATTACATTTGTTAACATTTTATTCTTAATGCCAAAATTTTATTTTGACAGATACGAGAAATATCTATATATTGGCTATTTATAAATCTGTTTTAAAATTTACAGAAACTAATATTATTTATATCACTTTCTCTACAACTTTTATTAATATTACGCTATTTATGTAACCGCATCCGAAGTCAACTATCAACTATCTTCAGTCGACCAGCATCTGCTTTTTACAGTCCGATATCTCGATCATTTCAGAACGTTCCAGAATCCGCCCCCTCCCAATCGCACGTCCAGAGAAGTGGTCTCACGCCGGTCTGGCTGCAACGCGCCGCCCTAGGCCTAGAGAATGTTTATGGAACGCTCTCGGTTCTCGGGAAGATTATAGAACGTTTTCGACTGGTTAGCTCATATCTTATATTCGTTAGACTGCCCCCTCCTTAATACTGTTTCGTCTCGGTACAGATGTTGATGGGGTACAGAAAAGTTATGATGAAGTCTGCAAGTTGAAACCTTGGCGCAACCTGATATCCTGAAGAAGTAACAATCCACAATTCGATCTAATTTTGTTCTTGCTTTGGGGTCAAAGACAAGAATTTCAATTCCCGTGCGCTGGAAAAGAATTTCTAACATATCCCTAATTATATCCTCCACTTCATCCCATCTAGTCGACAGCCCAATTTTGGTACTGCCAGTTTAATAATGTCGTTATTCAATAAATGTTCTCGCAAATCGGTCAGTGTCTCCCATAATGTGCGATAGGTGGGCTTCTGAGATGATAGTGACTTGGTGACTAAGTAGTAAAGGTACCGTTTTTGTTCCAACTTGTCTCGCAGTTGTAGTGTTTTTTCAACAGATGGACGTTGATTGACCAGTTCTTGTAGCCGTCCAAATGTTTTCTTGAAAACTATTGCAATTCCTCGGAACATGTTTAAGTTTTCTGCTACATAGTGGGCAACGGAATATTCTAAAAGTACCATGAATATATCTCGATGGTCTTCTTTTGTCACGCCATACTGTGCTTTATGACCGGTGGAATATTTTTTCATGAAATCTTCAAATGTTAGTTCAGGTTCGTGTTGTTGAACGCAGCGAACATTTGCTGCACGACCATCATTAGCTTCATTACTATTTCCAGCAAAATGGGCTAGTCGATTAAAATGGACTCCTCGCGGCTTCCCAGTCGGGATTTTCCTATTACGATAGATAAGGTCGTTTATCCTCTTTATCACTTCATAGGGTCCGTCCCAGGATATTTGTAACTTCGGTAAAAGATCACGACGCTTCTGTGGATTATATAACAATACCGACTCTCCAGGTTCATATCCTCCCTTTTCTGCCCTGATGTCATAATGATATTTCATTTTGTTGCTTCAAATTTGAATGTTTGAGCGATTTGTTCGTGAATGTCGTTCATTCTTCTTTATAATTTAGTGACGTAATCTTCCCCAGCTAGATCTTCTCCGGGTTTACAACCTTTCAAATCGCACGGTAACTGCATCTCACGTCCGAATGATGAACGACAGGCCAACAAAAACCTACGCAGATGAGGATTCCAGTCTCTTTGGTGGTTAGAGACAACTTTTGACAGATATCTGTTGATCGTTCTATTCATTCGTTCAACCATGCCATCCGACAGCGGATGTAATGCAGTTGTTCTTATCTTATGAATGTCTAATATTTTGTAGATATCTTGAAACAGGGCAGATTCGAAGTTTCTTCCCCGATCAGAGTGTATTTCGCGCGGTACTCCAAATCGATATATAATACTTCAGTGACGGTGATTGCTTCCTGGTTGGGCAGAGTGTAAGCTTCAACCCACTTGCTGAAGTAGCCCATGACGACTATTATATACTTGTTGCCGTGTGACGAAGCGTACTTGTCACAATGGTTTTTTGGCTCTGAATCCGCGGATTGAATGCGCGAGTCGCGAAAACGCGAATAACTCGCGAACGCAGGCCCGTATTCGCGCGCCGAGTTCACCGCGGACACAATGATATCCATCTCACCCGATTTCCTACTTTTGAACCAAATCCAAACTCGTGATCCAGTTTCCAAATTCAACCAAAACATCCTATCCTTTAGGACAGGAATCATTAACAAAACAGTATATAAACCGGGCCCTCAGCCATCAGAATGACAGTTAGATCATCCGTCTCTGAGAGTGAAACCTCGGAGATAGCGAGCCACCTGAAAGTTTTACCGTCCGTCAAAGAAGAAGTCGTCTTCTTCGTCCACTAGGTAAGCAACCGCATCCTGATGTTTCTCCGTACCGTGTCGTGCGCTTCCTAGAGGTTTTGTTTTTGTTCCTTCCGTTTTTGGGGAACTTGGTAAGTTCACCAGGTCTCACTTCGACGGTGTCCGAGCGAGCAATCCAAGACACCTGTCGAGGTGAACGTCGCGTCTTCCCCAAGTTCCGCCAACCTGTCCTATGTTACCTCCTTTTTCTGGTACTTGTTTAGAGGCACAAAATATCACTTCTGCCACGCCCAAGCGAGTAATCCTAGGCGTCCCAGTTGTGACGTTTGTGTTTCTCTCCGGGCTACCAGCGTCCGTCCTGTGTTACCTCCTTTTTCTGGTACGTGTTTAAGGGCACAAAATATTACTTCTGTCACGCCCAAGTGATAAATCGTAGGCGTCTCAGTCGTAACGTTTGTGTTTTTCGACGGGTTACCAGCGTCCGTTCCGTGTCACCCTACGTTCTTGGTACTTGTGCGAAAGCGGCCAAGATTACTTCCGCCACGCCCGAGAGAGCAATCCAAGACGTCTGCGGTCGTAACACTTGCGTTTTCTCCCGAGATACCATCATCCGTCTCGTGCCACCTTCATTTTTGGTAACGGCAAGAAATCACCAGATCTCACTCCGACGGCGTCCAAGCGAGAAATCCAAGACGTCCGCCGCGGCTACCGTCGCGCATTCACCGAAGTCAACCGCGTCCGTCACCTGTTACCATCATTTTTGGGTACACACTCAGCCGCGATACTCCGCACGTTATCAGCCATAACTTTGGTACCCCGCCGAAATCTGCAAAACGGTTTTCACGTCGACCATCAACACACCGTCCATCATCTCCGAGCACCCAGCGTTGCGACGCCAGGCGTCGATTTCCAAAAAAGTTGGAAACCCACTCCTCGCCATCCGACACTACTAACCAGCCGCTGTTTAGTGGACCCCACCGTCGCGACGTTCGGCGTCGGTTTTTCAACAAACCGCGATTTTGTACTCTACGTACTCGCGGATACCCAGGCGTACGATTAAGACCACTCCCCCGGTCATATTAGCGTCTCGACGCCCAGCGTCGATCACGAAAACCGGGTGGAATCGATTCTTCCGGGTTTGCCAACCCTCGTTGTGGAATCTATCGCCACCTCCGACACAACCACCGTCAGAACCGTCCTCCATTGTTTTCATCAAATAAAACGCACCAGCAAATATTTGTTTACCATTATTGTTTGTTTTATTTTGTTCTTCGCACCCAAACCTAATTCTCCAAACCTGCTATCCGGAACCGTTGCCGCCCGAGCAACCAGCGCCAACATTTGTCGCCGAGTTGGTGAAAAACTCGTCACAGCCGTTATCAGTTTCTAGGAATGGTCCAGCCACGTCGATTGCAACGCGTTCAAATGGACTTCCTACGTTTTTCATGTGGTCCATTACTTGCAGCACAAACTGCGCATTTCTTGTACCACCCTTTAACAGCTTCTTTACAATTTAACCAGTAAAATCGTTCTCGTAATTTCTCAGAAGTCTTGTGTCAAGGTGTCTTTCAGCAGATCCGTCGTGCATTTTTTTCAATACTTCAGGTACCCTTTTCCTAGCGATTAGTAACTGATTTCTCTGCTCAGTACCTTCTTTATTCTCCAAGGCTCGTTTTAAGAGACCCTCTTCAATTACTAAAGAGTCTCATTGCGCCCAAAACGATTTTACATTTTGGGAGTATGGTGCAACATCTTGCAAATCGGTTTGTCCACGGTTTTCTTCCATTTTATTATAACTTTTAGATCTGGATCGTTTCCCTAATCTGTACGCAATTCTTCTGGTTGCCATTTGTCATCGACTACTGTTGTTCTTAACGCAGCAACTTGCTTTTCTTGTACTCGGCAACAATACTTCCATTCTTCGGAACACGGTCTCCTGGATAACGCGTTAGCGTTACGATGGCCAGATCCCACTCGATGTTCAATGATAAAATCATATTCCTGCAACCTTTCCATCCATCTCGCTACTTGGCCGTCTGGATTCTGGAATTGTAATAGCCATTTCAAGGCATCTGTATCCAGTATAAATCTTCCTTCTGCAAGAGGATAACTCAAGACTGATACATTTGTCAAAGAATGTTTCAAATGTTTAAATGCTCTTTGACAGTCCAAGAAAATATTATACCTTCTTTAGTAAGCCGTGTCAGTGGATTGGCAATATTAGCAAATCCTTGTATGTATCGATAGTAGGTGCATAAACCAAGGATACTTCTTAATTTGTGTTTGTCATTTGGTGCTGGCCAGTCCTTTATAGCTGTTATTTTTTCTTCATGTACTGCAATTTTAATTAACAGAAACCAAATGCCCGAGATAATGCACTTCCTCCTGGAACAGATGATACTTCTTCGGACTGAGCTTGAGATTCGCTTGTTTAAATCTTTGAAAAACATCTTCCAAATTATTCCATTATTCTAAATCGCACGTTTTCCCAACCACAATTATATAATCGAGGTACACCAAACAGGTTTTCATGACAGCCCAGCTAACACGATTTCCATACGTCCAAATGGCATAACTGTGAATTGCCAAATTCTTGTTCCGATGGTAAAAAATGTCTTTTCACGGTTTTTCGGTTCCAAGTCAACTTGCTGGGAATCACTTTTTAGGTCCAGCGTAGAGAATATTTTTGATCCAGCCAACGTGTCCAGTGTATCGTCTATTCAAGGAAGTAGGTAACTATCCTTTCTCGTTACGTTGTTAAGTTAACGGTGGTCTACACAGAATCGGGTGGATTCATCCTTTTTCTTCACCAATACCACTGGAGAATGTTCATTATTCGAACTAGTATTATCTTGTTGGCCTAAACCAGTGATTTTACAACATCACTCCACGACCAGTTTCTTTATCATTATTCTGGAGTTCCAACATGGTAATATTTTCTACACAAAATTTGCTGTTCAGCTTTGCTTCCACAACAGTCACACTTCGCTCCGAAAGTACCACATCTTCAGTTACCAAAGCTCGTGCAACGTCGTGCTCTCGAGGATGTAGTACGAGTTCTTCATCATTTACCACTATTACGCCGTGCTTGAGGTCCAGTTTAAAACCATATTTCTCCATAACGTCCATTCCAAGAATGAAATAATCTTCGATTTCAGCTACCAGCACACGATGTTTGAGGGAGGTGTTCCCGATGTTGATGGTCACATTTAATTCTTCTTATGATGCAGCTAGTTCTCCAGTTGCTGTACGTAATCGCCACTTAGTTGGATATAGTTGTGTCGGTACAAAATTATTTGTAAAGTCGGATCTTATTATTGTTTTTGTCGCACCCGTATCTAGTAACATTTTGAATGGCCATCCGTACTTAGTTTTCCAACTCAGCTTCTGTTTTATTTTTCAGCGGCTTCCCGCAAAGTCTTCAAGGGTGTTCTAATTCACCACAGTGCCAGCAACGTATTCTTTTCTTGCTCCAAGTTTTTCTGTAACAATTCGTCGTAACTTCTCTTCTTTGTCTTCGTTCTTCATGTCGCTATTTATTGATTGTACTGCAGATTAACCACGCGAAACTAGTATATTAATGGTTCATAGATCGTCAAATGATTGCTTTTTTGTATCATGATGTCAAACTTTATAAATCAAATATAGCGGTGTCAAAATGGCGTCATATATATATATATATATATATATATATATATATATATATATATATATATATATATATATATATATATATATATATATATATATATATATATATATATATATGGGCCATTCTCTGGGAAACGGACACCCCACATTCTCCAAAATTTGGAGCATCAAAAGAATTTTTGAAGGGCATGAGGGAATTGAAAAAAGTATCTAGTTTTCAAATAGAATGGCGAAATAGATAATTTTTATTATTTTTGGGTGTTTTGCTCATTTTTTTGGCCAAAGATTTAAGCGAAAATTTTTAAAGTTGAATAAAATGCTTCGGTTTTGTTTTTTTCTTATTTTGACGGTGGCATCTCGTTTGTTGTTGAAAAATTGAAATATTTTATCTTTTGCCAATTTTTGTAAAAAGTTACCCTTTTTTATTAAAAGTGGGTCAAAAAAATTATTATTATTTGAAATCTATCAATTTCTTACTCAAAAACAAGGCATCCCATAAAAAAAAATTATGTAACAAGAAATACTTAGAATTCATCAGAGAATACGTGTTATTTTTTTCAGAATTTTTTGTGACATTTTTATTTTTTTTGTTATTAGAATTCTAGAAATTTTTTTAAATGTTTCAGAAATTTTTTTTAAAAATCAATTGTATTCTTCTATAAATTCGAAACATTTACTGTTATTTAAATTTTTCTGGAATTGTGATCCTTTTCGAGTAAAAAAATCATTAAATTTTTCTATTCCAATTTTCATACTCTTTGCAATTTGAACTCAATTTTCGCGAAGGAACATTTTTTAAATTTCTTACTTTTGGTTTTTCATCTTTCAATATAGCGTTAGCTTTGAGGTGGTATATCATAAAATTTATCAGAATTTTCTGAAACATTTTAAAAATTTTCTAAAATTATCGTCTAAAAAAAAATTTATAAAAGCTATGGAAAAATTATACGTATTCTCTGATGAATTCTAAGCATTTTTTGTTAAATAATTTTTTTTCGTAGGATGCTTTGATTTTGAGTAAAAAATTTACAGATTTCAAATAATAATATTTTTTTTGACAAAAGAAGGGTAACTTTTTATAAAAATTGATTGGAGACAAAATATTTTAGTTTTTTAACAAGAAACGAAATGCCACCGTCAATATAAGAAAAAAAGCAAACCTAAGCATTTTATTCAACTTTAAAATTTTTTGCTCAAATCCTTGGCCAAAAAAAATGGGCAAAACACCCAAAAATAATAAAAATTATCAATTTCGCCAGTCATATTTAAAAACTAGATACTTTTTTCGATTTTTCCATGCCCTTCAAAAAATTTTTTGATGCTCCAAATTTTGGAGAAGGTGGGGTGTCCGTTTCTCAGAGAATGGCCCATATATATATATATATATATATATATATATATATATATATATATATATATATATATATATATATATATATATATATATATATATATATATATATATATATATATATATATATATATATATATATGGCATTGGTGTAACCCTCTCTTATTCTTCGGAGAATTAACAAATAATTTGAATGGGTTCTTATCTGACCGGAGTAAGGATAAGTACTAGGGTTTGTAGAAATAACTCTGTACTTCTAGTTTTGTTATAACAAACAACAAATGATTTATTTAACGTCACACTTACTACATGGTTGATGTTGTTGAGTTCCTGCTGAACTCTACCGTCTACTCTACTCTACTCTTACTCTACTTTACTGTCTATCTTTCGCTACTCTACTCTACTCTACCGCCGATCTTTCTCTACTGTACTCTATTGTACTCTACTCTACCGCCGATTTTACTTCTGTTAAAACTGACCTAACTCTGCTATATATCTAATTACAAAAGTACTAAATCAGCAAATAGTTAGCTACTTACGTCAAACAATATTATTTTGAATACCTGATCTCATTACAACATAACCTAATTTACTTAATTATATTCACTAAGAATGTGCTGACTTGGACTTGTTACATAAGGAAAAACCCACTGTTAAATGAACTCGCACAACCCATTTACTTGAAATTCTTAAGCGAAACGTGTTATCTCGAATTTTTTTCTTTTTTTTTTTTAATTTGAAACCCGGCGCAAATCTTTTCCTTCATGCCCTTCTTTACTGAAGGTATTAAAACATCTATCTTGACGAACGTTTTCAGAAGAATGTTTGTTACATAAATATTGAACAAACAATGTCAGATTTAAAAAAATTATAACAAATATAAATATTATAATGACGGAAATATGATAAAATAAAAGATTATCCAATATATTTTATGACTTGCATTTGTGAAATATATTAAGGAATGACTGTTTTTTTCACGCAACTAATAAAAAAGGGAATTTTATGGTGTTTTTTAACAGACGAAACACTATACTAGAATGCTTTAACCTCCCTAATAAGTTTACTCTAAAAGTCTATTGAATCGACTTTTAGTCTCTAAAAACGCTATTTAAAATCTGCTTAAAATTTTGTTCTGAATAATTTATTTTTAATTAGGAAAAAATGCTATAATGAGTACAAAAAAGTTATTTTCAGACCAAAAAATTGGAGAATATACTTTTTATAAAGAGCCTTAACATGATTTTCACTGTTTTTGGAAAATATTCAGAATTCTATATCTTTAACAGTCAGAAGGGAAAACCTCATTGTTATAGCATATTTTATTACAATAAATTTTGTATTCATATTTATTGAAGCGGGTTATATAAGTAGTCGCGAATGTGAAAAGTTCTCTATTTCATATAAAGAAATTAAAAAAGAAAAAGAAAAAGAAAAAATCTTATTCTGACCAATTCTAAGTGCGGATTCGTATTCAGAGTGCACAAAACCACAAGAGAACACGTTTCGCTTAAGAATTTCAAGAAAATGTGTTGTGCAAGTTCATTTGAGTTTTTCCTTATATCTGGCATTTCATGACGCCATTTTGACTCCGCTATATTTGATTTATAAAGTTTAAAAAAATGTATCAACATGAATTTTAGCAGACCCTTTGTTCCGTTTGACAAAGATAAAAAAAAATCCAAATTTGTTTTTGTTAAAAATAATAAAAATACTTTCAAGCAATTAAACTATTTAAATTACGAAATAAATGCACAATAAACAGAAAGGCTATTACAGGAATCACTGGCACTGCCTGACGAATAGTGCGTAGCAATAGTGCATACAGTAAATGCTTGCATGTACGGAGTCGTGTGTAAGTTACATTGTTTATTTGAAGCTTGTTAATTATTCCAATCAGACACGAAATTATTTTTATTCTACAAAGCCAGGAATAAAAGTATGGAGTTTATTTTTAAATGAAATATTTTTATTAGGTTAGATTAGACTTTGTATATTTATTCTTTTTTGTTAATACAAATTTATTTCATACACAGCACACCGATTTAACAAATTACCGGCCGCCACTGTAACATAGCCAACTGATATTTAATTTATTGTTAAACGTCTTTATAAACTATTTAAAATAAGATTATTTTCATGGATACAAGACCAGCCTAAAAATAAATAAAAATAAATAGTAAATAAATAACTTACAGATTGTAAAATTCACTCCATCCAGGTATGAATTGCGGTTTGCGGAAGACCCACAAAAAGATGCAGATGATGAAGAGTACCAACACACAGATTTCGTTCCACGTCATCCTGCCTAACTCATCCATCTTACTCTGCATGAATCTATTCGCCGCCTCATGGTTTATGATACCTGCCTGGATAATTAGTGCTTCCTCTGATTTAGGCCGCCACAAACCCATGAACATCCACTGTATAAAATAAGGACTAAATTACTAGATTGTCTTTTAAACTATTAAATATCATCAGAAAAGAGCCAAAACATTTAAATATCCTTCTTCTATACATACAGTACGTATTAATAATTAAGTATTTAAATATATGGGTTTTGTATTAACTATGGAATACTGTTATAAACTCATGAAATAATATATTTATAATAAAAAATATTATTTTATAAATGTGTCTCTATACAAATATTATACCCAGAAGTACCTAATGTTAGGAAGAGATAGTCATAGCTTTATGACTGATGATCAATCTCCCAATGAAATCATAATAATGTTTATTTCGTTTCATTTTTATTTCATCAAAATGAAATCAAAATATAACGAAGGGAGTGTCGCCATGCACTTGTTTATATATATATATATATATACATGTATGACTTAATATCAGATAACAACAACCGTTTTTGTACTCTTTATTTTTTTCCATCAACTACTACATGAATTGCTTTATTTTTTTGAGGCATCACTTTAATATTACTATCATTTTCGTAATTTTTTTTTACATTCATCACAATATCTTCGGTTAACGTTTTTCCAGCTTTTGAACTTAGCTCATTTGGACATTTTTCTAGAAATATTAAATTCCGAAGCTAGCTGTCGAATGCTTCAACACTCAGGAGCGATTACAAGAATAGAAAGTCGCACGGAATCACTTGTATCTAAAGAAACAAATTTACTTTTTAATCAATTTAAAAATTCTTCTAGTTGATCTTCCCTAGACTGGCATTTTTGTTTGACAGGGGATTGATCACAATGGATTTCAGAGTCCTACGATTGCACCTTATCCTCATTATTTTGGGACTCATAAGATGAAAATTTTCTTCTACATTTGGAACAAATTTGAGCTGATAGCGACAAATTTGGAAATTTATTTTGAACATTTTTTAGATATTGATCGTAATTTTTTACCAATGTGTCCGTCGTGACTAAATAGATTGCAACATCTATCAGATTTAATAAATGTGGATACATTTTTGGTTGCAGACATACTTAAACTTTCAAAAAAATTGCTAATAGAGACTTACAAATAATTGGACAGTTACAAATAAAACTATTAACATAAGATAAAAAAACAATATCTTTACAGAAATGCAAAACAGTGTAGAATCGTCATTTTAATATTTTTTGAGGTTAGGAACAAATAGTGACCAGGTAGGACAAAACTGATGTTTGATTTGAATTCAGCGACCTCGAAAACATAAAGATAGAGTAATTTGACCCTGATATTCATCGCAAAACAGTGTAGATTAATCATTTTTAGCCATTTTTTGAGGTTAGAAACAAATAGTGACTAGACGGGACAAAACTTATGTTTTATTTAGATTCAGCGACCTCAAAAACATAAAGTCTAGGTATTTTTAAATGTAAAAATGATTTTTTTTATATATGTTACATATCAGTAAAACCCGTTAAACACAATTTTTCATCATTTCAAGCGCCATATTTCAATCGCCATCTTTGTTTTCTAAAAATCACCAGACGGCATTCGATAGAGCTTGAAATTACCAACATTTTGAGACCAACAACTTTTAAATCGATGCATACCAATTCTGGGAAGCCAGGTGGCCCAGTTGACGTGAAACGTCCGATATATATATATGAAAATTATATTTATTTTATTATATTATATTTTCATAATTTGAAAAAGCTATCCCTGTGGCTCCTCCACCACTAACATGTTTGGGGGCCGTGATTTGACGACTGGTAACCGCACTTCACGCGCAAAATATATCACTTACCGAGATTTGCTTCAGCAGAGTGCTACACCCAGTAATGGGTAGAAGGCGTGATGATATATATATATATATATATATATATATATATATATATATATATATATTGTGACGAAGCGTACTTGTCACACTGAATTGCGGCTCCGAATCCGCGGTTTGAATGCGCGAGTCACGGAATCGCGAATAGCGCGCGAACGCAGGACCGTACTCGCGCGCCGTGTTCGCCGCGGACACAATGCTATCCATCTCACTCGATTTTCTACTTTTGAACCAAATCCAAACTCCCGTGATCCAGTTTCCAAATTCAACCGAATCTCCCTATCCTTTAGCATTGTGCGAGCCGCCGACAACATCCTAGGACCGGATTAATTAAAATAACAGTATATAAACCGGGCTCTCAGCCATCTAAAGACAGTCAGTTCATCCGTCTTCGAATGTGCGAACCTCGAAGATAGCGAGTCACCTGAGCGATCACCAGCCGTTTGTTTTCCGTACCGTGTTTTGCGCTTCCTAGAGGTTGTTTTTGTTTTTTTTTGTTACTTCCGTTTTCGGGAAACTTGGTGAGTTCACCAGGTCTTACTTCGACGGTGTCCGAGCGAGCAATCCAAGACATCCGCCGAGGGGAACGTCGCGTTTTCCCCAAGTTCCGCCCAACCTGTCCTGCGTTACCTCCGTTTTCTGGTACTTGTTGAAAGGCATAAAATATTACTTCTGCCACGCCCAAGCGAGCAATCCTAGGCGTCCCAGTTGTAACGTTTGTGTTTTTCTTCGGGCTACCAGCGTCCGTCCCGTGTCCCCCTCCTTTTTCAGGTACTTGTGCAGAGGCGCAAAATATTACTTCTGCCACGCTCAAGCGAGAAATCCTAGGCGTCCCAGTAGTAACGTTTGTGTTTCTCTCCGGGCTACCAGCGTCCGTCCTGTGTCACCCCTTTTTCTGGTACTTGTGCAGAGACACAAAATATTACTTCTGTTACGCCCAAGCGAGAAATCCTCGGCGTCCCAGTCGTAACGTTTGTGTTTCTCTCCGGGCTACCAGCGTCCGTCCCGTGTCACCCTCCGTTTTTGGTACTCGTGTTAAGACAGTCAAGATTACTTCCGCCACGCCAGAGAGAGCAATCCCCGGCGTCTGCGGTCGTAACACTTGCGTTTTCCTCCGAGCTACCACCATCCGTCTCGTGCCACTTCCATTTTTTGGTAACTTCGCGAAATTACCGGATCTCACTCCAACGGCGTCAGAGCGAGAAATCCCCGACGTCCGCCGTGGCTACCGTCGCGCCGTCGCCACCGTCGCGCCGTCGCCGAAGTCGACCGCGTTCGGCACCTGTTACCGTCACTTTTGGGTAAGCCCTCAGTCGAGATACTCCGTACGTTATCAGCCGTAACTCGGGTATCCCGCCGAAATCTTAAAAACGGTTTTCACTTCTATCGTCAGCACACCGTCCGTCATCTCCGAGCACCCAGCGTCGCGACGCCAGGCGTCGGTTTTCAAAAAAGTTGGAAAACCACTCTTCGCCATCCGACACTACTAACCAGCCGCTATTTAGTGGACCCCGCCGTTGCAACGCCCGGCGTCGGTTTTTCAACAAACTCCGGTTTCACGCTCTACGTGCTCGCGGACACCTCAGCAGACGATTACGACCGTTCCCCAGGTCATATCAGCGACGCGACGCTCAACGTCGATTTTAGAAAATCCGGTTTTGCGCTCCTCGTACTCGCGGACACCCAAGCAGACGATTGCGACCACTCCCCGGGTCATATCAGCGTCGCGACGCCCAGCGTCGACCACGAAAACCAGGTAGAAACGATTCTCCCGGGTACACCGACCCTCGTGGTGGCAGCTATCATCACCCGCAACACAACCACCGTCCGCATCATTCTCCAGTATACCAACAAATTGTTTTTTATCAAATAAAACGCAACAGCACATATTTTACCATTATTGTATGTTTTATTCTTTCTTCGCACCCAAACCTCAATCTCCACACCTGCTATCTGGAACCGTTGGCGCCCGAGCAACCAGCGCCAACATTTGTCGCCGAGTTGGTAAAGAACTCGTCACAATATATATATATATATATATATATATATATATATATATATATATATATATATATATATATATATATATATATATATATATATAAATAATTAACAGAAGAAATCCATACAGAATATGATGCTAACATAGAAATAGGGAAACAAAAGAACGTAAAAGGCAACATCGAATGTAATATCGCACCAAAATCATCAAAGAAGAAAGCAAATCCGAAGAATCCATTGAAAAATAACTGACCATTATATAATGTTATAGGGTCACACTCTCAATCACTTAGAAAACAAACAGATCCAAAAAACTAAACCCCCTCACCCCTATTCAACACAACATTGAATAATTCAAATTACGCTTTAAATAAGATAAATAGTAAAAATCTAAATTGAAATTCGCAATATACAGAACACTTATAATGACCTACAAAAGAAGTTAATTGCCACAGATGTTTTCGTCTTAAGAAAAGAGCAGAGGGAGAGCCAACGGTGGACTCATAGTTTTTATCAAAAACAGCAAAATAATATCCAAAGTCAAATTAATTAATATGTCAGCTCTTTGAATCGCAATATAACTTAATGCCAAACATTCGAAATATGGTGTAGTCTCTCTTTATTTTAAGTCAAATCTCAACAATAAGGTGTGTAGAGATAAGTTCAACAATTTTTTATATGATGTTTTGTGTATTTATGAAAACGACAAAATTATAATTTCACTGCGAAGCGGATTCTTTTCTATCTCCATTTGTACGGAAGTCCAGAAATTCATTACATCATTTAGTAAACGATAGAAGAAAAAATGCTGGTACATTGCATGGAGAGTTTTTTCATCCTTAACGGTGGCATACAAAGTGACTTACCCAGAAATTATTCTTTTTTAAGTACGATTGGTAATAGTACGATAGATCTAGCCTGGTGCTACTTAATTTGCTTAGAAGCTGATCTGTTTCATAATTCTGAATACGAGTACAATTCTAATGATGGTATATGTATCCTCGATTTTGGAATAGAAAATTTAACTTCTTTTAAAAATAATTCTATAAATTACTTAACACATAAATATAAAACCTCTTTGAAGTTTGACACTAGAAATGTAATTTGGTATCAGAAATTACTAAATTTTTCACATAATATTTTTCTTCAATGTAATAAGCATCAATTTGCTTAAAATATGTAAAAAAAGCACACAATGTAGTCAGAACTTAAAAAAACATGGTACACAGACAGTGCTGGGAACTACTTAAAGTAACAGTACTGGAAGTAGTACTTTAAGTATATCATATACTTAAAATATTTTACTTAAAATACTGTTGATAATTAGTATTCAATACTGTACTTACAGTACTTTTTTTCATGCAAAAGTACTTTAAATACTTCCATGTACTAAAAGTACAAAAAAGTTTTTAAAGTAAAAAAAAGTATTTAACGTAATTTAAATACTTTAAATACTAAATACTTTTCACATGCGCATAACTAGTGCGCAGTTTGAATCATAACGGGAACTTAGTATGTGCAGGTCTACAAATACGCTCTTACGCTGTCGTGATTTTATATTTTTGGTACATTGTGTTTATTGTAAGTTACACAATATGTCTACTGTTTTACTGTTGCAGTCAGTACAGTTTTATTTGCAAGGGTATTTACAATTAAAGACAAATCAAGAAAGGTAAGTAAGTACTGTTTAAAAAAATAGACAAACAGTAAACAGTGAAACATCATATATATTTTTGCAGTTTATTGATGTTTAATGAAATAGGATTTGTTAACATGTATATTTGAAAAATTATCAATAAAATTATAGCTATAGTAGCGTAACAATAGGGAAATAAATTATCAGTAGAATAATTGAAATATTTATTATCCAACAAATAATAAAAACGTTATAACATATAGTGCTTTTAAATAAATAATTAGTTTGTAAGTCACTAGTGGCTCTTTACGTTACTAGTGACATTAAAGTAAATAAACAACTAAAGCATTCATATTTTCTTCTCCGGCACATTTTTAGATTTGTATATCGAATTTTATACTGACGACATGAAAAATTGGTTTTAAAATATATCATGAAAATGTAATGTATACAATTTAGTATGGTACAAGAGTGTTATGATATCGCTTGTTCAACTTTTTAAGCGTGGTTATTATAAGTAATTATTTCCTATTTCCTTTTTTTACTCATTAAAAGGCCAGTTTTTCAATCACCGATTAATGTTAATCATGATTAAATAATAATGGAAACTATGGTTACCATTATTATTTAATCATGATTAACATTAATCGAGAGTAAATCGGCGATTGAAAAACTGGCCCTAAGTTAGATAACTCAGTGATTTAGTGAGATCATTATTTTACTCTTTTTGTTTGATTGAAAATTGGCATATATAACTACATATATTGTTGTAATATTAACAAATACAGTAGAAGAAAATTTATTTCTTATTATAAATATCAATAACATAGTTGTAAATAAAAAAATGTAAATTCCTATTATCCTCAGGCTTATCACGAAGATCGGTCAAAAAATAATTTACAAAGCTACGTACAAACAAAAAAGTTAGATATCAGAAAAGTTATCAAATACCAATAAAACTATAAAATATTAAAAACAACAACAAATTTTGGAAAATGGTATATAAATTAAAGCCAAAAACAAATAATAGCAATAATGAGATTAGTATTGAAAACTGGGAAAACTGCTATAAACTAAATTTCCAAAACAATGAAATCAATAATCCAATGTATCATTACTACAGTCCCGCCGTGTTAGATGTACTCGTTACTATAGACGAATTAACTTAAAGAATTTTGAATCTAAACAACAACAAAGCACCCGGAGCAGATGAAATAAATAATTAATTTTTCAAAAATTTAACAGAAAATTGATACAACTACTTAGTAAATATATTTAATAATATTTTAAATAAAGAAGTCATGGACGAAAAATACATCTATTCTTATTTCATAAAAAAAGATAACAAGCAAGATCCGCTTAGGGGTATTGCTTTTGTAAATTGCATTTGTAGCATTTTTACGCAAATACTATATATAGAATGTAATCCTGGTGCGAAGAATATAATTTAATACCCGATTTTTAAACGTATTTTCAAAAAATAGAGAGGCAATAAACAATATATTCTCTCCAATGGCTATTTATACGTCTCAGATCTCGAGAACCACTTCCGCAATGTAGGAGTAGAGGACGTGTGCATTAATTGACAAAGATGATATGGTCCTTCTAAGCTACTCGCCAGTCAATACCCAAAGAAATTTATATATCCTGAAAGATTACTACGACCAAAACTTATTACAAGTTAATAGGACGAAAACGAAAATACGAAAATTCTATCGAGGGCGCCCATAAACATATATTTTCTATGGTTATGGCTCAATGGTTATGACCCAATGGCAGTATTAAATTGTTTTATTTATTTAGGCACAAGTTTCTCTTCTTCGGAAAAATTTGGTTCTGGAGCACGAGAAAATTACAGGAAAAGTATTGCAGATATTCAGAAAGTATAACAAATATTAATCAAAGTCAAATCCAATAGTTGGTCTGAAAAAGTAAACTCTAAAGTGCAATAGTTCAGTCAACAACTCTGAACGGAGCAGAAATTTGAGCAATTAAACATGTCTCAACCATGGAAAAATGTTAGATTAATTTTAAAAATTCTATATTATACGACCTAAATTGTAAGGTTCGAATGGAGACTGTACTTGCTCCCATGAAGGTGAAGATTTAAATATGTGTTCTTTGTTAGTTTTATAAATTGACTGTAGTGAAAGACGACAGAATTCCAAAGCTTTTGTACAATCCTTTGACAATAAACTATGTTTCAACTAATGTAAATATTTTTTTCTACAACTGTGTGATTTCTTTATTATTACGTAACTATTATAGTCTTGGTTACGTATGGAAAGTAGATGAATGCAGACCAAGTGCGTTTCTGTAAGCAAAGAAACACTAGTGCGGAAAATGCTTCATTACGTAACTGTCAAAAGAAAATAGTTTTGAGAGCGATTTAAATTTCGCGCCGAGCACGGAATTCATATTTGGGCCACATACGTTTATGGAAGAAGATACGGTGAACCAGCGCTCGTAAATATATTTTGACGTTTATAAACATAACCTTAAATTGCAGTGTATCTAATCTGTAGACAACTAATAAAAAGAACCGAACAAAGTAAAATATATCGATAAATGGTTTTATTTAAAAAGTAAGTGAAATACATAATGTTTATTGTTTGTGTATATTATTAACACACAAACGAGTCTAAATTGGTTTCCTTCATCTAATGATATCTCTACCTTGTAAAAAATTACTCAATTATCAATATTTTATAACGTCAAAAATAATTTACGCTGTCAATAATAATAAAAATGTCAATTCCGACATCAGATTCAGATGGAGCAATGCCAAAACAATAAGACTATCAAGTTTAAGAACGTCAAATATATATTAACGTCTTTGTTATTTTTTTTGCTTCAAACTTCTTATTACTCAAACTGACGCTACGCCGTTGATTTTTATCCAAATGACTTGAATTTCAGTCTACCTGAAAGCTTATCTCATAAGCTTTCTGGCAGTTATCTTGAAATATTCTTAAGTTTAAATCATAAAAAGTCATTTTCCCCATTTAAATACGTGCAAATTCAAATATCGCGCGGAAATATTTTAGGAATAATATAGAAAATGATCAATTTAAAATTACAACCGCATACGGTACTTCAATTGAAAATTCTAGTAATATTATACCTGCTTTGAAATTAACTAATAATCCTGATAAATTATTTAAAAAATATTTATTTGATTTCCATAAAAATTTTGATATTTTACTTGGAATAGATAATGTAAAAAGTTTAGAAACGAAGTTCAAAAACAAATCGCAAAGATGCTCGATGATAAAATCATTTGCCCCTCTCACTCCACTTGGTCATCCTCGGTGCGGATCGTACCAAAGAAAATCGACGCATTCGGCAATAGAAAGTGGAGAATAGTAATAAATTACAGAAAATTGAACAAAAAATCTATGGATGATAAATAACTATACCGAATATAAATGCCTTATTAGACAAGCTTCGTAGATGTAATTATTTTTCGACCTTAAATCTAGCGTCCGGATTCCACCAAATTGAAATGAATCAAGCTGATATTCAAAAAACTGCTTTTAACACAGAAAATGGACATTATGAATTTTTAAGAATGCCATTTGGTTTGAAAAATGCTCCGGAAATTTTCCAACGTGTCATGAACATACTTGAAATTTAGTAAACGAAATTTGCTTAGTATATTTGGATGACGTCATAATGTTCAGTACAAGCCTTCAAGAGCACATTCAAATTTTAAGAACAATTCTTGACCGTTTAAAGAAAGCAAACCTAAAAATACAGCTTGATAAGTCTGAATTTTTACGTAAATATTTAGCATATCTCGGACATGTCGTGATCCCTAGAAGAGTTAAGCCAAACTTAGACAAAATTTATGTGATAAAAAACTACCCTTTATCGAAAACACCGAAACAAATTAAAGCATTCCTAGGTCTGTTAAGCTATTATCGGAAATTTATTTAAAAATTCGCCCAGTTAACAAAACCCTTAACCAAATGTCTAAAGAAGGACGCGGAAATTAAACTTAACGATCCAGAGAATACTAATTGTTTCAATACTTGTAAAAATCTTTTAATTAACGATCCCATACTGCAATACCCGGACTTTAACAAACCTTTCAGTTTAACAACAGACGCTAGCAATTACGCTATAGGCGCTATCTTGTCTCAAGGTCCCATTGGTTCCGATCTTCCCATCGCCTACGCAAGTCGAACCCTAAATGACTCCGAACAAAACTACAGTACAATTGAAAAAGAGTTACTCACAGTTATATGGGCTTCAAAATATTTTAGACCCTACTTGTTTGGCAAAAAATTCAAAATTATCACCGACCATAAACCTTTGCAATATTTACACTCACTAAAAGAACCAAATTCTAAACTATTGCGGAGGAGACTCAAACTAGAAGAGTACGATTACGAAGTAATTCATAAAAAAGGAACATTAAATAAAAACGCTGATGCTCTGTCACGAATAGAATTAAACGTCAACACTGTAGACCCCGGTACTCAAAATCTTTTTGAATATGTAGAAAATTTTAACGAAAACTTCAATCCCGATAACGATACTCAATCTACGATTGTTAACACCGACGAAGACGTCCATAAGGATACCGATTCATACCAAACAATACATTCAGAAATAGCTATCAACTATGGTAAAAATCAAATTTTAATACCTCAAGTTAAACATTCACCAAGTGTACCAAAAATACAAAAAGTACATACCGATAAGAGGAGAATTTTAGTGCAATTATCCGAATCAAATTTTGAAAAAGGCACTGTAAAATTTATTAAAGAATTCTTTGTACCTGAAGTAAAATATTACTTGTATTTCGAACAACCTGTATACGAACTGTTCAGTAATGTACTTCAAAAATATTTCAAAAACTCAGAAATTAAATTCATTAAGTTTAATATCAAATTGATAGACGTAGAAGATCAAGAAGAAGTTTTAGAAACAATTAAAAATAATCACGAAGGTAAAACGAATCACCGTGGTATTAACGAAGTTCAAAGTCAAATTAAAAAGAGATATTATTGGCCTAACCAAAATAAAACCATCACAGATTATATTAATCAGTGCTAAATACGAAACAAACCCAGTAAAACCTAAATTAAATATAACTCCCACACCCAACAAACCGTCAGATATTATTCATATTGATACATTAAGTCTGGAAAATTCTAAGTTTGTAACAATAATTGCCGCATTCCCAAGATATGCGCAAGCATACAAAGTAACTTCAATTAACGCGATCGAAATATCAAACAAGCTGACTAAATTCTTTTCCCATCACGGTATTTCCAAATTAATCATGTCGGATAACGGATTAGAGTTTAAAAACAATGTCATCAAAGAACTGCTCTCCTTGCATAAAATTGAAATCCACTTTACTTGCTCACAAAATCCAAATTCGAATGGTTTAGTTGAACGTTTCCATTCAACTTTAATAGAACATATTCGTTTATTTAATATGCAAGCTAATTTCAAGAACGAACTGATAAAAGACAAAGTATCATCTCTGTAACAATTTATGTTCAAAACAAGCAGAAGGTAAATAAAACTAAACAGCCCAAATTTAGGAAAGAGAAAATTAAAAATTTTAATAAACCCCTAAAAACAGCCCAAATAGAAAGTAAACCCAACGACAAAAAACAATCTAAAATATACCTTTCTAACATAAAAAGACCCCGAAAAATTACTAACACAAATTCGGATATTTCAGCTCCCTCTACCTCTAATACTCCTATGGACTAAGTATGAAAGACATAACGAATAACCCAGGACTACTGACAATAAATCTCGGAACTGCAAAGCTTCAAAAATCTACTCACACATTCGTACATTATTTTGACTTACAACCACTATGGACACAATACGAAAATCTAAATAAACAATATGAAAACCTTAAACAAATCCTTAAAAACGACAAGACAATTTCTTCCGAATTTGACAATAATAATAATATAATTAATTATATTCAAAATTCCATAAACGAAAAAATTTATCATTTAACAAAACACACAAAAAACGAGCGAGCTAAAAGAGGTTCATAAACGGCTTGGGAACAATCATTAAATCTATAACAGGAAATTTAGACGCTTTTAAATCACCTAAAAGAAAATCAAAATAATTTAAATCACCAACTCAAACACCAAAATTCCGTCAATGAACAAATGATTTTAATAGGACTGTGGTACAATAAGAGAAAACGAAAAATTGTTAAAATCAAAAATCGAACAACTACTCCACATTGTTGTCGGTGGAACTAAAGATAATGACAAACTCTTTATAAAAGATATTTTAAATCAATTAAATACCTTATACACCCTAACTTTCAATATTCTCGAAGATATCGAAAACTCTTTGACATTTTGTAAGTTGCATACATTGCATCCAAGCATTATAAAATCACACGATCTTTTCGCAGAACTAAATAAAATTTCAAAATTTATAATAACCAATTAATATAAATTCAGAAAATATTCTGGAATTAGAAAAAATACTTTTCGTAAACTGTAAATTAACATCTAACAAAATTAAGTATTTTATTGAAATTCCAATAAATTACGAAACACAATTTGAGTTAATTCATCTTATTCCAATCCCTACCAAACACAATGCTGAATATGTAGCTGTAGTCCCTAATCAAGAATATTTCTTAAAATCAAATGATGGACAAATTAAATCTCTATATTACATATGTACCTACAACAAGGAGAGCACATACCAGTGTCCTACCAAGATTAACGAACTATGTGAAAAGTCTTGCGAGAAGAACTTCATTTCACGAAACAACATTAAAAATTGCCAATTCCTGAAATTAAATATCAAACAAAATCATATTCAATATTTAAAAGATAATAATAATATTTCCTGATCCAGAAAATATTAAGGTTAAATGCGAACAATGCGACACTAAGAAAAAGCTCCAAGGAATATTCCTGGTGAAAGAAGATTATTGTCAATTGGAATACAAAAACCAAAATTTACTATTCAAACGCGGAAGCTTTGGCTAACCAGTCGTAATCGAAAACTACAAATTCGACTTCAATAAGTCACAAATTCCAAAGATGTCAACTGAACTCAACACCATCAACGAATTGAAACCAATGAATACGATTGAAGAATCCATTGATGACTACTACTTCGATCAATACGATATCAGCCGTATTATAAATTATCCAACCCTAATACTTTATATAATTCTGATTACAGGTGCTATCATCCTGTTTTTACTATTTTTAAAGAAAAAACTCCACAGACGTTTGCAGCCAAATCCAACGTCCAGAGAAGGCATTGAACTTCAACCAAGAATTTCAACCCCCAGAAAGGTCCAGCAACTCCCCGATGAAGCTCAATTCTAGGGAAGGAGGAGTTAGAAAACGATGTTCCCTCAGAAACCGCTGACTTTCCAAGAATATTATTCCAGGATCATATAACATCATATGTAGAATTTTGTAAGACGGAAACCAGTCAGATTCTGAACCCTGTGTGATAAGCACATACAAATGTACACTATCTGTATCTTAACTTAGACTTTTGAACTGTAATATTTCTGTTTGTTGTAAAAGCACTCAATAATTTTTTTTTAATAACATTAATTGCAAATCAATTAATTTAACTTATTTATATATATATATATATATATATATATATATATATATATATATATATATATATATATATATACATATATTTCCGGGATGAATACCGAAATACTATTTGACATATTATGATTTTTATAATAAATACAAATAGGTTACGTCACAGGATTTTAAGTAATATAATAAGGAAGAAAAGGTTTGAAGGTTTTGGGTATTGAGCTACTCCAGCTGATGAGATATAGTGTGTTGTATACATAAACAAGGTAGTGATTTAATTTATGCAATATATATACAATATTATTTTTGTCATATAGCGATATGTCGTATCCTTTTGATTTAAAGCAAACTGCCTCACAAAAATCTTGTAGATAATTGAATTTTACGTCTAAGTAACCAATCATATTCTATTTTATGTTTTGTATTAGTAGTTAAAACCCAAAGTCAGGTCACTAAATATTGGAACCGTTTACACCGTATTACCAATTTTGATTTAGATGCAGTATAGTATCCTCTTTACGCAGGCGCTAATAGAGTGTGGGGTAATTTTAAAAAAAATGCCTGTTTTAGAAATGCTACCGAGTTAAGCCTTTTTAGCCAAATTTAATAGATAGCCTCGCAATCTCCTTGCTTTTTCATATATTTTGTAATCTTTTTTGCAAATTTGGTTTCGGTAAAAATCAGTAATAGTTATACGCTTTTTAGTAAGTCCAGGTTTTCAAATAACTTATTCATATAATAATAAAAATTACTATTTTTTAATGAAATGGTAAATTTTTATGTTAATTCATTAAAAAAAATGCAGCTTGATGTTTATTTTTTAACAGAGATATGATTTTTTAAATACTGCAGAAAATGCGATTTTATTCTATATTCTGATATGCAGTTTATTTACCAAAGAGTCATATTAAATGCATGTTATTCAAGTCAATCTTAATGCCACTAAAAGTACATTTTAAAATGTTTCATTGCCCAAAAAGTCATTATTCTATATCGAATACGCGTCATAGTAAAAAATTTAACTGGAAAACATTAATACGATTTTTTTTTCAAATTGATTTAGTATTTATTTTTATTTAGTATTTGAAATATTATTGAATTTCGGTAAAAAGTTTTTCATATTTTGATGTTATTTTTATATATTTGTGATTTTGAGTACTTAGGTATGAAGATTTGGAATTTCGTGTATCTTAGCATTAAATTTTGATATTTTGTGATTATATGAATCTGCTTTAATATCAAGGACTCACGACGCCTACCAATGAGTCAAGGGGCTAGCTAGTATAAATATGGATTGCAACAATTGGACACGAATTTGCATACATTGCCAGCGAGCTAAAATATCACGTCATGTGACGACACCGGTAGAAACCTTTACCAACGACGCAGGCCGATCTACCACGTTTATATCGATATCGTGGGACCGCTTCCATCGTGGAGAGGGTTCCGTTTGCGTGGATCGTGTCTCCAGGTGTCCGGAGGCAATTCCACTGGCGGATATTGAGGCTGCAACCGTAGTAAGAGCTTTTGTAGAAAACTGGATGGCATGGTTTGGTGTACCACAACGAGTGACTACCGACCAAGGACGCCAGTTTGAGTCACGAATATTTAAAGAGATGAGTCAATTAATAGGCGCAACGCACTTGAAAACCAAGGCATACAATCCAGCGCCCAACGGAATGGTGGAAAGATTTCATCGGCAGTTCAAAGCGCCCATAATATGCCACAAGATGGAAGCATGGGTCGACGTACTTTTCATTGTCCTGCTCGGCATGAGGTCGTCCCACACAGAAAATTTAAACGCGGAGCAATTCGACTATCTGGTAAGTTTTTTCTGTCGCAATCCTTAGAATTAACAACAGACTTTGCGCGGCAACTCCGAAGTCGAATTCGTGCAGTGCGACCAACTCCAGGGACATGGTACGGCAATAAGAAAATCTTTGAATTTAAAGATTTGCAAACCATGCCGTTTGTTTTCCTTCGCCATGACGCTGTTTAAAGACCACTACAACCGGCCCACGACGGGCCGTAAGAAGTGCTGGAACGAGGGGACAAAAACTTTACTCTGCATATCAACGGTAGAGATAAGCGAGTTTCCGTCGATTCCTTAAAACCAGCGTACTTTCTGTCGAAAGACACACCTCCATCCAGTTCTAGCAGCTCAAGTACGGAAGACACCCCACTGAACGACGAGCAGATAAACGCCGAAACGACGCTCCAACAAGAAGAGGCGCAAAAACTAATTTGAGACACCAATCTGAATTTTGAATTATAATTTGTTTGTTGTTGTTGTTTTTTATCTGTTTTTCTTTCACGTTAGTACTGGCAAGGAAGTGATGAGGCGACGATATTCTTGGCGTCAGGATTATTGCAATTCCAAACACATCAGCCCTAGTTCAACGATCACGTAAACACCAGATGTCGAGGCATTGCAATCACGTGAATACTACGTGATAACCACCCTAGCACCCAAACCAAGGAGTAGAAGACAAGGAAAAGGTTCCTTTCTTCTGACCTGAATAGCCAGGTCTTGTTTAACCCTGCGATTGACACCAACCTGCGTCTTTTTATTGTTACTTAACTATTTTATTATTTTATTAATATTCTTTTATTGTTATTGTTGTGTTAAATAAACGATACACTAAAGTGACTCCGCTTAATATTATTTCGACCGATACTACAAAGTTTTAATGCACGACAACACTGCGCGACATGTAGACGAAGCTTTAACATCCAATAGCGTATAAGCTGTATGCGCCATCCAAAGGCAACAAAACACAACACGGTACTAATTGTTATTGATTAAGCGCTGTCAAAAGGACGTATACAAAATATAAAATGGATAAAAAATAAAGGAAATTAGGTCACTTAAATCTGGGGGATATTTTGAAGATTAAATCCTAGGTGAGTATAAATATATGCCAGCTCTAATTTTACACTAATATTACTCGACTTCCAACCACAACTATTATTTTTAGGTTACTTATATAAAAGGACAAGGAGTAATAAAGGAAAACTAAAATTCAGAATAATGCATAATTTGTACCATATTTTTTATTTTTAAAGGCCCGTTAAAATTTTAACCTATATTGACAGACGGTACTGAATAAAAAATGAAAATTCTTATTTGACACATATATCTATAAAAAAATTTAATTTACCATTAAAAATTAACAGGTCAGTTACACAATACACCCCATGGATTGTTTAATAATTAAATGGTGTCAATAAAAATATAAGTAAATACGCGGTTGAAAAACTCGTTAATCAGTTTTATTTATATTTATCACTGGCGATTCGCCTTTTTATACGCGAAAAAACGTGACTGACTAGTCACATCTCCACAAATTTTTGATGCAGCATTAATCACGAGATATTGCTTTGAAATTAACTATTTAATTGTCAGGCCTAAAGCCCGTTCCTCTTATTTTTGTGACAACTATGCCCTGAAAACAATTGTCACTTTTTGTCACATGCTCGTATATTAGTATTACGCGATTTTTTTCTAAATATTTCATTTTCTGTCATTGATAAAACGAAAAATGATTAACCTCTAAAGTGAGCCAGCAAAATAAACACATCAATATCATTGGAGGAACGTTGAACAATAGCCATGGCACAAATTCGATCTTGTCCCCATTTGGAAAACGACTAAAAATAAAAGAAAATATAAATCAACGTTGGTTAACAGTACTTTAAAAACTTACGTTTCATATATACCCTTATACGTTAAGTTGGTTGCCGTGCCGACAAGGCTGCCAATACCGCCAATAGTGGAAGCGAAAGATGCGGACAGGAAATATGCAATTGTGATGTTAGTAGGCCTGGGTGGTCTAAAACAAAATGAAGTTATCTTTTATTTAGCATTAAATAAATAGACAGTGAATGAACAGATTCTTTCAAAAATATGGGTCTTTTACAAATGACTGCCATTATATAATACTTTAGAATCTTACGAGCTCAAAATAAACTGTTAGAGAAAATTTTAAGGCAAATTTTAAATTAGAAGTAATTTTTTAACTATTTAATAGATTGCTTATTCATTAAATTTACTGACTAACTAATTTTGCTCTGCTCATTATAAAAGGTGTCGTTTAGTGCTAGTTAATTTCACACCGTACAATAATTGACAATTTTTATACGCAAATTCCAATGAACATTTTTAACTTTTTTTGCAATATTTACATTTAAAGATATTTTATCTGAACCTCAAAACTAAAAATATATAAATTAATTTATAAAACTGTCGATCGCTTAAAATAAATGGTATGTTTTTTATTTAATTTTTTTCATATTAACAGTAAAAATGAAGAAATAATTTTAAATAAATTAAAATTTTACACACATTTGAAATGCGCAGAATACCTGAAATAGTAAAAATCTACAATTTTCTTCAAAATTGTACAAATAAATACACTGTTAAAAAAAGAACTGAAAGTTTGGCGTGAACACAGGCGTTTAGAGATACAGTATGTGCTGTGTTCCACGAAAGCAATTGGAGTTTTCTTTTTACAAATGGGAATGATTTAAAGTACCTAAATAACTTTCTTTGACAAATTCTAGTATTGGTTACCAAAAAACTAGTTCAACAACAAAAAAATAAATAAGCACTACATTGCTGTTAGTAGAAATATATTTACTCAGCATCAAAATTATGTTATAAAAGTCTGGAATAATAAAGGAATAGCAAAAATAATGTTTCATCATCAATAATACTAAACAATCTTTCCAAATAATTTTTAATATTCAATAATAGTAAATAAGCTCCTCGAAAAATTAATTGGCAACATAATATAATTGATAGTTTAAAGAAAATATTAACGTGCAGTAGATATAATGAATGAACAAAAAAACAGACTGAGGAATGAAAAAAATATATAATTCCTTGATGTTTGGAAAACTAGGCTTTATTTTGAATTAAAATTTTAAAATTAACGACGTTTCGTACCTAGATATGAGTTCATTAGACTCGAAATTAACTCTATCTCGTCTCGTCTCAATTTTTCGAGTCGAGTTGAGTCTCGAGATCAAAGTTGATAACAAGACGAGACCAGATTCGAATCTCGACTTCTTTGAAAGACTGCTAACATTTTTGTCTTACTTTTTTATTTAAATGTTGAGTTAATTAAGAGACTATCATTTTAATTTTGATGAAATTAAAATTTTATCTTAAAATATCATACTAATTGCAGAAGTAGTTGTATTTATTTAGTACTAGTACTTTAAAATGTTTAGTATTTCATTTTATAACTTAAGAAAATAGAATACTATTTAGACGATATAATTAATAATAATTTAATTTTGAAATTGATATAAATGACGATCAGTGTATACGGGCAGCGTGGCCAGCAATGTGCTATTCCCTTCAGGATTGCATGTATGCCCTCATGAGCATCACTGGCTGGTTTTAGAAGACTTCTACTTCCTTCCTCTTCCTTTCACCGCGTTGGTTAACGGATCAATGCAGGTCTTCCGGAGCCGTCCATGTTTCTGTACCGGACGCACGGTCGCAGATGAAACTATTTCATTTAAGGATATGAAGGGAGTTAAGGCTGAGATGTGATAAACACAGAGACCTCTTAAGTTTCAGAGAAAGCTAGCTAATAACTAATGGGAGAAACCTGCATGGACCATCTTTTCGGTGTTCAAACTTAGAGGTGTAACCTTATTGGGTCTTTCTAAGGGCATGTACCGTTACCACGACTTTGTGTGCTAGATCAGGTCGTCGTTTCTTATCAGCGTATATATTTGATTGATCCTGTTGGCGTTCATGTTGCTCCTTAGTTTCTTTTAGTGTTGTAGCAAATGAAACGCGAATGTTCACTTATAGCTCGTAAATCTCTCACCACATCCGTTGGAGTGTGTATTTCACGAGCAAAGCTAAGATAAGCAGGTGAGTATCCTGTAGCTTGACTCTGCTGAATTTCTTGGAAATCTGATGCTTTGCAAATGATCTATCCACTGTTCGTGATGTTTTAACGCTGAGATAGACAACTGAGTCTTCAAATCTTTTTTCGGGATGATATGAGTGCTTGCTTGAAGCCTAATCACCATTAGTATTACTTTAAATTGAGCACTATTATCACTTAGTTAAAATTTTTGCACAATTTTCGGCAACTTGCATCCTGCAAATAGAAAAGTTCTATCCACCGAGCAGCAGTATCTTCAATGGTAAATAGCCATTTATCTCCTTTTGGTGTAATTAGCGAAGGATCAAACTAATCCACTTTTCATCTTCTGTGATGTATTTGGGACTAGATCAAACCAGCATGTATCAAGTTGGTAGGTTAGTATAGTTGCTATTCTATATATAATATTACTTTTTTTGCACTGTGTGACGCATACCGATTCAATAATAGCGAGACCTAACCATTTGTAAACATTTCTCTATCCTGTAATATCCAGCGTTCGGAGAATCATGATAAATATATAAAACTTTTAGTTTTAATAATAGTAATACAACAAGAACTACTTTTTCTTCATCGTCATTGTAAGGATATTTGTACAGAATTTCATTGAGTAATAATTATCCACTTTCGTCCATCAATTAAATTATTTTAAGTCTGCAACAACCAAAGAAGTTTCTTGATCTCAGGATCAGATAATAATTGTTTTATCCACAATTCTTCAGCTGAAACTGTTGGTAAGTCTACTGTAACATTGCATACTGTGACTTTTTCAATGTCTTGTGGTGGACGGGAAAGTGTGTCTGCAATAACATTCGCTCAACTGGGGGTGTATTCAATGTTTAAATCCTAAGCCCAACATGCAAGTCGTACAGTCGGTGATTTTTAACATCATGAGCTAACGTAGAGGTTGCTTATCTGATACACTCTCACGCTAGTTTCCTCAAGGTAGCCGCAGAATTTTTTCATTGCCCAAAGTATTTCCAACGCCTCTCGCTCAGTTGTACTATAGTTCCTCTCAACGACAGTGACTAGTCTACTTGCATATTCGACGGGGTATGATTACTAAAGCTCCTACCGCATGTGCACTGGCTTCGGTTCTCAGCACATAAGGTTTGATAAGATCCGCTTGCTGTAAGACTAGTGCAGTCATTAGTAAGCTCTTAAGAATATTAAATGCTTCTTTCTGTTGAGAACTCCAAATCCATTTTGCATATTTTTTAGGTCGTTAAGAAGGCGTGCGACAATTAAATAATCTGGCACGAATCGTCGTAACCATGATTCCATTTGTAAAAATATTAACAATTGTTTGACATTTTACTGGTCTTTTCATTGCGGCGATAGCTGAAATTTTTCTGGGGTCAGGTTTAATTAGATATTCTATGTATTTGATCTCCGAAACAATGAAGTGACTCTTGTTACGGTTGGCGTGTAGAATGAGTAGCTACAGTTTTTAAAACACACATCATAAAGCTTCTATATGCTCTTCAAAAATTGAAGAGAAAAATACTATACCATCTAAGTACCTATGCTAAAATAAACATATCCTTAGACTAGATCGAAATCGGTCTATTAGTTGTTGGAAGATAGACGGGCTCATTTCGCAATCCAAAAGACATCCATTTAAAATTTCCCAAGGGTATCGTAAATACGGTTTTGTCTTTGTCTTCCAGTTTGTCTGGGATATGCAAGTATCCGGATTTTAAATCTCTCATTTACATAAATTGAGATTTTTTTATTGCGTGAAATTATTCATCAATTTTATGCAATTGATATTAACCTGGAAAAGCTATGTTATAGTTGACGAAAATTCGATACGAACTATACTTTTTGGGAATTAAATTAGCAAGTGCGGCGTGTAAAGATTTGCATTATTCGATAACATCAGCGGCTAACCTTTCTTCTAATTTATGTTGCAAACATTCCTTCTTCACAAGTGACATTTTATACGGCGGGACAGTAATAGGTGTATCACCGGAAAGAGTTATTTTTTGTTCTGCATAGGGCGTAGGCTCAGAGTTAGGTGCAAAAACAGATTCGAAATTACAAAGGAGCTGCGAAATCTTTAGTGTTTGATTACCACTAAGATTCTGGCCCTCATCGGCGCGGAGGGGTTTTTAAGCTAATTGTATTTCAACTACTACTATTTCCCGAAAAAATTGTTTCGTTTTTTAGGACATCTGTGAAAAACCAATCGCTCTTGGCTAAATCCAGTGTGATTCTTGAATCTTGGATGAAATCCCCTTCGAGAAACATTCTACTCTCTATAAATTCCAGTACAGCAATTATTTTTGTTAGCACATTATTTATGTGTATATCGACCGAAAATGTTCTTGTTGCTATTTTCCGCCATTTACCACCTGCCAATTTGATGTTCATTTTCTCCTCGATGTATTGATGTCCACATGACATGAGGAGTTGTATAATTGAGCACCAATTTTTATCGCTTTTTGTTAAGTTTTGCTGTTACCAGTTATAAAAATAATGGAGAAGAAATTTAATGGGGTAGATGAAGCAGGAGTTGTAATATTAGTACAATTTGGACATTTTAATACTTCATTCATTTATATAAAAATAATTGTATAGTGTCTCGTATCATCTCAACTCGATATTTATCGTCTCAACGAGACGACTTTTTTTAAAATAAAGTGTGAGAACAACAAAATTATGTAACTTTTCGTAAATCTTAAAACTTTAAATTGAGCAATGAAGTATCCTGCGTTAAAACATCGTTCCTTTATAAATTAATGCCTTCATCCATGCTCACAAAGATGCTGCATTGAAGTTATGTTTTTGTTATTTTAAATTCAATCTATCGGTTAAGTACATACATAAATACATATTAACGCGCTATATCTCAATAAACACTTAAAACATATACTGAACTTTATTTATTAGATTCATCTCGTAATTAGTCTTTGCCAAACATTTGTATATTGGCTCCTTTCACACAAATTTCCTTGCTCTCCTGTTTATCAGTGGCGGCTCGTGTAAAAATTTGCAGGAAAGTCAATTAATTTTTTCATAAATATGCAAGTTAATAATAATAAGATAATTTGTTTTTTAATTTTGCATATTGCTTATTTCCAGTATTAGAATTATAGATTCTAATTTACTTTGCAGAAATTCAACCCAATAAGTACATCAGTTTGCTTAATTCAATTAATTTGGCATGGGTCGAATTTATCTGAACTGATTTAAGTGAATCAAGTGGCACATGGAATACAGTTATTGTAAAATTGTTCCTTATATTCTAATATTTTTTGACATAAATAATAACTATTTTCATTATCAAGATTTATTACTAAAATTAATTTGTACTTTAAAAACTAATTTTATATTATTCATATTTTGGATTCAAAGCAGTGAGATTTGGGAGATAGGTTTCCTAGAACGTACATTTTACAGTGTTTCATTATAAAATGACTGTAAAAAACATGTGTTCTTTTTAAGGCTGAAATCTTAAAGAAAAGTGCTCATAAGTCATCAAAAAACAATAATTATCGTACAAATTCAGATTGATTAATTAACAAAACAAAATATATAAAAAAAAGTATTTGATGACGGGTTGATTCCCCGGAAGGAGGTAAGAAAAAGAAAATGCGGCGTAAGTAAATTTCAGACGGTTCACAAGAACAGAATGAGCTTTATTGAAGAAAGTGCGTTGAGGTTACACTAAAATATTGTAATCCAATTAGGAGTCTTTTAGTAGCAATGGATCGTTGTGGTTCAGAGTAGTCAGGCTGGCGGGGTAAAGTTAAGTCCTGAGATAAAACAAAATGGCTAAACGGCGCACGGCGGGTGGATGGATCCAGCAACCGCAATGCAGGTATAAGACGAACAGAGCAAACGCGGCCCTAAAGACTATCACAATACACCAATTAAACACTACTTGTGTGAATCGCATTCACGACTAAAGTTAAACAAAATATAAGGTGCTTGATTGGATTTCACAAATTAAGGTAAGTATTCGAAATAAATACTTGTTAAATAACAAAAATCAATAATTGACTACTTCATAATAGAAAGAAATCATAGAAAAAAATTAAAAGACAGATATAAAAAGGAGACACATTGGTGGAACGGAAGACTTAAAGAAGCAATTAGGAATATGAAATTGTTATGGAAACAATACCTGCAAAATAAAACCGTTACAAATTACGAAACATATAAAATGCAAAAAAATAAAGCAAAAAAGATGGTACTGGAAGAGAAACTAAAATCGTGGGAAGAATTTGGAAGAGAAACGAAAAAAAAAACAGGAAGGAAAACCAAAAAATATTCTACAGAGCCATGAAATCGCTCAAAAACAAACCCCAGTATAAACTGCAACAAATCAAATCAAAGGATGGGCAAATAACCTGCAATGAAGACAACATCATTAAAAGATGGCAGGAATATTTCGAGGAATTGCTCAACGAAGAAAATGATTCTAATGGAGAAGAAATTTATCAGCATTATGGAAATGATTGAAGCAATAAATAAGATAAAAATATCCAAAGCACCGGGGGTTGATGAAATAGGGCCTGAATTAATAAAGTACATGGGAAAAAAGGGGCAAGAAGCACTGCTGGCAATACTGAACCTATATCAAGGAACAAATGAAATACTCGAAGAATGGAAAGTGGGAATGATCGTGCCGTTATTTAAAAAAGGAGATACTTGACAATGCTCTAACTATAGAGGAATAATACTACTAAGCGTAGCATTTAAATTGTGTGAAAGAATTTTGGAAATAAAGCTTAGGAATCAAGTAGAACATCAACTAGCAAATGTGCAGAGCGGTTTCAGGCCAATGCACAGTGTACAAGACCATAACTTTACCGTACAACAAGTAGTTTAAAAGAGACTAGACAAAGACGAGGACATCTTCGTCTGCTTCATCGATATGAAGAAGGCTTTTGATTCTGTCAGTAGAACAAAAATATAGATAAGCCTAAAAACAAAAAGGTTGATGAGGAATTAATAACTGCAATAAGGAGTATATATAAGCGATCGGAAAATCAAGTTAGAACAGGTAACAAAATATCAGACAAATTCTTAACAGTTTCAGGAGCCAGACAGGCAGCGTCCTAAGCTCTTTTTTGTTTATTTGCGCCTTGGACGACGCCATAAAAGAGTGTCAAACAAGTATGGCGAAGTTCTTCCTAGGATATAGAAACTTGCAACCTATTTATATAGAAGCCTGTGCATTTGCGGATGACGTACTTTTATTTGCTAATTCCGAAAAGAACTTGAAGGAAAATTTGGAGATCTGGACTTAAGTACTAGCTGCACAAAACCTATACTTAAATCTGTATAAAACAAAAGTGATGGTAATAACTAACACCTCAAAAACCACTAACATTACGGTGGACAATCACACCTTTGATCAAATAGAAGTTTATAAATACTTGGGAAGTACCATAAATAGCCGCGGAAATATAAATGACGAATTAAACTGCAGAATACAGATAGCCAACAGATTATATTTTACGCTTAGCAAGAAATTTCTAGACCATAAAAAAATTACATGGAATACAAAAGTACTCATCTACAAAACACTATATGTGCCAACATTAATATATGTAGCAGAAAACTGGGTGCTGACAAAAAGACAAGAACAAAGACTTCAAGCGACAGAAATGAAGTTCTTTCGTAGAATTACTGGAACAAAAAGAATAGAAAAAAGAAGAAGTGAGAACATACGACAAGAACTAGGAGTAACACCAATACTAGATACTATAAACTAATGTGGTTTGGGCATTTAGTAAGAATGGATGAAACTAGACAGGTTAAAACTATATGGAAACCAAGCCAACAGGAAAAAACAGAAGAGGAAGACCACGACAAACATGGAATAAAGCGATAACACACATCCTAGAAGAGGCAGAAGAAAGTTGGAACTCAGCCAAAGTCACGTCGCGCGACCGGAAGCAGTGAAAAAAGTTTACACAAGAGAAGAGAAATATCCATAAGAATTAACCTAGACACCTTACGGTACAAGAGGAACCGACTATGTATGTATGTAATTTTCAACCCATTCTTTCCAATCCACAAAACTAGATTTTCTCAATCATTATTAACAATTTTAAACTGCTTGTTAATATCTGAAGGGTCTACAGATGCAACATTCTGCGTATTATCTACATATGGATGTACAGAACAAATTAAATACTGAAGGCATGTCTGCTACATAAATTAAAAAGAATAAAGGCTCTAATATTGAACCTTGCGGCACACCACATTGAAGAAGAAAAATATAAGAATTTATAGTCTCTATATTCGAGGACATACACACCTGAAAGCATCTATCGTTCAGGTAACTTTTGCACCACTGAAGCGCACTACTAGAGAAATTGTATTATTTCAATTTTGCAAGAAGCATACCGTGATCAACCATATCATACCTTTGAAAAATCTATTTGAATTAATACCGATACTATAGATTTATTACAGTTATTTAATATTGAATCTAGAATATTCAATATACAAGTGTGTGCTGTAACTGCCTCTAAATCCAGATTGATTGACTGATAATACATGATTTTGGTTTAAATATTACTCCCTTCCTTTCTTATCTTTTATTTCGTTTACAGTTCTTACATAGTGTTTAACTGAAATTATTTTTGAATTCTTTTTCAAAAACAAGCGCAGGGCGACACTCCCTCCGTTTCGTATATTTTTGTTTCATTTTCAGGTACTGCATTGTGTGGACTTTTCTTTCATATACAAGTGCAGACTATCGCTTTAATCTTTTCTAATCTTTGTAGATTCGTGGTTCGATTCATTATTAGGAGTAAGCATGAGTAATTTGAGATGTTTTACGCATATGTTATGTACGTCGAAGAAAGAAGATGAATGCTAAGTGTATTCACTTATCATTCAGTAATATCAGTAATTGAATAGATGTGATTGAAGGTTTATTGTGTGATAAATGATTTCGAATGTAATAAATAAATGAGTTTATATGGAGTGATCTATGAATGTGGTTAAAGTGTGGTTGGTGTGTTAGGATGCGAATGCTCGACAAGGACTGATTATTTCATGAATGTAATGATTGATTTTAGGGTTCGTGCTACCTCATTTGATGGGATAAAGCGCGATGATATGTATGTATATATGTATGTATTAATTGATTACAGTATACTCCCTCAAGAACTTTATATAATGCATGCAGAATATTCACAGGATGCAGGTCCTCGAATGTAGAGCACTTTCAATTTTTGCAAATAAGTTTTACAATGGCAGCCTTCCTGATACTTGGAACAACTCCTTCCAAAATACATGCATTTCCGTTCTCGGTAATGTAGTCCACAATAGCGAGTAAAATAATTTTAACATTTTAAATGTTAAAGACTCACCAGGTAATTCCCCAAAGTTATTATTTAAATAGAAATTTTTTGGTGTCCAGATTTATTTTTGAAGTTCCAACTTTGTTAAATAAATACTGAGCATAATTGTCTGGATTACAAAGTTTCTTTGAAATATTAAATGTTTTATCGTTTTTAACACCCAATCGTTTAAGACTATTCCATAGTTTGCTTAAATTATTAATGTTATTCTTTATTTCAAACTCCAAAAAAGCCTGGCTTTCTCTGCGTAAATCCGCTTTTATTTCATTACGTAATTCTTTATAATACTTATATTTACCATTAATTTTAAATTTTCTGTAATTAACAAATGCTTCATCGCTCTTCTTTCGCATAGGGATGTTGTGATACTACTGATATGATACCGGTATCGATTCTTTCGCTTCGATACCGGTTATTTTGGTATTCGATACTTTGCTTTCGATGTTTTACCCATATCAGTACTTCTTTTATTTCGTTACTAAAGTATCGCAAACTATTTTTAATCTAATGTCAGTTTGCAATAAATTAATTAAAAGTTCATATTATACAGGTATTTTTTTATTTTAATAAACCATGGCCATGTGTTCGACGAACAGTAGACCTAGTAGAATGAGACAGTGAGAGTTAAATAAAGATATTAGATAAATATTATATCAAATATTAGGTATTATTTTAATATTATAATACTGTTGAAAAACATATTTTTTTGTATAATAAAAGTTTATTTTGGTATTTTTTTACTTTTATCTAATATCAAACCAATAATTATTAGCCAAACTGTTGAAATACTGGTAAAAATCAGATAATTGAATAAGAAATGGATATTTGTTACAATTTGTTATAATTTTTATAGTATAAATTCAACATTTCATATAAAATCCTAATGTATTTCGAAAATTACAAGATTTTATAAAAATAATCATTCGATAGCAATACTAGTATCGATACTTTCATTTGATACCGATGTCATGGAGCCGCCCATAACCCTTTTTTATTATACTTATATTTAATCAATTCTATATTATATTCTATATTATTATTTTTATTTCATTATCATAATTATTATTATTATTTACTTTGTTAGTTTTAAGTATTGTATATTTATTACTTTTTTTTAATTTTCATATGTAACCTAATTCCTAATTCCTATTTTCACATAACTTGTATTCTAATTTATTAATGTCAACCACTTCAAACAATTTTATTTCGAAAGTAATCTAGACTAATTTATAGGTTCCTTTAAAACCTACAACCATATTAGTGTCAACCCAAATCAATTTTTATTGCTTACATATTTTTAAAATCACTTTTCCAAATTCTAACTATTGACAGATATTATCCAGACTTAGCCACTTAACTTCAATACTAAATTTTGACGCATTTAAAGAAACAAGAAACACAGTTTTGTGCGTTTCATAACATATTTAAATATGTGACCAATGAAATCCAAGAACGCCTACTAACGGGGGTAAAAACCCTCTAGTGGGGAGTAACTTCAAAGTTTATATAATTACTAATTTTTAGAAGAGAGAAGACTTGAACACTTGATCTCAAACTATCGACTTCTAAATTAAATACTTGATCACGAAATCAAAAACAGTTGACTTCTAAACTAAAAACTAAATTTCAAATTCAACTTCACTTTAAAACCAAATCATTAATATTGTAAATAGTATGTTGTAAATTGTAAATATATTTATATAGGAAAATTTTATTATCCAACATTATTAAAATCCAATACAAATTATTATTTCAGGTCATATGGGCCTAATGAAGTTAGTATAAACAGTAAAAACGATCTAATGATATTAGCCTATGCCGATGATCTGGCAATTTTAGGACACTCAATTATTGATATCAGAAAAAAGTAAAATACTGAATAAATATTGCGAGGAAAACAAGTTACACGTGACCATAGATAAAACAAAAATTATGATTTTTCATAAAGGTGGTAAACCGAGAACAGACCCTACTTTTATTTACAATAATAAAAAAATTTAAATAGTTAAAAGCTTCAATTATCTTGGAATAACCTTTTTCATGTTAGGACGCTTTAATAATGCAGCTTTAGACAATGTTAAAAAAGGGTTAGTTGCAGTTCAAAAAACTAAAACTATTTTGGCTAAAGGAAAATCCTCAGGCTGGGCGGAAAAATTAAAGATTCTGAAAACGGTAGTGAATGCCACAGTTCTTTATGTATCGGAAATTTGGGGACTTAACTTGGTACATTGTTTAGAAAAGTATCAACTTAATTATGTAAAATCTATTTTTCTTTGCCCAAGAAATACTCCAAACTTTTTACTTAGACTGAAACGGGTGTACCGTCTATAGCAGTAGATATATGGGGGCGGGCTTTGAACTATTGGAAAAAAATTACATTTATGGATGATAAAAAACTTACAAAAATCATTTTTAAGAGGTTAGTGGAACTAGATAAACTTAAATCAAATAAAATTATTTATAACTGGGCTTCTCAAATTAAACACTTTATGATAGAATTGGGTTTTAAGAAGTTGTGGAATACACAAACAATATCTATCATACAAATAGCAGATATTTTGGATAAATATAAAACAATTCTTATAAACAAAGATACTGACCAGGCAAATCATTCAAATTTTAATCAGCACTATGAATTATTGAATACTAATGGGGTAACTGAAAAATATTTAAATTTCAATGTTTCTATCCACAAAATACGGATTATTATGCAGATGAGATTAATGAATAAAATTTTTGTAATAATCAACTACAAAAATATTAAATACAAAATAGACTTAGAAAACGAATGTACACTTCGCAATCTCCACAAACCAGAGAACTTATATCATTTGTTTATAGAATGTCCCATTTATATATTTTTCAGAAATACTTATCTAAACTCCATAATATCTGAAATTAATAACGATAACGAAATATATAAAGTATTCAAAAATCTATAAAGCTCAATAATATTTTCTATTACATAATTAACATTTAAAAAATTAGAAGTTTTATTTTAAATTAAAGGATTTTTTTTTAATATCCAAGAAAACAGAATAAATAGAACTCGCCCGTCAAGTGAGAAATTTATTTGTGTTTTTGACTGGGTTTTTGGAGTTGGATTAAAATATACTATTTGTCATCGGACTTCTCGAGTATAGTTTTATTAAGATAAGTGTATCTTTCTTTTTATAGTAGTTTAATTTTTTTGTAGTATATTTTCTTTCATATCGTTATTTGTTTATATTGGTTACGTGTATAGAAACGCTAAGTTATGTTTTGTTTTTAGGTGTGATTGATGTTTGACAGTTGTTTCACGGTTGTGTGAATGTAACTAATTTCTATTTTCATTTATAGTTAAGGATAAGTCTGGTAAGCTACCTTAACTTCCACTCTTCTACCGCGAGAGTCCTTCTTTTATTTCTTTTATTTCTTTTGGATAAATGAAGAATAAATGGGTAAAATTTGATGAATGTAAGTTTGGTACGTGGAATGTTAGGGGTATAACTGGTAAAGAAAATGAATTGATGAGTGTAATGCGTGTGTATAATGTTGATGTTTTGTGTGTCAGCAAGACTAAAAGGAAAGGATGTAGAGAGGAAGAAGTGGATGGAATGGTTTACTTGTGGTCGGGTGTTGCTGAGAATGAACACGCAAAGTATGGTGTGGGTGTGCTTGTTAGTGAACGAATGAAACCGTTTGTGAGAGAATATGGTTGTATTTCATCGAGAATTCTTTGGCTGAGATTAAAGGTAGGCTTTCATAGAATCTTCGTTGTGTCAGTTCATGGTCCAACTAAATACGAAAATGATCTTGAAAAAGATAGATTTTGGAATTTGTTAGATAGTGTGATTGATTCATGTGATTCAGGTGAAAAAGTTATTGTATGTGGTGATTTAAATGGTTGGGTGGGAGCTAAGAGAAGCATGTCTCGGAATGTATTGGGTAAGTTTAGTGATGCGAGAGTGAATGAAAACGGTAGCAAAATATTTTCTTTCTGTTTGGAGCGTGATCTCATTTGTATACATGGGAGAATTTTAGTGAGAATAGACGCAGTATGATTGATTGTATTTTGTATGATGAACGATTGAGAAATTTAGTTGTAGATACGCGTGTGAAGCGTGGTGCTGAATTGGGTACGAATGACCATTATTTGGTGGTATCGCATATACGTCTAGATAAATGTTGGAGAATGAGGGTGAAAAATACCAAAAAAATGGTTCGTGTGAAATCCAGTGCGCTGCAGAATGAAGATGTTAGATATTTGTTTGTTGAGAAAATAATTGAATCTTTGCCTGTATGTGAGCTTAATTTTGAATGCAGCATACATGATGTTCGGTTGAAATTTAAGGATACAGTTCTTAAATGTGCAAAAGAAGTTTTTGGTGAATGTAGTTTAGGATCTTGTCCAAAGAATGCATTGTGGAATGAAGAAGTAAAAGAGTCGATTGAGGTGAAAAAGAGAGCATATTTGCGATTTCTAAATGAGAAAGATGTGCCTGGAAGTTTACGTGATGAATGCTTGCTGGAATACAAGAGGTTAAATAAATGTGTTAAGAGAGTAGTGATAGAAAGCAAGACGCGTTTTTATAATTTGATGAGTGAAAGATTGACTAATGATTTTAGTATGAATAAAGGAATGTTTTGGTTGAGAGTGAAGAGATTGAGAGGTTGTAATGTAAGTGCAGTGAAAGCGATTAAGAGTGCGAATGGTGAGTTATTGTGGAATGAATCAGATGTTATTAATAGATGGTGTGAGTACTTTAGGACTTTATATGGTAGCATTAATAGACCGAATTGTTGTAGTGAAAATGTTAGAGAAAGTGTTAGTGATGATGAATGGGATATAGATGAGAGTTATGTTAGTTTCGCATTGATGCGACTGAAGAATGGTAAGGCTCCCGGTTTGGATAGTATATCGAATGAGATGTCGAAGTATGGAGGCGAGAGGTTATTTGACTGGTTAGTTTATTTGTTTAGATTTTGTTTAAAACGGTGTGTGGCTCCTGATGAAACGTGCTATCATTTGTCCTTTATTTAAAGGTAAAGGTAGTTCGAGTGAATGTACTAATTTTCGTGCGATAAGTGCTGAGTGTGGTAGGGAAGTTGTACGGGAAAATTCTTATTCATAAGGTACGAACTAGAGATGCGCATTTTCTGTAAAAATTAAACCCGACCCGAACGGTAACCATCAATGAACCAACCCAACCCGATCCGACCCGACCGGTATCTATTCCTAACCGACCCTAACCCGACCCGACCCGACCGGTATCTGTTCCGAACCGATCCGAATCCGACCCGTCACGAAATAAACAAGTCCGACCAGAACGGTATCTGTCCCGAACCCTACACGACTTGAAATGAACCAACCCGACCCGAACTGAACCAACCCGAACTGAACCAACCCGAACTGAATCAACTCGACCTGAATAGTACCTGAATAGTAACTGAACCGACCTGAAATGAACTGGCTCGACCCGAGCCTGACCCGAAGTGGAACAATCTTTTGTTTATTTAAACAAAAACTAATATCAATTTAAAATGACACGAGAAATACACCTATGGCTATAGTCTCACCACGCCAGAAATGAGTTCTTACGTGTTGACGTATAGTAAACGCCCGCACGGTAACATATCATAATTTTTTAAATTATAACTACGTATTTCAGTAAATATTATAATACAATAACTGTTTTTGAAACTAAAATTTTGCCTTCTATCAGTAAAAATGAGTTAAAAATGAAAATGTACGGTCAACCTCGTAAGAAGTTGAAGCAGGGACGTGGTTCAAGTTTAGAAATTAAGCTTGAAGCCAAATCACCATTATCATTTAATATTACATTTATTTGTGTGTTTTTTTTAAATCCAGCGTTACTTTTAATACATAATTGCATTTCTCTATACATCCTTTCTATTTTTCACACAAACGAACTATACTTCGCTTCAAAATGGGCTGGAATCATAAATCAGTCCGTCAAACATATTATTCCAGTGGCGCGTCAATAAATTGTTGTTTACTAAGGATTCTCAAAAGGATTGAATTCGATAGAAATCGATCGTTTCAGCTCCCAATTATTTTTTCGAGATCAGCTGAAGTCACTTCAAATTAAAATAAATATAAATTTTGATAATTTGCAGATAATGTAAATACATAAACAAATCTGCATGAAAACTTCTCTAAACGGCTATGCAAGTCTTCAGAAGGGATTATCGAAAGTTTTAGTGAGGTCTTTCTATTTGTTAGATATTGCTAGAGAAGTAAATTTTGTTCAGATACAAAGTGAGCGGACGAAAATACGAACTTTATTGAGTCAAACCTGGTTGATTTGATAAATATATGTTCTTTATTCTAAGTAACAAAATATATCTTTCATATAACAACTAAACTGTATAAAATCATTATCTATTATGACAGAAAACGAAAATAAGTTGTAGGTATCTTACATCTGTCTTCTTAAAACATTATACCATCAGTCAATTCCGGGCGTGTTAATTTAGAATCTAGTAACTTGGACTCATTCTTTGTCTAAGTGCGCCTTTATAACCATTCTCAACTCCGTCATGGTTAAAGGACACCCATATTCTGAACTAGCAATAAAAAATATACCTGGGAATGAGAAAATTCTTTGATAGAACAAAGAAGGATACCTAGTACTAAAATTACAAATTACACTTCCACTGTATTTGGTCATCTGGATGACATAAAATATTATTATAATCTCTTCTTGCATGAATTGTATTATATGTACTGCCGTCCGCCTTCCGCACGGTTATAGAAATGAACAGAGATGAACCAACCCGACCAGACACGAACCCAATCCGAACACGAACCCAATCCGAACACGAACCGAACCCGGAGCTGTGAGAAACCGTACTGAACCAGTCCGACCCGAACTGAACTAACCCGACGCGAACGGTACCAGATCCGAACCCGACCCGACCCGACCCGAACAGAACCAACCCGACCGGTAATGAACCAACCTAACCTGAACCAACCTGACCTGAACGGTACCTGAACTGTACCGACCACAACACGACCCGACCCGAACTGAACCAACCCGACCTGACCGGTACTTGGACAGTACCGACCCGATCCCGACCCGAACTAATCAAGCCCGACCCGAACTGAACCAACCCGGACTGAATCAGCTCGACCAGAACCCGACCCGAACTTTACATTTGGACATAAAATCGACCCGAAGCCCGACGGTGGTTCCGGGTCGGGTCGGGTCGGGTTTCGGGTTCGGGTTGAAATGCGCATCTCTAGTACGAACCTTAACAATCTCCAAGTTAAGCGATATATGCAAGGTGGTTTTTTGCCTGAGAGAGGGGGTGTGGATCAATTGTTTTCTCTTCGTATGATTGTTGAAAATTCACTTGCTAAGAACAAGAAGGTGTTCTGTGGCTTTCTCGATCTGAAAAAAGATAGTGCTCATCGCGAGACATTATGGAATGTACTGCTTCAGTATAAATGGTAATTTGTTGGGGGCAATTCGTGCGCTTTATGAAAGTAGAGAGGCTGCGGTGAGAATTTATGGTAGATTGAGTGATTGTAAATGGATGTATTATTACGAACGGCGTTGAATGGGGTTGATGGTGTATATATTGGTGGTAGTGTTGTGCCTGCGTTAGCGTATGCGGATGATGTTGTTGTTATGGGTGAATGGTGTAAGATTGGGTCCAGTGAATGAGTTTTATATTTGGGTAGTATTTTTTCGAGGGACGGACGTATTGATTGTGAGATTGAAAGAAGAGAATCTGTGGGATGCAAGGTATTGGGTGCTTGAAATGTGAATATATCCAGAGATTGAGTGTGTATAATGGTGTTTTAGTGCCTAAATTGATGTATGGTAGTGAATGTTGGGTGTGGATGAAGAAACATGAACGTCGTATAACTACTGTGGAAATGAGGTATTTGCGGGGTGTGTGTGGTTATACTAGAAGAGATGGTTTGGGCATGTAGAACGTATGTCGAATGAAAGTTTGGTGAAACCGGTATATGATGGTGAAATTGAGGATGAAAGATTGCGTGGGCGACCTATGAATAAATGGATGAATATGATTGTTGCGTGAACGAAAGTTCCCGAGTATGAGGAAGAAACGTGCTTGTATGAAAGGAATTATGAATGTGGATGAAGCAAAAGTGGTGTGTCATGATAGAAACGTTTGGCGAAGATTAATTGCGGAATGAATCTGATGATTTCAGAAAAGCGCAGGATTTTAGATTTTAGTTTTGTTGTGTAGTAATTTCATTAGAGTGTTTACCTGCAATTGTGTGAAATTCACTTTCAAAAATAAGCGTAGGGACGACACACCCTTCTTTTCTTATCTTTTTTATTCGTTTTCTGATCTTACATTGAGTGTTTAACTGCAATTGTGTGGAATTTACTTTCAAAAACAAGCGTAGAGCGACACTCCCTTCGTTTCTTATATTTTATTTTGTTTTCAGTTCTTACGTAGTCTTTAACTGCAATTGTGTGAAATTCACTTTCAAAAACAAGCGCAGGGCGACGCTCCCTTCCTTTCTTATCTTTTTATTTCATTTTCAGTTACTGCATTGTATGGACTTTTCTTTCATATACAAATGCAGGCTATCGCTTTCATTTTTTCTAATCTAATTTCTAATTTCGAGTGTAATAAATGAATGAGTTTATATGGAGTGATCTATGAATTTGGTTGAAATGAGCGTGGTTTGTTTGGATGAAAATGTTTGACGAGGGTTGATTGTTTGATAAATGTGATGAGTGAATGTTTTATGAGTGATTTAAGGGTTCGTGCTACCCCATTTTTTGGGATATAGCGTAAAGATATGTTTGTATGTATATATTTATTATATTGCAAAATTCCATTTATTAAAAGGCTCTTTACTTTATATTATTTTATTCTAAATAAATAAATAAAAAAGAATTGTATTTGATAAATATGTATATTTTGTTTTTATTGTTTGTTATTTAAACTACAATTTACTTTGTAATCATTCTTTGTTTATGCATATATGAGTAAAAAGTTTGTTAACAACTTTGCAAAACATTGTAATTTGTAATATGGTAATATGGGTATGTGCATTTTGTTTATTAATTTAAATATTTATTTATTGTACTATTAAGATTGAATGAATTAAATATGATATGTTGTCACCAACCTTTTGTAAAAGACTGTACATCTTATAAACAAAATATATTTATTATTATTATATTATTATATATATGATATATGTATATATATGATATATGTATATATATGATATGAAATTATTATCTGTTTCAAATTACACGTTTTGCACTTGACCGACCTCTAAATATTAATCGATTTTGCTCAAAACCTTAAGAAATAAAGTGCTTTATGATATACTAAAAAAACAGCTTCGATTTTAAACTTGTAATTTTTTTGAACCACCCTAATATATATTATATATATATATATATATATATATATATATATACAGGGTGGTGAACGCAACTCTCAAACATAGGGATTTAACATGTAAAATCACAATTTTGTAATTTCCTGCTTCCCTAATAATTTTAAACAAAAAATCTAAAAATTAAAGTTTTAGGGAATAAAATTGTACAGCTAATACAATAAACAAAATTAATTTTGCGTGCTTCGTAACGGCACAAATTTGATTTGAAAATAACGAAAATAGCCTCAAAACTATCGATAGCCATGGAACTAAAACAAAATTAAACAAATGCTTATTGTTTTATCTGTCAAAATAAATGACATAATAAATAAAGAAATTATTTTGACAAATTATACTTCAAACATTTGTTTAATTTTGTTTCAATTCCATGGCTATCGATAGTTTTGAGGCTATTTTTGTTATTTTCAGATCTAATTTATGCCGTTATGAAGCACGCAAAGTTAATTTTGTTTATTGGCTTGGATGCAGAATTTTATGCCCTAAACCTTTTATTCGGACCTTTTTTGCTTAAAATAATTAGAGAAGCAGGAAATTTTACATGTTAAATCCCTATGTTCGAGAGTTGCGTTCACCATCCTTTATATATATATATATATATATATATATATATATATATATATATATATATATATAGTCAGCAAATTCTTAGTGAATACGATTGAGTAAATTAGGTTATGTTGTAATGAGGTCAGGTATTCAAAATAATATTGTTTGACGTAAGTAGCTGACTTAGTACATTGTAATTAGATATAATAGCGTAAGGTTTATTCATTCATTCAGAGGGAGAGTAGAGTAAGAGTAGAGTAGACGGTAGAGTTCAGTTGGAACATCACCATGTAAGTAATTTCAACAACAACCCTAGTTGTGTTTTCTCTGATACAAATTGGTAGCAGCGGTTAGGGAAATTTTGTCAGATCAGAGTGATCAATCGGTTTTGGTTCACTCGCGGAAAAATTGTTTTACAAATGATTGCAGAGGTTTGCAAATTTTTGTCAAACTACATGAACCAAATGTTTGATGAATCGAGAAGAATGGACTCAACACCAATAGGCAAGTAAGCGAATCAAGAAAGATGTATGGCCAAAGAAGATCAAATTACAACGAGAGAAGACGCTGTGTACAATGTTACATTTGCAACTACTATACCAGGAGACCGATTCTAATTCGTAGCAATCAGTTGTAGCGACTGGCTTGACGTCATTTATTGTCGCTACCGAAAGTGTAGCCACCTTGCGGGATAAAGTGTAACTTACGTGTGACGTCATTATTGGCGACTAGACATTTTCTAGCGACTTACTGCTAGCAACTGCTTTGAACCAGACGCTAACTCAGTCGCTACCTCCTATTCATATATTTTGCAGTGCCGTGTTTTGAAAAGTTTAGTTATTTTAATAAATAATACTAAATATAGAAACATAGTTACAATTATTTTTCTTTTTTTTATTGTTTATTAATTTACAATCTGTCGCATTTGGACAATAAGCAAATGGTATAACATTAAATTAACAAGAGAGGGATTATGTCCATTGACATTTACCCTAACACAAAATTTTTAATTTTATAATCTATATGATAAATCCAGAGGATTACATTTTTCTAGTCTGTTATTACTTATGCTATTATCTAATAACTTTAATACACTGTTGTTGGGATGGTTTTCCAGTCTGTTGATGTATTTTTTGCTTCTAAGTCTTGCTTCTTCCTTTATTGTTGATATATTGAGGTCATTTTGTATTGTTTTATTTGAGATATAGCATGGTGCATTTATAATTGTTCTTAATGTTTTATTTTGAAACCTTTGTATAATTTCAATGTTGGATGTACTAGCTGTTCCCCATAACTCAATTCCGTAAGTCCAAATTGGGTTCAGAATCGTTTTGTAAATAAGGATTTTATTGTTTGTGGACAACTTCGATTTTTGTCCCAATAAAGATTTCTAAATTTTATGTTTAACTGCATTGTTTTCGTTTTAATAGGTTGCTTCCAGGTTCGTCTTCGATATAGTATCAGGTCTAGGTAATTAACGTGCTCAACTTGTGGCAGGTTTTTATTGTTTAATTGAACAGGACATATCTTTTTTTTCAGTGTAAACGTGATGTGAGCTGATTTGTTTTCGTTTACCCGGATACGCCATTTCTTTAGCCATTCTTGCACTTCGGTTAGGTGTTCTTCAAGCCCCTGTGATGCGGCTTCAGGATTTTTGTTTGTTGATAATATCGCTGTGTCGTCTACATATGTTGCAATGGTGGTGTGCTCTTTTATTGGAATGTCCGCGGTGTAAAGAATATAGAGAATTGGCCCGAGAACGCTACCATGGGGCACGCCTGCTTTAATGGGTATTAGTGATGTGTATTCGTCTTTATATTTTATTTGGAAATATCTGTTACTTAGATAAGATTTTATTAGTAAGTATATATTACTTGGCAGGATATGCTTTAATTTACATAAAAGTCCTGCATGCCACACCTTGTCAAAGGCTTGACTCACATCGAAGAAAGCAGCAGAGCAGTATTCTTTATCTTCGAAAGTTTTATTAATTACATTTGTGACTCTATGTATTTGTTCTATGGTTGAATGTTTTTCACGGAAACCGTACTGGTGTTCCGGTATTATGTTCTTAATAAGTGGCTTAATTCTTCTCAATAAAAGCTTTTCGAACAGTTTGGATAAGGTTGGCAGTAGGCTTATTGGCCTGTAGGAAGTAACTTCTTCTGTGGGCTTGCCTGGTTTAGGTATTAGGATAACTTGGGCAGTTTTCCATTGGGATGGAAAGTACTGCAGTCTTAAGCAGGCGTTATACACAAAGGTAATTAGTTTAATTGCAGTTTTTGGTAGTTCTTGTAGGACTTTTCCCGTAATTAAATCATATCCCGATGCTTTGTTTAGGTGAATATTATTCTTGATTATGTCTTCAACTTCTGCTATGCTAAAACCTTTAAGAGGAAGTGATAGTTGCGTTGGACAGTTCAGAATTTCTATTATTTCTTTTTCTTCTTCGTCTTCAATTCCTTGTGGGAATTCTGTGAAGACTTGTTCGAAATGCATTGCGAAAGCATCTGCCTTTTCTTTGTTGCTTTTTGCCCATGTGTTATCGTTTTTGCGTATTGGAGAGTTTATAGCTTTTGGTTGTTTTAATGCTTTTGTTGCTTTCCAAAGCGATTAGTCCGTTAATTGAGTAGCAATCAGATTTGACAGATAATATTCCATATTCTTTTCATTCCATTGTTTTAATTCGTTTTTCAATTGTTTAGCTGCCTCGTTGTATCTGGTTTTATCTGTTGCGTTTCTTAAGTTTTGCCATATTCTTCGAAGTTTTCTCTTTTCAGCTATTTTCTGCTTTATAATATTTAAGTAATACATTGGTTGAACTTTTTGTAGCTTTTTAGTTGGCATGACGCTTTTTGAATCTTCTGAACTAGATACTCTATACAGTCGTCTATGTTTTCGCAGTTTTTAAGTGATTGTTTGGTATTGATGCTTTCTTCCAGTATTTCTTTGAAGTATTCCCAGTCTGTATTTTTATTGTATAGTTTTGGTGATTCGATTATAAGTATGACGATTGTACTCAGTGTTATAATTATTGGACTGTGATCAGATGATAGATCTAAACTGCTTTAGATTTGCATATATCCTTGGGCTATATTTTTTGTAACACCAAATTCTAATAAATCTGGGGTTTTAATCAGATCTGCCGGCCATTACGTAGGTTCTCCGGTAGAGATGTGTGAAAGTTGATTATTTCTAATGCAGTTTAGTAATTGTCTGCCACGAGGGGTTATTAGGCGTGAGCCCCAGTCTGTATGTTTGGCATTGTAGTCTCCTACTGCCATGTACCTATTCCCTAAATTTTCGTAGAAATTTTAAAAATTGTCTTCTTTAATGTTGAAATTAGGTGGGCAATATACTGCAGAGAAAGTGATTGGACCTGTCCAATCTTCCGCAGTTATGTTTGTAGCTTGCAAATAGTTCATGCAGTATTCCGGAATTTCAAAGTGCTTGATTGTGTTTTTTATTAATATTTCTGTGTCACCATGCGCTGTGTCATCTGGATGGTTTCTAACATATATATATATATATATATATATATATATATATATATATATATATATATATATATATATATATATATATATATATATATATATATATATATATATATATATTGTATTGCGGCATTTTAAACTATGATTTACTGGTGAAATGTGTTTCTGAGACTAGCATTATATCTATTTTGTTTAGGTTTAAAAATGATTTTAACTCTTGGTGATGATTAACCAAGCCGTTAGCGTTCCAGTGAGCAAGTTTTAGGTTTTGTATCAGTTTGTTATTTTTGAAACAAGACCTGTTAGTAAGTTTAATATTGTATCCATTTTATTCATTAGTTTTAAAATCATATCTTCTAACTTATTTATTTTTGTTACTGAATCTTGTTCCAGTTGTTCCTTTTTGTCAGTATCTTATTTGTCGTTGCTTATTTTTGCGTATGAGGTGTCTGTGTTAGCTTCAAGTATTTTAGTATTTGTTTTTGTCTGTGGTTTATGTGACACGTTTTTTTCTTGGTTCGGTGGAAATTTTCGTGTTTGTATTTCCTTGTACACTAGGCACTCTTCATAGTTGGCTGGATGCGAGCCTTCATATAGCACGCAAATAGCCGGTGTGTTGTTTGCTTTGGTGCAGTCTCTTGTGAAATGATCTTTCGCACATTTTACACAACGTGGTTGTCTTGAGCAGTAACTCTTGGTGTGTACATATCGTTGACAACGTGCACTTTACGGTACTTCTTATTTGGATTCGGGGGTTCTATATTAACTTTTGTATGTAGTAGGAATTTTATGTCAAAAATATATTTATTGTTGTTATTCTGTTCTATTTCCACAAAAAAGATTGGTAGTGGTTGTTTTGTTAATCTCTGTTTAATATTATATATATATTAACTACTTTGTGTCCTTTGTTTTCTATTTCACTTTTAAGATCATCTAAGCATGTGGTATGGTGCAGATTTTTTATCACTATGCCGTAACTGCGCTGATCTTTTGGCTGATATGTGTGAAACATAACATTTTTCTCTTGGAGTGTTCTTATAATTTTTCTGAAACTATCTATGTCATTGGTTTGTAGTTTCACTTGGTTGTTGTTAATGGTTTTGAGGAAGTACTTATCTTGTATTGATTCCTCGATAAATATTTTTAGTGGATTTACGTTAGTCACTCCCGGGATAAATATGGGTGGTGGTTTTGATATTTTAGCTTTTGTTTCTGTTTGCGATATACCTCCTTCATCATTATCACTTAGTAGCTCATTGCTTTTTTGAGTACTAGTTGTTGGAGCAATGATCTCGTTAATTTTTCTACGAACTTCTCTTCTTGATGCGGATGCATCTCTTTTGTGTTTTTTTGGGTTGACTTCTTGCCATGTATTTTGCCTGTTAGTAAGCCCTGTGGCCATTGGCCGCAGTGCTTTTGAAAATTTAATTATTAATTCGAGTTGATTGAGCTTACACAATAGTCAGTTTATACAGAATTACTATGTTATGATCAGTATTTATGTTAATGAACGTACGTAATCACTTTGTTCAAGTAACCACTATTCACTGAACACTAAACACGTCCGCTCTCTTCGAGCGTGTGATCAGAACTAGTTACAATTTCAATCAACAAAAAGTACTTGTTTTTCAGAAATACCACATAAAAATATATAGTCTGATCTTTGTAACCAACAGTAAAAAATAAATTCCCTAGAAATTTAACTAAGTCGCCTGACGTCATCAAAAATACGTAATTCAACTAAATATTTGGTTGCTACAAATTAGAATCGGTCTCCAGGCAGTGTCAGCAAGACCATCAGCGTCAACGGCCGAATCACTATCCGAGAGAAGAAAATTACTACTATCCAAGGGAAGAAAATTACAATTACCAGAGAGAAGAAAATTACCATTATAAGAGGGAAGAAAATTACAATTATCCGAAGGAAGAAAAATACAATTACCAGAGGGAAGAAAACTACAATTATCAGAGACACGATTACTACGACTATCAGAGAGAAGATGATGACACTTTATTATAGAAGAAATCAGATTCAATTTTACAATTGCAATGGCAACCATTACGCCAGGCATTGTCAGCGTGAGCGTCAGCATAAGCATCAGCGTCAGCATAAGCATCAGCGTCAACATAAGCATCAGCGTCAACATAAGCATCAGCGTCAACATAAGCATCAGCGTCAGCATAAGTATCAGCGTCACCAGTCGAATGTTTACGATAGTCAGAAAGAAGAACATTTTGAAAATGGTACACAGTATAAGAGAAGAGAAGCAGGAGCAACATGCCTAACTAAGAAAAATACAGAAGAAATAGACGCGGAAGAATTAAAAGAGATGGAGGAAGTTACGTGGTTCTTTAATATGTTAAGAATGGCAGAAATATCCGGTGACCAAGAGCAGCTCTTATGATTTATAACCACTTAGATGGCATTCCGATGGAAGATGGAGTATTAAGATGTTTTGTATGTAAGATGCCTAAGAAAAAGTACTGTCTTTGTGAAGAAATTAAAGAAAGAGAACGAGAAAATATGGCTGAATTAGACAATAATAAGGATGATTGCCAACAAGTAAGTTCGGAAGAAAACCGTAGCAGTGAAGAGAGACGCCGTTACTGAGGAAACTCCGAAAATTTACGAGGTAAATAGGGAGGAAAAAGAAGCATCAAGGGTTAAAAATGATGTCTTAATAGAGGGTACGGGTATTGAAGAAATTTCGCAAACGGTTAATGAAGGAAATGACGAAGTTGGACATCACCGCATTAAGTTCGAAAACAGCAAACAGTTTCAGAGAAATAACGAACACAGAAAATAGTACGATAGGGAGAATCCACACCAAAGGAAGAACTCCGCAAGAGATAGCCAAAAGAAGAAAAGAAGTACAAGCGAGCGAGATTCGAGATCTAAACGACACAAGCAGTACTACAAGAAGAAATTAAAACCAAATTTGACATCCCCAAATAACCGCAAGAAAGAACGAGTTGCGAGGTACAACCTTCTATTTTATTCTAGTGTTGTGCGGTATAAAATGGATGGTGGCGTTGGTGGCGTTTATTTGGATTATTTTATGGATGCTACAAGTGATATAAGTATTTAATAATAATGTTTATGTACAGTTCATTTAATTAAGGTATAAAAAAAGAATGTAACAAGGAAAAAATTATGTATTAATTGTATATTATGCAAATTGTGCCCCTTTGCAAGAAGCTAATTGTTTGAAAAAGGGAGGAATGTAACAAGGCAAAGTCAGCACATTCTTAGTGAATACGATTGAGTAAATTAGGTTATGTTGTATGTGAGGTCAGGTATTCAAAATAATATTGTTTGACGTAATAGCGTAAGGTTAGTATTCATTCATTTAGAGGGAGAGTAGAGTAAGAGTAGAGTAGACGGTAGAGGTCAGTTGGAACTCAGCAACATCACGTCATCAAGTAATTTCAATAACAACCCTAGTTGTGCTTTCTCTGATACAGTATTAATGTAGTGAAAATGTTTGTCGTTAGTGGGAATCGAACCAGGGTTCTCAGGATCCACAAGCCGACACGATATCACTGTGCCACCTAAAGTTATATAAAGTCATATAATGTCATGTAATGCCATATAAAGTCATGTAATGTTATCCAATGTCATAGATAATCGTATCATGTCATATAAAGTAATATAATGTTATGATTTGTCATATTGTCATACGTCATATAATTTATATTTTTATATATTTATTTATTTATTATTTATTTATTTTATTCGGTTTTTCTAAATTTCTCGAAAAATATATTACTTAAAGAAATAGGGCATAGCAGGTTCTCGTCGTCATTCGCTATTATAGAGAATTTAAAAACAAAATATCTTTTAACAGTTACGTCTTTATCGCCAATTTAGCACTTTTTAAAAAATTTTAAAATTTTATTTTCTTAATATGTAGAGATACGTAGATCGTAGAGAAGAACTACTGATGGAGTTCAAAATGCAGAAATCTATAAAATAGGAGCAAAAAATATTTGACTTAGAGTCAATTGCAGTTTTGTGATATCTTTGTATAATACTCAAAATTTCAGGGGTTTATCAGTACATCACATGGAAACTTTTTAGCAAAGAGCAGCATAGCATTTCGATACATCGGTTTAATCCTGGGCAGTCTACTATATATATATATATATATATATATATATATATATATATATATATATATATTTTGAGGTTATATAGGATCCAAGATGTATTTAAGATGTAAAGGAAGGCCTTCAAAATCCAGTTATTGGTAAATAATACACAGACAATAATTGAACTATGTATTCATAATTATAAAACGTGGACGTTTCGGTCGTGGAACACGACCATTATCAACACTACAACAACATAAATTTACATTTAAACAAATGCGTCACAAAAATTAAATAACAAAGAACATAAAACTAAACCAAAACAACTCACCAATTGTGAAAGACGTCAATTTCTTAAAAATTTTGAACTAAATAAATAGACCAAAAATAAGCCAGAAAAACGTAATTTGTTCATAATAATATAAGACAAAAAGTTTTTTTTAAAGGTTGGGTGAAACCACCCAACCTTTAAAAAATCGATGTTACCAGCATAATTATCATTATCGACGATTGAATCCTGACCACAGTGCACTGACAAGGCACTCTATAGAGAAAGGACATAAATTTAATTTTAATGAAGTAAATATCTTAGATTCCGAACCTAATTATTACAATAGATTGTTAAAAGAAACTTTTTACATTAATTTGGATACTTCAAAAAATGTTAATTCACAAACTGATTTTAAAAATAATATGAAATATATAAATAATTTTATTGAAAGGTTCAAATAGTATTTGGTATTTGGTTGTCTAATGTAGATAGGTACTTCCTACATTTTTTTTTTAATTTAATGTTACAAGACGATTTTTATTTAATTATATTCTTCTAGTTTTTAGTTTTCTGATTATTTGGTTTGCTTAAAAATACCAAACTTTCTCACGAAAGTTTGTGTGGGCTGTAGCGTCTGAAATCTGACCCAAGCCATAAAACCACTTGACTTAGGGATATTCACATGCAACCCAAGCGATAACTGCACACATGTGTTTATGTAAACATTCCTAAGGGCTGCAAAGACGCACCCAGAGCTAGCCTGGCATCATTCGAAATATTGGCCTTGCTTTGTACAGTTCAGTGGTGCAGTACTGTGTTAGCTTTGATATAAACTTGTGATTAAGTGTCTGACTAATCAATTAGTGTATTTTGGATTACCTGAGAGCTTCTATCTATCGGTGAGTTTATCATTCATTGAGTTTTACGTATCATGCATGAATTGTAATGTGAGCGTCACTTGAGGTGACGTCACGCTGTGTGCATGATGTGTGTATGTACTGGGGCTCTACTTAAAATACTACCTACAGAACTCAGTGCCACCGGACATAGAGCCCTGGAGGGGCTCATGTCACCTCAATTCGCTGTCTTGCGTCTGTGAGTCAACGGTGTTCTTAGTGAGCGACACGGAACCAACCCTTTCGGGGGGCAACGGTGCGTCATTATGATACTGGTACTATCATAGGTGATGCCCTACGTGAGTTAACCCGCTGGCTTCCTGTACTTGGGGAAGGCTGGTGGCAACGGTGTGACAATATCCTGCCTTCTGGTAGCGATAGGTGTTGCCGAACTCTATATGAGTTGATCCGCTGGTTTTCCCATATATGGGGAAAACTGGTGGCAACGGTGTTACAATATCCTGTCGGTTAGACGGTGATAGGTGTAGCCAACCCATCGGTGTTCACTACAGTTGGTAGTGAGCTGTGTCGGTGAACCCAACGGCCTATCTGTTAGCCCGAGTTCCTATCCTGCCTCTGGAGGAGGTATATTATTGATAATTCCAATCTATTTAACATGCAGCGCCCCAATGGTGGAGATTGATGTGCGTGACTCTGCGATGACACTCTCACTGAGCTTTATGTCTCAAACTCACCTTTATTTACAGGAGACGGCTGATTAATTTACCTGAGTCACCTGACTCACCTGACGCGGCGTGTTCACCTACATCTGGTTCACGCCATATCATCACACGCCCTGACTATATATATATATATATATATATATACTAGCTATTACCCGCGACTTCGTTCGCGTGGTCTACAATTTAATGCGAGTACCCGGCATGCGTTGCATTGCAACTCAAAGAAAGTGTTTGTGTACAGCTGTCCATGTGAGAAGCATGGATTTTCCAAATTTAGTCCACCCAATTGTAGCGAAAGTTCCTGTGCTTTGTTGATGGTCATTGAAAATGCGAGTCGTACCGGAAACTCCAAACGTTTGAATTCAAATGGCATAGCACTGAAGCTTTATTATACCTATATGTTAAGATTGGTTCTCGTTTGTACCTATACCAAATTTATATCGAATCAGTGCAGTACTTTTTAGGATAGCTAGCGGCCATTTTGTTTCAAGACGGCGGATTGAAGCTTTGTTATACCTATATGTTAAGATTGGTTCCCGTCTATGCTTACACCAAATTTGAATCGAATCAGTATAGTACTTTTCAGGATAGCTAGTGGCCCATTTTGTTTTAAGATGGCGGACTGAAGTTTTATTATACCTATATATTAAGATTGGTTCCCGTCTATGTCCGTACAAAATAAGAATCGAATCAGTGCAGTACTTTTCAAGATAGCTAGCGGCCATTTTGTGTAAAGATGGCGAAATTAAGCTTTATTATACCAATATGTTAAGATTGGTTTCGTTCTATGTCTATACCAAATTTGAATCGAATCAGTGCAGTACTTTTCAGGATAGCTAGCGGCCATTTTGTTTCAAGATGGTAGAGTGAAGCTTTATTATACCAATATGTTAAGATTGGTTCCCGTCTATGTCTATACCAAATTTGAATCCAATCAGTGCAGTAGTTTTCAGAATAGCTAGCGGCCATTTTGTTTCAAGATGGTAAACTGAAGCTTTATTATACCAGTATGTTAAGATTTGAATCGAATCAGTGCAGTACTTTTCAGGATAGCTAGCGGCCATTTTGTTTCAAGATGGTAGAGTGAAGCTTTATTATACCTATATGTTAAGATTGGTTCCCGTCTATGTCTATACTAAATTTGAATCGAATCAGTGTAGTACTTTTCAGGATAGCAAGCGGCCATTTTATTTCAAGATGGCGGACTGAATCTTTATTATAGCTATATATTAAGATTGGTTCTCGTCTATGTCTATACCAAATTTGAATCGAATCAGTGCAGTACTTTTCAAGATAGCTAGCCGCCATTTTGTTTCAAGATGGCGGATTGGACGTGTGCTAAGTTAGAAACCTTCGCGGGCGTGCACTCAACAACTTAGCAAAATTTCATCGCAATCGGATGAATGGTATAAGAACGCATAAGGGACAAACAAACAAACAAACAAACAGACAAACATTAATTTTTATATATATAGATATATATATATATATATATATATATATATATACAGTTTGTATAATTATTGTTTCACCCTCATTTAAATATATCATTTAACTGTACACTCTACCCCCCGTTAATATCTCAGAAGTGGGATAAAATAGCGTCGTCTTAATATATCTTCTATCATCTTATTATATATATACACGATTTTAGTACTTAAAATGAATTGACATTTGTTTAATTATAATATTTATTCCTTTAGTAAGGCGTGTTTTTAGTAACAATATATTATTACTCTCACGATTTTGATGTCGTATAAACCGACTTTTACGCCTGAACTTTATTAGAAGATTAACATATTATAAATCGATACTTGAACTTATTGTTCATACTTACTCATCATCCCTGTCTGTCGGTCTTTTTGGATAATACATGGAGCCGATTCCTTGCTGAAAAATAAAATAAAATAACCATACAAAAGAGAAACATTGACAGAAAGGAAAAATGCAAAATTACGAGTAGATAGGGATGTATTATTTACTTATTTGTTACTCTGTACAACATGAACTTAATTCCAATTAGAGTACTGAAAATCTGCAGATTATAATATTTAGATTGTTCTACAATTAAGGAACGATTATTTTAAAAAGTAAATTATAAAATCTAAAATCTAGATTAAGAAATTCAATTTGATCAGTTTTAAATAACAATTACGCTTATATCTTTTCAGCTAACTTTGCTTTCAATTCTAAAATAACATATCAAAAGTCATGTTATTAAAAAATAAAGGAAATAATAAATCAGGTCCTACAAATTAAAACAAAACTTTCTCTTTGTAAATAAAAGAACTGTATAAAACTTTGTAAATTAGGAGTTATAAGCAAAAAAACTTTTCTAGAAATAAATTCCGTAAAATGTAGAGCACTTCAATACAACAATTTAATCACGGTAAATGCGTAGATAATATTAAACTATCAAAAGATAATAATATCAATGATTATATGAACTCTCTAGTACCACATTCAAAAAGATAGATATTTAGTAGTTTCTCGATGCATTTGATAATATTCACGACAAATACCAGAATGTTAATATAATATAAGCAGAACCGTACTACACAAGTTTGATGACAGAAACTCTTGATGATTCCGTTCCTTACTACAAAATTGTAATTTTACATGTTAAATCCCTATGTTCGAGAGTTGCGTTCACCACCCTTTATAAATATATATATATATATATATGTATATATATATATATATATATATATATATATATATATATATATATATATATATATATCTATATATATATATATAGACATTATATATGACATGACATTATATATATATATATATATATATATATATATATATATATATATATATATATATATATATCCCTAGTTGGTCTAGTTGCATAGTTAATCGCACCATACTAATGAGTCCCTAAAGGACAAAACGCGTCTATGGTTAAAGCTGAACTGACCAGTCTTTTGTTGATGACCTGATAAGTTGATTCAAACGTGCTGTAAATTTTTGTGGAATTTGTGAGAAGTGATGGAAAATTAGTTTTTTTCCTATTTTGTCTTATTTATTGATACAAATATTCACAATATCGTCAAAATTGGAAAAGTACTCTTGATGCATATAACAACTAACACGTTCAATTTTGTGTTAGTAATAATAATAATTATTATTATTACTTTTATAGTGCCTGTGGATTTGAGAACCCGGGATGGATTCCCGCAGCCGACAAACAATTTTCACCTCTTTGGCTCTCCCGCCATTAACATCTTTGGAGGCCATGATTTGACGACTGGTAACCGCACTTCATGCGCAAATTATATCACTAATTTAGATCTGCTACAACAGAGTTCCACACCCAGAAATGGATAAAAGGCGTGATGATATATTAATATTTTTATTATTATTGTAGTTCATTCCCAAGAGAAATACATCCAATTACGGGGAGCGTTTTTTTGTGTGCGCATTTGCATTGTCTTATAGGCGTCATCTGATCGCCACCGTCACCGCCACCGCCAACGCACACTGATATAGTCTGCTTGAGGTAATCGACTGTAGTATTCTGCAAAAATATTTGCAGTGCAAAGGACATTGGACGGGAAATGGAGAAAGAAGAAATGCTATTACACATTCGACGAAGAAGAGGGAAGACGGAAGCAATTTAGAGACTTTGCCCCACACTTCATCTTTTTTTTTTCATATTATTGTAATTCGGATTTACCAGTGGTACGTATATTTTTTTGCACAACAAAAGAATATTTAATTTTATACTCAAAAGATTAATCAGGTACATTTAAAAGACAAAATAACATTTTGGAAAAACAATAAACAAAAATAGTCAGTTTTTTATGTATCTAGAGAAATTATTTTATTACGGCCCTAGGATTAAAAATAAGTGTACACGCTTGTTTTTTATGCTTGAAACAGTTAATTTGACCCGGTTGTGCATAAAATATCATATTGATCACACACAAATACACAATTTTTTTCTGTTTCACTTATGTTGCTGTCGCGATCGGCGAGCAAATACAGCCTGCGTAGCGGTATGAGCGCCACGGTTAAACGCTGCACAAAACGTGGGCGCGGTAGCCTGTCCATCTGTTGCCCACCGCCACCGCCACCAGTATTGCCACCGCGTTGGTATGCGATACATTTAAGGGCGTTCCGGACTAAAAAATTTTCGTGTTTGCGCCTTGTATACATTTTCCACAGGAAAACCTATAAATCAATTAAAACGATCTATTTATGACTACTATAAACATGAACGTTCTATTGAAACAGCAAATCTTTCTTCGTTTAGGATACACGATCATACTGTGGGATTACTTCTAAAAAATAATTTCGTCTGTTGTACGAGACAAGAATATTATATATATATATATATATATATATATATATATATATATTAGACTGCTTCCAAAAAAATCGATATTTTTTTTTCTCTTAATTATATAGAAAATGTTGTTGGAAATGGTAAAAAAAAAATCCTGTGAAAGTTTGAGCTCTTAATATTAATGGAAATCGTAAATTTCAATTTCCCATTTAAATAACATGGGAACAACGTTCTGCTGGACTTTGGAATTTTGTAACTCACGTTAGGGAAATTATTTTGAAATGATCGAAACATACTCTTGTAGAAAATTTAACGCTCTACAAAAAAAGGTCTCTTACAATTTTTTGATATATTTATTTTTTCAAAAGTTATTTAACGATAGATTTGGTTGATATTAAATTTTTACATTTTTCTACTTTTCCGACGCAACCATCAACTTTATGAGAAAATTCCATAGGATATTTTTTGTACAACATTTCATTTCCTATAACTTATCTTCCAAAAAGTTTTCGATATTTTTTACAGGCCGTAAGTTATTTGCAAAAAACTAAAAAAAAGTTGTCATTTTACTGCTTAAAATTAATAATGAATTTTTTTGTTTTTATTTCCCTAACGTGAGTTACAAAATTCCGAAGTCCAGCAGAACGTTGTTCCCATGTTATTTAAATGGGAAATTGAAATTTACGATGCGGCACCTCTTAACATTAATATTAAGAGCTCAAACTTTCACAGGATTTTTTTTTTACCATATCCAACAACATTTTCGATATAATTAAGAAAAAAAAAATATCGATTTTTTTTTAAACAGTCTAATATATATATATTAATAACGGTGGTTCAAAAAAATTACAAGTTTAAAATCGAAGCTGCTTTTTAGTATATCACAAAGCACTTAATTTCTTTAAGGTCTGCCAAATTTGAGCAAAATCGATTAATATTTAGAGGTCGCTCAAGTGCAAAACGTGAAATTTGAAACAGGTAATGAATTTTTTCGATAGTTTCAATTTATTGTATCCCTATAAACGAATTGTTAATCACAGTTTGAATATAAAATATTCCAATATTATAAACTATTAAAACGTGCTTAGAGTCAATATTATGCCATATTTTGATTCAAAAATGGATATTCCCAATGTGCTCTGAGACGTTTTTTAAAATTTTTTACACTCAAGCTTTGTTTTTAACGTTCAACATGAACAAGAAGATGGGTTTTTGGGTCGATTCATCGTACCTTATATCAGAGGAGATGACTCGGTTGTAACTGAAGTCAAACGAAAGTTTTACTCGAGTTATTTACCTATTTTTGTGAGGTACTCTGAGAAGCGTTTTTATCTACTTTGCGAACTGAAGTATTTATTTAATATTATATGCATGATTTAGTATATTTTAAGTTAAAAATCATCAAAAAGGATTTAACTTTTTTTTATCAAATTACAATTTTAGTCTCGAAGAATACTTAAATAGTGTCATTTTTTGTTTTGACAATTTTGAATCCCGCCGATGCAAAATAATTGGCACCAAATCCCTATTTCCAAATCCTTACTTTATTTAAAAGTTGGGACGAAGAATTAATTCTTTGAGTCATTTCGATTTCAGCAATACCGCACTAGACACAATTTTAATCATGAAAATATAAAAAAATCCTTTAGCGAAAACCGCTATGACTGTAGATGCGCGCGACTCTACCTGCATCTGTGTTGTTCGCCGCTATATAGCAAGAGTCGATAATATCGATAATTCTCAATCACTTCAGTGTATAGCCATTTTGTGTACAGCTAATTTTTTGTCTTTCAAAATGCCACGAAAGAAGTTTGTAAACCATTACTTAATTGGAAACGAAATTAACAAGATTGTATCACCAACTTTACCAACGCATAGACAAGTGATAAATTGCATGTGCTACAATCATTTGACTTTGAAACAACCAAGTCTGCAAAAACTGTCATCGATTCAGCTTCCGAATTTTCCAAAATAAGAGATGTTCCGATTATGAAACAGAAAAATGCTGTAAATAAACTTTTTTCTTTTTGTAATGAATGAATCAAAGTTAAAAAAAATTGCAAACGGTAACAAAAATCTGGTGTACGCAGCAAAAAATGTTTTGCGTTTTGTGACAAACTTGACACTTTATTTGACATAACCCCTCGAAATATACTAAAAATTTTAAATGATGAAAATACCAAACAGTTTCTCATATCCCAAAGAAATCTGATGCCGTTGCGATCCTGTAATATGAGAAAAAGTTTGTATAACAATTTAATTTTCTAAATTAACTCTACAAATAATTTGATAGTTGGTTTGACTGGTACGATTTAAGTACAGTATTTAAACGGTTTTAAATAATAAGTAACAAAATTACATGGCAATTTGAAAAGTCTTGTAATTAATTAATAGCTCAAAGATTCTAATAATAATATAAAAACTTTATAGAATGGAACATATATTTTTTTTTGCATGGTTGAAAATGAAATAAAGAGAACTGTGGTAAAATCAGTGATAGGGCTAGTAGAAAGTCAGGATTCACCTATTTCGACAGCCCTTTTGCTCAATCCAGTGGTGAAACGGTAACTTTTGAGAAGACATAAAAAAAAGTGGATGTCGTCTCGAAAGATGTGGCTATGGCTCTCGACAGAACGAATACGACTGACAGAAGTGCTACTTATATTCTAAGTGCTACAGCAAAAAAATTTAACATTGATCTGAACGATGTTATTTTAAGTCGTAGTACCATCAAAAGAAGACGAGAAGCAACTCGAGAAGTCATTGCAGCGAAACCATCCATTGGGATGGTAAATTATTACCAGACATTTCAGATAAAGAGGTAGTGGACCTTCGACCAATTCTGGTGCCTAGTATTGATGTGGAAGAACTTCTTGCTGTTCCGAAACTGATGACAGCCACAGGACGAGCTCAAGCTGACGCTATCTTCGAGGTCATAGAAGAATGAAAAATTGGGAACTTTATAAAAGCTATGTCATTCGATACGACTGTTGTTAACACGGGTAGGAAGATACAATTAATATTTTAATTAATTCGACGAAAATTCCAATCATGAATGCAGATAACATCTTATTAAAAATTAGCCTTATTTTAAAAGTTACTATTTAAAAAAATATATATTTCAATATAATAATATTATTTTATTACGTTTCCCAATTTAATTCGTATTCAATAAAATATATTTCCGTTTAAAAAGATCTAGATAAACTATTATAAAACGATGTAATTAGTGTAGTGTTAATTAATTTGAAATAAGTTTCTTTCATTTTAATTTTTATTTCATTAAATAAATACTTTTATTTTCGTTTAACATAAATAGTGAATTATTTTGTTGTGCCTTAAAAATTCTACACACTTCCAGAAAGACGAAAAACGTTACAATTGGTGTCAGGTATGGGGTTATTAAATAGTGAAGTGTGTAGTAAAAATAAATGAAATGGCGTCGTTCGGTTTAAAACTATGTGAGTTAAAAGTTGTGGACCTAAAGAGGGAATTCAAAGAGCGAGACTTGAACTCAAAAAGCAACGTTACAACAGCGTCTTCGAGAGGCTTTAGAGGCGGCTAACCAGGATCCTGACGAATATGTATTTGAAACTAGTTCAAGTGACAATCGTAAAATGTTGGAGATTTTAGAAGAAAGTTCTAGAATTCTAAAAGAAGAATTAACAGGATCTGTGCAACAACAGTTAGAAGAGAATTCCAGAAAATCTGAAGAACGTTCTAGACTTTCAAAAGAATAATTGGCAGAAAATCTAGAACTTTGGAACAGAAGTTAGATAAGAATGCTAGAACCTTTGAACAGAAGTTAGAAGAAAATTCCAGAATTCTAAAAGTAGATTTGGCGGAAAATTCCAGAACCTTGGAACAGAAGTCAAAAAAGAATTCTAGAACATTTGAACAGAAGTTAGAAGAAAGTTCCAGAATCCTAAAAGAAGATTTGGCAGAAAATTATAGAACTTTGGAAAAGAAGTTAGAAAAGTATTCCAGAGAATCAAAAGAAAATTCCAGAGTTTTAAAAGAAGAATTGGAAGAAAATTCTAGAACTTTGGAACAAACTTTAGAATTCTAGAAATTCCGAAGAAAATTCTAGAATTTTAAAAGAAGAATTGACAGAAAGTTCTAGAGTTTTATAAGAAGAATTGACAGAAAGTTCTAGAGTTTTATAAGAAGAATTGACAGAAAGTTCTAGAGTTTTAAAAGAAGAATTGGAACAAAAGTTACAAGAAGATTTAAATGAATTAAAAGACAAATATGAAAGAAAAAAAGAACAACCAGAACAAATTATTCAATGCAATTTCGTCAGCGTATTCATGTTCTGGGGTACTGGAAACCGAAGCAGCGGGTGAAGAAAAATAGCAAACGAGGAGAGTATATCAACAATTCGCATAAAAACACCGGGATTTGATGGAAAAACATAATGGTCGAATTATTTGAAACAATTTGAAGCTGATGCAAAAACTAAAGGTTGGTCATTCAGGGAGAAGGCAATCTTGTTGACAGTAGCGTTGCGTGGAAATGCAGTAGATATTTTGCAAATAGTGGTAAATGATGAAGAACTCGTACTACATGTACGAGAAAACGGAGTTGCACGTGCTTTGGTAACCGAAGTTGTAGTACTTCCGGAACGAAGTGAGACAATTGTGGAAGCACAGCTTGACGGAAAATTTTGTGTAGGAAATGTTACCATGTTGGAACCCCGAAATAATGATGAAGAAACTGGTCGTGGAGTGATGGTTGGAAAATCACTGGTAAAGGTTAACAAGATAATACCAGTTCGAATAATGAACATAAGTAAGTATCCGGATACAAACAAGGCACTATAGTAGGGGAATGTTCATACGTATCTTCTATTATTAGAACAATGGTAGCTCAGAAAACCACAACTAGCAAGATTCCGGATACTTTGCTCAATCAAATTTCAACATCTTTTCACGGGCTGACATCAGACGAGAAAATCAAAGCGAAGAGCTTAATTAGCAAGTATCAAGACATCTTTGAATATGACAAGAAATCCAAGGGCAGAACGAACGTTGTCCAGCATAAAATCTATACTGGAGATGCAAGACCCATCCGTCAAGGAGCAAGACGATTACCAGTGGCAAAGCGTGAAGAAGCAGAAAGGATAATTGAAGAAATGAAGAAAGAAGGCGTGATTGAACCTTCAAGTAGTCCATGGGCCCACCGGATTCTGTGTAGATTAACGTCAACTTAACAACATGACGAAAAAGGATGGGCCCACTTGATTCAGTATAGATTAACATCAACTTAACTTCTCCGAATAGACGATACACTGGACACGTTAGCTGGATCAAAAATATTATCTACATTGGACCTAAAAAGCGGTACTGGCAAGTTAACTTAAAACCGAAAGACCGTAACAAGACAGCTTTTACCATCGGAACGGGACTTTGGCAATTCACAGTTATGCCATTTAGACTCTGCAATGCTCCTGAACATTTGAACGACTTATGGAAACCTTGTTAGCTGGGCTGTCATGGAAAACCTGTTTGGTGTACCTCGATGATATTATTGTGGTTGGAAAAACGTTCGAGAAGCACATGAAGAATTTGGAAAAAGTTTTTCAAAGATTAAAACAGACAACTCTCAAGCTCAGTCCGAAGAAGTGTCATCTGTTCCAGGCGAAAGTGCATTATCTCGGGCATGTGGTTTCTGGTAAGGGAATTGCAGTGGATGATGAGAAAATAAAAGCTGTAAAGGACTGGCCAGTACCAAAGGACAAACAGGAATTAAGAAGTTTCCTTGGTTTATACACTTACTATCGGCGATACGAAATGGCTACTACAATTCAAGAATCCAGAAGATCAGGTAGCCAGATGGATCGAAAGGTTTCAGGAATATGATTTTATCATTGAACATCGAGTGGGAACTAGCCATCGTAACGCTGACGCGTTTTCCGGGAGACCGTGTTCCGAAGAATGCAAGCATTGTTTCCGAGTAGAAGAGAAGCAAGCTGCTGTATTTAAAACAATATTAGCGATGAGAAATGGCAACCGGAAGAATTGTGGAAATATCGAGAAAACGATCCGAATTTGGCAAGATGTTGCACCATACTCCCAAAATTTAAAATCGTACTGTGTCCGGCGTCGATCACAAAAACCGGATAGAATCGATTTTTACGGGTTTGCCGACCCTCGTCGTGGCGAGGTGACCGTTACCTAACGCCACAAATTCCACCCAAACTATCCGGTGTTACCTCCTTTTTCTGGTACTTGTTTAAAGGCACAAAATATTACTTCCGCCACGCACAAGCGAGCAATCCTAGGCGTCCGCAGTTGTGACGTTTGTGTTTTTCTCCAGGTTACTAGCGTCCGTCCCGTGTCACTTCTCTTTTCTGGTACTTTTTTAAAGGCACAAAATATTACTTCTGCCACGCCCAAGCGAGCGGTCCTAGGTGTTCGCAGTCGTGACGTTTGTGTTTTTCTTCAGGTTACTAGTGTCCGTCCCGTGTCACCCTCCGTTCTTGGTACTTGTGCGAAAGCAGCCAAGATTACTTCCGCCACGCCCGAGAGAGCAATCCAAGGCGTCTGCGGTCGTAACGCTTGCGTTTTCTCTCGAGCTACCACCATCCGACTCGTGACACCATCATTTACTTGCGCAAGATCACTAGATTTCACTCCGACGCGACGGCGTCCGAGCCAGCAATCCAAGACGTCCGCTGCGGTGACCGTTGTGCACCTTTTCACGTTACCCGCGTGCGGTTACTATTATTTTTGGGTACTCAACCGAGATACGATTTCAGCCATAACTCGGGTACCCGGTCGAATTCTTCGAAACGGATTCGACTTTCGACATCAACACACTGTCCGTCATCTCCGAGCACCTAGAGTCACGCCGCCAAGCGTCTGTTTCCAAAAAAGTTGGATACCACTAACCGCGATCCGTTACTTAGTGGACCCCACCGTCGCGACGCCCGGCGTCGGTTTGCGCTCTACGTACTCACGGATACCCAGGCAGACGATTACGACTATTACCCAGGTCATATCAGCGTTGCGACGTCCGGCGTCGATCACAAAAACCAGATAGAATCGATTTTTACGGGTTTGCCGACCCTCGTCGTGGCATCAATCATCACCTAATATACAACCACCGTCAAACCTGTCCTCCAGTATACCAGCAAGTGGTTTTTATTGAATAAAACGCACCAGCAACATTTTTACTATTCTTGTTTGTTTTATTTTGTTCTTCACACTTGACCCGAATTCTCTAAACCTGCTATGTGGTACCGTTGGCGCCGAGTTAGCAAAGAACTCGTCACAATATATATATATATGCATATGCATATAAACCGCTCTTTATTTATAAATGATCAGAAAGATTATTAATAAATTATAAGTTATTAACTAAATAATAAATATAAATATAAAATATATCATCACGCCTTCTACCCATTACTGAGTATGTCATTCTGCCGAAGCAGATCTCGGTAAGTGATATATTTTGTGCGTGATGTGCTGCTACCAGTCGTCAAATCACTGCCTCCAAAGATGATAGTGGTGGAGAAGCCACAGGGGTAGCTTTTGAAATTATGAAAATTGTTTGTCGCCTGTGGGAATCGAACCAGGGTTCTCAGGATCCACAGATCGACTTCATACCACTGAGCTAGCCACCCCATAACAAAATAATGTTTCCTTATTTTATTAAAATATATAATAATATATTATATAACAAGCATAGAAAGTGTAAGATAACGTGCGAGTGTACAAATTGAAAAAGGAGGCGCGTAACACCGAGTGATTTACTCGTGAGTACACGAGCACAGTTATGAACACTATTTTTCAGACCACCACAATATATTTCTAAAAAAAGTTACACGAGCAATGTTATTACATTTTGACAGCTAATGCGTTTTTAAAGGTAAGCGTTGACGTTTGATGTTTGTGGTTAGGTGTGGTGATACCAACTGTACTAACCTTAATGTCAAAATATTAAATAATGCTAAAATATTAGTAAATAAGAAATTATTAATTTTTAAAAATCAGATTTATCCGTACAAATGTGTTAAAAAATCAACCGAAACTTCGATTTAAATAGTAACATAAATTATTTTAATTCATTTTATTATTTTCTTTCATCGTAACGTCATCTGCTGTCAATCAATGGAACTTCACCTGATATGTTAGAAGTGTGCGTTGTAATAGCATATCAGTGTATGTTATTTTCAACTTTCCGTAGTAGTTTGTGATGCTGTTATGGTTACGCAATATAAGTGGTCGTCTGAAAAGTAATTAATCAGGTCTATCTTATTTGTATTTAGGTAGTTTCTTATTAAATTTAAATGTATATGCCAAAGATTTAAATTTACTTCGTGTTATGTTTTCCTTAAATAATACATGTGTCGTTTAGGCACTTTAACAGACGAATTTGGTTGACACCTTATCTCGTACATGGGAGCCGTACACATAACAATTACATAATAATCCACTTATACGCACAACCATAAATATCAGAGAGTACCCTTCCTATTTTCTCCCTTCAGCCTGTTCTAGTGCAATAGTAGCATAAACATAATAACAAAATCATTTTAATCACAAAATTTGGAATGTAAATCATCACAGCATTGTACATACCAATATCATTCATTTAGTTTTAAGTTGAGTGTAGTTTTACATTTTTTTCAAGTGGGTTTTTTGTATATGTTTTTTCCATATTAGTTAATCATATTCACAACACAGACTCATACTAATTCCATTCTATCATTATTTTAAGTTCGTTCAGTATATCTAAATTAGGAAATAAGGCACTGCGTACAAGGAATTGTTAATAATAATGTATTAATAAATGCTGTATGTCTTTCTCCCAATGTGGGAAATCGATCGCGCTGACCGTAGCGTTGTGATGATGAGGGTATCCGCTAATCCATGTGAATTGAGCTACACACATGTGCGAGGAAAATGCGTGAACAGTGCTGTACCTAAATAAGTAAAATAAAGACTGAAAAAAAATCTGCCCGGCAAGCAGAAGGTCCCCAGTTTGAGTCCGGCTGTCTCACAAATTTTTCTGTCATAAATTTAACTTCAAAAGTTATCACTGTCACTGTACTTCAAAAGTCATTCATATGACAAAAGATTGGTTAAATTAGCAAAGAAATGCCATTTTCTAAGTGTATTACAAAACTATTAACACTTTTTTTTTCAACCAGTGGTTCTCAAAATACGGGGTGCAACTTTCTCATTTTAAATGCATATTAAATTGACATTAATTTAATAAAAATCGCATAGGAATCAGCGTACTATGACAGAAATAAATGAAAAAATCATAAATTTTTTGTTTGTTTGATTATTATATGAGAATATAACTATTTTGTAAAAAAAAATAGATAAATAAATTTTATTAGCAATTTGTTTCTTTCATAGCACGATGATTCCTATGTGATTTGAATTAAATTAATATTAATTTAAGATGCATTTTTATCAAAAAAATTGTAATGTTAGGGTACTGAACTTTATAGTCGTTCAATTCAGTAATAAATACCGAATCGAACAAGTTAATAAAAAAAACAGATTCCCTTTCAAATACGAAAGTTGCAACAAGTAAAAAAAAAATTATTAAACGTTTTGTAATATACTTACAAAATGGTATTTCTTTGCTAATTTAACAATCCTCTTAGCTCTTATAGTTCTCGAGATTACAATGGTGGCAAAACTAAATTGAAGAGCCTGTATATAAATTTAATAAACGTTTATCTTGCTATATTTGCTACAATCTAGATATTTTTACACATTCTATAGAAATATTTTAAATGGCATTTCTAGCAACATTGCTCTAAAATGACACATTTTCTTTCAATCATTCTTTTCTCAAAGTATAAAATAAAATTCAAATTGTCAATGATCATAATACAGCTCGTTGCTATTAATCCAAGCGATAGCGCTTCGCGATTCGCACGTGAGTAGAAAACACGCGCAATATGGTGTTATTAAAATAGAAAATAAAGATAACTGTAAAGATTTTATAAAAAAAACAATAACGCGAGTTAAGCAACATTCCCGCGTGGAGTGTTTGGATGAGTGACCGTCCAGGGAAACCCACGTTACTGTTGACGGAAAAAGGTTCGGACACATAGCTTATATTATGTTATGTCTGTTATATTACTGTGTTATGATATGTCTGTTGACTTTTTCAGCCATGCTGTCATCTTTTGATATAACTTTATCTTGATATCTTTGTAATCCGGATGATTTTTATTATACAAGTACTGATTACTTTCAACAAGTGATACTAACAAATTTTCATCCTAATTTATCTTGTTGTAAATAAATACAAAATATTAACAACACTGACAAACATTAGTACGCCGGCGTTGACATATGACATAAAACAAAAAGTAGAGCTTCAATCAATTGTTATGTTGTCTCAAAAGAAATAACATACGCAACATAACCTATATGAACCATTACATAAGTTTTCCGTATATTCAACATACTAATATGACATGGACATAACATAACATAAGCTATGTATCCGCACCTTAAGATCTAAAATCGCGGATCAGGGCATAATAGCGGTATATGACTTGGTAGTTGGTCTGCCACAAAAAAAACTTTTATTTTAATAGTGCAAACAAGGAAACTGTGTGTCAATCAAACCTATTATAAATTAGTGAAAGTAAATCTAATAACCTTTATGAAAACGACCCATCCATAGACAGTTTAAATTATACAAAGTAGTAAAATGTAAGTAGCAGTTAATTAGAAAATGAAATAGTAGTAAATTTTGATGTACAATTAAAAAATTGAGGGCTACACAATTGATTGGGAATTAAATTAGCTCGGAGAAATTTAAAGATTTCTTTAGAGAACAATGTCAATTTATTGAAAAGATAAACTTTACATTCCACGATAATTTCAATCCGATATTTGACTCTTCGATAACATTATAAGACGTGCACGTCAAATTAAATAATGCGGAATGAATTTTTCTAAGAATTTACTTTTGAAGTAGGAACACTACCTAGATAATCTAGTCAATATAATTATGGCATAAGAAATTAGACCAAACTCTTGGTAGAAAAATAAAATATTGATACTTTAAAAAGAGGCTGCTGCATTAGAACCATCAAACTATGGAGGCATCAATTCTATTAACATAATATTTACGAACATTAATATCAAAAGCTACAAAAATAACTAAGGCACAATAACATCTTTCATGAGAATCAAATGTGATTTCGTAAATCTAGTAGTATAATCGACAATATTTTCTCGTTAATGTCTACATGTATTTCATATACAACTAAAACTTCAAGAATCCAGTACGTTCGCAATTTTTATTGATTTTAAGCAAGAAATTGATAATGGTAATCGCAAAAACCTCTGACATAAAATGTAAAGTAGTAATTATGCAAGCGAGCCTTTCAGAAGATCTTCTATTTTCTACTTTCGATAAATTGTTATGTAATATTATGTTACTGTTTAGTATATAGACGGTTATCAAATAATTAAAACGTACTGGGTCAACTAGATTGGTATGCATGTATTACACATATAATATTATTTTAAAATTAATGATTATACTGGAAATAATAAAATGTAATCTGAGTCCATAAAATTGTAAACTTTTGAAACTAATAAATTTATGTTATGTTAATTATACATGCGCTAATACCCGTACATGTATAAAAGACGCATTTTATGTCTTAATCAAATTAAATATATTTTGTAAACAAACGATCAACAAAACGAAGAACTTTATCATTCAATAAAATCGAAGAAATAAAATAGCTCAATTAACATTTAACATTTAATAGTTACTCATATGTAAACATAATTTATTACTTCCGCCACGCCCGAGCGAGCAATCCAAAACGTCTGCAGTCGTAACATTTGTGTTTTCCCCCGGGCTACCACCGTCCGTCTTGTACCACCCTCCTTTCCCAGTACTTGTGCGAAAGAAGCAAAAATTACTTCCGCCACACCCGAGTGAGCAATCTAAGGCGTCTATGGTCGTAAAGTTTGCGTTTTCTTTGGGTACTTGTGCGAGATCATCAGATCGCACTCCGACGGCGTCCGAAAGAGCAATCCAAGACATCCTCCGCGGTTCCCCTTGCGTATTTCTCAAGTCACCTCATTCCGGTGTCTGTTACCGTAAGTTTTGGGTACCCACTTATTCGCGATACTTCGCACGTTTATCACCATAACGGGTACCCCGCTGAAATCTTCGAAGTGGATATTACCACCAACATCTACACACTACCCGTCATCTCTGGACGCTCAGCGTCGTTTTCCAAAAAAGTTGGAAAACCACTAATCGCTATCGAATATTACTAAACAGCCGCTACTTCGTGGGCCCCACCGTCGACACTCCCGGCGTCGGTTTTTCGGAAAACCACGGTTTCGCGTTCCACACGCTCGCGGACACCCAGGCAGATGATTATGATTATCCCCCGGGTCATATCTGCGTCACGACGTCCAGCGTCGATCACGAAAATAGCGTGGAATCTCATTTTGTGGGTCCGCTGACCCCCGCAGTAGCATCATACATTTTTTACACAATAAAAAGCAGCAGCAAGTCATTTCAACCACCCTTTCTCCTTCACAGGGTGTGAAGGAGAAACACCCTGTCCACATTCTCCAAAACAGCTATCCGGTACAGAGGTGGGATCATGTAAAAATGACTAGAAGTGAATAGCAGTGACTCGTGTCAATTGCGATTATGTGAAAATGAATAGTGAAAACGATATTGTTTTGCGTTAGTTAAATTGTCATTTCTAAACGCAATGGTTATTGTGGGTGAAAATATTACTCACTATTAACATCTTTGTTTAATTCATTTATATTTCCATAAGTCGTTCTTTATTTCAAAACTCTTTTTTTTTTCAATTTTTACTCAGTGCTTACTATGTCACAATTTAATGAAGTTTGACGTTTGCACTCGACACAGGTAAAAAAATCAAGGTAAATCAATTATATATAATGAAATATGTTAATTTTTTATATGAAAAAATATTTGACGATTAATGTTTTCGTAAAATTTATAGTAATTAATATTACAGAACAATAAAATTTCAAGAATGGCACGAAAGGCTGATATATGGATAACCTGTATATCATATTTTGAAATAAATAAGGAAATGATACAAGGACGTATTAAGCAGTTTAAGGACGGGCCAAAAATTAATGAACTGTGGAGCGACTTTACTATACGCTTAAATGCAGGCACTGGAAAGTCTTATGAGCGAAGCTGCGCACTGTTTTTAATTCCTGACCCAACCAAGAGATGGCGCACGTGCTATTTGAGGTGATAATTCAGAAGTGTGTTTTTACCGACTAGGCAAATAACAGGTCTTTCATTCGTTTTCTGCAACCAATTTGTTTTTACGTTCAAAGATAATTTGCGTTTTCTAGTGCAGTTATTCATTGCTAACGGTTTTTTGCTTTAAAGTTTTAGAATTGTATTACTATTGAGATTTAGTGCACTTAATCTGTATTTGAAAATATTAACAGTTTTTGCGATTTCTAGTTTAGTTTAGTTAACGGTTTTTGTGTTTCATTACTGTTGTCATTTGATGTATTTTTCAATACAAACTGTAATATCTTCTACGTTTTACGAGTACAAAGTGCTGCATCGTCGGATGTCAGGCTACTGGTAAGTATTTTTTATTATTCTGTAGATTTTAATATACTTGATCCCTCCAAATATGCACAGCAACACGATTTTCAGAAACAGATACATTTTTCTTATGTTGATTGTAGTTATTCGCTAATTATATCCTTTAAATTTGTATTTTTTTTAAACAGATGTCCACTATCATCGATTTCCTAATCCAGGAAAGGATTTGGTTCGTTTGAACAAGTGATTGGGTATATTGGATATGGACGAGTTTCGTTTGATGGATAGTACGAGCACCGGTAATTTATAAAAAGTGTCGAAAATGACGAAATTACCAGGCTGTAATATCCTTCATTTTCAATCGTAACAGCGTTTACAACTATTAAAGACATAAGTTTACAGTTTATAAAATGAAATAGTGAAAAAAGCAATTTTGTCAAACATTTAAAATCATTTGTGAGAGAAAATGTTAATTTTTATTCCATAATCTATTGATCACAAGGAGCTTGTAATGGATTCGATAATATCCATTTTAATTTTGCATCACTATATAAATGAAATAGACAGTATAATAATAAGGAAGAGAAGAATGGTTAATACCGATGATACATTAGTAAGTAAAGTCAAAATGTGCTATAAGGAAATTGTAAAATTAAAAATATTACAAATAAAATATAGACAATAATTTACTGTTGCATTTTTTGTTGAATGAAAAATTTTATTTTTCTGTCACATAATGTACAATTTTTAAAGAAATTGTGAAGTTATTTTCATGTACTTCACAATTTCTTTAAAAAATTGTATGTTATGTGACTAAAATATATATTTCATATAATATAAATTCCCGGCTACGCTTTTAAATCTAGTTTAGTTCTTGACTCAACCAAGAGATGGCGTTGAAAGAGTGCGCCGGCCTTTAACATTACAGTCTCCCATCTAGAGTAGGATATATATTATCTTTGCTTAAATGCGCTGGACAGTGGAATAAAAGCTGTTCAATAATGGCAGAAAGTATAATTGCAATTTGACAATTATTATATAAAAAAATGAATTCATGTGACTTTGTAGGCTTGGTCAGATTATAAGCAGAGAGCTAAAAGCAAAGCAGCGCTTTAAAAAAAGAACTATCAAAAACTGGCGGAGGAAAAGTAGGGAGCATTATGTAGAAAGAGCTAAGAATTGTTTTATATGAATAAATATTATCTACATAATATTGATATACTTACTTAAATAAAAATTATTTTTACTATTTATGTTTATTAAATAATGTTGATTTTTACTTGTCAAAGTTTTTTGACATAAAAATAAAAAGGTACTAAGAATACGATATCGTTTAGAGAAAAACGTAGTGAGTTCACGGAAATGTCCGAAGTTGAAAACGTAGTGAGTAACTAATTTTACGTGATCAATTGAATAACGAATACCGTTTTCACTTAAGTGAAAATGCAATATCGTTTTCACATTTACATGATCCGTGAGCTGTTGGCGCCCGAGTAACGGAGGCCAACATTTGTCGCTGTTATCAAAAACTCGTAACAATATATACGATTATATATTCTCGCGCCTTTCACCCATTACTGTGTGTGGTACTCTGGCGTAACAGATGTCGGTAAGCGATATATGTATTTATGCACGTGCAGTGCAGGTATCAGTCGTGAAATCACGGCCCCCAAAGATGCTAGAGAAGGGAGAATCACACGTGTAATTTTAATGTGGTGGCAATTTATTGTTGTCTTTACCCCTATTTCTCTAACTTCAGGATTTCTCTCTATTGCACTTTTTCCCATTCGTCACTCCTCAAAAAATAAAAATATGATAGTAGAGAATCCTCCAGGATCAGTCCTCTTCCCATAATATCCCAGTCTCGCTGTTTTAGCAGTTGTTATAAATTATCAATTAGTTAGGATATCATTTTAATTGTATTTATTTACATATTGTTTGGGTTTTAAAAAAAATATATTTACCATTTTCCACATATTTTCTAGCTAGCTCAGTGGTATCGAGTCGGCCTGTGGATCCTGTTAATCTCAGTTTGATTCCAACAGCCGACAAACAATTTTCACCACATTAAAATTACCCCTATGGCTCCCTGTCCACTAACATCTATGAAGGCCATGATTTAATGGCTGATAACCGCACTTCACGTGCATAAATATATCACTTACCGAGATCTGCTTCGGCAGAGTGCCACACCCAGTAGTGGGTATGTATATATATTTACTTTTTTTTATTGTTACATACACCAAAGAATTTAATCCTGTCGTTACGTCTCCCCATAATTTACTTAAATCTGCTTTCCCGTCTAACCGGATGAGGTTTATATTTTTCTAATAGTTTCTTCACAGAAATCCAACAAGTATGCTCGGTAGTCTATTAGCAAACGCACATTTCACAGAATAACGTAATTTAGAATTTTTTTATTAAAAGTTCTTAAATATGTTTAGAATTAATGCAAATAATATTTGTACCAATAATTATATATTTATTTTGAAAAGAATACTATTTATTCAGCAAATAAATTTATTCTTCCGACGAAAATAAAAAAGAAAAATTCACGTTTTGTTTCTATTCTATTTTGACATAAACAAGCAAAAAACATGAAGTTCGTATTTGTCGCAATACCGACTTATCGCTTATTCGCTATAAATATCATTTTATTAGCAACGAGTCACTATCTTTCTACATGTCTACATGGCGCGATCCAATTACTGGTCTTTACCACTGTTCGGTAAGAGCTAGGGACTTTTTGAATTAACATTGACATCACTGGCTGTCTGTTCCAATGAGAAATATATGTACAGATAATTGTACTAACATAACATTCATAGTGTTATATGCTGTACAAAAAATTCAGCTGGGCGAGTTCAACATGTGTAGGGATGTTACGATATTGTTAAACTGACTGTCAATTTCGTCCTTGGAGATTAGAGATTTTTAGCAATTTCAAATTAATAATTTCTACTGTTTTGCGAGTTCGAGCATATATTGACAGGCCGAGCCGAATACCACTGATTGGTAAACATTAAATTTAATTCATTTATGTTTAAAATTTAACCATTTAATTGTACCAAATGTACTTTTAATTAAATTAGCACTTTTCCTTGTAACTAAATAGACATTATTTATTATAACTAGTTTTATAACATGAAAAATTAATTTTCAAATTTTGAAAATTTCTGATTTTTAAAATTTTTACTAAAATAAATATCGTTACCTATGAGTGTTTTGTTTTGGAACGCCAAATAAATTGCTTGAAATAAAGCAGTCAAGGTATCGATATTTATTATCGATGAAAATTGAATAAAACAGTGAATTTGCAGGTAATTTTAAATTAATTTACGAGGTCAAATTACAAATAAATTGAAATGTGTTTTACATCGTTGGATTCAGAAAAATTATATCTTTCGATTGATACTACAATCTTTGTTGTCCGATAGAACATCGAGTAACAGCAAGCAAAAAACTGATTTTCCATGTTAATATCCTATGTAGACCTTTAAGACAGACACCCCGTATATGCATATGTCATCATAATTTCTATCCATTCTTGGGATGGATGGGACACTCTGCCGTAGCAGATCTCGGTAAGTTATATGTTTTGTGCGTGAAATGCGGTTACCAGCGGTTTAATCACGGAGCCACAGAGGTTCTTACTTCCAAAGTAAATAAAATTTATTCATTCAACGGCAGTTGAACTTTTGATTAAATATGCCATAAAATTTATTCGAATTTGTTAACTGAAATACATTTACTATGAAAGTGAATTTATTCTGTTCTTCATATATCCGGACAGTAGTGTTATTTTGGTGTTAAATTTAAAACTTTTTTACTATGCATACTCGCATTACAAAATATTGGAAAAGAACCCATTACTTTATGAATTTATTTAATTTTATTGGCCGCAACCCTGTATTTTAATTTAATTTTAATGACTCACCGATTCGAGTTCAGTGAGGATGGCAGTGATGATGGGGCACATCATAGCAGTCGTAGCCGTATTGATCAGCCACATGGAGAGCAGCGCAGTCACTAACGTCAAGCCAAAGTGCAGTCGTCTTGGACTGCAGCCCACCTGCAATTACAAAAGGTCTATCTTGTATACGTACCACTACTAAGTGACAAAAGATCATTTTAACAGCCATTCACGAGTTCTTTTCTTTAGCGTTCACAGCTATCCACATATCAGTTACAGACCGATCTCGAAGTAGTCCTTTTTTAATATACATATATGTACATACATACATATCTTCACGCTATATTCCAACATATGTGGTAGCACGAACCCTAAAATCACTCAGAAAATATTCACTCATTACATTCATCAAATAATCAGCCCTCGTCAAACATTATCATCCAAACACACCACCCTCACTTTAACCACATTCATATATCACTCCATATAAACTCATTCATTTATCACAGTCGAAATACTTTATCACGCAACAAACCTTCAATCACATCATTCCTATTCACTTATTATTCATCTTCTTTCTTCAACGTACATAATATATGCATAAAATATCTCAAATTACTCACGTTTGCTCCTAACAATGAATCTAATAACGAATATAACAACGAATCTACAAAGATTAGAAAAGATGAAAGCGATAGCCTGCACTAGTATATAAAAGGAAAGTATAACCTTTAAATACTGGTAAATGAACCAAATCGATTTGAGCATTATCGAAACGAAATTTACATTCTGGGAATAAACCTAATGGGAACATGTATGTTTATAAACTGTAGAACGTTGACATTTTTGACAATTTTTAGTCCAATTTTGTGAGTCTTTATTAATGAATTTTTTTTTTCTGGCTTCTTTTGGCGGACCAACTACTCAGGTCATATGCCGCCATTACGCCCTGATCTGCGTTTTAGTTGTTATTGTCAACAGCAACGCGAGTTTTCTCTGGACGGTCACCCATCCAAATACTACCCGCGCGCAACGTTGCTTAACTCGTGTTATCGCTTAGATCAGTACCAACGAGCGCAGCCATGGCCGTTTTATATACATACATATCTTCACGCTATATCCCAACAAATGGGGTAGCACGAACCCTAAAAGAACTCATAAAACATTCACTCATCACACTCGTCAAACATTTTCATCCAATCAAACCACCTTGACTTCAACCACATTCATAGATCATTCCATATAAACTCATTCATTTATTACATTCGAAATCATTATCACACAACAAATTAATTTAATTATTGCTCTAATTCCAGGATGAGACGGAAAATGAAAATGAGTAAAAAAAATTTTCCAGAATTTTTCTGGAATAAATGGTCTAAATATCACAAACTAATGTAAGGTAAGAATCTGATAACTTGATATGAATAAATTTTAAATTATTGTGATTAATCGAACGTAAAAGTTTTAATTTTTGATCGTTTGTTTGAACAATTGCAATGTCTTTATAATTTATGTGTTTGTTAATAATTAAAGAATTCATTTGTATCCTTGAGGGCGAATCAGCTACTGGATTACCTTTTCCGGATATACGAGGGCGGTCTAATAAGTACTTAGCGTGTCCGCAGATTTGAGAAAAATGGAAAAAGAACAATATCGGTCGGTGATTCGATTCTTGTTTTTGGAAGGGAAATCGCGCAGCGAAATCAAAGAACACTTGGATGCTTCGATGGCGACCGTCAAAAATTGGTTGAACGAGTTTCAACGTGGTCGGTTTTTGATGAGCCACGCCCAGGTGCCCCGAAAACGGCTACCACGGAAGATAACGTAACAAAAATCCACGATCTCGTATTGGCAGACCGCCGATTGAAGGTGCACAAGATAGCTGAGATACAAGGCATCTCAAAAGACCGCGTGGGTCATATCCTGAGTGAATTATTGGGCATGAGAAAACTGTCGGCGCGATGGGTGCCGCGTTTGCTCACTCCGAACAAGAAGCGCATCCGTGAGATTACTTCAGAGCAGAGTTTGACGATGTTCAGGCGCAATCCGAAGGAGTTTCTGCGTCGTTTCGTGACCGTCGACGAAACATGGGTACACTGGTACACACCAGATACCAAGGAACAGTCGAAACAGTGGACTTCACCCGGCGAACGTGCTCCAAAGAAGGCGAAGACTGTCCTATCGGCCGGAAAGGAGATGGCCACCGTTTTCTGGGATTCAAAAGGTGTGATCTACATCGACTACCTGGAGAAGGGCAAAACGTCACAGGTTTCTACAATGCCGAATTATTGGGCCGATTCGACGCCGAATTGCAGAAAAAACGGCTCCATTTGGCGAAGTAAAGAGTACTCTTTCACCATGCCAATGCTCCGGCACACACCTCCGCCGTCACCACAGCCAAATTGATAGAATTAGGCTATGAACTGCTGCCCTATCCACCTTATTCGCCGGATTTGGCCCTGTGAGACTTTTTTTTGTTTCCAAATTTGAAAAAGTCTCTCGCCGGGCAGAAATTTGAGTCGAATGAGGAAGTTATCGTCGCCACGGAGGCCTACTTTACAGACCTCCAGAAAACGTATTTTTCAAACGGGTTAAAGAAGTTGGAGCATCGCTGGATCAAGTGTATCGAACTCAAAGGAGATTATGTTGAAAAATAAATAGCCACTTTTCCAAAATTTTTGTTATTCTTTTGTAGGCTAAGTACTTATCGGACCACCCTGGTATGTCTGACATCGATAGTAAATTGAAGGATAAAATATAGATGTCTAATCTCTCGTGGCGAGTATTTATGTGAAATCTTTTTAGAAATAAATGTTAAAGGTTTTTTAGACGACCACTTATGAATGTAACCATAACAACATCATAAACCAATATGGAAAGTTGAAAATAACATACACTGGCATGTTAGTATACCGCACAATTCTAACATATGAGGTGAAGTTTCACTGATTGATAGCAGATGGCGTTACGGTGAAAGAAAATAATAAAATAAATGAAAAAAATTTGTATTATTATTTAAATCGAAGTTTTGGCAGATTTTTCAACAAATTTGCACAGATAAATCTATTTTTTTTTTTAAATTAGTAATTACTTATTTGCTAATATTTTGCCATTATTTCATATTTTGACATTACTGTTAGTACAGTTGGTATCACAATACCTAACCTCAAACGTCAAACATCAACGTTTATCTGCAGAGTGTAATAACATTGATCTTGTAAACTTTTTTTTTTTTAGAAATATTTTGTGATCGACTAAAAAATAGTGTATAAAAAAGGAATCAAATAAATGATCCAGGAGTATTGGATAAAATGGCTTTATTGAAGTAGTTAAATTATTAATTAAATAATAATGACGACGTTTCGAACACTAGTCTATGTTCATTATCAAGTCCACTAATAACCACATGTGGTTATTTACAAGAAGAAATAAAAAATTAAAAATAAATTTACGTTGAGTTACATGTTGATAGAATTTATAAATATTACAAAGAGTATGCAGTGAGCATTACTCAGAGTCAAAACAGTAACTGAGTTTTTGAGTTACTGTTTTGACTCTGAGTAATGCTCACTGCATACTCTTTGTAATATTTATAAATTCTATCAACATGTAACTCAACGTAAATTTATTTTTAATTTTTTATTTCTTCTTGTAAATAACCACATGTGGTTATTAGTGGACTTGATAATGAACATAGACTAGTGTTCGAAACGTCGTCATTATTATTTAATTAATAATTTAACTACTTCAATAAAGCCATTTTATCCAATACTCCTGGATCATTTATTTGATTCCTTTTTTAAACAATATTTTCGGCTTACTAACTTCAAAATTTCAAAAAATAGTGTACATAACTCGATCGAAAGTGTGATAACTGTGCTCGTGCACTTAAATCACTCGGCGCTGCGCGACTCGTTTTTCTATTTGTACACTCGCACGTTATTTTATACTTTCGATTCTTGTTATGTAATTTACTATTTGATTGGTTAGAATAAAAAATTCACGTCCTTCTATAAAATATCGAAATTTTTTAATTGCTAGATACATAGCTCAAAGTTCTTAACCAAAAGTACTATTCTTTTCTGTCAAAGTGAAAACATAAGAAAAGAAAGCCATAGGTTTCTAATTTTCGTCAATATATTGTTGTAAAACAGCACAAACCCCTGTATCAGAAGCATCGACTATAAAATTAGCAAGCATGTCACATTTTGGGAAAGAACGTGTTGTAATATCAGTTAATTTATACTTAATATCATTAAATGCTTTCATTGCATCGGAAGACCAAACAGTATTCTTTAAACTATTGACTTTACTACTTAAAAACTTATTAATTCGTTGTAAGATTGTAGCACAATTTGGAATAAGACGATGGTAAAATTTATCATACCTAAAAATACCCACAATTATTTTTGAGTGTATGTAATGGAAAAATAATAATTAAATCAATTTAATTTTTTTTTAAGTTTAATGCCGGTTGAAGATATGTGATGCCCTAAAAATTCAATTTCATTTGAATCAAATTGACATTTGCTTGTATTTATTAAAATTCCGTATATTTTTAACCTATCAAATATTAAATTTATATTATTTAAATGTTGCTTTTTCGAACAACTAGCCAGAAATAAGTCATCGGTATAGGCAAAACAAAAATTAAAACCTCTAGTAATTTCATCGATAAACCTTTGAAACGTTTGACCGCTCTTCCTGAATCCAAATGGCATAACCAAATAGTCAAATAAACCAAATGGTATCGTTATCCCAGTTTTTACAATTGAATTTAAGTTCATAGGAATTTGATTATTATAAGCCTTTATTAAATCTAATAGTTAATGGATCGTGTCACATGTTGATTGATAGGGAAAAAATAGTCGGAAATCGGACAACAATAATCAAAAAGTCTTGATATATTGTTAACGTTTCGGTTAATATTTAACCATTCTCAGAACTGGAAGAGGAAAAAAGTTTTTATTACATTACTATTTCTAAAATTTCTGAATTTAAACAATAAAAAGAAAAAATATACATGCACAACAAATATTAAATCTTTAGCAGGCAGATTCATAAAACGGATTAGCGCTAACACCGTTTTTAATACTATCTATAACTCTGTATTAAATTAAAACAGATTCATAAAATATATTAAATTTGATTCTAATTAATTCTATTTTTGATATTTGTCATTCAAAGGCTGACCACATTCTGAAACAGCCATAATAAGGTATTTACCACTATAAAATTATTTCTCTTACCGAATACCTCGAGATTATAAACTCATCGTCTCCACCAATTAAAGTTTCCAAAATCCCTTCATCCCTAAACTGAAAAATCCCAAACCCAAAAACTACCAATTCACTACTAACGCTGTCAAACCCAAGGTTGAGTAAAACAAACTAACCAAGCACAGAACAACTTGCGACATCTAACAGAAAGTAGCAATAAACAAAACAGCTTCCTTTAAATACTGAAGCACAAACATGAATAGTATAAACAATGTACCACCAGATGGAGGAGGCAGTAACACAGCAAATATAAATCCAATAAAAACACAAACATATTCACGACTAACTCAACAAAATTCTCAATATACAAAAAACTTGTCAAAAAGCTACCCCCAGAAAGATTAAGCAATTATAATATGTGCTAGTAACGAAATACCGGTTAGAGAGTATGTTATTGCTGTCGGACAATTAATAAAACCTGAAAACATAATATACGTATCTAGACTGTCAAACCAACGCATATGCATATTCCTCAAAAATAAAACCCTAGTAGATGAAGTTGTCACACAATACAAAACAATTAAAGTACAAAACCACTCAGCCGAAATAAGAAGATACATAATATGAATGAATATGAAGGTTTAATCTGAGAATTTTTTTCATATTCTTGATAGATGGCGCTGTAACCGCGTGGTCCATTTAACTTGACTTGTTCAAATATCTTGCAAATTAAGCCCTTAACAACAAACTTTCATAAACAAAAGTTTAACCATTTTGAGGGGGCCATTCGATCTTGTTAACATTTTTCGCCCCCACCCCTCAAGGGGTCGGAGAGGGGGTAACCTTAGATATCTTAAATAGGAACCCAATTTTTTATTACAGATTCGGAATCTCCATAAAAAAATATTAAGGTTTAATCTGAGAATTTTTTTCATATTCTTGATAGATGGCGCTGTATTCGTAAAAACAAGTGTTTTTTTTAATATTCTTATTTTGAATTGTTTAGTATAATAACTAACATTTGTTGTATTATCATAAAAAGCACTTTCAATCGAAAATGGAGAACTACAGCAATAAATGTCAAAATGTCAACGGTCATGGCTGCACTCGTTGGAACTGATCTATGCGATAACGCGAGTTAAGTAACGTTGCGCGCGGGTAGTACTTGGATGGGTGACCATCCAGAGAAACCCGTGTTGCTGTTGACTATAAAACCTAAAACGTAGGATCAGAGCGTAATGGCGGCATATGACCATAGCAGTTGGTCCGCCAGGAAGCCACGAAAAAAAAAGGCGAAATAATGGTAAAAACTTGTTTTTACGAACACCGCGCCATCTATCAAGAATATGAAAAAAATTCTCAGATTAAACCTTCATATTTTTTATGGAGATTCCGAATCTGTAATAAAAAATAGGGTTCCTATTTAAGATATCTATGTTTATCCCCTCTCCGACCCCCTGAGGGGTGGGGGGCGAAAAATTGTAACAAGATCGGATGGCCCCCTCAATATGGTTAAACTTTTGTTCATGAAAGTTTTTTGTTAAGGGCTTAATTTGCAAGATATTTGAACAAGTCAAGTTAAATGGACCATCCTGTATATCACTGAAACGGACAAATCAAAAGTTCCAGAAACTATCCTAATTAACTATGAAAATACAGAACACCGAATCTTCTTCGCTACAGAAACAATAATATGCAAGAAATGCAATAATCCAGGACACACAGAAAACAAATGCAAGAATACTCAAAAACATAATACTACTACACTAAGCAACACAACACCAGAAGCTATCACAAAAAACAATAATACAACTACAACCAACCCTTCAAATAACCATCCAACAACGACAAACAAAAACGAAAATAACAATTCCAGAATAAATAAAACATATACAATAAACAATATCAACCCTACTACAACTAACACTCTAAACGAAAATAATATAAATAAAATAAACGAAACATTCTAAAAACCAATTAATAAAAATACAGACAGTCCAAACTCTACTCCAACTCAAAACAAAGATCCAAAATCAACACAAAATACTAGCACCCCAATAAAACGAACAGCATTAGATATACAAATTGGAACTGAAGAAGAAAAAACAGACATCATGGTAGAATCAGAAATCGAATCATGCTCATATATATATATATATATATATATATATATATATATATATATATATATATATATATATATATATATATATATATATATATATATATATATATATATATATATACGTCTTTCGAGTCAGCTAGTATATATATATATATATATATATATATATATATATATATATATATATATATATATATATACGTCTTTCGAGTCAGCTAGTATATATATATATATATATATATATATATATATATATATATATATATATATATATATATATATATATATATATATATATATATATATATATATATATATATATATATATATTGTTATATCATTCTGCTACCGTTTTTTTTGCCATAAAAATAAAGAAATTTAAATTCAAGGTTTAATATTTGAATATTAACTATATTCGATTTCTGTGGAATTCATTTTTTCGGTAAGCTCGCTTTGCACACAATTTTAACAAACAAACCCTGAGTCTACAGCATTAATACCCAACACACGCAAGCCATTATAATTATTTTTAGTGAAATTCATTTTTATGTTAGCTCGTTTTGCTCGCACTTTTAACAAACAAACCATAATTTATTTACTTTAATAGGTGATACTTTAATGTTATTAGCAATATTAGGAATGTTTATCGGAGTCGTCATTTTTAAAAAAGTCTACTAAATTAAAATTAATTGAGTTATATATTGAATCCGAGTAGCAAATATTAATTCCAAGTGACACACATTAAATTCATTTAGCAAATATTAATCTAAATAGCAAATATTAAATCCTATACGAGTGGCAAATATTAAATGTAAGTTGAATTTTTATTATTTATTATAGCATGGTGCAAGTGACAAATAAAAACAAAACTTATAGAAAACAATTTGTGCTCATTCAGAATCCGTCAACATGCATTTAATGTACGAACGTGCACTTGGTAATGCAATGGTAACATATTATAAACCAAAACATTACTAAATATTAAAATATTAAACAATAGTTATTTTTATAACAAGTGCCGAAAAAGGTTTGTTACGTGCAAGTGCAGAATTTCGCCGAGTGCGGGAATCGTCTGTTGAAGGAGGCTGAGTCAATTTTAAGTAAGTTTAGAACTACTTCTACTCCGTAAAAAATTCATGTAATTTTACATTATCGTTCAATGTAAATAATTCATGACGGTCTATGTAAAATTACAATATAATGTATATTTACGAAATATTACATAAATATTTATTTTTTTAAATATTTAACGAGATATTTACAGGTTTTACGTAAATTTACGAAATATTACAAAAATTATAAAAATATTACATATATAGTAAAATATATACATATATAATTAAATATTTACAGAGTTTCTGTTTTATTACAATAAATATGTATATATTTTATATGAAAGTGTAGTATTACATATTTTTCGCATAAAATACATTGATTATGTAATATATTTACATACAAATATAAAATAGTACATTTTTATGTAAAATTCAATAAACAATGTAATAATATTTCATTTTTCAGTAATTATTACTTAACGTGTTTAATATTTACATCTCTTTTTGTATAAATTTAGTTTGATATGTTAAATATAATAGAAAATTTAAACATTACATAGTTACTGTATTATTTTGTATTTTATATGTGTAATTATACAGTTTCATTTAAGTTTTATACTTACTTATGTAATATTTCCATAATTATGTAATATTTACAGCACAATAGTATCACATTACATTTTTCCGTGAATTTTATGTCTTCCCATTGGTTAAGTTGTTCTAAGTGATGCAAGGTCATGCGCATTGCGGACATGTTCTCTCTTGTCCACACTTGGTTTGGTAGCGCAGAATGTTAGTAGGTCTATTAGTTTCAATTAATTTTGCTAAATATATGTGTAGTGCAGTATTATATTGGTAAGTAATGTTTATAATAAAATTAATAGTAGCTTAATCAAGGATATACTTTTTAGATTTTGGACAGAAGCAATTTATGGCAATTTTGTAATATAAATTGTAATGAGTCCACAAACATTAAAAAAATTGTCTAAAAGTCATTCGAGGAAGAAGATTCTGGAAAAATGTCATCTGAAGCAATTAGAATGATAATAAAATATTTTCAAGAAGATCTGAAATATATTATAAATTTTTACGTGGTTAGTACTTTACGTTTTTTAAAAATATTTATATATCCTGTGGCACTACCTCAAAATCGCATACTACATACATAATACGTACATAGATAATAAACAAATGAAAAGTTCTGTGACTACATTTAAGTTGTTTTTTATTTTAGGAGGGAAAATCATTAGATGATATCGATCCACCATGTGGGTAGCCCATGTAATTTAAGTTTTGGTAAATATATTTTTTTTAAATTCTAGCGTTTAAAGTATCAATTTTAAAAACTGACAGATGATATGAATTTCTCGTTGATATACTTTACTTTTTTCTTCATATCACTCTTCAAATTTTGTATAAGCCAAATCACGTCAGATTTTTTTTTTTATATTACATATAATGATGCATTTTCTGTCGCTTATTCTATATTATGACTTGATACCTCACTTCAGTCAGACATATTCGAGATATGAAAAATATCGGAGATGTGCCAAAGTAGTGTAAAATAAAATAAAATTTAAAATTAATAACTGAAATAAGCGTACCTATTAGATTTACAATATTTTTCATAAAATGAATAATTTCATCGTTTTAAAGTTAAAAAATCTTTTTTTAAATAAAAATTAGAAAAAGTTCTGTATGGAACACGTTACGAAATGCAATTTTGTGTAACTTGTGTGATTTTGCGTGATCCCACTCTTTACACAAAACGAAGCATTACCTAACAGGTTACATAAATAACTGTTCTATAAAATTTATTTATTTATTTTTATTTAACTTTATGTTTATTAATTTTATTTAGATACACAAGGAGAACCAATATATTATATTTTTGTGGAGGGAATTCATCTTGATAATTGGAATAAAATCGTTTTACGATACTTTAAAACAAACGTTTGCCCTGTACTATTTTTTTAACATGGTTTATCCGAAGAAATAAGTGCTTCATTGGAATTTTATAGAGGTAATTATTGAAGATACATCCAGATTCTGCCAGTAAAAGTAAACGGGAAAGTTCTACAAAATTTAAAGTAATGAATTTTTTTAATAAACTGAAATTATATTAAATTTGTTAAAATATTTACTTTATAAAAAAATTATATATCTGTTTAATTTAATTTTTATACTTTTATTATACAACAAATCAAAGATAAACTGTCAAATGTCAAAAACCAAACGGAATTTTGGAAAACGGTAAAACAACTATCCACAAAAAATATTCTTACAAATTGCATAAACCAAAACATATGGTTCGCCTATTTCAAGAACTGGTTTGGCGAGAAAATTAACTATGACATCTATTTCCTGGATGTTAGACACCCTTTCTTGGATAATCAGATAACTCTCTATGAAATAAAATACGCTCTGAACAAGTTCAAATTAAATAAAGCACCTGGTCCGGATGGCATAATAAATGAACAATTGCGTTTTTTACCAGAAAATGCTACACATTACCTGAAAAACCTGATAAATATTTTCTTTGAAGAAGAAATCGTGCCTAACTCTCTAACAAAAATAAAAACAACCATGTTACATAAAAAAGGTAACCAAACGGACCCCAATAATTATCGTGGAATAGCTCTGGTAAATACAATAATCAAACTACTAACTTTTATTATAAACCAACGTTTACAAACATGGATAGAATCTTATGATATACTTCCTGAAGCCCAGTCCGGATTTCGGAAAAACAGATCTTGTATAGATAACTTATTTGTGTTTACCACAATTGTTAAATCAAGATTTTTAACTCACAAAGAAGGAACATACGCAATTCTTGTCGACTTTCAGAAAGCTTTTGATAGCGTTACTCACCACAAACTATGGTCAAAAATTTTCAATTTGGGAGTCAGCGGAAAGATAACCAGGTTACTAAGAAATATTTACAGTCACGCTGCGCTACAAATATCAGTCAACCACTCACTATCAGAGGAACTAGAAATCACTAAAGGTGTACTCCAGGGTGAGTGCGCAAGCCCTACATTATTTTCTTTGTATATTGCCGACCTGGAACAAGAGTTGAGAAAACAAAACTTAGAAGGAATATTTATAAACAACAAAGTTGACATTTTAACCCTCCAATACGCAGACGACTTAGTCATTTTTGCTACATCGCCTCAGGACATTCAAAGGAAGCTCGATGCACTTAGTGATTACTGCACAACTCTCGACTTAAAAGTAAACGTAACAAAGACAAAAATTATGCATTTCCACCTGGGTAGACCTCCCAAAGCGAAAAGAAAATGTTTTTGTCAAAAAGAAGAAATAAAACTGGCCACCTCTTACGTATACTTGGGTGTAACCTTTAAATCATCTGGATGTTTTAACGATAATATAAAATCTCAACTCCAAAAGTCATCAAAAATTACAGGTGGAATCAAGCATATGTTACAAAAATCTAAAATTTTTAATTGGGACATAATACAAAAACTTGTTGAGTCTACCGTAGTGCCTTTATTACTCTATGGTTCGGAAATCTGGGCTACAAATCACCTTGATGCCATAGAAAAGGGGCAAACTAACTATTTTAAAAGCATGTTAGGTTGGCAGAAAACAACACCTAATTACGTAGTTAGGTTGGAGACTGGAGCTGAAAAACTTGAAACCAAAATTGTGAAGAGAATGCTGGGATGGTGGTATAAAGTAATGTTAATGCCAGAATTCCGGTACGTAAAAGTTTGCTATAACAAACTTATGCTCCTAAATAATAAAAAGAATATCTCAGAAGACAAACTTATTAGATACAATTGGGTAAGAAGCATCCAAAAAATTCTGCAGAAAGCAAATTATCAGTCGATTTGGGAACAACAGAACTTCCTTACCCTAAAACAAGAAATCCCAAACATTATCTTATCCTACAACAATATCCTCCAAGAAACTGACATATCAAGAATCCGTAAGTCCAAGTACAATCCTGAATTTAAGTTATACCTTTATAATGCTTCATTCCTATCAATTGACATTCCCTATAAAATCCTTCGAGTCATTGGACAAATACGTACCGCAAGTATGAAATTCTTTCGAATATACCATAATGGATATCTTTATAGATTTTGCCAGGATGATATATGCTCCCTATGCAACTGTCATCAACCAGATGATGTCAACCATCTACTTTTCCAATGTCCGATGTTCAGTGCTCCAAGAAAAGAATTCTTAGAAAAATATATCACCAACATGTCCCAAGCTGATCTCAACTCTACATTATTGTCCGACCTTTTTGAAAAAAAAAATTTAACATTTATAATTTTATAAATACTGCCCTCAAAGTGCGTGCATTCATTCTAAACGAATAACAAACTATTAATTGTTAAAAAAAAGTCTTATATATTACACTATGTAGTTAAATATTTAATTGTACCAATCCTTTGTACGAGTATTTTCTCTATGCAAATAAATTATTATTATTATTATTATATACTTTTATTATACAATAAATGCTTCTTTTACAATTTCAGTACTTGTATTTCTTACTACATTTTCCAGTTTTATTTATAACAGTATTCCAATGTCTATTGTCCAAATAAAATCTTTCAATCGATCAGTACCATGAAACGGTAATTATGTAAAAATTCTCTGTATATTATATTTATTTAGTAATAATAAGAAGTATTAGTTATGCAATTTTATAGTAGTTTGTTACATTTTGAAAGTAAAGGCAGTGCATAGATTTCGTAATAATTACATTACAAGTATGTAAATTATACAGATTGTACGTAATATAATAGATAATAATTACAATATTTAAGTAAAAAGTACTGTTTAAACATGTAAATTTTACATGTGAAAAGTAAACTCAAAAATGGGTTGTGTAATAATTACATTACAAAGATGTAAATTTTACAGACAACAAATGATGAGAAACATGACATATGTAAAAATTACAGAGTGGATTTAAATATGTTACATTTCATATGTAAGAATTCACATATGAATTTGTATTGATTTTACATGTCCCAGTTGCGATTACATAACTTTTTAAGGATTACATTTTCAAATTGTATAATATTTCATTGGTATGTAATATTACATTCTATAATGTAATTCTACATTCTTATTTATATTTTATTACTAGGTTCTGTAAATAATCACTGCTATGTAAATTTACACTGACCCATTGTGGTAACAAAATTTCCACTGACCCATTGTGTAAATTTTACACAATTTTTTTACAGTGTACACTATATTTTCTTTTAATTAGTATTTGACGTCAAATTTCTATATTATTCTATCGTTCTCTAATTACATGATAATGTTCGGAGATTATTTGTAGGCTCACAGGATCAAAGAATGAGTCAACACCATAAAATGTATGTGACGGAATATAATTTTAACTTTCCGATCAACGTTTAAATTATATTGACACTTTATCACACACATACACGCACACGTTTTGTTGTTGATTTAATATTTATTCCTGAGACCTAAAAATAATCCCAGAAAATTATCGTTTCAAGGATCTAACGTTGTTCTATCTAAAATTAATTACATGATAGTATTAAATGCCAAGTGTCATAATAGTTATTTTTATTACAAGTGCCGAAAAAGGCTTGTTGCCTGCAAGTGCAGAATTTCGCCGAGTGCGGGAAAATTTTTCCTACAACTGTGCGATTTAGTAAATAACTAAAATATTATCAAAATTTATATAATTCTAATGATATTACATGAGAACGATGTTTTACGGTGTTGCTATGGTTTGTTTGTTGATTGCTTGCACATTGTTCTACGTTATTTAAAAATATTTCACTAACTTCAAGATAATTTCTTCAAAATCGTCTAGATTGGAATAGTACAGTGAGTGATTCTTCTTTATCATAAACACCTCCAAAGATAATTGAAGCTCCGGATCATGCTATGTTGCATCTATTTTCGACAATGACAATCAACCTGCTGCTGGTACTTCTATAGCCCCCGAAATTGTTCTCAATAATATTACTGTTAATAATATGAACAGGTACGGAAGAAATCAATGGTTCTTTAGATAGTACAAAAATTTCCACTTTACATTATGTCAATATAAGCAACTGTAACAGCTCTGTTAATAATATACACAAACAATAACTATTATGTATTTCACTTACTCTTTAAATAAAACCACTTATCGATATATTTTACTTTGTTCGGTTCTTTTTATTAGTTGTCTACAGAATCTAATTTGCAATTTAAGGTTATGTTTATAAACGTCAAAATATATTACTGCATAATTACTAGCGCTGGTTCACCGTATCTTCTTCTTCCATAAGCGTCTATGGCCAAAATATGAATTCCGCGCTCGGCGCAAAATTTAAATCGCTGTCAAAACAATTTTCTTTTGACAGTTACGTAATGAAGCACTTTCCGCACTAGTGTTTCTTTGCTTTCGGAAACGCACTTGGTCTGCATTCATCTACTTTCCATACGTAACCAAGGCAATTATAGTTACGTAATAACAAAGAAACCGCACAGTTGTAGGAAAAACTATGTTTAAATGCGAAAGAGTCTGATTCTGAATATGTACATTACGAATATTAGGATAATTTCTTATCTTGGTATGGCTGATACACTCTCCAAATATTGCCTCCTATTTTTCGAACACCTGTATATCAGCACGCTTTTTATCGATTACTAGGTGTGGCACTCTGTCGTAGCAGATCTCGGTAAGTACTAGGGTTGTTGATTTCCACCGAATTTCGAATTTCTGAACATTCGAACATTCGATTTTTTTTAACTTCGTCAAAAAAACTTCGAATCTTCGAATTTTTGAATTTTTTGAACTTTTCGAATTTTCGAATTTACAAATTTTTTGAACTTTTCGAATTTTCGAATTTTCCGAAGCTTCGAATTTTCGAATGTTTTGCCTATTAATTAACGCTATCTGTCATCTCCAAGTACGCTCACGCATAATTCGTGAAAAGTCGGACACGAATTAAAAAACTCTGTAAGGTTAGGCGTCTTAATTAAGCCATCTACTCTCTTAATCGCCCATCTAAATGCTATGGATTTTTAGTAAAACGTTTTAAAATGACAATAAAAAGGATACAAAAACGTCTTAAATATAACGTTTTTGACAGTGTAACGATATTTTAAATCTAAATTGAATTAATTTGGCAGACAATAATAATTAATAATAATTACTTGCGAATTAATACAAAACTCTGCAAATGAGTTTATTCTGGAAATAATTCATACCACGTTAGGATCTAAAACATTTCAAATAATTCGCAAAATTCAAAAAATTCAAAAAATTCGAAAAATTCGAAAAATTCGAAAAGTTTGAAAATTTGAATATTCAAAAAATTCAAAACTTCAAATAGTTCGAAAATTCGAAATATTCGAAAATTCGAATTTAAATTCGAAGGTTCAATAAAACCGAACATTCGAATTTTCGAATATTCGTAAAATCAACAACCCTAGTAAGTACTGTGCTGGCCACTGAAGTAGATCAAGCTCTGGAATGTGAAATGATTACAGAATCTGTATAAAGCGGCAATGTGATTAGAAATATTTTACTATAAGTGTTATACGTAATACATGAAACGCTCTACCAACCAATACTAACTGCAATACACCAGTGGAATAAATACAATTTCACAGTGACGTTCTGTCGAGAGCGCAGTTGTACCACTGTATCCCCACTTTGTTTGCAAACTGCGATAAGCGCAGCACATAATTGTAGCAAAATGAAATCTGGACAGGGCAACACTATTCGTAGTGGAGCGCGGTTATATTTTTGCAAATTTTATATAGAGGTGCGATAATGAAGCACTACAGTGAAATTTATCAGCGAAAACTCAAGAAAAAGAATTAAAAAACTTCAACCGAGAGTAGCTAATTGCAGAGATGCGACGCCCATGATTTATTGTTTAATACCACGATAGAGTGGATTACTCTCCCTTACTCCTGTGACATTCTCTCTAGGCCATAACAGTAATATTCTGCGTGTGAAGGGCGGGTATCAGTCATTAAACCATGTCTCTCAAATTTGTTAGCGGTGGAAGCCAAAGGGATAATTTTAATGTGAATTCAAGTTTATCGAATTCCAGTTCTCAAATCTATAGGACATGATTTCACTAAGCTATATATAGCTTAGTCATAATCATAAATAAATTATGTAGTATTGTGGAGTCGCCATCTAGGCAGGAGAGAACGAACGAGAGCGAGAAACAACATGGTTTCCCCACTCTCGATTTAGTAGTAGAGCTCGACAAACCAAAGTAAAACCGTGGCTAGAATGCGCTTTAATTCCACCCATTCGGTTTATAACAAATGGCGTGGCTTTACTTTGGCGTGAAAAACACAGTCTCAGTGAAAACACTTGGTCACCGCGCCATGTATGATATGTGCATTTATTTATGCAAATTTATTAATGATACATTTATTTATTATTAAGCCAACATGATTATTATTCTTTTAACATGCTATTTTTAGAAATGGAAATAACTACATGCCATCTTATTATTTTATATATTCAAATAAACCGCCATTTTCGTAAACCCAACTATTGACACTAAATGTACCTCAGACAAAACATTACTAGACGGAGAACAACGGCGTTTGTTGTGAAGTAGAAAGGGTTAGAATAACTTGGTGATGAGACGGGTGCGCGGCAAAGAGCTAGTACCACTTGGTGTTATGCGGGTTGCATTTTTGTTGATGACAGTTATCAGACGCGAGCATTTTATTTATTTAAATACAAACGTGCGTATACAAAACACTTAATATGTCAAAAACTAACCTTTACTTTGATGTATGAAAAGTAAGTAATTGAATATAAAAATAACTACACAAATGTTTGCAACTCGCATAACATCAAAGGGTACTCGCTCCTTGCCGCGCACCCGCCTCACCAACAAGTTACTCTAACTATTTCTACTTCACAACACTGCATTGACTTGAATACGGCAGAATTTGTCTACTTATGGTTGGTCTGAGAAATGTACCGACGATAGTAGCGACTAGAGATGCGCATTTCAACCCGAACCCGAAACCCGACCCGACCCGACCCGAACCACCGTCGGGTTTCGGGTCGATTTTATATCCAAATATAAAGTTCGGGTCGGGTTCGGGTCAGGTACCGTTCACGTCGGGTTGGTTCAGTTCGGGTCGGGTCGGGTTCGGGTCGGTACAGTTCAGGTACCGTTCAGCTCGGGTTGGTTCATTTCGAGTCGGGTTGGTTCGTTCGGGTCAGGTACCGTTCAAGTCGGGTTGGTTCAAATTCGGGTCGGGTCGGGTTCGGGTCAGGTACCGTTCACGTCGGGTTGATTCCGGTCGAGTCGGGCTGGTTCAGTACGAGTTCTCTCAACTCCGGGTTCGGCTCGGGTTCGGATCGGGTTCGTGTCTGGTCGGGTTGGTTCATCTCTGTTCATTTCTATAATCGTGCGGACGGCAGTTCATATGACACAATTCATGCAAGAAGAGATTATTTTAAAATTTTATCTCATCCAGATGACCAAATACGGTGGAGTGTAATTTAAAATTTTGGTACCAGGTATCCTTCTATGATCTATCAAAGAATTTTCCCATTCCCAGGTATATTACCGGAATTGCGAATTATACTTGAAATAATAACAATGGCTATAACGGGATAATAAACGACAACCAGATGTTCATTCAAATTTCAAACCTCTCTAAAATGAAAAAGTAAATTCAAGAGTTCTTTGAAAAAGAATATCGATTTAAAAAATTATAAGGAATATATATTTATTCAATGTTTGTTCAAAATATTTCATTGGCTATCGAAAAAATAATTATAGTCGGTTGAGTTTAAAATTCAGACCTAGTTTAGGGACTACGAAATTATACTAATTTTAATATTTTTAAATATATATAACAAATAATTTGGAGAAATGCACAAATTCATTGATTTCCTAATATTAATATATATATATATATATATATATATATATATATATATATATATATATATATATATATATATATATATATATATATATATATATAAGATTGGAAAAAATAATTTTTAATATGTTGTAACCACGAGCTTTGCTAATAATTTAAACGTTCATTTTTACTTATTTAAATTTTATCAATAATAATTAAAAAAGGAAAAGTGTTAGATTAGTTTCTATTAATAGTTAAGAATTGAAATAAGGGTTACGTTAAACAGAAAAAACAAATAAGATTTTTTTTGTATGCGATTGTTACATTTAACGGTTCTAGTTTGCATCCGCTCGAAAAGTTAAATGCATTTTAACCGGATTTTAACAATATTATTTCATAAGTAAATTGTATGAAATTAACTGAGAAGTTTTTGTTTTACTTAATGTAGTTTTCTTGACATTATTAAAGACTACTTGAAAACGATTCCGAAGCTCAGGATTAATTAATTTTGAACGTGTACATGAAAAGTAAATATAATTTCAAATAAAATTTTGGATACATTTAATGTCTAATATATAGATAAGACTTATAATTTTCCGTTTTATAGCCATTTTAGTTTATAAAGTATTTTTAAATTATCATTCGCATCTGAAACTGGTAATGCCGTTATATCTCTATCACCATAGTAACGACACTAATCCGGCTTAAGTCCAACCCTTGAGTATGAATGACAAAGAAAGATATACCTTGACTCATTGAACACTTCTTATTATTTCAAAACATCGAAATTCATTCATTGAAGGAGTTTCAGGTGTACGGTTGTTTTATTTTGTTGTGATTCTTTTTCAAAGTTTGATGTGTTTTAAAGCTTTATAGTGTAAATTTATACAGAGTTTAGTTAATATAGACTTTTTTAAAAACTAATACTAATATTATTTATATTATATTCGAAGGAACAAGGTAAGTTTGTAAGTAATACTTATATATATATATATATATATATATATATATATATATATATATATATATGATTTTATTAAATATATTTGTTAATTATACAGGGTCATTTTTGCCGCTATTAAATTCAATCGTTGCGGCAATGGAGGCTTACACGAAGAGTGATGTTGACAATTTGATTCGTCGAAATTCTCCTACGATAAAATTTGTGCAAAAAGACGGGAAAAGTGATGTATGGAAAAAATTTAAAGGCATTGAAGTGAATGGTGTGCTGTTGCTGCAATTTGTAGTCTGTACCATTTGTAAAATGGTATATTCATACGACTCCAAAAATGGTGTTTCAAATTTAAAACGCCACACAAAATGCCAAAAAAGTATTTCATCTTCACAGCCCTCCATTCAAAACGCATTTTTATCCCGTGAATTACCGGAAAATAGAAAAAAAAACTAATTGAAGCTGCCATCACCTTCATTGCTACGGATATAAGGCCCCTAAGCGTAGTGCAAGGACAAGGATTTAAGGTAAAATTTACAAAAAAAATATTATTTAATATGTGAGTGATGTTGCCAGTTGCCACATGCATATTTGCCCTAATTTATTATTTTTTGATTTATTAGTTTAGTGTTATAAAAAATGGCAACAATTTTCTATCCATAAAATTATTCTTGTTACTATTGTGCAAAAAAGGACAAAAATTTGAAAATTTAAGATTTATAAATAAGCATTTATTGCAGAGCATGAATAAATAAAATAATTATTTGTACAAGAAGGTTCCATTTATTTGTACCGGGTGTCTACTTTTTTTTTAACTATAGGAAATACAATGTAAAATTCTAATTTTGCTCTAAGCTTTTACTTATTAATTTTAGAGGAAAAGTGTATATACAAATATTATTCAGAATTAGAAACTGCTCTTATTTATTAATATAAAATGTTTTGTTCACAAAATAGAAATAAATTAAAATTTCTAACTTTAAGCTGTTTACAGACTGCCATGAGAAATAAAACAAATAATGGGCTAGTCCAGTAAGGATTAAAAAAATATGTAATATATAATGATCTGCAATATTAAAAGTAGTGAAACAAATAGAACTAAACATTGTATTTACTCTTTTCCTCTAAAATTAATAGTTAAAAACTTAGACCAGAATTAGTATTTTAACATTATATTTCCTGTAGTTAAAAAAATGTAGACGCCCGGAATAAGAATTGGAATTTTTTTTTCTCTGTTAAAATATTATTCAACAAAAGTAGATTTGCAGAATTAGATAACATTTAGTAGATATAAACAATTATTTAGAAGTTAGTTTAGAGTTAAAATTGATATTTATTATGTTATGAAAAATGATGCTGCATATGTTCAGTTTATGCATATAAATTTTCATTTAGATATCTATATAAATAAAGAAGTTAATAATAGTATACATAATTAAAGTATATGTTTTGTTTCTAGATATTGGCGTAGGAACTAGTGGATCTTGGTGCGCAGTATGGACGATTTGAAATTGAAAACATTTTTTCAAATAGAAAAAAAATTACTGAAACATACATGGCTGAAATGTATGAAACAACAAAGGTGAAGGTCATGAATAAAATAAAACCTTATTTACAAAATGGTTTATCATTCACCACTGATTTTTGGACTGACCAGATGCGGAACATATCATATATGTCTCTAACGGCGCATGTTGTAAATGATGAGTTTCATGTAAATACTTATTTTCTGTCGTTGTTACAATTTAGCGATAAAAAGGTAGCTAACAATATAAATTCGGCAATTTTTAAATTGATTAAAGATTTTTTTAAATTTTCGGACGATGAATTTAGTTTGTGGAGAAATAAAAATAATTTCTGTTTTGTAACGGATAACGGTGCAAATATAGTTTCTGCGCTAAAACCATATAACAGAATTTCCTGTGCTGCACATAATTTGAATTTGTCCGTAGATTTATTTAAAAAAAATGTTAATGATGACATTTTAAATTTAATATCAAATTGTAAAGAAATTGTTACGTACTTTAAGCGAACCGGTTTGAATAATAAATTACACACATCATTGAAACAAGAAGTGCATACGCGGTGGAACTCTTTACTTATTATGTTAAAATCAATACAAACATCATACAATGAAGCATATGATGTGTTAAATGGAAAAAGAGAGCTATCAAAATTTTTAGATATTGATAAATTGTTGTTATCAAATTTAATAGATATATTAGCACCGTTAGAGGAAGCTACAAGAGACTTAAGTTGTGACAAAACAGCCACGATACACTTAGTTTTACCGTGGCATAAAAAACTAATAAAACAATTAGAGCCTAATAATGAGAAAGAAGATATTTGTGTTACCCAATTAAAAAAAAAGCTAATGGAATGCGTATCTTCGAAATTCAAAATCTACCCAGTGCACAAATCAGCTACATTTTTGGACCCCAGAATGAAGCAACTAAAAATGTTGTCAGAAGAAGAAAAAAACGAAGTTATTACTCAAGTTCGAACCGAGCTTTCAACAGTAGTTGCGGAAGAAGATAAACCCGAAATTTCAAAGCCAGAGGAAGTCGAAGGTCCGTCAAAGAAAAGAAAAATTCATCATTTTGATGATTTCTTCGATTGTTCGGAAAATTTATCGCAGTATAATGAAGATGATGAAATACAAAAATATTTAAATTTCCCGAAGGTATCATCTGACACAGAGCCACTGAATTTTTGGTTAGAAAATAAGGCGGTATTCCCCAAAATGAGTAAATTTGCACAGTACATTTTTTCAATACCTGCGACTAGCACATCTAGTGAAAGAAGCTTTTCAATAGCAGGTAGAACTATTGAAAAAAGAAGAACAAATTTAAGTCCTGCTCATGTAGAACAATTGTTATTTTTAAAGTACAATTTAATGAAACTGTAATGTTACTTTTATATTATAAAATATAATGTTTTTGTATGTATATGTATATATTATGTATTATGTATATTATAATGGTGTAATACAATTTTGTTTATTTAACCTGTTTGAATCTAATTTACTCTGAAATGTGTCACATGTAATATTACTATTTTAATGTGTAAATTTACAAAAACAATCATTTAATTATGCATGATTTTAATATTTAGTTAAAATGATTAAAATTATGACAATTATTTTAATACATTTTTTGTAATTATCAAATTTATTTTATAGTATTTACATTAAAATCATAAAGTTGTCTTAAGTAATTCAAGATTTTAAAAATAGAAATATATCATCACGGCATATTACCCATTGCTGGGTGTGCCAATCTGGTTTTTACGTAGATATCGGTAAGAAAATCAAATAATTTATATTTACTTTACTCGATATTTTCCAGTTTTGTTATATAATTTACCCAATCCCAGGTAATTTTTATCTCTCTCTTTGATTTGAATTTTGTATAATTTCTTATTGTACTTCGTTTCGAAATGAGCTGGTATAATATATCAAAATTTGTAATAATTTTATTGGATTTTTGTCAGGGATGCGGCAAGTAAACTCACTAAAAATATTAGATATAACTTTATTAGGGCACCACCCACTTTGTATCTGAACAAAATTTACTTCTCTAGCTATATTTAACAATAGAAAGACCTCACAAAAACTTTCAATAATCCCTTTTGAAGACTTGCATAGCCGTAGAGAGAAGTTTTCATGGAGATTTGTTTACGTATTTACATTATCTGCAAATTTGCAAAATTTATATTTATTTTAATATAAAGTGAGTTCAGCTGATCTCTAAAAAATAATTGGGAGCTGAAACGGTCGATCTCTATCGAATTCAGTTCTTTTGAGAATCATCAACAAACAACAATTCATTGACGCGCCACTGGAATACTATGTTTGACGGACTGATTTATAATTCCAGCCCATTTTGAAGCGAAGTATAGTTCGTTTGTGTGAAAAAAAGATAAGAAAGTATGTAATAGAGAAATAACAATAACGCTGGATTTAAAAAGAATTATACAAATAAATAAAATTTTAAATAGTAATGCTGATTTGGCTTCAAGCTTAATTGCTATACTTGAAACACGTCCCTGCTTTAATTTCTTGCGAGGTTGACTGTACATTTACCCTTTAAACTCATTTTTACTGATAGAAGGCAAAATTTTAGTTTCAAAAACAGTTATTGTATTATAATATTTACTGAAACAGGTTCATTAAAATACGTAGTTATAATTTAAAAACTAATGATATGTTACCGTGCGAGGGTTTACCAGACGTCAACACGTAAGTAATCATTTCTGGCGTGGTGAGACTATAGCCATAGGTGTATTTCTCGTGCCATTTAAAATTGATATTAGATTTTGTTTAGGTAAACAAAGATTTTTTCACTTCGGGTCGGGTTCGGGTCGGTACCGATCAGGTCGGGTTGGTTCATTTCGGGTTGGAACCGTTCATGTCGGGTTAGAACCGTTCATGTCGGGTTGGAACCGTTCATGTCGGGTTGGAACCGTTCATGTCGGGTTGGTTCATTTCGGGTCGGTACCGTTCAAGTCGGGTTGGTTCAGTTCGGGCGGGTTCAGTTCGGGCCAGGTACCGTTCGGGTCAGACTTGTTCATTTCGTGTCGGGTCGGGTTCGGGTCGGTTCGGAACAGATAGCGGTCGGGTCGGGTCGGGTTCGGGTCGGTTCGGAACAGATACCGGTCGGGTCGGGTCGGGTTGGGTTGGTTCATTGATGGTTACCGTTCGGGCCGGGTTTCATTTTTACAGAAAATGCGCATCTCTAGTAGCGACCTCTGAAGACACTCAGGGGTTTAATTTGGTTTGTCAAGTTCTAGTAAAAGTGAAATAAATATGAACATGTGTACTCCTTTGATATTTGTTTTTGAAGATTTGTAATTTGATTTGTTTATTTGATAAATTTTGTAATAATAATAAGTTCCGTAACAAAATCCTACAACTTAGATATCTGCATACAAGTTAATAATAACGCGTACTTCTTCTATTATTTTAAAAATTCGTCGTATAGAAAGATTAAAAGCTATGTATAATAAGAAAAATGAAGTACAAATCCTATGAAAGAGTGTATGACGTAATATTAAACTTTACGCAAGAAGTTATAAACAAGAACGCGAACCTAACAAATAATGGATATCGAAGTTTCCGTGCATAGCTACGATACTGTCGTTGCTATGAAAGAAGGCCTAAGGGGTAAGAGAGAGTAATCCACTCAATAGTGGTGTTACAAAATAAACCATGGGTGTCGCATTCGTGAAATTTGCTTACTCGGTTGAAGTATTTTAATTCTTTTTCTTGACTTTTTGTGGATAAATTTAAGTTAAGTGCTTTATTTTGTGCCTAATTATCGCACATATATATATATATTATATGCCCTGAGAAGATTTCATTTAGCTACAATGGGCTCCTGACCCTATTATTATTATTATTGTATGAAACTACATAATAAACTATGATGATCAGTGAAAACGATGGTAGAAAATCTTTTATAAAAAAAATATGCTTTTTTTGAAGTTTTGTGTTGAGGTTGTGATGTCCCCAGTTCGGTTCAGTGGTATTTAAATTGTTTCGTTCAACAGGTGCAAATAATATCGATTGAATTCTTGAAAAATAATGTTACTATGTTGAAAATAATATTTTATAGAAGTTAAAAGCCCAAGGAAACAAAATTAAATTGTAAGAATAAATATACAAAGTGTTGAACACGTACATTCTAGCAAACTACGAATAGTTTGAAAAACCAGTGCTGAGATAGAATTGTTAGTTACATTCTACTCCGCATATATCTCGTATTTACCGCGCGAAAATACTTGTGGCCAATGAGAACCTTCCGGACATGTGATGTCACTATATTTATAATCGCTTATATCTCTTATATATTTTTCACTACTAGCTATTATTCAATACATATTTTATGTTTTTATCCTTCATTCTTGTTATTTTGATTATAGTTCAGGAGCCCATTATGTGCTGCCCTTATCATAGTGTGCAAACGAAGTGGGTATACAGTGGTGTAACTGTACTCTCGACAGAACGTCACTGTGAAATTATATTATATTTATGCCACTGGTCTATTGCAGTTAGTATTGGTCAGCTGAGCGGTTCATGTATTATGTATAACATTAATAGTAAAATATTTCTAATCGCAGTACCGCTTTATACAGATCCTGCAATCATTTCACATTCCAGAGCTTGATATATTTTAGTATTCATAACTGTACAGCAGGCTGCAGCGTAAAAAGAGATGTATTCAAGCGAAGCATCCCGCGCCGCTATAGAATGCCGTTTTACTTTTTATTGAAGTAATTTTCTCTATTAATATTAGAGAAAACCAGTGAAAATGTATGAAATTATTTTAAATATTCGTATAGATGCAAATGACAATTTACCAACATTTAATTTTAATCATATTCAATTTAATCATGGCATCTTCTGCAATAATTCATATAAAAACAGGAAAAAAATTGTAAGTCGATCTATTAACTTACATTTTAAGTACACTTCCATAAGTTACAACATTACAAGATAAATTCTTTAAAGGTATCACTTTTATACTTTAAAATAAAATATAATAGCAAAATATAAAACATGCAATTTTTGTGAATCATTAGTATGAATTCTGTAGAACAAAAGTAATATCAATTGGACTTTTAGAAATGAATAATAATAAAAGGAAAATTTTAAATTGAATAATAAATGTAAGTTGAAACTTGTAAACCTACATAATATTTAAAATGGAAATATTAAACCTACATAATATGTAAGTTGAAATTTTTAAACCTACAAAATATGTGAGTTGGAAATATTAGACCTACATAATATGTAAGTTGAGAATTTCAAACTCACATAAAATTATCTAATGTCAGTTCAGTAGTGGGGGAATAGAAATTAATTTATAAGCCAGATAATAGATGGCAAGGCATGTTTGGGCAGGACTGAATTTCGAAGGTGTGATAAATATGAATTATAAAACAAGTACAAATTAAAGGTTGGAAATTGATTAAATTGCAATGTACACCTACTTTCCGGATTTAAAAATAACAAGAGCTAGGGTCTTATACTTAATTGTATTTATTAATTATAAACAAATTGTATTTGTCACTCTGCGTTCAGCGCAATCTAGCGGTGAAACCCGAAAGGACAATCACTGACAGCTGTGGGCGCTGTCGGTAATTCCCCACCACTCATTTGACATTAGATAATATTATGGGAGTCTAATATTTTCAACTTACATATTATGTATGTTTAAAATCATGAACTTACATTTTATGAGCGTCTAAAGTTTTATATTTACATTTTTTGTAAAGTAACAAATTTTGTTACAGTTGAATAGACAGATATGTATAAATATTTGTGATTACGTTTTATACAGGGGATTTGAATTTTAATAGTATAATATAAATTAGACTTGTAATATTGTACTAACAAAATTTATTATTTTAAATAATATGACACATGAAAATATTTTGTACGTAGGTACCATTCCACGTACACATTCGTTTTATATTTATATTTTATTTGCTTAATATATTCAACATTCGAATTTAATATTACAATACACAGTTGTAGAACACTTCCAGCACCATACTTGCATATTATGTAACTTCAAACTTCAGAGTTACATTATAATCAAGACTAGGTTTCTTTAAATATATTAAATATTGCAGATATAAATGATATAATAACATACATGGAATTGAAAGATGTTAGTGGTAGAGCTTCAAAATAAACAGTTCTTGACACTTTTCATATTTAAACACAATGCTTGATGTAAAATTCATCTTAGTAAGATTTGATATGTAGTTTCAAAGTATCATAAATTTATATATAAAATATTTTGAGTTACACATTTTCAAAGTAAGACATTATTTTCAAGTAACAAAATTTTACAAGTATTATTTTATAAAAACCTATGAGCTCTTATAGCAATATTGTACATGCATAAATTGAAGTCATACAATTTTAATCTAAATTTGCTTTTAAGATTCAAAAAGTATCGTGTTAAATGTTTAAGCAGCATTTTTGACATCACATTAAATCCATGTTGAATATTATAAGAAAGAGACAGGTATACATTCCATATAGTAGGCATATATTTTCTATCATCGTTCATATTCTATTTTTGTGATATTGAAATATATTATGTTTCATATTTTGTAATATTAGTTTTGTGAAAACCACATTACAAACTGTTATAACATTAATCACATATTAAGTTATTTCGAAATATTTGACTTTCATTTACAACTTAGTTTACAACAAATTTAACACAAACATTTTTACTTTCATATTATTATATAAGCATATTTTTATATTGTGATAATATTTATTAAAACAAAAATGACTAAAGTCTATTTGATGATTTGTTTTAAATTCAATCTTGAGAAATGTTAATAATATGTAAATACGCAATTTTGTGTAAATAAAAAGTAAAACGGCATTCCATACGCCATCGAAAATCCATGCGCCCTAATGTCCACGTGACCCAATAACCGGCACACCGAAATGTTCTACTATTTTGTCCATAACACCGAATCTAGTTCTGTCTCTCTTTTTCATGGATGGACTTCACACCGACGTCAGACCTATGACGATTGTTAGTGACGTCAAATATGGCGTCACGTATTCAGTACAGTAAACTAAATAAACCTTGAATATAATAATTTGCGAGTTATTAATTTATAAAATGCAATGCGCTAATAAAATAAAACAACTGTCCGATTTTATAAAACTATTTAATCTACGATTTCAGTCTCATTTTAATTGTGTAATGCCCAGTTTTTCATTCGGCTGTTATTGTGTCTGTTGTTTACCAATAACATAGCTGCAATGTAACTGGTAAAGTGACTGTTAAATGTGGCTGCGTTTTTCAAACAAAATTTATATTATTGTTAGTTACCAATAGGTTAGTTTTCAGTTGTACTTTTTGAGTGAACGTTGGCTATCCTGTATGTTGTGAAGTGAGGTTATATTGTTGAGAAGTGTCAAAAGTAGTCAAAAGTATTTATCGAAAAAATAATAATTAATTTAAAAATTTTGAAATGGATGAAGGTAATAAGAAAAAGCAACGTTCCGCAAACATATCGAACAATGAAACAGATCTCCTAATCAATTTAGCTGTTAAATTCAAAGATTATTGAATGTAAGAAATCATATCATTAATCATGGACGGAAAAAGAAGCAACTTGGGACACTCTCACAGAAGAATTTAACAGTTTAAATGGACAATGCCCACGAATATGTAGAACATTGAAAACGAAGTACGAATATTTGATGAAAAACAACAGCTGTACAAAACGGGCTGAGGGAAATCAGAACCCACTTCAGCAGTAACAAGTAAAATAATCTAGAAAATATTTTGTATATTAAAAATATTATAATTTTTTTTTCTTCAGAAGTACCTTGACCTAGACGTAAAACTAAACAATTAAGGGATTATACAGTGGAAAATGTCAGTGCCATAACGAAGACAAAATTAGAATGAACTGATTTTCAAAAAGAAGATGTAAAGTTAAATATGCAAGAGAAAAGATTGGAAATAGATTATCTCAACTAGAAAATAAAATGTATTGACACCAAAATTAGTAAAAAAGGATTAGTAATTGATATTTTTTTTAAAAAAAAAAGAGGTAAACAATTTACTTTGAACAATTTAATTAGATTGTAATTTATTTTTCCTACAACTGTGCGATTTCTTTGTTATTACGTAACTATAATTGCCTTGGTTACGTATGGAAAGTAGATGAATGCAGACCAAGTGCGTTTCCGAAAGCAAAGAAACACTAGTGCGGAAAGTGCTTCATTACGTAACTGTCAAAAGAATATTGTTTTGACAGCGATTTAAATTTCGCGCCGAGCGCGGCATTCATATTTTGAGCACAGACGCTTATGGAAGAAGAAGATACGGTGAACCAGCGCTAGTAAATATGCAGTAGTATATTTTGACGTTTATAAACGTAACCTTAATTTGCAGTATATCTAATCTGTAGACAATTAATAAAAAGAACCGAACAAAGTAAAAAAAAACCGATAAATGGTTTTATTTAAAGAGTAAGTGAAATACTTCATATTTATTGTTTGTGTATATTATTAATACAGTTGTTACAGTTGCTTATATTGACATAATGTAAAGTGGAAACTTTTGTGTCTAAAGAAACATTGATTTCTTCCGTACCTGTTCATATTATTAGCAGTAATATTATTGGTAACAATTTCGGAAGCTTCAGAAGTACCAGCAGCAGGTTGATTGTCATTGTCGAAAATAGATCCAACAGAGTATGATCCGGAGCTTTAATTATCTTTGGAGGTGTTAATGATAAAGAAGAATCACTCACTGTACTATTCCAATCAAGATGATTTTGAAGAAATTATTTTGACGTTAGTGAAATATTTTTAAATAACGTAGAACAATGTGCAAGCAATCAACAAACAAACCATAGCAACGCCGTAAAACATCGTTCTCATGTACTATCATTAAAATTTTATAAATTTTATAAATTTTATAAATTTTAATAATATTTTAGTGAATTTAAAGTTTATGACAGAAAAATTCGGGAGACGCCCGGACTCGAACCGAGGACCTTCAGCTTGCCGGGCTGATGCTTTAACCACTAAGCCACGGCTCCCCTGACCGAATAGGCGTCAACCGAATTTATCTGTCATAGTGTCTAACACAGCATCGATCCCAAGACTCCTATGTCTCACAGGAATTGACAACGGGTTTCGTCTGTAGCGACACAATCTGATTTTTTAAGGAAATCATACCACAAAGTAAATTTAAAGAATTTAAGTCATATGTATGACTTTGAAGTTTGATAAATTTAAAGTTTATGACAGAAAAATTCGGGAGACGCCCGGACTCGAACCGAGGACCTTCAGCTTGCCGGGCTGATGCTTTAACCACTAAGCCACGGCTCCCCTGAACGAATAGGCGTCAACCGAATTTATCTGTCATAGTGTCTAACACAGCATCGATCCCAAGACTCCTATGTCTCACAGGAATTGACAACGGGTTTCGTCTGTAGCGACACAATCTGATTTTTTAAGGAAATCATACCACAAAGTAAATTTAAATTCCTGTGAGACATAGGAGTCTTGGGATCGATGCTGTGTTAGACACTATGACAGATAAATTCGGTTGACGCCTATTCGTTCAGGGGAGCCGTGGCTTAGTGGTTAAAGCACCAGCCCGGCAAGCTGAAGGTCCTCGGTTCGAGTCCGGGCGTCTCCCGAATTTTTCTGTCATAAACTTTAAATTTATCAAACTTCAAAGTCATTCATATGACTTAAATTCTTTAAATTTACTTTGTGGTATGATTTCCTTAAAAAATCAGATTGTGTCGCTACAGACGAAACCCGTTGTCAATTCCTGTGAGACATAGGAGTCTTGGGATCGATGCTGTGTTAGACACTATGACAGATAAATTCGGTTGACGCCTATTCGGTCAGGGGAGCCGTGGCTTAGTGGTTAAAGCATCAGCCCGGCAAGCTGAAGGTCCTCGGTTCGAGTCCGGGCGTCTCCCGAATTTTTCTGTCATAAACTTTAAATTTATCAAACTTCAAAGTCATTCATATGACTTAAATTCTTTAAATTTACTTTGTGGTATGATTTCCTTAAAAAATCAGATTGTGTCGCTACAGACGAAACCCGTTGTCAATTCCTGTGAGACATAGGAGTCTTGGGATCGATGCTGTGTTAGACACTATGACAGATAAATTCGGTTGACGCCTATTCGTTCAGGGGAGCCGTGGCTTAGTGGTTAAAGCATCAGCCCGGCAAGCTGAAGGTCCTCGGTTCGAGTCCGGGCGTCTCCCGAATTTTTCTGTCATAAACTTTAAATTTATCAAACTTCAAAGTCATTCATATGACTTAAATTCTTTAAATTTACTTTGTGGTATGATTTCCTTAAAAAATCAGATTGTGTCGCTACAGACGAAACCCGTTGTCAATTCCTGTGAGACATAGGAGTCTTGGGATCGATGCTGTGTTAGACACTATGACAGATAAATTCGGTTGACGCCTATTCGTTCAGGGGAGCCGTGGCTTAGTGGTTAAAGCATCAGCCCGGCAAGCTGAAGGTCCTCGATTCGAGTCCGGGCGTCTCCCGAATTTTTCTGTCATAAACTTTAAATTTATCAAACTTCAAAGTCATTCATATGACTTAAATTCTTTAAATATTTTAGTGATTTACTAAATCGCATAGTTGTAGGAAAAATGTTGTTTATAACTATTATTTGGAAAATATTTAAAAGACATTCATATTTTTTGCCGTATTGTATAATTAATTTAACGATTAATATAGTCAAAAAAGTTGAAGAATATGGTCAGATTCTGTATTCGAAGATTTTTTTTTTTATTTCATTCAATAAGAATAAAATTTGCATTGAATGAAATTTCTGCTTAGTAGTTATAAATTTTTAATTACGTATATGTAGTTTCCATAATTTATTCTTTAAACAGATGTTATATTGTTTCTATAATAGAGATAAATATTAAATATAAAATAAAATACGATATTTATATATTTGCAAACTTAAATATAATGTATAACATAAAACTATATAATAAAGAAACAAAGCAACTAATATATTTTTTTATCCAACTCAATATTTAGTATTATCAAACTACAACAAACGAGAAAAGTTATCATTAATTAATTGTCTTCGAAGTGTTTCATTTTCATCTGGGTTTTGATAAATATTTAGCGGTACAACTTCATTTATATGCCGCAAAATATTTTCATCTACTTCAGGTAGCCACTACTACATCTTGAACTCTAGGTATATTCAATCGCATTCCTAATACTATATTTAAAACATTTCTTATTTCTGCTTATTCATCAGAATCCGAAAATGCATTGACATTATAATTCACCATTTTCAAAATAATTGAAAAAAAAGTATACTTTTGTAATTAACTTGTTTGTTTGTATCTTACCGGCCAAAAATACTAACTGCTAAATTAACCTGTTGTTTACTCGATATTTGTGTGCCTGGTAACATAACAAGACAATGATAAACAGATTTTTATATTTAACAGAAGGATAATTGTAACAGTAACAATAACAGCCAATTGAAAAACTGGCCATAAATGAACTAGATTAAGCAAACTGATGCACATATTAGGGTGAATTACTTCAAAGTAAATTAGAGTCAGTAATTCTAGTATTAGAAATTCAGTCAGGAAAGTAATCTAACGACATAAATACGTGATCTGGTTCAGTAAATGTAAATTATATCTAATCTAAATGGCAAATAAAATACGCTTATTTTAATTAAATGCATATATTACTAAAGTTTGTCAAAATATTAATTTTGTAATTTTTTTTATTGTTTTCGTAAGGAAATATTCTTACCGAATATAGCACGTTTATTGCTCTTAAGATAAATTGTCATAGCAGCAAAAGCACTCGTAAACTAAAAAAAATTTTCGATAATGTTCAATGCAATATGTTATAAGTGTATCTATCAATCTTGCAGAAATAATACATTCGAGGTTTTGGCGTTTTACTAACGATATAGAAAAAAAATTCAGAATTCATTGTTAAAATAGTGTAACGAATATAAAGCTAGTCAGTCGAGAGCATTCCAGATACCTTCTCGAGAACAAGAGCGTAACAGCGGAACCACCCAAGCGGTACATAGAGCGAGCTCGCATATTTGATCGTGTGGCGGGGAAACGAGAGGGAATTGATTATTCTGGAACTCTTCTACGAACAACAGTATAAAAGCGAAGAGTCGGCTCGAGTCAGTGCAGTTGACAGTGAAATAAATAAATAACAGCTCTAGTGTACGTAATATAAATAGTAGTTTTAGTGACCGTTATATAAATAATATTAGTGTTTGAATATTTATTAGTAGTGTTTAAGTTTTATTGTAGTGTTAATTAATTTTAAATAAGCTTCTTTCGTTTTTTTAGTCTTATTTCATTAAATAAATACTTTTATTTTCGTTTAAGATAAATAGTTGTAAGTTATTTTTGTGGCTTAAACATTCTACACACTTCCAGAAACACGAAAAACGTTACAATTGGTGTCAGGTGTAGGGTTATTAAATAGTGAAGTGTGTAGTAAAAATAAATAAAATGGCGTCGTTCGGTTTAAAACTAAGTGAATTAAAATTGTGGATCTAAAGAGGGAATTAGAGGAGCGAGATTTGGACTCATCCGGGTTAAAAGCAACGTTACAAAAGCTTCTTAGAGAGGCCTTAGAGGCGGCTAACCAGGATCCTGAGGAATATGTTTTTGAAATTAGTTCAAGTGACAATCTTAAAATGTTGGAGAAATTAGAAGAAAATTCTAGAATTTTGCAACAGCAGTTAGAAGAAAGTTCTAAAATTTTAAAAGAAGAATTAACAGGATCTGTGCAACAACAGTTAGAAGAGAATTCCGGAAAATATGAAGAACGTTCTAGAATTTTAAAGGAAGAATTGGCAGAAAATTCTAGAACTTTGGAACAAAAATTAGAAGAAAGTTCCAGAATTCTAAAAGAAGATTTGGCAGAAAATTTCAGAACTTTGGAACAGATGAATATTCTATAAAATCAGAAGAAAGTTCCAGAATTTTAAAAGAAGAATTGGCAGAAAATTCTAGAACTTTAGAACAAAAGTTAGAAGAATATTCTAGAAAATCCGAAGAAAGTTCCAGAATTTTAAAAGAAGAATTGGCAGAAAATTCTAGAACTTTCTAGAAGAAAATTCTAGCAAATCGGAAGAAAATTCTAGAATTTTAAAAGAAGAATTGGAACAAAAATTAAAAGAGGATTTAAATGAATTAAAAGACAAATATGAAAGAAAAATAGAACAGCTAGAAGACAAATTCTTCAACGCAACTTCATCAGCAATTTCATGTTCTGGGGTACTGGAAACCGAAGCAGCGGGTGAAAAGAAAATAGCAAAAGAGGACAGTATGTCAACAATTTGCATAAAAACACCGGAATTTGTTGGAAAAACATCATGGCCGAATTATTTGAGGTAATTTGAAGCCACTGCAAAAGCTAACGGTTGGTTACCGAGGGAGAAAGCAATTTCATTGACAGTAGCGTTGCGTGGAAATGCCGTCGATATCTTGCAGATACTAAATCAAGAAAAGCAAGAAGACTACGCTGGTTAAGCACTTAGATATGCGATATGGAAATGCGCACCTAGAACAAGTGTATCAAACATAATTAAGGAACCGTTATCAGAAGTCAAATGAGAATCTCCAAGAATTTGAAGCTGACGTTGCTCGCTTGGTTCGCCTCGCACATCCTACAGCTCCGGACAGCGTATTGGAGTGCTTAGTTATCCAAACATTTATTTATGGAATCCGAGATGGCGAAATTCAGCAAGCACTAAGATTGGCCCGACCAAAAACATTAGCCGATGCACTGTCTCATGCTTTAGAACAAGAAGCTGCAAAACTAGCTTCGCGTAGCCAATTTAGAGTGCGAGCAAAAACAGCGACACGAAGAACGAAGACAATGAAGATATAGAAGAGAAGGTACGACGTATCGCTACAGAAATACTTGGAGGCAAGAAGAGAATTCGTTGCTGGAACTGCGGTGAATTAGGACACACGCGAAGATTTTTCGGGAAGCCGCTTAAAAAGAAAACAGACGCGGAGTCAGAAAACTAAGTCGGGTTGATGCGAGGGGGCAGTCGTCGATCCGTATTCTGGTAGCCCCACATTCCATCGGATATGTCGCTTCTCTTCATCATCAAGTCAACAGCATTTTTGTGGATGGTCTTGTTGACGGAAGGCCACTCAAAATGTTGGTGGATACGGGTGCGACGAAAACAATAATAAGATCCGACTTAACAAATAAGTTTACACCAAGACAACTATATCCAACTAAGTGACGATTACGTACAGCAACTGGAGAACTAGCTACATCGTCAGGAGAGTTAGATGTGACCATCAACATCGGGAACACCTCCCTTAAATATCGTGTGTTGGTAGCCGAAATCGAAGATGACTTTATTCTTGAAATGAACGTCATGGAAAAATATGGTTTTAAACTGGACCTCAAGCACGGTGTAATAGTGGTAAATGATGAAGAACTCGTACTACATCCACGAGACGACGAAGTTGCACGTGCTTCAATAACCAAAAATATATTAATGAGCAAATGAGCATAACAAGATTAAAAAAATAATAATAAAAACAATAATATAACATATTGTAACGTTTTTCGTCTTTCTGGAAGTGTGTAGATTGTTTAGGGCACAAAAATAACTCACTACTATTTATGTTAAACGAAAATAAAAGTATTTATTTAATGAATGAATATAAAAATAACAGAAACTTATTTAGAATTAATTAACACTACAATAAATCTTAACACTACTAATAAATATTTAAACACTAATATTATTTATATAACGGTCACTAACACTACTATTTATATTACGTACACTTGAGCTGTTATTTATTTCACCACATTTATATTACGCGCTCGAAGTCTACTGTCAACTGTCAACTCAGCCACTCGACCTCGGCTTATATACTCCCGTGCGTAGAACAGTTCTCGAATATTCCAGAATGTCCCAGAATATTCCGTCAAACCACACGCTCAGACATGCGAGCAAACTCAAGTGAGGTCACGCTGCTACGCACTTGTTTCTCGAGAAGGTTTCTGGAATGTTCTCGACTGTCTGGCTTTAAATTCGTTACAATATTTAAATAAATATATTTATATTTGTCAGGAGTTTTTTTATAATAAATATCTATCACAAATCTTATTAGTAAAGTGCAGTGGCGGCTCTTCATAAGGGGCTACCGGGTACAGGCCCCGGCTATAAATGGAGTAAAAGGTACGCGCTGCGAGTAACGTGGTGACCTTGAGCTAGCCAATCAGAGTATGTGTGACTACGTCATAGCGGGGCATGCCGAATTTGGCCCAGAGCGACGGCGTGTATGTACAGAATTTGTGCATTTAATTTAATTTTCGCTGTGAATTTGTATTATGCGCTGTATTAGGTTTTCAAACTTAAGAATATAACGGATGTTCAATAAGTTTTGACGTTCTGGGTGGCTATGAGCTGCGAAACATATGACCGTACTTTATTCATACAATTTAACCTTAAATAAAATGTCAAACGTCATTCAAAATTAGGAAAGTGCAATTCAGTTTTATTTCGCTGACTATTATGAAAATATGACTTCAATATAAACGTTCATTTGTTCCTGAGTAAACATTTTACTGTAAAAACAGTTCAAAAATAAATTATTGTTTTACTTTGATTTATGTCAAATATATTATGACGTTTAAGGTAAAATTGTATGAAAGGACGCCAAGACTTACTGAACATCCGTTATATATGAAAAAAAAATAAAAAAAAATAAATATATATATATATATATATATATATATATATATATTACAAATAGGTCATTAATTTTATAGTTACGAGTTCCACTGTTAAAGTGATATGAGCGACTGATTTATAATAACCAGATGTAGCTGATACCTATCGGCTAAATCTATATATCATATATCAAACATATACAATAGCTGCATATCAGACAGGGTTCGAAATGTACCAGAGTAAACAAGAACAGTGTTGCGATTAATAAAATTAGGGTAAATATTATTCCAGTTCGTGAACTGGTAAGATTAGTGTACGGGTTTCTCAAAAGTATTAAGTTATTTTCGTGACGAATCATCTAATAAATTATTATATTTAAAAAATATACTACCCATTGTCATTTGTTACCAACTAAGAATATACTAAAGAACAAGCTATTAATGTTAATAATCCCTTATTAGCATTAATAACTAATATAATACTCCTAATGACGATGTGGGCAGTTGAACGCTCTTATTTGATATTAAGGGTATGAACACACTACTATCACGTAACGTAAACTCACATGATGTCATGTGAACTGTCTAATTGTTGAGGCCCATGTTTCCAATTTATTTATATTGCTAGGAGATACACTACTGGCATTTGCAGTATTCATGTCAAATCACATGATACTGCATAACAGCACGTTCTCATATTTTCTGGTTTCGCATAAATTTGCGTGAGGTATGATAGTGCGAATTGGGAAAATGGGCAAATTACTTACTGAGAGTGTGCGAAAACATGAAGTCATATATAATGTGTGACGAAGCGTTCTCGTCACAATGTTATTTTCGGTTCCGAATCCGCGGAATGAAAGCTCGAGTTACAAAAATGCGAATAACTCGCGAACGCCGACTCGTACTCGCGAACCGGATTTACCGCAGATCCCATGAACTCCAACTAACCCGATTTCTTATTTTTCAACCTAATCCAGATTCCCGTGATCCAGTTTCCAAATTCTACCAAAATATTCTACTCTTTAACATTGTGCGAGCCGCCGACAACATCCCGGGACAGAATTAATTAGGGAAAGGGTATAAAAACCGGGCCATCAGCCATCATCGACACAGTCAGAGATAACGAGCCAGCTAAACATTTACATACGGTCTACAAGACGTCATCTTTTCCGAAATCCGTCCACTAGGTAAGCAATTACACTCCTATTATTTTACCCTTTACCGTGCCGTGCGCTTCCTAGAGGTCTTTGTTTGTTATTTCAGTTTTTGGGAAATTTGTGCAAGATCACCAGTTCTCACTTCTACGGTGTCCGATATAGCAATCCAAGATGCCCGCCGCAGTGGCCCTTGCGTATACCCTCAAGTTCCACCCAACAGTCCTGTTTCTTTCCTTTTTTGGTACTTGTGTGAAAGGACCAAATATTACTTCCGCTATGCCCGAGCGAGCAATCCAAGGCGTCTGCAGTAGTAACGTTTGTGTTTTCCCTCAGACCACAACCGACCGGCCTGTACCACCAACTTTTCTGGTACTTGTATGAAAGCACTAAATATTACTTCCGCCACGCCTGAGCGAGCAATCCAAAGAGTCTGCAGTCGTTACGTTTGTGTTTTCCCAAGGCTAACAACGTCTGTCCTGTGCCATCTTCCTTTTCTGGTACTTGTGTGAAGGCACCAAATATTACTTCCGACACGCCCTAGCAAGCAATCCAAGGCATCTGCAGTCGTAAAGTTTGTGTTATCCGCAGTATTCTGCACGTTTTTCGTCATCACACGGGTACCCTGCCGAAATCGTCGAAGCGGATTTCACCACCGATATCTATACACTGTCCATCATATCTGATAACCCAGCATCTTGACGCCCAGCGTTGTTTTCCAAAAAAGATGTAAAACCACTAACCGCGATCGGATACTACAAACCACGGTTTCGCGCTCTACATGCTCGCGGACACCCAGGCAGACGATTACAACCATTCCCTCGATTATATCAGCGTCGCGGCCCTTAGCATCGTTCACGAAAACCGTTTGGAATCTCTTTTTACGGATCCACTGACCCTCGCCGTAGCATCGACCGTCACCCCAGACACGATCACCGTCAAAACCCATCATCAAGTGTACCATAGAGTATTTTCACAATTATAAGCAGCAGCAAGTCATTTCAACCATTCTTGAGCGTTTTATTTTCTCATTCACACTCTATCCATATTCTCCGAAGCCGCTTTACGGTACCGTTAGCGTCCGAGTAACCTACGCCAACATTTGTCGTCGAGTTAAGCGAAAACACAAATATTTGGTCAATTATTTACCGAGACCAGAATATCAGATAAGATGCATGGAAAGAAATACGAAAGGAATTAAAAGTTAATAAATGTCATGTATTAATTTCCTTTTTTCATTGTTTTACTATAGCTATACCATACGCAATTTCTAAATCTTCTTCAAAATCTAAAGAAGATGACGAACTACTGTCATCCATACTGCCATTTTTTTTAGAGTAAACTACATGAACATGTTACGTAATATGACATTAGTGTGTTTCTATTTACAAACTCATGCATTTGTCGAAAAAGTGAGAACATGTGAGTTCAGGCGACGTGATAGTAGTGTGCTCATACTTTTAGATTGTTGAAACATATACCGTGTATCTCCCGTAAATGTTGACATGGGCAGTTAACAGTAAAATATGTTTTTTATAAATAAAAAGTGTCCTACAATAAGATATGAGATCAAATTTTATATCACATGGCTGTTATGTTCTTCGCGATATAATTATAGACCCCCCTTGAAGTTATAAATAATTTTGTATTATTAAATTCATTAAGAATAGAATTACGAGATATTTAGATGTAGATTTGCGTGGGAGCATCTATTTTAATGACAAATAATATTTTTATGTCTTATGTAAATCTATATTTAAAAAAAAAATTGTTTATTTATTTTTTTTGTAAATATTAGTTATTATAAATGGTATTCATTTTGATATCTGTTGATACTAGAGACCTCTCCTGGCCTCGCAAAAAAATTCTACTTGTAACAATACCTAAATTGTCGAAATTCAGCCAAAATAAATTTAATGATTATATTTTGGATATATGGCCTGTGGATCCTGAGAACCTCGGTTCGATTCCCACTGCTGACAAACATTTTCACCACATTAATACTACTCCTGTGGCTCCCCCTTCATTAATATCTTTGAGAGCCGTGAGTTGACAGCTGGTGACCGCACTTCACGCGCAAAAATAAATCACCGAGGTCTGCTTCGGCAGACTGCCACACCCAGTAATGGATAGAAGGCGTGATGATATATTTATTTTATTTATATTTTGGATATATTTTCATGTTTTGTTTGTTTTTTAATAATTTAATTATTGTTTATGTCTTTGGTTTGTATTTTAGTTAAAAACAAGTATATGTTTAATTTTTCAAAATCTTGGATAGTATAAATAAACATTTTAAAAAAAATTGTTTATTTATCCTATCTCTAAAAATTAGACATAACCGAAGACCAATGAATAGTTGAATTATTATCAAATAAGTTGAGCCATAAAATGTTATATATTACCCCAATAATAGTACAGTAAGCGATGCGCTTGTGAAGTCCACAGTGTTCGATTCCAGCAGCCATCATTAAACTTGACATGAAAATCATATTCGTCCTGTTCATGTAGTTGACGCAAACATCTCCTGAAATGAACAGACTGAGTTGAAACTATAGGAATTAATTAGGTAATGCCTGTTTGGCTATGTGGTTTCATTTGCGAGAGGTGATTTAAAATTACTCGCTATGATATTAGTCGTTTGTGATTTCAGGTTCCGAGAATTTAATTCAGGTGCATGAAGTTAACAGAAAAAAAATCTGGTGTGGGCACCACACGACTTTCTTATACAAAGCACATTTAATATTTAGAATATATGAATGTTATATAATATTATTAAGCATGTAATTTATCTGTTTGAAACATAAAATATCAAATTTGTTTACGTATAATTTTTTTAGTAATATTGACTACTTTATGTCTAACTTTACTGATGAGGCATATACAGAATGTCCTTTGTTCGAGCCTAACTCTTTGTATCTCAAGAACCGTGAGATACGAAGTCGAATAAATTGAAGTAAAGTTGCCAAATTAGTTGACCATTTTAATTATGTATTTGTTTTTCTGAAAAAAGACATAGATAACTAGATAAAGCGTGAATTAAAATTTATGTTTTTTGTTTCTATTGCTACTATGATTATTGAAATATATTATTAAATATAAAAATTAGTTTTTCTCAAAATTAGAGGCATATACAGAAAAATTGCAAATAACATTTTATGTTCCAAATATTTTTACCAACATCTTTTATTTGAAACTTTTTTTCGCAAATGATTCCATTTTTGAAATAAATTAAATTTATTGTTTTGTGTGTCCAGTAAACTTCCCCTTCCGGTTTTTCAATTTCATTCAAAATCAACTCAGCTCTTCGTATTTTCAGGAAACATATAATTACCTAGTTTCGTTAACAAATCTTATCTCGTTCATGAGATATTGCACACTCGGACACACATCCATCCATCCACACACACACACACACACACACACACACACACACACACACACACACACACACACACACACAGACATCATTGAGAAACGTATTTCCGCGAAAATCTCGTCAACGATTTTTTTCACGATTCCAATACTTCCTTATACTGTGTATAAGAAAGTAAAAATAGCAAATTAATATTTAATTTTTATTCGCCGTTTATATAATGTTAGTAAGTAATTGAATTGCAGCAAGCACCGTTGAACCCGCCGTTTTTGCATGGACAGAATACGGATCGTAGTCGGTCATATGTGGAACCGAGCTACGGATCTGTTGTCCAAACTGGGGTTCAAGTGCTACCTGTAGCAACAATCAGCGTGGCTGAAATTGAGTCGTTGCTACAGGCTGAGAAACGGGTGGTTGTGTATATCCCGCGTCCTACAGAGAAGGTAAGCGCTGACTTCGTTATAAACATAGAATGGGAGGACGAAATCACCGACGACGAAGAAGGCACCAGGATACAGGCGAACAACTCCGAAGAGGTAGCTGAAGAGGTTAACGAACCGGTTAAGGAAGAAGCTATCAAAATAACGATAATTTCAGAGTTACCGCGTTTTGAACTAAAGGCGATTCCCTGTGCAGATGTTTTTAGTGAGGTATACGTAGTTGAACCTTTTATGAAACGTGACACCGTCGAAGAAAAAAAGGTCAGTTTCGGCGTGTACCTAGAATGGTCAAAAACATCTGGCTGAACAGCAACATGTTACTGAGACGGAAAGACCTACGACCTACAACCCCCTGCGGACATGACACAATCAACAGCCAGAAGTCCCTAAGTTATACCTGCTGAACCTTCCCGCGACACAGTAACATATTTATAATTATGTGCATGTTAATTAAGACTTAGTTAAGCTTCAGATTATGTTAGATTAATGCCCGGTTTTTCAGTGCCGGTTTAAACTCAAACATCGGTTCAAGTTCAAGTTCAAGGTTCAAAGTGTTTTTCAGTGCAGTTTAAACCTTAAACTCAGTTCAAATTTGCCTTGAACCTGAACCGTCATTTTACTTGGTTTAAGTCAAGTTCAACCATCGCCTACAATGTTATTATAATAAATTAAACGACTGTTTCACCGTATTTATTGACGTTTACCTGTCACAAATAATTTATAATTTTATCAAAATGAAATCTTCAGATGATGAAGATATATGAGATACTAACTCCGCTATTAAATCTCCAAAGTTCTGCTGAAAATTTATTCAAGGAACGCCATATAAGGACTAGAAATACTGTGGAGAGGCAGTACTGAGTATGGAAACGTAGGTTCCCTGTACTTGCAACTGGTATTAGGCTAAAATTAAGTACTGGAAGATATATTGTAACTACAGCTGTACTACACAATATTGCTTGTAATGAAAAAGAAGCTGTACCTGCTATTAACGAAGAAGTTGGAGCAGCTGTTAATTTCGTAAACGCAGTAAATGGCAATAATTATCGATAGTGAATTGGCCCAAATAACAGAACAAGAAATTCTATTATATATATTATTTACATAGCATGTTTAATTCATATTTTTATTTATGATACAATTAACAATATTATCAAATAAATTAAGTTATGAACTTCAAATGCCTACATATTAGTTATTAATTACATTTAATTGCTGCTTTTTTAATTGTATTTCTAATTCAAAATTTTCTGTTTCCAATCTTTTCATATCCATATGTATATAATGTTCTCTTTTTTCTAATTTCTTTCTTCTAGTAAATTTTGCGCCCTTATATCATGTTCAATATCTTTTGTTAAATTGTCTTTATTAATTATAGATTTTATTTGTAGAAGTTGCGAATTTAACTTTTGTTCTTTTCTTGAAATTTTTGTATTTCTTCCTTAAAACTAATGAACTTTGTCGCTAATATTGTAAAACTTCCTCCCAACACTTTTTTTGACAAAATATATTTTTTTTACATTCCATGATATACTTTTTCTTTTTATTAAATCCATTAACAGTTCGATTTCATCAGTAGAAAAATTCGCTGCCCTTTTAGTTTCCTTCAAGAAAGAAAATGATGTTGACAGATACCTATTTTAATTGAATTTTTCTTATTTTGACATAAATACAATTTCAGTAACCTAGGATATCGTTGATATTTTCTCAAAATCCCAAATTACACAACACTACAAAATTATTTTGACATTCAGTAAAGGTTCAGCAGAACCAGTTCAATTTGACAGGTTATAAACAGAAAAAAGTTCAGGCTCAAGTTCAAGGTTCAGCTGAACTTCAGTTTAAACCGTCACTGAAAAACCGGGCATTAGTATTGATAAATTTGTATTATTTGATTTTTTGTCAACTTTTTCTATTATTTTTGTTTTACTGTATTCGTTTGCGTTTATGTACTTTCATTTTTGTTTTGTGTTTTGTGGTATTATTTGTCTGTTTCAGGTTTAAATAATTATATCCCATTGGAGATATAATTATGTTTTAACAGGGGGATGGTGTAACAAGGTGGTTTTTGAGTTGACTGCAGATATTCTGTTAATTTGCTTCCCTGTGTTGTGCGATAAGATTCTGAGAAAAATCTTATCGTGGCAACGAATGTGTGTGGTCATCTGCAGTCTTCGGCCAAGTGTTGCATCCCCAAAATACCACTCTTCACCCCCGCTGAAAACTTAGCGTCTAGTTTTGAGATGTAGCATCAGTCAAGGCAAGTTTTCTCCGTCGGCCGGTCGAGATGTGACCGACGTCGAATACGTTTTCGCGCTTTGCGCGCATTTAATTATCGTTTAGTTAATTACAAATGTTTCTAGTTTTATTTTATTATAATTTTATTCGTAACATAAGTTCATTAAGTTAAATAAAGTTATCTGTGGTTTATGGTGCGTTATTATTTAGTTAGTTAATAGTAAGCACAATCGTTTTATTCACATCTAACAATTCGCGCTCGCGATGTCCATACCCCCTCGTGTTACACAGGATTAAGGAAGATAACGGACAGAAAAGAAGATCAAAGAGTAGTTGGAAGGAGCAAGTTGAAGGAGACATCAGGAAAATGAAGATAGATCAGTGGAAAAAGCAAATAACAGGAGGAAATGGGGATAAATTGTGGAACAAACAAGGAAAGCATGAAGCTATGTGAAGACATTATGAAAATAAGGGCTAATCTACCTTATTAATAGGAATTATGAGTTCTGTTTACATAACAGCTGCAATTTAGAACGAAATATTTCAGCTTATCATTATTATACAACAAAATTAATATTTAATTAAATACACCTGTTTATAAAAAATGGGATAACGGCTCTGTGGTATCGATTCGGCCTGTGGATTCTAAGAACCCTGGTTCGATTTTCACAGCCGATAAACATTTTCACCAATTTAAAATTATCTCTGTAGCTCTCCCGCCACTAACATCTTTGGGAGCCATGATTTGATGGCTGGTAATCGCATTTCACACGCATAATTATATCACTTACCAAAATCTGCAAAGTGCAAAGTGCCACACCCAGTAATGGGTAAAAGGCGTGATGATATATTTATATATTTTATTTATAAACAATTGAATTTTCCTGGTAACCTCATGCCTGCAGAGAATATGAAGAAATATTCGCAGCCATTTTATAATTTTTCTTTATATTATTATAACTTAATACTCATGTTAATATTTAAGTAATTACAATTGCTTTTAAACAATTCCATCTTCCTCGTTAGCTTCACTCCAGCTCTCAACAGAAAACAGACAAAACATATTTATAAAACTTACACTAATCGATTGTATTTAGTTTGTAAGTTAATAATTAATAATTATTTTAATTTTTTTTTTCTGATAATTTCACCGTACGAATATATTCCGTTTGTCTTGCCTTTTGTTAATGATTAAAAATTTATATTAACGATTCTCAAATTATTATCATTTAGGCCTCTCTAGAATACAGCTTTTACAGGCCTCTCAGACAGTAATATGGTAAAATTTTATTTATGGACACTTTATTAGTAATTTTACGACAAATGATTGTAAATAATATACGATAAATATTTATAAAGGGTAGAAAATTTTTGGATTTGGATTCACAAAATTGTAGAATTATTATTATTTGTTTGTATTTAAGGTTCACGTCGTACAGTTAAAATGCAATATCGCCATTTTCATATGAAATTTTTTTTTTTTATGTACACATAGTACTTAAACTATATAGAAGTAACATCAAACTGGTTCATTATTTAAATTTTTAATATTTTTTTTTTCAGTTTTATGACAGTTTACTATGTCTTTAGTGAAATTTAATAGAGTCATTTAAAAGTCTGCCTCGACAAATGTGTAGCGAATTTAATCATCTTTAATTTAAAAAAAAATATCCTGATCCGATGGATATGAAAGTCTCCATAGATTTTTGAACAGTAAAATCTGGATTTTCCCCACCCAACTAGCATTAAAGTTATTGCAACTGTGTCTGGAACTATATTCTAGTATTTTTTTACGTAAAATATACTAAATATTTTACTTAGCAGTAAGTTCTACTCAGAAGTGTAGTTTAAAAGTAATTTATACGATAATTTTACTATCAGTTAGTATTTCGCAGTTCCGTGACTACATAGTTGAGTATTTAGGATCTATTACTATACCAATACCACTAAAAATTACTCTGTAGTTATATCTACTTTATGTAACATATACTAAAGAAAATTACTAAAAAAATTCTGTATAGTGACAACAGCTTCTATGTATTTTTTGTGGATTTTTACTACGTATTCACTACCATAATTTGTACTTTAAATGTAACTTATTTTATCGTCATAATTTAGTGACACTCACACAGTAGCTTTCATCAGACTTTGATATTATCTTTAATGTAATAGTTACTTCCTCTAATCACTTTGAAGTCACAGAAACTCTGAAAAATGGCTTAAAAGTCATTTCTACCAAGAAAAGGATAAGACGATATAGACATTATTTAATTTTTTACAGAAAATTAAAATTAGAACTACGTAATGGGAATAATAACTTAATCAAAAATTTGACAAGTGATAACAGATTTGCTGATATTTTGAAAAGTGTCGAATCCCCATTCCAAAGTTGTAAATCTCAAACAATTTCTACAGAAACAGTAGTGCAAAATAACGAAATAATCAATGATATCAGCGATCTTCAGAAATTTACAGATTACGTAGAAGAGTTCTTTCCGAATGGAAATACAAGTGATTTTGAAAATCCCCAAATTGATCTGGAATCAAAAATATGTTTACCGCAACAATTAAGAGAGTGGTCTTTATGACATCGAATTTCTCAGAGTGCAAATTTATGACCTCTTACAAATTTTAAAAGAAAATGATGTAACCGAGATACCAACAGACAGCATAATTCTACTTAAAACTCCTTCTGCGGTAAATATTAGAAAAATGGAAAATGGAGAGTTTATGTACAACGGCATCACCATGTTGCCTTTTAATCTATGAGAGTATCATTTATTTTTAATATTGATGGTAGGGCAATACAAAAATTCGACAAAAGAATTTTGTCCCATAGTATTCAAAATATGGTTAGCAACAGAATAAACAACACTCGTCCGTCAAATTTGTGTTTCATTTCGTCTTTTGACTGGTTATTTGGAGTTGGATTTATATAGACTGTTTTCCACCGGATTGCTAGCATATCATTTTACTAAGATAAGTGTTATCTTTTCTTTTTATAATAATTTAGATTTTTGTAGTATATTTTCTTTTCATTTCGTTATTTGTTTATATTAGTTACGTACTTAGAAACGCTAAGTTATGTTTTGTTCTTGTATGATTGACGGTTGACAGGTGTCAATGTAATTTATTTATTTCTTTTTATTTCTATTTTCCTTTATAGTTAAGGATAAGTTTGGTAAGCTACCTTAACTTCTACCCTATTACCGAGAGAACTCTTCTTTTACTATCTTTTGTTTAAATGAGGAATTAATGGGAAAAATTTGATGAATGTAAGTTTGGTACGTGGAATGTTCGTGGTATAACTGGGAAAGAAATTGAATTGATGAATGCAATGCGTGTGTATAATGTAGATGTTTTGTGTGTAAGTGAGACTAAGAGGAAAGGCTGTAGTGAGGAAGAGGTGGATTGAATGTTTTGCTTGTGGTCGGGTGTATCTGAGAATGAACGTGCAAAGCATAGAGTAGGTGTGCTTGTTAGTGAAAGAATGAAACCGTTTGTAAGGGATTATGACTGTATTTCATCTAGAATTCTTTGGCTGAGATTAAAGGTAGGCTTTCATAGAATCTTCGTTGTTTCAGTTTATGGCCCAACTGAATCTGAAAATGATCTCGAAAAAGATCGGTTTTGGAATTTGTTAGATAGTGTGATTGATTTGTGTGATCCAGGTGAGAAAGTTATCGTATGTGGTGATTTAAATGGTTGGGTGGGAGTAAAGAGAAGCATGTCTGGAAATGTTTTGGGTAAGTTTGGTGATGTGAGAGAGAATGAAAATGGTAGGAAAATAGTATCTTTCTGTTTGGAGCGTAATCTCTTTGTTTCCAACTCTGTTTTTAAACATAAATTAGCTCATTTGTATACATGGGAGAATGTGCGTGAGAATAGACGAAGTGTAATTGATTTTATTTTGTACGATGAACGATTGAGAAGTTTAGTTATAGATACGCGTGTGAAGCGTGGTGCTGAATTGGGTACAAATGACCATTATTTGGTGGTATCGCGTATACGTTTGGATAAATGTTGGCGGATGAGGGTGAAAGGTATGGAAAAAATTTGTCGTGTGAAATCCAGTGTACTGCAGAATGAGGATGTTAGAGATAGGTTTGTTGAGAAAATTAATGAATCTTTGCCTGTATGTGAGCTTAATTTTGAATGCAGCATAAATGATGTGTGGTTGAAATTTAAGGATACAGTTCTTAATTGTGCAAAAAAAGTTTGTGGTGAATGTAGAATAGGCTCTTGTCCAAAGAATGCATGGTGGAATGATGAAGTAAAAGAGGCGATTGAGGAGAAAAAGAGAGCATATTTGCGTTTTCTAAATGTAAAAGATGTACCTGGAAGTTTACGAGATGAATGCTTACTAGAATACAAGAGGTTAAATAAATGTGTTAAGAGAATTGTGAGAGAAAGTAAGGCACGTTTTGATGACTTGATGAGTGAAAGATTGACAAATGATTTTAGTATGAATAAAAGAATGTTTTGGTTGAGTGTGAAGAGATTGAGAGGTGGTAATTTAAGGGCAGTGAAAGCGATTAAAAGTGCTGATGGTGAGTTATTGTGGAATGAGTCAGATGTTAGGAATAGATGGTGTGAGTATTTTAGGGCTTTATATGGTAGCATAAATGGAGGGAATGGTAGTGAAAATGTTAGAGAAAATGTTAGTGGTGATGATTGGGATATAGATGAGAGTGATGTTAGTTTTGCATTGATGCATCTGAAGAATGGTAAGGCTCCTGGTTTGGATGGTATATCGAATGAGATGTTGAAATATGGAGGTGAGAGGTTATTTGACTGGTTAGTTTATTTGTTTAGATTTTGTTTAAAACGGTGTGTGGCTCCTGATGATTGGAAACGTGCTGTCATTTGTCCTTTATTTAAAGGCAAAGGTAGTTCGAGTGAATGTACTAATTTTCGTGCGATAAGTTTGCTGAGTGTGGTAGGGAAGTTGTACGGGAAGATTCTTATTCATAAGGTACGAACCTTAACCATTTCCAAGATAAGCGATATGCAAGGTGGTTTTTTGCCTGAGAGAGGGTGTGTGGATCAATTATTTTCTCTTCGTATGATTGTTGAGAAGTCACTTGCTAAGAACAAAAAGGTGTTCTGTGGCTTTCTCGATCTTAAAAAAGCATATGATAGTGTTCATCGCGAGACTTTGTGGGATGTACTTCTACAGTACGGTATAAACGGGAATTTGTTGAGGGCAATTCGTGCGTTGTATGATGGTAGCGAGGCTGCGGTGAGAGTTGATGGTAGATTGAGTGATTGGTTTTGTATAGATGTTGGTGTGAAACAAGGTTGTGGGATGTCTCCGTGGCTGTTTAATTTGCATATGGATGTGTTGTTACGAACGGCGCTGAATGGGGTGGATGGTGTACATATTGGTGGTAGTGTAGTGCCTGCGTTAGCGTATGCGGATGATGTTGTTGTTATGGGTGAATCTGAAGAGCAATTGAGAAGAATGATTCTAAGTATAAATGAAGTAGGAAAAGGTTTAAATCTGTTATTAAATGTTGATAAATGTAAAGTGTTAGTGTTTGAGAAGAGTGATTTGGTGACCAACTGCAATGTTTCGATGAATGGTGTGAGATTGGGTCAAGTAAATGAGTTTTTATATTTGGCTAGTGTGTTTTCAAGGGATGGACGTATTGATTGTGAAATTGAAAGAAGAGTATCTGTGGGTTGCAAGGTATCGGGTGCTCTGGGAACCTTTGCTAGAAATGTGAATGTATCCAGAGATGCTCGATTGAGTGTGTATAATGGTGTTTTAGTGCCTTCATTGATGTATGGTAGTGAATGTTGGGTGTGGATGAAGAAACATGAACGTCGTATAACTGCTGTGGAAATGAGGTATTTGCGGGGTGTGTGTAGTTATACTAGAAGAGATCGTGTCCGGAATACATTGGTGTATGATGAATGTGAAATTGAGAAGAATGTAGTTAGAAAAGTAGGTATAAGTCAATTGAGATGGTTTGGGCATGTTGAACGTATGTCGAATGAGAGATTAGTGAAACAGGTATATGTTGGTGAAATTGAGGGTGAACGATTGCGTGGGCGACCTATGAATAAATGGATGAATATGATAGAAAAATTGTTGCGTGAACGAAAGTTTCCGAGTACGAGGAACAAACGTGCTTGTATGAAAGGAATTATGAATGTGGATGAAGCAAAAGTGGTGTGTCAGGATAGAAACGTTTGGCGAAGATTAATTGCGGAATGAATCTGATGATTTCAGAAAAGCGCAGGGTTTTAGATTTTAGTTTCGTTGTTTAGTAATTTCATTAGAGTGTGTACCTGTAATTGTGTGAAATTCACTTTCAAAAACAAGCTCAGGGACGACACTCCCTTCGTTTCTTATCTTTTTTATTCGTTTTCTGATCTTACATTGAGTGTTTAACTGCAATTGTGTGGAATTCACTTCCAAAAACAAGCGTAGAGCGACACTCCCTTCCTTTCTTATCTTTTAATTCGTTTTCAGTTATTACGTAGAGTGTTTAACTGCAATTGTGTGAAATTCACTTTCAGAAACATGCGCAGGGCGACGCTCCCTCCCTTTCTTATCTTTTTGTCTCATTTTCTGTGACTGCATTGTGTGGTCTTTTCTTTCATATACAAGTGTAGACTATCGCTTTCATCTTTTCTAATCTTGTAGATTCGTTATTAGATTCGTTGTTAGGAGTAAATGTGAGTAATTTGAGATTTTTTTATGCATATGTTATGTACGTTGAGGAAGGAAAATGAATGGTAAGAGAATAGGAATGATGTGATTGAAGGTTTGTTGTGTGATAATGTTTTCGAGTGTAATAAATGAATGAGTTTATATGGAGTGATCTATAAATGTGGTTGAAGTGAGGGTGGTGTGTTTGGATGAAAATGTTTGGTGATGGCTGGTTGTTTGATGGGTGTGATGAGTGAATGTTTTATGAGCGATTTTAGGGTTCGTGCTACCCCATTTGTTGGGATATAGCGTGAAGATATGTATGTATGTAAGTATGTATTCAAAATATATGAAATTACAGATTTGAGCCTGGGAGTCGTAGCTGTATATTATATATTGTGATTTTCTATTGTGCTTCCAAATAATTTTTTGTTCCATACATTTTTTCGTAAAATGCCTCGTATTTGAGTAAAAATTTGATAAATTTCAAATATGAATTATTTTTTCGACCCATTTTTGCTAAATAAATAGACATTAGAGAAATGAGATGCCGCCGTCAAAATAAAAAACAAAAAAATATTTGGATGTATAAAAGAAAATTTGTTAATTTTTTCAGAATTTGTTGATACATTTTTTTTTTATTTTTTTTATTTTTTTTTGGAGTGGATAAATTTATAATTATTTAAGAACGTAATGTAACCAACTGAAAAATCAATCGTTCCCAGCGGTGTGCGGTGGCAGTGCCGGTTTTATAAATGTGGAGGCCTAAGGCGGAAGGAAATTAGAAGCCTATGGCGGTGGGGGGGGGGGGATTATATGCCATATAAAGGTATCCAGAAGAAAAAAAATGAATATTTATATTTCAAAAATTCATAAAATGCACAGTCACGTAACGAAAATTTAAAAAAAATGCACCTACACAGGATTAAAAACATATGATTATTCAGTCAGTACCTACATGAAGCTAAAATCACAATCTCATGCTATACTAACATAAAATTATAAATTAATTATAAAATGCGAAATTTACATTAATGCAATTTCGTTTTTCTGGATTTTTCTTAATCGAACTTTGAAATTACATCATTGCAATCATTGGATTTCAAAATCTTTGCCTCTATATTTAATATGGCTAGTTATTGCAATCGCTCTCGTGCCATGGTCGAGTGTAGATAATTTTTAACTCTTTTTAAGCATGAAAAAGATCGTTCAGCGGATGCATTAAATATATTTGTAGAAGAGTAATTATATTTGGAAATGTTGCTTGTAATCTATTTTTAATAATCAATAAATGACACATATTCTTATTGACAAAGGTCGTGTTGCAATGAAATCAAAACGATTGAGTTACAAAACAAACAAGTTTTATTGTAGCAAAAACGAAGATACAACGTACGCGAGTAAATAAAAAGTATATCTGACAACAGTCCGTTTTTATAAGACAACAACAAGATGCGCACTAGCAAGTGCATAGTAACAAAAACTAAAAACTACACTAGTTGTGTAAGCGCTGCCGACGGTCGTTTATGGAGGTTGGATCGCAATGCTCGATGGATAATTATCGATAATTTTAACAATTCTTTTATGCATTCTTATCATTTTTTGTTACATAATTTATATATATAGTTATACCACCATTACCTTCTATGTGTATTATAAAACATTTTTGCGACCAGTGGTTCTCAAAATACAGGGTCCAACTTTCTTATTTTAGACGGGAACCTATTTTTTTATTCGCTTGTTGGATTCACTATTTTTTTCTGAATTCATCGACTGTAAAGCTCAGTATCTCACATTACAAAATTTTTGACAAAAATTGACATTCATTTAATTAAAATCGCATAGGAATACGTGCTATGACAGAAGAAACTGACTAATAAAATTTATTTATTTAATTTTCCAGAAAATAATTGTATTGACGTATAAAAATGAATCAAACAAACAAAAATATTATGTTTTCTTCATATGTTTTTGTCATAGTACGCTGATTCTAATTAAATTAATGTCAATTTAATATGCATTTTTGTCACAGATTTTGTAATGTGAGGGTATTGAACTTTGTAGTAGTTGTATTCAGAAAAAAATACTGAATCGAGTAAGTGAATAAAAAAAATAGGTTCCTATTTAAAATAAGAAAGTTGCGCCCCGTATTTTGAGAACCACTGATCGAAAAAATGTTTTGTTAATAGTTTTGTAATACACTTAGAAAATGGTATTTCTTTGCTAATTTAACCTATCTTGTAGCTCTTATAGTTCTCGAGATAGCAATGATAACACAACTAAATTGAACATCCTGTATTCATTTTTAAAGTAAAATTTACAGAAATAAATTGATTTAGAGAAGATTTATTGGAAAATCAGTCTTTCAACAATGTGTTATTGTTAGTTATATATATATATATATATACATACATAAATAAGACAATATTGCTATATCTTTACGTAATATCAAATCATAATATAGTTGTTTTCCAGTTTACATACATAAATTGTTGTTTTCCAGTTGCTACTACCAGTATGGTTCTCTAGGGTAGAAAGTAAATTTTACTTTCCATGGGACAAAAAGTATGACTTTTTTCTCAATTCAAGTAAGAAAATCTTTCCTTTTGGCAGGATGGTGAAAACAATTAATTTCGTGTTATTAATTTAAAATTTTAACTAAATATTTACTTTATTATTCTTTCCATAAGATATACAGAATGTTCATTTAAAGTTGCGCACTATTGCCATTTCGAGAAGTATAGGTGTAATACAGTCTGTTAAGTTAACAACTAATTTCTATTTTATAACATTACTTTAATGAGTGAAACAAGAATTTCATTAGATCAGTAGTTCTCAAAATACTTCATGAAACTATCTTATTTTATATGGGAATATATACGAATACAATTTTTAGTACCCTTGTATTACAAAATTTTTAAGAAAATTGCATATTAAATTTAATTAGCGTGTTATGAAAGAAACAAATGAACAAATGATAATATTTTTGTTTTTATGATTAATTATTGAATATCAATACGACTATTAAATAAATCTAATACTAATTTATTTTATAATACGCTGGATTTATATACGGTTTGAATTAAATGAAAGTGAGGATACTAAACTTTGTATTTGTTGAGATCAGAAAAAAATACTGAATCGAATAAACGAATAGAAAAAAAAATGATTCCCATTGGAAATAAAAAGTTGCACCCTGTATTTTGAGAACAACTTGTCTGAAAAAGTTGTTATTTCACTCATTAAAGTAGTCTTATAAAATAGAAATTGTTTGCTAATTTAACCGATTTCGTAGCTCCTATACTTCTCGAGATAGAAATGGTGCGCCACTTAAAATGTATAGGTACATATTTTAAGAAAATTCTATAATAAATATAAAATGTACTATTCCAATTTAGATTCGAAATATGTAAATTCATATGTTAATAATATAATATTTAAAGTTTACCTTTATTGCCTTTTCGGCTACCCATTTTATTATTTTAGAAATGCGTATAACATATATTTCTGTACATACGTCTACACAGGGAAAAGGCCGAGGGCTGAGTCTCATGTTAGTTTCAGTTTATACCACTAGCAGCGGTAGCTCGCGCCTGCTACTAGAGCCGGATTTTCTTGTAAATAGTGTTTAATTTGGGGGTTAAAATTAGTACTAAATATAAATATATTTTTACAAACAAGGGCTTATTATAAAGATAAAAGTACAATCTATGTTGCTGTGTTGAAATTTGCAGTTTTTATTCATTTATTGATTAACATTGATGTGAAGTTATATAAGTTTACAACATTGTAAAAACAAAATTAAACCTAAAACAAAAATTTCTACACATAACAGACCCAGATTCAAACTTTGAATGCAATTTAAAAAAAAAAATTAAGTTGTTTTGACCATATTTAGTCAAATATCGTCTCCTATTCAAAAGCATTTTTATGCTGCGCGCAACCTAGTTACATTACCCTTTTAAAATCATGATTTACTCGAAAAGGATCAAATTTCCAGAATAATTACAACGAAAAGAAATTTCTTAGAATTTACCAAAGAATACGTGTGATTTTCCAAAAATTTAAAAACGTATCAAAAAATTCTGAAATAAATTGCACGTATTACTTGATAAACCCTAATAATTTCTTGTTACAATAAATTTCTTCATAGGTTGCTTTGTTTTAGAGTAAAAATTTATAATTGTCACATATTAATTATTTTTTCGATCCACTTTTGCTAAAGAAAGGTAACTTTTTAAAAAAATTGACAGGAGACAAAATATATCTGTTTCAAAAAACACAAGCCCAAGCATTTTTCAACTTTAATTTTTTTAAATAATCTTTGTCCAGACAAATGGCCAAAACACCCCAAAATTATAAAAATGGTTAAATTTCTTGAAAGATTTGGCAGTAATATCTGATATATATTTTTTTTTCTTGATTAATGACATGAAATTGTTCATTTTGGTTTGGTATGAGATAGTAGGGTGTTTATAAGTGTTAGGATCATTAGTTTTCTGGAGAGGTTGTCTTCTTTGTATTGATGTGAAGGTGGTGTGTTGTGGGTGTGGTGTCGTTATCTTCTGGTGGTATGGAAGCGTTGTGGTCCTGGGCTGATCATGTCTTCGGGTTGAACGTGATAAGTGCGTGCAAATAGAATGGAGATGAGAATGAAGATGTGATTTAAATAGTTATTGTTATACCAGCGGATAGAAGTGTGAGAAGTTACTTAAATTGGGGAAAATTAATTAAATTAGAGGAGCGGAAATATGTAGGATGCAAAATATGTATAGAAATAGGTTATAATTTGCAGGCTATATATGAGTAGAGTACATTAGAGTTAAACAATATAATATTTGAGAATTTTTGACATGATATATATATATATATATATATATATCACCCCTACCACTAACATCTTTGGGGACCGTTATTTGACGGCTAGTAACCGCACTTCACGCTCATAAATATATCACTTACCGAGATCTGCTTCGGTAAAGTGCCACACCCAGTAACGGGTAAAAGGCGTGATGATATATATATATATATATATATATATATATATTTCTAGCCACAGATTTAAAAAGCAAAATTTTAAAATTTCGAAGTTAAAAAGAATGCTTGAGTTGGTTTATTTTACATTTGGACGGCGGCATCTCGTTTTTTGTCGAAAAATTGATATATTTTGTCTCTTGTAAATTTATCTAAAAAGTTACTCTTCTTTAGCAAAAGTGGGTCGAAAAAATAATTAATATAATAATAATAATAATAAACTTCTAGAAAAATAGTCAAAACAAGTCAAGATCATAAAAATCATCAATTTCGCAACTAGATAAATTTGATCATATCCTTTAAAAAAAATTTTGACACTTAAAATTTTGGAGATGGTAGTCCGTTTCTCAGAGAATGGCCCATATATACACATAAGAGAAACAAAGTTAAATTTTTACATGCTAATTTGCCTAAAAAGACTTATGATCGAAGTGGCGAAAGAAAAAAGTGAATCAAAATAACTTAATTTTATGTCAATACGTTAGTTTGAAATAAAAATTGATTTGTTTTTCCTTCTCCACCTCGATCAAAAATCTTCTTATGGCAAATTAGCATTGTTTCTTCTATGTGTAATATAAAAATAAAGACTCACTTTTGCTAAAGAAGGTTAACTTTTAAATAAATTAACAAGAATCAAAATATTTCATTTCGACATGCAACGAGATGCCGCCGACAAAATGAAAAAAAAAACTCAAGCATTTTTTCAACTTTCAAATTTTGTTTTTTAAATCTGTGGCCAAAACACCCCAAAATCATAAAAATTATCAATTTCGCCACTCATATTTGAAAACTAGATACTTTTCCAATTTTTTATGCCCTTCAAAAAATTCAAATTTTGGAGAAGGTGGGGTGTCCGTTTTCCATAGAATGGCCCATGATTTTACAATCTTGTATACGTATATACCATGTGTCCCAATCAGGTTTTTGTAATTAAAAAGTGTCCGGCGAAAAATTATGCAACCAAATTTTATATCACAATACCGCCAACATCCCTACATCTTATTTTATATAGATTATTTAATTTTAATAGCGTAATTTAATGATATTACTACAAATACTTCTTAATTTTTCGCCTACTCTTTTATTACTATTGACGGAAATTGGAAATGGAAATTTTAATGTCACTGCCATCTGTCAGTCTCACTATAAATATTTTAATTTTGCTGTTTCTTACGAAGTACTCAGATATTTGTTTTGTACTGCACCCGTCATAATACTATATATATATATATATATATATATATATATATATATATATATATATATATATATATATATATATATATATATATATATATATATATATATATATATATATATATATATATATATATATATATATATATATTATACATATACACAGTGATGACCCCGACTCTCAAATATAGGACTTTAACATGTAAAATCATATTGTTTTAATTTCCTACTTCTCTAATTATTTAAAACAAAAAAGCTTCAAATAAAAGTTTTAGGGCATAAAATACGAAATTAATTTTGCATGCTTTGTAACGGAACAAATTAGATCTGAAAATGCTATGAAATTTAAACAAAATTTAACAAATGTTTGAAGTTCAATCTGTCAAAACTATTGAAAATAAATTCTTTATTTATTATTTCATTTATTTTGACAGATAAAACATCAAACATTTGTTTAATTTTGTTTCAATTTCATGGCTACTGATAGTACAATCTAATTTGTGTCGTTACAAAGTAAGTAAAATTAATTTTGTTTATTGGTTCAGATGCAGAATTTTATGCCCTAAAACTTCAAAATTTCATGCTTTTTTGCTTAAAATATTTAAGGAAGCAGGATATTACAAAATTATAATTTTACATGTTAAAGTCCTATGTTCGAGAGTCGTGGTCACTACCCTAGTTAATAACTAGGCGGGGGGCATGTACCTCTCCTTGCCGCCCCTGCGGACGCCCATGGTAACATACCAAGGTGATAAAGATGCGAGTTTCTCTTTACCAGTTATTGTTGACTTGCTGAAGTTGGATAACAAATAATAAAATCTACATTTTATTAAAACAACCTAATAAAAACTCTGTAAAATATACGCAACGTATTAATTAAACAACAAATAATAAATTAATAACATAATATTTTCGGGCTAGACATCCTCGAATATTACTCAAGCATCATTATTACCGACTATTTACGAACTATCCTTAAACTACGGAATTTAGAGTAAATAGTACTAGGTAGCAATAAAAAGTTAATGACAAGTGCATCAAACGCTTGTGCGAGTTTCAAATGGTGAATAACACGGCATGTCTTACGACCAAATTCAGAGAAGTATCTCACACTCAACTTACACTCATCTCACACTTAATTTGCACTCAATTGGTAAAAATTGGGTAACTTGAAATTCAGAGACATTAGGGTACTCAAATTTAAGTGACAAATGAGAGAGAATTAAGTGTAAGTTGAGTAACATCTAAGTGTAGTCTACAGGTACCTTACACGTTACTCAAATCAACAGAAATATATTATAATAAAATTATGAATTATTGTTTTTCCTAAAAAAATTAATTTAAATAATTTTTAAAGATTTGTCAACGCTATTTTACAAAAATTTTGCGATATAGACTTAAATTATAAATGTTTGTACTTCTGAATCAAGAAGGTTTTTTTTGAGGATATTAAAATGGATTCTGATTTTTTGGAATTTTTTCAACCAAAATGATCAAGTCTTTTTACCAGTTCCACGGTGTGTTAAAAACGGTATTACATATCAGTGGCGTACGTAGAATTTTCTTAATGGAGGGGTATAAATGGTTAAACAATTGTATTTAAGTTTCTTTTCTTTTTTAAGTTATCTAATTTGCATATTATAATTCGGTTTCCTATGAAAGTGCCTTCAAAGGGAGGGGGATCAGGACTCCATGGACACTCCCCATGCGTACGCCACTGATCGGTATATAGTTTTTGTTTTCTGAGAAACGCTAACACAATCATTTTGCTTGCATTCTATTATATCTTTATTGCGCTCGGCTAATTATCTCAGGCAGACTTTTTCGTCTGCCTACATGTATTTTTTATCAATTAAAGGATTTTCACTATTTAACTCAACAATAATAAAAATTAACCTTAAAATTTGTTTCACTAAACCTGTCAAATGACATCAATGCGCAAATATAGTAAACTGACGTCATTATATTATGACGTTTTAATTTAAACTACAAACTCACGTGAGTGACCCATTTGTTTATTTATTTGAATACGAAAATGAGTCAGAAATGAGTGTAAGTGTAACTCTCACTCCAGTGAGTGACAACTAAGTCGAAGTTGAGTTGAGTTTGTGTACTCATTGCGTTATGTCTTTGAATTTGGGCCTTAAAGACGCAGTCTAATCAATACCTTGCATATGATTGTTTCTTATAAATCCTGTTTATTATACTATCAAATGTGAAATTATAGGTTGCGTATAACAGATTAATAAACATGTACACGAACATTAATAAGATATTCGTCTTTTTCTTGCTTATAGGTGCACTTTGGTGATAAAATATTTGCAATTACATGAAAACTAATAAATAAAATTATGATCCGATGTTTTTCACAAAATCTTGATTAGATAATCTTATAATTCAAAATTTAGATTATATAAATACACCATTTAAGGGCGCGCCACGAAACCCTTTTAAGCTGGTCATTTTCGTCTATTTTTCTGTACAAATTTACGCAAAGCGAAACATAAATAAAATATAAATAGAATCGTTATAGTTTCTAGATTACCCAATGCTAAAAGAGAATATTAGTAAATTAACATGCGTTGCAGTAGAAGTGAAAGAAGATAGAGAGAAATTAACGAAATTGAAATGCATATTTTTTTGAAATTTGCTTATTTTATAGAAATATTTTTTGGAATAATGCAATTTGAAATATGTTTTCTTTTATTATGTGAAATAATTTTTATTGTAGATTGCATAATTATTTTCAATTTAAATTGTAGTTATTAACGACAGACATGTAAAACAACATTTAGTCTATATTGGTTTATAATATGTTTATTAATTAATATTAATAATATATTTTGGACAGAGTTATTGATAATAACACTGTCCCAACAATCATTATTCTATTATTGCTTCTTCGCTTAGAGACGATTCCCGAGCAATGCCGAAAAAGGCTGAGTGCTACTCTATGATAGTGGAAGTAAATATTGATATCACATTCTAGACATAACTGTTAAGGTGAACCATACGGACTGAAGTTAGTATCACAACGATGATTTGCCTTGATCTCTTTGAAACGAAATATTATTCTTATTATGATTGAAACTTATTATGTATTGTACATAATTTTAAAGCCAATACTTCAAAGTATGGTAATAAAGTTAATACCATTAATGTTATGTACGAATGATAAAAGAAATTACACTCAAAATTTGAAATTATTTCTCAAAAATGTGATGAACAATTTTAATTAAAAAATTCTCTATATTTAAGTATCTGATCTTCTATAACATAGTAAATTTTTATCCTATTTGTTCGTGGAAGTATGGAGAAAAAAATTAAAATATGCCAAAAAACGCTCAAAACAGGACTTTTTTGTGAATTTTTTGTTTTCTCTTAAAACCACTGCGATCAAATTAGATACAAATTTACTATATTATAAAAGACCTAATTCTTAATTATAGACAATTTTTCAATTAAAATTAATAGTCACATTTTTGAGAAAATTAGATTTAAAATTTTGATATCATGATCTTTTACACTTCAATTCCAATTTATTTGTATCATAAAAATGGGATGGCTAGCTCAGTGGTATGAAGTCGGCCTGTGGATCCTGAGGTCCCTGGTTCGATTCCCACAGGCGACAAATTTTCATAATTTGAAAAAGCTATCCCTGTGGCTCCTCCACCACTAACATGTTTGGGGGCCGTGATTTGACGACTGGTAACCGCACTTCACGCGCAAAATATATCACTTACCGAGATCTGCTTCAGCAGAGTGCCACACCCAGTAATGGGTAGAAGGCGTGATGATATATTTATTTATTTATTTATAAAGATTAAACATTCTTGTCCAAACACATATCAAAAAGCTGAATGTTCAGAGATTATGTAGTACTACTTGTTTCTTATTTGGATAAGATTAAATATATGAAATATTTTTTTGAAATTTGAATTTATTGTTGGTTCTTCGCGAAATTCTTATTTTCTACATGTGATGTGGGCTTTCACGTACACTCAGCGTTAAAATGATCGGGAAGAATGACAGCTGTCATAATCATGTGTGTCAAGATGTACTTCATAGAGATATATGAAAATATATAAGCATTTCATAATTTGTTTTGTTTTAATATTCAAAGTTATAATAAAATATTTCATCAGTTTTAGATAAGCATACTAGTAGAACAGGATAATTTGAAGTTCTGGAATGTATTATTTATTTTCAACAAAAAAGTTTTTTATTGTACGGTTATAGAAAGTAATTCATTTCTAACGTCAAACATTTTATCAAAATAAAATTCATAACAGGATGAAAGGAATGTGATTTCATTATTTGGACACCTCAGAATATAGAAGTAGAAACAATAAAAATTGATGAGGAGTTAGTTCAATGGATGCTTCCAATATTAAAGAAATTGTATGTGAAGGAACTTGCTCCAGAAATAATTGATTCACGAAAAGAAAGATGTATGTCGATCAGGAATATGCCACAGAATCCATAGAAACAGTTAATGTTTGATTTTTCTGTCAAATACTTTTTCTGACGCTCGATAAAATCAAAGAATTTCTTTAGCAAAAATACATTTTTTGCCGCTCATGTGAGTCAGAAAAATTAAATGACATAATGGGTAAATATTCCGGCGATTGAAGAAAAAATGGCATATTTTATGTGCAGTGAAAGTGACGTTTTGTGCTTCATCTGTAGTAAATGGACGAGTGCACAAAAAGTTTCAATTCAGCTCCTTATAAAATAATATACTATTATATATGATTATGTATAACAAATAAAAATATAAGTAATGGTTATTATTTTTATATTATAATATCAAATAAAATAATATGTTTGATTAAATTTTAGTTTTTATTGTGTTGGCATCATATAGAAATATTTCCTGTGATTTAAAATAATTCTCTTGAAAATCTTCGAAAGAAAATGATGATGACAGATACATATTTTAATTGAATTTTTCTTATTTTGACATAAATACAATTTCGGTAACCTAGGAAATCGTTGATATTTTTTCAGAATCCCAAATTACACAACACTACAAAATTATTTTGACATTCAGTTAAGATTCAGCAGAACGAGTTCAATTTGACATATTATAAACACAAAAAAGTTCAGGCTCAAGTTCAATGTTCAGCTGAACTTAAGTTTAAACCCTCACTGAAAAACCGGGCATTAAACAGTCGTTTAATTTATTATAATAACAATGTAGGCGATGGTTGAACTTGACTTAAACCAAGTAAAATGACGGTTCAGGTTCAACGCAAATTTGAACTGAGTTTAAGGTTTAAACTGCACTGAAAAACACTTTGAACCTTGAACTTGAACCGATGTTTGAGTTTAAACCGGCACTGAAAAACCGGGCATCAGATATACATAAATTTCCAAAATATATATATTTTTTTATGCAAATACACATAACAAATAGACAAAAAATGGGGTAATGGCTCAGTGGTATCCGAGTCGGCCTGTGGATCCTAAGAACCTTGGTTCGATCCCCACAACCGACAAAACATTTTCATCAATTTAAAATTACCCCTGTGGCTCCTCCACCACTAACATCTTTGGGGACCGTGATTTGACTGCTGGTAACCGCATTTCACGCGCATAAATATATCACTCACCGAGATCTGCTTCGGCAGAGTGCCACACCCAGTAATGGGTAAAATGCGTGATATATTTATTTATTTATATTTTAAATAGACAAAAAAATATTTAAATTTGCGAAATAAATTATTAGTCCTTGAATTGAAGAGGAAGGACAATCTTCGAATAACTCTTTCATAAATTGACACCATTTCTTCAATAAATTCCGATTTAACAGTTTTACTGTTTTTAATTTCTAATATTTTGTGTTTGTGTATGCTTAATAAACTTAGATTACTGAATAGTTATAATAGGAACATGCATTGCCGTCTATATGTAGAGGCCTGGAACAGCGAAGCGCAAGCGGCTGTGACGTCACAGCGTGTGGCCCACGAACGCGTTTGTCTTCCATATACTACCATGTTAAAATTCTGTTCCTAACGTATAAACTAGCTTCTATCTCGTTAAATATCAATGATATTGAAATTAAGTACATAACATAAAATGTGCTTCTCATAAAGACGAATCAATTGGATATTTTTTATTTTCAAAATCTAGTTTGGCTCACGGAAAAACATGACTTGTTTCTTCTTTTGTACTTTCTAACATGTATTTTAAAAACTATATAAGGCTTTACCTTGACGGTTCACTTCATTGCCAAAATGTACGGACTGTCAGAAGTTTCTTGTACACAATCGTGAAATGATAACAGAATGTGGCAGCTTCACAAATGAGTACTTAAAAATAATTGATAGGGGTGAACTTAAATGGCCTAAAGATTTTCTAGTTAATATAGTTTCAAATGTATATCAAATATTTCAAATAATAATTAGCAATAGCGATTATAAAAAAATGTTGTTATCAGTTAAAATCAGAGGCAATTTTTGAAAGAAATATGTATAGAAAATTAGGAAAGTATACTTCAACAGAAATTTTTATTTGCAAATGTGGTAAAAGTAATGATAACTTCAGTAATGAAGCAAAATGTGAAATATTTTACTAAATAATTATACAAAAATAAAAAATAATAATATGGAAAATACTACCAAAAGAAACCGTAAGTTAGAATGTCTCAGTCAAAATAAGTGATTGTGTTAATTTTTTAAAATATACATAATTATTATTAATTAAAAAGTTTATATTTTTTCTTTTTTCTTATTTTAAGAGTGACTTTTTATTTTGTACCTGATTGTGTGCTGTGTAAAATAAATATATCAAATATTTAATTATAGAATACTGCATGTTTTTATTTCATTATTATGTACTAATTTATGGATACTATATATATGATTGGTGAAAATTTACGAGTTATATACTTTTAAAAATGTATATTACAAAGTACAAAAAAGGAAACAGTAATGTTTCTCCGCAAGCTAGACTAGATTTTGAAAATTAAAATAGCCATTTGATTCGTCTTTACAAGAAGCACATTTTATGTCATGTACATAATTTCAATATCTTTGATAGTTAACGAGATAGAAGCTAGTTTATATATTACGAACAGTATTTTAACACGAGAGCTAATGTTAAACAGACGCGTTTGTAGGCCTCACGCAGTAACGTCACAGAAACGCTGTTCCAGGCCTCTACATATAGACGGCAATGGAACATGTCGCTTGCTGACCATGAGAATACTACTAGAAATTTAATTTGAGCTTGAATTTTTATTTTGTGTATATATACATATACAGGGTGGTATCCGCGACTCTCGAACATAGAACTATAACATGTAAAATCATATTGTTTCAATTTCCTGCTTCCCTAATTATTTAAAACAAAAAAGCTTCAAATAAAAGTTTTAGGGCATAAAATACGAAAATATTTTGCTTGCTTTACAACAGTACAAATTAGATCTGAAAATGACTCAAATTGCCTCAAAATTATCGATAGATATGAAATTGAAACAAAATTAAACAAATGTTTGATGTTCAATCTGTGAAAACTGTCAAAATAAATTCTTTATTTATTATTTTATTAATTTTTGACAGATAAATCGTCAAACATTTGTTTAATTTTGTTTCATTTTCATCGATAGTTTTGAGGCAATTTTCATCATTTTCAAATCTAATTTGTGTCGTTACTAAGTACGTACGCAAAATTAATTTTGTTTATTGGTTCAAATGTAGAATTTTATGCTCTAAAACTTTTATTTCAAGTTTTTTTGCTTAAAATATTTAGGGAAGCAGGAAATACAAAAATATAATTTTACATGCTTAAAGTCCTATGAGAGCCGTGGTGACCACCTTAGTTAATAATCAGGGGCGCCCTGGCTTGCCCCCCCCTGCGTACGCCCATGATGGTAGTTTGATCACGTATTTGTTTCTCCAATAGGTTACTAGATGTAGACCAAAAAAAATAGTTAGCGATTTTATTCTTTTATTTTTACGGAAGTAATTTACGAAAATATTACAATATACTTTTTATTAACTTAGCGGTTAATAGAAAATATGTTGTAATATTTTCGTTCTATCTACTTTGTTCTGTTTCTTCTATAACTTTTCTCCGCATTCTTGGTCTAGTTTTTATTGTGGCATTTTGTAATTTATTTTCATTCTAAAATTTTCGAATAAAAAGTACATTTTTTAAATCCCATATAAAATCTAATGGTGTTAAATTGGGAGATCTAGCGGGCCACTATAGCCCGTGTATTGTGAGTAGAAGCTCCGTCCTGCTGAAACCACATATTTTGTATTTGACGAAGTAACCATGTATCTAAAATATCTTCGAAGTCATTTTGTAACATATTTAAATATCTTGGGCCATTTTAATTTTCGTTGAATATGAATGGGCCGATTAGTCGAGTTCCTAGTGTATCACATGATACATTGAAATCAAATCTAACTTGATGGCGTAATTCTTTTATAAATGTAGATTTTCTGTAGAGCAGTTATGATTAATGTGTCTATTTTAATAACCCATTATTTGAAATGTATTCATCAGAAAATAAAAGATTAAATTTAAATTGAAAATTATTTGCACATTGATTTATAAACCACTGACAATAACATAATCATCTCATATTATCACCTAGCGAAAGTCATTATCATATTTTGCATTAATAGGGATGGTAATTATGGATTAATAAAAATAATTACATGGAATATCAGAACAATGCTTAAACCAGGGAAGATGCAAGAAATTTCGAATGAACTAATATGAAATAAGTAATAGAAACGAAGGCTTATAAAATACAGTATTCAGGGAACAGGGAATGAAAATGTAGGAAAGGTGTTGTATTTATAATGGTAGGAGCAGCAAGGGAAAAGTTAATAAAATGAACAAGAGAGCAGGAAATTTCATAAAACTAATAGCCCTTGATAAATTCCTATGTTTACCCTTAACGAGCACCACCCAGTCTATATACAAGATGTTCATTTTCAATGGCGTACCATTGCTATCTCGAAAAGTATAGGAGCTACGGCCTCAGTTAAATTAGAAATTTCTATTTTGTAAGGCTACTTTAATGAGTGAAACAAGAATTTTTGTATACCACTGTTTCTCAAAATATGGGGTGCAACTTATTCAGGATTCTTTTCTGAATTTAACAAATACAAAGTTCAGTACCCTCACATTACCAAATTTCTAAGAAAATTGCATATTAAATTAATATTAATTTAATTCATATCGCAGAGGAATCAACGTGCTATGAAGAAAAAATGGATATAAACTTTTATTTCATGAAATTCTTAATAAAATAGTCGTATTGACATATAATAGTTAATCAATAAAAAAAAATAGTATGATTTGTAATTTTTTTTTCTTTTGCAGTTTTTCTATTTCACAGTAAGTTATTTTATTATATTCTTTATTAAAGTAATAGCATAATTTCAAATATGCAACATATTTCGGATTAAATTATTTAAATCTTTCTTCCGAGTGAGAATATTTTTTAACATTACTGTATGTTTCAGCATCAAGCGCATCAGCACATCAGTTAAATATATGATAGATCAGTTAAGGAAATGAAATTTTTAAGAATACAGAAATTTTTTATTTTTAATAAACAACCAAACAAGTATTTTTGAATGTATGTAAATCTAAAAACAAAAATCACATGCTAAATTCATAAGTTTTTATACTATAAATAAATTATGACATTATTTATTTTAACTGTATTCATTATTAAATGTTTTTACTTTTTGAAGATGCATACTCATTATATCATACCAAAATTGTAAATAGTTACTTTAGCAAAACGCTTTACTTAGTTAATGAAGCAACTATTTCATGATAACAACATTATACTACGAGTGACAACGATTAGTAATTTTAAATGTTCTTAATAGTTTCAATTCAGTGTTTCCTCTATAGGAATAACTAACACAAATGAAAGCTCTTGTTCATTTTTCATCTCAAAATATACTCAGAAGCGTAGAGATTTGTACCATTTTATATTACGTACCATGAACTGTAACTGACCGTCCCAAGTGTTGAGATTTCCTAAAGATACGCAACCTAAAAAATCACTTACAGTTCGAGGTTAGTCTGCTACTTTTTACAGTACTTACACAAATAGAACAAAAAGAAAATATGTTTTAAAATTAAAAGCTGTCAAATTGTTGTCAAAATAAACAGGATTTTGATCGATAAGTAAATTTTATGTCGGATTTTACAAACTTAAGTCAGATTTTCTTTATTTAAATTAAATTATTTTTGGAGTCGTATGTCAAAATTCATACATTTTTTGAACTTTTCATTAATTAGTAAAAAGATTCAAATTTCTAACAACATAATAATGATATACTCAAATTGCAATATTCATTTCGTATTTTTACTATTATTATTATTATTTATATCACTTTCACGTATTAATTTAAAATTATGGCTAATTTTACAGTCTTTTAACCAGCTTCTACATAATTGATGTAGTTTTGTTAATAATTCAACAATTCTATTATTTTGGTTGATAAATGATATAGTTTTTATTTGACTGTAGATGAAGGTGAAAGTGGTAAAAGATTATTCGGAATTCAGTCAATATAAAATATTTGAACTAAAAAATATTAGTTTTTAGAGGAAAATTGCAAATAACATTTTATGTTCCAAATATTTTTGCTAACATCTTTTATTTGAAACTTTTTTTCGTAACTGATTCCATTTCCGTAAAAAAATGGAATTTCTTGTTTTGTGTGTCGAATAAACTTCCTCTTCCGGTTTTTCAATTTCATTCAAAATCAACTCAGCTCTTCGTATTTTCATGACACTTATAATTACCAAGTTTCTTTAACAAGTTGTACGGAAACACATCCATCCATTCATCCATCCATCCCTACAAACACACACACATACACACACATACACACCCACCCACACACACACATACACACACACACAAGCGCGCGCGCACACACATACACACACACAGGCATCATTGAGAAAATGATCAAAACGGATTCAGTGGACCTCAAAAATACGTATTTCCGAGAGAATCTCGGTAACGATTTTTTTCACGATTACAATACTTCCTTATACTGTGTATAAGAAAGTAAAAATAAAAAAAATGACTGAATTCCGAATAATCTTTTATCACTTGGGAATTTCATGTCAAATATTTTATTGACCAAATTATAATAATAGTGAAATGATAAAAAAAGTTGTCTTTTTGACGCAATAAATTTAACAGATGAAAATAAAGCAAATTAAATGTTCGTATCAACAGTAATAATAGAAACTATAAATTATAAACTTAAAAAAATAACTATAAGCTCAGATTATGAATAGAAAAACTTTTGCTGCCTTTGCTTCACTCAGTTGGTTCCTTAATTTAAAATTCACTAAAATGAAGTCGAGAAAACACGCTCTATCATGTAGAAGAAGCTGTAGCACTTGTTATAATACGAATTTCTTATTTCTTCGTGTTAGAAACTCTGTTATTTTAATATGTAATATATAACCAATAATATGTAGTATCACAAAAGGTACCGATATACCAATATAATTTCAAATTTCAAAATTGTTAATGTTAAATTTATACTAGATTCACCGAATTTATCTTTGAGGAAACTTAACGCTAGTTCTTTTTTTTTAACTGTCAGAGATATTAAAGAAACCATAAATATTTAGGTTTTTTGTCTCTTATAAATATTATCTTGTACAAAGATTGTAATCAGTGCAGTACAAAATAAATTAAAATTTAAATATTAATGTCAGTTTCACACATATTTTTTTATAGGTCGGAACATGATTTTATGAAATGATATGTCACACAATAATATTCTGATTTAAATCAACGATTTTAATTTTTTTTTAAATCATGTGATTTTAATCGCGATTTAAACCAATGATTTAAATCATTCACACCCTGAATGAACATTCAGATGATCAAGTCTTTTTTTTAATATTGACAACTTTAGGTGAAAATAATTCAATTCAGTTATATCAACAATTATGTACTGTGTATGGGATGGCTAGCTCAGTGGTATGAAGTCGGCCTGTGGATCCTGAGGTCCCTGGTTCGATTCCCACAGGCGACAAATTTTCATAATTTGAAAAAGCTATTCCTGTGGCTCCTCCACCACTAACATGTTTGGGGGCCGTGATTTGACGACTGGTAACCGCACTTCACGCGCAAAATATATCACTTACCGAGATCTGCTTCAGCAGAGTGCCACACCCAGTAATGGGTAGAAGGCGTGATGATATATTTATTTATTTATGTACTGTGTACTTTGTTACTTCACGAGCTTTTGATGGAATTACGATCAGAATAAAAATACATTTGATAACAATAATAAATGTCTAAAACATGAACAATAAATTGACGCTATCTATCGGTAAAGTCCCCCATATTTACTCACTACATCTATGTGTTATAAGTAATAATTTTTGGTTTTTAAATACAAGATAAATATTGTATCTAAAAGGATTTTATTTGCAAAAATAATAAAAACTAAACCCTAAATATTGATCTATTCCACCCCTCCCCTCTGGGCTACCATGGTTTCGTAACATATATTTTATGTGACTTGTGTCATAAAATTAATTTAAAATTTTTTTAATTAATTTTAACGATATTTTGAAAAAAAAATAAAGTAAATGTATTTATCCACAACTATTAAATAAATGAAATAAATAAATATATCATCACTCCTTCTACCCATTACTGGGCGTGGTACTCTGCCGAAGCAGATGTCAGTAATTGATATACTTTACGCGTTAAATGCGGTTACCAGCTGTCAAATCTCGGCCCTCAAAGATGTTAGTGGAGGGGGAGCCACAGGAGTAGTATTAATGTGGTGAAAATGTGTGTCTGCAGTGGCAATCGAACCAGGGTTCTCAGGATCAACAGGCCGACTACAAATAATACCTTAATTATGCACCTGACTCTAAATATATACATAAAGCTGCTCATATTAGATTTATGTAATATGAGAGTTCATATTCCACTACATATTTACATCGAATAGCAATCAAATATTTTCTCTTCATTTAAGCACCTGGGGGTCTATTCTAATTTACATAGCCACTGTGGCAACGGTAGCCACATCGCTAAACAACAAGGATCCACCTGGCGGTATAAATAAAAAAGTTAGTACGACGTCATCATTTACCAACATCGCAAATTTATAACGGGAGCTGGATAGGTCCCGCTATTGTCGTAGCCGCACCCATTGTCATTCGATGTTTGGTTTTCTTCTGATTTGTTTATTTATAATAATTTTCTTTAATGGCAGATATAGAACTCAAATAGAAAATGCATTTATATCATAGAACGGAAAAAATTTGACAATTAGGTCATGAATATTAATTTATAAATAATAGGGTTGACAACTATACTATATTTTTAATAGCCCCTGGTTTGTCGTATTCTGATCCATGACAGATAGAATTAAGGTTATGTTTTACTATTTTGTTCCGTGAACTTTACTGAAATAGTTTTACATAAAGTGTAGTATTTCACTCGGTAATAATGGTTATATTATTTGCTCATTAAATAATATATTTACTCTGCATTTTGTTGACACAGCTTAAGTATTTCAGGTGACATTTAGTAATTTTCTTTTAGAATAAAAATTTCAATAAGCTTTTAGAATCTATATACTTTCTTTATTCCTTTTGTGACAGCACTACATAATTTTATTGAAAGTAGTCCCACAAGTTATCGGTATCTATTATGTATGCAATGTAATAAATTAATAAATAAATGTACCTGTACTTTGCACTCCTAACAAAGGTAATAATATAACTGGAATCAATCCTGTGACATATAAAGGTATGCATTCAGAGACCCAATATCCTGCCATTAAAACTAAAACGAACAAGCAGCGAATCTTCTTTTCAAAACTTATTAGAAATACCAAAGCAGATATACAGGGCCATATTAACAAAATAATTCCTCTCCGATAAAATCCTATAAACTTTAGAATTACAATACACCAGTTCTTGTCCCTAAAATTAAAAAAAAAATTAATTATATATTTTATTTGCGCGTATTTACACTTCTTACTGATTATCTGTTGGATCCTGCATTTTCTCTGTATTATGTCAATGTCAATAACTATCTGATTAGAACTTGTTTTGTTCAAAATAGCTTTTTGTTGTAACACCTTTGATTTAATTTTTCATACTATATCATATTCAAATATAAACCAGTTTTAACAACTATTTAATAATTTACATTTTGTAATGAACGAAAGTACCGTAAAATAGTGAATTGTACATACCGGGTCTCCAAAGAAAACGACGTACCCCTATTAACTTCTTTCTTTATAAAGACATCTAAATGAAAATTTATATGCGTAAACTTATCATATGTGGCATCATTTTTATGTATAAATTATACACATGTCACTTTCAGTTTAACCGGACTTTCATCATATAAATTGTGTTCCTCTAAAAGTACTTCCATTCTAAATTTCCAGTGACTAAAATTATTTTAAATTACACATCATATAAATTGTGTCCCTCTAAAAGTACTTCCATTCGAAATTTCCAGTGATATATTATTTTCATCAAATATCCACATGCCCGTGTCTGGGCCCATAACCTGACGAAAGTAAGACATGTTTGACTATAAAGTTGTCACCACTATTAGAGAATCATTACACAACTTTAAAGATAGACTTAAAGAAGAACTGCATTTATTTGTCCATAATTTTTAATAACATTAGCACAACACACTGCTATCAAATTATAACTAACTTGAAAAAATTTGATTTGTGACACATTATTGTACTTAGAATTTAACATGGAATTAAAATAAATATATATATATATATATATATATATATATATATATATATATATATATATATATATATATATATATATATATATAAGTTATAGTGCCACATTATGATGACATAAACACTATCATATTATATTCTCACACTATTTGCTGACTATTAAATGTCACGTAGTTTAGTTTTCCTTAGATAGAATTGTTAAGATAAAGTCAGTCTAGATTCAGAACTCATATTGTAATGACATAAATAATTGTAGTAATAAATAAACTTTTTTAAAAGTGACTTGTTGTTAATTGAAAGTTAATTGGCACAGTCCTGGTAGGATTAGCTAAAACGGATTAACGAATATAATCCGGTTCACTCCAGTGATTTATTTGGCTTCTCGAACATTATTCGTGGTAAAAAATAGTGTCAGAAAATTCAACACTACGTCATGGTGAATACCCGTGAACCACACAACAACAAGTAACATACAAGTCCATCAACGAAGTCGTCTTCTGGAGCCCAGCTGAACGCACATCAGCCGCCCAGCCTTCTTCGCAAGAAAATCCGCAGCCAGCATCAACTTCAGGGCAAATGACGCGTGTGCTGTTATTTCTGCTGTGAGTACTATTTATGTTTCTTAGAGGAAATTTAAATTATAACTCAGATTCGAGTACAAATTCTGAATCCGACTCCGATCTCGAAGATCGTAATCAAATCTCAAATCTACAAACTAAAATTCCAATTATATTAAAACAATCTTTTTTACAAGTTACCGTTAACCAAATAACAATGGCTAACGAATTAAGAAAAGAATACTTGGATATGATTCCAGAATTTAGAGGTGAACGCGAACTTTTACCTAGATTCATTGAAATCTGCCAAAAATTAGTTACTAAATTTTATATTGCAACAAACCCTGCAGATTTTCAAAATGAATATCTTATGAGCACTATTACAGCAAAAGTAAAAGGTGAAGCAGCTGTAAACATATCCAGTTGTGTAATCAAAACTTGGAATGATTTAAAAACGGCTTTAGTAAGCACATACGCGGACAAACGCGATAGCTACACTCTTTGTCTCGAAATGACCGAACTAAAGCAAAACGATAGAGAATCTGTATTTGAATATTACAATAAATTACAACAGGTCTTAAATTTGCAAATATCGTACATTCAAACAAATTCTGCAGATGGCGAAGCAGAAGTTTTAATTACATACTTTCAAAATTATGCTTTAAGAATATTGTTAAGGGGGTTGAAAGAACCAATAGGGCAATTAATGCGTGCTAAGAATCCCAGAAATTTAAATGAAGCATTATGCATGCTCACAAATGATTTTCAATTTAATGATACGTTCAAAAACGTAAGAACCTTTAATAATACGAATAAACCACAAAAATTCAATCAAAAACCTAATCCGCAAAATTTTGCACCAAGATATTCGTTACCCCAACCAAATAAACCGTTTTATACGCAACAAAACTCTTATCCATTTAATAGGAACTCAAATTTCAACCCAAATATGCAAAGAAATAATTTTGGAAATAATTCCGGAAATGAAATTAGGAATCGAACTTTTAATCAAGTTAAACCAACCCCAATGAGTATTTCTACTCAAAACACTTGCCGGAATATCGCACAAAAACGACCAAGAATAGGTTCTGTAATGCGACCGCAAAATTATCAACAAAGACCTAATTTCAATTCCGAAGAACTATATAATATAAATGATCACGAACCAACTGATCATGCGGAAAATTACGCTTATCCCGATAACAACATAACCGATAATTATGAACAAATATTCGAACAATCAGAATATCGAAACACAGACGAAATTCAATCTGACGAAAGTAATTTTTTAGAGGAACAAGCCTCGGTACAAGATCAAATTTCGGAACTCACTTTGAACTAATGAACTGTACAATAAATCAAAGCAAACTTCCATTTATAATATTCCCCGAAAATAACTTTAAGGTACTGATAGATACAGGTAGTACTAAATCATTCATTAAACCAAATATTGCATTCAAGTTCTATAAAAATTCTATCACTCGAGATCCATTTCAAATAACCACAGCTCATGGCACATCCACAGAGTTGTATAGTACCCATTTCAAAAATATTTAATACAAGTAACGAAACTATTCCAAAATTAAAATACCATTTATTTAATTTTCATGACCAATTCGATATGTTACTCGGCATGGATAATTTAAAAAAGCTTAAAATCTTAATTGACACATCAAATGATTTAATTATTTCCCCTAATTCAAAATTAAAAATTCATTATCTTGATAATAAAAATAAAACAAAACAAGAAGTTAGTTCTAATAAATCTATAAAAGATACAGAAGAAATAATAGAACCTCAATCAGAACAAATGATTAAAATTAAAATTAATGTTGAATACGGTACTGTACTAGTTCCATATATCAAGTTTCAAAACTTATCTATTCCCGAGTGCGTGACTGAAGCTAACCACTATCACTGTTTGTGTACAATCAGAAATCCAACTGATGCAAAAATTAAATTTAAAATTCCAGAAATAATTAACGTCCAAAAAATTTACGATTTTCTAGTCCAAATTTTAACTGCATTCAAACATACAACAAAAACTTTAACACGTCTAAAATTCGTACTGACCATATGAATATAGAAGAAAAAACTGAAATATTAAACTTAATAAAAAAGTATTCGGACATATTTCATTTAGAAGAACAAAATTTAAGTTTCACAAACCAAATTAAACACAACATAAAAACAACCGATGAAGCACCAGTATACACTAAATCATACAAGTATCCACAAATACACAAAGACGAAGTACGCATACAAATAGAAAAAATGTTAAATAAGAACATTATTCGTCCATCTAACTCGCCATGGTCAAGTCCAATATGGGTTGTCCCGAAGAAGCTCGACGCTTCTGGTAAAAAGAAATGGCGAATTGTAATAGATTACCGGAAACTAAATGACAAGACGATAGGAGACAAATATCCACTACCAAACATAACGGACCTTTTAGACAAATTAGGACGATGTCAGTACTTTACAACACTCGACCTCGCATCTGGATTCCATCAGATCGAGATGAACGAAAATGACATACAAAAGACAGCCTTCAATACTGACGATGGGCATTACGAATTTTTACGTATGCCTTTCGGACTGAAAAACGTGCCCGCAACATTTCAGAGAGTTATGGATAATATTTTACGTGGTTTAACTCATAAAATCTGTCTAGTCTATTTAGATGACATAATTATATTTAGCACTAGTTTACAGGAACACGTTAATAATCTAAAATTAGTATTTGATCGACTTAGACAATCCAATTTCAAAATTCAGTTAGACAAATCAGAATTTTTAAAGAAAGAAATTAGCTATCTTGGACATATTGTGACTCCTGACGGTGTTCGCCCTAATCCAGATAAAATAATTGCTATTCAAAATTATCCCATACCGAAAACTACTAAACAGATAAAAGGATTTTTAGGACTTTTGGGCTATTATAGAAAATTTATCAAAGACTTTGCAAAAATAACTAAACCTCTGACCAAATGTTTGAAAAAAGACGCGACTATAGACATCAACAATCTTGACTACATTCAGTGCTTTAACACATGCAAAAATTTGTTAATTAATCAAGCGCTCTTACAATACCCCGATTTTTCCAAGGAATTTAATCTAACATGTGATGCGAGTAACGTTGCAATCGGAGCTGTCTTATCTCAAGGCGACATAGGTAATGACCTCCCAGTAGCATACGGGAGCAGAACATTGAATGATTCTGAAATTAACTATTCCACCATTGAAAAGGAACTTTTGGCTATCGTTTGGGCAACTCAATATTTTAGACCATACATTTTTGGCCGTAAATTCAAAATTTATACAGACCATAGAACATTGCAATGGCTTTTTTCGCTAAAACAATGCAGTCAGAAATTAATACGTTGGAGACTAAAATTAGAGGAATTTGACTATGAGATTATATACAAGAAAGGTAAACTAAACACAAATGCGGATGCATTAAGTCGCATCCCCTTTGAAAAAAATGAAGAAATTAAAAATTTATCAAATCAACCCGAATCACAAACCCCATTAGCACAATACCAACAATACCTGGCAACCAAACTGACTAATACATCTACAAATGACAATATACTAGAAGTAGAAGGTAATTTATTTAACGCACCACAGACTAACAATCTAGCTCATTGTGTGAGTTGAGATTTGTACATGAACGACGGAATCGCAAAACAATTTTAATTTAAATTTGGCAATGTAGAAAAATTGAAAAAACAAAACGCACAACTCTATTCCTTAGCCTACTTTAAAACAAAATTCAGATACATTATTTATTTAATTATTAAGGAACACTATTATAACAAACCCACCAATCAAGATGTATTTTACACTCTTCTAAATTTAAAATTATTTTGCATCAAAAATAATATAAAAAATCTATCTATACCAAAAATCAGTTGTGGAAAAGACGAATTAAAATGGACAGAAGTAAAAATTATGCTTCAGTATATATTTAATAACACCGACATCCTTATCACAGTGTTTAAACTGTCAGATCTGCAAAAATTAGAATTAAATGTAAACGACTCTGATGATGCAATACCATTTATAAAATATATGAAACAGATTAATAAAGAATTTGATACTAAAAATCTCGAACCAACAGACAACCAGTCTTTAATTGTACAAACAGGTGACAAAATTAACATCAACGACGAAGCGTCAAGTGACAGTGATATCACAATTCATTCGAATAAAGAAAATCCCATAGTAGGTATACCAGTAATAGAATGTCCGGTTAATTATGGAAAAAACCAAATAATAATAAAAGAAGTAGAACACAGTCCTAAATCACCAATAATTTTAAAACTACATCAAAGTAAAAAACAACGCTTTGTGATAGAAATCTCGAAACATGATCCTGATAAAGAAATATTTAATTTCATTAAAGAATATATAGCCCCTAAAGTAAAGTATCACGTTTATTTCGAATGCGATTTATATGAAAAATTTAGTTTAATTTTGCAAAATTATTTTAAAAATTCAGAAATTAAATTAGTAAAATGTACACAATTTCTCACTGACGTAACAGACTAAGACGAAATAATAGAAATCATTCGTAACAGTCACGAAGGCAAGACAAATCATCGCGGTACTGACGACATCGAAGCACGTATTAAAAGAAACTATTATTGGCCTAAATTACGTAAATCAGTTCAAACATTTATTAATTTATGTGAAATATGTCAAGTAACTAAATATGACAGAAAACCACTTAAATTAAAATTAAATATCACACCAACCGCATCTAAACCTTTCGAAATATTACATGTTGACAGTATCACTTTAGAAAATCTCAAATTCCTCACTATAATCGACCCATTCTCAAAATATGCACAAGCATATAAACTAAAATCAAGTCAAGGTATCGAAATTGCTAATAAATTAGTACAATATTTCACTCATCACGGAATTCCCGACCAGATAATATCTGATAATGGCCTGGAATTCAAAAATTCAATTGTCACAGAATTGCTAGCTCTACATAAAATTAAAATACATTTTATCAGTTCTCAACATCCCGAATCAAATGGAATAATTGAACGGTTCCATTCCACTCTTATTGAGCATGTTAGATTGTTCAATAATCAAGAAATTTATAAAAAAGAACCAATTAAAATAAAAGTAAATTATGCTCTTCTAGCATATAACAATACAATACATTCCGTGACAAAATTAAAACCTTCCGAAATTATATCTGGACACCTTGATACAAAATCTCCCTTTAATATAGACATTGAGAAACAATTAATAAATAATTACATTGAAAACCATAAAAACAAAACAAAATTGTTGTATGAGTCAATTAAAGATCAAATTAACCAAAATAAAGAAAAAATCATCGGGAAGTTTAATGAAACTAGAGAAGAATTACCGGAAATTCCTAACAAAATTTACGTTAAAAACAGACAAAAGCAGGCTAAAACAAAAAATAAATATAAACCCGAATTATTAAGAACAATAGACAAAGACTTAAAAACTGCGAAACTAAAACCAACACACGGTAATACAGTGGAAAAAATCCACTTAACTAATGTTAAACGTCCTAGGAAAAAAACTTACAAATTCAAAATTCTTCCAGGCTGCTCGCGATCAGCAACGGATCAACCATCCAAAATATAACCGAAAACTTGGGAATACTTCCTATTAAATTAGGCCCGGCAAAACTCGAGAAAACAACCCATACCTTCGTCCATTATTACAACTTGGAGCCGCTCTTCCAACAGTATAATAATTTAAATGAACAATATACAAATCTCCAAATTATGATTTCAAATAATTCTCATTACGTTAACGAATCCCGAAATTATGTAAAAATCATTGATTTTACTAGAAACAGCATTAATAATAAAATATTGAACATTGGCTTTCATTCAACCGCTTTAACAAAAAGAAATAAAAGAGGTCTCATAAATGGCTTAGGAAGCGTTTTTAAATTTATCTCTGGAAATTTAGATGCCGAAGACGGCAAACGATATAATAAAATTTTAACAGACTTGGAACAAAATCAACACAAATTAGAAAACCAACTAAAATTATCATATTCTGTAAATAATCAAGTTATAGAAAACTTTAATAGTACTCTGAAAGATATACAACATAACGAAAATCTGTTAAAAACAAAAATGATACAATTATCCGAAATTATAAATAAATTGTTTGTTGAAGACTTCCTATACGCAAAAGGTATTTTCGATCAATTAATCATACTCTATAATTCTATTCTGAACATATTACAAGATATAGAAAATTCCGTAACGTTTTGTAAACTTAGAACTCTGCATCCAAGTATAATTCAACCAGATAAATTATTATTAGAAATTCAAAAAATATCAGATCATTATAAAACACAATTACCATTTGAACCTATTTTAGAAAATATTTTAGAATATGAGGAATTATTAAAAGTTAATTGTAAAATTGAATCCTCACAAATAATCTTTTTTTTATCTATTCCTATCAACTATGAAACTAATTTCGATCTTTATCATTTAATCTCTACCCCTACTAAATACGGATCAGAATTTGTTACTATTATACCAGATTCAAAGTATTTGTTAAAAACAAATAAAGAAATTAATCCTCTGAGCGACATGTGTATTCAGAGTAGAATATATCAGTGCCCAACAAATTCCATGACCACATCAACCCTGCATGCGAAGAAGAAATATTAGATAAACAACATACAAGCCAGTGTCATTACACCAAGCTAGACATACAAGAAAACCATTTCGAACTACTGCCTGAGATAAACCAATATTTAGCCATCCTTCCTAAAGAAGAAAAAATCTCCACAATTTGTCCCGAAGGGACAAGCATTAAATCATTAGCCGGTATCTACTTAATAAAAGGTGGTAACAATTATGAAATAATATTTAAAAATCAAAAATTAATATTTCTTGATAAAACACAAGGACTACCTCTATTGCTGCCTAAATTAAACTTTAAACTCGAAAATAATAAAATTTCTAACTTTTCAATAAACTTATTGTCTTTAAAACTGGATAAAATTAAAGTAAACCAAGTAATACCGACCCAGGACATCGACAGCGATATTTACATCCCCATACGATACTCCTCTACATCGCAGCCGTGATAATCATAGCCTACATCATATTGCGAAGGCTACGATTCCAAACAACCAACCGGAAGTCTCCGAAGAAAACAGAAGACATCGAAGTACAACTTCCAGGGGGTGCCTCCTTCTAAGGGTGGAGGAGTTATAATGCCACATTATGATGACATAAACACTATCATATTATATTCTCACACTATTTGCTGACTATTAAATGTCACGTAGTTTAGTTTTCCTTAGATAGAATTGTTAAGATAAAGTTAGTCTAGATTCAGAACTCATATTGTAATGACATAAATAATTGTTTGTAGTAATAAATAATCTTTTTAAAAAGTGACTTGTTGTTAATTGAAAGTTAATTTATATATATATATATATATATATATATACATATATACGCGTCATTATCTGTTACTGAAAAAACGGCACCAAATTTAACCTTTAAACCGTCGCTATTTTAGATATCGAAAAGTTGTAAGTTTTGGAGTAAAAATCCATATATAAGTCTCAGACTACCAGGTCCGATCAATATCCGAGCCACTATAGTGGCAATGCGGCTGGAAACAGTTGAACAATTTATTTTTTTTTCTTTCGCCGAAAACAAATTAATAAAAATATTAAAATAGTTTATTAGGAGTTTTTAGGGATGCTGAATATTAATTCGATATTTATTTAAAAAAAATTAAGATGGCGGATATAATATGGTGATTCAATGTGTAAATTTTCAATTTAAAAAATATTTTTATGAACCAAATTTCATAAATGTATTTTTACGAAATTACTGTCTAAAGTATTGGCTGTATTTTGAATATAAAAGTTTTTTGAATATGAGTTTGCACTAAAATATATTTCTATTACATTTAAAATTGATCATAAAATTGTCAATGAAGAGTAAAAAAAATTTTCTTTTTTTGACTTTTTTCCGTAATTTCGCTCCAAATTAAAATTTACCAAAAATAAATCTTTTAAATTGTCATTGGAGAATAAAATTAAACATTAAAATAAAGTTCTAGGGCATAAAATTGTTCAACTAACCCATTAAACAAAACTCATTTTGCATGCTGTGTAACGGCACAAATTACATTTGAAAATGACGAAACTTGCCCTAAAACTATCGATAGCCATGGAATAAAAACAAAATAATTCAAATGTTTGACGTTTCATGTGGTAAAATGGGAGATACATCCCGATCAGATAGACTAGATTCATTGTCACGAATTGGCGTTAATAACTAAAATTCCCTAGATTAATCCCCAGATTAATCACCAGAGTCATTGTCACGATTTGGCGTTTAAAACTCAATTCCCTAACTTTGACATATATGTTACTAGAATCTTTGTTGTCACGAAGTTAGCCACAAATGTCAAAATTTCAACGAGGTAGGACCTCCATAGGAACAAACTGGATTGTTTGACATTTCAAAATCCATAACCTCTAAATAGATGTCTTTACTTTTTAGGTATATTAAATTAATACAGAAGTCCAGATTGAGTAGCAAAGAAGTTATCTCAAATTTAAAACTAAATATGAATTAAGATATTAGTTGAAGTTTCTATTTATAAAATATACCAGGTGAATACGTAATATGTTAGTAAATGATTTATAAACATGTTTCATTTCGACAGAAATAATAATTTATTGTTCCTTTTAGGAATACAATTACAAAAATTAATTCAAATCTAAATAAACTGTTCAAAGAAAAAAGACATCGGCGTTTCAATCATTGTAAAATATGTTTTTGAGATTTTATTCTGAAGTAAGGATTCTTGTAACAACAGAACGAAGTTTAATTAAAGAAATCTTTCATTCTTAGTTATAAATATATTCAGTTATCACTCTGTACTACAACTTTTCTCACTATCGATATATTTATAGCTTATATTGTATTTAATTATAGAAGTACACTACAAATAACGACTTGTAAATTTGTTTCCGGACAAGGAGTATATAACTTAAATGTTTCTAATAAAAAAAGAGACAATTAGCACTTAACGTAACAAGGAAAACGGTACTTTTAGAGATGTCATGCTACACAGCTTGGATCCGAAACTTAAATTAGATTCAGTTCAATTTACTGCCATAATTCAATGGATATTTATTTCTTCAGACTATTAGAATATCTTCCTAATGATTTATTGCATGATTAAACAGCTCTATTAAATTAATCATTTGTAGTTTGGACATTTCTTTACTATACTTTTCTATTAAACTAATATTATACTGGGATGTGTGACCGCTTTAGATTTAGATAATATGTTTCGTAAAAAATTATTGATAATTCTGGAGATAAGCAGGTTTTCTCTTAACAATAATATTGAAATCTTAAAATATGGTAGTTAATAATACTCAATATTACAGTCATTGTTATGCTAAGAGCATCAAGAAATATCTGAGTACATTTAGAATAAAAGTTACAGGAAAAGTGTGTCTTTAAATTTAAAATATGTCAGGTTCTAGTCATGGTATTAATAATCATATTGACACGATTTATATTACATTTACCAATAAAAAATACCTATAGTAGTACAATTTTATATTTTGAATAAATAATATTTATGAAACAAACGCAATTTTTTTCATTTAACCAAGGTATTTATTTCAATATAGTTCATTATAATTTAATAAAAGCAATAAATTTGAATAGCTTGTTTATTCATTTATGAAAAGATCCTCCAACTTTCGATAAAAATCACATGGTGTATTGCGAGCAGTATGCTTTTCGGATGGCTTATTTATTTTACATGTAAAATCTATCAGAAATTTAATTAATTTGCTCGTTTTATATATAAAATAGATAAAAGAACTTATAAACATAAAGATAATGGCAATTGTTGGAAGTTTTAGGTAGCGTTCATGATTGAAAAAAATATTTTTCAATCTAATATACTATTTGGACAAGGTATATTTATATATTTATATATATCTATGGATTCATCACGCCCATTTGTAAATCGCTACAGCCTAGACGGTTTATCCGATTTATTTGCAACTTGTTTTATTTAATAGAGGTCAATCACGTGGAGTGCCTTTTGATAGTCTCAGATTTTTCGTGCACATGATGTGCGAGAAAACTTGAAAAAACATGCGTTTTTGGGTCAAAATCAACTAAGAGTGTGGAGGCTTTGAAATTTTTAAGAAGAAGATCTACTGTCACTGTGACGTTTGTCAGTGCACATGTCGCATTTTTAATTATAAATTACTTAAAATTGAAACTTTTGTGAGTAGTTTTGAAATACTTTACGCATATTATGGAAATGAGGTGACGTTTTTATTATAATTATACATTTCAAATATGTGTATTTAAAAAGTAAATTTTTGACACTCCACTATGAAGTTGGTTTTAAAGCAAAACGTCAAATTGACAAGTTTTATAAAGTATAAAGAATATGGAGGCTTTGAAATTTTAAAGAAAAACATCTACTGTCATTTTGACATTTGTGAGTGGACATGTCGCATTTTTAATTATAAATTACTTGAATATTAAATTTTTGTGCGTAGTTTTGAAATACTTTACGCATATTGTGGAAATGAGGGGACGTTTTTATTATAATTACGCATTTCAAATACGTGTATTTAAAAAGTAAATTTTTGACGGTCCACAATGAATTTGGTTTCGAAACGAAACGTCAAATTGACAAGTTTTATAATTTATATAGGTGACCTCAACCAAATTTGATCTCGATAATAATATACAATAAAACCAAGCAAATTTTGTCTACGGCAAAGTTCAATTTTGAAAAACCAGATAACTCTAATTAGAATCATTTGGGCACTCCTAAATTTTCTATCGATAATTTAATTGAAAGTGCTTCAAAACCAGTCATATTTGGTATATTATGAAAGTTCTTTTAAAGGGTACGTGTGCAAAACTAAAATATTTTCGATCGGCAATAGTTTTAGTGAAAGGCCTATCGTGTTTGGTATTAAATGAAAGGTTATTTAAAGGGCTAGAGTACAAAATTGATTTTTTTCCATCGGTAACTGTTTTAGTGAGAGTGCATTAAAACCCATCGTGTTTGGTATCATATAAAAGGTTTTTTGAAGGGCTCACGTGCAGAATTGGAATTTTTTCGTTCGGCAACTGTTTTAGTGAAAATGATTAAAAACCTATCGTATTTGGTATCAAATGAAAGGTCTTTGAAAGGGCTCGCGTATAAAATTTATCACTTTTAGATTGTCAATTGTTTTAGTGAAAGTGATTCTAAACTTATCGTATTTGGTATCAAATGAAAGGTCTTTTGAAGGGCTTGCGTACAAAATATAATAATTTTCGATCGTCAATTGTTTTAGTGAAAGAGCTTAAAAAATATTAAATGAAAGGTTTTTTGAAGGGCTCGCGTGAAAAATTGTTTCTTTTTGATCGTCAGTTATATTATTGAAAGTGTTTCAAAACATATTGTGTTTGGTTCAAATGAAAGGTCTTCTGAAGGGCTCGCGTGAAAAATTGTTTTTTTTCGACAGATAATTGTTTTAGTGAAAGTACAGCAAAACTAATTGTGTTTGGTACGCATGGAATTTTCTGATAGAATTATTTCAATTTCTAGACAAGTTAGAAAAATTTTGAAAATTGATTTTGGCATTAAATGTTTGAGAATACATGTTTTAAACTGTTTTCAACTGATTTTATTTGAAGAAAAAATGTCTTTTAATTTTTAAAAGTATATAGTGAAACAAAGAATAATTTTTTCGCAGTAATAATATACAGTAAAAAAAAAAAATAATTGACCGCAGCATGCTACAATGCATACAAAGGTAATTCGAAGAAACGATGTCGGAAATAATATTCCAGCGACTTTCAACAGTTTTTCAAAAAAGTTTAAAGAAAATTCTCAATTGATTTCATGTATATATAAATATAAATGTGGAATGTCATCTTAAATGACATCCGAAGGATTTTTAATAAATAGTAAAATGTATTCAGATGAAATTAAAAAAGTTGAATTTTTACGACAGGCAATTGTTTCAAATTTAAAGTATTCCAAATCATAACTTGTTTGGTCTCATTTGTATGGTCTTTAGAAGAACTTTCAGATGAAATAAAAAATATATAATTTACGACCGTCAATTATTTTAAACATAAAGTATTCCGAATCATACCGTGTTTAGTGATATATGAATGGGATTTAGAAGAACTTTCAGATAAAATAAAAAAAGTTGAAATTTTACGATCCTCAATTGTTTCAAACATAAATTATTCCGAATCATACCATCTTTGGTGTCATATTGAAGGGCCTTAAAAGAACTTTCAGATGAAATAAAAAAAGTTAAAATTTTACGACAGGCATTTGTTTCAAACTTAAAGTATTCCTAAAATTAACATATTTGGTGTCATATGAAATGGCTTTAGAAAACTTTCAGATGAAATAAAAAGAGTTGAAATTTTATAATAGTTAATTGTTTCTAACATAAAGTATTCTGAATCATACTGTGTAGGGTGTCATATGAAAGGGCTTTAGAAGACCTTTCCCATAAAACAAAAAAGTTAAATTTTACGATCCTCAATTGTTTCAAACATAAATTATTCCGAATCATGCCTTCTTTGCTGTCATATGAAAGGGCTTTAGAAGAACTTTCAGATGATATAAAAAAAGTTAGTTTAGCAAAATGCTTTCGGAAATAAAAAACATATTTTATTGAAATTTTACGACAGTCCATTGTTTTAAACTTAAAGTGTTCCAAATCATTTCGTGTTTGATATCATATGAAAGGGCTTTAAAAGAACTTTCAGACGAAATAAAAAAATTTAAACATTGCGACCGTCAATTGTTTTAAATTTGATGTATTCGGAATATTGCCGTGTTTAATGTCATATGAAAGAGTTTTGAAAGAACTTACGATATAAATTGTTTCAAATTTAAAGTTTCGCGAATCATATCGCATTTGATATCAAATAGAAGGTTTTTTAAAGAGCTCGCATGCAAAATTGACTTTTTCGATCCGCAATTGTTTTAGTGAAAGTGCTTCAAAACATATTGTGTTTGGTAGGAAATGAAAGGTCACTTAACGGGCTTGCATGAAAAATTGAAATATTTTCGTTTGTCAATTGTTTTAGTTTTTTGAAGGGTTCAAATATAAAATTGGTATTTTTTTCGACCGAGAATTGCTTTAGTGAAAATGCTTCAAAACCAATCATGTTTGATATCAAATGAAGGGTCTTCTGAAGAACTCGCGTACAAAATTAAATACTTTTAGATCGGTAATTGTTTGAATGAAAGTACTTCAAAACCTATCGTGTTTGGTGTGAAATGAAAGGTCTTTTGAAGTATTAGCTTACAAAATGTAATACTTTTCGATAGTCAATTGTTTTAGTGAAAGTATTTCAAAACCTATCGTGTTTGTTTTCAAATGAAAGGTCTTTTAAAGAGCACGTGTGTTAAATTAATTATTTTTTTAATCGTCCATTGTTTTAGTAAAGGTGTTTCAAAACCTATCATATTTGGTATTAAATTACAGGCCTTTGAAGGGCTCGAATATAAAATTGGTATTTTTTTCGACCAAGAATTGTTTTAGTGAAAGTGCTTTAAAACCATTCATGTTTGATATAAAATGAAAGGTCTTTTGAAAAGCTCACGTACAAAATTAAATACTTTCACATCTTCAATTGTTTTCGTGAAAGTGTTTTAAAACTTATCGTGTTTGGTATCAAATGGCTTTTAAAGGACACGCGAATTAAATTTATTTTTTTTGAGCGGCAATTGTTTTAGTGATACAGATTTAAAACGTATTGTGTTTAGCATCAATCAATAGGTCTTTGCATGAATAAACGTACAGAATTGAAATGTTTTAGATTGGAATTAATTCAGTTTATATTTTGTCATACAGAAGTGAACCGCGGAGCCTAGCGTGAGGCCTGGCAAAGCCAGGCCGACCGCTAGTCCTATATACTATTTGGATAAGGTATATTTATATATTTATATATATCTATGGATTCATCACGCCCATTTGTAAATCGCTACAGCCTAGACGGTTTATCCGATTTATTTGCAACTTTTTTTATTTGATAGAGGTTAATCCAGGGGAGTGCCTTTTGATAGTCTCAGATTTTTCGTGCACATGATGTGCGAGAAAACTTGAAAAAACATGCGTTTTTGGGGCAAAATCAACTAAGAGTGTGGAGGCTTTGAAATTTTTAAGAAGAACATCTAACGTCATTTTGACATTTGTCAGTGTACATGTCGCATTTTTAATTATAAATTACTTCAAAATGAAACTTTTGTGAGTAGTTTTGAAATACTTTACGCATATTGTGGAAATGAGGGGACGTTTTTATTATAACTATACATTTCAAATATGTGTATTTAAAAAGTAAATTTTTGACACTGCACTATGAAATTGGTTTTAAAGCAAAACGTCAAATTGACAAGTTTTATAAAGCATAAAGAATATGGAGGCTTTGCAATTTTTAAAAAGAACATCTACTGTCATTTTGACATTTGTCAGTGGACATGTCGCATATTTAATTATAAATTACTTAAATATTAAATGTTTGTGAGTAGTTTTGAAATACTTTACGCATATTGTGGAAATGAGGGGACGTTTTTATTATAATTACACATTTCAAATACGTGTATTTAAAAAGTAAATTTTTGACGGTCCACAATAAATTTGGTTTCGAAACGTCAAATTGACAAGTTTTATAATTTATACAGGTGAACTCAACCAAATTTGATCTCGATAATAATATACAGTAAAACCAAGCAAATTTTGTCTACAGCAAAGTTCAATTTAGAAAAACCAGATAACTCGAAATAGAATCATTTGGGCACTCCTAAATTTTCTATCGATAATTGTTTAATTGAAAGTACTTCAAAACCAGTTTTATTTGGTACATTATGAAAGTTCTTTTAAAGGGTACGTGTGCAAAACTAAAATATTTTCGATCGGCAATAGTTTTAGTGAAAGTGCTTCAAAACATATTGTGTTTGGTATGAAATGAAAGGTCTCTTAACGGGCTTGCATGAAAAATTTAAATATTTTCGTTTGTCAATTGTTTTAGTGAAAGTGCATCAAAACCTATCGTGTTTGCTATCAAATGAAAGGTCTTTTGAAGGACTCGCGTACAAAACTTAATACATTTCAATCGTCAATTGTTTTACTAAAACTAAAATTAAATACTTTTAGATCGGCGATTGTTTTAGTGAAAGTGCTTCAAAACCTATTGTGTTTGGTATCAAATGAAAGATCTTTTGAAGGACTCACTTACAAAATGTAATACTCTTCGATAGTCAATTGTTTTAGTGAAAGTATTTCAAAACCTATCGTGTTTGTTTTTAAATGAAAGGTCTTTTACAGAGCACGCATGTTAAATTAATTATTTTGTTTTGATCGTCCATTGTTTTAGTAAAGGTGTTTCAAAACGTATCATATTTGGTATTAAATTACAGGCCTTTGAAGGGCTCGAATATAAAATTGGTATTTTTTTCGACCGAAAATTGTTTCAGTGTAAGTACTTTAAAACCAATCATGTTTGATATAAAATGAAAGGTCTTCTGAAGAGCTCGCGTACAAAATGAAATACTTTCAGATCTTCAATTATATTCGTGAAAGCGTTTTAAAACTTATCGTGTTTGGTATCAAATGAAATGTCTTTTAAAGGGCACGCGAATTAAATTGATTTTTTTGAGCGGCAATTGTTTTAGTGATACAGATTTAAAACCTATTGTGTTTGGCATCAATTAATAGGTCTTTGCATGAATAAACGTATAAAATTGAAATGTTTTAGATTGGAATTAATTCAGTTTATATTTTGTCAATTGTCATACAGAAGTGAACCTTAATTCAGTGTCCGTGGAGCCTAGCGTGAGGCCTGGCAAAGCCAGGCCGACCGCTAGTCTAATATACTATTTGGACAAGGTATATTTATATATTTATATATATCTATGGATTCATCACGCCCATTTGTAAATCGCTACAGCCTAGACGGTTTATCCGATTTATTTGCAACTTGTTTTATTTAATAGAGGTCAATCACGTGGAGTGCCTTTTGATAGTCTCAGATTTTTCGTGCACATGATGTGCGAGAAAACTTGAAAAAACATGCGTTTTTGGGTCAAAATCAACTAAGAGTGTGGAGGCTTTGAAATTTTTAAGAAGAAGATCTACTGTCACTGTGACGTTTGTCAGTGCACATGTCGCATTTTTAATTATAAATTACTTAAAATTGAAACTTTTGTGAGTAGTTTTGAAATACTTTACGCATATTATGGAAATGAGGTGACGTTTTTATTATAATTATACATTTCAAATATGTGTATTTAAAAAGTAAATTTTTGACACTCCACTATGAAGTTGGTTTTAAAGCAAAACGTCAAATTGACAAGTTTTATAAAGTATAAAGAATATGGAGGCTTTGAAATTTTAAAGAAAAACATCTACTGTCATTTTGACATTTGTGAGTGGACATGTCGCATTTTTAATTATAAATTACTTGAATATTAAATTTTTGTGCGTAGTTTTGAAATACTTTACGCATATTGTGGAAATGAGGGGACGTTTTTATTATAATTACGCATTTCAAATACGTGTATTTAAAAAGTAAATTTTTGACGGTCCACAATGAATTTGGTTTCGAAACGAAACGTCAAATTGACAAGTTTTATAATTTATATAGGTGACCTCAACCAAATTTGATCTCGATAATAATATACAATAAAACCAAGCAAATTTTGTCTACGGCAAAGTTCAATTTTGAAAAACCAGATAACTCTAATTAGAATCATTTGGGCACTCCTAAATTTTCTATCGATAATTTAATTGAAAGTGCTTCAAAACCAGTCATATTTGGTATATTATGAAAGTTCTTTTAAAGGGTACGTGTGCAAAACTAAAATATTTTCGATCGGCAATAGTTTTAGTGAAAGGCCTATCGTGTTTGGTATTAAATGAAAGGTTATTTAAAGGGCTAGAGTACAAAATTGATTTTTTTCCATCGGTAACTGTTTTAGTGAGAGTGCATTAAAACCCATCGTGTTTGGTATCATATAAAAGGTTTTTTGAAGGGCTCACGTGCAGAATTGGAATTTTTTCGTTCGGCAACTGTTTTAGTGAAAATGATTAAAAACCTATCGTATTTGGTATCAAATGAAAGGTCTTTGAAAGGGCTCGCGTATAAAATTTATCACTTTTAGATTGTCAATTGTTTTAGTGAAAGTGATTCTAAACTTATCGTATTTGGTATCAAATGAAAGGTCTTTTGAAGGGCTTGCGTACAAAATATAATAATTTTCGATCGTCAATTGTTTTAGTGAAAGAGCTTAAAAAATATTAAATGAAAGGTTTTTTGAAGGGCTCGCGTGAAAAATTGTTTCTTTTTGATCGTCAGTTATATTATTGAAAGTGTTTCAAAACATATTGTGTTTGGTTCAAATGAAAGGTCTTCTGAAGGGCTCGCGTGAAAAATTGTTTTTTTTCGACAGATAATTGTTTTAGTGAAAGTACAGCAAAACTAATTGTGTTTGGTACGCATGGAATTTTCTGATAGAATTATTTCAATTTCTAGACAAGTTAGAAAAATTTTGAAAATTGATTTTGGCATTAAATGTTTGAGAATACATGTTTTAAACTGTTTTCAACTGATTTTATTTGAAGAAAAAATGTCTTTTAATTTTTAAAAGTATATAGTGAAACAAAGAATAATTTTTTCGCAGTAATAATATACAGTAAAAAAAAAAATAATTGACCGCAGCATGCTACAATGCATACAAAGGTAATTCGAAAAAACGATGTCGGAAATAATATTCCAGCGACTTTCAACAGTTTTTCAAAAAAGTTTAAAGAAAATTCTCAATTGATTTCATGTATATATAAATATAAATGTGGAATGTCATCTTAAATGACATCCGAAGGATTTTTAATAAATAGTAAAATGTATTCAGATGAAATTAAAAAAGTTGAATTTTTACGACAGGCAATTGTTTCAAATTTAAAGTATTCCAAATCATAACTTGTTTGGTCTCATTTGTATGGTCTTTAGAAGAACTTTCAGATGAAATAAAAAATATATAATTTACGACCGTCAATTATTTTAAACATAAAGTATTCCGAATCATACCGTGTTTAGTGATATATGAATGGGATTTAGAAGAACTTTCAGATAAAATAAAAAAAGTTGAAATTTTACGATCCTCAATTGTTTCAAACATAAATTATTCCGAATCATACCATCTTTGGTGTCATATTGAAGGGCCTTAAAAGAACTTTCAGATGAAATAAAAAAAGTTAAAATTTTACGACAGGCATTTGTTTCAAACTTAAAGTATTCCTAAAATTAACATATTTGGTGTCATATGAAATGGCTTTAGAAAACTTTCAGATGAAATAAAAAGAGTTGAAATTTTATAATAGTTAATTGTTTCTAACATAAAGTATTCTGAATCATACTGTGTAGGGTGTCATATGAAAGGGCTTTAGAAGACCTTTCCCATAAAACAAAAAAGTTAAATTTTACGATCCTCAATTGTTTCAAACATAAATTATTCCGAATCATGCCTTCTTTGCTGTCATATGAAAGGGCTTTAGAAGAACTTTCAGATGATATAAAAAAAGTTAGTTTAGCAAAATGCTTTCGGAAATAAAAAACATATTTTATTGAAATTTTACGACAGTCCATTGTTTTAAACTTAAAGTGTTCCAAATCATTTCGTGTTTGATATCATATGAAAGGGCTTTAAAAGAACTTTCAGACGAAATAAAAAAATTTAAACATTGCGACCGTCAATTGTTTTAAATTGATGTATTCGGAATATTGCCGTGTTTAATGTCATATGAAAGAGTTTTGAAAGAACTTACGATATAAATTGTTTCAAATTTAAAGTTTCGCGAATCATATCGCATTTGATATCAAATAGAAGGTTTTTTAAAGAGCTCGCATGCAAAATTGACTTTTTCGATCCGCAATTGTTTTAGTGAAAGTGCTTCAAAACATATTGTGTTTGGTAGGAAATGAAAGGTCACTTAACGGGCTTGCATGAAAAATTGAAATATTTTCGTTTGTCAATTGTTTTAGTTTTTTGAAGGGTTCAAATATAAAATTGGTATTTTTTTCGACCGAGAATTGCTTTAGTGAAAATGCTTCAAAACCAATCATGTTTGATATCAAATGAAGGGTCTTCTGAAGAACTCGCGTACAAAATTAAATACTTTTAGATCGGTAATTGTTTGAATGAAAGTACTTCAAAACCTATCGTGTTTGGTGTGAAATGAAAGGTCTTTTGAAGTATTAGCTTACAAAATGTAATACTTTTCGATAGTCAATTGTTTTAGTGAAAGTATTTCAAAACCTATCGTGTTTGTTTTCAAATGAAAGGTCTTTTAAAGAGCACGTGTGTTAAATTAATTATTTTTTTAATCGTCCATTGTTTTAGTAAAGGTGTTTCAAAACCTATCATATTTGGTATTAAATTACAGGCCTTTGAAGGGCTCGAATATAAAATTGGTATTTTTTTCGACCGAAAATTGTTTCAGTGTAAGTACTTTAAAACCAATCATGTTTGATATAAAATGAAAGGTCTTCTGAAGAGCTCGCGTACAAAATGAAATACTTTCAGATCTTCAATTATATTCGTGAAAGCGTTTTAAAACTTATCGTGTTTGGTATCAAATGAAATGTCTTTTAAAGGGCACGCGAATTAAATTGATTTTTTTGAGCGGCAATTGTTTTAGTGATACAGATTTAAAACCTATTGTGTTTGGCATCAATTAATAGGTCTTTGCATGAATAAACGTATAAAATTGAAATGTTTTAGATTGGAATTAATTCAGTTTATATTTTGTCAATTGTCATACAGAAGTGAACCTTAATTCAGTGTCCGTGGAGCCTAGCGTGAGGCCTGGCAAAGCCAGGCCGACCGCTAGTCTAATATACTATTTGGACAAGGTATATTTATATATTTATATATATCTATGGATTCATCACGCCCATTTGTAAATCGCTACAGCCTAGACGGTTTATCCGATTTATTTGCAACTTGTTTTATTTAATAGAGGTCAATCACGTGGAGTGCCTTTTGATAGTCTCAGATTTTTCGTGCACATGATGTGCGAGAAAACTTGAAAAAACATGCGTTTTTGGGTCAAAATCAACTAAGAGTGTGGAGGCTTTGAAATTTTTAAGAAGAAGATCTACTGTCACTGTGACGTTTGTCAGTGCACATGTCGCATTTTTAATTATAAATTACTTAAAATTGAAACTTTTGTGAGTAGTTTTGAAATACTTTACGCATATTATGGAAATGAGGTGACGTTTTTATTATAATTATACATTTCAAATATGTGTATTTAAAAAGTAAATTTTTGACACTCCACTATGAAGTTGGTTTTAAAGCAAAACGTCAAATTGACAAGTTTTATAAAGTATAAAGAATATGGAGGCTTTGAAATTTTAAAGAAAAACATCTACTGTCATTTTGACATTTGTGAGTGGACATGTCGCATTTTTAATTATAAATTACTTGAATATTAAATTTTTGTGCGTAGTTTTGAAATACTTTACGCATATTGTGGAAATGAGGGGACGTTTTTATTATAATTACGCATTTCAAATACGTGTATTTAAAAAGTAAATTTTTGACGGTCCACAATGAATTTGGTTTCGAAACGAAACGTCAAATTGACAAGTTTTATAATTTATATAGGTGACCTCAACCAAATTTGATCTCGATAATAATATACAATAAAACCAAGCAAATTTTGTCTACGGCAAAGTTCAATTTTGAAAAACCAGATAACTCTAATTAGAATCATTTGGGCACTCCTAAATTTTCTATCGATAATTTAATTGAAAGTGCTTCAAAACCAGTCATATTTGGTATATTATGAAAGTTCTTTTAAAGGGTACGTGTGCAAAACTAAAATATTTTCGATCGGCAATAGTTTTAGTGAAAGGCCTATCGTGTTTGGTATTAAATGAAAGGTTATTTAAAGGGCTAGAGTACAAAATTGATTTTTTTCCATCGGTAACTGTTTTAGTGAGAGTGCATTAAAACCCATCGTGTTTGGTATCATATAAAAGGTTTTTTGAAGGGCTCACGTGCAGAATTGGAATTTTTTCGTTCGGCAACTGTTTTAGTGAAAATGATTAAAAACCTATCGTATTTGGTATCAAATGAAAGGTCTTTGAAAGGGCTCGCGTATAAAATTTATCACTTTTAGATTGTCAATTGTTTTAGTGAAAGTGATTCTAAACTTATCGTATTTGGTATCAAATGAAAGGTCTTTTGAAGGGCTTGCGTACAAAATATAATAATTTTCGATCGTCAATTGTTTTAGTGAAAGAGCTTAAAAAATATTAAATGAAAGGTTTTTTGAAGGGCTCGCGTGAAAAATTGTTTCTTTTTGATCGTCAGTTATATTATTGAAAGTGTTTCAAAACATATTGTGTTTGGTTCAAATGAAAGGTCTTCTGAAGGGCTCGCGTGAAAAATTGTTTTTTTTCGACAGATAATTGTTTTAGTGAAAGTACAGCAAAACTAATTGTGTTTGGTACGCATGGAATTTTCTGATAGAATTATTTCAATTTCTAGACAAGTTAGAAAAATTTTGAAAATTGATTTTGGCATTAAATGTTTGAGAATACATGTTTTAAACTGTTTTCAACTGATTTTATTTGAAGAAAAAATGTCTTTTAATTTTTAAAAGTATATAGTGAAACAAAGAATAATTTTTTCGCAGTAATAATATACAGTAAAAAAAAAAATAATTGACCGCAGCATGCTACAATGCATACAAAGGTAATTCGAAAAAACGATGTCGGAAATAATATTCCAGCGACTTTCAACAGTTTTTCAAAAAAGTTTAAAGAAAATTCTCAATTGATTTCATGTATATATAAATATAAATGTGGAATGTCATCTTAAATGACATCCGAAGGATTTTTAATAAATAGTAAAATGTATTCAGATGAAATTAAAAAAGTTGAATTTTTACGACAGGCAATTGTTTCAAATTTAAAGTATTCCAAATCATAACTTGTTTGGTCTCATTTGTATGGTCTTTAGAAGAACTTTCAGATGAAATAAAAAATATATAATTTACGACCGTCAATTATTTTAAACATAAAGTATTCCGAATCATACCGTGTTTAGTGATATATGAATGGGATTTAGAAGAACTTTCAGATAAAATAAAAAAAGTTGAAATTTTACGATCCTCAATTGTTTCAAACATAAATTATTCCGAATCATACCATCTTTGGTGTCATATTGAAGGGCCTTAAAAGAACTTTCAGATGAAATAAAAAAAGTTAAAATTTTACGACAGGCATTTGTTTCAAACTTAAAGTATTCCTAAAATTAACATATTTGGTGTCATATGAAATGGCTTTAGAAAACTTTCAGATGAAATAAAAAGAGTTGAAATTTTATAATAGTTAATTGTTTCTAACATAAAGTATTCTGAATCATACTGTGTAGGGTGTCATATGAAAGGGCTTTAGAAGACCTTTCCCATAAAACAAAAAAGTTAAATTTTACGATCCTCAATTGTTTCAAACATAAATTATTCCGAATCATGCCTTCTTTGCTGTCATATGAAAGGGCTTTAGAAGAACTTTCAGATGATATAAAAAAAGTTAGTTTAGCAAAATGCTTTCGGAAATAAAAAACATATTTTATTGAAATTTTACGACAGTCCATTGTTTTAAACTTAAAGTGTTCCAAATCATTTCGTGTTTGATATCATATGAAAGGGCTTTAAAAGAACTTTCAGACGAAATAAAAAAATTTAAACATTGCGACCGTCAATTGTTTTAAATTGATGTATTCGGAATATTGCCGTGTTTAATGTCATATGAAAGAGTTTTGAAAGAACTTACGATATAAATTGTTTCAAATTTAAAGTTTCGCGAATCATATCGCATTTGATATCAAATAGAAGGTTTTTTAAAGAGCTCGCATGCAAAATTGACTTTTTCGATCCGCAATTGTTTTAGTGAAAGTGCTTCAAAACATATTGTGTTTGGTAGGAAATGAAAGGTCACTTAACGGGCTTGCATGAAAAATTGAAATATTTTCGTTTGTCAATTGTTTTAGTTTTTTGAAGGGTTCAAATATAAAATTGGTATTTTTTTCGACCGAGAATTGCTTTAGTGAAAATGCTTCAAAACCAATCATGTTTGATATCAAATGAAGGGTCTTCTGAAGAACTCGCGTACAAAATTAAATACTTTTAGATCGGTAATTGTTTGAATGAAAGTACTTCAAAACCTATCGTGTTTGGTGTGAAATGAAAGGTCTTTTGAAGTATTAGCTTACAAAATGTAATACTTTTCGATAGTCAATTGTTTTAGTGAAAGTATTTCAAAACCTATCGTGTTTGTTTTCAAATGAAAGGTCTTTTAAAGAGCACGTGTGTTAAATTAATTATTTTTTTAATCGTCCATTGTTTTAGTAAAGGTGTTTCAAAACCTATCATATTTGGTATTAAATTACAGGCCTTTGAAGGGCTCGAATATAAAATTGGTATTTTTTTCGACCAAGAATTGTTTTAGTGAAAGTGCTTTAAAACCATTCATGTTTGATATAAAATGAAAGGTCTTTTGAAAAGCTCACGTACAAAATTAAATACTTTCACATCTTCAATTGTTTTCGTGAAAGTGTTTTAAAACTTATCGTGTTTGGTATCAAATGGCTTTTAAAGGACACGCGAATTAAATTTATTTTTTTTGAGCGGCAATTGTTTTAGTGATACAGATTTAAAACGTACTGTGTTTAGCATCAATCAATAGGTCTTTGCATGAATAAACGTACAGAATTGAAATGTTTTAGATTGGAATTAATTCAGTTTATATTTTGTCATACAGAAGTGAACCGCGGAGCCTAGCGTGAGGCCTGGCAAAGCCAGGCCGACCGCTAGTCCTATATACTATTTGGACAAGTGTTGTATATATATATTTATATATATGGATTCATCATGCCCATTTGTAAATCGCTACAGCCTAGACGGTTTATCCGATTTATTTCAAATTTTTTTTATTTGATAGAGGTCAATCACGTGGAGTGCCTTTTGATAGTCTCAGATTTTTCGTGCACATGATGTGTGAGAAAACTTGAAAAAACATGCGTTTTTGGGGCAAAATCAACTAAGAGTGTGGAGGCTTTGAAATTTTTAAGAAGAAGATCTACTGTCACTTTGACGTTTGTCAGTGCTCATGTCGCATTTTTAATTATAAATTACTTAAAAATGAAACTTTTGTGAGTAGTTTTGAAATACTTTACGCATATTGTGGAAATGAGGGAACGTTTTTATTATAATTATACATTTCAAATATGTGTATTTAAAAAGTAAATTTTTGACACTCCACTATGAAGTTGGTTTTAAAGCAAAACGTCAAATTGACAAGTTTTATAAAGTATAAAGAGTATGGAGGCTTTGAAATTTTTAAAAAGAACATCTACTATCATTTTGACCTTTGTCAGTGGACATGTCGCATATTTAATTATAAATTACTTAAATATTAAATGTTTGTGAGTAGTTTTGAAATACTTTACGCATATTGTGGAAATGAGGGGACGTTTTTATTATAATTACACATTTCAAATACGTGTATTTAAAAAGTAAATTTTTGACGGTTCACAATGAATTTGGTTTCGAAACAAAACGTCGAATTGACAAGTTTTATAATTTATACAGGTGAACTCAACCAAATTTGATCTCGATAATAATATACAGTAAAACCAAGCAAATTTTGTCTACGGCAAAGTTCAATTTAGAAAAACCAGATAACTCGAATTAGAATCATTTGGGCTCTCCTAAATTTTCTATCGATAATTTAATTGAAAGTGCTTCAAAACCAGTCATATTTGGTATATTATGAAAGTTCTTTTACAGGGTACGTGTGCAAAACTAAAATATTTTCGATCGGCAATAGTTTTAGTGAAAGGCCTATCGTGTTTGGTATCAAATGAAAGGTTATTTAAAGGGCTCGAATTTTTTCGTTCGGCAATTGTTTTAGTGAAAATGCTTAAAAACCTATCGTATTTGGTATCAAATGAAAGGTCTTTGAAAGGGCTCGCGTATAAAATTTATCACTTTTAGATCGTCAATTGTTTTAGTGAAAGTGTTTCTAAACTAATCGTATTTGGTATCAAATGAAAGGTCTTTTGAAGGGCATGCGTACAAAATTTAATAATTTTCGATCGTCAATTGTTTTCGTGAAAGACCTTAAAAAATATCATGTTTGGTACTAAATGAAAGGTTTTTTTGAAGGTCTCGCGTGAAAATTGATTCTTTTAGATCGTCAGTTATTTTATTGAAAGTGTTTCAAAACATATTGTGTTTGGTATCAAATGAAAGGTCTTCTGAAAGGCTCGCGTATAAAATTTATCACTTTTATCCTATATACTATTTGGACAAGTGTTGTATATATATTTATATATATGGATTCATCATGCCCATTTGTAAATCGCTACAGCCTAGACGGTTTATCCGATTTATTTCAAATTTTTTTTATTTGATAGAGGTCAATCACGTGGAGTGCCTTTTGATAGTCTCAGATTTTTCGTGCACATGATGTGTGAGAAAACTTGAAAAAACATGCGTTTTTGGGGCAAAATCAACTAAGAGTGTGGAGGCTTTGAAATTTTTAAGAAGAAGATCTACTGTCACTTTGACGTTTGTCAGTGCTCATGTCGCATTTTTAATTATAAATTACTTAAAAATGAAACTTTTGTGAGTAGTTTTGAAATACTTTACGCATATTGTGGAAATGAGGGAACGTTTTTATTATAATTATACATTTCAAATATGTGTATTTAAAAAGTAAATTTTTGACACTCCACTATGAAGTTGGTTTTAAAGCAAAACGTCAAATTGACAAGTTTTATAAAGTATAAAGAGTATGGAGGCTTTGAAATTTTTAAAAAGAACATCTACTATCATTTTGACCTTTGTCAGTGGACATGTCGCATATTTAATTATAAATTACTTAAATATTAAATGTTTGTGAGTAGTTTTGAAATACTTTACGCATATTGTGGAAATGAGGGGACGTTTTTATTATAATTACACATTTCAAATACGTGTATTTAAAAAGTAAATTTTTGACGGTTCACAATGAATTTGGTTTCGAAACAAAACGTCGAATTGACAAGTTTTATAATTTATACAGGTGAACTCAACCAAATTTGATCTCGATAATAATATACAGTAAAACCAAGCAAATTTTGTCTACGGCAAAGTTCAATTTAGAAAAACCAGATAACTCGAATTAGAATCATTTGGGCTCTCCTAAATTTTCTATCGATAATTTAATTGAAAGTGCTTCAAAACCAGTCATATTTGGTATATTATGAAAGTTCTTTTACAGGGTACGTGTGCAAAACTAAAATATTTTCGATCGGCAATAGTTTTAGTGAAAGGCCTATCGTGTTTGGTATCAAATGAAAGGTTATTTAAAGGGCTCGAATTTTTTCGTTCGGCAATTGTTTTAGTGAAAATGCTTAAAAACCTATCGTATTTGGTATCAAATGAAAGGTCTTTGAAAGAGCTCGCGTATAAAATTTATCACTTTTAGATCGTCAATTGTTTTAGTGAAAGTGTTTCTAAACTAATCGTATTTGGTATCAAATGAAAGGTCTTTTGAAGGGCATGCGTACAAAATTTAATAATTTTCGATCGTCAATTGTTTTCGTGAAAGACCTTAAAAAATATCATGTTTGGTACTAAATGAAAGGTTTTTTTGAAGGTCTCGCGTGAAAATTGATTCTTTTAGATCGTCAGTTATTTTATTGAAAGTGTTTCAAAACATATTGTGTTTGGTATCAAATGAAAGGTCTTCTGAAAGGCTCGCGTATAAAATTTATCACTTTTAGATCGTCAATTGTTTTAGTGAAAGTGTTTCTAAACTAATCGTATTTGGTATCAAATGAAAGGTCTTTTGAAGGGCATGCGTACAAAATTTAATAATTTTCGATCGTCAATTGTTTTCGTGAAAGACCTTAAAAAATATCATGTTTGGTACTAAATGAAAGGTTTTTTTGAAGGTCTCGCGTGAAAATTGATTCTTTTAGATCGTCAGTTATTTTATTGAAAGTGTTTCAAAACATATTGTGTTTGGTATCAAATGAAAGGTCTTCTGAAAGGCTCGCGTGAAAAATTGTTTTTTTTTCGACAGATAATTGTTTTAGTGAAAGTGCAGCAAAACTAATTCTGTTTGGTACGCATGGACTTTTCTGATAGAATTATTTCAATTTCTAGACAAGGTAGAGAAATTTTGAAAATTGATTTAGGCATTAAATGATTGAGAATACATGTTTTAAACTGTTTTCAACTGATTTTATTTGAAGAAAAAATGTCAGTTAATTTTTAAAAGTATATCGAGAAACAAAGCATAATTTGTCCGCAGTAATAATATACAGTAAAAAAAAAATAAAAAATTTACCGCTGCATGCTACAATGCAAACAAAGGTAACTCGAAAAAACGATGTCGGATATAATATTCCAGCGACTTTCAACAGTTTTTCAAAAAAGTTTAAAGAAAATTTTCAATTGATTTCATGTATATATAAATATAAATGTGGAATGTCATCAGAAATGACGTCCGAAGGATTTTTAATAAATAGTAAAATGTATTCAGATGAAATTAAAAAAGTTGAAATTTGACGACAGGCAATTGTTTCAAATTTAAAGTATTCCAAATCATAACTTGTTTGGTCTCATTTGTATGGTCTTTAGAAGAACTTTCAGATGAAATAAAAAATATATATTTTACGACCGTCAATTATTTTAAACATAAAGTATTCCGAACCATACCGTTTTTAGTGATATATGAATGGGGTTTAGAAGAACTTTCAGATAAAATAAAAAAAGTTGAAATTTTACGATCCTCAATTGTTTCAAACATAAATTATTCCGAATAATACCATCTTTGGTGTCATATTGAAGGGCATTAAAAGAACTTTCAGATGAAATAAAAAAAGTTAAAATTTTACGACAGGCATTTGTTTCAAACTTAAAGTATTCCTAAAATTAACATATTTGGTGTCATATGAAATGGCTTTAGAAAAACTTTCAGATGAAATAAAAAGAGTTGAAATTTTATAGGTGTTTCTAACATAAAGTATTCTGAATCATACTGTGTAGGGTGTCATATGAAAGGGCTTTAGAAGACCTTTCCGATAAAACAAAAAAGTTAAATTTTACGATCCTCAATTGTTTCAAACATAAATTATTCCGAATCATGCCTTCTGTGCTGTCATATGAAAGGGCTTTAGAAGAACTTTCAGATGATATAAAAAAAAGTTAGTTTAGCAAAATGTTTTCGGAAATAAAAAACATATTTTATTGAAATTTTACGACAGTCCATTGTTTTAAACTTAAAGTGTTCCGAATCATTTCGTGTTTGATATCATATGAAAGGGCTTTAAAAGAACTTTAAGACGAAATAAAAAAAAATAAACATTGCGACCGTCAATTGTTTTAAATTTGAAGTATTCGGAATAATGCCGTGTTTAATGTCATATGAAAGAGTTTTGAAAGAACTTACGATATAAATTGTTTCAAATTTAAAGTTTCGCGAATCCTATCGCATTTGATATCAAATAGAAGGTTTTTTAAAGGGCTCGCATGCAAAATTGACTTTTTCTATCCGCAATTGTTTTCGTGAAAGTGTTTTAAAACTTATCGTGTTTGGTATCAAATGAAATGGCTTTTAAAGGGCACGCGAATTAAATTGATTTTTTTTGAGCGGCAATTGTTTTAGTGATACAGATTTAAAACGTATTGTGTTTGGCATCAATTAATAGGTCTTTGCATGAATAAACGTACAGAATTGAAAAGTTTTAGATTGGAATTAATTCAGTTTATATTTTGTCATACAGAAGTGAACCTTACTTCAGTGTCCGCGGAGCCTAGCGTGAGGCCTGGCAAAGCCAGGCCGACCGCTAGTCCTATATACTATTTGGACAAGTGTTGTATATATATTTATATATATGGATTCATCATGCCCATTTGTAAATCGCTACAGCCTAGACGGTTTATCCGATTTATTTCAATTTTTTTTTATTTGATAGAGGTCAATCATGGTTAGTGCCTTTTGATAGTCTCAAATTTTTCGTGCACATGATGTGCGAGAAAACATGAAAAAACATGCGTTTTTGGGGCAAAATCAACTAAGAGTGTGGAGGCTTTGAAATTTTTAAGAAGAAGATCTACTGTCACTTTGACGTTTGTCAGTGCACATGTCGCATTTTTAATTATAAATTACTTAAAAATGAAACTTTTGTGAGTAGTTTTGATATACTTTACGCATATTGTGGAAATGAGGGGACGTTTTTATTATAATTATACATTTCAAATATGTATATTTAAAAAGTAAATTTTTGACACTCCACAATGAAGTTGGTTTTAAAGCAAAACGTCAAATTGACAAGTTTTATAAAGTATAAAGAATATGGAGGCTTTGAAATTGTTAAAAAGAACATCTACTGTCATTTTGACATTTGTCAGTAGACATGTCGCATATTTAATTATAAATTACTTAAATATTAAATGTTTGTGAGTAGTTTTGAAATACTTTACGCATATTGTGTAAATGAGGGGACGTTTTTATTATAATTACACATTTCAAATACGTGTATTTAAAAAGTAAATTTTTGACGGTCCACAATGAATTTGGTTTCGAAACGAAACGTCGAATTGACAAGTTTTATAATTTATACAGGTGAACTCAACCAAATTTGATCTCGATAATAATATACAATAAAACCAAGCAAATTTTGTCCATGGCAAAGTTCAATTTAGAAAAACCAGATAACTCGAATTAGAATCATTTGGGCACTCCTAAATTTTCTATCGATAATTTAATTGAAAGTGCTTCAAAACCAGTCATATTTGGTATATTATGAAAGTTCTATTACAGGGTACGTGTGCAAAACTAAAATATTTTCGATCGGCAATAGTTTTAGTGAAAGGCCTATCGTGTTTGATATCAAATGAAAGGTTATTTAAAGGGCTCGAATTTTTTCGTTCGGCAATTGTTTTAGTGAAAATAATTATTAAAAACCTATCGTATTTGGTATCAAATGAAAGGTCTTTGAAAGGGCTCGCGTATATATTTATCACTTTTAGATCGTCAATTGTTTTAGTGAAAGTGCTTCTAAACTAATCGTATTTGGTATCAAATGAAAGGTCTTTTGAAGGGCTTGCGTTCAAAATTTAATAATTTTCGATCGTCAATTGTTTTAGTGAAAGAGCTTAAAAAATATCATGTTTGGTACTAAATGAAAGGTTTTTTGAAGGTCTCGCGTGAAAAATTGATTCTTTTCGATCGTCAGTTATTTTATTGAAAGTGTTTCAAAACATATTGTGTTTGGTATCAAATGAAAGGTCTTCTGAAAGGCTCGCGTGAAAAATTGTTTTTTGTTCGACAGATAATTGTTTTAGTGAAAGTGCAGCAAAACTAATTCTGTTTGGTACGCATAGAATTTTCTGATAGAATTATTTCAATTTCTAGACAAGGTAGAGAAATTTTGAAAATTGATTTAGGCATTAAATAATTGAGAATACATGTTTTAAACTGTTTTCAACTGATTTTATTTGAAGAAGAAATGTCAGTTAATTTTTAAAAGTATATCGCGAAACAAAGCATAATTTGACCGCAGTAATAATACACAGTAAAAAAAAAATAAAAATTTTACCGCAGCATGCTACAATGCAAACAAAGGTAACTCGAAAAAACGATGTCGGAAATAATATTCCAGCGATTTCCAACAGTTTTTCAAAAAAGTTTAAAGAAAATTTTCAATTGATTTCATGTATATATAAATATAAATGTGGAATGTCATCAGAAATGACGTCCGAAGGATTTTTAATAAATAGTAAAATGTATTCAGATGAAATTAAAAAAGTTGAAATTTTACGATAGGCAATTGTTTCAAATTTAAAGTATTCCAAATCATAACTTGTTTGGTCTCATTTGTATGGTCTTTAGAAGAACTTTCAGATGAAATAAAAAATATATATTTTACGACCGTCAATTATTTTAAACATAAAGTATTCCGAATCATACCGTGTTTAGTGATATATGAATGGAGTTTAGAAGAACTTTCAGATAAAATAAAAAAGTTGAAATTTTACGATCCTCAATTGTTTCAAACATAAATTATTCCGAATCATACCATCTTTGGTGTCATATTGAAGGGCATTAAAAGAACTTTCAGATGGAATAAAAAAGTTAAAATTTTACGACAGGCATTTGTTTCAAACTTAAAGTATTCCTAAAATTAACATATTTGGTGTCATATGAAATGGCTTTAGAAAAACTTTCAGATGAAATAAAAAGAGTTGAAATTTTATAATAATTAATTGTTTCTAACATAAAGTATTCTGAATCATACTGTGTAGGGTGTCATATGAAAGGGCTTTAGAAGACCTTTCCGATAAAACAAAAAAGTTAAATTTTACGATCCTCAATTGTTTCAAACATAAATGATTCCGAATCATGCCTTCTTTGCTGTCATATGAAAGGGCTTTAGAAGAACTTTCAGATGATATAAAAAAAAGTTAGTTTAGCAAAATGTTTTCGGAAATAAAAAACATATTTTATTGAAATTTTACGACAGTCCATTGTTTTAAACTTAAAGTATTCCGAATCATTTCGTGTTTGATATCATATGAAAGGGTTTTAAAAGAACTTTCAGACGAAATAAAAAAATTTAAACATTGTTTTAAATTTGATGTATTCGGAATAATGCCGTGTTTAATGTCATATGAAAGAGTTTTGAAAGAACTTACGATATAAATTGTTTCAAATTTAAAGTTTCGCGAATTATATCGCGTTTGATATCAAGTAGAAGGTTTTTTAAAGTGAAAGTACTTCAAAATATATTGTGTTTGGTATGAAATGAAAGGTCACTTAACAGGCTTGCATGAAAAATTGAAATATTTTCGTTTGTCAATTGTTTTAGTGTTTGATATCAAATGGAAGTTCTTTTGAACAACTCGCGTGCAGCATTAAATTTTATTCGATCGACAATTGTTTTCATGAAAGTGCTTCAAAACCTATCGTGTTTGCTATCAAATGAAAGGTCTTTTGAAGGGCTTGCATACAAAACTTAATACATTTCAATCGTCAATTGTTTTACTAAAAGTGTTTCAAATCCCATCGTGTTTGGTTTCAAATGAAAGGTATTTTATAGGGCACGCGTGTTAAATGAATTATTATTTTTTGATCGTCTATTGTTTTAGTAATGGTGTTCAAAAGCTATCATATTTGATATTAAATGACATGCCTTTTAAAGGGTTCAAATATAAAATTGGTATTTTTTTCGACCGAGAATTGTTTTAGTGAAAATGCTTCAAAACCAATCATGTTTGATGTAAAATGAAAAGGTCTTTTAAAGAACTCGCGTACAAAATTAAATACTTTTAGATCGGAAATTGTTTGACTGAAAGTACTTCAAAACCTATTGTGTTTGGTATCAAATGAAAGGTCTTTTGAAGGACTTGCTTACAAAATGTAATACTTTTCGATAGTCAATTGTTTTAGTGAAAGTATTTCAAAACCTATCGTGTTTGGTTTCAAATGAAAAGTCTTTTAAAGAGCACGCGTGTTAAATTAATTTTTTTTTATCGTCCTTTGTTTTAGTAAAGGTGTTTCAAAACCTATCATATTTGGTGTTAAATTACAGGCCTTTGAAGGGTTCGAATATAAAATTGGTATTTTTTTCGACCGAGAATTGTTTTAGTGAAAGTGCTTTAAAACCAATCATGTTTGATATAAAATGAAAGGTTTATGAAGAGCTCGTGTACAAAATTAAATACTTTCAGATCTTCAATTGTTTTCGTAAAAGTATTTTAAAACTTATCGTGTTTGGTATCAAATGAAATGTCTTTTAAAGGGCACGCGAATTAAATTGATTTTTTTGAGCGGCATTTGTTTTAGTGATACAGATTTGAAACGTATTGTGTTTGACATCAATTAATAGGTCTTTGCATGAATAAACGTACAGAATTGAAACGTTTTAGATTGGAATTAATTCAGTTTATATTTTCTCAATTGTCATAGAGAAGTGAACCTTACTTCAGTGTCCGTGGAGCCTAGCGTGAGGCCTGGCAAAGCCAGGCCGACCGCTAGTCCTATATACTATTTGGATAAGGTATATTTATATATTTATATATATCTATGGATTCATCACGCCCATTTGTAAATCGCTACAGCCTAGACGGTTTATCCGATTTATTTGCAACTTTTTTTATTTGATAGAGGTTAATCCAGGGGAGTGCCTTTTGATAGTCTCAGATTTTTCGTGCACATGATGTGCGAGAAAACTTGAAAAAACATGCGTTTTTGGGGCAAAATCAACTAAGAGTGTGGAGGCTTTGAAATTTTTAAGAAGAACATCTAACGTCATTTTGACATTTGTCAGTGTACATGTCGCATTTTTAATTATAAATTACTTCAAAATGAAACTTTTGTGAGTAGTTTTGAAATACTTTACGCATATTGTGGAAATGAGGGGACGTTTTTATTATAACTATACATTTCAAATATGTGTATTTAAAAAGTAAATTTTTGACACTGCACTATGAAATTGGTTTTAAAGCAAAACGTCAAATTGACAAGTTTTATAAAGCATAAAGAATATGGAGGCTTTGCAATTTTTAAAAAGAACATCTACTGTCATTTTGACATTTGTCAGTGGACATGTCGCATATTTAATTATAAATTACTTAAATATTAAATGTTTGTGAGTAGTTTTGAAATACTTTACGCATATTGTGGAAATGAGGGGACGTTTTTATTATAATTACACATTTCAAATACGTGTATTTAAAAAGTAAATTTTTGACGGTCCACAATAAATTTGGTTTCGAAACGTCAAATTGACAAGTTTTATAATTTATACAGGTGAACTCAACCAAATTTGATCTCGATAATAATATACAGTAAAACCAAGCAAATTTTGTCTACAGCAAAGTTCAATTTAGAAAAACCAGATAACTCGAATTAGAATCATTTGGGCACTCCTAAATTTTCTATCGATAATTGTTTAATTGAAAGTACTTCAAAACCAGTTTTATTTGGTACATTATGAAAGTTCTTTTAAAGGGTACGTGTGCAAAACTAAAATATTTTCGATCGGCAATAGTTTTAGTGAAAGTGCTTCAAAACATATTGTGTTTGGTATGAAATGAAAGGTCTCTTAACGGGCTTGCATGAAAAATTTAAATATTTTCGTTTGTCAATTGTTTTAGTGAAAGTGCATCAAAACCTATCGTGTTTGCTATCAAATGAAAGGTCTTTTGAAGGACTCGCGTACAAAACTTAATACATTTCAATCGTCAATTGTTTTACTAAAACTAAAATTAAATACTTTTAGATCGGCGATTGTTTTAGTGAAAGTGCTTCAAAACCTATTGTGTTTGGTATCAAATGAAAGATCTTTTGAAGGACTCACTTACAAAATGTAATACTCTTCGATAGTCAATTGTTTTAGTGAAAGTATTTCAAAACCTATCGTGTTTGTTTTTAAATGAAAGGTCTTTTACAGAGCACGCATGTTAAATTAATTATTTTGTTTTGATCGTCCATTGTTTTAGTAAAGGTGTTTCAAAACGTATCATATTTGGTATTAAATTACAGGCCTTTGAAGGGCTCGAATATAAAATTGGTATTTTTTTCGACCGAAAATTGTTTCAGTGTAAGTACTTTAAAACCAATCATGTTTGATATAAAATGAAAGGTCTTCTGAAGAGCTCGCGTACAAAATGAAATACTTTCAGATCTTCAATTATATTCGTGAAAGCGTTTTAAAACTTATCGTGTTTGGTATCAAATGAAATGTCTTTTAAAGGGCACGCGAATTAAATTGATTTTTTTGAGCGGCAATTGTTTTAGTGATACAGATTTAAAACCTATTGTGTTTGGCATCAATTAATAGGTCTTTGCATGAATAAACGTATAAAATTGAAATGTTTTAGATTGGAATTAATTCAGTTTATATTTTGTCAATTGTCATACAGAAGTGAACCTTAATTCAGTGTCCGTGGAGCCTAGCGTGAGGCCTGGCAAAGCCAGGCCGACCGCTAGTTAAAAACTAAATTAACAAGACATTGCTCCGTTTGGAAATTTTATACTCTGTGTGAAATTGCTATATTACACCTAAATATTTGAAAATATGGCCAAGTTTTACTCAATCTACATCTAATTTATGTAGAGATAAATCTATTAAATATTTTGCCTTAATTTTATGACGAACTCTTTCAACACATTCAATTAATGCAAAAATTACAACAAATGAATCATTGATTGTTAAAAAAAGCAAGATTCAATGAATATGTTGGTATAACATTTATTATTTCTTACGTAACATAAGACAGATTTATGGTGGGCTACATGAAAGTCTTACCATTCATTAGCAACGGTTTCTGAAAATTGCTAGATAAATAATTCTTTAACTAAATAAACTTTATATTTTTCTTTATAGACACACTTTAAAACAGTACTTATAACAGTATGTAAATATACAAATATTTGATGCTACATAATAAGTGTATTGTTTAATTGAACAATTGAAAAATAAATTACAAACTTATATAAGACGTATTCCATTTGCTATTTAGATCACATCTAACTTACATTTACTGAACCAAATCACTTATTTATTTCGCTGGATTACTTCACTGACTTCATTTCCAGTACTAGAATTACTCATTTTAATTTATTTTGAAATAATTCACCCCAATAAATTCATCAGTTTGCTTAATTTAGTTCATTTCATATTGTTTAATTTATCTGAACTGATTTAAATGAACCAAGTGGCAAATGGAATACAGCTAAAGTAACCTTCAATATTACATTCTATAAATTATTGATCTCATGTATCAAGAATCATGATTTTTATTAGAATATTTACTTCAAGCAAGTTATGCGAATATATAATTTAGGAGAACTGTAAGAGAATGATCTTTGAAATATATTTGAAGTATGATGAGGAATGGTGAGCATAAATTTATTACGCACATTAAATGAATGAGAGTCAGCAGATTATTTTAATTTAGAATGCAAATAATTTAATTAAAATAAGTTTGTGTATAAATGGAGCAAGATATAGTTTTCTACGATCTTCCATGTTCAGCCATTTCAAGCCAGAAAAGGTGTGTGAAACATGATCACTTCTTTTTATACCCAAGATAAATCGTATGCAAGAATTTTGAAGCTTCTGAATACGTTTCTGAGTTACCAGATCCAAACAAGGCCCATATAAAATATCACCATAATTAAACTTTGAGAGTACAAGTGAATCCACCAAAACCTGTCTCAATGAAGAAAGCTTTCTGAATTGAAACACTGATATGTTTTTTAAAACGTAAATCCTCATCAATGTGAATACCAAGAATCTTTTATAATCCGATGAAATAATTCTAACTCCTGAAATCTGTAGGTGACAATTTAGGTTCATGTATTCCTTGTCTTTCTGTTTGCAGAAAATAATTAAAGATGATTTTTTAGGATTTATAATCAGCTGATGTTTTTTCGAAAAACACGCTATAACATTAAGATCTTGATTTATTTGTGCAGATGATTCTATCAAATTTTGCTTATGAACTGATTTGTATATTAAAGAATCATCTGCATATAAATGGTATGAACAATGCTCTAGTTTTTTATGAAAATCAGCTGTATATATGCTGAATAAAAGGGGACCCAGCACTGACCCCTGTGGAACCCCAGAAAATAGTTTTTCACAAGTAGACATTTGCGAATCTATAACAACCCTTTGATGTACATGTACAATACATATGTAAAAAGGTTGCGAAAAAACTAAATTTCATGTCACGTTTAAGTAAGAACTTATCAACTTGGACATTGCATTTGATTTATAATTCAATTATTTTACCACATTTCACTTATTGTAATACAATTCTATATCTATGTAACCAAAAAGATATCAATAAGCTCCAAGTATTACAGAACAGAGCTATGAGAATTATTTTAAAATGTTCTAAATACAGTAGAGTAAGTGATATGATGAATGTGTTAGGATGGTTGAGTATAAATCAACTGTGTGAGTACTCTGCTATGATATTCATATTTAAAATTGTTAATGGGCAGTTACCAGATTACCTTAAAAGTAACTTAAAATATCACAAGAATATGCATATGCAATGGTGAATGTTTTTATATAGATCAGAAAAGTAAAAAAAAGACTTTTAACATGATATTTCATAAAGGTTTACAGTGTTACAATGGATTGCCTGTTGATATTAAAACATCCCACACTCTAAAACTTTTTAAAAATCGATTAAAATGTTATTATTTAAACAAATAGATTAAGTAATAATACGAGTATATAATTATGTTTTTTTTTCTTTTGTATATTTTATAAGACTTTTTGTTATATATTTGAGTTTAAATTTTGTTCAATGTTATGTATTAGCCAAGCTATTAAATAAATACATTATTATATTATTATTATACCTGTTGCTGAAATAATTCTTAATCATTTAACTACATTATTTGCGAAACCGTAATAATGAAGTTTAGAATACATTATTTTATGGTTAATTGTGTCAAAGGCTTTAGCAAAATCCAATTCAATTAATAGGGAAATTTTTGTTGTTATCAAGCTCATGAAATATGTCGTCAGTAACATTAAGAAGACCGGTAATTGTACTATAGCCGGCTCTGAATCCGGATTGCATAGATGGCAACAGACTGAATTTATTTAGGAAGCTAGTAATTTGATTATACATAATTTTTTTCTTTGATTTTTGATAGTGTAGGTAATATACTAACAGGTCTTGAATCTTTGTAATCCTTAGGAACTTTTATTTTAGGAATAGGAACTACATGCAAGATTTTCCAGCAATTTGGAAAAGCATTTTGCATTAAACAGAAATTAATAATGTGTGTGATGTATTTGTTTATAAAAGGGAAAACTATTTTTTAGCATATTCAAACAAAAACCATCAGAACCAACAGAGTTAGATTTTAAATTATTAAAGCATTTTTCTATTTCAGAGCTAGTTACTAAATGAAAATAAAATTTGTCTGCAATTTTATCATCTACATGATTATCATAAAAGTTCTTCAGGATTGTTATTTAAGATTAAATCTTGAACGGAAGTAAGAAAGTAATTATTTATATTCTAAGGCTTATTTAGGTGCTCAGGAATAACATAATGATTTGATGCATTACTTAAATTAAATTTAGCTAAAGTTCTCCATAAGTTTTTATTGTGTCTATTTGAATAATTTTAGCTTTAATATCTGACAGCAAATAAATAGTAAGCTAATTAATGTTATATATATATATATATATATATATATATATATATATATATATATATATATATATATATATATAAATAAATAAATATATCATCACGCCTTCTACCCAATACTGGGTGTGGCACTCTGCTAAAGCAGATCTCGGTAAGTGATATATTTTGCGCGTGAAGTGCGGTTACCAGTCCTCAAATCACGGCCCCCAAACATGTTAGTGGTGGAGGAGCCACAGGGATAGCTTTTTCAAATTATGAAAATTTGTCGCCTGTGGGAATCGAACCCGGGACCTCAGGATCCACAGGCCGACTTCATACCACTGAGCTAGCCATCCCATATATATATATATATATATATATATATATATATATATATATATATATATATATATATATATATATATATATATATATATATTTGTACAATACATCATAGTATAAATTATTAAAATCTCTGTATCTAATTACATTTCGCCCTTGTACAGATCTATGTATCTCAAGTTTGTAGTTAACTAATAAGTGATCAGAAATGTTAACATCAGAAGTATCAACTTCACTTACTTTATCTCGATTGGAGCAGATAATCAAATCACAAAGAGTGAAACTATTATTATTAATTCTAGTAGGCTGGTTATTAATTAATGATAAACTATAGGATTCAAACATATTATAAAGAAGAATTGTTGCAGTTTTCTCTAAATCCAATATATTTACATTCAAGTCACTTGCTAACAGTACATCATTATTTTCTGGGATAGTAATTGATCAGGAATTTCCAAGTAAGTTTACAGATTCAAGAATGTTTCCTTTTGGAGGACGATAAATAACGCCAAATGCAATTTTTTTATTATTAATTTTAACCTGAATCCAAAGCTGTTCCAAATCAGATGTGAGTTCATCCGAAATTTTTATCTTATTGTAATTTAAAGAATCTTTAATATAAAATGCCATTCCTCCGCCTCTATTAATTCTATCTAATCTTAATAAATTATAACCTTGTATTTTGAATGCATCAGCAGGAATATTTCCACTTAACCACGTTTCCGAAATAGCAAAAATGTCGTAACTAGTTCCAGTAACATTATCATTTAATATATCAAATCCTGTACTCAATGATGCCCAAACAACAATGACGGCATTTTAATTAATAAGTTAACATATATTTTTTACGTGAATTGGGTAAGTACCCCATTGCTAGTGCTAGTGAAATAATCTATATAAATTAAATTTAGTATAACAAATTAAACATATATCAATACCAAAATTTAGAATATATATTACTAACAATAAGTAACATCATAATATAGAATAGTAATTAGTACCGAGAATTACAAATTTAAATAATATTACTAGTTAAAATTTTTATTGATGTCATCAATATTAATAATTTTGTGTTTTTTCTTTATATTTAAAGAATATATTTCCATTGACAGACCTTAAAGTTTTGAAGTTAATTTTTAATGATATTTGGCTCATTAGATATAAACGAATTTTGGTTAAATCTTCTTTAAGAGACACCCACAAAACACATGTTTTTTACTTAAAATTGAGATTTTAGATTCATACAAGGTAAATATAATTAATATCGCGCGAAGTTTATTGGACTTGCTAAAACCTACTCTATGACATCGATCAATCTCGTTCATATTTACAGTAATATTTTTGTCCTTGAACAAATTAGCAACGACAGTTTTAATGTTCTCACCTTGTACTTCACTAACACCAAAAATGCGAAAATTATTTCTTCGTGAATATTGCTGCAGAGTATCCACTTCATTTTCTAATTTTAAAATTTTAGCCTTTTCCACTTGAACTGACTTTTACAAATTTTTTAGCTGAACTTAATGGGCTGCCAGAATCAAGTCGAGTTCATCCTTCATTATTTCACACATAGCAAATTTAGTGGATTTGATGAACTCATCATTCAGTAATAACTTATACACTATACTCATAATTAAGTTTTCATCACGATCAGCACTAGAATCACCACCCACATTTTTATCTTTCGGTGCAAATGCAGATCGCGTATTTTTATTGGGCGGAGACATGGTTATACGACGGTATTTTATAAATTTATTATAATAAGATGATTACTACGAGGGTCGTTCAATAAGTCCTTAGAAAATCCAAGAGATGGTGCTCTTAGTATCGAAAATGAATTTTTTCCAGTAAGCAGCACTCCTAACTAGTCAACTGTTAGAGTTTTAGCTTTAGCCGTCACGTAGTTTCATTGTTGTTGTCAATTGTAGTGAAAAACTTTTGATAGTTTATAATGATGGATAAAAGTGAGTTTCGAGCGGTGATTAAACATTTGTATTTAAAAGGCTTAACGCCGAAAGAAATTAAAGCTGAGTTGGATGAAGTTCATGGCACATCTGCTCCTGTGTTTGCAACTGTTTACAATTGGGTGAATGAGTTTAAACGTGGCCGTACATCCACAAAAGATGAACATCGTTCCGGACGCCCTGTAGAAGTGTCTACCCCCGAAATGATTGACCAAATCCACGATATGGTTTTAAGTGACCGACGAATCAAAGTGCGCGAAATAGTTGAGGCTACAGGCATATCACAAGGCACAGTCGCTTTAATTTTGCACGAAAAATTAGGTGTGAAAAAAATCTCGGCAAGATGGGTGCCGCGTTTGCTCACAGTGGAGAATAAACGCAATCGTGTGGTGGACTCTGAGGCTGTTTTGGCGCTTTTCCGTCGTAATCCTGAAGATTTTCTGCGTCGATACATAACTGTGGATGAGACTTGGATACATTACTACACTCCAGAGACAAAAGAACAGTCAAAACAGTGGATTTTTTAAGGCGAACGGGCTCCGAAGAAGGCGAAATCGGCTGGCAAGGTTATGGCAACGGTCTTTTGGGATGCACGCGGAATCATCTTCATCGACTATTTGGAAAAGGGAAAAACGATAACAGGAACGTATTATGCGTCGTTATTGGACTGGCTGAGCGAAGAAATAAAAGAAAAACGTCCTCATTTGAAACGCAAAAAGGTCCTTTTTCATCAAGACAATGCACGTGTGCACACCTGCGCAGTTGCGATGGCCAAAATTACGGAATTAAAGTTCCAATTATTGCAACATCCACCGTATTCACCAGATTTGGCCCCCAGTGACTTTTTCTTATTTCCAAACTTAAAGAAATGGCTTAGCGGACGAAGGTTTACGATCAATGAGGAGGTCATCGCCCAAACGGAGGTATATTTTGAGGAGCATCCGAAATCCTACTTTTTGGACGGCTTAAAAAATTTGGGAAAACGATTAGAGAAGTGTATAGAGCTAAAAGGAGATTATGTAGAAAAATAAAAAAAAATCTACCCAAAAAAAGTGTTTTTTCTACTTTTTTCTAAGGACTTATTGAACGACCCTCGTATAATGTAGATTTTAGGTCAATTGACTTAATTTATTCATATATATTTTACAGATATTTTTTAAGAAAAGTAACATCAAAAATTGCAAACAACTGGATATATATATATATATATATTTATCAGGGTTAAAAAAAACCTGGGTTTTTTTGGGTTTTATTAGGTTTATTTCGGCATTATTGGGTTTATTTGGGCATTATTGGGTTTTTTGAAATATTGACAAATATACTTTTTAATTTCAATTATTTAATTTTAGATTAATTTTGTACATAATGTTTAAAATGTATATTGTATACTACTAAACAGTAAAACAAAATTTATTATTATTACTATTTCAAAAATATATTGATTTTATATTGAATTAAAAACATAATACGCTCTATTATGTTATTGTCATTGTAAAATATGAACAACATATATATACATATATATAAATATATATAAATTTTGATTTTAAATTTGATTTTCAATAAAAAAAATGAAATCAAACAACTGATTTTAGTTTTAAAACTTGGTTTATTTGTTTACAACAGTAAGCTAGACCGACGTGGTCTATCTTAGACAAGTGAAACAAGAAGTACTCTAATTACGTTTCTTACTCCTATTTATGTATTTTTGTTATGTGTTTTTCTTACATTCCTAGGATAGAGATAACGTTGTTTCTGGTATCAAATAATGAAACTTCAGCGTTTCGGGATTCATAATTCCTCCCCATCAAGAAATAACGTTATTCACAAGGATTTATTTCTATATCTTTATTCTGATTAATAGTAACATTTCTTTGCTTATATTTTGTAACACAACTATATATTCTATTTTTACATAATACTAAAATAATAATAAACATAAAGAAAAGGGTTACATAAAGTATGGGTATATGTTGATTGTTGATTTGTTTAATGGATTCAATTTGTTTCAAGTGTGTAGTATTTAATTGTATTTCATTTATTTTACGAATTTGGGGTACTTTCTTTATCTCTATAGTTTTTAAATCATCAAAGATATATTCTTGATACAGGGGTTTATATTTTTGAAATTGCCAGTTTTTAATAACACACCTATCTTGTTCATTAAGGAAGATGCCTTGTAATTGTTTATATTTATAATTATTTCCACAGTTGAATTCTAGTTTCTGTAAGTTTGGTGAAAAGATTATTATTTTATTTGTGAACGGTATTTGAGAAATATAATTTTTTTCTGTTATTTGTTTACTTAAACAATCATCATATACTTCCCTATCTAATATATTATTAATACAGCTATTTATAGGATTATAATTTGAGATACAATATTTATTATTAATAAACTTAGAAATACGTATATTTTTATTATCATATTTAACATATATAGTATTGTCTTCCAATATTTGTTTATATACAGAGTCGTAATATGGTGTAGGTGTGAATTGTTGCAGTTTGTATAGATTGTTTGTGTAATTTGGGACGACTAAAAGAATGTGTATTTTAATATTCTGTAGTGTGCATGAGACGTGTATTATTTCAATCATTTGAAGGATGTTCGGGTTTTGAGTAATATTCAGGAGGCTGTTAGGATCTATGATGGTGATATCTAATTGATTCAATGAATAAAATTCTAATGATTTTATAACATTGTCCACTGTATTTTTAAGTCGTTGGATGTAAATTAATATTTTATTAATCTGTATCTCTACGTGTATAAATATTTTCCAATTTCCTTCCTTTTTTAATGTATTTATAATTTCGTTAAGCGATTCTTGTAATTTGTTTTCGTTAAGGTTTATACTTTGTAGATTTTTATTAAATTTTTCTGTGAGTGTTTGTTGTTGGTGTACTATTTCATTTGTTTGTGTTTGTAGTGTTTTTTGGTTATTACTGAGTTGTTCTAGTATTAGCTTGTATCGCTCTTCGTCGGAGGCGTCGAGGTTTCCGGTTATAGATTTTATTATCGTTCCTAGCCCGTTAATTACTCCTCTTTTGTCTCTTTTATTAAATAACTTAATTATGTTCTGTTCTAATTCGTTGAACATGTAATTTATAATTTGACCGCTTTCAAAGAAGAATCTCTCATTTGTTAGTTGTTTTATTTCTTTGTCGATGATTTGTTTTAGTTTTAGGTATTCATCGTATATGGGGCTTATGTCGTTATAAAAATAGTGTAGTTGTTCGTTTTCTCTTAGGTGGCATTCGCCGATAGTGTGTAACAAGTATCCGGGGTTGATAGTGATATTTTTAACATCTGCGAATCTAGAGGGATTCTGAAACAGTTAAATTTTAATTTTATCAATTTTTACTTTTCGTTCTCTTGTTTTATCTTTCGCGTATATTGTTCTATATTTATCATCATAATTTCTAATTTTTGTTTTTACATATAATGGTTTCTTAAATTTAGTTATTAAACGGGGATTTTGTTTTATATATGCTTCTGTGAGGTTTTTTAATTTATCGATTTTATCATCTTCTTTAGGATTTTTATACCGTTTTTGTTTTTCTTTGTTAATATTAATTTTTACTTGTTCTATTTCTTCTTGTCGTCTTTCCACGTAATTCTGTAATTTGTTTTGAGTATTTTCTTTTGGTCTTAAGTTTGTGTAATCTTTACCATAAAGTATTTCGTTTGGTGTCATATTTGTGGTTGATTGAATTGAGTTATTGTATGCGAAGATACAGTCATTTATTAGTTCTTTTAAGGGTTTCAGATTATCAGTCCGTGTTTTGATTCTTAAATGTTCGATTAGTGTTGAGTGAAATCTTTCTATGGCATTTGATTTTGGATTTTGGGCTGATGTTACGTGTAACTCGATCTGGTTATTATGACAAAATGTTCGCAGGGTTATATTGTTGAATTCGCAACCTTGGTCACATATTAATTTTCTAGGGGGTATTTTTATTCTAATAAATGTTTCTAAAATTTTCACTATGCCTTTACTTTCTTTTGTCTTAACTAAGTATATTTGTGCGTATTTTGAGAACTGGTCGTATATCGTTAAGTAATGTTGTCCGTCGAGGGTTAGTAAGTCGATATTAATTATTTCAAAGGGTCGTTCGGGTGTTTCGGTAAGGTTATCGGTGAGTTGTATGGGTTTTCTGTCGTATTTACATTCTTTGCATATTTGGCAGTTATTTATAAATGAAGTGATGGTATTTATCATTTTGGGCCAGTAATATTTTGCTTTTAATTTATTATACGTTTCCATAATTCCGCGGTGGTTTGTCTTTCCTATGTGGTATGAGTATACTATTTCATTTTGTTCATCTAATTGTTCTATGTCATCTACTTCTTTATTAACTTTAATAATATTGATGTTATTTATTTCAAAGTCCTTTTGAATAATTTGATTTAAGAATTTAGAGATTTTGTCATTACATATACAGTAATATCTAATTTTTGGTATAACATAATTTTTTATAAATTCTTGGAATTGTTTTTCTACTTTATTTTCTTCAAGGGCGACAATTAATCGTTGTTTTTTATTTCCGAAGAGTCGTATAATTTTTACATTATATTTCGAATCGAAAGAAAATATGATTTGGTTATCGACTACGTTTATTCTATTGTCCAGAATTTTTAGACCGTTGACAGGGTGTTCTTGAGCGCTGTGTATGGTGTCAGTGTCATTTTGTGTGTTAATTATTGTCTTTATTGAGTCATCGTCTTGTTCTATAATTTTTTCTAATTCAATTCTCGATTCTAATTCGTCGCTTAATGCAAAATTTTCGGGTAATGAGTAAATATTAATTTGTATGCAGGTGTTCTCGAATATTGAAATTAAGATTTTATTCAATTCTTCTTTTGGTAGTCTGTCGCAACCACATGATATGTAAGGAATGTTAATTTCGTATATATCGTTTTTTATTAAATAGTCGCGTAATTGAACTAGTGATTGTTTTAGTAATTTTTTATTGCATTCTTCATTGTATAATTCTTTTGAAAATAAATGAAAAATTGGTTTATTATATTCATTTTGGATTATAATTTTATTTGATAATTTATTTATACAGAAACTTTTACTATTAAATTGATCATCAATTTGTTTTGCTAATCCTTTGCCGAATTTGTAATCTTTCGAGATACAATGTGCGAAAAGGGGGGTTGTTGTTACATCGCCTATTTTGTGATTAATTTTGAATTTATTTCTGATCCTACTTAAAAAGTCTGCGATTTTATTTGTTTTTCCTGAGATATATTCTATTTCAAAATTATATTCACTGAGTTCAATTTTCCAACGCATTAATTTCTGGTTCGCGTTTTTCATATTAAAAAGCCAGACGAGCGGCCTGTGGTCTGTTCGTATGACGAATTTTTCTCCCGTATAGGTAAGGTTTGAAATTTTGAATAGCCCATACTATCGCTTTCAATTCTTTTTCTATGGTGGCATAGTTTTGTTCGTGGGAATTAAAAGTTTTTGATGCGTAAGCAAGAGGTTTTTCTTGTAGGTCATGGTTTTGAGATAACACCGCGCCCATGGCATAGTCAGAGGCGTCCGTGGTTAGTATAAAATTTTTATTAAAGTCTGGGAATGCGAGTATTGGTGGATTCGTGATCAGTCTTTTTGCTTGTATAAAACATTCTTTATATTCGTTATTATGAATATCTATTATTGATCCTTTTCGTAAACAGTTTGTGAAGGGTTTGGTTAATTTTGAGAAATTTGGAATAAATCTTCGATACCAGGAAAGTTTGCCTAAAAATGATTTTATTTCTTTTACGGTTTTTGGAATCTGAAGGTTTTGTATTACATCTATTTTTTTTATATTTGGTTTAAGACCTTCATTTGAAATTACGAAACCTAAATATTCAACTTCCGTTTTAAAAAATTCTGACTTATCGATTAAGTCTTGTAGTATTTCGTTCATACATCTTTGAAATGTCGCGGGGGCATTAATTAAGCCAAAGGGAATACGCAAAAATTCGTAGTGTCCTGAGGTTGTGCTGAAGGCGGTTTTTTCTCTGTCTTTTTTGTCAACAAGTATTTGATGAAACCCTGAATGTAAGTCGAGTGTAGTAAAGTACTTTGGGTTTTTTATTTTATCAAAAAGTGTGTCATTGTTTGGTATAGGGAATTTATCTTCTTTCGTTTTTTGGTTTAGTTTTCGAAAGTCGATCACTAATCTAGTTTTTCGTTTATTTGAGGCGTCTGATTTCTTTGGTACGATCCATATTGGTGAGTTATAAGGGCTTATTGATTTTTGTATAATTCCTGTTTCTAACATAGTTTGGACGTGTTCTTCAATGTCTTTCTCATAGATCTGAGGAAGTCGGTAATTTTTTGTGTATATGGGGATGTCGTCCGAGGTATAAATTTTATGTTGTGTTTTGTTTGTATATGTCAATGTTTCATTTTTTCTTGGAAAGAGTGAGTCGTATTGTTCTATTATATTATATAGTTTAGTTTTTATGTTTGGTTGTAAGTGTCCGTCGCGTATTTGTACGTAACTTTCTTTATTTTGTTTATTTAATGTTTGAATATTAAATTTCATTTGTCTCATTTGTATAATATTTTCTGAAAAATTTATAATAGTATTTGTTTCGTGAAATATTTCTGTTCCAAATAGTAAGTTACAGTCGGAGTGGAAGTTAACGACAAAAAATTTATATTTTTTATTAAATATTCTAATTTAGACATATTTATTACATTTTACTTTATTTGTTGCGGTTCTAAAAGTTAAAAATTCTTCTAAGATTTTCATATTATATTGTTTTACGGTTTGTTCTGTTATTAAATTAATATCTGAGCCTGAGTCAATAAGAATTTTAAAATTTTGAAATATGATGATTGGAATTGTTTTTGTGTTAGAGAACATTACGTATTTTCTTCTGTCGATTCGTGGTCGTATAGGTAATAATGAGATGAAATGAGAGACTACTGTTTTTTGAGTTTCAATTATTAGACATTGTTTTCCATATTGTTCATATTGTAATAGTTGAATTTTGGAAGTCATTCTTTGATATAGATCTTTAAATTTTTTTAGAGTGTCATTTATATTGTTGTCTATTTGTGTGATTTTAATCGTTGTTAATAATAATGTATTGTATGTACTTTCATCTTCAAAGTTAGTTTGGAGATATAGTTTTATATCATCCCAAGATGTGAATTCTTGACTATCTAGTATATCTTTGGCTTTATGAATAAATTTCTTTTGTAACATAGAAAAGCAATATGTTTTCTGTATTTGATTTAGTTCTAAAGAATTCATTACCGCATAAAAATTATCGGCTTCTTTTATAAATCTGGGGAGAGATTTGATTTCTCCATTATACACGGGTACTGCGTCGATGAAATTTCGAATATCGCTAATTGTTACGGTTTCCATATTTAATTCAATTTGTAAATCTTGTACTGGGTGTTCTAAGGGTGTATTAGGGATATTTTTTATCCCTGTAATAAATTGTTGGAACTTACTACTGTTACCTAATATGCTAGGTTTGAGCGTAATTGGTATTTTATCAAATTTACTTAAATTTTCTATTTCTTCGTCAGAAGACATATATTAGTATTACAATGTATAATTGTATGTTTTTGCCTTGTGTCGGGGCTCGTTTTGTTTCTTAACAGCGTTAGCCGTTCCACAAAACCCTTGTGTAATTGTGTATAACAGTATTTAGTCACAGACCGATTGTTATGACCGGCAGAGATAATATTATCTTGGAATGAACTTACAGCAAGGTTGTCACGAAGTAGACAGCTGTTTTCATGATAGTGCAGATCTTGATACGCTTCAAGTGGGCGGAGGTCTTGTATCTTGTCGTGCGGCTCCGTGAAGTTGATTGAAGGATTTTCTTCACGATGGGCTGGTTAAAGATGGGTCGTGGTTAGACCCTGGTGCGACCACTGTTTAGGTCGTTTGAGGAATGTAGATGATGTTCGGATAGCTCTTGTGAAAATTTAAAAATTTTCGGCAAGCGTTTCACAGACTTACGAGGTTTTTATTCACTTCACTGGATTCTTGCTGGCTATCCTACCGACTGCGCCAATTTTGATTTTGAATTTGATTTTCAATAAAAAAAATGAAATCAAACAACTGATTTTAGTTTTAAAACTTGGTTTATTTGTTTACAACAGTAAGCTAGACCGACGTGGTCTATCTTAGACAAGTGATACAAGAAGTACTCTAATTACGTTTCTTACTCCTATTTATGTATTTTTATTACGTGTTTTTCTTACATTCCTAAGATAGAGATAACGTTGTTTCTGGTATCAAATAATGAAACTTCAGCGTTTCGGGATTCATAATTTATATATATATAGACAGATTATGTTTTTTTACTAATATATATATATATATATATATATATATATAACATTATAATAATAATCATAATAATAGTAAGAATAAAAACCAACAACAAATACTAAAGTGTCCAGGGAAACGAATGTATTAAAATATATTAAAAATGTTGCGCATGCTTATTTTTAATATATGCTCTGTGTTATTCGGGGAAAGGGAGAATAATAAACTGTCGAATTTAAATGAAGGTAGGAAAACTACCTCGCATTTAAACGAGACGTATTTATTATATTATTTTCCTAATCCCTGTAATTAATGCTGTCTAAAGCAGGGATGATGTAATCTATACACTCTCGCATTTTATGTGAGAGTTGATAGATTATTATCATGGGCTTGATGAACCCACGGTCCTTAATCACGCAGGGATGATGAACACTGAATGCAATCGCAATTTTTGCGAGTGCAGTCAGTTTGTAATCATATGGGCATAGCAAACCCACGTTCCTTAGCTATGGGGGATATGGGGCATTTCCACTGCCAAAGTCAACCTCGCCTTCACGCTGGTGTCCCCTGATTTTGCTAATGAGGCTCTGACGATTTGTTAATTAATAAATTTATTCTTATTTCATAATTTCCTATAAAAATAATTTCAAACCATGATTTAGATATTTTATCCATTATAATAATCCTAGCTACTACTAGCCAAACAACTGATTTTAGTTTTAAAACTTGGTTTATTTGTTTACAACAGTAAGCTAGACCGACGTGGTCTATCTTAGACAAGTGATACAAGAAGTACTCTAATTACGTTTCTTACTCCTATTTATGTATTTTTGTTACGTGTTTTTCTTACATTCCTAAGATAGAGATAACGTTGTTTCTGGTATCAAATAATGAAACTTCAGCGTTTCGGGATTCATAATTTATATATATATATATATATATATATATATATATATATATATATATATATATATATATATATATATATATATATATATATATATATATGTTTTGTTTTTCTCTTTGGGATGTACAGGAATAAACCAGAAGGTTTTCCGATGCGTGTGTATGCCACATACAGCTGTCCATGTGACAAGCATAGATTTTCCAAATTTAGTCCACACACTTGTAGCGATTGTCCCTCTGCTTTGTGGATGGTCATTGCAAATGCGCGTCGTACCGGAAACTGCAATTCGACCGCAAACTCGAACCACATTCGGGAAGACGGCGGATTGGAAGTTTATTATATCTATATGTTAAGATTAGTTCTCGTCTATGCCTATACCAAATTTGAATCGAATCAGTGCAGTAGTTTTCAGGATAGCTAGCGGCAATTTTGTTTCAAGATGGCGGACTGAAGCTTTATTATACCTATATGTTAAGATTAGTTCTCGTCTATATCTATACCAAATTTGAATCGAATCAGTGCAGTACTTTTCAGGATAGCTAGCGACCATTTTGTTTCAAGATGGCGCACTGAAGCTTTATTATACCTATATGATAAGATTGGTTCCCGTCTATGTCTATACTAAATTTGAATCGAATCAGTATAGTATTCTTCAGGATAGCTAGCGGCCATTTTGTTTTAAGATGGCGAACTGAAGCTTTATTATATCTATATGTTAAGATTCGTTCCCGTCTATGTCTATACCAAATTTAAATCGAATCAGTGCAGTACTTTTCAAGATAGCTAGCGGCCATTTTGTTTCAAGATGGCGGACTGAAGCTTTATTATACCTATATGTTAAGATTGGTATCCATCTATGCCTATACCAAATTTGAATCGAATCAATGCAGTACTTTTTAAGATAGCTAGCGGCTATTTTGTTTCAAGATGGCGGACTGAATCTTTATTATATCTATACGTTAAGATTGGTACCCGTCTATGTCTATACCAAATTTAAATTTAATCAGTGCAGTACTTTTCAAGATAGCTAGCGGCTATTTTGTTTCAAGATGGCTGACTGAAGCTTTATTATATCTATATATTAAGATTAGTTCCCGTCTATGTCTATTCCAAATTTGAATCAAATCAGTGCAGTACTTTTCAGGATAGCTAGCAGCTATTTTGTTTCAAGATGACGGTCTGAAGCTTTATTACACCTGTATGTTAAGATTGTTTCCCGTCTATGTCTATACCAAATTTGAATCGATTCAGTGCAGTACTTTTCAGGATAGCTAGCGGCCATTTTGTTTCAAGATGGTGGACTGAAGCTTTATTATACCTATATGTTAAGATTCGTTCCCGTCTATGTCTATACCAAATTTCAATCGAATCAGTGTAATACTTTTCAGGATAGCTAGCGGTCATTTTATTTGAAGATGGCGGACTGAAGCTTTATTATACCTATATGTTAAGATTGGTTCCCGTCTATGTCTGTACCAAATTAGAATCGAATCAGTGCAGTACTTTTGAAGATAGCTAGCGGCCATTTTGTTTCAAGATGGCGGACTGAAGTTTTATTATACCTATATATTAAGATTGCTTCCCGTCTATGTTTATACCAAATTTAAATCGAATTAGTGCAGTACTTTTCAAGATAGATAGCGGCCATTATGTTTCAAGATGGCGTCGTGTAGTTTTATTATGCCTATATGTTAATATTGGTTCCCGTCTATACCTATACCAAATTTGAATCGAATCAATGCAGTACTTTTCAAGATAGCTAGCGGCCATTTTGTTTCAAGATGGCGGATTGGACTTGTGTTAAGTCAGAAACCTTCGCGGGCGTGCACACAATAACTTAGCAAAGTTTCATCGTAATCGAATAAATGGTATAGGAACGCATACGGGACAAACAAACAAACAAACATAAATTTATATATATATATATATATATATATATATATATATATATATATATATATATATATATATATATATATATATATATATAAATTAATGTTTGTTTGTTTGTTTGTATATATATATATATATATATATATATATATATATATATATATATATATTAGCTATTACCCGCGGCTTCGTTCGCGTGGTCTACAATTTAATGCGAGTACCCTGGCATGCGTTGCATTGCAATATAAAGAAAGACAGTGCTTTTGGACACACAATATTTTTTGTTTTTCTCTTTGGGATGTACAGGAATAAACCAGAAGGTTTTCCGATGCGTGTGCATGCCACATACAGCTGTCCATGTGAAAAGCATGGATTTTCCAAATTTAGTCCACACACTTGTAGCGATTGTTCAAGCACAGCACAGAAGTTTGGTTAGAAAAACACAAATAAACAGTAAAATGAACGACAGATATACTGTTAGAATGAGACAGATAGTGTCGCAAATTATAAACAGGACCTATGTTGGTCACGCAACTATATTTGCGTGTCTCGCAACTCGTGACGTCATATCAATAAGTTCGTAAAATATCCGTCAGATGGTTTACAGTATGCATGTGACAAATCGTGTTAGTATGAGTGTCGCAAGTAGTCACGCAAGTTACAGAATCAACCTCCTGGTCAGTCGATCGGAGATGAATAGCCGCATTCATTTTAAGCCCGTGAAAGACAATTGTTAAAAGAATGTGTGCGGGAGATAAGGGAACATTACACTGCCACCCTACGATCGAGCTGGGTCAACGGGATTGCTATGTGTCTAATTGTCTGTTAATTGTTAATATTGTTTTTTTGGTAAAAGTTGTGTTTGTGTACTTGCATTACATTGTTATTAAACATTATAAATAAACGGTTTATTGTGATCGTATTTATTAAATCAATAAACGCCGATATCAGAAGTGGGATTCGTGACCAAAGCTATGGAAGAACACGTTGAAGAAGAAACCATCACATCTGATGAACAATGGAGAACAATTCTGGCCGAGCTTGTGAAAAAGATAAGTCCACCTTCAAATAGTGCGTCTATGACTCTACCAGTATTTAATCCTGAAAACACTGATCAAAATGCTAAGGCCTGGTATACTACTGCTGATCTTTGTATGCGTGAAAAGCCTAGTAATGGTAGTGCTTTAATGATTGTGCTAAGCAAAGCTATGCAAGGCTCTGCATCTGCTTGGCTGTCGCAAATATCGTTTGAAGGTATGACTTGGGAACAATTCCAAGATTTATTTCTATCAAGATTTGACGAAAATGAAATTGGTTCAGCTTCATTAATTAAATTATTACATGGAAAACCGAAAGACAATGAGCCGTATTCTGTGTATGCAAGTCAATTCCTGACAGCATTTATGACACGTTGGCAGACATCAGATCCTGAACAAATTGGTGTGGCATTAGCAATGGCTCATTTATCTGAATTTGATCGCAGATTAAAACGAATTGCTTATACCACTGAAATTGATAATAGAAATCAACTTCAACAAGAGTTGCGAGCTGTGTCTAAGCGAAAATATCATGATTCCGAAGATAAACAACAGTCCAAGAAACCGAAAATGAATTTTGTACCAAAATGTTTTAAATGTGGTAAAACTGGACACCGTCAGTTTGACTGTCGATCCGCCGGAACATCATCCAGATCCGACAAGAACCGAAGAGACGTTCGTTGCTACAAATGCAATAAACCGGGCCACTACGCCAATGACTGCCGTAGTACTGCTGAAAAGAAGGATTTCGAATCCAAGAGAATCAACATCTGTACTGTTAAACCACCTCCCAGTGGTCAACTCGAGCATGAAGGTGAGATCTTTCCTTTTATTTTCGACTCTGGAGCAGAGTGTTCTCTCATGAAAGAATCAGTCTATTTAAAATTTAGTGGTCAAAGAATCCATGATACTGTTTTATTAACTGGAATTGGTAGAGATACTGTATTTAGTACAATACAAATTTTATCTAAAATAATAATAAATGACTATTTGCTTGAAATTAAGTTTCATATTTTGGCTGATAATGATTTAAACTATGATATTCTGATTGGTAGAGAAATTCTAAGTTTTGGTTACTCTGTTCACTTGACCGACAGTAAAATTTATTTAAATAAAACTCAAGCTGTATGTACCGTAAGTAATAATAATAATTCGTTTAATTGGAAAAACGAGATAATAACAGAATTGACTGGTGATAAACGAGATCAGTTAATTATTTTGTTGCAAAATTTTAAAGAATCTTTTATTAAAGATAATCCTAAAACTCGCGTTAATACTAGCACATTAGAAATTAGACTCAAAGATCCAAACAAAACTGTACAAAGACGTCCATATCGTATGAGCGAATGTGAAAAGGAAATAGTTCGTGTAAAAATTGAAGAACTATTAGATGCTAAAATTATCCGACCTAGTACTTCGCCATTTTCAAGTCCTATAATTTTAGTTCAAAAGAAAGATGGAACAAGTCGAATGTGTGTTGACTATCGTGAATTAAATTCTAATACAGTTTCTGACAGATATCCGTTACCAATAATTTCTGAATTAATTGCTCAGTTACGAGATGCAAAATATTTTACAAATTTAGATATGGCAAGTGGATTTCATCAAATTCCTGTTCATGAAAATTCTATTGAAAAAACAGCTTTCATAACACCGGAAGGTCAATACGAATATTTATCAATGCCTTTTGGTTTGAAGACGGCCTCGTCTGTTTATCAAAGAGCGATAGTAAAAGCGCTTGATAAGTTAAATAAAGTATTGCAAGCACTCGTGCAATCGGAATTTTTGTTGAATATTCAAAAGTATTCTTTTCTATAAACAAAAATTGAATATTTGGGTTATGAAATTTGTGAAGATGAAATTAGACCAAATCCTAAAAAATTAGAAGCATTGACTGCGTTACCCTCACCTGGAACAGTTACTCAAGTTAGACAATTTATCGGAATGAGTTCATATTTTAGACAGTTTATTCCAAATTTCTCCACTATAGCCGTACCATTGTATAAATTAACAACGATGAAAGGTCAAATAAATTGGACTCCCTATCATGAAAATGTTAGGCAACAATTGATTTCAAAATTAATAAATGAACCTGTTTTAACTATTTTTAATCCTGAACATCCAATAGAATTGCATACTGATGCAATTTGTGAAGGATATGGTGTAATCTTGTTCCACCGAATTTATAATAAATTACACCCCGTCGAATATTTCAGTCGTAAAACCTCTGTAACCGAATCCAAATATCACTCGTATGAGTTAGAAACTCTGGCCGTTGTGAATGCTGTAAAACATTTTAGGCATTATTTGTACGGACGTAACTTTCTTGTAGTAACCGATTGCAATGCCTTAAAGTCATCTAGGAATAAATTAGAATTGACTCCTCGCGTTCACCATTGGTGGATGTATTTACAGATTTTTGATTTTGATATTATTTACCAACAAGGCAAAAGAATGAGTCACGTTGATTTCTTCTCTCGAAATCATGTAGAATCACAACCCGAAAATAATAATATTGTTAATAAAACTATTCAAAGAAAAATTCAATTAGTAGAAATTACCCAATAGTGGCTTATTGCTGAACAGTCGCGAGATTCTGAAATTTCTAAAATTATTTCTAAACTAAATAATATCCAAAACAGGTCTGATGATGTGTTACAAACCTATGAATTGTGTAAGAATTTATTATATCGTAAAATACAACGTAATGGACGTACAAAGAAATTAGTAGTTATTCCAAAAGCTTTTATATGGTCTGTAATTAATAATGTTCATGAATCCGTTATGCATTTAGGATGGCAGAAAACTCTTGATAAAATTTATGATTTTTATTGGTTTGAAAAAATGTCCAAGCATGTTCGAAAGTTTGTTGATAATTGTGTAACTTGTAAATTATCTAAAACTGCGTCCGGTAAAATTCAGGCAGAACTTCACCCGATACCAAAAGTCAGTATTCCCTGGCATACTATTCACATGGATGTCACAGGCAAATTGAGTGGTAAAAATGATAAAAAAGAATATGTTTTTGTTACTATTGATGCTTTTACTAAGTATGTAATTCTGACTTATGCAAAGAAAAACGATACGAATAATAGTGTCCGAGCATTAAAGAAAAACATTTCACCATTTGGAATTCCCAGTAGACTAATTGTTGACGGTAGATGCTTTGACAATAAGGAATTTAGAGAGTATTGCCACAATCAAAATATTGAGTTACATTTTATCTCAACAGGAGCAAGCCGTGCAAATGGTCAAGTAGAGCGAGTAATGCCTGTTTTAAAGTCATTATTTACTGCAATAGAATTGAGTAAAAATAAACCATGGTATGATAATTTATATGAAGTACAGTTAGCAATAAATTCCACTAAAAGTAGAGTCACTAAGAGTAGTGCTCTTGAGTTAATGATTGGAAAGGTTGCGAGGCCTTTTGGTTTAGTTGCTAAAGATAATGTTGATGAAATTGATTTAGAACAATTGAGAGAACAAGCTGCTGTAGCAATGGAAAGAAACTCTGTTGGTGATAAAGCAAGGTTTGATAAAGGAAAATCTAAAGTTAAATTGTTTAAAGTTGATGATCCTTGTGTTGCTAAGAAATGAGGAACGAAATCAAACTAAGCTTGATCAAAAATTCAGAGGTCCTTTGAGAGTCGTAACAGTTCTTGATGGGGACAGGTATGAATTAAAACCGATGCGAGGTAATCGTGTCTTCAAATATGCTCATGAGCATTTAAGACCGATGCCCTGTGGTTCGGAAGAATATGTAGAAGAGAATGTGTCTCCTGGTAAAGAGAGTTCATGTGTGAACCAAGTGTGATGTTATGAATGATTGGGTATCCCAGTGAACAGTAGTTCGCTGGATGAGGGGGCGTGCCCTCCTGAGTCTAGTAAGACTCGAATCCGTCAGTAAACGACGGGGCAGGATCCCTTGAGCTCCTGGTGTTGGCCAGTTAGGCCAGGTACGGTCAATGAGGATCGTGAGTGAGAGACTAGATGAATTCCTGGTGAAGGTTGAAGTGATCAACCGAGGGACTAGATGAGTAGCTAGTAAAGATCAATCGAGAGGCTAGATGAATTCCTGGTGAAGGTTGACGTGGTCAACCCAGAGATTGGACGAGTAGCTAGTAAAGGTTGGGCAGCCGATGGACTGCTTGATGATGGTCATGTACAGGACCAGTGATAGAATGAGTATTTTTGGATATAACAATAATAATAATAATAATAATAATAATAATACTTTTATTGAGGCAAAGTTCAGCTTTAAGCTGCTCTTCCACTTAACCTCTATAATGAATACATCATAAATCCCAATACACAGATGTGTTTACAGCCATTGTTTGTAATACATTATTTTATAAATCAATGAGACGTACAAGATACAAATACATAATCAATACATTATTTATATTAGATACTATGCTATTAATAATGAACCTAGAAATAATTAGATAACAATAAGCAACGAAATTCTTTCTTGAAACGTGGTAAGTGAAATTCTTTATATATTTTAGGAACTAAGTTATATAATTTAGGAGAACTGTAAGAGAATGATCTTTGAAACATATTTGAAGTATGATGAGGAATGGTGAGCATAAATTTATTACGCACATTAAATGAATGAGAGTCAGCAGATAATTTTAATTTAGAATGCAAATAAGGAGGCAATTTAGTTAAAATAAGTTTGTGTATAAATGAAGCAAAATGTAGTTTTCTACGATCTTCCATGTTCAGCCATTTCAAGCCAGAAAAGGTGTGTGAAACATGATCGCTTCTTTTTATACCCAAGATAAATCGTATGCAAGAATTTTGAAGCTTCTGAATACGTTTCTGAGTTACCAGATCCAAACAAGGCCCATATAAAATATCCCAATAATTAAACTTTGAGAGTACAAGTGAATCCACCAAAACCCGTCTCAATGAAGAATGAAGTAAACCCTTATTTGAATAAAGAAGTTTCAAACAACAGAAAGCTTTCTGAATTGAAACACTGATATGTTTTTTAAAACATAAATCCTCATCAATGTGAATACCAAGAATTTTTATACAATCCGATGAAATAATTTTGACTCCTGAAATCTGTAGGTGACAATTTAGTTTTATGTATTCCCTGTCTTTCTTTTTGCAGTAAATAATTAAAGATGATTTTATAGGATTTATAATCAGTTGATGCTTTTTCGAAAAACACGCTATAACATTAAGATCTTGATTTATTTGTGCAGATGATTCTAACAAATTTTGCTTATGAACTGATTTGTATATTAAAGTGTTATCTGCATATAAATGGTATGAACAATGCTCTAGTTTTTTATGAAAATCAGCTGTATATATACTGAATAAAAGGGGACCCAGCACTGACCCCTGTGGAACCCCAGAAAATAGTTCCTCACAAGTAGACATTTGTGAATCTAAAACAACCCTTTGATACCTGTTGCTGAAATAATTCTTAATCAGATTAACTGCATTATTTGCGAAGCCGTAATAATGAAGTTTAGAACACATTATTTTATGGTTAATTGTGTCAAAGGCTTTAGAAAATCCAATCCAATTAATAGCGAAATTTTGTTGTTATCAAGCTCATGAAATATGTCGTCAGTAACATTAAGAAGACCGGAAATTGTACTATAGCCGGCTCTGAATCCGGATTGCATAGATGGCAAAAGACTGAATTTATTTAGGTAGCAAATAATTTGATTATACATAATTTTTTCTATGATTTTTGATAGTGTAGGTAATATACTAACAGGTCTTAAATCTTTGTAATCCTTAGGAACTTTTATTTTAGGAATATGAACTACATGAGAGATTTTCCAGCAATTTGGAAAAGCATTCTGCATTAAACAGAAATTAATAATGTGTGTGATGTATTTTTTAATAAAAGGGAAAACTGTTTTTAACATATTCAAACAAAAACCATCAGAGCCAACAGAGTTAGATTTTATATTATTAAAGCATTTTTCTATTTCAGAGCTAGTTACTAAATGAAAATAAAATTTGTCTGCAACTTTATCATCTACACGATTATCATAAAATTCACAAAGTTCTTCAGGATTGTTATTTAAGATTAAATCTTGAACAGAAGTAACAAAGTAATTATTTGTATTCTGAGGATTATTTAGGTGTTCAGGAATAACATGATGATTTGATGCATTACTTAAATTAAATTTAGCAAGAGTTCTCCATAAGTTTTTATTGTGTCTATTTGAATATAGATTATTTAGGTAAGCTTTCTTATGATTTCTAATTAAATTAGTAATTTTGTTTCTAATTATTTTGTACTCTTCGAAATATTCCATCATTTTCGTTTGCTTATAGAGTAACAAAACGTTATCACGTGTTTTCATAAGCTGTTTTATTTCCGGTGTTATCCAAGGTGTATATGTCTTTCTTGTTTTCAGTGTTTTTAAGGGAAGGTGTTTATCAAAGAGTTTAGTTAAATTCTCATTAAGAAAAGAAATTTTAGCTTCAATATCTGACAGCAAATAAATAGTACGCCAATTAATGTTATACATATCTTCATACAACACAACATAGTATAAATTATTAAAATCTCTGTATCTAATTACATTTCGCCCTTGTACAGATCTATGTATCTCAAGTTTGTAGTTAACTAATAAGTGATCAGAAATGTTAACATCAGAAGTATCAACTTCACTTACTTTATCTCGATTGGAGCAGATAATCAAATCACAAAGAGTGAAACTATTATTATTAATTCTAGTAGGCTGGTTATTAATTAATGATAAACTATAGGATTCAAACATATTATAAAGAAGAATTGTTGCAGTTTTCTCTAAATCCAATATATTTACATTCAAGTCACTTGCTAACAGTACATCATTATTTTCTGGGATAGTAAGTGATAAGGAATTTTCAAGTAAGTTTACAGCTTCAAGTATGTTTCCTTTTGGAGGACGATAAATAACACCAAATGCAATTTTTTTATTATTAATTTTAACCTGAATCCAAAGCTGTTCCAAATCAGATGTGAGTTCATCCGAAATTTTTATCTTATTGTAATTTAAAGAATCTTTAATATAAAAAGCCACTCCTCCGCCTCTATTAATTCTATCTAATCTTAATAAATTATAACCTTGTATTTTAAATGCATCAGAACGAATATTTCCACTTAACCACGTTTCCGAAATAGCAAAAATGTCATAATTAGTTCCAGTAACATTATCATTCAATATATCAAATCCTGTACTCAATGATCTAACATTTAAATGCCCAAACAACAATGACGGCATTTTAATTAATAAGTTAACATATATTTAACCAAGAAAAAAAAACAAATAGAAAAGATTACAACTACGTGAATTGAGTATGTGCCACAATGCTAGTGTTATTTGTAAATACTTATTTGCAATTTATTATTACAGACAGAAATAATCCACATAAATTAAATTTAGTATAACAAATTAAACATATATCAATACCAAAATTTAGAATTTAAACCTATTGCGAACAATAAATAACATTATAATATAGAATAGTAATTAGTATCGAGGATTAAAAATTTAAATAATATTACTAGTTAACAATTTTATTGAAGTCATCAATATTATTAATTTTGTGCGTTTTCTCTTTATATTTAAAGAAGATATTTCCATTGACAGACCATACATTTTTAAAGTTAATTTTTGATGATATTTGGCTCATTAGATTTAAACGAGTTTTGGTTAAATCTTCTTTAAGAGTGACACCTGAGCCACGAAACACATGTTTTTTTCTTAAAATTGAGATTTTAGTTTCATACAAGGTAAATTTAATTAATATCGCGCGAGGTTTATTGGACTTGCTAAAACCTACTCTATGACATCGATCAATTTCGTTCATATTTATGGTAATATTTTTGGCCTTGAACAAGTCAGCAACGACAGTTTTAATGTTCTCACCTTGTACTTCACTAACACCAAAAATGCGAATATTATTTCTTCGTGAATATTGCTCCAGATTGTCCACTTCATTTTCTAATTTTAAAATTTTAGCCTTTTCCAAATTTTTTAGTTGAACTTCATGCGCTGCCAGAATCAAACAATTGCAAACAACTGGATATATATATTAGTTGAATATTATTAACAAGCAGAGGCGCACACAACACGTTTACACACCTCCGTGTACAGACATCGAATCAATATGAGATTGTGTTGAGGGGTGTACCTCATGTATGTGTTTTCAGTGGAAAACATTGTATGGGTGAATTATAAATGGCTGAATCGAAAGTTGCTGGATATGTTTGCAACAAAATATAAAGTAATGATACTTGTAATGTATGTTTTCTAGATTAAGATCGCACGGGGTCGTGCGACAGGTCAGAATGGCCGTGTCGGGGATTCACTCTGTATCTGTAACCTGTCACAACAATCAGGCACGTCAGTGCACATGCAGCAAGAAGTATGTGTGCTAGCAGAACCAGGTCAGTCGATCGGAGATGAATAGCCGCATTCATTTTAAGAGATAACAGCCCGTGAAAGACAATTGTTAAAAGAATGTGTTCGGGAGATAAGGGAACATTACACTGCCACCCTACGATCCAGCTGGGTCAACGGGATTGCTACGTGTCTAATTGTCTGTTAATTGTTAATATTGTTTTTTTGGTAAAAGTTGTGTTTGTGTCCTTGCATTACATTGTTATTAAACATTATAAATAAACTGTTAATTGTGATCGTATTTATTAAATCAATAAACGCCGATATATATATAAGTAACGTAAACGTGATTTACGGTTACAATAAAAAATAATTTTTATTTTACACAACTTAGAATAATTACATCAGATTAATTTTAATACAAGTTGATACTTCAGTCTCTCGACAGTAACTGTCTTACAAAAGAGATGGTTAGAGACTTCTCGTATCAAAAAGCTTATCTAACAGAAATATGATTTTATGGAATGTCCTCGGTTGGCCACGGGAAGGTGCTGTGGTCAGCAGGTCTCGTGGGAACAGCCGTTCTAACTCCTCCCTTCTCAGAATGGAATATCGTCGGGGATGTTCAGCTGGCGTTTAGGGGGTGAAGGCCCTGGTTGGAGTTGTATGACTGGATCCCTGCAAGGGTGCGTCTTCTGGAGAAATATTTTCTTGGCAAAAACTGCGAAAATAATTATACTGACAATTGATAAGATGAGATAGAGAGATATGATAGCATAATTCGTGGTTTCGATGTTGTAGTCTTCGTTGATGTTCTCGAATTTGTTGATGGGTAATTTTAAATCTTGAATATTATGAATGTCGATGCTCATCGTAGGAATTTGGCTTGTGTTTAAATTAATTTGGAAATCTTCTAGGATGATTGGTTTGCCGAAAGTTCCCTCTTGAAATTTCAAATTTTGATTTTTAAATTTCAGTAGGCATTGGTCCTCTTTTATTAGGAATATTCCTTCTAAAGTCTTGATTTCATCGCCTTGTTGACATGATGCGTGAATTACCTCTGGCTGTGGCAGGACTGCTAAGAACTGGTTGATCTCTTCTATAATTTCAACATGATTTTTTATAATTTTAACATTTGTGTATTGGCAATTTTTATTGTTGTTATATAATATGATGTTCTTTTCGCAAGTTTCATCGTTAATTTCTTCAATTTTATTTGGACATTGGTAGATGGTTCCTTTTGTGCATACGCCGTTCAGTGATTTAATATGACCATCGGAGGTGTTTAAGAAATAATTTTTATTTGGGATGACAGTTACAAATTCAGTCTGATATTTGGTTGGAATAGGTATGAGATGATATAATTGGAAATCCGTTTCATAATTGATAGGAATTTCTAAGAAATATACAATTTTATTTGAATTTAACTTGCAATTTACTGTAATTATATTTTCAAATTCTAACATATTCTCAAAGGTGGGCTCCAGGGGAAATCATTATTATAATATTTAGAAATTTTCTTTAATTCTAAGTAAAAGTCGTTTAATTTTATAATACTGGGATGCAATACGTGCAATTTGCAAAAAGTTAAAGAGTTTTCTATGTCTTGTAAAATACTAAAAATCATACTGAATAAAGTATTCAGTTGGTTATAAATATCATAAACGGCTAATTTATTTAATTGCTGAGTTCCATCAATAACTATGTGAAGCAGCTGTTCGATTTTTGTTTTTAATTCTTGCTCATTTTGTTTGATTATTTTAATAGTTTTATTAAATTCTTCTATCAACTGATGGTTAACAGAATATTGGTTCTTTAATTGGTCATTAATTTTATATTGATTGGTTTCTAAATGTTTCAAAATTTTATTATATCTTTTCTCATCTTCCGCATCTAAATTTCCGGTTACTGCTTTTACAATGGATCCCAATCCATTTATTATTCCTCTTTTATATCTAGGTTTTTCATAATTAATAATTAAATGACTAAGTTTATCATCTATTGAAGCTAGTAAATAGTTAATAATTTTATCGTGGTTAGTAGAGTCTGATAGGCTGACATTGTTTATGTGTATTGTACGTTTGAGATTGTTGTGTTGTATTTTTAAATTGTTGTACTGGTCAAGGATAGGTTGTAAATCGTAGAAGTGTAAAAAGGTGTGTGTTGATTTCTGTAATGTTGCTGTCCCTAATTTGAGTGGTAAAAGTCCAGTGTTCTGTGTAATGTTTTTGATTTCTAGTCCGGAGGTGTACGTGAGGTAGAGGGACCTGGAAGATCGTAATCTGGATTAGTTTTCTTATTTATTTTTCTGGATCTCTTAATATTTGACAAGTGAATTTTACTTTGTTTTTTGTTATCGTTAGGGTTGGTCTGAATTTTTGCAGTTTTTAAATTTTGATCGATTGTTTTAATATTTTCCTTTTTGAATTTTGCCTGTTTTGTTTTATTTACTTTTTGTTTATTATGTACGTATACAAGTTCCGGGATTTCAGGTAAATCTTCTCGAGTTTCGTTTAATTTATTTATTAAGTTAGTTTTATTATTTTGTAATTTTTCAGTAATATTTTTATATGCTAATTTGGTTTTTTCTCGGTGATTTAAAACATAGTCTTGTGTTATTCTTTTTTCTAATTCTATGTCTAGGGGAGAATTTGTTTCAAAGTGCCCGTTTATTACGTCGATTGGTTTAAGATCAGTGGAACTATGGCATGTGTTGTTGTATGCCAATATTGCAAAATTAACTTTGTTCTTAATAATTTCGTTCTTTTGATTTTCTTGTAAATTAAAAAGTCGTATATGTTCAATTAAGGTTGAATGAAAACGCTCTATGAGGCCGTTAGAGTCTGGATGTTGTGAGCTGGTAAAATGAATTTCGATTTTATGTAAAATAAATAATTCTTGCAAGAGGTTATTTTTAAATTCTGGACCGTTGTCAGATACAACTAATTTAGGAATTCCATGATGTGAGAAGAATCTAGTTAATTTATTGCATATTTCAATTGCATTTGTTGACGTGACTTGGTACGCTTGGGCGTATTTAGAGAAGGCATCTATAATAGTGAGAAATTTACAAGTTTCTAAGCTTAGTGTATCTATGTGTATTATGTCAAAGGGTTTGCTAGGAGTTGGAGTAATATTATATTTAGTTTTTATAGGATTCCGCTCATATTTAGATTTTAAACAAATTTCGCATTGATTTATATAATCACTAATATCTTTAAATTGGTTAGGCCAATAGTATTTTTTTCTAATCTGATTATAAGTTTCGTGAGTACCTCGGTGGTTCGTCTTGCCTTCGTGATAATTTTTAATGATATTAGAAATATCAGTTTTATCTTCTATATCTATTAATTTATTATTACATTTAACGAAATTAATTTCAGAATTTTTGAAATATTTCTGCAAGATTACACTATATTTCTCATAAATCGGTTGCTCGAAATATAAAAAGTATTTTACTTTAGGTATTATAAATTCTTTAACAAAATTAATTACGTCTTTTTCGAAATTGTTTTTTGAAATTTGTACTTGGAGTCTCATTTTATCGGTGTGTAATTTAATAAATTTAGGTTTAGCGGGTGAATGTAAAACTTCTGAAATTATTAACTGATTTTTTCCTATATTGACGGAACTTTCAATAATGGGGATACCGATGATAGGATGTTCGGGATTTGAATGAATAGTTGCGTCAGTGTCGTCTTGTTCTTTGATATTATTATGTGTTTTGTCGTCGTATTCTACAATTAGAGATTCGTTATCTGTTTCATTATTATTTTCAAGCTGTTTGTTAAAGTCGTCCATATACTTAAAGAAAGCATCGCTGTTATCGTCTTTAGTTTCGTTCGTGTTAATTTCAAAGTTGGGTGTATCACTATCAGGCAATTTGTAAACAGTATCTTTATTTTGTAAATAAGTCTGGTATTCCGTCATTTGTGATTCGTTAGTAGCGTGTAGTATATTTTGTATAGGGGTAGTTGGTGGAATGCGACTTAGAGCGTCTGCGTTTGTGTTCAGTTTACCTTTTTTATAAATAATTTCATAATCAAATTCTTCTAACTTTAAGCGCCAACGAACTAATTTTGAATTTGGTTCTTTTAGTGAAAACAACCATTGTAATGGCTTATGGTCTGTAATAACCTTAAATTTTCTACCAAATAAATAAGGCCTAAAATATTTAGTTGCCCAAACAATAGCGAGTAATTCCTTTTCAATAGTGGAGTAATTTTGTTCTGATTCATTAAGTGTTCTACTGGCGTATGAAATAGGTAAATCTGATCCGATGGGTCCCTGTGATAACACTGCACCGATCGCATAATTGCTGGCATCTGTCGTGAGGTTAAAAGGTTTGGTAAAGTCGGGATATTGAATGATTGGTTCGTTAACGAGTAAATTTTTACATATGTCGAAACATGTTACATACTCAGGATCTTTAATATTTATTTCTGCTCCTTTTTTACGGCATTTAGTGAGGGGTTTGGTGATTTTCGTAAAATTTTGAATAAATTTTCTATAGTAGCCTAATAATCCAAGGAAACCTTTGATTTGTTTTGTTGTTTTAGGAATTGGATAATTTTTAATTGCCAAAATTTTATCAGGGTTAATCTTGACGCCTTCAGGGGTGACTACGTGACCTAAGTATGCTACTTCTTTACAGAGAAATTCCGATTTGTCCATTTGAATTTTTAAGTTAGCTTGTCTAAGTCTGTTAAATACCGCGCGCAAACTTTCAAGGTGTTCTTGCAGGCTCGTACTAAAAATAATTACATCGTCGAGATAAACAAGACAGATGTTATTTAATAAATTTCGCAATACATTGTCCATTACGCGTTGGAAGGTGGCGGGCGCGTTTTTTAGTCCGAACGGCATTCTTAGGAATTCATAATGTCCGTTTTCGGTGGAAAAGGCTGTTTTTTTTACGTCATCACTATTCATTTCAATCTGGTGGAAACCAGAGGCCAGGTCTAAAGTTGTAAAATACTGGCATTTACCGAGTTTATCTAGGAGTGTGGTAATATTGGGAATAGGATATTTGTCGTCAATGGTCTTTTCATTCAGCTTGCGGTAGTCAATGACCATCCGCCATTTTCTTTTCCCGGACGCGTCTAATTTCTTCGGAACAATCCACACGGGAGAAGACCACGGTGAATGTGATTGTCTGATAATGTTTTGTGTTAGCATTTTGTCTATTTGTTCCTGCACTTCTAGTCTGTGTATTTCTGGGTATCTGTATGTCTTATCATAAATGGGTAATTCGTCCTTAGTTCGTATATGATGTTTAACGTTGTTGGTAAAAGATAAGGAATTATTTTCAGTATGGAATATGTCAGCGTGTTCTTTAATTAATTTTGTAATTGCCGATTTTTCTTCCGGATTCATATGTTGAGTTCTAATTAGCGATATGTCGAAAGGGGTTTTTGCATTATGATAATTATTAAAATTTATGTTATTAATTTCGAAACATTCTAAAGGTTCTATTAAAATATTATTATCTGTGGTATTTAAAGTTATTTCTGATTCATTTGGATTTATTACTGGGTAATAAAAGAAATGGTTATCAATTTTTGCAATACCTTCTGGTATTATGGCGTTAGAAATTTGAGATTCTGGAATAAATACTTCTCCGTTATCTATACAATTGGTGTAAAACTTTATAATTTTTTCGGATTGCGGCTCTACTGATACGTAGTGAGGACGCGGCTTTAGCTGATGATAGTGAATCTTTATCTCGCATGCCGGTGTTGTTATCTTATCTTTTACTAGGTCGATGTTCGCTTCTATTGTTTTGAGATTGTCGAGTCCTAGCAATATGTCAAATTGGTCATGGAAGTCAAAGAGATGATATTTGAGCATAATATTTGGTTTATCAAATAATTTTGAGCAAGGTAAAATTATACTAAAGTTTTCGGTAGATGTACCGTGAGCAGTGGTAATTTTGAAAGGGTCATTTATAATTTTATCTTTAAAGAATTTACGTGCAATACTTGGTTTGATAAATGAACGTGTGCTGCCGGTGTCAAGCAGTACTTTTAAATTTTGTTCGGGGTAAACAATAAATGGTAATTAACTTAAATTATTGGTTAAATTCATTAACTCAAATTCGTTTCCGAGGCAGGGAGTTCTAAAAAATTATTTGAAACAGTTTCTTATCCGATTTCATTGTTATCAATGTCTGATTCGGGTTCGTAAATAATAGCATTGTTTTCGTCATAATACTGTTCGTCCGTGTATTCGGTAATTTCTGTAGTGTACATCATTTCTTCGTTAGGTTTTGTTTGTGTTTGGGGATATTGTCGTGTATATTGTTGTGTATATTGTTGTGGTCGGGACTGATTGTTGTAGCCTGATGGGCCTGGTCTGGGTACGAATGTCTGTCGAGTGCTGATACTCATTGGAGTTGGTTTTGAGAATCGTGCATTAGGATTAGGTTTAAAAGCATTTTGTTTAGACATTTGACTTTGATTGAAGGGTTTATTCATTGGTGTATTGGAATATAGGTTAGGTCGATATGTTAATTGTGGCGTTTGTGTTTGTGTGTATCTGAATTGTGGTTGTTGGTATCTGTGTTGTGTATTATTCTGAATGAATTGTCTTGGTTTTTGTAATGTGTGTATTTTGTTTTGTTGCCGCAGACAACTCTCAATTTGGAAGTCATTGGTCAGCATGTTTAGCGCTGCATTCATATCAGCTGGGTTCTTTGTACGCATGAGTGTACCTAGTGGTTCTTTTAAACCGCGTAGTAAAATACGCAGTGCGTACTGTCTAAAATAATTAGCAAGTACGTTTGCTTCTACTGGATTATTCAAATTAACGTATGAAACTTGTAAGTTTAGTAAATCTTGGATTTTATTATAATAATCAAAAGGTGTTTCATTACCTTGTTTTAACTCTGTTAACTCTATTCCGAGAGTATAACAATCTCTTTTATCAGAGTAAGAATTTACTAAAGCGGATTTAATAGTAGCCCAAGAGTTAAAGTTGGAACTAGCTAAATTTACGGCGGCTTCGCCTTTAATCTTAGATAAAATCGTGGACAACAGATATTCATTCTGAAACTCCGCGGGTTCTACATTATTAAAAAACGTATTCAATAACTTTTCGCAGATTTCTATGAATCGGGGTAATAATTTAGGATTATTAGTTATATTTAAATGGTTAAAATCTCTTAATAGATTTTCAAGGCTAAGTATATTTCTTATAGGATTCAAAGGGGGTGAATTACTGGAAGCAACTGAATCTGTATCCGTATCTGAATCTGAGTTTAAATTTATTTGAATGATATCACTGATAGACATATGAGCACTTACAGGATAAACATCAACTTGTCCATGGGCACGGCTGCGGCGGCTCCGTGGATTGGTGTCGACTCTCGGCGGACTGCGTACAGCTGGGCTCTCCGACGATCTCTTCTTGCACGATATTCGCTCGTGGCAGGATAGAGCTGGATTTCTGTGTACAGCAGGGCCTTCTGAAGATCTCTTCAAACACGATATGCATTCGCGATATGACAGAGTCTCGACGACTTTTCGTTGTGATTTTTCGATGCTCAGTTAATCGTTGAAACGAAACGAGATTTTTTCGATATTGGTATTAATCGATAATTCGTCTGAGCATCCTACCGACTGCGCCAGTAACGTAAACGTGATTTACGGTTACAATAAAAAATAATTTTTATTTTACACAACTTAGAATAATTACATCAGATTAATTTTAATACAAGTTGATACTTCAGTCTCTCGACAGTAACTGTCTTACAAAAGAGATGGTTAGAGACTTCTCGTATCAAAAAGCTTATCTAACAGAAATATGATTTTATGGAATGTCCTCGGTTGGCCATGGGAAGGTGATGTGGTCCGCGGGTCTCGTGGGAACAGCCGTTCTAACTTATATATATATATATATATATATATATATATATATATATATATATATATATATATATATATATATATATATATATATATATATATATATTTGGATTCAGGTTAAAATTAATAATAAAAAAATTGCATTTGGCGTTATTTATCGTCCTCCAAAAGGAAACATACTTGAAGCTGTAAACATACTTGGAAATTCTTTATCAATTACTATCCCAGAAAATGATGATGTACTGCTAGCAGGTGACTTGAATGTAAATATGTTGGATTTAGAGAAAACTGCAACAATTCTTCTTTATAATATGTTTGAATCCTATAGTTTATCATTAATTAATAACCAGCCTACTAGAATTAATAATAATAGTTCCACTCTTTTGGATTTGATTATCTGCTCCAATCGAGTTAAGGTAAGTGAAGTTGATACTTCTGATGTTAACATTTCTGATCACTTATTAGTTAACTACAAACTTGAGATACATAGATCTGTACAAGGGCGAAAGGTAATTAGATACAGAGATTTTAATAATTTAGACTATGATGTATTGTACAAAAATATATATATATATATATATATATATATATATATATATATATATAACATTAATTGTCGTACTATTTATTTGCTGTCAGATATTGAATCTAAAATTTCTTTTCTTAATGAGAATTTAACTAAACTCTTTGATAAGCACCTTGCCTTAAACACATTGAAAACAAGAAAGACATATACACCTTGGATAACACCGGAAATAAAACAGCTTATGAAAACACGTGGTAACGTTTTATTACTCTATATGCAAACGAATATGATGGACTATTTCGAAGAGTACAAAATAATTAGGAATAAAATTACTAATTTAATTAGAAATCATAAGAAAGCTTACCTAAATAATTAATATTCAAATAGACACAATAAAAACTTATGGAGAACTTTAGCTAAATTTAATTTAAGTAATGCATCAAATCATCATGTTATTCCTGAACACCTAAATAATCCTTAGAATATAAATAATTACTTTGTTACTTCCGTTCAAGATTTAATCTTAAATAACAATCCTGAAGAACTTTGTGAATTTTATGAAAATCATGTAGATGATAAAGTTGCAGACAAATTTTATTTTCATTTAGTAACTAGATCGGAAATAGAAAAATGCTTTAATAATTTAAAATTTAACTCTGTTGGCTCTGATGGTTTTTGTTTGAATATGTTAAAAAACAGTTTTCCCTTTTATTAACAAATACATCACACACATTATTAATTTCTGTTTAATGCAGAATGCTTTTCCAAATTGCTGGAAAATCTCACATGTAGTTCCTATTCCTAAAATAAAAGTTCCTAAGGATTACAAAGATTTAAGACCTGTTAGTATATTACCTACACTATCAAAAATCATAGAAAAAATTATGTATAATCAAATTATTTGCTTCCTAAATAAATTCAGTCTTTTGCCATCTATGCAATCCGGATTCAGAGCCGGCTATAGTACAATTACCGGTCTTCTTAATGTTACTGACGACATATTTCATGAGCTTGATAACAACAAAATTTCCCTATTAATTGGATGGATTTTTCTAAAGCCTTTGACACAACTAACCATAAAATAATGTATTCTAAACTTCATTATTACGGTTTCGCAAATAATGCAGTTTCTGATTAAGAATTATTTCAGCAACAGGTATCAAAGGGTTGTTATAGATTCGCAAATGTCTACTTGTGAAAAACTATTTTCTGGGGTTCCACAGGGATCAGTGCTGGGTCCCCTTTTATTCAGCATATATACAGCAGATTATCATAAAAAACTAGAGCATTGTTCATACCATTTATATGCAGATGATACTTTAATATACAAATCAGTTCATAAGCAAAATTTGTTAGAATCATCTGCACAAATAAATCAAGATCTTAATGTTATAGCGTGTTTTTCAAAAAAGCATCAGCTGATTATAAATCCTAAAAAATCATCTTTAATTATTTTCTGCAAAAAGAAAGGCAAGGAGTACATAAACATAAATTGTCACCTACAAATTTCAGGAGAATTATTTCATCGGATTGTAAAAGATTCTTGGTTTTCACATTGATGAGTATTTACGTTTTAAAAAACATATCAGTGTTTCAATTCAGAAAGCTTTCTGTTGTTTGGAACTTCTTTATTCAAATAAGAGTATACTTCATTCTTCATTGAGACAGGTTTTGGTGGATTCACTTGTACTCTCAAAGTTTAATTATGGTGATATTTTATATGGGCCTTGTTTGGTTCTGGTAACTCAGAAACGTATTCAGAAGCGTCAAAATTCTTGCATACAATTTATCTTGGGTATAAAAAGAAGTGATCATGTTTCACACACCTTTTCGGGCTTGAAATGGCTGAACATGGAAGATCGTAGAAAACTATATCTTGCTTTATACACAAACTTATTTTAATTAAATTACCTCCTTATTTGCATTCTAAATTAAAATAATCTGCTGACTCTCATTCATTTAATGTGCGTAATAAATTTATGCTCACCATTCCTCATCATACTTCAAATATATTTCAAAGATCATTCTCTTGCAGTTCTCCTAAATTATATAACTCAGTTCCTAAAATATATTAAGAATTTCACTTACCACGTTTCAAGAATGAATTTCGTTATTTATTATAATCTAATTATTTGTAGGTTCATTATTAATAGCATAGTATCTAATATAAATAATATATAGATTATATATTTGTATCTTGTACTTGTGATTCATTTATAAAATAATATAATACATACAATGGCTGTAAACACATCTGTGTATTGGGATTTATAATGTATTCATTATAGAGGTTAAGTGGAAGAGCAGCTTAAAGCTGAACTTTGCCTAAATAAAAGTATTATTATTATTTTTTTAGTATTATATGCAGGTCATTGTAAGTCATAAGATTTCTAAATAGATTTTTTGGTCTTCACGGCGATATATATATATATATATATATATATATATATATATATATATATATATATATATATATATGGGGTGGCTAGCTCAGTGGTATGAAGTCGGCCTGTGGATCTTGCAAACAATTTTCATAAATTCAAAAGCTACCCCTGTGGTTCCTTCACCACTAACATATTTGGGGGCCGTGATTTGACGACTTGTAACGGCATTTCACGCCCAAAATATATCATTTACCGAGATCTGCTTCGGCAGTGTGCCACACCCAGTAATGGGTAGAAGGTGTGATGATATATTTATTTATTTATTATATACAAATTAAATTTTGAGTATTCGATTTTAAGTTTTTAAAAAGAATACTAAAATCTTTAATAATATTATAACTTTATTATATTTCGTATATAGTTACATATGTGTCACAGTACTTGACTGTGCAGAGTCTACGATACAAGAGCGTGCTTATTCACTAAACTAACCTATTTATACATTTCTCTTATCTCTTAAATGAGTCAACTTATGTCAGATGGTGTTATGACTAATGTAATGAAACAAACAGGTTCAAGGTACATAATTCCTCCCCTTTTAGTTTTTTCATTATATTTGTTCTTGCATAGCTAATTCACTTAGCTTTTTCCTTACCGTTTTTACACTTTTTAACTTTCTTTCATTTCTATATATATTTATTCTGGGTAATACATATTTTCTTGAAATATAACAACTTATTAATATAAATATTATAACATATATTATGTAAGAGTGATGACTGCTATTTTCAATTTTAATTTCTTTTATTCTTGTAATTTTTGGTTCATTTAATATAATATCAGAGATATTCTGTAATTTAGTATCATTAAATTTTGAACTTATTAATTCCTTCTCAAATGTTTTAAATTCAATTTCTTTATATTTTTGTAAAATTCTTTTAAATGTGAAATTATTTATTTGACATTCTTGGTTAATTTTTATCTTATAGATTCCTTGAATATTTCTTTTTATTTTTATTTCATTGCAGTTCATTTGAATTTCTTATTTATTTGGACTAATCATAATTAGTTCATTTGTATTTTAAATTAATTCAAAAGTATTCTTTTTCTCAATATTATGGTATTTGCAATCATCATCCTTCTGTTTATTTAATATATTTCCCATACATTTACTTATTTCTATAAACTGTGTGATACACAAGTATTTATTCTTAATATAACTACATTCACTTATTTTATAAGTCTTATCTTGTATAAAATATAATTGTTGAGGTTCACTCATTATTATAAATCTATCATTCTGAATCATGGGTAATGGGGTAAACTGGTTTAATTTGAAGGATTCTTGGGAGAAGGTTGGTATTGATATTATGAAGTATATTTCTCCGTTATAGTATTTACAATGGGTTTCTATTAGTTCGTTTAAATTCCAAATGTCGTTATTTTGTGTAGTTTGTTTTAAATTTTCGTAAGATATTATACTGACATCTAATTTGTGTAGTGAGCAAAAGGTTAAACTTGTTTCTATCTGTTTTGTTAATTCATTGAAATTCATTATTATTAATATTAATTTCTGAAATTTACTTTCCATATCTATTTGTAATTTCCAATCTAAATTTCCTTTTAAAGCATGAATTATGCTCTCAATTTGACGTGTTAATTCTTTTTCGTTATGTCTGACATTTTCTAATTGTGTATTAAATTTATTTGTCATATCTTTATTATGTTTAATGACTTCATCATTCTGTTCTTGTAATATTTCTTGATTTGTTTTTAATTTATTAAACATTTCTTCATATCTTTGACTATCCGTAGAATCTAAATTTCCTGTTATTGATTTAACAATGGAGCCTAATCCGTTTATAAGTCCGCGTTTTTGTCTTTTATTAAATAGTTTTTGAATTTGATTATTTAAGTCTAAATAATTGTAATTTAAAATATTAATGTATGTTTGGAATGTTTCATTATGGGGTTTTATATTCTTTAATAGATTATCTCTATTTGTTCTTAATTTTAGGAATTCTTCATAAATGGGATTTATATTATAGTTATAGTATATTAGTTGTTCGCCAGTCTTGATTTTGCATTCGCCTAATTCGGCAAGGTGGAATCCATTATTGTTCGAGATATCTTGAATTTGTCCTTGACATCTGAAATTTTATTTAATTTTTAATTGATTTATTTTTATATTTTTACTTCTATTCTTTTTATCTAATATTTTAATTTTTCCTAATAAAGGGTTATAATTTTTAACTGAATATTTTCTGTATATTGGTTTCTTTATTTTATGAATAATTCTAGGATTTTGTTTAACGTATACTTTATCTTTTAATTCTAAAGGATTGTCATTTTCTATATTTCGCTTTAATTTTTCTCTTTCTATTCTATCTTTTATAATATGCTTAATTTTCCTTTGTTGTTCTTCATAATTTTCTCTTAATTTGGATTGGTCTGTTTTTATAAAAATGTTTTCATTTGATATTCCGAAAAGTATTTCAACTGGGCTTAGTTGTGTTGTACTATGTTTTGTATTATTATATGCTAGTGTAGCCATTCGTATTTTTTCTGACATTGCTATGTTTTTAGTGTCTGGTCTTGAGTGTAGTATTCTCAATTGTTCTATTAATGTTGAGTGAAGTCTTTCCACTGCATTACTTTTTGGGTTATTAACGCAAGTTATATGTAATTTAATTTTCTTTTTACTTAAGAGGTCTTTCATTAATGTGTTATTAAATTCTACCGAGAGAACCCTTCTTTTATTTCTTTTGGATAAATGAAAAATAAATGGGTGAAATTTGATGAATGTAAGTTTGGTACGTGGAATGTTAGGGGTATAACTGGTAAAGAAAATGAATTGATGAATGTCATGCGTGTGTATAATGTAGATGTTTTGTGTGTCAGTGAGACTAAAAGGAAAGGATGTAGTGAGGAAGAAGTGGATGGATTGTTTTGCTTGTGGTCGGGTGTTGCTGAGAATGAACACGCGAAGCATGGTGTTGGTGTGCTTGTTAGTGAACGAATGAAACCGTTTGTGAGAGAATATGGTTGTACTTCATCGAGAATTCTTTGGCTGAGATTAAAGGTAGGCTTTCATAGAATCTTCGTTGTGTCAGTTTATGGTCCAACCGAATCCGAAAATGATCTTGAAAAAGATAGATTTTGGAATTTGTTAGATAGTGTTATTGATTCATGTGATTCAGGTGAGAAAGTTATTGTATGTGGTGATTTAAATGGTTGGGTGGGAGTTAAGAGAAGCATGTCTGGGAATGTATTGGGTAAGTTTGGTGATGCAAGAGTGAATGAAAACGGTAGGAAAATAGTTTCTTTCTGTTTGGAGCGTGATCTCTTTGTTTCCAACTCTATCTTTAAACATAAACTTGCTCATTTGTATACATGGGAGAATATTAGTGAAAATAGACGGAGTATGATTGATTTTATTTTGTATGATGAACGATTGAGAAGTTTAGTTGTAGATACGCGTGTGAAGCGTGGTGCTGAATTGGGTACGAATGACCATTATTTGGTGGTATCGCGTATACGTCTAGATAAATGTTGGAGAATGAGGGTGAAAAATACTAATAAAATGTTTCGTGTGAAATCCAATGCACTGCAGAATGAGGATGTTAGAGATTTGTTTGTTGAGAAAATAAATGAATCTTTGCCTGTATGTGAACTTAATTTTGAATGCAGCATAAATGATGTTTGGTTCAAATTTAAGGATACAGTTCTTAAATGTGCAAAAGAAGTTTGTGGTGAATGTCGATTAGGTTCTTGTCCAAAAAATGCATGGTGGAATAAAGAAGTTAAAGAAGCGATTGAGGTGAAAAAGAGAGCATACTTGCGATTTCTAAATGTGAAAGATGTGCCTGGAAGTTTACGTGATGAATGCTTGCTGGAATACAAGAGGTTAAATAAATGTGTTAAGAGAGTAGTGAGAGAAAGCAAGGCGCGTTTTGATGATTTGATGAGTGAAAGATTAACTAATGATTTTAGTATGAATAAAAGAATGTTTTGGTTGAGAGTGAAGAGATTGAGAGGTGGTAATGTCAGGGCAGTGAAAGCGATTAAGAGTGCGGATGGTGAGTTATTGTGGAATGAATCAGATGTTACTAATAGATGGTGTGAGTACTTTAGGACTTTATATGGTAGCATTAATAGACCGAATGGTTGTAGTGAAAATGTTAGTGAAAATGTTAGTGGTGATGAATGGGATATAGATGAGAGTGATGTTAGTTTCGCGATGATGCGTCTGAAAAATGGTAAGGCTCCTGGTTTGGATGGTATATCGAATGAGATGTTGAAGTATGGAGGCGAGAGGTTATTTGACTGGTTAGTTTATTTGTTTAGATTTTGTTTAAAACGGTGTGTGGCTCCTGATGATTGGAAATGTGCTATCATTTGTCCTTTATTTAAAGGTAAAGGTAGTTCGAGTGAATGTACTAATTTTCGTGCGATAAGTTTGCTGAGTGTGGTAGGGAAGTTGTACGGGAAGATTCTTATTCATAAGGTACGAACCTTAACAATCTCCAAGTTAAGCGATATGCAAGGTGGTTTTTTGCCTGAGAGAGGATGTGTGGATCAATTGTTTTCTCTTCGTATGATTGTTGAAAAGTCACTTGCTAAGAACAAGAAGGTGTTCTGTGGCTTTCTCGATCTTAAAAAAGCATATGATAGTGTTCATCGTGAGACATTATGGAATGTACTGTTACAGTACGGTATAAATGGTAATTTGTTGGGGGCAATTCGTGCGCTGTATGAAGGTAGTGAGGCTGCGGTGAGAGTTAATGGTAGATTGAGTGATTGGTTTTGTATAGACATTGGCGTGAAACAAGGTTGTGGGATGTCTCCGTGGCTCTTTAATTTGTACATGGATGTATTGTTACGAACGGCGTTGAATGGGGTGGATGGTGTACATATTGGTGGTAGTGTTGTGCCTGCGTTAGCGTATGCGGATGATGTGGTTGTTATGGGTGAATCTGAAGAGCAATTGAGACGAATGATTCTAAATATAAATGAAGTAGGAAAAGATTTAAATTTATTATTAAATGTCGATAAATGTAAAGTGTTAGTGTTTGAAAAGAGCGATTTGGTGACTGATTGTAATGTTTCGGTGAATGGTGTGAGATTGGGTCAAGTGAATGAGTTTTTATATTTGGGTAGTATGTTTTCAAGGGATGGACGTATTGATTGTGAGATTGAAAGAAGAGTATCTGCGGGACGCAAGGTATTGGGTGCTCTGGGAACCTTTGCTCGAAATGTGAATGTATCCAGAGATGCTCGATTGAGTGTGTATAATGGTGTTTTATTGCCTACATTGATGTATGGTAGTGAATGTTGGGTGTGGATGAAGAAACATGAACGTCGTATAACTACTGTGGAAATGAGGTATTTGCGGGGTGTGTGTGGTTATACTAGAAGAGATCGTGTCCGGAATACATTGGTGTATGATGAGTGTGAAATTGAGAAGAATGTAGTTAGAAAAGTAGGTATAAATCAGTTGAGATGGTTTGGGCATGTTGAACGTATGTCGAATGAGAGATTAGTGAAACAGGTATATGTTGGTGAAATTGAGGGTGAAAGATTGCGTGGGCGACCTATGAATAAATGGATGAATATAATAGAAGGATTGTTGCGTGAACGAAAGTTTCCGAGTACGAGGAACAAACGTGCTTGTATGAAAGGAATTATGAATGTGGATGAAGCAAAAGTGGTGTGTCAGGATAGGAACGTTTGGCGAAGATTAATTGCGGAATGAATCTGATGATTTCAGAAAAGCGCTGGGTTTTAGATTTTAGTTTCGTTGTTTAGTAATTTCATTAGAGTGTTTACCTGTAATTGTGTGAAATTCACTTTCAAAAACAAGCGCAGGGACGACACTCCCTTCGTTTCTTATCTTTTTTATTCTTTTCTGATCTTACATTGAGTGTTTAACTGCAATTGTGTGGAATTTACTTCCAAAAACAAGCGTAGAGCGACACTCCCTTCCTTTCTTATCTTTTAATTCGTTTTCAGTTATTACGTAGTGTTTAACTGCAATTGTGTGAAATTCACTTTCAAAAACAAGCGCAGGGCGACGTTCCCTCCCTTTCTTATCTTTTTGTTTCATTTTCAGATACTGCATTGTGTGGTCTTTTCTTTCATATATAAGTGCAGACTATCGCTTTCATCTTTTCTAATCTCGTAGATTCGTTGTTAGTTTCGTTATTAGATTCGTTGTTAGGAGTAAACGTGAGTAATCTGAGATTTTTTTTATGCATTCGTTATGTACGTTGAAGAAAGAAAATGAATGGTAAGTGAAAAGGAATGATGTGATTGAAGGTTTGTTGTGTGATAATAATTTCGAGTGTAATAAATGAATGAGTTTATATGGAGTGATCTATGAATGTGGTTGAAGTGAGGGTGGTATGTTTGAATGAAAATGTTTGACGATGACTGGTTGTTTGATGGGTGTGATGAGTGAATGTTTTATCAGTGATTTTAGGGTTCGTGCTACCCCATTTGTTGGGATATAGCGTGAAGATATGTATGTATGTATGTATTTTGTATGTTTCGAAATATATTCTTAATTTATCTGTTATTTGTTTTGCGCTCTTATTTTCGACCTTGATAATCTGTGCGTGTTTGGAGAACTGATCTAATATCGTCAAGTAAGGTTCTTTATTTAGTGATAACAAGTCTATGTTTATCATTTCAAATGGTGTGCTTGGTTGTAAGATTGTCAGTTGTTTTTATAGGTTTTCTTTCGTATTTATTACATCGGCACGTTTCACAGTTGTTTATATATTCTTGAATGTCTTTATTCATGTTTGGCCAATAATATTTTTCTTTTAGTTCTCTTATTGTGGCTAAGATTCCTCTATGATTTGTAAGACCTGTGTGAAAGTCATGTATAATTTCTAATTGTTCCTCGTTATTTTCTACGTTGTTTACTAATTTTGTACACGCTATGATATTTATAGAATTTGGTTGGAAATTTTCTTGTAATATTTTTGAAACTTCCTTATCTAAATCTTTTTGAAATAAAGCTAAATATCTAATTTTTGGGGTGAGATAAGTTTTTATAAAATCTATAACATCTTGTTTAAAAGTTACTTTATTAAATTTACAAATAAGTCTTTGTTTTTTATTATCAAAATATTTTTCTATTTTTATTTCAGTGTCCCTGTCTACTTTATAAATTATTATTTGATTATCCGCTATATTAATTCTCTCATCTAAATATTTTATTCCTGCTATGGGATTCTCATTTGCGCTGTGTACTGTTTGATTATCTTCTTCTTGATCTATATTATTTTGTTCGCTACTGTTTTCTGTTTCGTTATGGTTAACGTCGGGTAATGTGAAAACGTTTATTTCTATATTAGTATCTTCAAATATTTTGTTTATTTTTTCTCTTACTTTTTCCCATTCTAATATGTCTAAACCACATCCTAATTTTGGGATATTTATTATAGGTAGTTCATTTATAATCATATAATCTCTTAGTTCTTTTAAGGGTTTGTCTAAATTTTTTAGTAATGGTTTATCAAAATGATTTATTTTTGTAATCAAGTGAAATATTATTTTATTACTTATTTTTTGAATAATGATATTTTTATTATTTCGTTCTTTGCAAAAGTCTTTACAATCATATTTTAAATTTATTTGTTCGGCCAGACCTCGTGACATTTCACAGTCTTTTGATATACAATGTGCGATGGGGTTTTGTTCTAATACATCTCCTATTAAATTATTTAATTTAAATTTTGGTTTCTGTCTGGATAGTAGGTCTGCAACAACATTCTCTTTACCTTGTAAATAATTTATCTCAAAGTTGTATTCACTCAATTCTATTTTCCATCTAATTAGTTTTTGATTCGGGTTTTTCATATTGAATAACCAGATTAAAGGTTTATGATCTGTTTTTATGGTAAACTTCCGTCCGTAAATATATGGTCTAAAATTTCTAACTGCCCATACTATTGCTTTTAATTCCTTTTCTATTGTGCTGTAATTCTGTTCTGCTTTATTTAAAGTTTTAGAGGCATAACATATAGGTAATTCTTTATCGTCTGTTTTTTGTGCGAGTATAGCGCCTATTGCAAAGTCGCTTGCGTCTGTAGTTAATATAAATTCTTTATTAAAGTCTGGGTTTTGTAATATTGGGGATTTTATTAATGTATTTTTACATTGTTCAAATGCATTCTTATAATTTTCGTCATCTATATCTATTTTAACATTTTTTCGTAAACATTGTGTGAAAGGTTTTGTCAAGTTTGCGTAATTAGGTATGAATCGTCTGTACCATCCTAAAGTTCCTAAGAATTGTTTTATTTCTTTTTGTGTTTTTGGTAAATTTAAATTTTTTATTGTCTCTATTTTCTTTTCGTCTGTTGTTAGTCCGGTTTGATTAATTTTATATCCTAAAAATTTAACTTCTTGTTGTAAAAATTCTGACTTATCTGTTTGTATTTTTAAATTTGCTTGACGTAGTTTTTCGAATACTAGTCTTATGTTTTTTAAATGTTCTTCTAAGTTTTTGCCAAATATTATAATGTCGTCCATATATACTAAACAAATTTTATTTATTAATTCGCCTAATGCTTCATTAATCATTCGTTGAAATGTGGCAGGTGCGTTTTTAAGTCCAAACGGCATTCTAATGTATTCGTAGTGTCCAGAACTTGTGGAAAAAGCTGTTTTTTCTCTATCATTTTTATTCATTTTTATTTGGTGGAAACCTGAATGTAAATCTAAGGTTGTAAAGTATTCGGAAGGTCCGATGTGATCGAATATCGTGTCAATGTTGGGTATTGGGTATTTATCGTCTTTCGTTACTGAATTTAATTTTCTGAAATCTATTACCATTCTAGTTTTTTGTTTTCCTGAAGCGTCTAATTTTTTTGGTACGATCCAAATAGGGGATGACCAGGGTGAAAATGATTTTTGTATTATTTTATTATCTAATAATTTTTCTACATGTTCTTCGATGTCTTTTTCGTAAATTTGTGGAAGTCGGTAATTCTTTGTATATACCGGCGTTTCATTTGTTACATGAATTTTGTGTTCTATGGTGGTAGTGCAGGTTAGATTTTCGTTTTCATTTGGAAACAGATCTGTGTATGTGTTTATGAGTTTATCTAATTCTCTTTTTTCTATATTGTTTAAGTGATTGTTTCTAATTTGTATATTATTTGTTTCTGCTTTTAAATTTGTTAATTCTTCTAATTTATATATTTTGTCGTCTAATTTTACTTTATTATCTTTAAAGTTTAGTTGTATATTTAATATTTTAAATGCTTCTATTCCGAGTAATATATTATATGTTTTGTGAAATTTATAAACATAACATTTTAAAGGTTTTTTATGAATTTTTATTATTGTATATTTATCGCAATTAGATTTTCCGTTTACTGTTTTAAAAGTTAATTTTTCGTTATATGTTTTTACTTTAAATTGTTTTACTAAATCCGGGTGTATAAAGTTTATTGAAGAGCCTGTATCGAACAGTATGACATATGGATTAATTTTTAATGCTGGTAAGTTCGTTGTTATAGAAGACATTACTACTGTATCTCTTCTATCGGTGTCTCTAAATCTAAAAAAGAATCTTCATAGATTTTCTTTTGTCTTTCTTTCTCTAATCTTTCGTTGTTTAACTCTTCGTCTATTTGTTTATAAAATGCTTGTTCCGTATCGAAATCTATTTCGTCTAAGTCTACTTCTTCTATGTTATTATTTTGTCTGATTGTTTGTGTAGACATTGGTTGTGTGATTCGTGTTTGTTGTGTCATAGGTTTTGGATTAAATCGTTTCGTCTCATAATAATTTTTTATATTTTGTCTAGGTGCAAAATTTGGGTTAGCTCTCTGGTATTGAGGTGGTTGTCTGGGATTAAATGATGTTGATGGGAATGTTTGTGATGGGAACTTCTGTGGAGGTTGCCCATTGCCAAATTTTGGTCTTTCTACATTATTTCTTAACATAGGTGATTGGTTATACGTATTAATAAAGCTAAATTCATTTTTAATCATTAATTCTATTTGTTCCAAAGTTGTGGGATTTTTAATAAGGAATGATCCTCTAACATGATTTGGTAATAAAGATATAAATCTTTTTACTATAAATTTTTGATTTTCATGAATTATTGCATTCTTCTGATCTTGTGAGTAATTTGTTAAATGTATTTTTGACTTGTAAAGTGAAAATTTTTCAAGCATTATTTTTAACGTTTGTTCTATTGATTTGGAAAATTTAGTATCCATGAGTTCTATCATCAGTGTTTCTGATGTGCTCTTGTCTACAAAGTTTGTGGTCAGATATAGTTTTAAATCTTCCCATTCTGCAAATTCATTATTACTTGTAATTTCAATTGCTTGTTCAGTTAGTTTTAATTTTATCATGCTGAATGCAAACATTCGCTGATTTGCAGTGAGTTCTAGTGTGTTAAAAATGTCCATAATCTTTGTGGCTTGCTTTATGAAATTATTTAACGTTTTAATATTTCCATTGTAACATGGGATTGTTTTGAGGTACATTTCTATTTCTTGTACAGATGTGGTAGCCATTGTTATGCGATTTAATCTACTAGGTTTCAATTTAATTTTAATATTTTTAGTTATTGGTAACGGTGTTAAAGAATCGTCTGATTCTATTGATTCAGAGCTATCGCTCTCTGACATAAGTTGTATTATGTGTGTGATTGACCTGTGCCGGGTCTCGGTATTTTTATTACTAGTCGTAGCTAGAAATACCCCTGTGTATTATGATATAAAAGTTTACAAACTTTTTAAATAAATTCTTACATTTGTATGATGATTGTGATTGTGATGATTCTTGTGAAGATCATCTTCTGTTGCGGCGTCTTGTTCGTAGTTCTCGTGTTGTCCAGTAGATACAGCAAGTGCTTCTGATGAGTGACGTGTTTCGGAACAGCAAGTCTTCCTAGTTGATTGGTTGACGTGATCTCGGAACAGCACTCTGAAGTACGTGAATCTTGTAGACGAACGTTGTGCCTTTGCGGCCTGATGGGTCCTGTTCGACCGGTTTTCGTAGATTTTTGTAGGTTTTGCTTGGTAAAGGATAAAAATCCACCACACAATTTTTTAGTTGTGTTTCGAAGCTATTGATCCTACCGACTGCGCCAATTAAATATTTTGAGTATTCGATTTTAAGTTTTTAAAAAGAATACTAAAATCTTTAATAATATTATAACTTTATTATATTTCGTATATAGTTACATATGTGTCACAGTACTTGACTGTGCAAAGTCTACGATACAAGAGCGTGCTTATTCACTAAACTAACCTATTTATACATTTCTCTTATCTCTTAAATGAGTCAACTTATGTCAGATGGTGTTATGACTAATGTAATGAAACAAACAGGTTCAAGGTACATAATTTACATATATATATATATATATATATATATATATATATATATATATATATATATATATATATATATATATATCAACTTTTATTTTTTATATTATATTATTATTCTGTCTGTTGTACACGGAGGTGTGTAAACGTGTTCTGTGCGCCTCTGCTTGTTATTAATATTCAACTAATATATATATATATATATATATATATATATATATATATATATATATATATATATATATATATATATATATATATATATATATATATATATATACATAGTTGAATATTAATAACAAGCAGAGGCGCACAGAACACGTTTACACACCTCCGTGTACAACAGACAGAATAATAATATAATATAAAAGATAAAAGTTGATGTCAGTTACTCGTAATACGGGGTGGTGACCGAAAATTATAATTTTATAGTTTCTTGCTTCCCTAATTATTTTCAGCAAAAAAGCTTGAAATAAAAGTTTCCGGGCATAAAATTCTGCATCTAAAACAATACACAAAATTAATTTTACATGCTTCGTTTCGGCACAAATTAGATCTGAAAGTAATGAAAATAGTCTTAAAACTATCGATAGGCATGGAACTGAAACAAGATTAAACAAATGTTTGCCGTTTTATCTGTCAAAATAAATGACATAATAAATAAAGAAATTATTTTGACAGATTAAACGTCAAACATTTGTTAATTTTGTTTCAGTTCTATAGTTATCGATAGTTTTCAGGCTATTTTCGTTATCTAATTTGTGGCGTTACGAAGTACGCAAAATTGGTTTGGATGCAGAATTTTATGCCCTAAAACATTTCTTTGAAGCTTATTAACTATATATATATATATATATATATATATATATATATATATATATATATATATATATATATATACATATATATATATATATATATATATATATATATATATATATATATATATATATATATATATATATATATATATACATATTTTACAATAACAATAACATAATAGAGCGTATTATGTTTTTAATTCAATATAAAATCAATATATTTTTGAAATAGTAATAATAATAAATTTTGTTTTACTGTTTAGTAGTATACAATATACATTTTAAACATTATGTACAAAATTAATCTAAAATTAAATATTAACTTATTAAATATTAAATTATTAACTATATATATATATATATATATATATATATATATATATATATACAGGATGGTGATCGCGACTCTCGAACATAGAGATTTAACATGTAAAATCATAATCTTATAATTTCCTTCTTCTCTAATTATTTTAAGTAAAAATGCATCAATATCTTTGAATGATTATTAAATCTGTAGATCAGCGTTTGTTACTAATATTGTTGGTTTTGAATATGATTAAATATGAGTAATATATTATAAACAATATGGAGGGATTCCTTCATAGGTATCCAATGTCCACTAGGGAAGTTTCCTTAAAGACAGATAACCAATGCCCATTGGGGAGTTTTCTTTATAGGTAACTAATGCCCAGTGATAGTTTATTGTTAGGTTAGTTTTACTTTAAGAATTAATAACAAATACTTGATGAGTGTATATTTGTGATAATCCAGATTTATATCATTGTGACTGTCTTTCAGTATTCCAATTTATGACAGCACGTGTAACTTCTGACATATCTGACAGTTACTTTTACTGTATTACCGATCTTCTAAAATTTATGATAGATGTCACTACTAACTAAAATCGACAAAAGTAAAACCATTTGTGAATGGCACCTAAAAACACACTAAAACATAAAACATAAAACAAAAACTTATTTCAATTTGTGAATGTAGCTTTAAATAATAAACATAAATTTAATTATTTTAACGATAAATCTAAACCAGTATATAACACGGAAATAATAAAGAAATTAAATATTAGACACGAACATTTGAATTCGGTGGAATTAAACGAACTTTCTAAAATTTTAAATCAATATAAAGATTTAACTATAACAAAAAATGAAAATCTTACTTTTACCTCTAAAATAAAACATCAAATTAAAACAACCAATGACATCCCCATTTACACAAGAAATTACAAATTCCCTGAAATTTATAAAAACCAAGTAAATGACGAAATTGATAAATTACTTAAAAACGGAATAATACAGCCAAGTTATTCTCCTGGGAATAGCCCTATTTGGGTAGTAGAAAAGAAACCAGATGCTTCCGGTTTAAAGAAAATTCGCGTAGTTAATGATCTTAGAAAATTAAATGAAAAAACTGTTGACGATCGATTTCCTATACCCGATATAACAGAAATTTTAAATAAACTTGGTACTTCTACATATTTTACGACTCTTGATCTCACTAGCGGTTTCCATCAAATTGAAATGGATCCCAAAGATATCGATAAAACAGCTTTCTCGACTGAAAATGGACACTTTGAATACAAGCGTATGCCCTTTGGTCTGAAGAACGCGCCTGCGACGTTCCAGCGACTCATGAACTATGTTTTGAAAGATGTAATACGGCTTGTTTCGTTTATCTAGATGATATCATTATTCTTGGTTCATCATTACAGAAGCATACAAAAAATTTAAAATCAGTTTTAGATAAATTACGTGAGGCTAACTTGAAAATCCAGTTAGATAAATGCGAGTTCCTAAGAAAAGAAGTGGCATATCTGGGTCAAGTCATAACAACTGATGGCATAAAACCAAACCCCGAAAAATTAAAAACTATTCAAAATTTTCCGATACCAAAAACCACTAAAGAAATTAAATCATTTTTAGGCCTTCTTGGATATTACAGGAGATTTATTAAGGACTTTGCAGCATTAACAAAATCTTTCACAAATTGCTTGAAAAAAAATAGTCAAATTAATTATGAAAATAAAGAATATCAGCAATGTTTCGAAAAATGTAAATTATTACTTACGAATAACCCAATACTGCAATACCCTAATTTTAATCTTGAATTTATTTTATCTCAGAATATAAAAGGTAACAATTTACCAATCGCTTATGCTTCTAGAACTCTAAACAACCATGAACAAAATTATTCTACGATTGAGAAAGAACTGTTAGCAATTGTATGGGCTGTAAAAAAACTTTAGAACTTATTTATATGGCAGACGATTTAAAATTCTAACTGACCACAGACCCCTAGTTTGGCTTAATTCACTAAAAGAACCCAACCAAAAGCTAATTCGTTGGAAATTAAAATTAAAAGAATATGATTTTTATATAGAGTATAAAAAAGGAAAACAAAATTACGTAGCTGATGCTCTCTCGAGAATCAAACCCACATTTGAAATTAATTATAAGACAGAAAATATTTTTGAAAATAAATTGCCTTTAGTACATTGCATATCAAAAGATTTTCATATGAAACTAGGATTTGCTTCTCAAGTAGACGAATTATATAAAACTAGACAGTTAAAAGATAAAATAAAAATTATCGATGATAAAATAGCTATCCAAAATTTTGATAATAGAATTATAATTCACCTTTTAACGAAAAATAATTATTTTAACGAACCAACATTATTAAACATAAAATCATGTTTAAATAAATTATTACAATATCTCATACAAAATGATATTAACGAAATTAAAATGCCAAAAATAGGCTCGGGACTAGATAAAAAAATTGGTTAAAAATTTAAAATTTAATAAAGGAAGTATTTCAAAATTCTCATATTAAAAAAGATATTCATGAACTGCCCGAAACGTCAGAAGTAATGCACAACGAAGACAATAAAAACAATGATAACCAGTCACTGCAAGTAGAATGCTCTGAAACTGACACCGCTTCTATGCACTCAGACGAGGAAAGCCCGGTCAACGGTCTCACTTACTTGGAATCTGCGATAAATTATGGTAATAATCAAATAGTTGTCAAGAAATCGAATCAAAATTCTGTTAAAATAGAAAAATTATTCGGAGTAAAACAGCGAATATACTTTTTTATAAATAAAATTAATTGTAATAAAACTATCTTAGATTTTATAAAAAGTTATTGTGTTCCTCATGTAAATTATCATTGTCTAATTCCTGAAGAATACAAATTAAATTTTAATGCAGTTTTGCAAACATATTTTAGTGCAGGACATTATAAATTTATACAGTGTAAAAATTTATTAATTGATATTGAAGATAGAGATGAACAAATTATGACAATTAGAAATTATCATGAAGGTAAATCTATTCATAAAGGAATCAATGAAACTTATTCTAAATTAAAATTAATCTATTACTTTCCAAACATGATTAAAGATATTCAAAATTTAATAAACAAATGTGAAATTTGCTTGAAAAATAAATATGAAAGAAGACCGATTCAAATTCCTAATATTCTCACACCAACCGCAGATAAACCGCTACAAATAATTCATTTAGATGTTATATCTCTAGAGAAACAAAAATATTTCACTATACTTGATAGTTTTTCTAAATTTGCACAAGCTTATAAAAATAAAGATCAAAATTCAATTACTATTATATCTAAATTAATTAAATTCTTTTCTCATTTTGGGCTACCTGAAAAAATAATTACTGACAAAGGAACAGAATTTAATAATAAATTATTACTAGAATTTTTGCTTAATAAAAATATAAAGCTGTATATCACTAGTACAAATAATCCCAAATCAAATGGAAATATAGAAAGATTTCACTATTCGCATACTAAACGATGAACAAAATTTTAAATCTCTCCCGTTAAAAGAAAAAGTAATTTATAGTTTAATCGCATATAATAATAGTACTCATTCTACAATAAAGAATACGCCATTTCAAGTCTTATTAGAACATTTAAATAATAATCAAATAATACAACTCGATTATTTAAACAAGTAAAAGGTAACATAATTAGTAAGAAAGAGAAGTATAGTGAACAAGTTAATATTGATGAAAATATCCCCGATACTATATATATTAAACAACATAAAAGACACTGTGGAAAAGTAGAGAATCCCAAATAAAAAAACAGACTTTAAAAGAAATAATTCCTGAACGCGGACAAATAATAATAACTAAGAATTTAAAAACTAAAATGGACCAATTAACAATATCTCGTATTATTTAATATATTCTCTTAAAATCGAAAGATCATGCGGAGAAAACTTCCGAAATGTAACCAAAAACGCCGGAATTAACATAATTAATTTAGGTAATGCTTATATTATAAATAATTATAACTATGTTTATATTAATACGTCCTTTGATAATATTAATAATAATTATAATAATTTAATTAATTATAAGAATGACTTGTATAAGCAGATGAGTAAATTTTTAACAGCTACCCATTTTGAAAACGATAAAGCCTTATTAGAAAACGCACTTAATAATATTGAAATGAAAATTCATATAAACGAATTTGGCTCGATAATAAAAAGTATTACTGGGAATTTAGACCAAGAAGATAAAGATAATTATGATAAAATACTAGGAACAATAAAAAGTCATCAAGAAACCATAACTAATAATTTAAATGAGCAGATAATAATAAATCAAAACTTCACCAAACAGTTCAACACACAAATTCAGTTAATGAATAAAAATAATAAATTATTGGAACAAGGCTTAAAAACTCTTGGAAAAGCTATTGGCAAACTATTTGATGATTTAGATATTATTGTTATACATCAAGTATTTCAAAATTTATTAGCTTTCAGTAACCAAATTTATTTATCAGTATTACAAATTGAAGAAACTCTATCGTTCTGTAGTTTAAATACTTTATACTTTGGATTGATTTCCAGAGGAGAAATGACTCAATATATTAACGAAAATATTAAAGAACCAATAAAATCACTGCTTAAAGATAAATATTCGAATAATAAAATTGTTAAAACTGTTTGCTATTTAAATACATATTTGGAAATTTTGATTGAAATTCCTATGTTTGAACAAAAAATTAATATTCATCAAGTAACAAGAATACCCAGTATAAGTAATGAAGGTTTAGTAACTTTAAATATTCCATACTGGCTTCAACTCAATTGTTAATAAAGAAATTAATAAATTAGAACACTGTAACTATATAAGAGAGAAATTGTTTATTTGTAAGAAAATTAATAATATTAATGAAAATTGTCTATCCGAAATTTATTTTAATAAACCACATAGTCATTGTAAGCAAGTCATATTAGAAAAATATAATTATATAATAAAGATTGATTTTACTAATATTAAATATATAATATCAGCTTATAATAGTGATTATAAAATAGAATGTGAGAATGAGATAATTAATAAAAAGGTAATTAAAAGGTATATTCTTAATAAATAACTGTAAAATTAATGATATGGGATGGCTAGCTCAGTGGTAAGAAGTCGGCCTGTGGATCCTGAGATCCCTGGTTCGATTCCCACAGGCGACAAATTTTCATAATTTGAAAAAGCTATCCCTGTGGCTCCTCCACCACTAATATGTTTGGGGGCCGTGATTTGACGACTGGTAACCGCACGTCACGCGCAAAATATATCACTTACCGAGATCTGCTTCAGCAGAGTGCCACACCCAGTAATGGGTAGAAGGCGTGATGATATATTTATTTATTTATTTTTAAAATTAATGATGAAAATAAAAAATACAACTTGAATTTTAGAAAAATGATAACCTTAAAAATGGATGTTAATAAACACGATTTATTACCAACGTTAGAACCTTTAAATAAATTAGAGAAATTAGAGAAGAATACTTTGAAACCAGTTGTATTGAAAAATATGAATAATGAAAACTCACACTCTATTTTTAATAGTGTATTTATAATTGTATTAATAGTTATAATATTGATTTTTAGTATTAATAAAATATGTAAGAGATTTTGTAAAAAGAAAACTGATAACATAGAATCAGCACCTAACATTATTGAAACATAATCTTTACAATAACGTTTTTCTTAAGGACGGAGGAGTTAGATAACAGTTCCTCTTGTAACACACCATTTCTCACACTCGTATTTCATAGAATCAGCAGTATGTCTGCGAAGCCACGTTATCAGTTCTCTTGAACCATAGATGTAGTTAGATTGTATTTAGCACTAGAACAGAGTAGTTGTATCTTGTTTTGACTTTGAAATAAATTGTTTAAAAAGCTTTTATTGATTGATTAAATATAATTTATATAATCTTGATCTGAGTACAAATAAGACAACAAGCTCAGCACACAAGAACCCCGTTCTACAACAACATCACCAACGCTTTCGACTTCACGACTACCAGAGCCCTGAAAAGCATAGCCAACAACACCAGGAAATTAGCCTTACAAAACAATCACCGCATTTTTCTCACCAGATGCCGTCTGCAATAAGTACTCCCCGCACACATTCAAAATTCTTGCAACAAAATCAGTAATTGTACTAACCTTCATAATAATTCCTCTCTTAACAGAAAACTACACTACCACATTTTCCTTTTAAAAAAACAATCCATTAATATTGAAATCAAGATCTGTTATAGCACCATCTCACACATCAAACAACAACTTAAACATGCTTACACATACATCTCACACATCCTATCTCAAAATACTCTTGAACACTTCAAACATACACAAAACCTCACCCATAATAAAAATTTTGAACACACTAAAACCAAACACATCTGTAAATTCAACCGCTTACTTAAAACACAACAAATTCCCCGGCAACAAATCTTTCCTAACCACACAACCAAGCCATGGCTCATTAATACCTCTAACGCCACTATCCCATCCGACGTACAAACCATCCTCAGTTTAGGCCCTAAATTCAACCTTAATCCTGCATATAACATCAACCTCCCCACGCTAATAACAGAAACTGAAAACATCATATCCAAATTACCTACCACACAACAGAATAACGCCAGATTACAATCTATCAATACCATCCACAATTTCTTACACAAACCTAAACCACCTGACCCGTTCTCAACGACTATCAACATCGCAGTGCAAGCTACTAAATTTTTTCTTAAAGAAAACAAAGACATTATAGTCACGATAGCTGACAAGGGCCAAGCCACAGTTATCATAAGTAAATTTGACTATAACAATAAAATCACTACCCTTATCAGCCATCCCATACATACATACATACATATCTTCACGCTATATCCCATCAAATGGGGTAGCACGAACCCTAAAATCACTCATAAAACATTCACTAGTAACATAATCAAATAATCAGCACCCGTCAAACATTTTCATCCAAACAAACCACCCTCACTTCAACCATTATCATTCACACTCGAAATTATTCTTTCACTCTCAATCATCACATCCATCCAATCACTCCTATTCACTTATCATTTATCTTCTTTCTTCAACGTACATAACACATGCATAAAATATTTCAAATTATCCACGCTTACTCCTAACAACGAATCTAACATCGAATCTACAAAGATTAGAAAAGATAAAAGTGATAGCCTGCAATTGTATATGAAAGAAAAGACAACACAATGCAATAACTGAAAAAGAAACAAAAAGAGAAGAAAGAAAGGGAGTGTCGCCCTGCGCTTGTTTTTGAAAGTGAATTCCACACAATTGCAGTTAAACACTCTACGTAAGAATTTAAAACAAATTAAAAGATAAGAAAGGAAGGGAGTGTCGCTCTACGCTTGTTTTTGAAAGTAAATTCCACACAATTGCAGTTAAACACTCAATGTAAGAACAGAAAACGAATAAAAAAGATCAGAAACGAAGGGAGTGTCGTCCCTGCGCTTGTTTTTTAAAGTAAATTTCACACAATTGCAGATAAACACTCTAATGAAATTACTAAACAACAAAACTAAAATCAAAATTCCTGCACTTCTTAAATCATCAGATTCATTCCGCAATTAATCTTCGCCAAACGTTCCTATCTTGACACACCACTTTAGCTTCATCCACATTCATAATTCCTTTCATACAAGCACGTTTGTTTCTCGTACTCGGAAACTTTCTTTCACGCAACAATCCTTCAATCATAATCATCCATTTGTTCATAGGTCGCCCACGGAATCGTTCACCCTCAATTTCACCAACATATACCTGTTTCACCAATCTCTCATTCGACATACGTTCTAAATGCCCAAACCATCTCAACTGACTTATACCTACTTTTTTAACTACATTATTCTCAATTTCACACTCAGCATACACCAATGTATTCCGAACACTATCTCTTCTAGTATAACCACACACACCCCGCAAATACCTCATTTCCACAGCAGTTATACGACGTTCATGTTTCTTCATCCACACCATACATCAATGAAGGCACTAAAACACCATTATACACACTCAATCGAGCATCTCTGGATACATTCACATTTCGAGCAAAGGTTCCCAGAGCACCCAATACCTTACAACCCGCAGATACTCTTCTTTCAATCTCACAATCAATACGTCCATCCCTTGAAAACACACTACCCAAATATAAAAACTCATTCACTTGACCCAATTTCACACCATTCACCGAAACATTGCAGTCGGTCACCAAATCACTCTTCTCAAACACTAACACTTTACATTTATCAACATTAAATAACAGATTTAAACCTTTTCCTACTTCATTTATACTTAGAATCATCCTTCTCAACTGTTCTTCAGATTCACCCATAACAACAACATCATCCGCATACGCTAACGCAGGCACTACATTACTACTAATATATACACCGTCCACCCCATTCAGCGCCGTTCGTAACAACACATCCATATACAAATTAAACAGCCACGGAGACATCCCACAACCTTGTTCCACACCAACATCTATACAAAACCAATCACTCAATCTACCATCAACTCTCACCGCAGCCTCGCTACCTTCATACAACGCACGAATTGCCCCCAACAATTTCCCGTTTATACCGTACTGTAGAAGTACATCCCACAAAGTCTCTCGATGAACACTATCATATGCTTTTTTAAGATCGAGAAAGCCACAGAACACCTTTTTGTTCTTAGCAAGTGACTTCTCAACAATCATACGAAGAGAAAATAATTGATCCACACACCCTCTCTCAGGCAAAAAACCACCTTGCATATCGCTTATCTTGGAAATGGTGAAGGTTCGTACCTTATGAATAAGAATCATCCCGTACAAATTCCCTACCACACTCAGCAAACGTATCGCACGGAAATTATTACATTTACTCGAACTACCTTTGCCTTTAAATAAAGGACAAATGACAGCACGTTTCCAATCATCAGGAGCCACACACCGTGTTAAACAAAATCTAAACAAATAAACTAACCAGTCAAATAACCTCTCACCTCCATATTTCAACATCTCATTCGATATACCATCGAAACCAGGAGCCTTACCATTCTTCAGACGCATCAATGCAAAACTAACATCACTCTCATCTATATCCCATTCATCACCACTAACATTTTCTCTAACATTTTCACTACTACCATTCCCTTCATTTATGCTACCATATAAAGCCCTAAAATACTCACACCATATATTCCTAACATCTGACTCATTCCACAATAACTCACCATCAGCACTTTTAATCGCTTTCACTGCCCTTAAATTACCACCTTTCAATCTCTTCACACTCAACCAAAACATTCTTTTATGCATACTAAAATCATTTGTCAATCTTTCACTCATCAAGTCATCAAAACGTGCCTTACTTTCTCTCATAATTCTCTTAACACATTTATTTAACCTCTTGTATTCTAGTAAGCATTCATGTCGTAAACTTCCAGGTACATCTTTCACATTTAGAAAACGCAAATATGCTCTCTTTTTCTCCTCAATCGCTTGTTTTACTTCATCATTCCACCATGCATTCTTTGGACAAGAGCCTAATCTGCATTCACCACAAACTTCTTTTGCACAATTAAGAACTGTATCCTTAAATTTCAACCAAACATCATTTATGCTGCATTCCAAATTAAGCTCACATACAGGCAAAGATTCATTAATTTTCTCAACAAACCTATCTCTAACATCCTCATTCTGCAGTACACTGGATTTCACACGAAACATTTTTTCGGTACTTTTCACCCTCATCCGCCAATATTTATCCAGACGTATACGCGATACCACCAAATAATGGTCATTCGTACCTAATTCAGCACCACGCTTCACACGCGTATCTATAACTAAACTTCTCAATCGTTCATCGTACAAAATAAAATCAATTACACTTCGTCTATTCTCACGCATATTCTCCCATGTATACAAATGAGCTAATTTATGTTTAAAAACAGAATTGGAAACAAAGAGATTACGCTCCAAACAGAAAGATACTATTTTCCTACCGTTTTCATTCTCTCTCACATCACCAAACTTACCCAAAACATTTCCAGACATGCTTCTCTTTTCTCCCACCCAACCATTTAAATCACCACATACGATAACTTTCTCACCTGGATCACACAAATCAATCACACTATCTAACAAATTCCAAAACCGATCTTTTTCGAGATCATTTTCAGATTCAGTTGGGCCATAAACTGACACAACGAAGATTCTATGAAAGCCTACCTTTAATCTCAGCCAAAGAATTCTAGATGAAATACAATCATAATCCCTTACAAACGGTTTCATTCTTTCACTAACAAGCACACCTACTCCATGCTTTGCACGTTCATTCTCAGCAACACCCGACCACAAGCAAAACATTCCATCCACCTCTTCCTCACTACAGCCTTTCCTCTTAGTCTCACTGACACACAAAACATCTACATTATACACACGCATTACATTCATCAATTCATTTTCTTTAGCAGTTATACCACGAACATTCCACGTACCAAACTTACATTCATCAAATTTTTCCCATTTATTCTTCATTTAAACAAAAGATAGTAAAATAAGGGTTCTCTCGGTAATAGAGTAGAAGTTAAGGTAGCTTACCAAACTTATCCTTAACTATAAAGAAAAATAGAAATAAAAAGAAATAAATAAATTACATTGACACCTGTCAACCGTCAATCATACAAGAACAAAACATAACTTAGCGTTTCTAAGTACGTAACTAAATAACGAAATGAAAAGAAAATATACTACAAAAAATCTAAACTATTATAAAAAGAAAAGATAAAACTTATCTGTAAAATGATATGCCAGGAGTCCGGTGGCAAACAGTCTATATAAATTCAACTCCAAATAACCAGTCAAAAGACGAAATGAAACACAAATTTGACGGACGAGTGTTGTTTATTCTGTTGCTAACCATATTTTGAATACTATGGTACAAAATTCTTTGTCGAATTTTTGTATTGCCCTACCATCAATATTAAAAATAAATGATACTCTCATAGATTAAAAGGCAACATGGTGATGCCGTTGTACATAAACTCTCCATTTTCCATTTTTCTAATATTTACCGCAGAAGGAGTTTTAAGTAGATCCAGAACAAAAAATATATTTCTGATATTACTTCTAAATCCTTAAAAACTAACAATGCTATCCCCCCCCCCTCCTGCATATATGGACTACCTAAGATCCACAAACCAAACCACCTCCTTCGTCCCGTAAGTTCTTCTATACAAGCCCCCAATTATAACTTATCCAAATTCCTTAGCAAAATCCTTAAAAACATAACCGGCAACCACCTGGACTACACAAAAGATTCCTTTACGTTTGCCACCTTCATCAATAACTTCATAATTCCCCCCAATTATACACTTATCTCCCTTGACGTCACCTCACTCAAAATTATAACCGAAAACTGGAACAAATTAGACACATTTACAACTATCCCATTTCATTATTTTATTCAAGCTATAGAACTTTGCTTTAATACAACATTCTTTAAATATAATGATAACTTTTATGCTCAAATCTTCGGTACGCCCATGGGTTCCCCCTTGTCAGCCTCTTTGGCTGATATTGTCATGGAACACTTAGAGAACGCCACTTTTCCGAACATCCCCTTCACTTTTCCATTTTTCAAACGTTACGTAGCTTTCCATACCCAGTTACAGTTTACATTTGAACTAGATAAAAATCAACAAATTAGTTTCCTCGAACTTACCCTTATCCATCAACCCTCCGGACAAGTCATCCTTGAATGGTTCCACAAATCCATCCACACTGGTAGGTACATCAACTTATATTCCTCGCACCCTCTTAAGCATAAAATCAACTTAATTAAAAACCTAAAACATCGAGCCCTAACTCTAAGCAACCAGTCCTTCCACCAAAAAAACCTGAGACATTCATAATGAGTTAACCAACAATGGCTATCATAATTCCATCCTCTGCAAGTATTTATTTAATTCTAAACAGCCAACCCTCCCCCCCAACACACACACACACAACACCACACATACACTATACGCTCCACTGACCTAAATTCCACACCTATCAGAAAAACTCAAAACTACGCTTAAAACAGATAATATCATCATAGCAGACAAACTTAAGGTGAAACGTTCCGCCTGAAGATAACAACAAAACAGTGGTGGAACGACGATCTGTCTTGATCTATTTGAATTAAAATATCTCTTTTATTATAAATGAAACATATTATTTATTGTACTTATTCTTGTAGTCAAAGGTTTAAAGTTTTATAATAATATCACTAATTTGAAATATCTTTCATATAATAAAAGAAAATAAATTATATATTACACCAAATTTAATTTGAATTTATTAAAAAATGGGCCCTACGATATCAATATAAAAAATACATTAAATTATAAATACGACAGACTAAGTCTGATAAAATTTTTAGCAGAAAAAAAAATGGGCAAAAATACCATGAAAAACAGAGTTTTTCTTTTTTTCTCAAAAGTGTTGTGTTTAATTTGTTCGATTTTTTTTTGTGTTATAGACTATATTAATTTTAAATATACATTTTTTTTTATTAAAAACGTAGGGCCCAATTTTGAGAAAATTGGACTCAAAATTGTGAATTTGGTCGGTTTATTTTTTCTCAATTTTTTCATATATTTTCATAATTTGTTTGCTCTTGAATAGTATTTATTCATGAACTACAATGTAATATGAAAGTAATATACTACTTTTTATTTATCTATATATTAGCATTTGTAAGAAATTAATTGTTGAAATTCAAATTTGCCATAGATTTATTGTTGGTGTTCGTGAATCATAAGTTTTCGTTGTGTGAATTGGAGTTTTGATGACGTATAATGTACACTCAAGTATCGAAATTTCAGTCTAAATTAAATTTGGCTACCAAATATGTAAAAATGTTTTAAGATTGCCTATTAATGAAAATAATAATGAATATATTATATGTTGTTTGCAAAATAATAAAGTTTTACAAAATAATAAAGTAATAATAAAGTTGTTGGATATGGTTTTAACCTCAAACGTCAAATGTATGTAAGGTAAGTAGATTTGTATTTATAAGTGTTTATTTATTAATAATTACAGTTTTTATTTAACAGTTTTAGAATTGACGCAAAACTAGGAAAGTTGGATCGACAAATTATTACTAAAATAAACATAAGAAGTATGCGTACGGTGACCATGAATAAATATAATTCATAAATGAAGTCTATTTCGTTTTATTTTATACTTTTTAGGTGCAGGTGGTTAGCAGTCATGCCGAAAATTATAAATTATAATACCATGCACAATAGGAATGATATCAAGCTCTGCGGTATGCTGGTGCCAATGAAGTTGATTCAGTAATCTTATACACGATCATCAAGCAAGAATATCTCCCAAGCTGTCATCCTTTTAACGTTGCTGTACATCACCTACAACACTGATTTTTTAAAACTACTATAGTTTGTCCCTAGGATAGCGAATGTTATTAATACGCTAGTTTTTGTAATCTAGATTCAGTAACATACTGAGATTCAGGTGAAGTGGATGCTTCTGAGGAAAGTTGAAGATGACATATTTCACTAGCGACGTTTATGCCACATGTCAATAGAAGTGTGATTCTATTGAGGTAAAGCACATTATGTTTTCCATATCTTATTCCTAGATATGATCATAACGTACACTCTAATAATGTGCTAAATTTATTTCACAGGTTTTTTTTTGATCCGGCATTCTCAATTTTGCAATAATGATGCTCTGTACCACTAAAAGGTGGCCAACATGGAATACAGTGAATAAAATACGATATTTTTTAAAAGTAAACTTTGACGGCGTCTAACACGTAAACATATGGATGTCAACTTCGACTAGTAACAAATTTGTTTATATTTGCCCTAACATAGGTCTGACACGCATGTTCAGTAATGAGAAGATGTCACATCTTCGTCACCACCAGCAACTCTAATTGTGTTTTCCTTTTTTTTCTGTGATTACATAATTAACTGATCTGTAAATAATTTATATATTATTTGTAGAGTTGAAAAACAAAAGTTGCATCATTTAAATTAAAATGTTATATTATATTGTATTGCCATTTCATATTACATAATTACATTTATTTTTATTTGAAATACGTTTCTAGAAAGTCTTTATATTTGTAATGTTTGTAACGCGCGCCAATATTCTGGCCACTATTTTGAATAGATCCTCCCACGGTTTTCTGTGATTGGGCAGGTCTACATTTTTGTCAAGACTACAAGAAACCCTATTAACACGTTAACCAACAATTTGTTATCGCGTAAGTAGGGTTTCTTGTGATCCTAACAAGAATGTGGATCTGTATAGAATAGTGGAAAGGGTATTGGCGCGCGTTTAAAAACTATATAAACGTGAAGATTTTCAAGAAAATTATTTCAAATTGCAACAAATATTTCTATATGATGTCAACATAATAAAAACTAAAATTTAATAAAATATGGTATTTTATTTGATATTATAATATAAAAATTAGAAAAATTATTTACAATTTTATTTCATTTATACATAATCATATATTATAGTTTATTATTGTATAAGGACCTAAAGTGATACTTTTTGTGCGCTCGTCTGTCAACTACAAATGAGGCACAAAACGTAATTTTTACTCCATATAATATATGCTATTTTATCTTCAAACGCCGGAATATTTACTCATTATGTCATATAATTTCTCTGCCACTCGTGAGCGGTAGGAAAACATTTTCTGCCGCAGGTAAACTAACGAAATTCCTTGATTTTAACAAGCGTCAGGTAGAGTATTTGACAGAAAAATCTAACATTAACTGTTTCTATAGATTCTGATATGGTATAGCTTTTTTATACACAATTTTTCGCTTTCACCATTTATGCCACTTATATATCAATATGTCTAGTCATGACTAATTAGAAGTTTCATTTAATAAATTATTTATATGCATAAACATATTTCCCAATGTGCACAAATGCACCAGAAAACCGTATTTTCCGTCCCACTGAATTAATCAGGTTATTTGAACTCTTTTAAAATTTCTTACTTTCTGCGTTTCTGTGGCATATTCCTGATCGACATGCTTCTTTCTTTTCATGAATAAACTATTTCTGGAGCAAGTTCATTTACAGAAAATTTCTTTAATATTGGAAACATCTATTGAACAAACTCCTCGTCAATTTTTATTGTCTGTACTTCTATAACCTGAGGTGTCTAAATAATAAAATCTCATTCCTTTCGTTCATTTATGAATTTTATTTTGATGAAATGTTTGAGGTTAGAAATGAATTACTTTCTATAACCGTATAATTAGATACTTTTATGTTGAAAATATTATAATTATATACATCTTTGTATTTGTGTTTTATATTTAGCAGAAGATGGCATTAACCAATGCCGAAATATAACCATCAACGTTTCGAGTAAATAATGTAAAGTCCTTTCCCATCGTCCCTATTTTTCCTTCCCCATACCAGTGACTTTCAAACAACATTAAAATTCATATTATAGTATTTACAAGTCAAGAATTCCCAAATTATATTATTATTTTTGTTTTTTAATATTTTTTTCTATTAAGTAAATATCAGAATATTTTACTTTTTGTAATTCGTCTTTATAAAACGTACCTCTAATTAAATTACCTAATTTATCATTAAGTATATACGATGTGAGATGATTGGTTAATTTTACTCGTTTAATAATAAATATCTCATTAGACCAGTTTGGTGTGTATCCCCACAAAAACACTGCGATAAGTACTAATTCACAAGTTATCACCAATTTTAAATTTTGATAGTATATTTTGAATTAGTTTAATATTATTATATACTGTATTTAATAAATGCTTTTCATTACTTTTATTAACATTAATTGGTTTCATGCGAATTACACTATGAACTTTATTGTTATAAAATATTGTTATTTTTGGTAATAATTCCATCCATTTATATGATCCTTGTGCACTGAACTCTTTCCACATTAATAATTTTAATGTACAATTTACACGTTCGACAATAGATGCTTTTTTAACACTATATGTTGTATTATGATTTATTTTATATTTCTGCATTAATTGTTTAAAACTACTATTAAAAAACTCAGTTCGAGCATCACTTTGCAAATGTTTTCGAATTCTTTTACCAGTAATAAATATTTTTTTCATTGCGTTAGTTCCAGTTTTATTTTTTATTGGTACTGTCCATACATATGTCTATGACAACAAGTATGTATTTATAATTTTTATTTACTTTTACGTAAGGTATAATTTCAACTCAATCTGCTTGAAATGTTTCATCTAATCCTTTTATTATTATACGCCTTCTTGCATAGTTTTTTCGTGCTGGTTTATGAAGTTCATATACAATTTCTCGTTTCCTATTCACCATGGTTATTTAGAATTATATAGTTGTCTTATTGTGATGTTTCATGAATGGTTAATTCTTTATATATAATTTTTTATATTTTTAAATTATTTTTTACTTTTATGATTTCGTTAGCTTTTTGTATAGTTGCTTCAGATTTTTTCATGTGATCATTAAATTTATTTTCCAAATACTCTTTAAAATTATTATATTCATTTTCATTATCATCACACTGACAATAATGCACATTATGTGAGTGAGTTGTTTGATGTCCAAATTTGCTAATCGGCATTACGTCTAAACTTACTGAAGTGATTTTAGCTTCTTTTAATTCTTTAATTATTAAAGAAGTAATTTCATTGCCGTGACTATTATTACCAGCCATTGTTGATGCGAATTAAAGTCGTAATCTATCAACTATTTCATTTGCGTCATTCCCATGAACATATTCGTACAGCTTATTATTAAATTTTTTTAATAATCAGAATCTTGTTTTTTTTTTACTATTTTTTTTGTTTTTGTTTTAGCATCAAAAGATGGGCTAACAAATGAACTTTCTGAATAATGTCTTTCTGGTTTTGATAATAATAATGGTTTAATAATTTTTGTATATTTTTATATATAAGTTGCTGCATGGAATTATTTTGACGACGAGCTGCATTAGTTAGATTTAAAATTTTTGTATTTTCTTTTGTATCCCTTTCAGAGTAATTTCTATTAGGATTCTTTTTAAATATCAATTCATATATACCCTTTGTTTCAGAATAAATCTGATTATCAATTACAATATTCTTACCATTAAATTGTATGTATTTATTTCCTAAATTAAATTTTTTTCCTTCATTTGTTTCTAAATAATTTACACCATATACATTATCCAATTCTTTTAAATTATTAAGCATTTGTTCAATAATTTTTTTAGGAAGAGGATCAATTTGATCAATATATTCACTTATTGATTGTTCTGAGTATTTTGAATATGTAGGAATATTTTTTTAATCATCTTCATCATCATCAAATTCATCATTATTATCATTATCAGGAAGACTAGCTTCTAATTCAGAAATACTATTTTCTGTTTCAAATTCATTATTTTAATTTTCATTGATTTCTTTTAATTTTTTTGTTACTGCTATGTATGTTTTTTTCTAATCAAATTTCTTTTTCTAATTCACCAGTTTTTAAAGCTTTACGTTTTTCTTTAATATTTCGTATGTAGTGATATCTGTACTGATATCTGTACTGATATCTGTAGTGATATCTGTACTGATATCTGTAGTGATATCTGTACTGATATTTGTACTGATATCTGTACTGATATCTGTACTGATATCTGTGCTGATATCTGTGCTGATATCTGTACTGATATCTGTACTGATATCTGTACTGATATCTGTACTGATATCTGTACTGATATCTGTACTGATATCTGTACTGATATCTGTACTGATATCTGGACTGTAAGTAACCAAGTAAATTAAATTAGTAACAGAATTTATATTTTAAAGCAATATAAAATGATCAAATTTTTTTTATTATATTTGTGCTATCAGTACATGCATAATATTGTATTTCTTTAATGGGTTTTAATAATTCTTCTAAATATACATATTTTGGTTGATAAAGTGATTTTGAATAAATATACATATTTTTTAAATGTAATCCATTTGGATGTTCAAGTAATGCGATTAATACGTTTGTTTTTCCATAACTAGATGGACCTGTAATAAGGCAGCGAATTGAGGATGGGAGCAAAGTACTAGAACGAAGTTTAACGTTTTCTGTATCCAAATCACAGTTCCGTACACTAAGGCTTTCTTTTTGCTTTATTAACTTTATTATAACTGAAAGTATAAATAAATATATGCTTTATTTATATTTATTTTTAGTATTTTACAAAACTTTGATGAAGAAACACGTACAATCTAGTAGTGGTAGCGATATTTTAAACACTGCTATCAATAATCTTCCTGTAGAATTGCACTTACCTGGATACAATTTTTGTGGTCCAGGTACTAAATTAAATAAAAGACTTTTAATAGGCGATAAAGGTGTAAACGGATTAGATCAAGCTTGCAAAAAACATGATATAGCATACCCTAAAAGTAAAAAATTAGAAAATTTTCATACAGCAGATAAAATATTAGTTAATAAAGCAACCAATCAATTTCGTTCAAATAATACATCTTTGAAAGAAAAGCTTGCTGCTTTAGCCGTTTCTACAGCTAATGTAAAAATAAAATCAGGATCAGGTGTAAAATCAAAAAAGTATAAAAGAAAAATGGAAAAAATTAAAAAAAAAATTATTTAATTTAATAATGTTATCAAAAAAACTCGTTTAGCATTAAAAAAACTTAGATAAAAGTACTAATAATAATATAAATAAAACTGTTAAAGTTACACAAAAAATATTAAAAAATAAAAATTAAAAAAATTAAATTGTCTGGAATACTACCTATTCCTTCTATTAAAACTAGTGGAATTATACTGTCGATTCCATTATTTGCTGGAATAAGTGCAATGGGTGCATTAACTGGCGGCGCTGCGGCGGTTGCAAAAGCTGTAAATGATGTAAAAGCTGCAAATGAACAACTAAAAGAAAGGCAACATCATAATAATATAATGGAAGCTATTGCAATTGGGGAAAAGGTTTATACCTTGAAAGATACAAAAAAGGATTGGAATTATACTTAAAACCGCCGCAAAACTTCTAATAAAGCTACCAAAACATGCTCTTACTAATGTAGGTTTATTAAAATATGCAAATCTTCTTAAAATTTCAAACTTTAAAGGTATTTTTATGCGAAATAGTTTACCTAAATATTCTAATTTTAAAGAATGCGGTATAATAAATTTAGATAATTTAAATGGACCTGGTACTCACTGGATTGCATATTACAAAAATTTCTCAAAACGTACAACACAGAATTTTTAAAAGGGTTGGACGGGTGGTCTGGACCAGTCTGTATATTCGATGAATGTTCAAATTATCTGAATATATATATATATATATATATACGAGGGTCGTTCAATAAGTCCTTAGAAAAAAGTAGAAAAAACACTTTTTTTGGGTAGATTTTTTTTTAATTTTTCTACATAATCTCCTTTTAGCTCTATACACTTCTCTACTCGTTTTCCCAAATTTTTTAAGCCGTCCAAAAAGTAGGATTTCGGATGCTCCTCAAAATATGCCTCCGTTTGGGCGATGACCTCCTCATTGGTCGTAAACCTTCGTCCGCCAAGCCATTTCTTTAAATTTGGAAATAAGAAAAAGTCACTGGGGGCCAAATCTGGTGAATACGGTGGATGTTGCAATAATTGGAACTTTAATTCCGTAATTTTGGCCATCGCAACTGCGCAGGTGTGCACACGTGCATTGTCTTGATGAAAAAGGACCTTTTTGCGTTTCAAATGAGGACGTTTTTCTTTTATTTCTTCGCTCAGCCGGTCCAATAACGACGCATAATACGCTCCTGTTATTGTTTTTCCCTTTTCCAAATAGTCGATGAAGATGATTCCGCGTGCATCCCAAAAGACCGTTGCCATAACCTTGCCAGCCGATTTCTCCGTCTTCGCCTTCTTCGGAGCCCGTTCGCCTTCAAAAATCCACTGTTTTGACTGTTCTTTTGTCTCTGGAGTGTAGTAATGTATCCAAGTCTCTTCCACAGTTATGTATCGACGCAGAAAATCTTCAGGATTACGACGGAAAAGCGCCAAAACAGCCTCAGAGTCCACCACACGATTGCGTTTATTATCCACTGTGAGCAAACGCGGCACCCATCTTGCCGAGATTTTTTTCACACCTAATTTTTCGTGCAAAATTAAAGCGACTGTGCCTTGTGATATGCCTGTAACCTCAACTATTTCGCGCACTTTGATTCGTCGGTCACTTAAAACCATATCGTGGATTTGGTCAATCATTTCATGTTCATCTTTTGTGGATGTACGGCCACGTTTAAACTCATTCTTTCGGCGTTAAGCCTTTTAAATACAAATGTTTAATCACCGCTCGAAACTCACTTTTATCCATTATTATAAACTATCAAAAGTTTTTTACTACAATTGACAACAACAATGAAACTACGTGACGGCTAAAGCTAAAACTCTAACAGTTGACTAGTTAGGAGTGCTGCTTACTGGAAAAAATTCATTTTCGTTACTAAGAGCACCATCTCTTGGATTTTCTAAGGACTTATTGAACGACCCTCGTATATATATATATATATATATATATATATATATATATATATATATATATATATATATATATATATATATATATATATATATATATGGTGGCCGACACCGTTGTTGCGAGTCGCGGCTCCGGCCGTGCGCCGCTTCCCCACTCCTCCCCGCTCCTACCTGGCGAATCATCAGTTCATCATTTCGTACCGTCACCACGACGCCTTCAGCGTGTTCGCATAGTTCCGTATCACCGTATCACCGCCACAAGCGTCTCCGCCGCGACGCTCACCGCATCACCGACCAGCGTGGTCGCCCAGCGACCGTCCCTACGAAAACTACCACGCCCGACATCGTCCTGCTGCCTCCCTGGCACATACCCACCTACAAAGAGATCAAATATATATATTTTCTGTTTGTACTAAATTTGCTGTGTTCTTATTTTCTACAACCACACCTGATTCCTCCGACCGGATTGCTATCCGAGCAATTGGCGCCCGAGCATACCGTCGCCAATTTGTCTTGCCGTATCACAACCAGATACGTCGCAATATATATATATATATATATATATATATATATATATATATATATATATATATATATATATATATATATATATATATATATATATATATATATATATATATATATGTCGCAGCGTGTAAGATAATGAAGCGTCAAACGCTGCCTATCAGTGTTTGTTTATTCTGATCTGTCAGCGTTTTGGTGAAATCAGCAGGGGAGGCAGGGAGACCAGCCGATACCGGTGGTCATGAGACAGCAGACAGCTGAGCCAGTCACCCGAGATCACCTACGATTCATTTATCTTACACAAGATAATCTATTTGTTACTTATTAGTTATTATATTGTATTAACATTGTTAATTATTAAAGTGTGTTTATTATTGAAAGTTTGAGTGTCTCTGTGTGAAAAATTTGAAGACGATAACCCGACAATGGACTCGGTGCCTCCGTCGACATATATATAAATTATATTATTAAACAAATTAACTTTGTTTTTAAAAAGTATTTATTTGACTTTAGGAGTTCCTACTAGTACAGATTCTGAGCTAAGACTAACTTAAAACATACAAAGAAGATCCCATCATTAAACTACAACTACGTATAATGTAATCTGATAATTCTACATAAAGTCACGTTCTTAAAAGTATTCATTGTCCATGTCAGCACTATTCCGCACTATAACTCCTCCCTTCTTCAGAAAGGAGCACCTCCTGGTAGCTCGATTTGTTCTTCTTCCGATTTCGAATTGATGATCGGTTTTCTTAGCTTCCTTGATTTTATCCACTTTATTAATAAGTACAGTCCAATTATTATTATTAACAGATACAACATAACAGTCCATACACTTGGCACATGGATGTTGATGGCTTCTTCTTTAATAGCGACTACAGGGTTTAATGAGATGTCTTCTAGCTTCACAGGGTTTAAGTTTATTGAGAAATTTGTTAATGTCGAAGTATTAAGTGCGAAATTTAATTTTGGCAAAATTATAGGTTGTCCTTGTTCTTTATTCAAAAATATTAATTTTTGTCGATTATATATTATTTCACAATTATTATCATTTTTTACTAAATAGATTCCGCGCAGAGTTTTGATATTTACTTCGTCTAAACATTTAAGAGTTATTTTATCTTCATAAAGGAATATTAATAAATACTTGTTAATTTCCGGAATTACTTCGATATGGTTTTCTTTTATATTAATTTTAGAATAGTGACACTGAGTCGAGGATTGTTGTTGTAAGATTTCTTGTTCACATGATGACTGATGGTGGTTGTAGAATTTATTTGGGCACTGATAAACCTTGGTGGTAGTACATATGTCATTTAGAGGCATTATTTCAGTATTAGATTTTAGAAAGTATCTTGCACTTGGAATAATCGTTACAAATTCTGAATCGTGTATTGTTGGTATAGGATATAAGTAAAACAGTTCAAAGTCTTTTTCAAAGTTAATGGGAATTGATATTAAATAAATTATTTGGGATTGTTCACTTTACAGTCTACTTTTAATAATGATTCAAATTCTAAGATATTTTCTGGTTTTGGTTCGAAAGGTAATTGGGATTTATAATGTTTAGAGATCTTTTGCAATTCGGATAATAATTCATTTGGATGTATTATACTGGGGTGTAATGTTCTCAATTTACAAAAGGTGATTGAGTTTTCGATATCTTGTAGGATGTCTAGGATCGAGTTATAAAGGATTATTAATCGACCGTAAATGGTTTTTGCAAAAAGAATATCTTGGATATGCATGTTATTTATTATTTCACTGAGTTGTAATATTTTAGATTTCAAAATAGCTTCATTATGTTTTATGTCTAATATTGTATTATTAAAATTTGTTATAATTTGGTGGTTAACCGAATAAGCTAATTTTAATTGCTTTTCTAAATTGTGTTCATTCTTTTGCATGTGGTTTAACATTTTATCGTATCTTTTTCCATCTTCTGCATCTAAGTTGCCAGTAACGGCTTTGAAAATTGATCCCAATCGATCTATTAAACCTCTTTTGTTTCTATTTTTATTTGTATGGAATTCGATGTTATCAATTTTATTATTAATATTTGTCCGAATGAATTCTATTATGTTGATATAGTTGTCAAGTTCATGTAAATATTTCGAGTTATTGGATATCGTTATTTTTAGATCATTATATTGATTGTTTAGGTTGTCGTATTGTTCGAAAACGGGTTTAAGGTTGTAGTAGTGAATGAGTGTATGTGTTGCTTTTTCTAATTTGGCTGGACCCAGTCTAATAGGTAGTAATCCAATATTTTCTGTTATGTTTTTGATGATCGATCCTTGTCCCAATGTGAACAGCCTGGAAGAGTATTAAATTGATAAGTCTTTATTCTAGGGCGTTTTATATTCGAAAGATGAATTTTTCCCTTGTATTCCCGTGTTTGGTTTCTAATTGAGCGGTTTTTAAATTTTTATTAATCGATTTTAATTTCTCAGATTTAAATTTATTTTTTGTTTTTTGTTGTTTTTGCTTATTTTTTACAAAAACTTCTTTAGGAATTTTGGGTAATTCTTCTCTAATTTCATTACATTTACTAATTATTTTGTCTTTATTTTGCAAAATTTTGTTATTAATAGTTTGATATAATATTTTAGTTTTATTTCTATGATTTTCCATGTAATTATTCACAAGTTGCTTATCAATATCTATATTGCAGGGGGAATTTGTTTCCAGGTGACCGGATATTATTTCAGATGGTTTTACTTTCGTAACAGAGTGAATTGTATTGTTGTATGCCAAAAGAGCATAGTTTACTTTAGTTTCAATTGTTTCTTTAGAAAATTCGGTCTGATTGTTGAACAGTCTAATGTGTTCTATGAGTGTCGAGTGGAAGCGTTCTATTATTCCGTTAGATTGAGGATTTTGTGAACTAATGAAATGAGTATGAATTTTGTGTATGTCTAACAGTTCTTTAACAACTGAGTTTCTAAATTCTAGTCCATTATCAGAAATAATTTGTTCCGGTATTCCGTGATGCGTGAAGTGTTTTATTAAATTATTAAGTTTATATGCTTGTGCGAATTTAGAAAATGAGTCAACTATTGTTAAAAATTTAAAGTTCTCTAGTGTTATCGTATCTATGTGCACAATTTCAAAAGGTTTAGTTGCTGTCGGAGTTGTATTAAATTTTAAATTTAGGGGTTTCCTGTCATATTTGGTTAATTGACATAATTCACAATTATTAATATACGTTTGAACCGATTTTCTTAATTTTGGCCAGTAATAAATTTGTTTAATGCGTGCCTCTGTATCGTCAATTTGATTTGTTTTTCCTGTGTGATAATTATTTATGATTTCTAATATTTCTTCTTCGTTAATGACGTCTGTATGATATTGTGTGCATTTAACCATGTGTATTTGTGAATTTTTAAAATATTTTTGCAGAACTAGGGATAATTTTTCATATAATTCATTTTCGAAATATAAATAATATTTTACTTTTGGTACGGTGTATTCTTTAAGGAATTGAATCATTTCTTTTTCATAATTTAGTTTCGAAAATTGTACTAGGATTCTTTGTTTTGCGTTTTAGAATTTTGGGAGAATTAGGGCTGAATTCTACTTCAGATATGATTATCTGATTTTTACCGTAGTTAACAGGATATTCGGCAATAGGTATGCCGATTACTGGATTTTCTTGATTAGAATGAACTGTGACGTCACTATCGTTATCATTATTTTGGTCGTTGTTTACGTCTGCAGTTTGTGTATCATCTCCTACTTCCACAACTAAGGATTGGTTATCGTCCTGATTATTAGAATTTATATTATTTTCTAATTCTCTATTAAAATTATCCATGAATTTTTGGAATTGATTAATATTTTCGTCTGAATCATTTGTATTAATATCTATGTGTGGGAGTATGTCATCTGGTAAGGTAAAAATTGTAATTAATATGTTTGTTTTATCAAAAATATATTCAAGCATTGATTTAACATCGTTCCAGTTTAACTGGTCTCGTTCAGAAGCAATTCTGGGTAGGCTTAAATTTTGTATTTTATTTTTTAAACAAAAGTTTCTTAATTCCAGTAACGTGTAAAATACGTCTTGGTTTGTTGGTTTATTATAATAATTTTCTTTAGTTATTAAATATATTATGAAACGGTTCTTTTCTTTTAAGTAAATTAAGTTATGAAGTTGAGGGTTTTGGGATTTAAGTTTATCGATATTTTGAAATTTATTTTTAAATTGTTTAGCAATTCCTTTTGACATTTTTAAGTCTTTACTGACGCAATGTGCTAGGCTGTTGTCTATCGGTGCAGTAAATAAGTTTCCAACTACTTCAATAATGTTTGTGTGAGTCGGTTTGTCTGTTTGTTTTTTCGTTAGATAGTCTTGGTATTGCGCTAGGACAGATTCGCTTTCGTATTGTTTTAATAAATTTTGAATTTTGTCGTCATTTTCTCGTGGAATTCGGCTTAAGGCGTCTGCATTTGAATTTAATTTTCCTTTTTTATAAATAATTTCATAATCATATTCCTCGAGTTTTAATCGCCAACGAATTAATTTTTGGCTACAATCCTTAAGAGAAAACAGCCACTGTAAGGGTCTGTGATCTGTGCAAATTGAAAATTTCCTTCCTAAAAGATACGGCCGAAAATATTTTGTTGCCCAATGTATCGCTAAAAGTTCCTTTTCGATCGTAGAATAGTTCATTTCCGTTTCATTAAGCGTTCTGCTAGCGTAACCGATTGGCAGGTCACTGCCTATCTTACCTTGCGATAAGACGGCACTGAGTGCTACATTGCTTGCATCGCATGGCAAGATAAATTCTTTTCCAAAGTCGGGGTATTGTAGTATCGGTACATTACTTAGTAATAGTTTACATATCTCAAAACATTGTTTATATTCTGAATTATTAATGTCAATAGTCGCGTCTTTTTTTAGAAATTTTGTCTTTTTTTATGAACTTCCTATAATATCCGATGTCCTAAAAATTAGTTTTGTCGTGATAGGAAATGGGTAATTTAGAATAGTTGAAATTTTGTCAGGATTAGGTTTAAGTTTAAGTTTAAGTTTAAGTAAACATTTTGTGTGATTTATAATGAAGTAAGCATGGTTACATGTAGCCAATCACAGAGCGTTTTGTACGTGGCGCTTCGACAGCTGTCAGTTTAAATTTGACGTTTATGTCATACAAAAACAGATAGCATTTTAGGTTACATTAAGTATTTTAGTGACTTGGGACTGTAATTAAAAGTTAGTTTACAACGGACAGTGAGGATGAAATGGCTGCTTTATTACTAATTTTATTAAAAATGAAAAAAAGATTTAACCCCAAATTCTGCTTGTCAACTTGATGTTTTTAAACTCTTTTTCTGTTTTATAAATGGATATTTTTCTACTAACTGAATCAGCAATTTATCATCCATGATAATAATCACAGAACACAGTAATAATAATAAAGAAATGCAAAATAAAAGACACAAATTACTGAAAATGGTCGACCAAAGCGTTCACAAAGACAGAAGACAGATTGAACCAAACAAATACATCGGATCGGTAATATAGCTTTCTGCAATGAAGTTTGAAATAATGCTTCCTGATTGGTCAGAGGTACAAGAAGTAACACAAGAAGTTGAAAGTTGGCGAACTCCTTGCCTTACGTTACATCTGTCTTGCGTTACTGCTGCGTGTTACGTTTTATTATAAAGCGGTATATGCTGTTACGTATGTTCATGTCTTGCGTTACTTTACTGCTCTTGCGTTACCTCTTACTTTACTTCATTATAAATCAGCCTTTAGCCCGAATGGCATTCGTAAGAACTCGTAATGTCCGTCTTCAGTGCAGAATGCTGTTTTAGATATGTCAGTCTTGTCCATTTCAATTTGGTGGTAACCCGACGCGAGATCAAGGGTGGTAAAATATTGACACCGTCCGAGTTTGTCCAGCAAGTCCGTAATGTTAGGTATGGGATATTTATCTCCGATGGTATTTTCATTTAATTTTCGGTAGTCGATGACTACTCGCCATTTTTGTTTGCCCGATGCGTCAAGTTTTTTGGGGATTACCCAGATTGGGGAAGACCATGGTGAAATCAGCAGGGGAGGCAGGGAGACCAGCCGATACCGGTGGTCATGAGACAGCAGACAGCTGAGCCAGTCACCCGAGATCACCTACGATTCATTTATCTTACACAAGATAATCTATTTGTTACTTATTAGTTATTATATTGTATTAACATTGTTAATTATTAAAGTGTGTTTATTATTGAAAGTTTGAGTGTCTCTGTGTGAAAAACATGAGTGAACAATTTGAAGACGATAACCCGACAATGGACTCGGTATATATATATATATATATATATATATATATATATATATATATATATATATATATATATATAAATTATATTATTAAACAAATTAACTTTGTTTTTAAAAAGTATTTATTTTACTTTAGGAGTTCCTACTAGTACAGATTCTGAGCTAAGACTTACTTAAAACATACAAAGAAGATCCCATCATTAAACTACAACTACGTATAATGTAATATGATAATTCTACATAAAGTCACGTTCTTAAAAGTATTCATTGTCTATTCACACTATAACTTATATATATATATATATATATATATATATATATATATATATATATATATATATATATATATATATATAAATATTCACCGTCGCCGCCGTCATTTTCGCCATATATATATATATATATATATATATATATATATATATATATATATATATATATATATATATATATATATATATATATATATATATGTGACGCAGTAACCTTCGCACTATATATGTTAGCCCGACTTACAATTCAACTCGCCTGATGGCCGCGCGGTTAGAGATTCGGCATACGGCACCAGAGTTCCGCAGTTCGAATCTACCTTGGAGCGAATATTATTTTTTATATTTTAAAATATCATTGTCCGGACTTGTAAATTACTAATTGTAAAACGACCGTTAAAATTATAATTAAATTAACCATTTTTGTCGCTTAGAAACGGGTATAAAAAGACGATTTCATGCCGTTTTAAAGTCAGTATTAGATTGGCAGTCTTCGATTGCAATCTAAGTTTGAGTGTCTCCATGGTCATCTCCGACCCGAGGAAGTTAACCTGGTAAGCGATATTTACTTATTTATTTTCGGTGGTAGTTGTCTATCCTAACACCGACCGTTGTATTTATTTTATCTCCGGCTGTGTTTGCCCTGACGCAGTATTGTGATTCTTGTTTCTAACCGTAGCTACGCTTGACCTGATACGGTTCTTATTTTTCTATCTGCGGCTGTGCTTGCCCTGACACAGTAACTGATTCTTGTTTTCTTAACCATAACTGCGCTTGATCTGATACGGTTCTTTAGCGTTATCTATTTCCGACATAACCGCCTTACGGCACCCGTTTTACGTTTTCAGGGTTTACCGAACGACCGTTTGTAATTATTATATTGTTGTACATATTATTTGTGTGTGTTGTTTTAAATAAATAAATCTCTTAGTTATACTCCAACATCTTTTATTCATTATTGAACCTCTGGAATACACATCTCCACTAAAGAGCGATCCGAGCACATCACAATATATATATATATATATATATATATATATATATATATATATATATATATATATATATATATATATATATATATATATATATATATATATATATATATATATATATATATATATATATATATATATATATATATATATATATTTATTCGTTTTCTGATCTTACATTGAGTGTTTAACTGCAATTGTGTGGAATTCACTTCCATAAACAAGCGTAGAGCGACACTCGTTTCCTTTCTTATCTTTTAATTCGTTTTCAGTTATTACGTAGAGTGTTTAACTGCAATTGTGTGAAATTCACTTTCAAAAACATGCGCAGGGCGACGCTCCCTCCCTTTCTTATCTTTTTGTTTCATTTTCTATGACTGCATTGTGTGGACTTTTCTTTCATATACAAGTGCAGGCTATCGCTTTCATCTTTTCTAATCTTTGTAGATTCGTTGTTAGTTTCGTTATTAGATTCGTTGTTAGGAGAATGTGAGTAATTTGAGATTTTTTTATGCATATGTTATATACGTTGAGGAAGGAAAATGAATGGTAAGAGAATAGGAATGATGTGATTGAAGGTTTGTTGTGTGATAATGTTTTCGAGTGTAATAAATGAATGAGTTTATATGGAGTGATCTATAAATGTGGTTGAAGTGAGGGTGGTGTGTTTGGATGAAAATGTTTGGTGATGGCTGGTTGTTTGATGGGTGTGATGAGTGAATGTTTTATGAGTGATTTTAGGGTTCGTGCTACCCCATTTGTTGGGTTATAGCGTGAAGATATGTATGTATGTATGTATATATATATATATATATATATATATATATTTATTGTGACGAGTTCTTCTCTAATATTTTATGCCTTTAAACAAGTTACAGAAAAGAGGGGTGACACGGAACGGACGCTGGTAAACCGGAGAAAAATACAAACGTTACAACTGGGACGCCTAGGATTGCTCGCTTCGGCGTGGCAGAAGTAATATTTTATGCCTTTAAACAAGTACCAGAAAAAGGAGGTAACACTGGACAGGTTGGGTGGAACTTGGAGAAAACGCGACCGGCACCTCGGCGGGTGTATTGGATTGCTCGCTCGGGCATCCGTGAAGTGAGACCTGGTGCACTTACCAAGTTTCCCAAAAATGGGAGTAACAAAACAAATACCTCTAGGAAGCGCACGACACTGTAGGAGAAACTACAGGAGTGCGGTTGCTTACCCAGTGGACGGAGAAGACGACTTCTTCTTTGACGGACGGTAAATGTTCAGGTGACTCGCAATTTCTTTAGGTTTTCACTCTCAGAGACGGATGATCTGACCGTAATCATGATGGCTGAGGGCCCGGTTTATATACTGTTTCCCTAATTATGCCTGTCCCAGGATGTTGTCGGCGGATCGCACAATGCTAAAGGATAGGATGTTTTGGTTGAATTTGGAAACTGGATCACGGGAATTTGGATTTGGTTCAAAAATAGGAAATGGGGTGAGATAGATAGCATTGTGTCCGCGGTGAACACGGCGCGCGAGTACGGGCCTGCGTTCGCGAGTTATTCGCGTTTTCGTGACTCGCACTTTCAATCCACGGATTCGGAGCCGAAAAACCATTGTGACAAGTACGTTTCGTCACATCCCCGGGTTACTTCGGGGAAAGGCATCAGGCTACTTACAGGTACAGTACAGGTAACGCTACAGATAACAGTACAAAGAAAAAGTACACAAGTTGACTTAACTAACTCAGATATTTACAAGTCTTACATTTAACCAACTTAACTAAAACGGCCGAAAACTTAGCTACATAACTTAATTAACAAGACTTAATTACTAACCAAAATTAACTAACCGAAACAAAATGAACTTACAAAGAAACTTACAATGAACTTAACTATCTTATCTACCCTTAACTAAACGTAACTACACTTAACTAAACGAAAACGTTCATAGGCGGCACTCAAGTGTCTAACCTCGTCGATGGGGGGGGGGCGCTCTAAGGGGTTGGGGGCGGAGTCGGATGACGGGGGATGGTGATCCGTAGACCGTTGGGGAGCCGGATCTACAGCCGCTTGGTCCTTGACGATCCGGGTGGTCGCTGTGCCTGGACACAAACGGCGTAGTCCTGGCCGGACGGCGACACTGGTTGCCAGGTGGGCTGCGACGGATCCGGCTGCTGGGAGCTTGGCTCCGCATCCTCGTCGTTCTGGTCCGGGCTGAGGGACGAGAAGAGGTCCATCAACTCCCGCACAGCTTCCTCGATGCTGGTCTTGGGAAGGGAGTGGACGTCTGACGCTGGGAGTCGGACTGGACTCCGCGTCGAGGTGCCGTCCTGCCGCACCAGGGGATCTCCGGATCCCGACGGGACCTGAACCAGATCGTCCTCGGTATCGGACGGTATGGGCGATGTGATCAGGTCAATGATGTCGTCTCCGGGTGAATACGACCGGAGGGGCCGGATTACTGGTGACGCGGCTTCCCTTCCTGGATATGGGCCGAACCTAGCGACCGAGGTCATACGCAGGGCCTCATCGCCGTCGCCAGGTTCCCAACCAGGCAACGGGGCTGCCTAGTTGTGCTGAAGTCGGTGGCGGTGCAGTGCGGGCGGGGCGTATGAGTTGATCCTCTAGGATCCCTATCACGGAGCGGATCCACGACTTCTGGCGCCGGGTAACCCGACCGGTACCTGGCAGCGGTAACGGTGCGCTGCCAGCCCATCCTATCACCCTGACGAAGCCTTCCGCCAGGGTGTCCACCTTAGGTGATCCCACCCTAGTCGGCCGGGTTGGAAGGCGGATCCACGGGGCGGCGTTTTTGCTGTCCATCCTCAGGCTGTTCGAGAAAGGTGGAATCTGTAACAGCCTTTAGATCTTTGATATGGATCTTTCGAAGTTTCTTCCCGTGTGCGCCCTTGATGTCATAAACATTGTTACTCCATTTCTTGAGAACGGTCCGAGGGCCGGAGTTTTGCCGCGAAGCTGGGCAGGTGGGCAGTGGCCCCATGATACATTATACCCGCGGTCCCCTGTTGGCATGTTTTGAACTGCTGACAGTGTTGGCACTTCCGGACGTATTGGCGGATTTCACGGAACATTTCTGGCCAGTAATACCGGGTGGTAATCCGGGATGTGGTTTTGGTGACTCCCCCGTGTCCTCCGTTGGGGTGATCATGGTTCTCTTGGAGAACGCGCTGCCGCCCTGCGCGTGGGATGCAGAGTTTCCATGCAGACTACTCGTCGTCATTAGCGCCGTCGATTCGTCGGTAGAGATGGTGGTCGTGGAGCCGATAGTGCGGATGGGTGTGCACTTCGTTGGTTCGTTTCTGGTACCATGGGCAGGCTTGGTTCAGGGCGTATGCAGCGGTTGAACTGTCGGAGGTACGAGCGGGCAGTATCGGTCGGCGAGATAGTGCATCGGCCACGCGATTCAGGGGGCCTTTCCGATACTGGATCACGAAGTCGAATTGTTGGAGGAACATGGCCCAGCGGGCTAGTCGGCCTGGAGGGTTCTCCAACTTGTTGTGCCATCGTAGCGCTAGGTGATCCGTAACGATGGTAAAGGCGTATCCCTTGAGGTAGTGTCTCATTTTCTGGATGCGCCACATAATGGCCAGGCACTCCTTCTCCGTGATGGAGTACTTGGGCTCTGCCCCCCGGAGTGTCCGACTGGCGTAGGCAACGACTCGTTCCCCTCGTTCTGTGTGGTACCGAATGCTTGTTTTGGCAAACTCGCATTTATCTGGGTTCAATCAAATTTGGCAGCTCAGAGTCGTCGGAAAACCTCTCGCAGATGCGTCACGTGTACCTCGACGGTTAGATTACCGTATCCAGTTGTCTCTGGAAAGTGGCGGAAGCAGCGTGGAGACGAAATGGCATCACCGTGAACTGAAAGAGTCCTCGGTCGGGTACGGTGAATGCGGTGAGCGGCGTGCTGGTAACGGACAGCGGTATCTGCCAGTACCCTTGTTTAAGGTCCAAGATGCTAAATATCGGAGCCTGCCGTAGTTTCTCCAAAATATTATTTATGTATGGAAAAGAGTACGCGTCTTTTTCGCTGACTTCATTTAGACGGCGAAAGTCTATACAAAAGCGCGGTTGACCGTCCTTCTTCCGTACGATCACGGCGGGGGAGCTCCATGTACTTCTAGAAGGTTCAATTATCCCCGCCTCGAACATCTGGTCAACATCCCTTTGATGATGACCTGGATCTTGGGATTCTATGGCTGATACCGCTGTTTCAGTGGCTTGTGCGACTTCAGGCGTATGTGGTGGGTGACGAGTGGTGTAGTCCCCTGTAGTCGCTCGAACTGGGGAAGTTCGACCTGAAGTAGCGCGTCCAATGCGGGGGCTCCGGTCGGCGGGAAACTGGATCTGTCCTAGTGGCGTGGGGACGCTGCAGTGGACGTGGTAGGGTCCGGCCCGCAGGGTGATGCGGAACGCTCGGATCGCATCCATTCCCAATATCATGGGCAGGGGCTAGGTGGGGAGGCACAGGACGGAGATCTTTTGGGTGACAATTATGTATTGTCATACTATTTAAATTTCCTTATAATATTAGTCATGTAACCATGAGGATGAGACTCATTATTATATTAGTCATATGACATTTAATTGTTTATTTATGTTATCAATTGACATTTGATTATCAATTGACGTAATATTAGTCATTATATTAGTATAAAAGTATAATTTGATTATTTAGTTGTACTCTGTTCTTATTCAAACATCAAACAATAAACTTGTATATTATTGTAACAAGAAAAATAAAAATAAAAATTTATTTTTATTAAATACTGAAATATCACGTATTTAATTGGCGCAGTCGGTAGTATTGCATCGAAACACAAATATAAATTGTGTGGTGGATTTTTGAATCCTTTACTTTGCAATCCTATAATTTCAACATTGGCTAAACAGTGCCCATCAGACCGCAAAGGTACTTCACGTCGTTCAAACCATTCGTCTACACGGAAAACTTGCTGTTCTGGGATCGAACACGTTTTCCACACGAAGAACACCTAGAAGTCCTGAAAATCTGGTCCGTCTACACATCAACTACAGAAGACTTGCTGTTCCTTAAAGAAGGATCACGTCTTCATAAGAATAAAGAAACAGAATCCGGTGATGGCCGTAATTCATCTCTTCTTAATATCGTTAATAACACTGTAAGTTAATAATACCTAATATTAATTACACAAAGGGATCAGTCTAGCTTTAAGACTAGTAAAAAACTGATCGAGAGACCGGCACAGTCTCAATCACACAAAAATTAATGATACTTGTATATGTATAATAGTGATTCAGAATCGACAGATTCAGTAAACGATAATTCAGAAGAAGAATTAATACTTCATAAATTTATTGTAAAACTTAAACCTAGTAAATTAAAATTTATAACAATGGCGACAACTACAATAAATGAATTAAAAGGACTATTAGAGATGGTTCCTTATTATGATGGAAATGTTAAAATTTTAAACAATTTCATTAAAGTAGTAGATGATTTATATTCAGAACTAACTTCTGTAAATCTTAGCAATATTCAAAGAAAATATATATTAAATATGATTAAAAATAAACTTACTCATTCAGCTGCAGAAATAATTTCTGAAAATAACTTTGAAGATTGGGAAGATTTAAAAATATATCTTACAACAAACTTTACAGACAAAAGCACACCTGAAACATTGTTAATGGAAATAATGGAATATAAATACAATTCAAGTTCAGAAAATACGTTAAAACAAATTATGAGTACATTTTCAAAATATAAATCAAAAATACTCTTAAAAGCGTACAGTCAAGATCAGAAAAATGCTATAATTTCTGAAAATCAAAAACTAATTATAAATAAATTCTTTACATTACTACCATTTTCAATCAGAGGATCGTTTATAGTAAAAAACCCACAAACACTAGAACAATGTGAACAATTACTCACGAACGAATTTAATTTCAAATCTCAATCTCCTATGTTGAGGCAAGAAAATAAAAACTCAAAATTTCTTACAAATTTACCTCCACGAAAATTTCCCGCACAACAATTCCCATCCTTACCGATTAAATTAATTAATGCAACCGGTCCACAAAAAACATTTGCTCCAAGACAAAATTTAAAAAACTTATATGATACAAAAAGAAATTTCACACCAAAACCAATGACACAACAAACTAGAGTAACTACACCTATGTCAACTCAGACAAATAATCAAAATTATAATGTAGAAGAATATGACACTATAGATTGCGATACAGATGAAGAATTCTATGAAGAAGTAACTCAAGAAAATGAAAATGAATCTTTTTTAGAGCTAGAAACAGAGATAGAATCAACGAATACGTAATGTCATCTATAACAAAAAACTTACCTATATTACAAAAAGGATCTTTCAAAATTCTTTTCGATACAGGATCATCAATAAATTTCATTCACCCAAAATTAGTTCAGGATAAAAAATTAAAAACTTATGAAGAAAAATTAACCTTTAAAACAGTTAATGGAAAATCGTCATGCTCAAAATTTACAAAAATTTATTTTATTAAAAAATTAATAAAATGTTATATTTTTAATTTCCATAAAGAATATAATTTACTATTTGGAATAGAAGCTTTTAGAGATTTGGATATTCAATTAAAATTTAAAGAAAACAAAGTAAAAATTGATAATAAAGAATATAATTTATATTTACCATTAAAAAATAAAATAACTGAAATAAATAATATAGAAGTAAGAAATAATCATTTAGAATTAAAAGAAAAACAAGAGCTTAATAAATTATTAGAAAATTATAAAGACCTTTTTCCAAAATTAGGAGAAAAACTTAGTCATACTAATGTACTTAAACACAAAATTATTTTGTCAGAAAACACCCCCATCTATACAAAGAACTATAGATTACCTCAAATTTATGAAACTGACATAGAAGAACATATAAAAAATTTATTAGAAGAAAAAGTAATTAGAAAATCACATTCTCCTTGGTCAAGTCCTATTTGGATTGTACCTAAGAAATTAGACGCCTCAGGGAAAAGAAAAACACGTTTGGTAATTGATTTTAGAAAATTAAATCTATTAACAAAAGACGATAAATTCCCTATTCCTAATATAGACACATTATTGGATCATATTGGTTATTCAAAATACTTTACAACACTTGACTTACATTCAGGATTTCATCAAATAGCAATGAACGATGAAGATATAGAAAAAACAGCGTTTTCAACCCCATCAGGACATTATGAATTTGTTAGAATGCCTTTTGGTTTAAAAAATGCACCCGCTACATTCCAAAGAATGATGAATTTAGTGTTAGGAGAATTAGTAAATAAAATATGTCTGGTCTATCTTGATGACATAATAATATTCGGAAAAACTTTAGAGGAACATATTCAAAATGTTAAACTGGTATTTGAAAAATTAAGACAAGCTAAATTAAAAATACAGATCGATAAATCGGAATTCTTAAAAACCCAAACAAAATATTTAGGATATATTATAACACAAAACGGTATAAAAACAGACCCATCAAAAATAAATACAATTAGAAATTTAAATATTCCAAAAACAAAAAAGGAGATAAAATCTTTCCTAGGAACTATTGGATGGTATAGGAAATTTATTCCAAATTTCGCTAAATTAACTAAACCATTTACTTTATGCTTAAAAAATGGTCAAAAAATTGATATATATAATGAAAATTTTAGAAAATGTTTTGATGAGTGTAAAAATATATTAAGTGAATCACCTATATTACAATTTCCAAATTTTGAAAAAGAATTCATTTTGACAACTGACGCTTCAGATTTCGCCATAGGAGCCGTATTAATGCAAAAAAATGAAACTAGTAAAGAAATGCCTATAGCTTATTTTTCCAAGACATTAAATACAGCTGAACAAAATTATAGTACGATAGAAAAAGAACTTTTGGCAATAGTTCAATCAATAAAAAATTTTAGACCTTATCTGTATGGACGTAAATTTCTTGTAAACACTGATCATAGACCTTTAGTTTGGCTTTTTAACATGAGAAATCCAAATCAAAAGTTAATGAGGTGGAAGATAGAATTAAACGAATATAATTTTGAAATTAACTACCTACAAGGAAAGATGAATATAATAGCGGATAATCTTTCTAGGCAAAAACCAAAAACACAAATTCATTTTAAAATAGGCGACGTAACAGAAACAAAAATATTCGCACATTGTATATCAAAAGATTATGAAATGAAACAAGGCTTAGCGAAACAAATTAGAGAAAAATTTAATAGTAAAAACTATTGTATCCACAAAATTCTAATAATACTATTCTCTTCCAAAAAATAAATGATAAGACAATTATTCATTTAATTACAAAAGATAAATATAATGATTTACCTAATTTAAAAAGTTTAGATAAACCTTTAAAAGAATTAAGAGATTATTTAATTATAAATGAAATAAATGAAATAAATTTACCAAAAATAGCATGTGGATTAGATAAACAAAATTGGGATAAAGTAGAAGAAAAATTAATGAAAATATTCGGAGATAGCAATATACAAATTAATATTTTCACTTTACCAGAAAATAATAATATTTCTAGTGATTCCGATTCCGATAGAAATACAGTTCATTCGGATAAAGAAAATTATGTGAACGGATTAAAATTTATAGAAGATAGACTTAATATTGCTAATAATCAATTAATTTTAGAAACACATGAAAAGGAAACAGAAATAAAAATAATTAAAATATTTAATAACTTAAAAATGAGAATACACGTTAAGTTTAATAAAAATTTATTAAGACAAGATATTATAAAGTTCTTAAAAGAATATATAACACCAAAAATTAGATATTACGCTATTTTTGAAAAAGACCTCGATCTCATATTTTCAGTTATATTAAAAGAAATATTTGAATATAAAACAATAAAAATAATATCATGTAATAAATTCGTTACGGATATTGAAAATTTAGAACAACAATTAGAAATTTTAAATGATTATCATACAGGAATAACAAATCATAGAGGAATTATAGCTACATTAAATGCATTAAAAGAAAAATACTTTTGGCCTAATATGATTAAAGATATTACAGATTTTATTAATAAATGTGAATTATGTAAATTAAATAAATATGATAGAAAACCTATACCTGCTACAGATAATTTAACACCCACTCCAAAAAGACCATTTGAAATAATAAATGTAGATATTCTATCATTAAATAAAATATACTTTTTAACAATTTTTGATCAATTTTCTAAACATGCCCAAATATATTTTCTTGAAGAAAGAAATTCTAAACAAGTAGTTAAAAATTTAATTAAATATTTCCAAACATTTAAAATTCCGGAAAAAATAATTACTGACCCTGGAGCCGAATTTACAAGTCAATTAGTACAAGAATTATTAAAAACATATAATATTGTAAATCATGTAACTTGTGTAGGAAATCCAAAAAGTAATGCTGTCGAGAGATTACACTTAACAATAATAGAACATTTACGATTAATAAATAATAATATGAAATTTAATAAAAGAACTATTTTCGGAAAATTAGAATTAGTAATATTAGCCTATAATAATACTAAACAATCAATAACAAAGTTAACTCCTAATGAAATATTATTTGGAAAAAATAATGAAATACTTTTTAAAGAAATCCCTATAATTAGAGAAGAACTAATTCAACAACATAAAGAGGAACAAGAACAGTTATATAAAATTATTAATAATAAAATTTATGAGGAAAAATTAAAAAGATATAAAGAAAATGACAACCCATTAAAAATAAAAAAGAATGTGTTTATAAAAGAAAAACCTAGAAAAGTACAAAAGTTTAAAGAACCTTTATTTAAAAAAATAAAAGTAGAAAAATATGATCCCCTATTAGGAAAAATTATATTCTCAGATAAACAAGGTATAAAAGCTGTAAGAATAAATAAAATGAAACAATAATTTTTTTAGATGCAATGGTCAACTATTAAACATCTCCATCAACAATGGATTTCATCTAGTCGAATTAGGGCAGTGCAAAATTAAAGAAGTTGATAAAATAATATATTTTAATTATAATATAAGTTCTATATTCACAGAATTTGAAAAATTAACTAACGCTCGAGAACAAATAATGAATAATATATTTGAATATAAAAATTTATTTTCAAATCAAATTAATATATTGGAATATAATTATAATGAATTAAATGAGCAAATACAAAAATTATTCTTTCCCGATAAAAGAATAAAAAGAGGTTTAATTAATGGATTAGGCAGTATAATAAAAAGTATATCAGGAAATTTAGACTCCTCAGATGATGAAAAATATATGAGAATGTTTGAACAAATTAAACAAAATCAAAATACTTTGCAAAATCAAAATATAAAAAATTTTAAATATATTAAAAATGTAACTACTCATTTTAATTTACAGTTGGAAAAAATAGAACATAATGAAGAGAATTTAAAGAAAAGCTTAGAAATAATAATAAAAACATTAAAAACTAGAGCAAACTGGGAAAGTTTTGTAGATGCTAGAATACAAATTCAAGAGATAAATGCACTTATAACCAACCTGAGTAATTTGGTTAGACAAGTAGAAAATAGTTTAACATTCTGTTCTTTACATAAATTAGACCCAAATATTATGTCAATAGACAATTTAAAACAAATTAGTCAAGATAAAGACTTATGGAACCTTAATGAATTAATTCAAACACATTGTAATTTTGAAAACAAAATTATACACTTTATTATAACACTACCCGTATTCTCAAGTAAAATGTATCCTATTTATCAGTTTACTCCTATTCCAACTTATAATAATGGAAAATTGGCTATAATAAATGAACGACAAATATTATATTTTAAAGAGGAGAATAATTATTTTATTATTAATGAGTGTGTAATTGTTAATAGTGTTTATTTATGTGAAACTCAATATTTTGAGATAAATAATTGTTTAAATAAAATAATTGTGAAACAAAGAATTGATGATTGTAAGTACCATAGATTACAAATTGATAATACATTTGAACAAATCCATAATACTAATGATCTTATTATAATCAGCCCTAATAAACAACAAATACAAATAAATTGTAAAAATCAAAATATTTATGAAGAAATTCAAGGAATATATAAAATAAAAATTAATAAAGATTGTCAAATAAATAAAAATATATTTAATATTATAAATCAAAATTATAAAGAATTACAATTTAAAAATATGAATCCTTATAAAAATCAAATTGAAATAAACGGTACCTTGAATTTAAAGAAAATTCAAAAATATGAAGATAATTTTAAAGAATTACAAAAAATACATGGAATTAAAATAGAAAATAATAATCATCACTTCTATGTTATTTATATAGTAATAAGTATATTAGTTTTAATATTGATTGTAAAATTATGTATAAAATATAAAAATTATCAGAGAGGTAATAATAAAAATAAAAAGGAAGATATAGAACTCTCACCCTTAATTTAAGATATTATAATGAAATCTTGTAGGGGAGGAATTATGTATTGTCATACTATTTAAATTTCCTTATAATATTAGTCATGTAACCATGAGGATGAGACTCATTATTATATTAGTCATATGACATTTAATTGTTTATTTATGTTATCAATTGACATTTGATTATCAATTGACGTAATATTAGTCATTATATTAGTATAAAAGTATAATTTGATTATTTAGTTGTACTCTGTTCTTATTCAAACATCAAACAATAAACTTGTATATTATTGTAACAAGAAAAATAAAAATAAAAATTTATTTTTATTAAATACTGAAATATCACGTATTTAATTTGACCCCTTGAATGGAGGCGCAGATCTCAAATCTCCCGGTGATCCGTGTCGTTTCCCCATTGGCCATCTGTGCTTGGTGGACGGGGGGCGTTCGACGTGGTACTCCATGGGATAGGTACTGGTGAGCGGTTTCCTGGTCAAAGTAGGTGAGGGTCGACCCGGTGTCGACGAGGGCTTCGGTGCGATGTCCTTTGACAATGACTGTCAGGTGCACCACGGCCGTCGTCGCTTTGGTGGATGGCAGGTATTATAGGGAGGAGTTGTGGAACCGGTTGGCAGGGCTGTCGCATGTGCCAGCTGGTCTGGCGATTCCTGGACACGGACAGTTGCGGGACAGCACGCCAGTCTTCCCGCAGCGTGAACAGAATGCCTTGGGTAGATTCCGGCAGTTTTTTCTGAAGTGGTCCGTGCCGCCGCAACGCCAGCAGATGCGCTTTGGCTTGTATGCTACGGCGTGATTGGCGGTGAGTTGCTCGTGGGATATGGGCCCGCGGTTTGATCGTGCCGCCACTCTGAGTTCTTGCAGGACCTCTTCTACTTCCCGGATCTCCTCGAGTAGGGCGATGACTGTGGGGCAGTTCTGACGGCGTATGTACTGCCGATATTCGGACCGCAGATTTCGGTAGAGCTGCTGGAGCTGCTGTGCAGCGCTAAACCCTCCATGGCGGCGCATCATCGTTTGAACAGCGATGACATAGTCTTGTCCTGACTCTCCGGCCCGGTGGATTCGTCGAGTGATGAGTTCCTCCAGCTGATATTTCATATCGGGGATGAAGTAGTTGTGAAATAGCTGGAGAAACTTGGCCCAGGTGGTGCAGGTGTCGCGATGGTTGCGATACCACAATATCGCATTACCTTGAAGCAGATCGGGTAGGGCGGTAAGCAGCTGTTCTTCTGCGATATTGTAACTGGCTTGGAGCTCCGTCAGTCGCTCCAAAAACATTATCGGGTCGGTTTTGACATCGTAACGCACATTCCACTTCCGCACATTTTAGCAGCCGTGTGGGTGGTTTCGTTGGTTGCGAGGGCCGGTGCTGCTTCAGGCTGGGCGTCATTTGTCGTGGAGGTAGCTTGTCGGACGAAGGCTGTCAGGTGAGCTCGTAGACCCAGCTGGTACCGGGTTGCACCATCTTGCTTACGTTTTTCTTTTATACTTCAGGTCCCTGCTCGGGCGCCAAATTTGTGACGAATTCTGCTCTAACTCGACGACAAATGTTGGCGTTGGTTGCTCGGGCGCCAACGATACCGGATAGCAGGTTTGGAGAATTAGGATCGGGTGCGAAGAATAAAAATAAAACAATCAAGAATGGTAAACAAATGTTTTGCTGGTGCGTTTATTTGATTAAAAAAACTGTCTGGTACACTGAAGGGTAGTTTTGACGGTGGTTGTGTCGGAGGTGGTGATGCCACAACGAGGGTCGGTAAACCCGTAAGAATCGATTCCACCCGGATTTCGAAATCGACGCTGATTTGACCGGGGGAATGGGCGTAATCGTATGCCTGGGTGTCCGCGGATACGTAAAGCGCGAAACCGTGGTTTGTTGAAAAGCCGACGCCGGAGTCGCGACGGTGAGATCCACTAAACAGCGGCTGGTTAGTAGTGTCGGATGGTGAGGAGTGGTTTTCCAACTTTTTTGGAAACCGACGCCTGGCGTCGCGACGCTGAATGCTCGGAGATGACGGACGGTGTGTTGATGATCGACATGAAATCCGCTTTCAAGATTTCGGCGGGGTACCCAAGTTATGGCTGATACCGTGCCGAGTATCGCGGCTGAGTGAGTACCCAAAAATAAAGGTAACAGGTTCCGGACGCGGTTGACTTCGATAAAACCGCAACGGTCACCACGGCGGACGTCTTGGAATTCACGCTCGGACTCCGTCGGAGTGAGATCTGGTGATTTCGCGCACGTACCCAAAAATGAAGGTGGCACGCGACGGATGGTGGTATCTCAGGAGAAAACGCAAGTGTTACAACCGCAGATGCCTTGGATTGCTCTTTCGGGAGTGGTGGAAGTAATATTGGCTGCTTTCGCACAAGTACCAAGAACGGAGGGTGACACGGGACGGACGCTGGTAACCCGTCGAAAGACGCAAACGTAACGACTAAGACGCCTAGGATTGCTCGCTTGGGCGTGACAGAAGTAATATTTTGGGCCTTTAAACAAGTATCAGAAAAAGGAGGTAACACAGGACGGACGCTGGTAGCCACGAGAAAAACACAAACATTACAACTGGGACGCCTAGAATTGCTCGCTTGGGCGTGGTAGAAGTAATATTTTATGCCTTTAAACAGGTACCAGAAAAGAGGGGTGACACGGGACGGACGCTGGTAACCCGAAGAAAAACACAAACGTTACAACTGGGACGCCTAAGATTGCTTGCATGGGCGTGGCAGAAGTAATATTTTATGCCTTTAAACAAGTACCAGAAAAGAGGGGTGACACGAAACGGACGCTGGTAACCCGAAGAAAAACACAAACGATACAACTGGGACGCCTAGGATTGCTCACTTGTGCGTGGCATAAGTAATATCTTATGTCTTTAAACAAGTACCAGAAAAAGGAGGTAACACAGGACAGGTTGGGTGGAACTTGGTGGCAATTTTGACAGAAAAAATATTTCTAGTTTAGAAGTTATAGCAAAAAGAAGTTTTGAATTTATAATATCTCTGAAACCGATTTAGATAGAGAAAATTTGTTCAAATGCTGACTGTAGGAAATTTAATGGGGAACAACTTATATTTGAAAGTTTTTTTTTTATATCTTTATTCGTTTAGAAGATATTGAATATTATATAGATAGTTAGCAGTCCGCATCGCAATATTGACAAGAAAATTTATTGTGAATTTCATTTAAATAGTTATTTTTGTACTATATATGGATGTAGTTGATTGTTCTTGATTGTTTATTAATAGAATAACAATGAATGCAACAATAAATTAGATTACAACAATGGAAAGACAACAATATAAATATAGAAATGTTATATAAAATATATATAATTGGTTATTCGTATGTCTTTTGAAGTAATATTTTGTGCCTTTAAACAAGTACCAAAATAGAGAGGTGACACGGGTCGGACACTGATAGACCTGGAGAAAAACACAAATGTTACGACTGGGACGCCTAGGATTGCTCGCTTGGGCGTGGCAGAAGTAATATTTTGTGCCTTTAAACAAGTACCACAAAAGAGAGGTAATAAAATAACAATGATTGAAACAATAAATTAGATTACAATGGAAAGACAACAATATAAAGATATAAATATTATGAAATATATATTTATAATTGGTTATTCGTATGTTTTTTCATGTTTGTAAATAACGAAACAATGATTCCAACATTAGATTGAATTTACAATCTTTCTTTTAGTTTTTCGAGTTGAAATCTTAAAATTTTTAAGGCTCGTAACTCTAAAACTAAATGAGATATTGAAATACGGTTCGAACGAGTATATTTTATGTGCTTCAATTAATTTATACTGAAATTTAGAAAATTTGGAAAAAAGATTTATTTTTTCAATTTTATATAACTTCTAAACCAAGTAAGCTAGAAAAAAATTGTTCAAATAAGAGTTATAGAGAATGTGATTGCGCCAGGGTATACATGGGGTTAGAAAATGTTTACGGTTTAGAAGTTATAACGAAATAAAATTTTGAATTGAAAATATCTTTGAAACTAAACAAGATATTGAAGTGCGGTTTAGCCGAGTGTATTTCTCGTACTTCAATTTATATATAATGAATTTTTTAAAATTTTTTAAAATAAAAAAAGTGTAATAAAAAAAGTGTAATTTTTCAATTGTAAATAACTTTTGAACCGAGTAAGTTAGAAGGAAATTGTTCAAATAAGAGTTGTAGAGAATTTTTAGGCGCATCGCGTGATAGCACAAGCCACAGACAAACTATACCATAACCTGTCTTTGACTTTGCAACCAATGAACATGATTCCAAAGCAGCTACACGCCAACCAACCTACCTGGTAGCCACTGGGATAATCGCATGAGAAGCAAAAAATTCAGTTGATAGAATTCAACAGCAGTTTCAGTTTCCACCCCCAGATATGGGAAGTGCTACTCCACGTAGACAGGGACCCATCCATCCACCCACCACCCTATGTCCAGTCAGTCAGTGTCTGCATAATAGATGATTGTCTGTCGACCGGCGCGATACATTGCAATCAGGCAAAAAGTTTCCAAATGATTCTCGTCCAGAGTCAAGGGGTCTTTGTGTCTGCAATGCACGAAAATTTCTACTAACTGCAATTACAAGGCCACAGATAAACTATACCATAGCATGTCTGTGGCTTTGCAACCAATGAGCAAGATTCCAAAGCAGTTACACACCAACCAACCTACCTGGTAGCCACTGGGAAAGTCTCACGAGAAGCAATTCAACAGCAGTTGCAGTTGCCACCCTCAGATATGGGAAGTGGCGGTCCGAGTACCAAGTTGAACACTGCAGTAGCACGACCTCTGCCCAGTATAGTTATATTTTATCAACCAGCTTACCTTACCATCAGTCAGAAAGTCGATAAAATATCATCTAATACCATAACAGAGCTGTAAACACCTAGAAAGTGGGTAATGGCAAACTATATGAGAACTGAGCACTTCTACGTGGACACTGACAAACTATAAAATAGCCTGTCTGTGACTTTGCAACCAATGAGCAAAAAATCAAATAATATTTTCGGAAGTTCTACATTCGCTCACTAAACCTAAAATAATTAAACTTCACACGGATAAAATGAGAATTCATGTCCAGTTATCAAAAACTACCTTTGAAAACGATGTAATTAAATTTGTTAAAGAATATATTGAACCCAAAGTAAATTACTATCTCTATTTTGAACAACCTGTTTATGAAAAATTCAGTACCGTCTTACAGACACATTTTAAAAATTCTGAAATTAAATTTGTAAGATCTAACATTAAATTAATTGACATAGTTAAAGAAGACGACATAAATGAACCGATACAAAAATATCATGAAGGGAAGACTAACCACCGCGGAATTCATGAAAGCCACAATCAAATTAAAAACATCTATTATTGGCCGAATCAGATAAAAACAATTACAGTTTATGTAAACCAGTGCGAAGTGTGCTTATCTTCGAAATATGAGCGCAACCCAGTAAAGCCAAAGTATAATGTTACACCAACACCTAGTAAACCATTCCACACTTTACACATTGACAGTCTTGAGAATAATAAATTCCTTACTATTGTTGACGCATTCTCAAAATATGCTCAAGCATATAAAGTTGATTCAAATAATGCTGTCGAAATTAGTAACAAACTAATTAGATATTTTTCCCATCACGGAATTCCAAAACAACTAATCTCAGACAATGGGTTAGAATTCAAAAACAATATAGTAAAAGAATTACTATCTGTACACCGAATTGACATTCATTTTATAAGCTCTCAACATCCAAATTCAAATGGGCTAGTAGAAAGATTTAATTCTACTTTAATAGAGCACATTAGATTATTCAACCTTCAACCAGACTTTAAACACGAAACAATCGAAAACAAAGTACAGTACGCAATTTTGGCATACACTAATACAACCCACACTTCAACAAACTTGAAGCCCATAGAAATAACGATCGGTCACTTAGACACAAATTCACCTCTTGATGTAGAATTATAAAAACAAGTTATACAAGACTATGTGCAAAATCACAAAGAAAAAATAAATTAATTTATAAGAACATTAATGAATACATACAAAACACTAAAATAAATGTAATAAACAAATTAAACGAAAACCGTGAAAATTTACCTAAAATACCAAAAACCATTTATGTCGAAAATAAACAAAAAGTTAATAAAACAAAAAACGTTAAATATAAAAAAGAACACATTAAAACAATTAATAAAGATCTAAAAACCGCGAAAATTGTAACAGACCTCAAAGACAAAAAGCCACCCAAAATACACTTATCTAATATAAAGAGACTAAGAAAAATAACTAAAGATCCTAATCTTCTAGGTCCTTCTACGTCACGACCACCGTCGGACTAAACATAAAAGACATTACACAAAACTCTAGAGACAATTCAACAAAATGAAAACATTCTCAAATCAAAAATCGAGTAACTATTGCATATCGTTGTCAGCGGAGCCCTAAATCAAAATAAGCTGTTCATCCACGACATTTATACTGAATTCAACACGCTATTTACGATGACTTTAAATGTGTTACAAGATATAGAAAATTCACTAACTTTTTGCAAACTCCACGTTATGCACCCTAGTATAATTAAAACGATCTTTTTGTAGAGTTAAACTAAATTTATAAATTTTATAATAATGAACAACCCCTTGAGCCAATTCATAAAAATATGCCCGAATTAGAGAAAATTATAACCGTAAACTGTAAAATCGAATTAGATAAAATCAATTATTTTATCGAAATTCCTATTAATTACGAAACAGAATTCAACTTATTTCATATTTTACCTATCCCCACAAAATATCAATCTGAATTTGTAACTGTAATTCCAAATAAAACTATTTCTTAAAATCAGAAAACGGTCATATAAAATTTCTGAACGACTTATGTACAAAAGGGAACAACAATTATCAATGTCCCAATAAGCTCAATTAACATAAAAATAAATCATATTGAAGTTTTAGAAGAAGCAAACCAATTCGTAGCCGTATTCCCGACATCCGGAACCATCAACGCGTATTGTAAACAAGGCGATGAAGTTAAAAACTTACAAGGAATATTTCTCATTCAAGAAGACGATTGTAAATTAGAATTTCAAAATCAAAAATCAACAACGAAACTTATGGCGAGCCGATCATTCTCGAAAACTATGCTATTCAGCTCAACATGTCACACGTACCAAAAATAACAATCGATTTAAATACAATCCAAGAATTGAAACTACCAATCAACAAATATGAAGACATCACTCAAGACGAAGTTACCAGCAACATAAACTACCCTATTATTATTTTATATGTTTTGCTAATCATTACTAGTATTAGCCTGTTCGTAGTTTATTTGCAGAAAATGATCCGAAAGTCTAAGTCCAACCAAGGTCCACAACCAAGGTCTTTAGTCGAGCAGTCCACCTCAAAACTACCCGATGAAGCCCAAATTTAAGGAGGGAGGAATTAGAATCCACCATTCCTGCTAAATATATTAAAAGGCCACGCGCTTCCACCCAGACGCTGACGCCGCTGTATCATATTATTATTTAAGCTATATTATTTCATTTCCCACATTGTAACATTAAACTACCTTAATACAGAACTTGTAAACTTTAACATTGAACATAGTTAGTTAAGAATTGTCTCTTGTACTGATCACATCTAAATCTGAATAAAACTTTATACTTCAAGATACCAAATAAAAATTTATTTTTGTTTACGTTTCTAAATCAAGAAACATAACTTATATATGGGTCATTCCAGCCAGGAACAGACAAACAGGGGTGCTGTCATGTCACCAATTTGGCTGAATTTTTTTTTTAAATCTTTCAATATTAGAAGGTGTTATCCCAACGGATCAATTTTTTTAAAGACTTGTAGATAATGAAAAAAAAATTTGAAAAAAATTCGTGCCTCATAAATGTGTTTTTTTAAGGTATCTTTAAAAATCCATAACTTTTCTAATTTTTATGCGATTTGAACGATTTTTTGACGCCTCAAGACGTTAAAGTGTAATCTTTCGCAAGGTCTACTCGTTTATGTGATTCAGAATAACAGTCGGCAAATATAAATGTCCGAAATTGTGTTAAATTCTTGAAAATAATAGGTTTTTCATTGTGACCTATATTCGACTAGTAGCAAGATATTTGCTTCACTTCTGGTCTCGAATCTTTAAAAAGACCTAATAAGCTTTGATATATAACTTTATTCCCATTTAGAAGCTACTTAACATATCACTATTACAGTTTGAAAATGTAAAAAAATCGTTTTTTTTTGCAAAAAGAGCAAACTTTGACACGCTATTTCTCAAAAACCTCATTTTTATTTTTATTTCAATTTTAACCATAGATTCTGCGTTCCATGTGCTAAATTTTTCCAAAGTTTCAACATTACTCTTTGCTTAGTTACCGAGATATAATTTTTTTTTTTACAATGTATTGGCGAATTCTAAATGTGGTTAAATATTTTACGTACATCGCTTCAAGTTTCTGGTCACTAACAATAAATATCAATACAAATTAACTATTTCAGAATTACATATAACAGTAATAATCAATTAGACTTGAATATATATATATATATATATATACATATATATATATATATATATATATATATATATATATATATATATATATATATATATATATATATATATATATATAATATATATATATATATATATATATATATGTATATATATATACATATATATATATATATATATATATATATATATATATATATATATATATATATATATATATCTATATATATAGCACGAACTCGAAAATCACTCATAAAACATTCACTCATCACACTTATCAATCAGCTCTCGTCAAACATTTTCATCCAAACAAACCACATTCATAGATTACTCCATATAAACTCATTCATTTATTACACTCGAAATCATTATCACACAACAAACCTTCAATCACATCATTGCTATTCACTTATCATTCATTTACTTTCTTCAACGTACATAACATATGCATAAAACATCTCAAATTACTTACGCTTACTCCTAACAACGAATCTACAAAATTAGAAAAGATGAAAGCGATAACCTGCACTTGTATATGAAAGAAAAGTTTACACAATGCAGTAACTGAAAATGAAACAAAAAGATAAGAAAGGGAGGGAGCGTCGCCCTGCGCTTGTTTTTGAAAGTGAATTTTACACAATTGCAGTTAAACACTCTACGCAAGAACTGAAAATGAATTAAAAGATAAGAAAGAATGGGAGTGGCGTTCTACGCTTGTTTTTGAAAATGAATTCCACACAATTGCAGTTAAACACTCAATGTAAGATCAGAAAATGAATAAACAAAGATAAGAAATGAAGGGAGTACCGTCCCTGCGCTTGTTTTTAAAAGTGAATTTCACACAATTGCAGGTAAACACTCTAATGAAATTACTAAACAACAAAACTAAAATCTAAAATCCTGCGCTTTTCTAAAATCATCAGATTCATTCCGCAATTAATCTTCGCCAAATGTTCCTATCCTGACACACCACTTTAGCTTCATCCACATTCCTAATTCCTTTCATACAAGCACGTTTGTTCCTCATACTAGGAAACTTTCGTTCACGCAACAATCCTTCAATCATATTTATCCATTTATTCATAAGTCGCCCACGCAATCTTTCACCCTCAATTTCACCAACATATACCTGTTTCACTAATCTCTCATTCGACATACGTTCTACATGCCCAAACCATCTCAACTGACTTATACCTACTTTTCTAACTACATTCTCCTCAATTTCACACTCATCATACACCAATGTATTCCGTAAACGATCTCTTTTAGTATAACAACACACACCCCGCAAATACCTCATTTCCACAGTAGTTATACGACGTTCATGTTTCTTCATCCACACCCTACATTCTCTACCATGTCATCAATGTAGGCACTAAAACACCATTATACACACTCAATCGAGTATCTCTGGATACATTCACATTTCGAGCAAAGGTTCCCAGAGCACCCAATACCTTGTATTCCGCAGATACTCTTGTTTTAATGTCACAATCAATACGTCCATCCCTCGAAAACATACTACGCAAATATAAAAACTCATTCACTTGACCCAATCTCACACCTTTCACCGAAACATTACAGTCAGTCACCAAATCGCTCTTTTCGAACACTAACACTTTACATTTATCAACATTTAATAACAAATTTAAATCTTTTCCTACTTCATTTATACTTAGAATCATTCGTTTCAATGCTCTTCAGATTCACCCATAACAACAACATAATCCGCATACGCTAATGCAGGCACAACACTACCACCAATATGTACAGCATCCAACCCATTCAACGCCATTCGTAACATCACATCCATGGACAAATTAGATATCCCACAACTTTGTTTCACGCCAATGTCTATACAAAACCTTTCACTCAATCTACCATTAACTCTCACTACCTTCATATAGCGTACGAATTGCCCGCAACAAATTACCATTTATACCGTACTGTAGCAGTACATTCCATAATGTCTCGCAATGAACACTATCATATGCCTTTTTAAGATCGAGAAAGCCACAGAACACCTTCTTGTTCTTAGCAAGTGACTTAAACAATCATACGAAGAGAAAACAATTGATCCACACACCCTCTCTCAGGCAAAAAACCACCTTGCATATCGCTTAACTTGGCGATAGTTAAGGTTCGTACCTTACGAATAAGAATTTTCCCGTACAACTTCCCTACCACACTCAGCAAACTTATCGCACAAAAATTAGTAATTCACTCGAACTACCTTTACCTTTAAATAAAGGACAAATGATAGCACGTTTCCAATCATCAGGAACCACATACCGTTTTAAACAAAATCTAAATAAATAAACTAACCAGTCAAATAACCTCGCACCTCCAAACTTCAACATCTCATTCGATATACCATCCAAACCGGGAGCCTTACCATTCTTCAGACACATCAATGCAAAACTAACATCACTTTCATCTATATCCGATTCACCACCACTAATATTTTCTCTAACATTTTCACTACAACCATTCAGTCTATTAATGCTACCATATAAAGTCCTAAAGTACTCACACCATCTATTAGTGACATCTGATTCATTCCACAATAACTCACCATCCGCACTCTTAATCGCTTTCACTGCCCTTACATTACCACCTCTCAATCTCTTCACTCTCAACCAAACATTCTTTTATTCATACTAAAATCATTCGTCAATCTTTAAATAGATATATAAATATATCATCACGACTTTTACCCATTACTGGGTGTGACACTCTGTCAAAGCAGATCTCGGTAAGTGATATATTTATAAGCGTGACTTCATACCACTGAGCAAGCCATCCCATATATATATATATATATATATATATATATATATATATATATATATATATATATATATATATATAATATATCTTTCAGTCATCAAATTATCAAAATGTTTGTTTTCTCTCACTACTCTCTTAACGCATTTATTTAACCTCTTGTATTCCAGCAAGCATTCATCACATAAACTTCCAGGCACATCTTTCACATTTATAAATCGCAAATATGTTCTCTTTTTCACCTCAATCACCTCTTTTACTTCTTCATTCCACCATGCATTCTTTGGACAAGAGCCTAAACTACATTCACCACAAACTTCTATTGCACATTTAAGAACTGTATCCTTAAATTTCAACCAAACAGCATTTATGCTGCATTCAAAATTTAACTCACATACAGGTAAAGATTCATTTATTTTCTCAACAAACAAATCTCTAACATCCTCATTCTACAGCGCACTGGATTTCACCCGAAACATTTTTTTTTGTATTTTTCACCCTCATTCTCCAACATTTATCTAGACGTATACGCGATACCACCAAATAATGATGATCCGTTCCCAATTCAACACCACGTTTCACGTGCGTATCTACAACTAAACTTCTCAATCGTTCATCATATAAAATAAAATCAATCATACTCCGTCTATTTTCACTAGCATTCTCCCATGTATACAAACAGAAAGAAACTATTTTCCTACAGTTTTCAATCACATGAATCAATAACACTATCTAGCAAATTACAAAATATATCTGTTTCAAGATCATTTTTCGGATTCGGTTGGGCCATAAACTGACACAACGAAGATTCTATGAAAGCCTACCTTTAATCTCAGCCAAAGAATTATCGATGAAGTACAACAATATTCTCTCATAAACGGTTTCATTCATATATATATATATATATAGTATTTATTTGGATTATAGTCTGGAGTTGTTAGAGTAAGTGACCAAATTTGTTTCTCTGTAAAATAAGAGGTTATATTTTAACTGATGTTATTATTTACAATATATAAATATACAAAATTCACCAATTACCTGTAAAATAAGAGAAACGACAATTAAAGTCAATTATTCGTCTCTCTTTTACAACTCTAACTTATATCTGAATTATCACAATTTATTCTTATTCTATCTATCTGTTTTTGACATATCATTCTGCCACGCCCTCGATTACTCGACGAGGCCGCTATCAGGTGACATAAATGCGCGCGCAGAGCAAATCAACCGCGCTAAATTTTGAAGAGAGTATATTCTCTTTACATCTCCCCTCATCGAGATGAAAATTCCTCAACCTCTTTCTTAATCATGCTCACTTTGCGACATTGGAATTAATTTTGTCACGTGGAACAGATTTGTATCTTGGTTTCTTTTTTCAGTTTTTATTTTACAGATTGAGCTTGAGATTTTTTCTTCTATTCTGAATGGTCCGATTCTTAGTTCGTCTAGTTTTTTCCTATTAAGTCTGTTTCCATTTTCTATGAATACCACATCACCCACATTGAATTCATGATGTCTTCTATTACTGTCAAATATGCTTTTATTATACTTGTGTGATGTCAGTGTTCTTTCCTGTGCTAATTTCTTATCTCTTATCCAGTCATCTCCATTTTTTTTTCTTCTTAATTCGTCTGGTATGTTACTAGTATCTGTGCCATTTAGTAGATACTCTGGTGTAAATCCTGTGGTTGTATGTTCTAGTCTATTATATTTATTCACGCATTCTCTCGCTATCGATGTCCATGCTCTTTTCTTTTTTTCTTCGTTTATTTTGCATCTTATTCTATTTACTAGCGTCTGGTTTAATCTTTCGTTCATACCATTAGAAAATGGTGCATTTATTGCGGTGAAAATCAATTGCACTTCTTCCTTCTTTAAATATTCTTTGAATTCTCTCGAATTTATTCCAGGGTATTGATCTGTTAAAATTGTTCCGATCTTTTCTATTCCTAGCACCATATGGACTAATTTTATAAAATCATTGGCATTTTGAGTTTTTGATGTTAAAATAAATGCGTATCTCGTGAAATGATCGACGAGTAAATGCATGTATTTTTTTGTCGATCTAGTGCTTCCCAATCCTCCAATTGTGTCTATAGACATAATTTCGAAAGCCTTAGTCGCTGGTCCTAATTGTGACATTGTGCCGAATTTATGTTGACCTCTCGATTTGTTTCTAATACATATATCGCATTCTTTACATATTTTTTTTATATTTTCTACTAAATTTTTAGCATTGTAATATGGGCTTATTTTCATAGTCGTTTGTGTTATCCCTATGTGTCCCCATTCCTTGTGTATTTTTTTAATTAAATCAATACTGAACTTTTCGGATAATATGATTTTCTCACTTTTTCTTGTTTTCTTATAATATATTCCATTTTTCTTTATCAATTTTTCTTTCTCTTTCTGTAATAACGTATTATTCATCTGATCTGATTTTATTTCATCTATCTTAATAGAGTTTACCGTTTTTAATGGGTCCTCTTCTTCTTCCATGTTTGCTTCTAGGACAGGGTTTCTACTTAAGCAGTCCGCTTCTGTATTATCTTTTCCTGGGACGTATATAATTTTAAAATCGTACTCAGATAGGTAGTGGATTAGATCGCCCAATTCTTCGTCTGTTCGTGCTGGTATATTCATGTTTTCTAGTGGTTTGTGATCGGAATATATTTCGAAGTATTTCCCTATCAGCCAGTGTTGCCAATACTTTATTGCCTCTTTTATGGCTAAACATTCAAGGTATATTGCTTTTCTTCTTTTTTGTGTTTCATTCAGTTTCTTCGAGAAATAAGCCACCGGTTTTTCTTTTCCATCATCTTGTATTTGTTTTAATATTGCGCCTATGCCTTCTAGTGATGCATCTGTATATATTTTGATTGGAAGATCTTTGTCGAATATCTCTAACACTGGTTGGGAACATAGCATTTCTTTTATCTTTCTGAAAGCGTTTTCGCAATCTTCTGTCCATATGAATTTTACATCCTTCCTTAATAGTCGATGTAATGGATCTAGCAATATTGAGCTCTTTTGTATATATTCGTGATAAAAAATTATTTTTCCCAGAAGTTGTCTGACCTGTTTTTGCGTAGTAGGAGTCGGGAAATTTCTTATTGATATGATGTTATCTTTCAGTGGTGTAACTCTATTTTCTCCTATTACGTGTCCTAAATATCTGACTGAGCTAGCAGCAAATGTACATTTCTTGAATTTTAGCCTAAACCCTTCTTTTTTTATTGCATTTAACAATTTTTCAATGTGGTCTAGATGTTCATCAAACGTCGATGAGTGTATTAAGATGTCGTCTATATAGTTTACTGAAAATTCAATTAGTCCATGTTTTCTTAATATATTACTCAGAATAGAATTCGTTGAAATATAGCTGGAGACGTTTTTAAGCCAAACGGTAAACATGTCCATTGAAAGTGACCATCTTGCGTTACAAATCCTGTCTTTATTTTATCTTCAATTCTTAATGGTATTGACCAAAAAGCTGAATTAATATCCAATGTCGTGAAATATTTGCAGTTCCTGGCTCTTGTTATTATATCATCTATTAAAGGAAATGGTTGTGCTTGAGGAACAATGTTTTTGTTTAAGTCTCTGAAGTCTATACACATACGTGTCTTTCCTTCATTTTTTTTATATGCTAGCGTGACAGGTGCAGCAAAGGGACTATAAGATTCTTCGATTAAATTTTTCTCTAATAGTTTGGCTATTTGTTTTTCTATTTCTTTTTTGTCCTCTATATTGCATCTATATGGTCTTTTACTGCAGTATTTCTCCACTACTAAATCAATTCTAGCTTCATATTCACTAACAGTTCCAACATCGTATTTGTCTTTTGCAAACACTGATTTGTTGTTATCTATTAATTTTTCTATCTTGATTTTTTTATCTTTGTTAAGTGTTCTATCCTTATTTGGAATTCATCTGCTTCCACATGTTCATTAAAGTTTACCGAATAATTTATAGTTTCAATTTTGTTTTTATTTAATATTATTTTTGGTTCTTCTGTCTTTTCTTCTATTCTCTGTGAGACTTCTAAATTTTCATTCAGCCTCAACTTGAACAAAGGGATTAAATCTAACCCTATTATAAAATCTTCGAAGTCCTCTCTCTCAACTATGTATATGTCTACTTCTTTTTCTATATTGAATATTTTTATACTTAATCTTACTAATCCATTTGTATGGTTCACACCACTGACAGACTTTAAGAATATTTTGTTTACATCTTCTTTGCTATCTTTTATTCTTACCCATTTTAAATTTATTAAGGAAACCTGAGAGCCTGGATCATATGTTCCCATTATCTCTATTCGATTTTCAACTAACATCTTAAGTCTGATCAATGGTGTGATTATTCGTTTTTTTTCTCTGAACTTAGATCTACTTCTATTACCGAATTGCTTCCTATAGTTTTAGTTTTTTCTTTCTTGTCTAGTTTAAACCAGCATTTTTCCTCTGGGTGGTATCTCACACCTTTACTCATATCTTCACATATCTTGCACGGTTTTTTTCCTTCATTTCTAACTTTTTGTTCTGGTTTACCTTCTTTCTTGAATATTTTCCTTCTATCTGTTATTCCTTCGAGCTTTTGTAATTCATTAATTAAATCTTTTGTATTTTTTGTTTCATCCCTATCAATTTTGTCTCTTATAAATTCTGGCAAACCAAATGCAATCCTATCTATTATTGTATCAGGGTCCATATTTTTATTTATCTCTAATAATAATCGTTCTTTTTTCATTGCATATTGTACTAGTGATCCTTCTTTGTACTTGAAGTAATGAGCATATACTCTGCTACTCCATCCTTTACTCGAAAAGGTCTCTTTTAATACCTGCTTCCATTTGTTCCAATCATTTTCATTTTCTCCTTTTATTACTGTAGAAGTATACCAGTCTTGCAAATTTTCATCTAAAAGTACTCTCAATAATTCGATTTTGGTTTTGTCTTTTCCTATACTGAATCTGTCACATTCAATTTCAAATGTGTCTAACCATTGTCTCACATTACATGTTTTATAGTTAAATTTTCCTAGCGCAAATTTTTCTACAATTTGTTTCAAATTTCTTTCTTCTTCTTTTTTTTCTGATTTCTCAACTAATTTTTCCAATATTTTTGTCAAATCTGAGTGTTCTTCATTACTCTCTCTAGCTATTTTTTTTAAAAATCTTCCTCCAAAATAAATGTTTCCTTATCATCCACATATATCTTTCTCAATTCTTTTGACAGTGTTATCCATACTCTTACTTCATTATGCCGTTTTTCTAATGACTCCTTTACCTTTTTAAAAGTGTCCGTCCTCAGCAACTCTTCATGAGAATCTCCATAGATATATTCTCCTGGTATAGCATATTTTTCTCCTTGTTCTGTTGCAACTGAGGTGACGGCTATCACTGTAGTTTTATTATCCCTTGGAGAAGCCACAGCTCTGAATTCAAATTGTAGTCTCATTTTGACATGAAAATTGTCGTTTTATAGTATTTATTTGGATTATAGTCTGGAGTTGTTAGAGTAAGTGACCAAATTTGTTTCTCTGTAAAATAAGAGGTTATATTTTAACTGATGTTATTATTTACAATATATAAATATACAAAATTCACCAATTACCTGTAAAATAAGAGAAACGACAATTAAAGTCAATTATTCGTCTCTCTTTTACAACTCTAACTTATATCTGAATTATCACAATTTATTGTTATTCTAACTATCTGTTTTTGACATATCATTCTGCCACGCCCTCGATTACTCGACGAGGCCGCTATCAGGTGACACAAATGCGCGCGCAGAGCAAATCAAGCGCGCTAAATTTTGAAGAGAGTATATTCTCTTTACATATATATATATATATATATATATATATATATATATATATATATATATATATATATATATATATATATATATATATATATATATATATTGTGACGAGTTCTTTACTAACTCGGCGACAAATGTTGGCGCTGGTTGCTCGGGCGCCAACGGTTCCGGATAGCAGGTGTGGAGATAGAGGTTTGGGTGCGAAGAAAGAATAAAACATACAATAATGGTAAAATATGTGCTGTTGCGTTTTATTTGATAACAAACAATTTGTTGGTATACTGGATAATGGTGCGGACGGTGGTTGTGTTGCGGGTGATGATAGCTGCCACCACGAAGGTCGGTGTACCCGGGAGAATCGTTTCTACCTGACTTCCGTGGTCGACGCTGGGCGTCGCGACGCTGATATGACCCGGGGAGTGGTCGCAATCGTCTGCTGGGTTGCCCGCGAGCACGTAGAGCGCGAAACCGGAGTTTGTAAAAATAACGACGCCGAGCGTCACGACGGCGGGGTCCACTAAGTAGCGGCTGGTTAGTAGTGTCGGATGGCGAAGAGTGGTTTTCCAACTTTTTTGAAAACCGACGCCTGGCGTCGCGACGCTGGGTGCTCGGAGATGACGGACGGTGTGCTGACGGTAGAAGTGAAAACCGTTTTTAAGATTTTGGCGGGGTACCCGAGTTACGGCTGATAATGTACGGAGTATCGCGACTGAGGGCGTACCCAAAAATGACGGTGACAGGTGCCGGACGCGGTCGACTTCGGCGACGGCGCGACGGTAGCCGCGGCGGACGTCGGGGATTTCTCGCTCTGACGCTGTTGGAGTGAGATCCGGCAATTTCGCGAAGTTACCAAAAAATGGAAGTGGCACGAGACGGATGGTGGTAGCTCGGAGGAAAACGCAAGTGTTACGACCGCAGACGCCGGGGATTGCTCTCTCTGGCGTGGCGGAAGTAATCTTGGCTGTCTTCGCACGAGTACCAAAAACGGAGGGTGTCACGGGACGGACGCTGGTAGCCCGGAGAGAAACACAAACGTTATGACTGGGACGCCTAGGATTTCTCGCTTGGGCGTAACAGAAGTAATATTTTGTGCCTCTGCACAAGTACCAGAAAAAGGAGGGGGACACGGGACGGACGCTGGTAGCCCGAAGAGAAACACAAACGTTACAACTGGGACGCCTAGGATTGCTCGCTTGGGCGTGGCAGAAGTAATATTTTGCGCCTCTGCACAAGTACCAGAAAAAGGGGTGACACAGGACGGACGCTGGTAGCCCGGAGAGAAACACAAACGTTACGACTGGGACGCCTAGGATTTCTCGCTTGGGCGTAACAGAAGTAATATTTTGTGCCTCTGCACAAGTACCAGAAAAAGGAGGGGGACACGGGACGGACGCTGGTAGCCCGAAGAAAAACACAAACGTTACAACTGGGACGCCTAGGATTGCTCGCTTGGGCGTGGCAGAAGTAATATTTTATGCCTTTCAACAAGTACCAGAAAACGGAGGTAACACAGGACAGGTTGGGCGGAACTTGGGGAAAACGCGACGTTCCCCTAGGCGGATGTCTTAGATTGCTCGCTCGGACACCGTCGAAGTGAGACCTGGTGAACTCACCAAGTTTCCCGAAAACGGAAGTAACAAAAAACAAAAACAACCTCTAGGAAGCGCACGACACGGTACGGAAAACAAACGGAGTGCGGTTGCTTACCTAGAAGACGGAGAAGACGACTTCTTCTTTGACGGCTGGTGATCGTTCAGGTGACTCGCTATCTTCGAGGTTCGCACACTTCGAAGACGAATGAACTGACTGTCTTTAGATGGCTGAGGGCCCGGTTTATATACTGTTTTGCTAATTAATCCGGTCCCAGGATGTTGTCGGCGGCTCGCACAATGCTAAAGGATAGGGAGATTTGGTTGAATTTGGAAACTGGATCACGGGAGTTTGGATTTGGTTCAAAAGTAGGAAATCGGGTGAGATGGATAGCATTGTGTCCGCGGCGAACACGGCGCGCGAGTACGGTCCTGCGTTCGCGCGCTATTCGCGATTCCGTGACTCGCGCATTAAAAACCGCGGATTCTGAGCCGAAATTCAGTGTGACAAGTACGCTTCGTCACAATATATATATTTATATATATATATATATATATATATATATATATATATATATATATATATATATATATATATATATATATATATTTATTTATTTATTTATTTATTTAAACATACACTGCTCGACAGATAAACCCAATTAGAGGGCAGGAAAATACAAAAGTGACATAGAAAGCAAAATAATTCAAAATTTATAATCAAATATTGGACTAAATATGAGAAGTTATTTAATTATTTCGATAAAATAGAATAAAAACGTCTTTGTTGTAAGTCGTCTATATAGGAGCAGCGTGATAAGATTATCTGGTCTAGGGTATAGTTATATGTAATAATTGAATTTTTCCTGGAGAATGACACTACTTTACATTTATTAAGGTTAAGGTCTAGATTGTTAGTAATACACCAAAGAGCTAAATTTAGTAAATCATTTTGAAGAAAGTTACAATCATTAATCGAAGAAATAGAACAAAAAATTTTTAAATCATCAGCAAATAAAAGTTTATTACATTGCAAAATATCAGTGATATCATTAATAAATAGTAGGAACAGAAGAGGGCCTAGATTCGACCCTTGAGGAACACCAGACGTTGCAACAAACGGTGCAGATTTATGTCCCAAGAATTGTACGAAGAGTTGACGATGAGAAAGATAGGACGAAAGAAGAGCAATTAAAGGAGCAGAGATGGAAAAGGAAATCAAGATGTTATGATCAATGCGATCAAACGCTTTAGAGAAATCTGTATAGATACAGTCAACTTGACCTTTTGAATCTAGGACAGAAGAAACGATATGGGTAAAATAGGATAAATTACTGGCAGTAGATCTTTTCTGCATGAATCCATGTTGGGAGGGTGATATTAAATTCTTAACTTTAGGATATATAGAAAGGTATATAAGTTTTTCGAAAATTTTACTGAAATTAGGTAACACTGCAATAGGGCGATAGTTCATAATATTAGAGATATCATAAGACTTGTGTATTGGTGGTCTACGACTTATTTTCCATCTATCTGGAAAGGTTCTAGTTTTAATAATTAAATTGAAGATATGAAAGAGAGCATTTGAAAGAGGATAAGCACAGTCCTTAATAAAAAAAACTGGGAATAAGATCAGAACCGCACGAGAAGCTTGATTTCAATTTACTGATAATATCAGTTATTTCATCTCTGGAAACATGATTTAGAGAAATAAGGTTATCAGAGGAAACTTTAATAATTGGAGGATTGGTATTGGAAGGACAAGAATAAACCGATTTAAAATAAGAGGCAAAACCATTAGCTATTTGATCGGGGGTACTTAAATCCGAATTGTTAAATGTCATAACATTTGAAAATGCTGATGTTTTTCGTTTGGAATTAATAAATGTCCAAAATTTGTTTCGATCAACATTAATGGAGAATTCACAATCAGAAATGTAATTCCGATAGGCGTTTCTGATATCAGATTTTAGTTTTGCACGAAGCTCTTTGTATAGAGTAAAATAATGAGAGTTATTAAAATTATTACTCAGCTTGCGAAAATGTTCTTTACGTTTAATATCCGCTCTAATTTCGGAGGTAAACCAGGGTGGATATAGAATTTTGAAAGATTTTTTTAATGGTAAACATTCATCGAAAAAAGAATAAATAACACTGTATAGAAAGTCACAAGCTGAGTTTACATTGTTGAAATTAACTAACTCATTCCAGTTAAACTCACTAATTAAATTGTAAAGTTTTGTAAAATTGGCCTTTTTGAAGTCATAAGTAGAACCATTAACTCTATTCATGTTTTTGGGTTGACTATGAAAATAAAAGTCACATTTAAATTCCAAAGCCGGGTGATGATTATACTCGATATCTAATATTAAATCACTAGACTGGGAAACAGTGCAATCAATATTTGAAATAATTAAATCAAGAATACGGTTAGTTTTGTTCAATACTGAGACGGTACACCAAATATGATATTATTATTTTTCATGTGTAATAATAGTTTAATTTTTAAAATAACAAACTCAAAGCTTGTCGTGATCAGTAATTTTTTTGGAAACAATTATTGACGCTGAAACTAATCGTCCGGTTTGAAATATAAACAAAACACGGGGCTTACATGTCATAAATTAATACAACGACCGAGGTTGTGAAAAAACATTAACCAGCATCTGAGAATGTCGAAGGCCAAGCGTCAAGTGTCTAGCTAGCAGAGGGTAGTTAACAGGGGCGTATCGACAAATTTGTGTTCCTCGAAGTAAATTATTAGAAACCATCAAAAGTAGACTGATACTCTCACCATATCAACAAGAATTAGATAAACTCCAAGAATCAATTTAGAAGTACCATCCTGTTATCTTAGTAACCTAGATTAATATTTTATTCATTGCCGATTACAAATAACGGGAAGCCAACCCTGTTTGAAATTGGATTGCAAAGACGATACCTGACAATACGGAAATATTTGTATCATCTTTCTTTAAGTAGATATCGTGGTGATTTAGTTTATCCATATTATTATTATTAGTGCATTTTGAAGAAATTACATACTCGATGTAACATTTAGTAAAACTACAAGACGTGGTAAAATTAAGAGGGAGTAAAAAGTAAAGCGATCTTGTTCCGTCTCTTTCTCACCCACTAACGGCAGACTATAAGCTTTCTCTGTCGAATTAGAACACAAACCAGAGCATCGGATGCACCACCACGGTGGGTAGGAATTCCTATCAGAATCCAACGAACGAATCAACATGCATGAATTTTACCCCGCCAAGTCACTCCGAATATTTGGGAATTGCACGCAACAAATAAGAGCGAGGTAAACGAGCCTGGAGGAACGGTTCTCTCACTCTGATACAACCCGAATACTATTTTCTGTCCTTTAGCACGCCAAGACGAGGCTGACGAATAAGAGTAACATAAACAACTGCGTTTTCTCCGAAATATGTTGTGTTTTCTGTTTATCTTAGGAAAATACGATCTTTGATCGCCGTTCAATCGTGGATTGAGGGGAGGTGCTTAGCTGTATATAACAGGCCGTTTTTGACCAGGAACGGCACCTTGGTTTCGGCCAGGGTCAGCTTCAGTTCAGATGCGACTTGACTATTCTTGGTTGTTGCACGTTCTGTTGGTCATTTTCTTTCTCAAAGTTCAGATGCGACTTGACTACTCTTGGTCGTTGCACGTTCTGCGAGATTGGTAATTTTTCATCATTGTTGATTCCTGCGGTTCAGATGCGACGTGACTAGCCTTGGTCGTTGCACGTTCCGTAGGTTTCAAGTCTCACAGTCTAGATGCGACTTGACTACTCTTGGTCGTTGCACGTTCTGTGAGGCCATCGTATTAATTGAAATAGCTCTTTGAGCACCTAATAACTGCGAGAGCGGAGCCTCACAACCTCCTAACTCGTAGATCAATGTATTATAACTACGAGAGCGAAGCCTCACAACCTTCTAACTCGTAGATAAATGTATTATAAATACGAGAGCGGAGCCTCACAACCCCCTAACTCGTAGACCAATGTATTATTATTACAAGGGCGAAGATTCACGACCTTCTAACTTGTATATCACAATTGACAGGCTTACTAAAGTGCAATAAAGTCATATTGTGTATTTGGGGACTATTTACCCAGAAATTATCGAGTGATGAATTATTTTCGTCACTGGCATTTTGAGTGAGTAATATTTCCTCACTGGCATTTTTTGTATTATTATTGAGTGAGTAATATTTCTTTACTGGCATACTTTTTCCTCCGACTGTCACTTCTGTGACACTCGGTGGTCATCACGACTTCTCCAGCGAGTCGCTGGCCCGGCTGATCAGCACCACAGAGCCGCCGTCGCCGTTCCCGGGAGGTCTACCGACCGACACCCGCAACGGACCGCCAACGGCTGTTAGATCGCTGCCCGCGCCGTACCGTTCTTGCTCTTGAGAGGGGCTCGCTATACCAGCCGTCACCTGAGAGTGACCGCCTGTCCTCATACATTACATAACTCAGGGAGGAATTGTTTCCTTCCTGGCATTACCCGCCGTCTGTCATCACGGTGACAATCGGTGGTCTTTGGTTTTAAGTTTCAGAAATCCTACGCCGCCCGGTCCTTCACACAGATACCGCTACTGTGGGCGATAACCGACCGCCCGCCAAAACCCAGCTGCTCGAGGGTTCAGAGGCACCCTCCGTACGTGTTCGGGGTGCTAAGAGTCACCCGCCAAAGACTGAAATCGCAGTCGTAATAATCCAACTGCTTGACCAATGCTTTATATATTTTTGTGTCATATTGTCATGTTATGTCCGATTTATCATTTCTTATTTAAAATTCCTCTGCCTGTGTGTTTTCTGTGGTTTTCCCAGGTGTTAGGTAAATGCCGGAGGATTATGTATCTCCACAGCCGAAAAAAAATATATTTAATCAGTTACAATGTTTAATTTCTCTACTTCCGCATAACCTATTACATTCACGACTTCAAATTAAAGATTCTGGTCATTATAAAAATAAAATAAACACAACGTAAATCAAACGCAACGTAACTTAATGGGTCCTAAATAATTTGAAATAATAAATTTTAATACTAGACGATTGCCGCGTGACAATACAGAGTTATGCTGTTTGGCATTAATTAAATCTAAAAATGAATTAAACAAATTAACTTTAGGACATTCATCATCCAATATAAGTTCCGGTATGTTGAAGTCACCAATGATTATAAAATTGTGTTGAACAAGAAACGGTAGACTTAAAAAAAGTCATATATAGAATTAAAACTAGATACATTTAGAGCTGGAGGAACATACGTAACAAAAACAAAGAATGGCCTGTTTTTTAATACAATTTTTGAACACACAATATCCACATTGACAGGAAGAATGCTGGAATACTCGGTAAGATTAACTTTAAACGATGTGATATTCTTGTTAATAAGTAAAAGAACACCACCGCCACGTGTGACTTGGCACCCATCGAAGTTACGATCAGATCTATATATGGTAAAAGTATCGTCGCATAATTCAGAATCCGAGACAATACTGTTTAACCAAGTTTCTGAAAAAGCGATTAAATCATAAGCCAATGAGGAACAAATAGAGTAGAGCAAGTCTATTTTATTGTTAATGCTTTGAACATTTTGATAAAAACAATTAAAATGGCTTGATAGGGAGGAACGACTATTATTCTGTAATTGCTATTGACCTAATATATTAGCTTTAAATTTTTTTAAACCCTCATTGTAGCTATTACATTTGGGGTCCCAAACTGTGTGGCAGACATCGATTTTGGTTTTATTAATGTCATTAAACCTGGAGCAGTTGATACATTTTTGTTCTGATGACTTGCCATCTTGAACTTTGTGATTGCCAGAGTATTTAGGACAAGTGAGTTTTTTGGTACATTTGTTGGAAAAATGATGGAAGCCACAACAATTATAGCATCGACGTAGATCAATAGCATCATATACAGGACAATAATCATATCCTATAAATAATTTATTGCATTCCATAATTTTATGATAACTACATTGATCAACTTGAACGAGACCCTGAAAGATGTCTTTTTTCTTTTTTAGAGGACATATATCAAGAATATCACATTTAAAATTAGCAACAAAGCAGGACTTATTTTGCTTAAGTAAATAATTTTTGAATTCATCTTTAGTCATATTTACAGTCATTTCGACAATTCTCAGTCGTGGATTTAAGACAGGCAATTGTTTAACATCATATTCTCCACCAAGATTAGAATTAATTAAATCACCAAATTTATGAGAGTTATCGCTTGTTACAATGACGCCACCATTAATTTTTTTTTGTATATTTGTTAAGGCGATATTAGCAGAAACAGGATCGACAGATCGTAGAAATGCGGATGTTGTTTTTGCAGATGATTGAACTTTGTTTTTTGGTCTCACAAGGATAGTAGGATCAGGCTTCTGGAGGACAGTAGCAAACGATGGCATGGAGTCCGGGTTTGTAGCAGCAGTGACAGGATCAGTTTTTAAAAGTTTGTTAAATTTACACTGGATAGTGTTTGTAAGTTCAGTTTTCATGAGGGACATAGTATCACATATAAGATTATTGAATTCATTTTCTAAATTATCGAAATATTTTTGCATTGCATCCGAATTACATTGGGCTGATAAGTTTGAAACATTGGAATTTATTTGATCAAAGTTTGAATTGACTTGATTGATTAAGGATTCAATATTTAACACTTTTGTTTGATCTGTAACTACACAGTTAGATTTACACGCTTGACACCAAAAGAACAAATTTTTATTCTTGTCGAGGAGTTTAAAGTCATCTTCAGTAAAATTAACACATGATGTGTGAAACCACTTACGGCAGGAACCTTCACAACCGACAAGATTGTCCGACTTTTTGCGCTTACATTTACCGCACTCTTCAGACATTGTTAAAATTTAAATCAAGCGTAAATAATAAGTATGAAAATAAAAAAATAAATTAGATAAAATGTTTTAGAAACACTGGAATTAAAAATTTAAAAGATCAGCTGTGAACTAGGATCACAAAAGTAAACAAATGTTTCTAATTAGTCCCGCCAATGTTTGTTCAGGGACACAGAGACACACAGGTTAAAATTGGTTAAGATAAATGATTTAAAATAAGTCATATTAAAACCAAGAAAACGTAAATAACTCACATATTGTTACACTTAGAGTTAAAAAAATAATTTAGTAGTAAATTAAATAAAAAGACGAATGTAATGATACACAACGCAATAAATAACTGGCACTAAAACCACTGTTAATTTGATGTTTTAAAGCAGACGAAATGCCTCGTTCTTACACTCAGTTACTATTCTTGACTATATATATATATATATATATATATATATATATATATATATATATATATATATATATATATATATAAAGATAACTACCGGAAAGCTAATAAAATAAGCTTTCAAGCAGACTATAATTCAATTCATTTGAGTAAAAATTGACGGCCTATATAAACGTTCTTGTCGTTTATTTACTTCAAAGTTAGTATTACTCAAATTGATGCTGCGCCGTCAATTTTTATTCAAATGACTATATATATAGTGTATGTTTAAATAAATAAATAAATAAATATATTAATAGAGTTATATTTATTATCAATCAGTGTTATATATTTCTAAAGAAATGACTATAATGAAACTATTTTGAAGAAAACAAATATTTTATTAATACGGTTGACTTATAATCTAAGTTGTAACAAAAAAACAGGAAAACTGCCTGGCAACTAAATGTTCGGACGAAACCAGTATTTAACGTTTTAGTTCCGAATAACATATCCGTTTGCGTTAATAACAGCCCCAATTCTTGATGGCATGGTTATAACAAGTTTTTAATATTTTTGCACTAAAAATAAATCTCAATTTTTTTTTTTGAATTTTCGAAATTGTAGAATTTTACTCATAAGTTGTGGATCATCCTCAAGCGCTGTTTCATCTTGTGCCAAAATGTCTCTATAACATTGAAGTCAGGATTGCTTGAGGCCAATCCATGACGACAATAATATGATTTGCAAACCATATTTTTGTTGATTTCGCTGTATGGTAAAATGCGCCATCCTGCTGAAAAATAAAATTGTTTTCTGGATACAGTTCTTAGATGGTACGAAATAGGTAATTTTTTTTAAATCCGTTGATATTTCTCTGAATTTACTGTTTCGTCAATGAAGTGCATAGTTCACAGTCGTTTTGCTGACATGCAGTGCCAAACCATCAGAACTTTTGTATATATATATATATATATATATATATATATATATATATATATATATATATATATATATATATATATATATATATATATATATATATATATATATATATATATATATATATATACGAGCCCTAACAACTATATGTTCGGACGGTTAGCATTTTATTATATATATATATACATACATACATATCTTCACGCTATATCCCAACAAATTGGGAAGCACAAACCCTAAAATCACTCATAAAACATTCACTCATAACACTCATCAATAATCAGCCCCCGTCAAACATTATCATCCAAACACACCACCCCCACTTCAAGCACATTCATAGCTTGCATACAAACTCATTTATTTATCACACACGAAAGCATTCTTACATAACAAACCCTCAATCACATCCATCCAATCACTCATATTCACTTATCATTCATATCTTTCTTCAACGTAGATAACACATGCATAAAACATCTCAAATTACCCGCGCTTACTCCTAACAACGAATCTAATGACAAATCTAACAACGAATCTACAAAGATTAGAAAAGATGAAAGTGATAGCCTGCAATTGTATATAAAAGACAAGTCCACACAATGCAGTAACTGAAAATGAAACAAAAAGAGAAGAAAGGAAGGGAGTGTCGCCCTGTGCTTGTTTTTGGAAGTGAATTCCACACAATTGCAGTTAAACACTCTACGCAAGAACTGAAAGCGAATAAAAGATAAGAAAGGAAGGGAGTGTCGCTCTACGCTTGTTTTTGAAAGTAAATTCCACACAATTGCAGTTAAACACTCAATGTATGATCAGAAAACGAATAAAAAAGATCAGAAACGAAGGAAGTGTCGACCCTGCGCTTGTTTTTGAAAGTGAATTTCGCACAATTGCAGTTAAACACTCTAATGAAAAAACTAAACAACAAAACTAAAATCAAAATTCCTGCACTTTTGAAATCATCAGATTCATTCCGCAATTAATCTTCGCCAAACGTTCCTATCTTGACACACCACTTTAGCTTCATCCACATTCATAATTCCTTTCATACAAGCACGTTTGTTTCTCGTACTCGGAAACTTACGTTCACGCAACAATCCTTCTATCATATTCATCCATTTATTCATAGGTCGCCCACGCAATCCTTCACCCTCAATTTCACCAACATATACCTGTTTCACTAATCTCTCATTCGACATACGTTCTACATGCCCAAACCATCTCAACTGACTTATACCTACTTTTCTAACAACATTCTTCTCAATTTCACACTCATCATACACCAATGTATTCCGGACACGATCTCTTCTAGTATAACCACACACACCCCGCAAATACCTCATTTCTACAGCAGTTATACGACGTTCATGTTTCTTCATCCACAGCCAACATTCACTGCCATACATCAATGAAGGCACTAAAACACCATTATACACACTCAATCGAGCATCTCTGGATACATTCACATTTCGAGCAAAGGTTCCCAGAGCATCCAATACCTTGCATCCCGCAGATACTCTTCTTTCAATCTCACAATCAATACGTCCATCTCTTGAAAACATACTACCCAAATATAAAAACTCATTCACTTGACCCAATCTCACACCATTCACCGAAACATTACAATCAGTCACCAAATCGCTCTTTTCAAACACTAACACTTTACATTTATCGACATTTAATAATAAATTTAAATATTTTCCTACTTCATTTATATTTAGAATCAGTCGTCTCAATTGCTCTTCAGATTCCCCCATAACAACCACATCATCCGCATACGCTAACGCAGGCACAACACTACCACCAATATGTACACCATCCACCCCATTGAACGCCGTTCGTAACAATACATCCATGTACAAATTAAAGAGCCACGGAGACATCCCACAACCTTGTTTCACGCCAATGTCTATACAAAACCAATCACTCAATCTACCATTAACTCTCACCGCAGCCTCACTACCTTCATACAGCGCACGAATTGCCCCCAACAAATTACCATTTATACCGTATTGTAGAAGTACATTCCATAATGTCTCGCGATGAACACTATCATATGCTTTTTTAAGATCGAGAAAGCCACAGAACACCTTTTTGTTCTTAGCAAGTGACTTCTCAACAATCATACGAAGAGAAAATAATTGATCCACACACCCTCTCTCGGGCAAAAAACCACCTTGCATATCACTTATCTTGGAAATGGTTAAGGTTCGTACCTTATGAATAATAATTTTTCCGTACAACTTCCCTACCACACTCAGCAAACTTATCGCACGGAAATTAGTACATTCACTCGAACTACCTTTGCCTTTAAATAAAGGACAAATTACAGCACATTTCCAATCATCAGGAGCCACACACCGTTTTAAACAAAATCTAAACAAATAAACTAACCAGTCAAATAACCTCTCACCTCCAAATTTCAACATCTCATTCGATGTACCATCCAAACCAGGAGACTTACCATTCTTCAGACGCATCAATGCAAAACTAACATCACTCTCATCTATATCCCAATCATCACCACTAACATTTTCACTACTATCATTCCCTCCATTTATGCTACCATATAAATCCCTAAAGTACTAACACCATCTATTCCTAACATCTGACTCATTCCACAATAACTCACCATCAGCACTTTTAATCGCTTACACTGCTCTTAAATTACCACCTCTCAATCTCTTCACACTCAACCAAAACATTCTTTTATTCATACTAAAATCATTTGTCAATCTTTCACTCATCAAGTCATCAAAACGCGCCTTACTTTCTCTCATAACAATTCTCTTAACACATTTATTTAACCTCTTGTATTCAAGTAAGCATTCATCTCGTAAACTTCCAGGTACATCTTTCACATTTAAAAAACGCAAATAAGCTCTCTTTTTTCCTCAATCGCTTCTTTTACTTCATCATTCCACCATGCATTCTTTGGACAAGAGCCTAATCTACTTTCACCACAAACTTCTTTTGCACAATTAAGAACTGTATCCTTAAATTTCAACCAAACATCATTTATGCTGCATTCAAAATTAAGCTCACATACAGGCAAAGATTCATTAATTTTCTCAACAAACCTATCTCTAAACATCTTCATTCTGCAGTACTTTGGATTTCACACGAAACATTTTTTCGGTATTTTTCACCCTCATCCGCCAACATTTACCCAGACGTATACGCGATACCACCAAATAATGGTCATTCGTACCCAATTCAGCACCACGCTTCACTCGCGTATCTATAACTAAACTTCTCAATCGTTCATCATACAAAATAAAATCAATTACACCTCGTCTATTCTTGCGCATATTCTCCCATGTATACAAATGAGCTAATTTATGTTTAAAAATAGAGTTGGCAACAAAGAGATTACGCTCCAAACAGAAAGAAACTATTTTCCAACCGTTTTCATTCTCTCTCACATCACCAAACTTACTCAAAACATTCCCAGACATGCTTCTCTAAAGTAAACTCCCACCCAACCATTTAAATCACCACATATGATAACTTTCTCACCTGGATCACACAAATCAATCACACTATCTAACAAATTCCAAAACCGATCTTTTTCGATATCATTTTCCGATTCAGTCGGGCCATAAATTGACGCAACGAAGATTCTATGAAAGCCTACCTTTAATCTCAACCAAAGAATTCTAGATGAAATACAATCATAATCCCTTGCAAACGGTTTCATTCTTTCACTAACAAGCACACCTACTCCATGCTTTGCACGTTCATTCTCAGCTACACCCGACCACAAGCAAAACATTTCAGCCACCTCTTCCTCACTACAGCCTTTCCTCTTAGTCTCACTTACACACAAAACATCTACATTATACACACGCATTACATTCATCAATTCATTTTCTTTACCAGTTATACCCCGAACATTCCACGTACCAAACTTACATTCATCATATTTTTTCCGTTTATTCCTCATTTAAACAAAAGATAGTAAAAGAAGGGTTCTCTCGGTAATAGAGTGGAACTTATTAAACTTATCCTTAACTATATATATATATATATATATATATATATATATATATATATATATATATATATATATATATATATATATATATTGACCCCTCTACAGGCACATGTTAACGTCATTTTTCGGACATGCGATGATGACTAAAATTTTTTTTTATTTTTTGCGATTAGTTTTAGAGGGGGAGAGCAACAAATTTCCGACTTTGCCAAAACAGCGGGCACCCTAATATATATATATATATATATATATATATATATATATATATATATATATATATATATATATGTCAAACCAGCCATCCCCCGCGTACATTTCGATTTTAGTCATAAAAGGTCTCAAAATTTTCCTTGGACTATCTATTTTTTGATGCCGTGTGGTGTTTTTTGAAATTCCAAAATGGCGGCCTAAAAATAGCCTATGTATCAGAAGCAGGCATAAAAAAATTCACTAATGTCCCAAAAAAATTCGCCAATAAGATGGGTAATTGATTTTAAACTTATTGCTTAAGAGTTTTTGAGTCACTAATTACGAATCTGTTATAAATTTCAGAATTTAAAAATGGCGGTTATAAAATGGCGACCACAAATATAAAAATACTTGAAAACTACAGAATTTATCTAAAATCTGTTACTCAGGGGTTTTTGGAGTCGCTGATTATGAATTCATTATCAAAATAAACCAAAATTCAAGTGAGGGTATATAGAGGAGGGGAGCACCCTGTATAAGAGAATGAATATTGATGAATCTGCAAATGAACTATGTCATAAATTAGAAATTTTGAAACCTCACTCTTTCATCGCCAAACAACAAACAGATTTTACCACAGAGAAAAATAAGAATTTAAAAGACGGTGAAGCAATTGTAATGTTTGATATTTCTAGAAAATTATGCTTACGTATGTCAAGATGTCTCACAAACATTTCACTTTAACAATGACCAATGTACTGTTTTTCCTGTAATTTACTATTATAAAGAAAATGGTGAGCTGAAGCATAAAACAAATGTATTTTTAACAGAAAGTTTAAAACACGATACTGCAGCTGTTTTTTCGGTGCAAACATTATTGATTCCAGAAATTAAGCAACAGGTAAAGAATCTTTCCAAAATAATTTACATGACAGACGGAGCAAAGCAGCACTTTAAAAACAAGTATCAAATTTCCAACCTTATCGAACATATGTATGAAGGATTTTGATATTATAGCTGAATGGTATTTTAGTGCAACTGCTAATGGAAAAAGTGCTTATGATGGTTCAAAAGAGAGGCTTATAAAGAAAGTTTCGTCGTAAAACCAGAAAATGCATTATTGACTAACAATTATTTTTAAGTGGGCAGAAAAACATTTTAAAAATATAAAGATTTGGTACTTTAATAAAGTGTACCATGACAAGATGAGAAGAAAATTGAACAAAAGATTTGAAAACGCTCAACCTGTACCCTGATTCTAATGGAATGGTTTGGATTCCCAATTAATTACAGTACGTCGGAGCAAAATTAAGGTAAACCTTATTCGCTTTCGAAACTGTAAAGAAAAAACTGCCTTTCTAAAGGCAAAATGATGTGCAATGTCCGATCGCGCAACCTCCTCGTGGTGCACATTGGGTAATACTAATGCCGGCGATAAAATTTCTGTTATTTTAGGATTTATCTTAAAAATACATCATTTCTGTTACAAATGGTTTGTGTAATGAAATGCAATATTGTTTGATTTATTTAAAAAAATGAGTGTAAACACGTAATTTTGTTGTCAATAATTGCATTCTTTAAACTTAATAACTAGAAAGGGATAAAATATTTTACAATTTCGATTATCACCTTTTTATTTTAAAATGTGATTGTCTATTCACTTTTTAAAAAAATAAATTTTTATTGTTACCCCTTCTTATGCAGGCTGCCCCCTCCTCAAAATACCCTTACTTGAATTTTGGTTTATTTTGATAATGTATTCATAATCAGCGACTCCAAAAACCCCTGAGTAACAGATTTTAGATAAATTCTGTAGTTTTCAAGTATTCTTATATTTGTAGTCGCCATTTTATAACCGCCATTTTGAAATTCTGAAATTTTTATAACAGATTCGTAATTAGTGACTCAAAAACTCTTAAGCAATAAGTTTAAAATCAATTACCCATCTTATTTGAGAATTTTTTTGGGACATTAGTGAATTTTTTTATGTCTGCTCCTGGTACATGGTCTATTTTTAGGCCGCCATTTTGGAATTTCAAAAAACACCACACGGCATTAAAAAATAGATAGTCCAAGGAAAATTTTGAGCTCTTTAGAGACCTTTTATGTCTAAAATTGAAATGTACGCGAGGGGTGGCTGTTTTGACAAATATTGCCCCATATATATACATACATGAAATACAATCATAATCCCTTGCAAATGGTTTCATTCTTTCACTAACAAGCACACCTACTCCATGCTTTGCACGTTCATTCTCAGCTACACCCGACCACAAGCAAAACATTCCATCCACCTTGGCAAAGGCAAAATATATATATATATATATATATATATATATATATATATATATATATATATATATATATATATATATATATATATATTTTATATGTTTATTTATAAGTAATGTTTAAGTTTTGTTTCAGTAGTATTATTTGTAAATTAATTTTTAAATAAGTTTCATTTATTATTTATATATATATATATATATATTTTATATGTTTATTTATAAGTAATGTTTAAGTTTTGTTTCAGTAGTATTATTTGTAAATTAATTTTTAAATAAGTTTCATTTATTATTTTTCTGTTATTAAATAATGACACTTTAATTTTCTTTTAACATAAATAGTTTTGAGTTGTTTTTGTGCCTTGAAATTCTACACACTTCCAGATCGAAGAAAAACGTTACAATTGGTGTCAGGTGTGGGGTTATTAAATAGTAAAGTGTGTAGTAAAAATAAATAAAATGGCGTCGTTCAGTTTAAAACTAAGTGAGTTAAAAGTTGTGGATCTCAAGAGAGAGTTGGAGGAGCGGGACTTGGACTCATCAGGTTTAAAAGCAACGTTACAACAGCGTCTTCGAAAGGCTGTAGAGGCGGCCAACGAAGATCCTGAGGAATCATAAAATGTTGCAAAAATTAAAACTAGAATTAACAGAAAATTCTAGAATTCTAAAGGAAGAATTAACAGAAAATTCTAGAATTCTAAAAGAAGATTTGGCAAAAAATTCTATAACATTGGAGCAGAAGTTGGAAGAAAGTTCTAGAACTCTAAAAGAAGAATGAGCAGGATCTGTGCAACAACAGTTAGAAGAGAATACCAGAAAATCTGAAGAACGTTCTAGAATTCTAAAAGAAGAATTGGCAGAAAATTCTAGAACATTAGAACAAGCATTTAAATATGCGATATGGAAAAGCTCACCTAGAACAAGTGTATCAAACACAATTAAGGAACCGATATCAGAAGTCGAATGAGAATCTCCAAAAATTTTAAGCTGACGTTGCTCGCTTGGTACGCCTCGCACATCCTACAGCTTCGGACAGCGTATTCGAGTGCTTAGCTATCCGAACGTTTATTTACGGAATCCGAGATGGCGAAATTCAGCAAGTGCTAAGATTGGCTCGATCAAAAACATTAGCCGATGCACTGTCTCATGCTTTAGAACAAGAAGCTGCAAAAGTAGCTTCGCGTAGCCAATCTAAAGTAGAAGAGAAGAGCAGTTACGATGAATCGCTACAGAAATACTTGGAGTTAAGAAGAGAATACGATGTTGGAATTGCGGTGAATTAGGAAACCCGCAAAGACCTTGCGGGAAGCTGCTTAAAAATAAAACTGACGCGGAGTCGGAAAACTAAGTCGGGTTGATGCGAGTGGACAGTCGTCGACTCGTATTCTGATAGCCCCACATTCCATCGGATATGTCGCCGCTCCTCATCATCAAGTCAACAGCATTTTCGTGGATGGTCTTGTTGACGGAAGGCCACTTAAAATATTTCTGGATACGGTTGCGACGAAAACAATAACAAAATCCGACTCAAGAAATAAGTTTGCACAGACACAACTATATCCGACTAAGTGGCGATTACGTACAGCAACTGGAGAACTAGCTACATCATCAGGAGAGTTAGATGTGACCATCAACATCGGGAACACCTCCCTCAAATATTGTGTGATGGTAGACGAAATCGAAGAAGACTTCATTCTTGGAATGGACGTTATGGAAAAATATGGTTTTAAACTGGACCTCAAGCACGGCGTAATAGTGGTAAATAATGAAGACCTCGTACTACATCCACAAGAGGACGGAGTTTCACGTGCTATAATAACCGAAGAAGTAGTACTTCCGGAGCGAAGTGAGACAATTGTGGAAGCACAACTTAAAGGAAAATTTTGTGCAGAAAATGTTACCATGTTGGAACCCGAAATAATTATGAAGAAACTGATCGTGGAGTGATGGTTGGAAAATCACTAGTAAAGGCCAGTAAGATAATACCAGTTAGAGTAATGAACATAAATAAGTATCCGGTTACAATTAAACAAGGCACTATCGTAGGGGAATGTTCATCCGTATCTTCGATTATTAGAACAATGGTAGCTCAGAAAACCCCAACTAGTAAGATTCAGGATGCTTTACACAATCAAATATCAACATCTTTTCACGGACTGACATCTGACGAGAAAATCAAAGCGCAGAACTTAATTAGAAAGTGTCAAGATATCTTTGAATATAACAAGAAATCCAAGGACAGAACGAACGCTGTCCAGCATAAGATCTATACTGGAGATGCAAGACCCATCCTTCAAGGAGTAAGACGATTACCACTGGCAAAGCGTGAAGAAGCTGAAAGGATAATTTAAGAAATGAAGAAAGAAGGCGTGATTGAACCTTCAAGTAGTCCATGGGCTTCATCAGTGATATTAGTGAAGAAAACGGATGGATCCACCCGATTCTGTGTAGATTACCGTCAACTTAACAACGTGACGAAAAAGGATACTTATCTACTTCCCCGAAAAGACGATACACTGACTGGGTCAAAAATATTTTCTACGTTGGACCTAACGAGCGGATACTGATAAGTTGACTTGGAACCGAAAGACCGTGAAAAGACAGCTTTTACCATCGGAACAGGATATTGGCAATTCACCTGCAACGCTCCTGCAACATTAGAACGACTTATGGAAACTATGTTAGCTGGGCTGTCAAGGAAAAGCTGTTTGGTGTGCCTCGATGATATTATTGTGGTTGGAAAAATGTTCGAGGATCACATAAAGAATTTGGAAGAAGGAAGAGGCAAATTTCAAGCTCAGCCCGAAGAATTGTCATCTGTTCCAGGAGAAAGTGCATTATCGCGGGCATGTGGTTTCTGATAAGGGAATTGCAATGGATGAAGGGAAAGTAAAAGCTGTAAAGGACTTGCCAGTAACAATGGACAAACATGAATTAAGAAGTGTCCTTGGTTTATGCACCTACCATTGGCGATACGTACAAGGATTTTCCAATATCGCCAAACCACTGACACGGCTTACTGAAAAAGGTAGAATATTTGTTTGGTAAAATGACTGTCAAACAGCATTTGAAAAAATGAAGGATTCTTTGACAACCGCGCCAGTCTTAAGTTATCCTCTTCCGGAAGGGAGATTCATTTTGGATACAGATGCCAGCAATGTTGGGATTGGTGGCGTCCTTTCCCAAGTACAAAGTGGTCGTGAAAAAGTTATTGCCTACTTCAATAAGACACTGTCTAAATCGGAAAGGGACTATTGCGTTACCAGAAAAGAGCTATTGGCAATTGTGAAGTCCACTAAGCATTTTTACAAATATTTATATGGCAAAAGATTCCTGACAAGAATTGATCATGCTGCCTTGAAATGGCTATTACAATTAAAGAATCCAGAAGGTCAGGTAGCCAGTTGGATCGGAAGGTTGCAGGAATATGATTTTATCATTGAACATCGAGTGGGAACAAGCCATCGTAACGGTCACGCGTTGTCTAGGAGGCCGTGTTCCGAAGAATGCAAGCATTGTTGCCAAGTAGAAGAGAAGCAAGCTGCTCCGTTAAGAACAACATGATAAATCGATGATAAATGGCAACCGGAAGAAATTCGGAAAGATCAGGAAAACGATCCGGATTTAAAAATTATAATTAAATGGAAGAAAAACGGGGAAAACCGATTTAGCAAGATTTTGCACTATACTCCCAAAATGTAAAATCGTACTTGGCGCAATGGGACTTTTTAATAATTGAAGAGGGTCTCGTAAAACGTGTATTGGAGAATTCGGAAGGTACTGAGCAGAGAACTCAGTTACTAATCCCTAAGAACAGTGTACCTGAAGTATTGAAAGAAATCCACGACGGATCTGCTGGAGGACATCTTGGAGTCAACACTACTTCTGGGAAGTTGCGAGAACGATTTTACTGGCTAAATTGTAAAGAAGATGAAATACGTAGTTTTCGCTGCAAGTAATGGGCCACATAGGAAACGAAGAGCTCCAATGAGGCAGTACAACCCATTTTAACGCATTGAAATCGACGTGGCTAGACCATTTCCAGAAACTGATGATGGCAACAAGTATATAATAGTAGTCATGGACTATTTCAGCAAGTGTGTTGAAGCTTACACTCTGACCAACCAGGAGGCAATCACCGTCGCTGAAGTATTGGTGAAAGAATGTATATGTTGATTTAGAGTACCGCGAGAAATACACTCCGATCAGGGAAGAAATTTCGAGTCTGTCTTGTTTCAAGATATCTGCAAAATATTGGGCATTCATAAGACAAGAAGGCGCGATGGCCGAGCGTGTTAAGGCATATCTCTTAACATACTGTGACGTCATCCGAACCAAGGTTCGTCAGTTCGAATCCGCCTGTCGACAAAGTATGATTTGTCGTTAAATATAAAAACAATACAGTTACTTGTATTAATCATACTCGGGCGCTATAAGCTAGTCACTTATACACATGCCTTAAAAAAGTAACATCGACTACGGAAACCGGCAGTACGGCAGCGTAAAAACTGCGGCTCGGTGTGCCCGGTAGGCCCTGGCCCGATTTGGGCTGTAGCGCCATTGAAGAAGAAGAAGATAAGACAAGAACTACTGCATTACATCCGCAGTCGGACGGCATGGTTGAGTGATAGAATAGAACGATCAACAGATAGTTGTCTCAAAAGTTGTCTCTAACCACTAAAGAAACTGGGATCGTCATCTGCATATGTTTTTTTTGGCATATCGTTCATCTATGCATGAAACAAGAGGATAACACCTGCAAATATCGTATTCGGACGTGAGATGCTGTTACCGTATGATTTGAATTTTGTTTTAAACCCGGAGAAGATCTAGCTGGGGAAGATTACGTCACCGATTTACGAAAGAATGAACGACATTCACAAACAAGTTCGTTTAAACATTCAAACTTCAAGCAACAAAATGAAAGATCATTATGGCATCAGGGCAGAAAAGGGAGGATATGAATCTGTCGGTATGGTTATATAATCCACAGAAGCGTCGTGGTCTATCACCGAAGTTACAAACATGCTGGGAGGAACCCTATGAAGTGATAAAGAGGATAAATGAGTTTATCTACCGTATTAGGAAAATACCGACTGGGAAGCCGCGAGTAGTCCATTTTAATCGATTACCCCTTTTTTCTGGAAATAACCATGAAGCTAATGATGTTTGTGCAGCAAATGTTTACTGCTTTCAAGAACATGAACCTGAATTCACATTTGAAGGTTTCATGAAGAAATATTCCACTGATCATAAAGCACGGTACGGCGTGATAAAAGAACATCGAGATCTGTTATTGGTTCCTTTGGAGTATTCCAATGCCCACTGTGTGGCGGAAGACTTAAACATGTTCCGAGGAATTGCTATAGTATTTAAAAAGAAATTTGGACGGCTACAAGAACTGGTCAATCAACATCCATCTGTTGGAAGAACACTACAACTGCGAGACAACTCGGAACACTCACGGTACCTTTACTTTTTAGTCACCAAGTCACGATCATCTCAGAAGCCCACCTATCGCACATTATGGGAGTCACTGGCCGATTTGCGAGAACATCTTTTAAATAACGACATTATGAAGCTGGCAGTACCAAAATTGGGTTATGGACTAGATGGGTTGGAGTGGAGAATAATTAGGAATATGTTAGAAATTCTCTTCCACCGCACAGGAATTGAAATTCTTGTCTGCAGCTTTGACCCCAAAGGAACAACAAAATTAGATCGCACTGTGGATTATTACTTCTTTAGGACATCAGGATGCATCAAGAGTTCTACTTGCAAATTGCGTCATAACTTCTATGCAACCCGTCAACATCTGTTCCGAGATGAAACAATTTTAAGGAGGAGGCAGTGTAACGAATATAAAACTAATCAGTCGAGAACGTTCTAGATTCTTCTCAAGAACCGAGAGCATCCCAGAAAACTTCTCGGGAACAAGAGCATTGCAGCGAGACCATCCAGATGAATACATGTCTGGGCATGCGGTTGGAGAGGGATATTCTGTAAGTTCTGGAATCTTCGAGAAGTCGGACGGCAACATAAAAGCGCGAGCAGACGGCTGGATTTAGTTAGTTGACAGTTGACTTTGTACAGAGTTACATAAATATCGTGAATATAAATAATAGCGTGACACATAATATTAGTCTCTGTTTATTTAGAAATAGCGTTTAAGTTTTGTTCCAGTAGTATTATTTGTTAATTAATTTTTAAATAAGTTTCATTTATTATTTTTCTGTTATTAAATAAAGACACTTTAATTTTCGTTTAACATAAATACTTGTGAGTTATTTTTGTGCCTTGAAATTCTACACACTTCCAGAAAGACGAAAAACGTTACACTACTTATATAATTCGTTGTGAAAAAACAGCTTGAGCTGAACCCCGCTTTTCGATCTCTTTGATCAATTTTATTATTATTAATACTTACTGGTATAGTTTTCTATATTTCTATAGCAGTTCATCGTTACTTTTTAAATAATTTATAAGCAGGCAATACAACGAAATGGAAAATATTATCCTTTTAAGTAGTTTTTTTACATAAAATATTTATTACTATAAATTGATTTTATGGCAGGTTTTATTAGTAAATATACACTTGCTACTATTAGAACAAATTTACATCTAGGGTACAATACTTTTTTATTAAATACAATATACTATAAGCAAATATCACAAAACACATTTGACAGTGGTAAAATTACAGTGTCGCAATGACAGTGGAGGTCTCGTTCTGGAGGGCCCAGTCAGGTATATCGCCCTGTTCGTAGAACAAGCGTCCATATGAAGGGAACAGAGCCATGTAAATTAACCATGCAAATATCTTTAATAAAACGCCACCTTTCATCTGAAATTATCATGTGCAATTAAATAAAACATTTTTAAAATCAAATATCTCAAAACTGATGAAATGTAAGTTAGCGACTTCTTGCAGGGATATGACAATATTTGAATGAAAATTTAACTGATAATAGGTATCTGTAGTTTTAAAAAATTAAATAATATAACTGAATAAATTTGATAAATTTTACTTCAATTTGTAACGGTGAGCCATCTACCGGCTGCCCACTATCACCATTATCCGGGGTTGTTCATATCAGTACAATTCTACTGATATCAGTACCACTGACAAAATATTAGTACGTCAATACTACACTTTCCATTATCAGTACAAATTATATACTATATTTTAAGTGTCACTTCTAGTAATAACTAATGAATCTACAGGTTGCCCGTTTCTTGAGCCTAACGATTGGAATCTCGGAAACCATAAAAGATACGAAGTAGGTTAAATTGAGGCAAAGTTGTCGCATTTTTAGGCCACTTTAATGATGTTTTTTTTTCCGAAAATATATATAGGTGACTAGATAAAGCGAAAATTAAAATTTTGGCCTATTTAGTTTTTCACTTATAACTTTTTTGTATGAATTAGTTCAAGTTTCTAATTTGCACTTTCTGCAATCACTTCTTTACGCAGAACTTTCAGCCCTCCTCAAAATTTCTATAGTGTACCCTTTTCGAGAAATTAATACAAACTTTAATTTTTCTTATGGAACTAAAAGCTGTCTTTAATACTATTAAATTGAGATTTTTTTTCTGTTTCCAACGATATAAAACACATGTATATTAAAATGGAAATTAACTAAAAAAAATACAAAATTATTGGTTGGATTAATCAATATTCATGAAATTCACTTAAAATTACATTGGTTGTTTATGTCATATTATATTAAATATTTGAATATTCCACCTTCAACCTCCAAACATAGTTCTATTGGTTTCCTTAAATTTAAAATTGCTCGTGTAATATCCCTTCTCCTTATTTTATGCCTTTGGGTGTTAACAATATTTCCGCGCAACTCATTAATGTTGGCAGGAAAAGTTTTATATATATAATTTTTCATAGTTCCCATAAAGAAATAATCCGAAGGTGACCGTGCTGGCCAGCGTACATCACCACTATTTGGAATGACTTTGTTGGAAAACATTTACGACAAATTCTCTCGTACCCGTCTTGCGTTATGAGGCAGCGTGTCTTTTTGAAACCACAAATAATTCAAACGATTAAGACAAATATTATTGTCGACGTACTCTGTGAGAAACGTCTTCAGAAAATTCAAGTAACCGTCGGCAATCAAATCGTCTTCGTAAATGTATGGGCCCATGATTGTGTCTTCCAATAAATCAATCAACAAGTTTAGTTCAAATCGCATTTCTGGTCACCTTTCTTGATTTTCACGTGCATTTTCAATGGAACAAATTTGTTCATTGTATAAACATTCCCGAATTGGTGAATTTACACTGATCAGACAATATCACATTAATAAGAAAATCTGTTTTTTCTCACAACTGGTTCTCGAGAAACCTACAGAAAACTAACCGTCGACCATAATCTCTTGGATAAAGAACCTGATTAAAGTGAATTTTGAATGGCCGATATTTATACTTTTTGAGAGTCTTCCACATCAGTTGATGCGATGGGTTTACTTTCGCTGCAATTTCTTATGTAGAAGCAGGATGATTATCTTGAACCTAATAAGTACTTTAATTTTAAATATTAGTTATTATGAAAATTATGTGAATTTTACTATTAGTATATTCACATTTCTCGCTTTGAAGATGCTGATATAATTTTACTTAATGTAGTATACTTGTAGATCTCACTATCGTGTTATTTATTAACTGTCAGTGTATCAGTACAAATAAAAACATGGCTGATAGATATAACTACAGGAAATTACCTTTTGTTTTACTTAATTATGGACAGCTAAGTGGGAAAAGTAATAATCGTTTCTAAACATAGCAATAATAATATGATTATAAATAATGTCGCCAAATTTATTAAATATTGGTCAGTGTCAGTACATTTCCAGCTTAAATCAATACATTGGCAACACTGATTTCAGTACAATCAAATTTTTCATCGAAGCATCCTGCCGTTACCATCACCACTACACATACTGTTAGCGGCACGGGTTGACAAGAAAGTTAAGATGTGGATGCGTGGAAAATGTCTAAAAACCTGGTGCGATATAAAATAGCATTCTTATTACTTACCTTTTAATTTTGTTAATATTACTAAAATACATTTGTTAGTGTTTCACTTAATCATCGGTTCCAAGAACCCTTCCATCACAAACTTGCTGCCCACTATACCTGATTGTTAGTGAAACAAAAATACGTGTGAAAATTATCCGGAAAGTGAACACGAAACGTAGTGTCCGTCAGTTAGAACCAACAGCTCCGGTAGTGTTAAGCACTGAACAGTATCAATCGCTGCTTACACAGATAACGGCATCAGCTGCAAGAGTAAGTGCAAAAACAGAGACGATATTTGCACTCACAACGGTCTCGAACTCTGGGGACTTCGCGAAGTATAACACGAGATTCAACGGTAAAACAATTGCTGATGTAGATGCGTTTCTGGGGGGCAATGGAGTCATTTCAAATAAAAAATATATTGTAGCGCTGATCTTATTTCATCCCGACGCGCTCGTCCGTGTCGCCGCAAGTCTTCGCGGTTGGTCGCCTGACCGCTCGCACATCCGAGCAGGCAGTCGAGGATTGCGATGCAACGTACGCAATTGTTTTGTACATATATATTTACTTAAGCTGACGAGAGATTGTTTTTTGTTTAAACTAAATGAAACTTAAAATAAATTTATCCATGCTATAAATTGGCGCCTAAACGTGAGGCCAAAAGTGACAAATTAACATTAAAAATAGTGTGAGTGTAAGGAAAGTGTATGAGCAGTAAAAGTGCGAAGAAAAGAGACCGCACAGGATTACGTCGAGACAAAATGCCGAACGAACCAAAAATCATTGCTATGTCGGACGAGCAATTAAACCAGTTAATTGCAAGTTTAAGACAAACCCATGTAGAGAGACTGTCTACCGCAGAAGTAGGAAATTTTGTGAAATGCAGCGCGCGATTCGATGCAACACCGAATTCAGACGTTGGAGCATTCGTAAACGCAGTTGATGTGTACAAAGACTGTGCGAATGTTTCTAATGACAACGCGTTACGAGGTTTACCTATGCTACTTGACGGTATCGCAGCAACGTGGTGGCAAGGTATAAAGAAGGGTATAAAAACTTGGAATGAAGCAACTCAGGCATTGCGAGACGCATATGGCAGAAAAAAGCCTGCTTTTCAGATCTACCGAGAACTGTTCGCGATGGAACAAGATTCAAATACGACTACCGATATATTCGTATGTCATGCACGGTCGTTACTGGCAGATATACCAGACGAATTAACAGAAAAAGTTGAAATAGACATGGTGTACGGATTGTTAAATCGTCGAATTAGGAAGTGCGTGCTACGTGACAGGATAGGTACATTCCAGGAACTGCTAGAAGCTGCCCGTGAAGTTGAACAGGCGATAAGCGAATCAAAATTTTTCGTTAACTGTAAAAACACTGATAGAGCAGAAGAAAGCAAAAAGGGGAATCCATTTAAACAAGAGAGACCTCGGTGTGCATTCTGTAAAAAGTTTGGTCACGTGATCGATGAATGTCGAAACAAGATAAAACAGTTCCGAGTTCTAATGTAAAGGCAAGTACTTCAGTAGAAGAAAAAACTAAACTTTCATCTAATATTGTATGTTACGGTTGTGGCAACCCGGGAGTAATACGGTCGAAATGCACAAACTGTAATAAAGCAAAAATGAAAACTGTAAAGATTGATGTAGATACGATCGAGTTTTGTCAGGCGTTATTAAAAATCGACAAACGTCCCAGACCAATTATTCTAATTACAATCATGGGATCAAAAGGAATTGCGTGTGCTGACTCAGGTGCACAAGCTAGCATAGCGGGTCATTCATTATATACGCTTATTGAAAAAAAAAGGATGTACATTCACTAATGAGACAATTCAAATCTCTTATACTGATGGAAATCTCAAGACAGAAAATATCAAGAAAACTGAGATTTTAATTGAAGTTGGGGATAAAGCTATACCAACGGTTTTACTCGCTTTTCGAAACTTGAAGAATAACAAAACATTACTTGGTATAGACTTCTTGGAAGATTCAAGTATCATTCTGGACCCGAGTCAGAGAAGTTGGTACTTTAAAGAGAATCCCGACGAACGATTTTTTTATGAGGACCAAGAGAGAAATTGCGAAGTCGCACCAGTTAGTGAAGTAGAGGTAAACGAGTTAGCTCTTCGAGAACAAGAAGGAAGACAACTTTCCGAGGAAGAACGTACACGACTCAACATCTTATTAACCGAGCATAGTGAAACCTTCGAAGTAGGGGGAGAACCGACAAATTATGCAGAACATGTAATTGAGACTGGAGAACATGAACCAAACTACGTACCTCCTTACAAGTTATCTGCGTATAAGAAAGAACAATTAGAAAAGGATCTACGTCACATTATGGAAGATACCGCCACCAAATAGATGGAAAATTTCATCTCAGGTATCACCCCGTTCCTGCGTACTTTTACGACAGCGTTGTATGAAGCCCGTGAAAATATTGAACAACAGCAAGATGTTCGGGAAAAAGAAGCCGACCAACATCGTCGACCTGCTACTGAATATGAACCTGGCGAAAGAGTTTTACTCAAGACACACATCCTTAGTAAGGCAGCCCACGGTTTTAGTACGAAGTTAGCTCCGCGAAGGGATGAGCCATACGTTATAAAAGAGAAAGTGACGCCGACTACCTATCAGTTGGAAGATATCCATGGACAGCCGGTGGGAAAATTCCACAGTACTGACATTTCTAAGTTTCAGACTAATGAAGATGATGTTACGCCAACACCTTTGTTATCCAAGCGGAAAAGAGGAAGACCGAGGAAGACCCAAGAATATGAGGTTGCAGATCCTGGTTCGCATACGAGGACGACTATGCAAACCAGAGGGGGAGGATGTAGCGCTGATCTTATTTCATTCCGACGCGCTCGTCCGTGTCGCCGCAAGTCTTCGCGGTTGGTCGCCTGACCGCTCGCATATCCGAGCAGGCAGTCGAGGATTGCGATGCAACGTGCGCAATTGTTTTGTACATATATATTTACATATGTCACTGAATTGTCATTGTTCGTTTTGAATGTTTAATTTAACTTTTGGTTTCGAACCTTCTAATTTATTTGTAGTGTGAAGTTTATTTTATTTCATTAAATAGTTAAGCTGACGAGAGATTGTTTTTTGTTTAAACTAAATGAAACTTAAAATAAATTTATCCATGCTACAATATTTAATTTTTTCTGCAATGTTGCTCTATTTTTAATAAATATTCACGGCTGCGAATTTGTGATGTACTGTATTTATACACATATAGTGATAATTTTCAGTCATACATTCACAAGTGCTGTGCTTGAAACGTCAAACACCAGTGTTCTAACCTACAAGAAATTGTTGCTAGTATGTACAAATATGAAAAAAATACTAACATCTAATTTATAACACTATTGCTTCCACTGTACCTTACCGCCTGTATCTCCCACTCTCGTTTTCATGAGAATTTCACCCTTTTAATATATTACTTAACAGGTTGAAAAAACGAAAAGGTCAGAAATTATTTAAAATTGGCTAATGTATCGCGGTATATTAAGTTTCTCGAGAAAAAAAAATTAATAAAATTTATTTATTTTTTCACATTTTTTGACATTTAATAATGAATTAACTAAACAAAAATATGTAGCGTGGTTAAACATAACAACTGAATCCCGCAGCCGCAGCCCGGACGCGTTTAAACAAAACGACGCTACAAATATTATGATTTGTTTATTTGTTACTTTCATAGCACGCTGACTCCTATGTGATTTGAATTAAATTATTATGTCAATTTAATGTGTATTTTTGTCAAAAGAATTGTAATGTAAATGAAACTTTATAGTAAAATAAAGACAAAAAGTCAATTACGATGTGGAACTGTGTCTTAATAAATAAGAAAAATAGGAAAACAAAATTTCCATCACTTGTCACAAATTCCAAAATTTTTACAGCACGTTTGAATCAACTTATCAGGTCATCATCAAACGGCTGGTCAGTTCAGCTTTAACCATAGACGCGTTTCGTCCTTTAGGAACTCATCAGTATGGTGTGATCAACTATCCAACTAGACCAACTAGGGACTAGTGAACTGTGATATTTTTACAAGCTGAACTGACTGATGTTAAAGTAACTACGCCGGTAGACAAGACATGAGAGCTAAGGAGCAACCCGTGGTGCCATCTACCGACAGAATCGAAAACTGCATGACAGCAATTTAAATAAAATAAAGACAAAAAGTCAATTACGATGTGGAACTGTGTCTTAATAAATAAGAAAAATAGGAAAACAAAATTTCCATCAGTTGTCACAAATTCCAAAATTTTTACAGCAAGTTTGAATCAACTTATCAGGTCATTATCAAACGGCTGGTCAGTTCAGCTTTAACCCTAGACGCGTTTCGTCCTTTAGGGACTCATCAGTATGGTGTGATCAACTATCCAACTAGACCAACTAGGGACTAGTGAACTGTGATATTTTTACAAGCTGAACTGACTGATGTTAAAGTAACTACGCCGGTAGACAAGACATGAGAGCTAAGGAGCAACCCGTGGTGCCATCTACCGACAGAATCGCAAACTGCATGACAGCAATTTAAATAAAATAAAGACAAAAAGTCAATTACGATGTGGAAGTGTGTCTTAATAAATAAGAAAAATAGGAAAACAAAATTTCCATCACTTGTCACAAATTCCAAAATTTTTACAGCACGTTTGAATCAACTTATCAAGTCATCATCAAACGGCTGGTCAGTTCAGCTTTAACCATAGACGCGTTTCGTCCTTTAGGGACTCATCAGTATGGTGTGAGAAAAATTTTGGAATTTGTGACAAGTGATGGAAATTTTGTTTTCCTATTTTTCTTATTTATTAAGACACACTTCCACATCGTAATTGACTTTTTGTCTTTATTTAATTTAAATTGCTGTCATGCAGTTTGCGATTCTGTCGGTAGATGGCACCACAGGTTGCTCCTTAGCTCTCATGTCTTGTCTACCGGCGTAGTTACTTTAACATCAGTCAGTTCAGCTTGTAAAAATATCACAGTTCACTAGTCCCTAGTTGGTCTAGTTGGATAGTTGATCACACCATACTGATGAGTCCCTAAAGGACGAAACGCGTCTATGGTTAAAGCTGAACTGACCAGCCGTTTGATGATGACCTGATAAGTTGATTCAAACGTGCTGTAAAAATTTTGGAATTTGTGACAAGTGATGGAAATTTTGTTTTCCTATTTTTCTTATTTATTAAGACACAGTTCCACATCGTAATTGACTTTTTGTCTTTATTTTATTTAAATTCCTGTCATGCAGTTTGCGATTCTGTCGGTAGATGGCACCACGGGTTGCTCCTTAGCTCTCATGTCTTGTCTACCGGCGTAGTTACTTTAACATCAGTCAGTTCAGCTTGTAAAAATATCACAGTTCACTAGTCCCTAGTTGGTCTAGTTGGATAGTTGATCACATCATACTGATGAGTCCCTAAAGGACGAAACGCGTCTATGGTTAAAGCTGAACTGACCAGCCGTTTGATGATGACCTGATAAGTTGATTCAAACGTGCTGTAAAAATTTTGGAATTTGTGACAAGTGATGGAAATTTTGTTTTCCTATTTTTCTTATTTAAACTTTATAGTCATAGAATTCAGAACAAAATACTGAATCGAACAAGCAAATTAAAAAAAATAGACAGATAAGAAAGCTCCACCCGTATTTTGAGAAACACTAGTCAAAAAAAATGTTCTGTAATTGATTTACAAAATGGTATTTCTTTGCTAATTTAATCAACCTTGTAGCTCTTATAGTTCTCGAGATAGCAATATATATATATATATATATATATATATATATATATATATATATATATATATATATATATATATATATATATCAAAAAAATAAAATATATTAATTTTGTCAATTTTGAACGAGTGAATAAAGCTCGATTCATGGAATTTGATGAAATATTTATCCTTGGGTTTGATTTCCAGATTAGGTTGATTTTAATGGTGAATTGGATTGAATCATATATCATTGTTAATCAGTGAAACTATTCTTGATTAACGATTTATAAATTCGATTGTAATACTATGTAAATATAATTTTTCCGATCGGTGTGTTTTGTGTCCACAAAGTGCATTATTCCGGTATTATAGTGTTGTTGCTAGGCTATGAGAAATAACAGTCCGAGAGTAAATTTGCCGGCCATTATCAAAGTTTTCCCATATAGTATGCTTGTGAAAATAAATAAGCAAACCATGGTTAAGCTATCAGAAGATATTTTTATCAAAACAACGCAATAATTTTTGGTCTGATTGGTTATCTGACGTTTATAAATAAAATATAAAATAACTAATTATTGAGTATAAACCGATCTAAAAGAAAGTATGTATAACATGTAGGAAAAGGTGTCTTCCCGGACTTGTGGTGGTTGTTAGACTCTTCTACGGTTTGTTCCACAATTTCTCACCATCATCCGGTAATATAGCACATTTCCTACTAGTTACACAATATATTATTTATTACTTATATAAAATATAATTTTCGTAGATAGCAAAAAATGGACACTACCCAAAATACCATACTTACTAAGTCTGTTGTGCGAATATTAGCGGTCTCCACGACGATAGCGTTGGTTGGAGTTCCCACCGGCAAGAGAAAAGAACAGGAACACATCACAGCCCCAATCAGCGTGAATTGTATCGGATGGACATTCATAGCTAATGACTGAAACAATCATTCGATATTATCAGTAGAGCTGGGCAATATTTAAATACTTTTATATTTAAGTACATGTTTAAGTAATTTCCTAGTACCTACTTGAAAATTCAGTTCAAAATACATTAATTTCAGGTTGTGTATGTGAAATATCTACTTGTATTTAAGTAAATTATAGATACTTAGTACTTTTTAGTTATATAAGTACTTTTTAGGTGGATTACTTATGTATTTTTGTAAGAATAATTTGTTTGTTGTTAGACTATCATAGTTGATAATGCGCAATATTATACAATTTTTTTTTTGCAAATCGTTCTCCATTTATTTTGTTTTTGTGGAATCTGTCACGTGTATTCATCTGCACTGCAAAGCTATGAGGGAGATTTTGGAGTAGATGTTCCTATTAACTTTTTGGAAGATGTATCTATCGTTTAGAAGTAGGAATGTCGAACGTAGTGAACAATGTAGCAGATAACTTAAAGGAGTTTGAAATAAGTCACACACAGGCAAATACGCAATATTGTATCAACACAAATATCCAAAGTTTGTTATGAAATCCTTGTAGGTAAAAAATACTAGGCAGTATAGTTGAATAGTAATTTTCTTATACAGGATCATCTAAGGCAAACAGAGTTAAATTTTGAATGCTATTTTAAAACTAAATAATATGACATACATATAAAGAGTCTGCCCACAAGATGGGATTAAACAAAATAACTGCACATGCCTAATTCACAAGAAATATTTTAATATTTGCAAAGTCGTACTTTTCTGATAAAAAATCTTCTTCTTTAATATCAACACAATTTAATATCCCTTCAATTTCTATAGTAGAGGAGAAAAGCAGGAAACAGAGAAAATTGGTGACAAATACAGGAGATCTTTTTCCAAAAGTGGGTCTAATAACCTAACGCACTACTCTAATTATGTCTACTTGGTATAAATCAATTGAATGAGTATAACATAAACTTATTTATTATTTAATGGGGTAATAGCTCAGTGGTATAAAGTCGGCCTATGAATCCAAAGAACTTTGGTTCGATCTCCACAGCCGACAAAAAAAATTCACCAATTTAAAATTATCCCTGTGACTCCCCCACCACTAACATCTTTGGGGGCCGTGATTTGACGACTGGTAATCGCACTTCACGCGCATAAATATATCACTTACCGAAATCTGCTTCAGCAGAGTGCCACACCCTGTAATGGGTAAAAGGCCTGATGATATATTTATTTTATTTTATTTATTATTTATTTTTATCTAGATCTCTAAATTTATTCAGTTTGTATTTGAATTATTATGAATACAGATTTATTGTTATTATCATATTTATTAAAATATAAAATTGTAAAATACGCATTTACGTGATTAGTTTTCAAACTATTTTTAAGTCAAACCCATGTTATTTGTCTTTGATTTATGATAACTCAAAACCGTTTTAACACTGTGTGCATGGCGTTATAAGCACTTAAATCTGATTCTAAACAAATTATTTTTCTGTGCTGATTTCACGCCATCTGCCACCAGGATATATGTAAAATATATTTATAAAAATTACACTATTCTATTATATATATATATATTATATTACATTTTCATAATACTTATTCACATTCATGTTTTTAAGTACTTTGTAATAAAAACTGATTGAAAAAATAATATTATTTAAATTTTAATTATTATACGAGTATATACTACACAAAACCATGATATTTGTTTTTAAATTTACATTATTTTTATCTGTGTTTATATATAACATTTCTTATGTACACCTGTTATGTAAATTTTGTTCAGTATGCAATATTTTTGTTTCCTTTAAATTCAAATTATGTTTTGCCGTTTTGCTGTATTCAGTTACTGCACAATTTTCCATTGGTTTATTTTCATTGTTGCAATTCCTCTTATAGTCGTCCAATCTTGTTTGTAAATGAGTCATTCTACGTGAAATTGGCCAAACAAATTTCGATCCTCTCCGATTTGTGTTATAATACATATACTTATTCATTTTCATCTAAAACTAATTAGGAAGTTCCTTATTTGGCTTATTTTACCATGTTTTCATTTTTATTCTATATATTCATATATGACCATTTTTCCAATCCAGCCCAAAGCATTTGAAAAAAAAAATTGTACCAATCATTCAAATTAAAACAAGTTTATGATTTTCTGAAAGAGCTGACTTTAGACTGTTCAGTTCAGCGAACGGGACCGATTTCTATCATAACTGTGGAGAATTATGTGGGAAAATGTAAAAATACCGCTTTCATTTCAAAAATCTATTTCAGAAATACGTGATCTCAGATTTTGCTGAAATTTCCCAAATTGTAGAGTAAAGCCTTGTTTCCACATCTTAACATAGTCTTAGTTTTAGTTATTCGACATAACCTTGAGAGTTTGTCATATGTGAATACGGCTGCGCGTTCACAGCTACTGTTTTAGTCTTAGTCTTTGTCTATGTCGCTGCGCATAAACACAAAGTTTGCAGACTTCTTACTTTAGACATAGCCGTTAATAAATTAATTAAACTAGGGCGCGATGGCCGAGCGTGTTAATGCACATCTCTTAACATGCTGTGACGTCATCCGAACCAAGGTTCGTCAGTTCGAATCCGCCTGTCGACTAAGTATGATTTGTCGTTAAAATAAAAAATACAGTTACTTGTATTAATCATACTCGGGCGCTATAAGCTAGTCACTTATACATATGCCTTAAAAGTAAGTAACATCGACTCAGAAAACCGGCAGTACGGCAGCGTAAAAACTGCGGCTCGGTGTGCCCGGTAGGCCCAGGCCCGATTTGGGCTGTAGTGCCATTAAAGAAGAAGAAGAAGTGCTTCATTTTAATAGTAATTACTGTTCCTCATTAATAATTTTATATAATTTTTAAAGTATTTCAAATAGTTTTATACAATTATTTTCTCATTTAAGTGCACAAACCTTTACTAGAATAATCAATTAAGGTTATGTTTATGTTAAGAGCTGGATATGGCTGGAATTTTTCCGACATAAACAGAAACAAAAAAACAAAAACAAAGACTAAAACAGAGACTATGTTAAGATGTGTAAACAGAGCTTAAGAGGGTAATGTATCTAGGCTGCGCGCAGCATAAACATGTTTTAGAATGGGAGATGAAATTTGGATTAAATATGATCAGAACAACTTCATTATTTTTTAGTTTGTAGACAAAGATTGAATCTAGGTCTCTTATTTGTTGAAATTTTAGTTTAGTATTCATTTTATTTTTATAATGTTATAAACTTATGTAAGTTCACATAAATGTTACTCAATAAATGAATAAAAATTTCAAATTTTTACACAAAAGCAACATAGACTGTACTTTTATCTTTAAAATAAGCCCTTGTTTGCGAAAATATATTTATATTTAATACCAATTTTAACCCCCCAACAAAACATTATTTACATGAAAATCCGGCTCTAGTAGATGGCGCGAGCTACAGCTACTAGTGGTATAAACTGAAACTAACATTAGGCTCCTCCCTTGGTCTTCCCTATGTAGACGTATGTACAAAAATATATGTTATATGCATTTCTTTGAATTTATTTTATTTCTAAAATAATAAAATGGGTAGCCGAAAAGGCAATAAGTCTAGGTAAACTTTACATGTCGGTAGAAGAAAGTGTAGTATTCTACGAAAATATAATAAGTATAACTAATATTATATTATTAACATATGAATTTACAGTACTTAACTTATTTCGAATCTAAATTGGAATACTATATTTCATATTTATTATAGAATATTCTTAAAATATGTATACATTTTAAGTGGCGAAATATAAGAGCTACGAAATCGGTTAAATTAGCAAACAGTTTCAATTTTATAAGACTACTTTAATGAACGAAATAATTTTTTTAAACCAGTTGTTCTCAAAATTCAAGGTGCATCAGTCGTAGTTTCAATGGGAATCTTTTTTTTTCTATGGTTTATTTGATTCATTATTATATTATTTTTATCTCAACAAATACAATACTAAATTCAGTACGTTATGAAACAAATTAATATTAAAATTTATTTGATAGTTGTATTGATATTTAATCATAATACCAAAATATTATAATTTGTTCATTTGTTTCTTTTATAACACGCTGAATTATGTGCGATTTAAATTAAAATAATATCAATTTAGTATGCATTTTTCTCAAAAAAAATGTAATGTAAACTTTGTATTCGTTAAATTTAAAAAAAAAATGCTAAATCGAACCAACAAATTTAAAAATATATTCCCATTTAAAATAAAAAAGTTCTATCAAGTATTTTGAGAACTACTTATTTAAAGAAATTCTTGTAGTGTTATAAAATAGAAATTGTTTATTAATTTAACAGGCTTCGTAACTCCTACACTTCTCGAGATAGCATTGATGCGCTACTGTATATCTTATGAAATGAATAATCAACTAAGAATAAATTAAACCCCTAAGCCTTAATAAATATAACGATAAATCTAAATACGTATTTCGAGAACTAAGTTCTCATTATCAGTAGACGAAGCAAGGGAAACAAAGATTACACGACTTGTGAACCAAGCTAGTGGTCAAGGTTGAATCCACCTTACCGAACAAGTATTTATACTAAAGCGAAGCAATGAGTCGTGTCTAAAGAACCAATAAGCAAGAAGCTTGAGTCAACTTACAAAACTAATTACCTACGAAAGCAAACAATTTACTATTAGGGATGGGACCCAGGTCAGAGTTAATCAAGCGGTGTTTATTTTTAAATATGTTTTCCTACAACTGTGCGATTTCTTTGTTATTACGTAACTATAATTGCCTTGGTTACGTATGGAAAGTAGATGAATGCAGACCAAGTGCGTTTCCGAAAGCAAAGAAACACTAGTGCGGAAAGTGCTTCATTATGCAACTGTAAAAAAAGATTTTTTGAGAGCGATTTAAATTTCGCGCCAAGTTGGCCCCAGACGCTTATGGAAGAAGAAAATGCAGTGAGCCAGCGCTAGTAAATATGCAGTAGTATATTTTGACGTTTATAATAATAACCTTAAATTGCAGTATATCTAATCTGTACACAACTAATAAAAAGAACCGAACAAAGTAAGATATATCGATAAATGGTTTTAAGTAAGTGAAATATTTAATATTTATTGTGTGTGTATATTATTAACACAGGTGTTACAGTTGCTTATATTGACATAATGTAAAGTGGAAACTTTTGTATTGTCTGAAGAAACATTGATTTCTTCTGTACCTGTTCATATTATTAACAGTAATATTATTGACATCAATATCGGAGGCTTTAGAAGTACCAGCAGCAGGTTGATTGTCATTGTCGAAAATAGATGCAACATAGCATGATCCGGAGCTTCAATTATCTTTGGAGGTATTTATGATAAAGAAGAATCACTCACTGTACTATTCCAATCTAGACGATTTTGAAGAAATTATCTTGACGTTAGTAAAATATTTTTTCCTACAACTGTGCGATTTCTTTGATATTACGTAACTATAATTGCCTTGGTTACGTATGGAAAGTAAATGAATGCAGACCAAGTGCGTTTCCGAAAGCAAAGAAACACTAGTGCGGAAAGTGTTTCCTTACGTAACTGTCAAAAGAAAAATGTTTTGACAGCGATTTAAATTTCGCGCCGAGCGCGGAGTTCATATTTTGGCAACAGACTCTTATGGAAGTAGAAGATACGGTGAACCAATGCTAGTAAATATGCAGTAGTATATTTTGACGTTTATAAACGTAACCTTAATTTGCAGTATATCTAATCTGTAGACAACTAATAAAAAGAACCGAACAAAGTAAAATATATTGATAAATGGTTTTATTTAAAGATAAGTGAAATACATCATATTTATTGTTTGTGTATATTATTAACACAGTTGTTACAGTTGCTTATATTGACATAATGTAAAATGGAAGCTTTTGTGTCTAAAGAAACATTTATTTCTTCCGTACCTGTTCATATTATTAACAGCAATATTATTGACAACAATCTTTAGAAGTACCAGCAGCAGGTTGATTGTCATTGTCGAAAATAGATCCAAATAGTATGATCCGGAGCTTCAATTATCTTTGGAGGTGTTTATGATAAAGAAGAATCACTCACTATACTATTCCAATCAAGATGATTTTGAAGAAATTATCTTGACGTTAGTGAAATATTTTTAAATAACGTAGAACAATGTGCAAGCAATCAACAAACAAACAACGCCGTAAAACATCGTTCTCATGTAATATCGTTAAAATTTTATAAATTTTAATAATATTTTAGTGATTTACTAAATCGCACAGTTGTAGGAAAAATGTTATTTATAACACGTGCCGAAAAAGGTTACATGCTCGTGCAGATTTCCGCACTCGGCAAGCCTCGTACGTTAAATTCTGCACTTGCACGTAACAAGCCTTTTTCGGCACTTGTTATAAAAATAACTATTAAATAATGTAGAACAATGTGCAAGCAATCAACAAACAAACCATAGCAACGCCGTAAAACATCGTTCTCGTGTAATATCATTAAAATTTTATAAATTTTGATAATATTTTAGTGATTTACTAAATCGAACAGTTGTAGGAAAAATGTTGTTTATAACACGTGCCGAAAAAGGTTACGTGCTCGTGCGTTAAATTCTGCACTTGCACGTAACAAGCCTTTTTCGGCACTTATTATAAAAATAACTATTATACTTTCATATGCGTCTAATTGTCTAATATTATTTATTCACGGATTTTAGTAATTTTAAATTATCTGAGTTGATGTTGTGATTATTATGAAAAATGTGTTCCGAAACACTCGATTTTTCAGGACAACCGTACTTAATGTAGTTTAAATGCTCTTTAAATCTAGTTGTTACTTGTCTTTTAGTTTGCCCGATGTAAATTTTATCGCAATCGTTACATGAAATTTGGTAAATTCTCGATTTCTGAAGAGGTTCGATTTTATCTTTTGGATTACCTAATAGAGTTTTGAGGGTATTACTAGATTTGTACGTTATTTTTATATCGAAATGGTTAAAAACTTTGTTTAAACCTCGAGATGCAAAATCGTATGGCAAGGAAATGAATTTAGGTTTATTACTTTTAGTTGAACTTAGTGTGCTATTATTAAAAATATCTTTTTTATGTTTGAATTTAGAGACAAGTTTAATAATTATTTCATCTGAGAAGCCATTGTAAATCGCGATTTGTTTAATATATTTTAATTCTTTTTTGAATCTAGTTTTATTTAGAGGGAAGTTAATTAGTCGGTTAACTAGGATATTAAGCGCTGTCGTTTTATATTGCCAATGGTGATTAGAGTCTGAAGTTATGAATCTGCTGGTGTTAGTGCCTTTTTGTAAACATCAAATTCTAAATTATGACTAAAACGTCTAAAAATGGTAACTTATTATTCTCTTCTCTTTCAATTGTGAATTTAATGCTGGGAAAAACACTATTTAATTTAGTTAAAAAAAATATCTAAGTTACATTCTTTAGTATCTACTATTGCAAAAATATCATCTACGTAACGAACCCAAATTCTAGAAAAATCTACGTTATTCTCTTTAAAATTAATTTGGAAATAGCTCATAAACAAATTAGCTACGAAAGGTGATAAACTATTACCCATTGCTGTACCCTCCGTTTGCTGATAAAACTTATTGTTAATTTGGAAATAATTCTGATCCATACAAATTGTAGTTAATTTTAAATATTGCTCTATTTTTACTGATTCTACATTGATGTTTTTCAAAAGTAATTTTAAGTATTCTAAGGTTTGTGGAATAGGTATACTACGGAATAAGGCACTAACATCAAAAGAAACTAAAATTTCATCTGTATTTAGTTCAAGATCTTTAATTTTATTAATAAACTGAATTGACTTATCCACCGCGAATGTTTTAGGTTGAACAGGTAAGTTTTTAAATTGGTTAAAAAGCCATTTAGGAAATAAGTAAGTAGGTGTATTAATACCAGAAATGATAGGCCGCATTGAATTACTCGGTTTATGAATTTTAGGAAGACAGTACATTTTAGGCATAACTGGATTAGAAATTGATAAATTAAATTTGAGCATTCTTTAATTGTATTTTTAAACGACGTTAACAATTTATTTAAAGGAGTTTTTTTAAATTGCTTTATAAGGTCCCGATGTTACTAGTTTATTAACTCGTTCAAAATAATCTAACTTGTTTAAAATAACGATTTAATTTCCTTTATCCGCTTTTAAATAAAATACATCACGTCCTTTGAAATTATTAATGATTTTATATTCTGTGTTATTCGTAGTATTATTCTTATTTTTTATAATATTATCTGATATTTGAATTTTACACGCGTTTCTTATGTATTCTTTGGTGGAATAATCAAATTTACTAATATTAGATTCAATAGACGCAATTAATTCTTCTAACGGTATTTCTTTATTATTAAGCGCATATTTTAAACCTTTATTCAGAACTTTAATTTCAGTTTCGTTAAAATATTCATCTGATTGATTAATAATTAATTCCTCGCGAATGCTACTATTTTTAATCACTGTTTTGGGCAGAAGATTTTGAAATTTCTGGTTTAGATGAATAATTTTATTGTTGAATTTACGTTGAATTACTTCATGTAAGTTTTTATCAAAAATGGTCCAAAGTTGAAAATCATTGTTATTTAATTTTTTTGTTAATTTTAATGTAAATTATAAACTTTAATTTCAAGTTTATTACGTTTAGCGTAAATGAATTAAATTTTATTATTTAACCATTTAAGTTTTATTAAACAAATCACGATTTACAATGGCTTCTCGGATGAAATAATTAATAAACTTGTCTCTAAATTTAAACATAAAAAATAAATTTTTGATAATAGCACACTAAGTTCAACTAAATGTAATAAACTTAAATTCATTTCCTTGCCACACGATTTTGCATCTCGAGGTTTAAACAAAGTTTTTAATCATTTCGATATAAAAATAACATACAAATCTAGTAATACCCTTAAAACTCTATTAGGTAATCCAAAAGATAAAAGCGAACCTCTTCAGAAATCGGGAATTTACCGAATTTTATGCAACGATTGCGATAAAGTTTACATCGGGCAAACTAAAAGACAAGTAACGACTAGATTTAAGGAGCATTTGAATTATATTAAATACGGTTGTCCTGAAAAATCGTGTGTTTCGGAAAACATATTTCATAATAATCACAACATCAACTCAGATAATTTAAAATTACTAAAATCCGTGAATGATATTAGACAATTAGACGCGTATGAAAGTATAAACATATTTAAAAATAAACACCGCTTGATTAACTCTGACCTTGGTCCCATCCCTAGTAGTAAATTGTTTGCTTTCGTAGGTAATTAGTTTTGTAAGTTGACTCAAGCTTCTTGCTTATTGGATCTTTAGACACGGCTCATTGCTTCGTTTTAGTATAAATAGGTATATACTTGTTCGGCAAGGTGGATTCAACCTTGACCACTAGCTTCGTTCATAAGTCGTGTAATCTTGGTTTTTCGCTTGCTTCGTCTACTGATGATGAGAACTTAGTTCTCGAAATACGTATTTAGATTTTTCTTTATATTTATTAAGGCTTAGGGGTTTAATTTAGTCTTAGTTATATCTTAGCCTTATCATTTTACTTTTTACTTTATGAATAATAAAGTTAAAATTTTGTTAAAATTTTCAATTAATAACACGAAACTAGATTGTTATCACAATCGTGCAAAAAAAAATTATTACTTGAATTGAGAATTAAAAGTCATACTTTTTGTTGCATGGGAAGAAAAAATTACTTTCTACGCTAGGGAACCCATACTGATAGTTAATGAAAAACAATAATAATTTGATATTATGCAAAGGCATAGCAATATTGTCTTATTTATATATAACCGTAAAATGGGGTGAGATTGACTGCCGGGGTGAGATTGACCGAAAAGTTTAAAAAACTTTATTTTACATCTCGAAGTCAAATATCATGCATGACATGAACGAAAAAAATGCCCACTGGTACAGAACACCTATATATTTGTTACAGAATATGATTTGTTGTTTAAAAGAACCCGGTTTAGCAGAAAAAAAACAAAATGTTAAATGTCATTTTTTTGGAAAATTCCATATCCTTCAAACTTCTACCTCCAGAAGCTCAATAAAAGCAAGTAACAATATCTAATATTTTTTTTATAGCATAATATTGTTTTTTATAGCCTGTCTTAACTCGCAATATTATTTAATCATGACATATTTCTTTTTACATAAATATTTTTATAAATATGCAGATTTCTGTAATTTTCGGGGTGAGATTGACCTAGGCAAACACAGATGTTGCTCTTTCATGTGTTCTTTTGATTGATGTTACCTACGTATTTACTTAAATTATTGAATTATTAAATTATTTATGTAAAACGTAAAATCATGCAAGAAACAAGATCAGAGTCAAGTTCAGATTCAGAAGTGGAAAAACAAGCCGATCATCAAAGCAATGTTTTTGAAGAAGAAACATTTTATTTACCCAAAGAAGAGATTGCAGTAGAGTCATTGGGTCTTAGTCAAATACGAAACAAAAAAAAGTTGTAAACATTTTATAAGGCAAGTATTGACACTTTTTGAAGATGAATTGAACATAAAGTTTATGAAAAAAACTGTGGGAGAGAAGTTTGTGTCGCCTGAAGTGGAGGATACAGACACCATTACGTACAATAATTGTATTGTAAAAATACTTCCTACTCCCAAGATTGAGCGACGTGGGCATTATATTTTTCCAAAGAATGCTGCAATAAACACTTATGTGTAATAAATAAATTCATTTTAATTCTAATTACATTTATGTTTGTACAATTACTTATTCAATAAACGAATAAAAATAATTTTTGCGTGTTTGTGACATGTATACATTTTTCTATATATTTTTTTCAGCAAGAAAACAAATTATTTTACAGTAAACCGTGGTCATTCTCACCTCATTAAGCTTTAGAAAAGAAATAACTAGCGTTTTAAATACGCGGTCAATCTCACTCCAAGTATAGGGGTGAGATTGACCGGGGTGTTTTTATTTTTTTTTCTTTGGGAATAAAAAACAGTTTTGTTTCAGTAAAGCGAAAAGCTACATTGCGTACAGACTCATACATATTAGCCATTTCCAGTATTTTTGCTACAATAACAAAAAAGTTATTAGACAAGAAACTCCAAAAGTGGTCAATCTCTCCCCGTTTTACGGAACCAGAAAGACTGATTTATTGCGCCAAGAAAGTTTGTTCCAATAAATCTTATTTTAATCAATAATTTATTTCTGAAAATTTAATTTTAAAAATTATACAGGGTATATATATATATATATATTAGACTGCCCAGTATTAAATCGAAGTATTGAAATGTTATGATGCTCTTCGCTAAAAAGTATCCATCTGATGTACTGAAAGACCCCTGAAATTTTTAGCCAAAAATATCAACCCTTACAGGTTGCTAGTAAACGTTTTTTGAATATTAAAAAAATAAATATAAATAATAAATATATAGGTATATAAATTATATGACATTACATGGCATTGTATGACTATATGACAAATCATAACATTATATGACTTTATATGAAATGATACTATTTTCTGTGATATTGCATAACATTATATGACTTTATATGGTATTACATGACATTATATAACTTTATATGACATTTTATGACATTATATGACTTTATAAAACATTACATGACATTATGTGACTTTATATGACTTTAGGTAGCACAGTCGTATCGTGTCGGCCTGTGGATCCTGAGAACCCTGGTTCGATTCCCACAACCGACAAACATTTTCACCACATTAATACTAATCCTGTGGCTCCACATCCACTAACATCTTTGGGAGCCGTGATTTAACGGCTGGTAACCGCACTTAACGCGCACTTACCGAGATCTGCTTCGGCAGAGTGCCACACCCAGTAATGGGTAGAAGGCGTGATGATATATTTATTTTTTTATTTTACATGACTTTTTATGATATTACATTTTTTTAGAGAAGGTTCAAATGTTCTGAGTTTCTTCAAAAAGATTTTTTTTTCAGTATTCTTAAATTTGACACGTGTATTTGGTCCATATCTCGAAAACTATAGAACTTAGAGAAATAGGGCTTAGCAGGTTTCCTTCGCCATTTACAAGGCAATAAAATGGTTTTTATAGAAAAAATTTAAATAAATTATCTTTTAAAATAATTAGGTGTTTATCGCCAATCTAGCACTTTAAAAAAAAAAATATTATTTTATTTTTTCAATATCTAGGGATACGTCGACCGCAGAGCAAAAATACTGCCGGGATAATGTTCAGGGAGAAGAAAACTATAAAATAAGAGCTAAAAATATTAGCCTTAGAGTCACATGTAGTTTTGTGATAGCTTTGAATAATACGCCATCAAAAAAATATTTTAACATTCAAAAAACGTTTACTTGCAACCTGTAAGGGTTCATATTTTTAGCTCAAAATTTCAGGAGTCTCTCAGTACATCAAATGGATACTTTTTAGCGAAGAGCACCATAACATTTCAATACTTCGGTTTAATCCTGGGCAGTCTAATATATATATATATATATATATATATATATGGGCTATTCTCTGGGAAACGGACACCCCACCTTCTCCAAAATTTGGAGCATCAAAAAAATTTTTGAAAGGCATGACGATATCGAAAAAAGTATCTAGTTTTCAAATATGAATGGCGAAATTTATTATTTTTATTATTTTTGGGTGTTTTACTCATTTTTTTTGACCAAAGATTTAAGCAAAAAAATTTAAAGTTGAATAAAATGCTTAGGTTTGCTTTTTTTCTTATTTTGACGGTGGCATCTTGTTTCTTGTTAAAAAACTGAAATGTTTTGTCTCTAATCAATTTTTCTAAAAAGTTACCCTTTTTCAGTAGAAGTGGGTCAAAAAAATTATTATTATTTGAAATCTGTCAATTTTTTACTCATAAACAAAGCATCCTACAAAAAAAATATGTTACAGAAAATGCTTAGAATTTATCAGAGAATAAGTGTGATTTTTTTCAGAATTTTTTAAGTATTTTTTAATTTGTTGTTTTTAGACGAGAATTTTTGAGAATTTTTAAAATGTTTCCGAAAATTCTGATAAATTCCATATTAGTACCACCTTAAAGCTAACGCTATATTGAAAGATGAAAAACCAAGAAACAAGAAATTTTAAAAATGTTCCTTCGCGAAAATTGAGTTAAATTGCAAAGAATATAAAAATTAGAATATAAAAATTTAATGATTTTTTTACTCGAAAAGGATCATAATTACAGAAAAATTTAAATAACAGAAAATGCTTTGAATTTACAGAAGAATATGTGCGATTTTTTTCAAAATTTTCTGAAATATTTTAAAATTTTTCCAAAATTCTGTAGTTGAAAAGAAAAACAAAAAAAATTCAAAATATCTCAAAAAATTCTGAAAAAAATTACACGTATTCTCTAATGAATTCCAAGCATCTTATGTTACATAATTTTTGTTGTAGGATGCCTTGTTTTTGAGTAAAAAATTGATAGATTCCAAATAAGAATAATTTTTTTGACCCACTTTTAATAAAAAAGGGTAACCTTTTAGAAAAATTGACAAGAAATAAAATATTTCAATTTTTCAACAAGAAACGAGATGCCACCGTCAAAATAAGAAAAAAACCAAACCCAAGCATTTTATTCAGCTTTAAAATATTTCGCTTAAATCTTTGGCCAAGAAACATTGGCAAAACACCAAAAAATAAAAAAAATTATCAATTTCGCCACTCATATTTGCAAACTAGATACTTTTTTCGATCTCCTCATGCCCTTCAAAAATTCTTTTGATGCTCTAAATTTTGGAAAAGGTGGGGTGTCCGTTTCCCAGAGAATGGCTCATATATATATATATATATATATATATATATATATATATATATATACTTCGGGAAAAATTGAAGGGTATACAAGTTATTTAAATGTTCCACCATTGCTATTTCGAGAACTATAAGAGCTACGAAGTTGGCTAAATTAGACAAAATTTTCTATTTAACAAGACTATTACAATGAGCCAATTTTTATTTTTTTGGAGACTGACGACATGTCTGAGATTTCCTCCCCTCCCCTAAAGTGGCACAATAACTCCCATTTAATTTAAGTCGTAGTTGTTACAGTTTCCGAAATCTCAATGATGGTAATCGAAAATGGAACAGCCTGTATATCATAAAAAAATTACCATTTGTCCCTATTTCTTCAATCACATTGTGTTATTAATTTTTTTTTTAATTAAAATAAAATATTTTCAAAATATAGGTTTAAAAATGTGACATTTCCTTTTTAACCAAAAATTAAACCATAAATGTGATCAGCCCTACAAGTAATGATTCAACTTGTATGTAAATTAATTACTATTTTATAAATAATGCAGTTATATAATACTTATTTATTCTATGTTAAATATCGTGATGAAAATTTTATTCAGCACCCTGTTGTCGAGGTATCAATGGTGGCACACTTAAATTGAACACCTTGTTTATATGCTATATCCAATATTTAATATTTATAAAATATCTTCATATTTTTTAACCTGTTACAAACTAACAATTTTTTACAAATTTGAGGTGTAATATTTTAAAATCTTTCAATGATTTTATGTGGCAATATTTAATTTCGTACTGTACAAGACTTATTGTAATGTAAAAAAAAAATTCATGTCAAAATGTGAATGTAGAACACTAGATAATTCAATAATACTTATAAATATAATATTGTGAAATAAACCTTTGTTTTTATGAAATTTTCTTATTAATTATATATCATTGGGTTTCATTTATAAGAAAGATTCCTCAACTATTATTTGTTCGCGTGATTGTTACATATTGTTCGCATTCGTATCTAGTGAATTTCAATTTCTTACATCGGATGAGTTAACAAGGGGCGTAGCTCAGGGGCTAGAATTGAGCCAGCCTCCCTGGTACTCGCCACCGCACACCACTGGGAACGATTGACTTTTCAGTTGGGTACATTATGCTCTTAAGAATAATATTTTAATATATCATAAATCTACGGTATTGTTTATTTATTTTAAAAAATATTTTGCTTTAAAGTTGGGGTATGATTTTTCCAGATTTTCAAAAGAGAAAAAAAAATAATAAAATTTCAAATTGTTTATTCTTGTTGAAATTGACATAAATTAACATGAATACATTGTATTTTGTTTAATTTTGGCCATTAACGTCATGATCATACTTATTTTGGATATTTGTTAATTTTATACAATTTCGTTAATATAAACTTTCTTTATTATATTTAGACACTCAAAGTATGCGCCAAATTAACCTGAAATCAGAAGATAATAGTACTTACGGGTTAGGCACGCAACTTCAGTTATCTTCTACTGTCTGTTCATTCATATTCAAAATATAACTTCGTTATGAAAATTCAGTTTTTAACAGTAAAAATAAATAAATATATAATTTTACTGTTGACTATAATACCTAAAACGCAGTTCAGGGCGTAATGGCGACATATGACCTGAGTAGTTGGTCCGCCAAAGAAGCCATAAAAAAAAATATATATATAATCACGCCTTCTATCCATTACTGGGCGTGGCACTCTGCTGAAGCAGATCTCGGTAAGTGATATATTTTGCGCGCGAAGTGCGGTTACCAGTCGTCAAATCACGCCCCCCATAGATGTTACTGGTGGGGAAGCCACAGGGGTAGTTTTAAAATGGTGAAAAATGTTTGTGTATATATATATATATATATATATATATATATATATATATATATATATATATATATATAAAAAAATTATTTTTCTCATCTGGTTAACTATAACTTTATTTTAAATTAATAACAAGGATTCAAATCAGGAGATCTAGCTGGCCAACGAGTTGTACCTCCCTGGCTCATCCGATGGCATCAGGGAATTTATTTTGATGTACGATATTTCAGCTTTACATTAAATAATAAAATGAATATAGTGTACTACATTATTTTCTTGTTTATCAGTTTTATATTAGTTTGCAGCAAAATACAGATTTTCTTAAAGATAAAATCTTTCCATAATTCTAATCATATATTCTAATTATAATAAAATCAAAAGAAATATCAAATGTGTTAGATATGTCAGAAACAAGCAAAGATTTAATTATTGTTTTATTTTTCATGGCACTCTGATAATTGATTTGAATCGTGTATTTTCTTTTGCTTATAACTAGTACATAAAAAAACAATTTAGCAACAAATTTAGTATTGACTGGATGCAGTTTTTCATTTTGAAAATATTGCTTCCTTATACTTCTACTCTAAAATATAGGAAATATCCCCAAATGAAAATTTTAACATTGAATTTTTCCTATATTCGGAAAAAATGTGAAAATGGTCACATAAAAATATTATTACATTTTGTTTATCTGTAGCGGAATCGCGCCTTCTAGAATTCTATAATAGAATGTGGGCGATAATGTTGAAATTACCAAATAAGTAGTATATTCCATCTAACTCTGCAATAGAAATATAGTTTACATCATTTGTGTATATCATGGTACAAAAATCACCTGTTATTTTATGCTATTTTACGTAAAGTCATGATTTTTACTTGATATATTCTGTTGTCGAAAACAGAATTTTATATGACGCGATTCGGGGGCTAAAATGTGATGTTGATTCACAATGACAACGAGACATTATTTATTGTTTCTTGTTTTCATATATTGTCATGTTGTATGTACACAATATATAATTGAACAGTGGAAGTATTATAATTCATAACGAGATGTCGCTGTGGTTACGGCTGATATTTTGCATTACAGCTGTATTGTAGTTTTAAAATTGGTATTAAAATTGTAGTAAAGTTATCAACCCTACCAATTATTCGCAAATGTATAAATATTTCTTGTCACGTTGTTGATTTCATATAAATGGATTTTTTATTTTAATTTCTCTATCTGTCATTCAAGAAAATTATTGTTTTCTTTTCTTTTTCGATTTTTCATGTGATACTTAGTAAATATCTACTTTATTTGTTTATTTTATTTTCTGTGATGAAATAATTAAGTCTATAAAATGACAATACTTATACACGTTAAAAATCTTCGCCTGTCACATTCTTGACAGTAGCACAGGACTTTTTACAAAAAACAAGTCAGATAAAATCTAACATCGAAAGTCAGTGAGTATGGAAACGACCATAGTGGAACCTGCCCAGTTCCTGCTATAAATTTGCGATATGTCTAAACGATGACGTTATATTAATTTTTTCATTTATGCAGCCTGGTGGATCCATGTTATTTAACGGTGTGGCTACCGTTGCTACAGTGGCTATGTCAATTACAAATGACCCCCCAGTATTCAAGATAAATAATTAACTAATTCGAATTTCAAATTAATTTGTGATCTGTTGCCGGTCAAGACTGTAAAAATTTAAATATTTCAACCTCGCCGTCAACATTGAAACCGTTTGGACCAGCAAGATTTAACTAATCAGTTTATAGAACGTCGTTAACATCGACAAATTTCCAGGTTTCAATGGTCCATGTAAATCCAGCTTAATACGTTAGTGGAGCATACTTCAAGTTGTTAATTCGTATACTTCAATATGGGGTAGGTGGCTCAGTGATATCGAGTTGGATTTTGGATTTGAGAACCTCGGTTCGATTCGGGTTCTTTGGGGGCCGTACCACATCCAGTAATGGTTGGAAGGCATGATGATATATTTATATTTTATTTGTTTTTATACTTCAATAGTTATATTTTCGGAATATTCTACATTTTCTCCCATAGGTATGTATTTTACCTAGATTATCTAAAATGAAAAAAACCATGAGTGATGCCATTCGTGCATGATGAATATACCTGCACAAGGATGATTCAACCCCAAAATAAAAAATATCTGTAATTCAGGAAAAAATAACCAGAATATCCTAATAATTGCAAATTATTTTAATTTAGGTAGTTAAATTTAATAATTAGAACCATTTCTTAAAAAAAAACACATATTTATGTAAAATAAGTGAAATTAAGATAAAAACATTTTATTCAAAACTATTATCTATGAAATCTAATTTTATTAAACGTGAAAAAAATATATATCATCAGTGCCAAAGCAGATCTCGGTAAGTGATATATTTATGCGTGTAAAATGCGGTTACCAGTTGTCAAATCAAGGCCTCCAAAGATGTTAGTGGTGGGGGAGGCACAGGGGTAATTTGAAAGAGGTGTCGGCTGTGGAAATCGAATCAGGGTTCTCAGGATCCACAGAACGAATAGATACTAGTGAGCCACCTACCCCATAAAACAATAGGTACTAATAAAATCCCATTTCGACTAATATGTAAATTAATTTAGACACTCACCATTTCAATTAGTACCGGTGACAAAATATTACAAATCCCCACGTTAGACGTAAGTTCCGTAGACATAGAAGCAATGAAGCTGGTGATGCAGAGAACCACGAAAGACGGCATCTTTTTCAAGACGGTGAGCTTCTGGCCAAGATAGGCCGACATACCGGAGGCCGTACCTGCGCTGGCCAAAGCGAATCCGCCGCCCAACAGGAACAACAGCCCCCACGGCATCTTGTCCTGCAGTACCTTCCAGGGCACAAGCGGACTGGCAGCCTGCAGAGGTCGCGCTGTCTCTGCAACATAAACACTTGAAGTAAGAGATTGTGTAGTCGGTTCTTGGTGGAACATTTTATAATAATAAAATTAGAAATAAAAACACTTGATTTTCCACAAATATAATATTTATTAAATATATTACGATCGTTTCGACTTTGCAGTCATCATCAGATACAGTGGTGTACAAGCAAGAAGACAGTTTATATAAGTTTACTTATGTTGAGTAGGGGTGAGTTACAGACATGTAATTGGTCATTTACAATGTATTTCTTAGAATTAATCGCTTTTCTTATTTCTAAACTTTCCAAAAGATTTAGCCTTAGTCCTTTTTCATTTATGTGTATGGCTTCAAAATTACCGTTAAAATTATTTTTATTTGTAATGCAGTGTTCAGAAAAACCTGTCGTACATATCTGTTTCGAAATTGCATTGATACAGTTATTCCAGCCAACTCAAATCATCCTTTGAATATCAAACTAGCAGCGTTTCACTCTTTTACTGACAGATTATTAAAAATTCCTTTAACTTTCGAAAATTATCAATCAGAATTAAATGTAATTTATACTTTAGCTCGGAATAACGGTTACAGTGCTGATATTATAGACAAGTTAATTTATAAAAAGTGTAAAAGGATTCTCTTGAAACAATTTTATGCTCCCGGTTATATCAAGGATGCTAACACTGTTTACAGTAAACTTACTTACTTCAACCATGAAACATGTACTTGATGAAAATGTATTGTATCTATTCAATTAAAATCGCATATTTATTACAGATGTGTGAACCACTTGTTTAACAGTTACGGAAAACATCTAAAATTTGGAAGACACGCACGATATGATCTATTAAAATAATTTCTTTTATTTTAAATAGCATTTTGTAAATAGCTTAACTATGGCAGTTTTAATTTAGTTCTATTTCGTGACAGGAACGCACTATAATAATAAAACTAGACTCATTAGAAGCATTTTTTAATTATGTAATTTTTCTGTATTTACACTTTTGTTATAAAATTTATATTACTGCCACATAAAAATTTTACAATTGTATTTCCTGTCCATAACAAACTAGACACCTGGTTTAGGATTACGTTAAATATATTGTTTACATACTCAGCCAGTTGGATAGAAGATTAACATTAAAAAAATCACTAGTTTGACTGTAAGCCGTATTAAGTTTACACTTTTCTAATATTATTTTTATTTCTTCATTCTAATGGAATCACTACAAAGAAGCTATATGTATAACACTTTAAACTCGATTTTTAGGCTACAAAAAACGTCTAAAATAAAATTTAATTTACGATTTGGATGCAGAATTTAATTAGCAACAACTTTCATTTGAGGCATGTTTGTTTAAAATGAATTGGAAAATTTTGGACAAGAAAAAACTGATTAGACATGTTGACGATCTACAGCTCGCTTTTTATTTTATAGCCTGTGTATAATTTATGTTGATATTAGTTCACATTAACATTTGAATTATAAATCGAATATTTAATATTATATTTAACTTAATTTCTATTACTGTTTATGTCATAGAACCGGGCATGGCAATGTTTAATATTAATTGTCGGATATCCAATATTATCGATAATATCGTTAAATGTAGAATTTTCGCAAATGGACAGGCTAGGTATGTAAAAGTGGAAATGAATTAAATGATGATATCGTAGACATACAGGACGATATGCTTAGTGAAAACGAAACGATCATGTTAAAAAATGAAAATAAACTTTTGAAAATGTTATTGATTAAGCTTGATGAAAAAATGTATTAAGGCCGCTCCGTAGTCAGCGTAAAACCGCTTGAAATTTGTAGCTTTTTTTTCTAGTTCTAGATAAATAAATTTGTTCAAATTTTGATAGAATAAAGATAATAATAAAATATTAAGTTTTGTCTCTTTATAATTTCGTAAAACTTAATAATAAGTTAATTAAGTGCATATATATGTAAAGACATATACACGATTTTAACAGTTTAGAAAGTACTTGGGTATATAAATTAGATATGAAATGAAAGATTTTGCAAAAATAAAACTTTCTTTATAAGAATATTTTCATTAAAGTTTCGCATTTCTGAGTAAAATATATATTTGTTTTCGATATTTCGTGTCACAATGTCACATATTTAACGCCTTATGTACAAAACGATGCAACCCAAATGACAATGTCTGCTCTGAACGATGCGGTGCCTGAAGGATTTCGGAGCAGGTAGTTTTTATTACGGTTTCACAATAAATATCGCAAACATTTGTGCCCACAGGTACAGGCTTCTCTGTAAACTGACGATAGTGATGAACTGATGACATATAGTGAACGGAACTACTGTTCTGATATTTCGACATGAAAATGTTATAGATACGAGAAATTTAATATTTAATATATATTTAGTATTTAGTATTTATATATAAAAAAGTAAATTAAATATTGTTATGTAAGTATTTGATTAAAATTTTAATGTTATTTTAAAATAAGGGCAGATAAATGCAAAAAATTGTAATTATATAGGTAATAATAATAATATTTATTCAGGTTATGTAATACACAAACTAGTCGTCAAGACATAAAAACACATAAAATCAAAATAAATGCTCAGTCATTTGAAGACCATTCAACATACACCAATATAATTAATAGTAACATAGAAAAACATAACCGTGGCATAAATTAGTAATTTATTAAAAAATTTCTCTAATAGGTAAGCCGCGACTACACCATAAAATAGGATGCATTTTTATTACAAATATTTAATTGTCCTTGTACCTAATTATCATTTTCTTAGAAACAAATTTTACCATCTTTTGGTTCTAAAAATTTGATAACTCCTCAGCAAGATAATCGCGGGACAATAGAGTTCCGCGGAACCTCGGTTAGGAAACACTGATTTACGTGGAATTACCCAAATTTGCAGTATTTACGATTTGATTTTACTATTCCCATTACTGATGAAATATAATAAATAGGTAAGTATGTAATTAATTAAAATAATAACACTCGGTTTAGTTTCACTAGAAAAGTATATTTTTTACTTGATTGTAAATGTTGAACTTAAATTTATTATTTATTGTATTTATTGTAATATCGAAAAAGTTGATAGATTTCTTTGCCTCTTTTTCAACTGTAAATTTTATATGTGGATTTAAATTGTTGATTAGAGTTAAAAAATATTTAATTGTTTATCAGATCCAGAAAATAAACAAAGGATATCGTCAACATATCTGAACTAGAATTTTAAGTTCAGCATTTATCGTAAAGAAACGTTCACTGGTGTAATTATACCTGCTAATTCAATTTTGCAACTATTGAATTGTATAATTCTGCAGCGTTATTAGTAATATTTTCTATGAAACTATCAGATTTATTAGCTACATTCTGAACTGCCTGTAATATTTTCGCAAAAATATGTGTTGGAATGGTTGGTATCCGATTTGGTTCGGTATCTGTTCTTTAACAAAAATAACCTCTTTCGCCGCAATTTTGGTGATCGCTAAATTTATGACGAGGTCCAATAAGAATATCCTTACTTAGTTCTATTATTTTTGCGTGTCTTGTTATCTTCTGCTTCTTCCTATACTGGATTGCTCTTATAAAACCGAATTAAATTTCTTTTTGTACTCACTGCATTCAAAATAATGTTTACATAACCTTGGAAACCGATGGAAAGTTTTATTTTGTGCACTAGTGCACAAAGTAATTGAAAAAACACCCATTTTATGTGATTCAAAATTTTGACTATTAAAACGCTATTTGTACTTATTTATATACACACATTTTAAGGAATTTATAAAAGAAGTAGAGACATTAGCTTATAACGCCATCAAATAGACATATTTTTTTAACAAACTTTGCGCGAAAAAATGAACAATTTGTTTTCAAATAACAAATGTCAATTCATGGCATACTTAACTGTCAATATAAATTCACGCTTCAAATTTAATAAATTTCCTCATTGTCCATCATATTTTTGCTCGTTACAAAAACCGTTGTACAAAACTCGTGCGCGAAACGCCATTTGCACCATTCGCGCAAATTAAAGCATGAGCGAAGCGAGTGCTTTAAAATTGCGCGAATGGTGCAAATGGCGTTTTCGCGCACGAGTTATGTAAATAGCTATTTTATATGTTGCCGTACTTCTTTGTGCGTATTCATTATATATCAAACCCACACGTTTTTCCGATTTGAAATTAACGTCAAAAAAAGAGCATTCGAAACCACAGTGTGCGATAGATTTTAGTTCTTTTAAAAAATACTGCATATCCACGATTCTTCTACCTACACTATCCCAATCCTTATATTATTGTACGTACAACAGTCATAAACAGACCCTCACTCCATTCCACTTAGCTATGTGATTTATGGCTTTAAACTAGTGACGTATTTTTTCGTAAGTTAGCAACATGACATGTTTGTATGAATTGAAGGAATGTATAAGAAACGGGCGAATAAACAATTTTCTGACTGACTCCGGAGCGGCCTTAACGGAAACAATAAAATTTTTAGAGATGTGTTAAGCAAAGAACATCGAAAAGTCGTTGAACGATATTGTGACTAAAACTACAACTCAAATTAAGTCACTAATTATACCGGACTCTAGCGCAAAATGAAATCAAATTGAACAAACTATAAAAAATAAAACTAATTAAATAAAGAAACAAAGCATGAAAAATACCACACTCGACAAAATTTTAATCATGAAATTACAAAAAAAAATCCTGTAATGAAAACCGGGTGGTGCCGCTATTTGTTTTGATTCAGTCGTCAACGACTTTACCGTCATCTATTTGTTCTCCGCTACCCAGCAAAGGTCGATAATATCGACAATTCTCAATGAACCAGTTTTGTTTACAGTTAATTTTTTATCTATCAAAAAATGTCATGAAAACTTACCGAAGGGTAAATAAAATTTCTTTAAAATTACATTATGGAAGATGATACATTTAAATTTTTTTTTGACTCATGTTATCAAATAATGAAAGTCAAGGTTTAATTGTTCAAGATTCAGACGAACAGTGTCAAAGATGTGAACTAAAAACAAGGACAAGGGGATGTATCCAATTCAAACAAGTCGTTCTATAATTTAATTTCATTTAACTTTCAACACAAGACATCGGAGAACTAGAAGAAGATATCCAATACCATAGCAAACTAGCAAGACTAAGGACTAAAATAATTTTTCTTCTAAAATGTATGGAGTACATCATCATTTCAAATATCACCTTTAATATTGTCTTAAAATTCTACTCTACTAATAATGTAATGAAGAATATTAAGTTTTTAGATTTATCTGCTTTAGCATCTATCTATATAAGATCAAATCCAATATTACATACTTTTTACCTGAACATATTCTTAACAAATTCTTACTATTCGAAAAACATTGTTGCGGTTCACTTGTCGTCCAATAAGAACGAAGCATTGTTCTTAACAATTGAACAGCAAACCGACCAATAAGAACGAAGCATTGTTCTTAACAATTGAACAAGCAAGCCGACCAATAAGAACGAAGCTTCGCTCATGCTTTAATTTGCGCGAATGGTGCAAATGGCGTTTCGCGCACGAGTTATGTAAATAGCTATTTTATATGTTGCCGTACTTCTTTGTGCGTATTCATTATATATCAAACCCACACGTTTTTCCGATTTGAAATTAACGTCAAAAAAAGAGCATTCGAAACCACAGTGTGCGATAGATTTTAGTTCTTTTAAAAAATACTGCATATCCACGATTCTTCTACCTACACTATCCCAATCCTTATATTATTGTACGTACAACAGTCATAAACAGACCCTCACTCCATTCCACTTAGCTATGTGATTTATGGCTTTAAACTAGTGACGTATTTTTTCGTAAGTTAGCAACATGACATGTTTGTATGAATTGAAGGAATGTATAAGAAACGGGCGAATAAACAATTTTCTGACTGACTCCGGAGCGGCCTTAACGGAAACAATAAAATTTTTAGAGATGTGTTAAGCAAAGAACATCGAAAAGTCGTTGAACGATATTGTGACTAAAACTACAACTCAAATTAAGTCACTAATTATGCCGGACTCTAGCGCAAAATGAAATCAAATTGAACAAACTATAAAAAATAAAACTAATTAAATAAAGAAACAAAGCATGAAAAATACCACACTCGACAAAATTTTAATCATGAAATTACAAAAAAAAATCCTGTAATGAAAACCGGGTGGTGCCGCTATTTGTTTTGATTCAGTCGTCAACGACTTTACCGTCATCTATTTGTTCTCCGCTACCCAGCAAAGGTCGATAATATCGACAATTCTCAATGAACCAGTTTTGTTTACAGTTAATTTTTTATCTATCAAAAAATGTCATGAAAACTTACCGAAGGGTAAATAAAATTTCTTTAAAATTACATTATGGAAGATGATACATTTAAATTTTTTTTTGACTCATGTTATCAAATAATGAAAGTCAAGGTTTAATTGTTCAAGATTCAGACGAACAGTGTCAAAGATGTGAACTAAAAACAAGGACAAGGGGATGTATCCAATTCAAACAAGTCGTTCTATAATTTAATTTCATTTAACTTTCAACACAAGACATCGGAGAACTAGAAGAAGATATCCAATACCATAGCAAACTAGCAAGACTAAGGACTAAAATAATTTTTCTTCTAAAATGTATGGAGTACATCATCATTTCAAATATCACCTTTAATATTGTCTTAAAATTCTACTCTACTAATAATGTAATGAAGAATATTAAGTTTTTAGATTTATCTGCTTTAGCATCTATCTATATAAGATCAAATCCAATATTACATACTTTTTACCTGAACATATTCTTAACAAATTCTTACTATTCGAAAAACATTGTTGCGGTTCACTTGTCGTCCAATAAGAACGAAGCATTGTTCTTAACAATTGAACAGCAAACCGACCAATAAGAACGAAGCATTGTTCTTAACAATTGAACAAGCAAGCCGACCAATAAGAACGAAGCATTGTTCTTAACAATTGAAACAATGAAATCGACCAATAACAATGAAGCATTGTTTCCAACAATTGAAACAACGAGCGCAAAGCATTATCCCCACTGCTCTGCAATCAGTATAAAAGAAGACGCGCAAGCAGCAGAAGTCAGTCAGTCTTCGACAGCCGAACAGGCCTAGAAGACTGGTCTCACCAGTCAGTTTACGACAGCTGAAGAAGCCTAGTAAACTGGTCTCACCAGTTCGACAGCCGAAGAGGCCTAGAGCGCAAGACCTTCATAATCCATGTCCAAACAACGATCTCACACGCACACGACAGCCGAATAGGCCTAGTGTTTCAACACTCACGAAATCACATCACTGGTACTCACGACAGCTGAAGAAGCCTAGTGTACTACACTCTCGATTTCACACAATAAGCACGCACAACAGCAAAACTGGCATAATGTTACAGCGTTCTTGTTACAGAGATACAAATAATCCATTGAGAATCGACAACATGGAGACATCGAAGAAACTCACCGAGCAACTCAACTCTTCGAGCACTACATCTCGCAACTGTGCTCACGAAGAGGCTACTCCACGTGCTTTGATGCGGCTAGCACGTCTAGCAGTACATCCGGTCAAAGTAGTTTCTCCACTTCCTTCAACATCAGATTGGCTGCGTAAGGCCCTAACATCTTCGGCTGACAACACCTGCATCACACCGGTCCTGGGGTCAGCCTTCAAGACCACCAAGTGTCAGAACACCAGCAGCAGACTTCTCACAACCTTGACCACATCGAGTGCATACGGCGCGCTCAACACGCAGCACGCTCCGTATCTACACTGCTGTTATCACCCAAGAAGAAGTCTCGGAGCATACCGTCCACACCGGACATTCCGTGCACCAAGTGGCCACAGCAGGCTATCCAGCCTAAATTACATGGCATCTCCAACCGTCGCATCGGCTAGCGACAAGCGGTGATCATTTAATCTGTGCTACAAACATTCTAAAAACTTTATGAACTTTTCAAGAATAGACTTAAGTGATCTGCAATTAGTATTATTTTTAGAGACATTTCAATTTTAGTTTTAAGTTGTAAATAAAGAACATTCAAACTGTTACAGTTGTCTACCTTATTCCACTGATCAAAAATAAAATAGTTGGTAATCGGGCGCTGCATATACCACACGCCCGACGACCCAACAACATAAATACTTAAAGTACTATGAAACTATTAAAATTACATTAATTAATAAATTTCAAAACTTACTAATCATAACCAAAGCTTCCGTTTTTAGCGATAAAATTAAATATAATCTTAACAAATGCATGCTTAATTAACAAATCTTCCATTAGTATTCCCACAAATATTGGTTGTATCTTAGCTTTAGGCCCCAATTTTCACTTCCTCAAATATGATTGTAAAAATTTGAATAAGAACAATGCTCTTAGTATTTTGGCTAACATGGAACATTCAATTGATCACAAGAATAACAATTTTAATGAATTGAAAGCTATTAGACACAGACTATCAAACATTTTAAATCAATACCAGCGTTGGGATCAAAATTTCATTTTTTCAACCGCAATTGTAAAAGCTTCAACAGAAAAAATATGTTAGACATAATTACTAATTTTTATAATATTGTGGATAAACGTAACAGCCAAATTCTTAAAGATCTTAGAGCTAAACTAGGTAAACTTGTCCACTTGCATTTTACTAAATTAAAACATAATAAACTCAAACCATCTGAATTGGTGATTATTAATTGCATTAAGGAATGGAATAAATTCATAAGAGACGACAACATCATTATAACTAGAGCAAACAAAGGGAATATAACTGTGATTTTAAATAAGGATGACTATGTGTTGAATTTCCGACTGATGAAACTACTTATAAGAAACTGAAAAATGATCCTACCAATAAATTTCAAATTAATAATAATAAATTAGTGTCTGATTTAGTCAAAAAAGAGGTTTTCAAGAAATATGAGGGTTGGAACTCAAAATTCATAACGCGATCAGCCCCATGATTTATTTTTTACCTAAAATACACTAAGTTAACTGCCCTTTGAGACCTATAGTAGACAACACACAATAGTAAATTGTCAAAATTCATAGCTCAAATTCTGTCACCACTCAAATATTCATCACCCTACTACTTAGACAACTCGTTCACCCTTAAGTATAAACTTGAAGACATCCTACTACCTTCCAATTTTGTTCTTATCTCATTGGACGTTAAATCTTTATTCACAGTTATTCCTCATGAACTAATTTACACAGTCACACAAAATAGATGGGTTGATATTAAAGGTTATACAAAATTGACTGAAATCGAGTTTACAAACTACATCAAATTTATTCTTTCTACCTCAGATTTACAATTTAAAAATGAGTTTTACTCTCAAATCAAGGGTACTCCTATGGGTAGTGCTTTAAGCTCCATTCTTGCTGAACTCGTTATGAATTTTGTGGGAAATGAAGTTTTGTCAATCTAGATGTTTTATTTCACTTTAGATATGTGGATGATGTGATTTGTTGTTTACTTAAAGAAAACACCTTGACAATTTTGAATAATTTTAACCAATTTAACAGTAACATTCAATTTACTATAGAACACTAAATGAATAAAGGTATAAATTTCTTAGACATGACTTTGATTAGAGTAGATAAAAAATAATCACTAATTGGTACAGGAAAGACACATGATCAAGACGCTACCTCAATTTTTCGTCTTACTGTCCGACTAAATATAAAAAAGCAGTCGTCCACAATCTAGTTGATAGAGCAATCCTGCTGTCTAATAACTTCACAATTCTAACATCCAACTTATAAAATACACTCTTATTAAAAATAACTATCCTTTATTCTTTCTAACAAAACTGATTAACAGTAGAGTACAACATCTGGTTCACAAAAGATTAAATTTGTTAATTTTAACAGCTAATGGTGTACAGAAGAAATACATATCATTATCATACTATAAATATCTAGACAGAGCTCTGAGGAATTTCATAGATTATTTGAACCAAACTATTGCCTAAAAACCATCTTCGGACACTAGAATTAATTAATTCAATCCTCACTAATTTTGAAACAAAAATTTTTCAGACCTGATAATGACACTAAGCAGTGTCGAAACGTCGTCTTTTAAATAAAAATTTATATTAAAGCCAGTAATTCATTATTACACGAAATCATTATCCTTCCGGCTTGTTAAAAAATTTTCAATGTTAAATCAACATTTCTGTATCTTAAAAAATCTTAAGTTTAGAGCTTCAGAAAAAATAATCTACAATTTTTTTTTTAAACAATTAACTATTTGAAAAAACATCCGAATATTACAATAACTCGGGCAGATAAAGGTAATATAACTGCAATTTTAGACAAATCGGATTATGAAACTTAAGTGAATGATTTACTCCTTGATGCAAATACTCAAAAAATATCTTACTTCTAAATTTCAGCTTTGTAATAATAAATTAGTTAGCATGTTACAAAGTAAACATTACACAGATGATTGAAAAGCTTTCATGTTGAAAATAAACAATTTAGTTAGTCCCAAAATTTATTGTCTTCCAAAAATTTAAAAACCGACTGTCCAGTATAAGTTATTATCTCCAACATCCAGCACCTACTAGTAATTTAGCAAAATTCCTGGCAAACATTCTCTCTCCCTTAAAACATAAATCACCATACTATATTGATAATTTCGTTACTCTTATATATAAAATCAAACATTTTAAATGCCCTCCAAATTTTAGTTTAATATCTCTGGACGTGAAGTCTTTATTTTCTGTTATTACCAATGATTTGATTTATATTGTCCTTCGCGATCGTTAGAGTGAAATAACTATACCTACAGACATCACATTATCTGACGTTTTAACTTGCATAACATTTATTTTAGAATCTTCCTACTTACAGTTTAATGACAATTTTTATCTACAAATCCTGGGATGTCCTATGGGAAGCCCTTTGAGCTCTATTATCACTTAATTGATTATGTTTTACGTGGAATCAAATATCATTAATAATTATCCAGAACTTTAGATATGTAGACGACATAGTTTGCGCTTTACCTACAATAGAAATAAATAACATGTTTAAATTACTCAACTCTTTCAATAATTTTATACAATTTACTCTAGAACTTGAGGATAAAGGCTCACTAAAATTTCTTGATAAAATATTATTGCAGGTTTATAACTAATTGGTTTCACAAACCGACATAGTCAGGAAGATATTTCAATTTTGAATCTTATTACCCTTTAAAATATAAACTATCAGTGATTAATAGTTTAGTAAATAGAGCCATCCAGTTATCTAATACCCAATTTCAACAAAATAATCTTACATTAATCTTTAACATCCTAGTTAATAATAATTATCCCCCATCCTTTATCCACACTACCATTCAAAATAGAATCAATTTTCTGAAGAACAAATATACATCAATTCTCGCACATAACAAAATTAAACACAAATATGTCTCTATTAGATTTTTCATTGCCAACTTTCCATTTTAGCTTCGGATATGCATATCAACATAACTCATATATCCCCCTCAAATTCTAGTTTATTGTTTAGTAAGTGAAAATCTAAAGTTGACAAACAACAGCGTAGCAATATAGGCAACAAAATGAACTATAAGGACTGTGATGCCACATTTATTGATGAAACTAAACAGTATTTACATAAAAGAGTAAAACAACATCAGTCACTTAAATAATTTAAATGACAACCAGAGTGCTATAGTGGAACATGCTGTTAATTTGAAACATAATCCCGATTAAAAAAATAAGGTATTATTCATTTTGAACCAAACAAGTACAAAAGATTTTTTTATGAAAGTCGCTACATGAATTTAGATTCTCATGCTGTCAATGTTAAAAGTGACAACTTTTATTCTTGTGATCAATATAAAAAATAGTTTATTGTTGTTTAAATGATTGTGATAATTTATTTTTTCATTTGCTTATTCAAATTTGGTGGAAGTTTTGTTCTTTTTGTTCTCCTTAGTTTGTAGTTCAGATTTTTGACACTGTTTGTCTGAATATTCTTTGTACAGTTAAACCTTGATATACACCATTTGAGTAAATAAAATCCAGGAAATTCAAACAACGTGGAATTTTTTTTAATCTTTTTTCCCAATTCACTAAATTTTAAATTAGGGAAACTAGTGTCTCCAACTATACCTCATCATTTAGAATACGCAATTAATAATTGTTTTTCAGGTGACATTTTGTCATGAAAATTAAAAATATAAGAAGTTATTCTTATCTTCAAAATAAAATGAGCCATCTAACTATAGACCAATTTCTTTAACACCGATATTTTCAAAAGTTATTGAAATTTCTTTAAAACCTAGGCTGTTTGATTATTTTGAAAAATACGGATTTCTAAATCCAAGTCAGTATGGTTTCAGATTAAAAAAAAACCCACGGTTCAAGCAGCAGTAGCTCTAGTAACTAGCGTAATAGACATGACGGAAAATGGTGAGAGTGTATCTGGAAACTTTTGTGACTTAACGAAGGAATTTGACTGTGTATGTCATAGAATCTTATTGTCTAAATTATATCATTATGGTATCAGAGATTTTGCTCTAGATCTTATCCAAAGTTACTTGACGGATCGAATTCAAATCTCATTCACAATCATACTCAGTCCGAAGCCAGTGAAATTAATGGTGTACCTCAAGGCTCAGTATTTGGTGCCCTATTATTTGTAATCTACATAAGTAGCATAAGTATAACTTTTATTATTGTGTACGCAGATGACACCACATTTGTTAACTGTTCTAAAACTAAGGACATACAATCTGTTATGGATTGTACTAATAAGGAATCCTTAAACTAATTTACGGGCAATAAAGTAGTGCTAAATGAATAAAAAACGAAAGCTATTATTTGTATTAAAAGTTATTTTGATTTCAATAGTACAGTTCATAACAATGATACTATTATAACATTTTTGGACATTTCTATACTTTGTTGTATAATATAAATTGTATAGCAGAAAATATAAAGAAAACTAACTACATGTAAAGAAAAATTATAAAGTCTCTATTACAGGTAGAAGCTAGATACCTGTATTTTGCATTGTGTCTTGTGGGAAAATTCTACATTTTCAAGCTACAAAAACAGTCTGTACGCATAATATGTAAAACTGGCTCAAGAAAACATTGTAGAAATTTATTCTCTTTTTTAAATATTTTAACACTGCCTCGTCTGCCTCGTGTTTTTATTATGCAGTGTTTACTTTATGTTAAGGATAATTAAAAAATATTGACCATTAACCTTCGGGCGGGCGCGAAGCGGCATTCTATGCCGCAATGTTTCTTTTTTACATATATCACATTTATTTTTATTTTCACAACTATGCCCGTTCTGGTATTCTCAAATGACTATTTTAACAACGCATAATACTCAAAACCGGTGAGTTGCAACCATAGGTCCAGTAGTATTCAAGCCGTAAAAGAGAAAACAACCAAATTGCGACTAGTCAAGTAAGTAATGTGTTTCAGAATGTTACTTTTTTATTGAATGATTTCAAATTTTTTAATGGATGTTATAACATCGATATAATGTAAAATAACTTTAATTAAAAAAAGAATAATATTTGGAGAGGAACATTTTCAAGAAGGAACCTCACTGAAAGAGAAATAGAAGAAATTCTTGAGAATCTGTCACTTCCGAACGACATATGAGATTTTCTTTCGAAATATTGTCAAATAACTGAGGCGCCAGTTACAAAAAAAAACATATTGGTTTGTGCCATATATGCAGCACACATAAAAACATCAAAACAATAGTTACTTGTGATTCTTGCAAATAATTTGTTTGCAAAGAACACAGCAACAAAAGAGTATGCTGCAATACATGCTTAAACCCGACCATGGACAAATATTAGTTATTTATTGTATAAGAAATATATTTAATTTAGTTTTCTCTGTACTATTTTATAAATAAATTTTGTTTTTTGCATTAATTTGTAGCATTTTTTACTTGCAGCATAAAATGCCGCAGCGCGACCGCTCATGTGATTTTCAAAAACGCGCCCGCCGCAGAGTTAATAGTAATTTTTATAAGTATCCCACAAGGAAAAAAGATATTAGATATATTTTCACTCCATTAAATATCTTTACTTTATCGTCCAAAATTAGATCATTTTTATACAATAAGCTGCCTTCTAAAATAATTTTAAAAAGGTAATAACAAAATGCATTTTGTAGTGCTAATGAATTTATGGAATATAAATTGGAGTAAATATTCCACGTAATTTGAATTGTTTTTTGTGACGTTGTTTTTTTAGATTGTCAACTAAATAAAGTATTATTATTATTCGTAATTCGGTAATATCGATATCTCAATACTAGTTGTCCATTATTTGAGGAACTAATAATAAAATAATCTGTATAAATAATGTATGCGGAATAGATCTAGTATTATCATAATTGTGCAGTTTCGTAACATCATTGTGTAATGTACATTTTTTATGAGAAAACAAGGACTTGTCATTTTGAATGTTCGTAAGAAGTTTGTAAAACCGACTTACTGTCCTTGGTGCAGTAATCGAAGAATGCAAACGAGGCTGGAAAAGCCGCGAAGAAGAATACCACTAAAACAGCAGGTGTCGCGTCAGCAATTTCCCTGCAATCATACAAAATACACTTATTTATATTCATATTCAATACTATCACTACATTTTTATCTTGCTCATATTTCTTGCTATATGGAAAAAAAGTATGTATGATTACTACAACGCAGTTATAGTGAACTGTAAAATTGAAAAAAAAGAAAGTTATTTGGAGTAAAATCGTGCAGTCCATATGTGCAAGGTGTGTAATTTATACTAGAGATGAAGAACTATCGATAGTACTATCGATACATATATATATATATTTTTTAATATTTATTTATTTGTTACTCTGCACAACAGGAAGTAAATCCCAATTACAGTACAGGGGACCTACAGCTTATAGTGGAATCCGAACCACTCAGACACAATTTTTTTGGATATAAGTAGAAGTCAGTGAGTTTTGAACGCACGACCTCTTGCTTGCTAATTAAGAAACGCAAGTTTTACCTCGCTTTTATCCACTGAGCTACGATTGCCTATCGATAGTCCTTTTTAAAGAAAAACTATCGATAATTCAGAATATTACTATCGAATAAAACAATCGATTTAATCAATCCGAAACTGATTAATGTTTATATGTGATGGAAGTTAATAGAAATCCAATTTATCTTCTTATTTATGTTGAGGACTGTCTTTTAGTTACTAAATATTTATCAGATCTTCAAGTTATTAAACAAAAATTACTGATGAATTTGACATGACTGTTCTAAAAGAAATAAAGTGTTTTCTTGGTTTAAAAATTGAACGAGATACCGAGAAAAAGATCATGAAGCTGAATCAGACTCATTATTTACAAAATATTTTGAAACGTTTTAATATGGAAGACTGTAAACCTATTTCAACACCAATAGAACTGCAACAAAATGTTGTTGCCGAACGAAATTGTGATCCAGATGTCCTCGGCTTCAGAGCTCCATGACAACTGAACTTTATATTTAGAGGTTTCTTACTAAAATTAAAACACCACCGCCTTGAGATTTATCAGAATTGGCCCTATCACGTCGATACACAGAATATTTAGCAGTATCACATATTTTATAATCAAGAATACTGTTGTTTAACTATGTTTCCGTTAAAAATATTAATATAAAATTATTTGAAGGTATTTCACTGTAGATTCCGTCTAATTTTATTTTTAAGCCTCTAACGTTTTGGTAGTAAATGTTTGGAGCCATTGCGTTACATGATACAATTTACAAATTATAGGTTAAACAAAAAAATATTATTTCAACTTTTGTCTTTTCTGGCGAAGATTTTACACGATTTGACCCACACAAATTTATATTTCGTATTAGATGCAACAGGATTTTATTATTAGGGCTGAGATGATCGCTAACGTAAATCAAATTATTTTCAACAAAATCTAATTGGTTTGCTTTAAAAAAATATATTTTCCGCGCACTCGCGACAAAATTGTCCTTTTTTATTCTAGATGTAAAACGCACAATTAAATTTTTAGGCTTGCCTTGAGTGTAATTAAATTGCGCTACTCGGTGAACTGCATCTATCTCATTTCCATTTATAGGACAGTTAATAACTTTGCTAATTTTGTTTAAAACCTGAATTAAGTTTTCGTTTTGTTTATCTGTTACCCAAGCAATCTCAATATTATTGAGACGGAAACGTTGTTCCATATCAGCAATTTTGTGTCTAAGTAAATCGCATTCTATTTGGAGATTATCAATTTGATTAATTTTGTCCGTAAGTTTATTGAATTTTTCACCAACTGAAGTTAGTTTTACCTCAGTCATTTATTTTCTGCGAGTAAAATTCTACCGATTTCTTTAACTCCATTAATGAATTCTATATATCCGACATATTGAGTACGGTATCAGCGAAGAAAGGTTTTATAGGTAAATGTAAAGTTGTTTTACAGTCATTCCATACCCAAGTTAAATTTGCCATATTCAAAAGGGCAGTTTTCTCAGCGGTTGAAATTTGGGTACATTTAAAATCCCTGGATTGTTACGGTTATGAATAACTGCTTTCTTTCGGTCAGAAAAAATCCGATTTAATCGGGTTGAGCAATCCAAAAGTGATCGTACACGTTCTTTCGATTTTCGATCACATACCCCCACCACAATATTCTTGATTGCAATCTGATTCTCCGAATCGCTTCAAAACAGCGATCACGTCGATCGGATTGCTGTCACGTGGTTTATCAATTTGTCATTCACTAATAATCTCGTGCTTTAATAGTTAAATAAATAAAAATATAAACACGATGGAAAATACAAAACAGGAGAGTGTATATTAATTTATAATAATAATACAAAAGAGATACATATTACCTGTTACTTCATCCAATAATAAAATATTATTAGTATAAATCAATTAGAATATACTAGATTATATTTTTATAAATAACAAATTTTCTAAATTCATTTTGGTATTGAATTAAGGTTAAGATATAAATGTCAAATTTCTATGGATTGCAATCATACAAAGATTAGTTCTTTTGAATCACGATATCAATCACTTGTGACGTCATGTAATCGGATTTATTCAATCCGATCGGATTGGATTGCTTACCGAAAGAAAACAGCTAATGTTTAATTTGTACATGGATGTGTTGTTACGAACGGCGTTAAATGGGGTACATGGTGTATTTATTGGTGGTAGTGTTGTGCCTGCGTTAGCATATGCGGATGATGTTGTTGTTATGGGTGAATCTGAAGAGCAATTGAGACAAATGATTCTAAGTATAAATGAAGTAGGAAAAGATTTAAATTTGTTACTAAATGCTGATAAATGTAAAGTGTTAGTGGTTGAAAAGAGCGATTTGGTGACTGACTGCAATGTTTCGGTGAATGGTGTGAGATTGGGTCAAGTGAATGAGTTTTTATATTTGGGTAGTATGTTTTCGAGGGATGGGCGTATTGATTGTGAGATTGAAAGAAGAGTATCTGCGGGATGCAAGGTATTGGGTGCTCTGGGAATCTTTGCTCGAAATGTGAATGTATCCAGAGATGCTCGATTGAGTGTGTATAATGGTGTTTTAGTGCCTACATTGATGTATAGTAGTGAACGTTGGGTGTGGATGAAGAAACATGAACGTCGTGTAACAACTGTGGAAATAAGGTATTTGCGGGGTGTGTGTGGTTATACGAAGACATGGTGTCCGAAATACATTGGTGTATGATGAGTGTAAAATTGAGAAGAATATAGTTAGAAAAGTAGGTATAAGTCAGATGAGATGGTTTGGGCATGTAGAATATATATCGAATGAGAGATTAGTGAAACAGGTATATGTTGGTGAAATTGAGGGTGAAAGATTGCGTGGGCGACCTATGAACAAATGGATGAATGTGATTGAAGGATTATTGCGTGAACAAAAGTTTCCGAGTATGAGGAACAAACGTGCTTGTATGAAAAGAATTATGAATGTGGATGAAGTTAAAGTGATGTGAGGATAGGAACGTTTGGCGAAGATTAATTGCGGAATGAATCTGATGATTTCAGAAAAGCGCAGGATTTTAGATTTTAGTTTTGTTGTTTAGTAATTTCATTAGAGCTACATTGAGTGTTTAACTGCAATTGTGTGGAATTCACTTTCAAAAACAAGCGTAGAGAAACAGTCCCTTCCTTTCTTATATTTTTGTTTCATTTTCAGTTACTGCTTTGTGTGGACTTTTCTTTCATATACAAGTGCAGGCTATCGCTTTCATCTTTTCTAATCTCGAAGATTCGTTGTTTGTTTCGTTATTAGATTCGCTGTTAGGAGTAAACGTAAGTCATTTGAGATGTTTTATGCATATGCTATGTACGTTGAAGAAAGAAAATGAATGATAAGTGATTGACGTGATAGGAATGATGTGATTGAAGGTTTGTTGTGTGATAATGGTTTCGAGTGTAATAAATGAATGAGTTTATATGGAGTGATCTATAAATCTGGTTAAAGTGAGGATGGTTTGTTTGGATGAAAATGTTTGACGAGGGCTGATTGTTTGATGAGTGTGATGAGTGAATGTTTTATGAGTGATTTTAGGGTTTGTGCTTCCCAATTTGTTGGGATATAGCGTGAAGATATGTATGTATGTGTGTATATACGTATACGTTATTAAAATAGTATATAGGATTTTAAAAATTCCTAAAAATAAAAATAAATAAACATAAGTATCATCACAGAAGATAGAAGCGTGAGAGTGAGCTTCAATATTATGGTATCTGGAGGGGAATTGCGGGGGAGAGGGTGTTGAGTGGTGAGTGTAGGTATCGGCGCGGCGTTGGTCTATTGTATGTTAATTAGGTGGTTGTTGGCGTGTTTTTTTTTATTTGTATTTTATGTTACATAATTATGCGTAGTATGTCTTTGGGATGTATGTAATAATAGTTTGTCGTATGTAAAATATTAAATGAGGGTGAATGTTTGAAGACGTGAAAGTATGTTGGGTCCGATGTAACACCTGTTTATTTGAAAAGAGTATATTCATTGGAAATATATTTTAAATATAAATTAATTGTTTTAAGATTACGTGTTACTATAAAATACAGGATGTTTCATACGTGTGAAATATTTGAAATATTTTTTGAGTTTTTAAAATGCGTGTCTAGCTGCTGTTAGGCTGTTTCATTCGTACTCGTAGTTCACTAATTAAGATAATTTCTTCGAAATTGTCTAGATTTGCATACTATAATGATTGACACTACTTTATCATGTATATCTTTAGAGATAATTGTAGCTTCAGATTAACTTATGTTAGATCTATTCTTGGTAATAACAATCAACCTGCTGGTGGTACTTCTAAAATCTCCGAAATTGTTGTCAATAATAGTTCTGTTGATAATATGAATAGATACAGAAGAAATCAAGGTTTCTTTAGACAGTATAAAAGTTTCCACTTCACATTATGTCAATATAAGCAACTGTAAGAACTGTATTAATATACACACACAATATATATTATGTATTTCACTTACTCTCAAATTATTTTCTTTTTGTTAATTATCATATTTATTAATGATACACCTGCAAGTACTTCTCTGCTCATTGTGATATGTACAGATTTTGGATACTGAGGATAATATGTGCAATATTTATAATGGTTATGTTTAAAACGTCAAAATATACTACTGCATATTTACTACCGGTGGCTCACCGCATCTTCTTTTTCCATAAGCGTTTGTGGCTCAAATATGAATTCCGCGCCCAGTGCGAAATATAAATCGCTGTCAATTATATTCTCTTTTGATAGTTGTGTAAAGCATACGTTATTTTCGGCACTAGTGATTCTCGTTTACATAAACGCACTTGGTCTGCATTTGTCTTCTTTTCGCTAATAACTAAGATAATAATAATAAAAAATCCTACAGTTGCAGGAAAAATTTATTTTCATTGTATATTTATGATTTTCCATATAAGTTTTACTCAGTTCCGCATCGCAATTGACATTTTGTCTTTGTATTATTTATTGCTATCAAGCACTACATGGTGCTCCGTAGTTCTCAAGTCATGATATCGGTTTAGAAAATCTTAAGATCCATCAGTTCAGCTTAAACAATATCACAATTCACTAGTCCCTAGTTAGTCTAGCTGGATAGTTGATCGCAGCATACTGATGAGCTCCCACAGAGCGGAATACGTCTATGGTTAAGCTGAACTGGCCAGCCTTTTTATGATGACCTATTAAGTTGCTTCAAATGTGCTGTATTTTTTGTGGAACTTTGACAAGTGTTGGAAAAAAATTTTTCTTACTTACTGATTACTTTAATCAGGTTTGTGTTGGTCGGTTTTGTCTGTTTGTTTTTTTTATTAAATAGTCTTAATATTGCCGTAGGACAGATTCGTTTTCGTATTTTTTGTTAAAATTATCGATAATTATCCATCGAGCATTGCGACCCAACCTCCATAAATGACCGTCGGCAGCGCTTACACAACTAGTGTAGTTTTTTGTTTTGTTACTATGCACTTGCTAGTTCGCATCTTGTTGTTGTCTCATAAAAACGGACTATTGTCAGATATACTTTTTATTTACCCGCGTACGTTGTATCTTCGTTTTTGCTACAATAAAACTTGTTTGTTTTGTAACTCAATCGTTTTGATTTCATTGCAACACGACCTTTGCCAATAGGTTATGGGCCCAGGGAATTTGTCGATATAAACGATTGTTTGCGAGTGTGTAGTTTTTTCGTCCGAATCCGGTTCTCGAAAAGGTTCGTCTGAATAGTCTAACGATGAACGCCACCGGTGTAAAATTCGAAGTTTTGACGAGAGATAACTACAACACATGGAAGCTTCAAATGCGTGCAGTATTGATTAAAAATGATGCGTGGAGTTACGTGCGTGGTGAAAGCGTCAAACCTGAGGTGATAGAAAACGACACGGCATCGACATTGGCTGTGAAACAATGGCTGCAGTCAGATTTGAAGGCTCAATCTGATATTATTCTCGCCATAAACCCGGCCGAAATTAAACAAATCAAGAACTGTCAGACGGCACGACAAATTTGGGTCAAGTTGGAAAATATCTATCAGTCCAAGGGCCCGGCGCGTAAGGCAGCATTGCTGAATTCTTTGATTTCCCTCAAAATTCAAGATGGCGGCGATGTGCGCGAACATTCTCGAAAATTTTTGGACATGGTGGATAAGTTGGCGGAGCTGGATGTGGAAATCAACAAGGATTTATTGGCCGTCATGCTACTGCGGAGTCTACCTGAAGATTTTGAGAATTTTCGTTGCGCGATATCATCGAGGGACGAATTACCGGATTTGGAGACGCTTCAAATCAAAATCACGGAGGAATTCGACGCCAGGAAAGAGGTTAATCGGAATGGGATGCAAAATGCAATGTATGCAGGTAACAAATGGAAACCGAATAAAAAACGGGATGAACAATCGGAAAGAAATATAAAGGTAAATAAAGACGCTAAAATGAAATGTTACCAGTGTAACAAGATCGGGCATCGAGCGAAAAACTGTAAAGTGCGGGATAAATTGAATAAACAATCCGCGAATCAAGCCGAAAAAGTGAGCTTATATATAGCAAATTAAAATTCGGGTAATGATGCTCTCGGTACCGGAATTGTTGCGAATCACCATGCTTGGGTTATTGACAGTGGTTGCTTGTCGCATATGTGTAAAGACGTGGAAATGTTCGATAAAGTTGATGTGAAAACTGATCGTGAAAAATTGAATTTAGCAGATAGTTCTTGTACAGACATTGCGGGAAAGGGTACAGCATCGGTCGCGACTCGTGTAAACGGGGAGGACAAATTTATTCAATTCGAAGACGCCTTACATGTTCCAGATTTAAGGATGAATCTTGTTTCGGTTGGTAAAATCACGGATAAAGGTTATAAAGTTGTGTTTACTAAATCAAAGGGAGAAATTGTTGATTCGGGCGGTAAGGTGTTATTTGAAGCGAAACGTAATGGCGGGCTGTACTATTTTCAGGATTTTGGTAACGTTAGAAAAAGAGATTTGTTGAAAGGGCCAAAAGCGATGACAGTTTTGAAGAAAACGTCTATCGCAGATTGGTACGGACGGATGGGGCATCTAAATCTCCAGGATTTTCGTCAGGCTGTTAGGTCAGGAGCTATTCAAGGTGTCAACGTCGAGGATATTATAGAGGATTTTCAGTGTGATGTTTGCGTGCAGGGAAAAATGTGTAGAACTCCGTTTCCAAAAACTACAGAAAGAGTAACGTCATTGGGTGAGCTTATTCACTCGGATGTGTGCGGCCCGATGCGTGTTGCTTCGCATGGAAAGAGTCGTTATTATGTGACATTTATCGATGATTCTGCCGGCTGGTGCGAAGTCAGATTTTTGAGTCAAAATAGTCAAATGTTCAACGAATTCGAGAAATACAGGGCGATGATCAGCACACAGCATGATATAAAAATCAAGCAATTCCAGTCAGATAATGGTTGTGAGTATGTTAACCAAGATTTTGACAATGTTTTTCAGAAATACGGAATCACTCGGCGGCTGACTATTCCTCATAACCCAGAACAAAATGGTGTGGCGGAACAACGGAATAGAACACTTGTAGATATGGCCAGATGTCTCCTTATTGATTCGGGATTACCCCTGAGTTTCTGGGCTGAGGCTGTCAATACAGCAAATTATATTCGGAACAGATCCCCTACAAGCAAACTCAAAGGAAAGACCCTTTACGAAGCATGATTCGGCAGTTCTCCAGACGTTTCCAGTTTCAAACGTTTTGTTAGTAACGTTTTTGTCATGGATCGGACACCAGGCAAAGGCAAATTTCAGCCAAGGTCGAGACGAGGGATTTTTCTGGGCTACAGTATGGAGTCGAAGGGTTATAGGGTGTGGTTGCTGAATGAAAAGAAGGTGGAAGTGTCCAGAGACATACAATTTAAGGAGAAAGATCATTTTGAACCAGAGAGCAGATATGAAGATTTATATTCGGAAGATGAAAATTACGCTAGAGGATGTACAAACTCTGCGAGAGATGAGCGTGACGAGAATGATTCAAGACCGACCATTGATATTGATCTTCATCTGCCCTCGGGCTCGCAAAATCCAATTCACGATGAGATGAATCATCCAGAGAACGAGGAACCAGCCATCGTGGATGACAACGAGGACTCCGATGAGGATTTTTTGGGTTTTCCTCCAGAGAACCAACATTTTCAAGCAAGAAGAGGACGTGGGAGACCGCGACTGGATCGTTCGAGACCTGAAAGACCGAAAAAGATTTACGCATATGCAAACTACATCGATGAACCAAATGACCATTTCGTTTTTACAACGGCGATTCCTGTCACTCGTGCTTTACCTAGTGAAGAATCGGGTGAATAGATGAAGGCCATGGCGAGGGAAGTCAAGTCAGTTTTGGATAAGGATACGTGGATCCTGGTGGATCGATCCAAGGCACCACATGTGATAGGCAGTCGTTTTGTGTTATGCAATAAGTTTGGTGCTAATGGAGTCTTGGACAAGCGTAAGGCTAGGATAGTAGCCAAAGGTTATGCTCAACAGTATGGAAAAGACTTCCATGAAACATATGCACCAGTTGCACGTTTAGGTTCGATACGTTCGACGATTGCTTTGGCCACACAAAACGAAATGCATATCAGACAATATGAGGTGGAGACTGCATACCTCAATGGTGATCTTCATGAAGATATTTTCATGGAACTTCCGGATGTTTTTGAAGAAGTCCTGGACTACCTTGTCAACCAAGAGAAGAAAAATGAGCCTCACATCAGGAAAGCTAAAGCCATGTTAAAAGAACTTCGAGATTGTGACAAGATATGTCAAATGAGAAAAGCTTTATATGGGTTGAAACAGGCTGGCAGATCCTGGAACAAACGCTTTGACAAGGAACTGTGTAACCTTGAAGCTAAACCAACAAAAGGAGATCCTTGTGTTTATTTGAAAGGTCAAGGTGACAAACTTATGATCATCGTAATTTATGTTGATGACATACTCGTGATGTGTCGGGATCTTAACGCAATACTAGACTTCGGTGGTAAGTTGGCTCAAGTTTTCGAAGTTAAAGATCTTGGAGAACCGAAACGATGCTTGGGAATGGACTTGTCTAGGAGCAAAGATGGTATCCTGATTAGTCAGCAAAATTACATCAAGGACATTCTGGAGCGTTTTGGCATGGAAAATTGTAATCCGCTGTCGACTCCCCTTGACATCGGAACCAAATTGACGAAAGGTAAAGGATGGTGTGAGTCAGACGGCCAAAAACCTCCATACCGGGAATTGGTGGTTTGCCTCTTATACCTATCAGTGGCTACCAGACCAGATGTAGCACACGCGGCCAGCTCATTGAGTCAATTCAATGACAATTTTTCAAAAGTACATTGGAGTGCAGCAAAGAGGACCCTAAGATACCTCAAAGATACGCAGAACCTGGGAATCTTTTACAAGAGTGGAGGAGATTCATTGAAGGGTTACGTGGATGCGGACTGGGGAACCTCCATTGACGACAGAAGATCATATACAGGCTATGTATTCGGATTGAGCAACGGTGCTATAGTTTGGGACTCAAGGAAGCAACGCACTGTGGCTCTCTCTACTACCGAAGCAGAAGACATGGCCTTGAGCGAAGCGGCCAAAGAAGCAGTGCATTTACGACGTTTTCTACGTGAACTCGGAGTGGTGGAATGTGATTCCGTTAAATTGTACAACGACAATTTCGGGGCGCAAAAACTGGCTACCAATCCTGTGTTTCATGCGCGTACGAAGCATATTGACATCAGACATCACTTCGTACGCGAAATCGTCAAGTCAGGAGAAGTGCATCTGGAACACGTCAACACAGAAGAAATGCCAGCGGACATATTAACGAAAGGGTTGGTTAAGTCCAAACACAATAGGTGCATCGATTTTCTGGGACTACAGCGGACATCAAATTGAAGATAGAGTGGTTGGTTCGAGGGGGCGTGTTAAAATTATCGATAATTATCCATCGAGCATTGCGACCCAACCTCCATAAACGACCGTCGGCAGCGCTTACACAACTAGTGTAGTTTTTTTGTTTTGTTACTATGCACTTGCTAGTGCGCATCTTGTTGTTGTCTCATAAAAACGGACTGTTGTCAGATATACTTTTTATTTACCCGCGTACGTTGTATCTTCGTTTTTGCTACAATAAAACTTGTTTGTTTTGTAACTCAATCGTTTTGATTTCATTGCAACACGACCTTTGCCAATACAAACACTAGTAGAAATAATTAAACAAATATCCGAAAATCCAGATCTAGTGATGGAGAAAGTCAGGAAAATTTAAATCATCATTTAGAAATAATTCAAAATATTTTGCAAGAACAAAATGGATAATTAATAAATAATTAATTGATTCATATAAATATTAAAACTATTCAATATAATGAATCAGTTTTGGAAAGACGAATAATGTAAATAGAAATTATTCTAAATTCAAATTTAGAACAAGAAAGTTTACTGTTTGTAAAAGATATATTTAGTCGATTCACATTTCTCATTGTAAGCCTAATAGACATATTAGTTTCAATTGAAACATCATTATCATTTTGTAATTTAGGAATACTTCTTAGTAGTATAATAAAAACTTTTGAACTGAAAAATGAATTAAATAAAACACAAGCAAATGAATAACTTTTGGTACATAAGTAAAGTAATAAAACCTACTTTACCTTGAAACAAGATGAGATAACTTATCTGTTAGATATACCTATCTATCAAAATAATAATTATGAATCATATCAAATAACTCCTATTCCTACAATTCTCAATAATATTTTAGTATCCCTTAAAATTAGAAAAAAACTAATTTATAAAAATAAAAATAATATCTATAATACTGAATTTTGTACCTTAATAAATAATATTCTAAGAATAAATTTGACTCTGTTAACAATAGTAATGATCATCATATTTTCCAAATATATTATAATTATTATATGTCTGAATGAGAGACAAATTAAAATTGAATGTCCTGACTTTCAAATGGCAAAAGGGTTTTATAAATTTAATAATATAAATGATTGTCTAATAAATACTGATATGAAAAATGGTTTAATAGTCAAGAAATATTATTTGATACCTCTGATTTCTTAAACTTTATGAAACAAAAATTCTAAATCACACCATAGAGTTAAAGAAATTAAAAATTTAGTAATAACAAAGAATAATTTATCAAAGATAAATGGAATTAATTATAACCCTAATGTGATGCATAATATTATTATATATTGTATAATTATTATAATTTGTTTAATTGTAATTGTAATATTGTATTTTAAATATAAAATTAATACATTATTTTGTAAAAATAAAGAATGCCTCTAAATAAAGACCAATAAATGAAAATATGCGACTTATTGAAGAAGATACATTCTAAGAGTGTAAATATTAAATCACCAGTAGACAAAGCCATCCATTGTTTGACCTGTGTATTAAATGTAATTAAAACCTATGCCTCCAGGATTAATCTTCAATAATAGTCTTAGCTATTAGATAAGCTAAACTTACAAAAAAACAGAACCTGAAGTCATAATTCATTCTAGGTTTTGAGATTGCTTCCTAACTAATATATTATATATGTTTATCAAATAAAAATTTTTTTTAATAAGGCTTTTCTTAGCAAAAACGTAAGTTACACATAGCTTCAAATTTTTTTACAACAAAAGCACTTTCAGGAATTAATAAAATTTTTCTTCTGATTTCTGGATCTAGAATATTACATTTTTCTTTATAAATTTTTTTTTAATGATTATATTCAGAGGTCGGTTCTGTTATTGTTAAGTAGCTTTAATATTATGATAATGAATTTTAATTCTTCTGTTTGGGGTAATTATCATATAATTTACTGTATCGATTGAAATTTTTAGTTGTTTTATATTTTCGATGCCAGTTAGTAAATCACATTGATAATGAAATTTAAAAAGATAATATTTCAACACGGGTTTTGAATTGTCTCTGAGATTAAAATTTTTGAGATAGAAATTTTCATACTGTTTATCTCAGTAGATGACCCGTGTGCAGTATAATTTTATATGGGTCTTTACTGATACCGTGTTTGTAATGTTTAAATGCAGTGTCGGGATTTACAAATGATTTCGTGCTACCAATGTCTATTAAGATTTTGAAGTTATTTTCTGGAATTATAAAGAATGGCAGCTTGTTTTCGTTATTTGTTGAATTCATTAATTGAAAGTGATAAAATGCACTTTTGCGGTATGTGAGGTTGGGCGAGTTAAAATAAAAAAAAACACGGGATTGCCACTTGTAAGTCCGAATATATTTCCTTGTCACGACCGTTACAAAGCTACACAAAACAAACACATCGAGATAACACAATAATAAGTAAAGTTAAACAGCGACGCTAGGAGGCAGTGCCGTCAGGTGGTCAGACGTGGCGGTAAAGTTTGAAGTGCTGGAATTGCTCTCTTAACACTCCTCCTCAATTTCAGCAGGTCAGTAAATTTATTGCTCCTCAATTCCCAGCCTCATCCTCAAGTTCTGGAAGGACGCCTTGGGAAGCCCTTTGGTTAAAATGTCTGCGAGCTGGTCAGTGGTGCGGACGTACTTCACCTCTATTTTCCGGGACATGTGAAGATCTCGAATGAAATTGTATTTCACATCAATATGTTTCAATCGACTGTGCTGCCATCGCTGCAATAGATGAATGCAGGCCTGGTTGTCTTCAAAGACAGTGATTGGTTCGGGGCAATCGATGCCCAGTTCTCCCAGGAGTCCTCTCAGCCAGATCAGCTCGGTACCTGCTGTGTCTAGCGCAACATATTCCGCCTCAGTCGAGGACAGCACAACCGAGCTCTGTTTCTTAGTGGTCCAGCTGACTGGCGAACCTAGAACTTGAAACAAAAATCCAGAGACTGATTTTCGATCAGCACTTTCTGCCCAATCTACATCGGCATAACCGACCAGTGGAACTGGTTTTTCCTTCGGGAAGTGGAGTCCCAACTCCTTCGTGTCCTGGATGTCTTCTGTGGCGTAACTCTGGTATCTGCTACAAAAGTTGACTGAAGCGCTGAGATCTGGTCTGGTAGTCAGCATTGCATACATGAGGCAGCCTACCATCTGGCGATATGGTTTGGTCTCGAGGATAGATTCACCTTCGGTGGTCTCAGCAGGCTTTACTTCCATCGGTGTGCTCGCACCCTTGCACTTATCCATCTCGAAGCGAACAAGTAGATTCCGAAGATAGTTCGCTTGACTCAGGGTCATACCTCGATCCGACCGCTCCACCTTGATTCCGAGAAACATGCGAAGCTCACCTAGGTCCTTCATCTTGAATCTCTGCTGGAGTAGGGAATTTATCTCGTCCAGTGTCTGTTGGTTACTGCTGGATATCAAGATGTCGTCCACATAGACCAGAAGATAAGTCTTTTCTTGTCTAGTGGACAGTACATACAGGCACTTGTCATATTCCGATTGGCTGAATCCGAGCGACCAAACGTAGGCGTTTAGTTCGTTGTTCCATGCTCTCGGTGCTTGTTTTAGTCCATAAAGAGTTTTGTTGAGCCGACAGACTGTCCCTGGGGTGCTAACGAAGCCTTCGGGGAATTGCATATATATCTCCTTCTGTAATGTGCCGTGAAGAAATGCGTTACACACATCCATCTGTCTGGTGCAGAGGTTCTGATGATTCACGACTGCTAGGAGCGTCCACAGCGTAGTCAGCCTGGCGACTGGAGCGTAAACCTCATCGTAGTCGAAGCCTTTTCACTGAGAGCATCCTTTTACAACGAGCCGGGCCTTGTATTGCAGAATTTCTCCGTCTTCACCTCGCTTGATCTTAAACACCCACTTATTATTAATTGCATTTCTTCCTGGCGGTAGTGTGACGAGAGTCCAGATCTCGTTTTCCTTGAGGACTGCCAACTCTTCTTCAACTGCCTGATACCAATGTCTCGCATCTCCTCGTCCTTCGATCTCTTCGTACGACGTGGGTAGATCCTCGACGTAGGTTTGAGCGCCAAGAGCCAGGACGACGTAGTCGTCGAAGTGCTTGGGCGCCCGGGAGCTCCTCCTCAAGTCGAATTTCTCCTCGACTTCCTTCTCGCGGACATCCAGCTTCTGATAACCCTGGATCTCCGCTTCCTGGTGGCCATCTCCTCCTGTCTCTGAGTCTTCCGGGCGATCCCCACGTTCCGTGTCCTTGACGTTGTCGTAGACGTCTACTTCCGGGTCCGTCTGGTCTCTCGTCAGGAGCCGCTCATCGAAGATGACGTCCCGTCCAAAGAGCACCTTCGTGTCCTCCGGCGACTAAAGCCTGTAGCCGTTGTCGTAGTAGCCGAGCGTGAAACACCCCTTTGATCTCGGTCTGAACTTTCCCTCTACGAGTTGTTTGGGCAGGTGTAGATAGGCTTTGCATCCTAACACCCTCAGCTTCTCCAGGTTCATCTTTCGACGAAACCAAAGTTCAGCAGGGACGGCGCCTTCCAGAGCGCTCGTTGGGCTCCTATTAATCAAATAAACTGCCGTCAACACTGCTTCCGTACACAGGTACTTGGGTAGGGTTGAGTCCAGGAGCATGCACTTCGCCTTTTCCAGGATGGTTCGATTCATTCGCTCTGCGACTCCATTCTGCTGGGGGGGTGTGGTTGTAAATTCAAACTTTATCCCGTGTTCCTCGAAGTAGTCCTGCATTTCAGTCGAGAGATACTCCCAACCGTTGTCACATCTAAAGCGCGAGATCTTCACGTTAAAGTGGGTCATGACCATGGCTTCGTAGCGCTTAAAATTGCAGAAGACTTCCGACTTTGATGTTAGAGGGTACACTATTGTGAAGTGTAGGTAGTCATCTATAAAGGTTAGTACATAGCGATGACCGCTATAGGATTGTGGGTTTACAGGACCGAATAAATCACTGTGTACCAGTTGGAGGCGCCTTACGGCCCGCACACGTGGTTGGTTGTGAGGAAGTTTCGTTTGTTTACAAATAACGCAGGTAGGAAAGATTTGGCTTTCTCCTCCTGCGCAGGTTTCCTTCAAATCTTCTACCAAAGGGATTAGCTTTACCAGTGACTTTTTTCCAATGTGTCCCTAGCGTCGATGCCAAAGCTGTGTACTAGTATCCACCTCACATAGACCAGCGGTTTCCTCAGAGAGCTTGAAAGACAGCTCATACAGCTTCTGCTTTCGCGTGGCGGTCGCAATTATCTTGCCGTCCTTCCGGATTATGCCTTTGCTGCTCTCGAAGGTGATCACGTGCCCATTTATTGCTAAGACTGACACATATAGTAGATTATATTGCAGTCCAAGTACAACTAGAACGTTCCGACAAAGCTCAATGTCAGATTGTCTTCCGAGAGAGTCTCTATGGCAGTTACAACTACGTCGTAGTCCGCAGGCATCGTCAGAAGCAGGTGACACACGATATCCGTTTCCTCCAGTGTTGCTCCGGTGGATTTAAGGTCTCTACCTAACTTGTCGAACTTCAGGAAGTGTGTTTCTAGAGTTTCATCGCTTGAATTAAATTTCATTAATAAAAGGGTTTTTCGGATCAACAACTGACTGGCAATTCCTTTGCGAGCAAATGTCTTTTGCAAAGTTTGCCAAATTTCGAAAGCCGTTTTTCCGTTTTTGACATACTCAAGCTGGCTGTCGGCGATTCTCTGAATAATGGCAGACTTACATTTCTTGTCCCGTTTTGTGATTGTTACCTGTTCACGTTCCTTCTGGGCCGCCGTCAAAATCACGGGCAATTCTCCCAAAAGTGTGGCGAGTGGTTGTTGGATACATTCCAAAAGATCCTGCTCGTCCAGATAGGTTTCAATGCGGAATTTCCAATTGTCAAAATTGGTTCCGTCGAGCAACGGGATTTTATAGCGCGTTTCCTCAGCCATAACCTTAAACAAACAAACAAAAAACTGGCGGTTCTTCGATTTTCCACTGCGATTGTTTTGTCGAGTCCTCCTGGGCCCATAACCTGATAAAATGCACTTTTGCGGTATGTGAGGTTGGGCGACTTAAAATTAAAAAAAAAACACGAGATTGCCACTTGTAAGTCCGAATATATTTCTTTGTCACGACCGTTACAAAGCTACACAAAACAAACACATCGAGATAACACAATAATAACTAAAGTTAAACAGCGACGCTAGGAGACAGTGCCGTCAGGTGGTCAGACGTGGCGGTAAAGTTTGAAGTGCTGGAATTGCTCTCTCAACAAAAAGTAAAAAATTGTTTGATCTGAGGCTATTTCGTCTACAAAAGAATGTTCGTTTTGATCTGATATGTTAGTTTCAGTTGTAATTTCTGGGTTTTTATCGAGTGTATATTCATCCATCGTATAAGTTTGTGTTTTAGGTTGATCTACAATATTGTGTTCGTCCGTATAATTTATTATTTCTGATTGATCTCTGTCATATAGTTCTTCTGCGAAATTTTTTGGGAAGAATAGTCTGTTTTGACTCATGAAATTTTGTCTTAGAGGGAAAGGTCCGGGTCTTGTGGCGTTTAATTGTGTGTTTCATGTAGATATTCTTTATAGGCGTATTCCATTTGCCGTTTGGATCAGATTTAACTTACATTTACTGAACCAGATCACTTATTTATTAGGTACTTCGCTATCTTTATTTTCAGTACTAGAATTACTGATTCTAATTTACTTCGTAGTAATTCACTTTAATAAGTGCATCAATTTGCTTAATTTTGTTCATTTAGTCATGTTGTCTAATTTATCTCAACTAATTTAAGTAAACTAAGTTGCAAATGGAATATAGCTATTGCTGTAGGTCTGGAAAGTGGTTGCCTAGAAATTTTAATCATTATAGGAAAATTAGATTTACGTTGCGCTGTATGTTGGTTATTAAAATATGTCGGTGGTTTATTAAACGTGTAGTTAGTATTCTGTAGTACACTTGATAGATGAAAGTGTCTGTTATTTCTAAACTTTTGATCATTCTGCCTTTGAAATGCTTTTTAAATAGGCGTTACATTTTCAGATGATTTGGAATGAATTTCAAATTGAAACTCGTTTTTAAGCGTTTACTCGTAGGTCAGCAGGTTTATTAGCTTTCATAAGTTACACTATTGGTTCTTTTAATTACTTTAATAGAATTCTGAGGGCGTAATTTCTAACGAAATCGATCATTATTGCTGCAGTAGACGGGTGATTTGTAACTACATACGATACTCGCAAATTTAAAATATGTTGTATTTTATTGTAAAACTCAAGCACCGTTAAGTTTGCGCCTTGTTTTAGTTCGATTATTTTTATTATTCATGTAAATCAATTTCGTTTGTCCGCATACATATCAATAAGTGAAGTTTTTAAATTTCCCATATTTTAACGGAATAGCGAGTAATATCTATTACTGCTTCGCTTTTTATTTTAGCTAATATTGTACTCATTAAACATTCATTTTTACAATACTTGTACTGTATGTTACCTATTAATGACAACATTTAAACACAGTCAGGCAGATTCACAAAACGGATTAGCGCTAACACCGTTTTTAATATTATCTATAACTCTGTTTCAAATTAAAACAGATTAAAGAAATAAACTAAATTTGATGCTAATTAACTCTCTTTTTAGCTTAAGTTAAAATAAACTTGTTTCATACATTGAAAAGAGAGTTAAAAACGAAATAAAAAATGGTGTTAGCGCTAATCCGCTTTATGAATCTGCCTGAGTAAAGCTACATTCACAAATCGAAATTAGTTTTTGTTTTATGCTTTATGATTTAGTGTGTTTTTAGGTGCCTTTCACAAATAGTTTTGCTTTTGTCGATTTTAGTTAGTAGTGACATCTATCATATGTCAGATGTGTTAGAAGTTACACGTGCTATTATAATTGGAAGAGCAAAATAAATATGTATTATCATAATAAGAAAGTAGGTATTAATTTATTTTCATGCATTTTGACACTCGAATAAAATCAAACTTAGGTTATCATCAATACGAAGGATGATAGAAAGAGACAAGTATATATCACTACATCATTCTACACTTCTTCCTATTGGTCTAGTCCTAAGTATAAAACGTAAAACTAAAACAAAAGTTTGGAGTTTGCAAACTTTTGTGTTAAAACCAAAACTAAATACTGATTTGTGAATGGCTACAGAAGATAACATGTCTACAAGGTTATTAAAACAAAAATGGAAAACATAAAACAGAAACTAATTTCGATTTGTGAATGTAGCTTAAGTGGAACTTTTATTGCAAAGTGGTTTCTATGGTTACATCAGGACTTCAATATTTACTTACTATCCACCGTGTTTATATTGATAACAATTTGACAGCTGTCAATTTTGAAACCTATTTTCTTTTCTTTCTATTTGTGCAAGTATTGTAAAAAATAGCTTACTAACCTCGAACTGTAGGTGATGTTTTTAGGTCGCGAATGTTTAGGAAATCTGGACCCTTCAAGCGTCGATTTCCCAAACTACATTTTTGACCTAAAAACTATCACAGTTCATGGTACGTAATATACTATTTGAAAATATTGCGGATCTGCTTGATTGTAAAATCGTTTTCTTTTTTTTTTCACGGATTTCGATAAATCTTGGTAAAAGTACTTTTTCACCGAAGAATCCAGGGACTCTGATATAATTTTTTTAGGATTGGAGTTGCCATGTTTAATATAGGTTTTATTAGTATAACTGTCAGATTATTTAAAATATTTGGATTTGAATTAAGATCATCAAGTTTTGAGTCTGATTCAGAATTTGAGCTTTCGCTTGAATTTATTATTATATTTAGACCTTGCAGTTACGGTTTCATATTTGTTTAAATTGCTTGAGGAGATGCTCGGACTATAGGTCGGGTGCAGGTGCCTCTGGATTCGGAGATACCGCCCAGCTGATCGACGCTGCAGAGTTGACGTTTTCCGTGACTGATTTGCACTCAGCACAGTGAGGATGTTCAGGAACTTCAGTTAGTTTGTTTTATGTCAGACTTTCAGTAAGGTTCGCGGTTAGTTACTTATTTATGTTAACTTACTAGGCGCACGAAGTGTAACTTTTGTTAACACAAAAGGACTGTTCGTTTGCCAAATAAATCATTAAGATAAATCAAATTATTTTTACTAATTTGTTATGGCAAATCCTACCGACTGCACCAAATATATTATTAAATAAATTCACTTTGTTTTTAAAAAGTTTTATTTTACTTTTGGAGTTCCTACTAATACAGATTCTGAGCTGAGACTAACTTAAACTTGTAAATGGTATACCTAAACTGCAACTACGTATAATGGAATATGATAATTCTACATAAAGTTACGTCCTTAAAGTATTAATCATCATGTCAGCACTATTCCGCACTATAAATATAATATAAATATATAAATATATCATCAGCATTTTAACTCCTTATAAAAAGAGTACTTCCTGATAACTCAATTTGTTTTTCATTCATGATCAGTTTACTTAGTTTTCTTGATTTTATCCATTTTGCTAAAAGGTTCAGTCCACTTATTATTATTAACAAATAAAACATACCAGTCCATACATTTGGTATATAGATGTAGATGACGTCTTCTTTAATAGCGACTACAGAATTTCATTAAATGTCGTCTACTTTTTTTTTAAATAAATAAATAAATATATCATCACGCCTTCTACCCATTTCTGGGTGTGGCACTCTGCTAAAGCAGATCTCGGTAAGTGATATATTTTTTTTTAACTTATATAAACTGAAAGCAGACATACGGTTTAACTGTATAAGTACTAGTACCACTTAGTGGTATTATACGTCGATTAAAAATCTAAACTGTTCTTTATCAACAGCCGAATTTATTTCCCAGAAGAGATCTCACAGTAAGACCGTGAATCTCAAACGAAAAAACATTTGCTGTTTCAATAGAACTTTCATGTTTACAGTCATCATAAATAGACCATTTTATTTGATTTATGGTTTTTCGATATCTAAAATAATGTTCTTGCTTTTGCGACCCGGTATGTTCCTATGATTTTATGAAGTGTATAAAATAAGGCGCAAATACGAAATATTTCTTTAGTCCCGGACGCTCTTAGGGCCAGTTTTTCAATCGCCAGTTTACTCCCTTTGGGGGCCGTGATTTGACGACTGGTAACCGCACTTCACGCGCAATATATATCACTTACCGAGATCTGCTTCGGCAGAGTGCCACACCCAGTAATGGGTAGAAGGCGTGATGATATATTTATTATATTTATATTTTTAATAATAAATTATTATTATTTCTATTTGTATTGTATAAAAATTGTAAATTTGTATAATACTACATACTTTGATTTCAAATATTAAGTTAGAAATTAAAACTAAAATTAAAATTATTGAATATGTGTCCGAGAATAGTTCAGAATTGGATTTTTTCAGTACATGTGCCTTACTAATTCGTCAAATATTAAACTGTAGTAAGTGTAGCATAGTGTTCGGTTGAGTATAAGCGCACCGCACCCCGCACTCCTTTTTGATTACTCTATTGATACATAGATAACAGCGAAACAGTAACACACGACAAAATCTACCTGCTTTTTCATTCTAATCGCAGTCGATAAAATATGTTATTCTGTCTGCATCCTATTGATCGTTAGGTGCTAAAAACTTAGTGAAAATCAGTCAAAATATTAAAGCACAGCATTTTAACGAAAAACGTTTCTTTTATATTACTTCAATTATCTCATTTATTTGAAGCCTAATTAAGTAAAATCCTGATATAAGTCAATATTTTCATGCATTGAGCTCTCATTCGAAAATTGAGTAAATTTGAATCGATAGTTCAGTCATGGGGGGAACATATTTTCTAGTATTGCGGCGGAGATTTCCGGAGCGCCTTTAATACATTACGATACGAATATCGTACAACGTACAACGTTTTATCTATTATCGTTAATTTTATTCAATAATACGGCAAACTGTTATTGCAATACTGAACATAGTTAGATAATTTTGATATTATGTGACGACAGTAGATACATTCTTATTTATTAGGGCAGAGTGAAGATCCTTGCAAAAGATATTATTATTAAATTCAACTGGCAAATATACTCGTATATATAATAATGCGCACATAAGGACTAGAAATACGACTTATTATTTCAAAATATTTTAAACTACAATATTTCTCCAGTTTCTATAAAGTATAATTCTTTCCTCTTTATCACTTTCTATTCTTCATATTTACATAAATATGTACAAATTTTATATTCTCTAATAACTAATATGGGATGGCTAGCTCAGTGGTATGAAGTCGGCCTGTGGATCCTGAGGTCCCTGGTTCGATTCCCACAGGCGACAAATTTTCATAATTTGAAAAAGCTATCCCTGTGGCTCCTCCACCACTAACATGTTTGGAGGCCGTGATTTGACGACTGGTAACCGCACTTCACGCGCAAAAATATATCACTTACCGAGATCTGCTTCAGCAGAGTGCCACACCCAGTAATGGGTAGAAGGCGTGATGATATATTTATTTTTATTTTACTAATTACAACTTTGATACTTGTACAGAAAACGTTAACACGCATCTAAAAGTACGGACACAGTAAATAAATTTTCAGTTAGTTTATTAATTCAGAAATGAAGAATTGGAAAAAAAGGTAATAATTTTTTTTCGTGGTTGTTTGGATATCCTGGTTTTTGTTTAATAATAACAATAATGACAACGTTCCGAACATTGGTTTGGTTCTTTATCAGGTCGAAGGAGTAAATAAGTTTTCTTTAACAATTAGACTATGGAAGATGAAACATAAAAAAATATATATTTTTTAGAGAAATTTCACCTCCTATAGTCAAACGATGAATGGGTTTGACTATAGGAAGTGACATACTTTTAAAAACATTTTTTTTTAATGTTTTATCTTCCATAATCTAATTGTTAAAGAAAACTTATTTACTTCTTCGACCTGATAATGAACCAAACTAAGGTTCGAATCGTCGTCATTACTGTTATTATTAAATAAAATCCTGGAATTATCAATATTTTCCCAATGCATAATACTCTTCACGGCTTAATTAATCCTTTCCATAAATACATAAATTAGTTTTTCAATAACCAATTGATATTTAATTGTTGTTAAATATCTTTATAAACCAGCTAAATTAAGATTATTTTCATGTATGCAAGACCAATCCCAAAATGAATTAACATAAAAGATGTGCATCATAAATAAAAAACTTACACGTTGTAAAATTTGCTCCATCCAGGTAAGAACTGCGGTTTGCGGAAGACCCAGGAAAACACGCAGATGATGAAGAGTAATAACACGCAGATCTCGTTGCACGTCATCTTGCCTAACTCCTCCAACTTACTCTGCATTAATCTGGTCGCCGTATCGTGGTTTACGGTACCGGCCTGGATGATTTGTGCTTCCGCTGATTTAGGCCGCCACAAACCCATGAATATCCACTGTACGCAATAAGGATTAAATTACTAGACTGCCTTTCAAACTAGCAAATATCAGAATATATATAATGTATTTCACTTACTAAAATAAAATAATTAGGGTGATGTGGCGGAGGGAATTAAAGTTATATTTTCTTAAATGGAAACAGGTAATTTTTTATTGGAATGAATAGCCGAAAATACTTCCTTTCTAATGATGTAGCATGTTCCTATATATTAAATTAAAAAGTTCAAAAAACAGTAACATGTTTATTATCCGGTAGGCTTTGAAACAAAAGAATTTATTGTTTGTTTTATTAATAATCCTGTCAATAATGGCTTTACATCGCCAAGAATTAACAAATAAAGATTATTTTAATATTACTGTTTTACATGCAGAGTGTAAAAGGAATCTATCTGCTACTATACGAAGATTTTCGGAACTTTATCCTCAGAAGATACGCCCAACTCGCCAGATGTTAAGAACAATTTTTGGAAATACAGAAACTATTTGTATATTTAATAAGCCTCAAGATACCGTCCTCATAGAGTGATGGATGATGAAGGTAATGAAGTAGCAATATTGGCATTTTTTTTTTGATAGTCCCAATGCTTCAACAAGGGAGACAGCATTTCAGTGCCAGACCAGTCAAAGATCGGTTTGCAAAATTTTAAGAAAACATAAACTCCATCCGTATAAATACGGTTTAACACAATGTCTTCATGAAGGTGATGAGTTCAGAAGAAATCAATTTTGTGAATGGTTATTGATTAAATTACAATAAGCAAAATTATTTGGTCAGACGAAAGCAAATTTCAAAAAATGGATTATCTAATAGAAACCGGAGTGATGAAAACTTGTATTAGCATAGAGAACAACATTTTCAAATGTCCTGGTCGTTTAATGTATGATGTGGGATTAAAGATCATGAAATTATTGGTTCAGTGTTTTATAGAGAAAATCTTACTAAAGAGGTTTATTTGAATTACATTGAAATTTTTTTTAACAGAATATATGGAAAATTTGCATATACCAGAATACATAGACACTTATTTGTAATGCGCATGTTGTGAGTCTAGCATTGCACAATATTTTTGATGACAGGTGGATAGACAAATGGTCTTTCTTGATAATTCTTTGGCCAGCTAGATCACCTGACTTAACGCGACTTTTTTCTTTGGGGATATCTAAAATATATATATATATATATATATATATATATATATGGGATGGCTAGCTCAGTGGTATGAAGTCGGCCTGTGGATCCTGAGGTCCCTGGTTCGATTCCCACAGGCGACAAATTTTCATAATTTGAAAAAGCTATCCCTGTGGCTCCTCCACCACTAACATGTTTGGGGGCCGTGATTTGACGACTGGTAACCGCACTTCACGCGCAAAATATATCACTTACCGAGATCTGCTTCAGCAGAGTGCCACACCCAGTAATGGGTAGAAGGCGTGATGATATATTTATTTATATTTTATTTATATATATATATATATATATATATATATATATATACCGTGTGTCTCACGTAAATGTTGTCATAATTAATTATCAAATAAAATAATTTTTTTCTATAAATAAATTATGGTACAAAACATACGGTGTTAATACTAAGTTGTCTTCCATATCCGTTACTTCTTCGGATCTCAAGTGGATGATCCATCTTTTTTACACGGAGAGTTTCCATGTGTGTTCTGTTCTGGTTTACTTGCGCAAATTCGAATTTATTATTAATTACTCGAACACAACTAGTCATTTTGGATTTTGTTATGTATTAGTTGATCAATCAATATCGAAACTAGAGTTTTGTTATTGATTGATCGATTAATACAATATAAAATGCATTAACACTGGTTGTGCTCGAGTAATCAATTGAATATTGGAGTTTCGATATTAATATAATATACTAGAGCTCGGTTTCATCAACAAAAGTTAAATTTTAATCGTTATTTAAATAAATAAAAGTAAATCGAATATATGACAGCAATGTCAATTATTCCATTTGACATGTAATTTTGATTTGCTTTTATTTATTTAAACAGTGATTAAAATTTAACTTTTGTTCGTGAAACTGGGCATTAGTATGTATTCCAACTGATTGTGCGCGAGTAATTAATTCGAAACTTAGCTTAGTTTAACGCACAAGCTGGCTCAACGCCACTTTAAAAAATTAATAAACTTGTTTTTTTTTGGTAATTAATTAGTAATTAATGAGTACTAATTTTTCTGATAGTTTTTGTTTAATTGTGCCGCAATGGATGTGCCAGCTTAATGTTCCTCAAAAATGGACCTCTTGGACAGGTGCAATTACCGGACTCAATAATATAGTCCGCATTTCAATACATCTGAAGTTATGGTAACAAAATTATTTTCGTAAATAGATTTATTCACTAAAATGCAGTTTTTTAAATTTTCAGTTGTTCATTGAACAAATAGGTACTTTATTAAATTTTCGGAGTTTAAATAATTTCCTCCTCTGCTAAAACAATTTATGTCGCCAGAAAAGAACTTATTTATTATAGGTAAGGTAATAACCCTTTCAGACATTTTTTATCGCAATCAAAAAGAATAAGTCGCGGGCACTAATGTGTCAGCTTCATAAAGAAAGCTGCTGTTGTTCCGCCACCTTCATAATTAATTATTTTTGGGACGAGATTTGAAAAGAGATTAATTCATACTTATATTGTTCATTCTTAGATCTGCTAGGCGATTAGCAGGACTGCCCCCGAATCGTGATGTATAGAATTCTATTTACAATAATAGAATCGCTGTCAACTGTCGTCTGCATTCTATTATAGAATTCTAGGTATATGGCGCGATCCCAGTACGAGAAATGAATTAGTTGAAATAGTTATTTGTTTCATTAGTAATAAAGGTGGCCGGAAGACGCGTTCCGGAGTCTAACAATATTGCGAGACTCGATATTGTATTTTTGTTCGAATAAATATTTTTCTTTATTTTTTTTTATATAGATAATTTCGCAGATTTGATCAAATTTAAATGAAATTTAATTATTATTATCACCATGACAATTGTATTAAAAATTCTATTTTGCCCCTATATTCTATAACTATATCTTTATCTGTTAATGAGCAGTAAGTTAATGATAATTTTAATTTTTTATAGTTATTTGACAGATGATCAAAATTTCGGTATTCTGTACCAAAGCAATTTACTCTGAGATTTTTTACGTTATATACATGCATTTTGTGTAATAATATACTTAGCTGTTATTATAAAAAAAAAATCTATAATGATAACTTACTTACAATTCCGTAAAAAGTGTGGTTCAAAATATATATATTTTTTATACTGGTAGTTTTGTACGAGTGCAAAAAAAAAAGAAATATAAGTTCGTATATAATTTATAGCTATGTGAAGATAAATGTTTATAAACAACACATGTACATCTCGACTGCCATGAAGTCATCGTTAATAGTACACTACATTTAGTATAATAACTTCCCTTGTGAAGAAAATAATATTGTATTGTTTAGAAAATATAAATAATAGAATTTCCGATTTTGATCATGGAATGTCGAAATGATACGAGTAGTAATCTGTACAGTAATTATAAAAAATACGGATTTTCATTGGCTTATCGATTATTTACAGGTAATGAACGAGTTACATAATAGGAAGGGATAGTCCTAGGACTAAAAAATGATGACATATCCATTGTAACGTAAATATTCCTGAAACAACGTTCTCTTACTATTGAAAAAGTTGAAATAATAACGTTATATTTAAGTGGATAAAGAAAATGTATGCTTATTGTCTTTTGTCATTTAAGTAAATTAAACTTTTATAAAAAATCGTCAAGCCTTTTCAATAAATTGATTGGGAAATTGTGTATAATAATGGTTTTTATTTGGAGAACCTTTATCAAATATGTGTTACGTGTACTATTTATGCCGTAAAAATAAGTATGCATTTGTTAAAGGAGGGATGAAGATCCTAAATTAAGCGATATAAATATACCATTATTTATAATAGAAACATACTATTTGAATAAAATTTTAAATTCAAACTTGCTTTAAGATTCAGGTTCTAAGGGTGTCAAAGGGGTGCATTCTACAAATGTGCGACAAATAATAAATTGGAACTAAATTTACATTTTCTATTTATTCTTGAAGTAGAAGAAATGAAGAAACTTGTTATTACATTGCATATAACAGTTTCAGTATTAATTTTTCATTTCTTTCTCATCTCATTTGCAAAATGAATTATAATTCTTGTCGAAAATTGCAATGACGATTAAATATCAGTTTTACGTTAAAACTGATAATAATTATCCCTATGGCTCCTCCACCAATAACATTTTTCGGGACCGTGATTTGACGGCTGGTAACCGCATTTCACGCTTATAAATATATCACTTACCGAGATCTGTTCGGCAGATTGCCACATCCAGTAATCGGTAAAAGACGTGATGATATAATTATTTATTTATAGTCGAAACGTAATGCAAATAATAATTTTTATTTTAAAATTGTATATATTTTAAATTTCGCGCACTATTTTTTTATTGCGGGTAGCATGAAATTACAATTTAATTTTTTTATTATTATCTGGTTTTAGAAGAGAAATGGTCCATAACTCTTCTGGAGTATAAGTACTTATACATTGTAGCACAAAAATAATAGTTCAATATATTCGGGAATATTTTCACTGCACAACAAAATGTTAATTTCGCTCAATCGTAAGAATTGTCGTACTCAATATACTTTATTTTTTTAAATGTCGTGCTTTCACTTCGTATGTCAACATATTCAAATAAACAGTTTATATCATTTTTATTTTTATATTTAAATGTAAAAGCAATAAATTATGCTATTTAATTACATTCGTATATTTTTTAATTATATTTCCTTTTACGTTGCTAAGACAATTGAAGATATATACCGTGAGTTTATTTTAACTTGAAACATAGGATTTTGCATATCCATGGTTACGAATTTTACAACAATGTTTTAGAGTGTCCTTTTTAAAATGAAACATAGGGAATACGTTTAACTGAATTTAATGTCAGTGTAAGGCGTGTCGGACTTGTTTCGAACATTATTTCCTGAAAGGCCTACACCAAGTATTGTAACAATTTCAAAAATTGTTAATAACGTTAGAGGACATTATTGCGTCCAGCCTGATCATACGAAGAGAAATAGATCTAATCATGTATTAAAAGCAGATAAAATAAATGAAATTATGATGTTTAAATATAATAAATTTAGTTAAATGTATTCCCTATGTTTCATTTTAAAATGGACATCCATAGTGGTAAATGATGAAAAACTCGTAATACATCCACGTGAGGACTGCACGTGCTTTAGTAAACGAAGATGTAGTACTTCCGGAGCGAAGTGAGACAATTGTGGAAGCACAACTTGACGGAAAATTTTGTGCAGGAAATTTTATCATGTTGGAACTTCGAAATAATGATGAAGAAACTGGTCGTGGAGTGATGATTGCAAAATCACTGGTAAATAATAATAATAATAGTTTATTTAAACTGCAAATAAACAGGGCGTACCCCAATTACATAAGTACAGTATAATAATATAACAGTAAATAACACATCATCTTTTAGCCTAAATTAATTGTGCAATATCTGCAACAAATCATTTTTTTTAACATTAAATATATCAAAATTTTTATTTTTTATGTTCAACTTATTTGCTTGTTTTAATGTTTCTATCAATGGAAAACATGAACTATTATTTATTTCAAAAAGTATAAAACGCGGCCTAAGAGTTTTGTTAGGAACAGCAAAGTTTATTACTTGAAGTATTTCGCCTAGAAACATTTTTCCGTTCAACAAGTTGACCAAAAAAAGCGTAGATAAAAATTCTCTTCGAGTTTGTAACAAATTTACATTAAAAATTTGTCTTTGCTCATTATATGATATGAACCTTGGAGACTCATCAAATTGTTTGTAATATAAATACCTAAGTAATTTCTTTTGAACTTTTTCTAATGTGTCACAATGAATTGCTGTTTTGGGAGATCATATTCCAACTTACTCCTAATTATTGAATTAAACAAATTAATAATTGTGTCACAACCAAATTTGTTCTCTACTCTTAAAATGAAGTTTAATTTTCGCTGACCATCATTGACAATATATTCTATATGATTAACAAATTTAAAGTCTGCTTGAAATATAACTCCTAAATCTTTTATTACATTAACTCTCTGTAAATATTCTGAGCTTATTTCATAATTATATTTAATACATTCCTTTTTTCCTAGTATATGATATTACTTTACATTTATTGATATTAAACTTTAGTTTATTTTTTATGCACCACAATGTTACAAAATTAATATCTTTCTGAAAGTAGTCGCAGTCTCCGATACTAGTATTTTCAGCATACATTTTTACATCATCTGCATACAATAGACAACTACAGAATTTTAAACATAAAGGTAAATCATTTATGAACATTATGAACATTAGAGGGCCCAACAAAGTCCCTTGAGGTATACCAGATGTTGGTGTAAATTGCCGTGATTTAATGCCATTAAAAGATACATAATGTATTCTATGTCGCAAATAGTTATCGAAAAAGTTGATTAAATTTATATCTAATTGAAAAGATTTTAATTTACTTAGTAATACAGTATGATTAACTTTATCGAAGCCTTTCGCCAAATCCGTATAAATGACATCCAGTTGCGATTTTTTATCAACAGCATTCGCAACATCTTTAGAAAATATACATAAATTAGTCACAGTTGATTTATTTGGAATAAATCCATGTTGTTTATCACTTAGTACATATTTCACATGATTGTAGATTTTGTTATATAACACTTTTTCAAATATTTTTGAAAATACTGATAAAATGGTTACAGGTCTATAATTTTCTATGAAACATGGATTACCCGCTTTAAAAACGGGACATCCTCTACCAATTTTCAGTTTGTTTGGGAAATTATTATTTTTAATTGCCGCATTAAATATTGTAGTCAATGGTTTCACAAAAAAATCCGAGCACGCTTTAATTATATATCCCGGTACAAGATCTGTACCCGGAGCAGCTTTCCCATTTATATATATTATTGCCTCACAAACATCACTTTCTGTTATATTTGAAATTGTTAAATTATCAAGTTTATAGTCATATTCACAATTTACTATATTATTATTATTATAATTATTATCAACACTATAGACTGATTGGAAAAATTCACAAAAAGCATTAGCAATGTTTGTATCACTATATAGTTTAACATTGTTGTATGTGAAAAGTGATGTACTAGTGTTATTTTTCCGAATTTTTTTTATATATGTCCAGAACAGTTTTGGATTATATTTAATATTATTATCTATTTCCTTCAAATAGTTTTCATAATTACTTTTAATATGTATTTTTATTTCCGATCTAAGTTTTTTATATTGCACGATACAACTTTCTGTCTGAATATTATTCTTTTTAATTTTCTTATAATATTTTTCTTTTAGTTTGATTTTTGTTATAAGTTCAGATGAAAACCAAATAGGAAATTTAAACTTCTTGCACTTCTTCATTGGTATGCACTGATCAAATATGTTGTAAATTTTATCATATAACAAATCTAGCAGTTTATCAGGATCATTTTCACTTTTCATGATATCAGACCAAACCATTTCGCCTATTAAATAATGTAGTTTTACAAAATCACCTTTATAGAAGTTATATTTTTTATTGTAATTAATATCTTTCTGCTTGTGCTGCTGTGTGGAACATAAGTTAGTATAATTTCTAACGGTGGATGATATGTGTCAGATAATACAAGCGGATCTTCATATGCATTGACCTCTGCACTCATTGTAGAACTCAAAACCAAATCTAGTGTACATGAATTGTAGTTGGTATAATTATTTAATGAATATAAATTCAAAGATGACATTAGTTCAAATAATAATCTTGATTTTGAATTTCCGGACTGAAAATCAAAATTTGAACCATTTATTTAATTTATATTCCAGTCTCCCATTATAAAAACATTTTCGCTTTCCATAAGATCAGGAATCAGTTCAATGGTTTGCATAAATCCTTTATACTCGTCCAGTTTAGTTTCGGGAGGGAAATACACACAAATTACTACCACATCTAGATTATTTATTGTTGCTTTCACACAAATCCATTCATAAATTTCTCCTTCACTTTCAGTAATTTTTACAGGTTTATATTTTTCTTTAACTGCTATTAGTACGCCACCTCCTCGCGATTTCTGCGTTGCAATTTTATCTCGATCTCTTCTAAATACATGATAGCGCAGGTCACATATTTCATTGTCAAAAATATTTTCATTTAACCAGGTTTCAGTGATAGCAATTATATCAAAGTGTTCACTTAGTATGCTATTGCTAAAATGGACTAATTTAGTTCGCAGCCCTCTAACATTTTGGTAATAAAATTTAAGTGATTTGCATGTTTTGCTATCATTTTGCGTTTTTAGTTTCGTTATGACGTTTTTTGATTGACGTCGGGTTCGCGAAAAAAATATTTTCGAACTACTACGCCCTTCGGCCATGAGCTGCTATTATTTAGTTGCTCGTGAATATCATATGTGTACCCTATTTTAAATTCCATAAAATTCCTTTTTGATTTTAATTTGTAGCACGAGAAAACACAATTAGGAAATGTTTTTTCAGAAAAGTCTCGACATCTCCCGTTTCGGTATTAGCCGCCAATCTAGAAACATGAATCCATCCTCGTTTTGGTACCACTGTTAATGTAGTCTCATTTTGACTATTTCCAACTATAATATTTCTGCGAGATCTTCTTTTTTTTAAATTTTAAATCCATCATCGTCCTCATTTTCTTTGTTTGTAACTTCTAATTCATGCGAAACAGCTGATTTAGGATCATCGCACTGTTTGTTGACATCCGATTCAATTAAATTAACGCTGCCGTTAATTAAATTATTGTCGTTTGAACTTGCAGATTTTTTTTCTACTTCTGCAATTTTAGATTCAATGTCAGGTTTACTTGAATGAACAAATGAATCACGTACTGACATCTCTTTATTTCTGTTAGAATTGTCACCAATTTTTGTTTTATTATTTATTATTTTTGACTGAATGGAGTGGTTTGAGTCTGTGCTATTCTTATTTAGTATATCTATTTTTATTTCCAAGGAGGTTATTTTTTCAATTAAATTATGATATTTTTGTACCATATCTTCATATAGCATCCTGTACTCTGCGTTTTCTCCGTTTAGCAACAAATTCTTTCTTTCTAGTTCATGACATAGCACTTCCAGTAATGTACTAGGTTTACTTTTATCTCCACATTCTCCACAACACCAATTGTTGCTATCACCAACACTTGCACACTTGTTATGGAAACTTGCTTTGCAACTATTGCATTGATATCCATTTTTTACTTTTTTCCTGCACTTGGCACACTTAATTTCACTTAAACACTCTGTTTCCGCTACTTTACCGTCTGCCATCTTTGTGTTCATTGTAAAGGCCAACAAGATAATACCAGTTAGAATAATGAACATAAATAAGTATCCGGTTACAATTAAACAAGGCACTATAGTAGGGGAATGTTCATTCGTATCTTCGATTATTAGAACAATGGTAGCTCAGAAAACCCCAACTAGTAAGATTTCAGATACTTTACTTAGTCAAATAACAACATCTTTTCACGGACTGACTTCTGACGAGAAAATCAAAGCGTTTGTCGAAGTAGCCGCCGAGCTGAGGAGGCTGTTCTGCGAGAGCTCGGACTTCTGCAGTTAGGTGGTTGCTGACCTCGCAAAATTTGGGATCCACTGGCTATTCATCCGTCCAGCATATCCACATTTCGGCGGACTTTGGGAGGATAAATTCAGAAAAGCCTCTTTTGACCACGACTATTGTAGACCAGGCGCTCACTTACGAGGAACTTTCTACCATCCTGATATATATCGAGACGTGCCTGAACTCTCAACCGCTTGTCCCTCCCTGTTTCGATTCATCCGTTGGAGAGAACGAGAATGTGGTTGGAACGAAGCTAGGGTGTCAGTAGAAGAATGTTTGGCAAAAATTGATTCTCTGATTAATCTGACAAGAAAATATTCTTTGACTGTTTCAGAGGTTGCTACCCCTATTTGATGGGATATGCACGTGTATGTAAATTGTTTCAAACAATAATATTGGGTTTGATTGTTTTTTTTTTGTGTGTTAATTCTAATTTTCGTTTTTTTTTGCATTCTTTAAAGAAAGAGGTTGGCTAAAGTAATTTTAATTCAATTTTTAATAAACAATAAAAATACCAACAAAAATGTGTCCTATACTAATACTAATTGTAGCCCGATTAAAAACAAGTTGTTTTAACTATTCATTCCGTTAGAAATAGTGTAAGTTTACCGCAAATTAAATTTTTAAATAATGCGAAATACTTAAGATATGTACTGTCATCCATTTTTTTCTATTTTAATTATTTACTTATTTAGTTATTTTTATATAATTTAATATTTCATAATTTCATAAGAAGTGAAGGAAGTGTCGCTCTACACTTGTTTTTTTAAGTGAATTCCACACAATTGCAGGTAAACACTCAATGTAAGATCAAAAAAACAAATAAAAAAGATAAGAAACGAAGGGAGTGTCGTACCTACGCTTAAGTTAATTTTACACCATTGCAGGTAAACACTAATGAAATTACTAAACAACAAAACTAAAATAAAAATCCTGCATTTTTCTTAAATCATCAGAGTCAACCCACAATTAATCTATGCCAAACGCTCCTATCCAGACACAGCACTTTAGCATCAACCACATTCATTACTTTCATACAAGCTTGTTTATTCCTCATACTCGAAAACTTTCTTTAACGCAACAGTCCTTCAATCATATTAATCCATTTATTTATAGGTCATCCACGCCACCTCTCACCCACAATTTCATCAACTTACACCTGTTTTACCAGTGTCTCATACGTTCTACATAGTCAAACCATCTCAACTGACTTATACCCACATTTCACACTACATTCTTTTCAATGTCAAACTCATTATACACCAATATATTTCGGATACGATATCTTTTGAATATCCACACACAACCCGCAAATATTTCATTTCAACAGCAGTTATACGACGTTCATATTTCTTCTTTCACATCCAACAATCACTACCATACATCAATGTAGGCACAAAAACACCATTATAAATACTCAATTGAGCATCTCTGGATGCATTCACATTTCTAGGAAATGTTCTCAGAGCACCCAATACCTTGCGTCCCGTAGATACTCTTCTTTCTATCTCACTGTCAATACGTCCATCTCTTGATAACATACTATCCAAATATAAAAACTCATTCACTTGACCCAATCTCATATCATTCACCGAAACATTGCAATCAGTCACCAAATAAATTAATCAGCCAAATAACCTCTCGCCTCCACACTTCAAAATCTCATTCGATATACCATCCAAACCGAGAGTCTTACCATTCGTCAGACGCACCAATGCAAAACTAACATCACTCTCATCTATATCCCATTCATAACTAATATTTTCTCTAACATTTTCACTACAACCATTCCGTCCATTTATGCTACCATATAAAGCCCTAAAGTACTCACAGCATCTATTCGTATACTCCATTCCCTGTATGAAAACTATTACGTCACATTCAGTATCCATGTGATTCAAGATTTTGCACTTAAAACGTTTACATTGGTATTGGATTGACATTTTTAAAACATAACCTAAAATTAAAATGTCAGATTAAAATATTTATTACTTTATAAAATTTGAATAGTTTATAATGAAACCAGTCGTCAAATCACGGCCCCCAAAGATGTTAGTGGTGGAGGAGCCACAGGGGTAGCTTTTTTTTGAAATTATGAAAATAGTTTGTAACCGCACTTCACGCGCAAAATATATCACTTACCGAGATCTGCTTCGGCAGAGTGCCACACCCAGTAATGGGTAAAAGGCGTGATGATATATTTATTTATTTTTATTAGTCATAAGATGATATATTTATTTATTTATTTATAATGAAACAAAATTCTGCATATATTAAATAAAAATCAAATATGAATTTATCTTAACACACGAAAAATATTACCTACCTTATTGAAATATGTAGTTTTGTAAAATAAATCTCAAATTAATATACATTTTTATTTGTATTATTATTATTTATAAATAAATACTATTTGAAAATACAAAATACAATGCACATTACCTCTTGTACTACAGTTAAATTAATTAAAGATCCTCGATTCTCTAACTGCAGCGCAAAATAATCATGAAGATGACAAACGCATTTCTGCATTTGATTACCCAAATTTTTTCTAGCCATTTCTCATTTCTCAGTCTGTATTTGTGTATCAAAAATGTCACAAACGTAGAAATGACAGGCGAGAAAATAACAAAATCTTGACCATAGGTCTCTATTTTAATTTTATAAACAAATGTGAACAAAGTAAATATAAATTTTCGTATTAGTAAGAACTGTCATACGTTTTCATTAAAATAATAAATGTGATAGAACGTGAAAAAACGTGAAACGTGTGTCTTAACTTATTAAGACATACGTTATGTCATTCGCATAGGTAGGAATAATATTATTAAAAAAAGATAGCTATATTTCGTCGTATCTATGATAACCTCGTCCACATATGACGTCATCGTTTTCATACAGGGAATGTAGTATAACATCTGATTCATTCCACAATAACACACCATCCGCATATTTAATCGCTTTTACTGCCCTCTCAATCTCTTCACACCCAACCAAAACATTCTTATATTCATACTAAAATAATTTATCAATATTTCTCTCATAAAATTATCAAAATGCGCCTTACTTTCTCTCAGTACTCTCTTAACACATTTATTTAACCTCTTATATTCTAATAAGCATTCATCTCGTAAACTTACAGGTACATCTTTCACATTTAGAAAACACAAATATGCTCTCTTTTTTCCTCAATCGCCTCTTTTACTTCATCATTGTACCATGCATTCTTTGGACAAGAGCCTAATCTTCATTAACCACAATTTTCTTTGCATAATTAAGAAATGTATCCTTAAAGTTCAGCCAAACATCATTTACGCTGCATTCAAAATTAAGCTCACATACATGCAAATATTCATTTATTTTCTCAACAAACTTATCTCTAACGTTGGATTTCACACGAAACATTTTTTCGGTATTTTTCACTCTTATTTGCGAACATTTATCCAGATGTATACGTGATACCACCAAATAATGGTCATTTATACCCAAATCAGCACCATGTTTCACATGCGTATCTATAACTAGATTTCTCAATCGTTCATCATACAAACCAAAATCAATTACACTTCATATATTCCCACTCACATTCTCCCATGTATACAAATGAGCTAATTTATTTATAACAACAAAGTTGGAAACAAAGAGATCACGCTACAAACAGAAAGATACTATCTTCCTACCGTTTTCATTCTCTCTCACATCACCAAATTTGCCCAGTACATTTCTCTTAATTCCCACCCGCTCATTTGTCACCACATACGATAACTTTCTCACCTGGATCACACGAATCAATCACACTATCTAACAAATTCCAAAACCGATCTTTTTCGAAATCGTTTTCGGATTTCCAAAAGGTTTCATTATTTCATTAACAAGCGCACCCACTCCATGCTTCCCACGTTCATTCTGAGCAATACCCGACCATAAGCAAAATCTTCCATCCATATCTTCCTCACTATAGCCTTTCCTCTTAGTCTCACTTACACACAAAATATCTACATTATACACACGCATTACATTCATCATTTAATTTCTTTACTAGTTAAGCCCCTCACATTCCACGCATTAAACTTACATTTATCAAAGTTTGCTCATTTATTTCTTATTTTAACAAAAGATAATAAAAAAGGGTTCTCTCGGTAATAGAGTAGAAGTTAAGGTAGCTAACCACAATTAAGCTGAACTATAAACAAAAATATAAATAAAAAAAGTACATTAACACACTTTTAAACGTCATTCACACTTAAGGACAAATCATAACTTAGCGTTTCTAATTACGTAACTAATATAAACAAATAACGAAATGAAAAGAAAATATGCTACCAAAAAATTTAAACTATTATAAGAATTAAAGATAACACTTATCGTAGTAAAACAGTCTACATTAATTCAAGTCAAAATATCCAGTCAAAAGACGAACTGAAATTCAAACTTGATGGACGAGTGTTGTTTATTCTGTTGCTATACTTAAAGTTCATACCATACCTTTTAATTGTTAGAGGCCCGTTAATTTTTTTACCTACCCTATGCAAACTACGTATGATATAATTAAAAGAGTTGAACCGAAAAATCATCAGAAAAATGTAGAGGTTTAGAAAAGCCAGAAAAATGAACGAGAACGAAAAGGAAGCTTCTGTCAGACTTTGTTGTGAATGGTTAAACAATCTTTAAGAAAAATTAGACAGAAAATTCAAATTTCCACATGTATATGTAAGCAATATATTAAAGGAGAGTTATGTAATAATAAGAAAGAGATAATATTATTATGAGTGCCGATCTTCTAACCAGACATGGCAACGTTCCATCACAGTGTAGTGGCAATTAACATGCTTGAATAATATAATATCAAGTAAAATCCTCGTACAGAAAATATGCCTAATGTTCCTCATTTAAGGCCTGGTGAACGAAAGGTTTACAAAGAGGATTGGAACGCCAAAACTACTGAGGAAATGGAACAAAATTTAGAATAACCTTCACCAATTTTGCGGCATTAAGAACTAGAGTTTCAACGAAAGTTAAACTAGCGACTTACTTGGGTACAGATTATGTTGTTTAATTGAATTTTCTATAATGGTAAAGTTGTTTTAATTTGTTGATTTTTGTATGTTATGTAAATAATAAATATTGTACGGATTTTTTGTTTGTTTACACACCCTTATTTTTTCATTTTCTGTCATTGATAAAGTGAAAAATGAATAACCTCTAAAGTGAGCCAGCAAAATAAACACATCAATATCATTGGAGGAAAGTTGAACAGTAACCATGGTAAAAACTCGATCTTGTCTCCATTTGGAAAGCGACTAAAAATGAAATCAAATATAAATCAACGTCGGTTAATAGCACTCTAAAAACTTACGTTTCATATATACCCTTGTACGTTAAGTTGGTAGACGTACCAACAAGACTGCCAATACCACCAACGGTGGAAGCGAATGATGCGGACAAGAAATATGCGATTGTGATGTTAGTGGGCCTGGGTGGTCTGTAACAAAATGGGGATATTTTATTTTATCTAGCATTTAATAAATAATACAGAGTGAACGAGTTCGTTCTAAAGGTACTTTCAAAAATATAGTAAACTCATACATATCTTACGAGCCCAACTCCATAATAGTTCGGCCGGTATAAATTTGAAACTTTATGCTATAAAAAAATGTAAAAATATACTAAAAAATGTTTTATTCTTACAACAAAACTATATCTACGTTATTATATAAATCTTTAGTTGTCTATTACTGAAAAGATATTTTAAATAATACAAACGTTTACAAAACAATCATCAAATAAGTATTACGACAACAGATTCATAAAAGTTCGACCAACAAAAAATGTAAGTCTTAGAAGGGATTTATTTGCGTGTTTTAAATTAAATAGTTGTTAAAACAAAACACAAATGGGAAACAAAACACAAATGAAAAAAAATCAATATAAAACTGTAATTGCCGTTCGCCGATATTATTTTTTTTTCAAATAAAATGGCTCGTTGTAAATCTTTGAACAGAGATTTACGGTGGCCTATAATAAATGCTCATAGAAATGGTATTTCTGCAAGAAAAATATCTATTTCTCATTCTATTGTGAGATCTATGGTACAAAATATTAAAAAAAAAATTGGTGGAATATCTGCAAGTTTGAAAAATGGCCGTTCTTCAGCCATTTCCCTTGCTGATCTACGAGGTTTAAGAAGAATTTTGAAAGTAAATCGTCGAACAAACGCTCGAGATATTAAAACTTTGTTGCAGAAAATGATTGGTAAACAACCACAGGTCTCGACAACAAGAAGAGAAATGAAAAAACTGGAATACGAAATTTATAAAGTATTTTTTTAAATGTTATTTCATTTAACGACTAATGTTACTATGCCCTATTTGTCATTAGGCGAAAGAAAAGCTTTTACTAAAAAATTTACAAAAGCGTAACCGGTTAAAATGGGTAAAAGAACATAAGAACTGGACTAATCGACAATGGCATACTATAATTTGGAGTGATCCAAGTCCAAGTTCGATGCTTGCGTTGGCAAATAATATTAGTTGTTAAATGAAATAACATTAAAGAAATATCTTATAAAACTTGAAATCCAGTTCTTTTGGTTTCTCTTCATGTTGTCGAGACACGTGGTTGTTTACCTATCATTTCCCGCCACAAAGTTTTAATATTTCTAGCTTTCGCTGGACGATTTACTTTCTAAATTCTTCTTAAACCTCGTAGATCAGCACGGGAATTGACTGAAGAACGGCCATTTTTTAAACTTTCGGATATACCACCAATTTTTTTTATAAGTTTTTAATATTTTGTACCATAGATTTCGCAATAGAATGAGAAATAGATATTTTTCTTGCAGAAATGCCATTTTTATGAGCATTTATTATAGACCACCGTAAATCTCTGCTCAAAGCTTTACCACAAGCCATTTTATTTGAAAAAGAAATAATACCGGCAAACGGCACTGACAGTTTTGTATTGATTTTTATCATTTGTGTTTTTGTGTTAACAACTATTTAATTTAAAACAACCAAATAAATCCCTTCTAAAACATACATTTTTTGTTGGCCGAACTTTTATGAATCTGCTGCCAGAGCTGGGCATTACGTAATTACTTAAGTACTTAAGTACCAATTTTTCGTATCTTCTAGTACTTAATATTTATTCTGAAGTATATTTATTTTTGTGTTACTTAATACTTGAAATTTTTAAGTACTAAATTTCAGTTTGTACTTGAGACTTACATTTTTGGATAGTAAATGTAAAAAATATTGAAGTACTTTTCAAATAATTAAGTACGTCAATATTACTAAAATCACGGGAAGTACTTAAATATTTCGAAACATTGAAGTACTTTGAGATTGCGGTTAATGCAGTTTTTTTTTATTGTGCTGTACTGTGACATGAGCATGAGGAGCGCAGACATGCATATTTAGTTTTTTGTTGTAATAATATATTATATATTACTTCATGAATTATGTACATTTTTATTTATGTACCTATCCATTAGTAATTTCCGACTACATACTAAATTTTGCATCTATCTACTTATTTTGAAATAAAAAAATCTGTTTATTTTTTAATCATGTTTTCAAAATGTATATTTAGAATAAGTTGTTATTAAAATAAATAAGAATAACGGAAAAACTATTTTATACGAATATACCCAATACTGGGTACTTGCAAAATACTTATTTTTAAGTACCTTGATCTAAAAAAACTGGTACTTTATTTAAGTATTTTCAAGCTGTGCTTGAAAATGTACTGCAAAACAAGTACTGACCATGGTTAGTCCTGGTACTTCTACTTAAGTACTTTGATCCTGGTACTTGCCCAGCTCTGTCTGTTGCCATAATACTTATTGGATGATAGTTTTGTAAACGTTTGTATTATTTAAAATATATTTTCAGTAATAGACAACTAAAGATTCATATAATAACGTAGATATAGTTTTGTTGTAAGAATAAAACATTTTTTAGTATATTTTTACATTTTTGTAGAGCGTAAAGTTTGAAATTTAAACCGGCCGAACTATTATGGAGTTGGACTCGTACAAATGAATGGCATGATACTGTACTCGAGAAGTTTGTGGGACCAAAATTAAGTGTACGAAAATATAGAAAAAAAAATTAAGGCAGATTTTAAATAAAACATATTATTTTAACACTTTAAAGGCTGTCGTTCAGGGCAATTCGTAAACCGGTCTGTGTTTCGTGTTGAGTTTCGTTCATATTGAACTTCACAAAATTGTCAATTTTTTTTACGTATTTTTAGTACATTACGTATCATGAACTGTAAGTGACAGTTTTTAGGTTAAGAATGTAGTTTGAAAAATTGAGGCCGGTAGGGTCGAGATTTCCGAAACATTCGCGACCTAAAAATAATTTACAAATCGTGGTTAGTAAACTATTTTTACAATACCTGCAGAAATAAAAGAGGAAAAAATAGGTTCCAAAATTAACAACTGTCAAACAAGACCTTAATCTATAATATTTACTTACTGTCCACGGTGGATGGTAAGTAAATATTATAGTTCTGTTGTAACCATGGCAACCAATTATGCAATAAAATTCCCATTTACTTAAATTGTGTCATTAGTGGGTAACTTAGAGTACAGGTATCGTAAAAAAATATTTTAGCGGAATGTCAAAACTAAAAATAAATAATAATAATAATAATAATTCTATATAAATTAATTTATAAAATTTTGAATAGGCTTTATAATAAAATATATAAAGCGCTTTTTTAATAAAACTAGTAATAAAAATAAAAAAATTAAGGGCGCTTCGGAGATGTCAGCCACTACGCTAGAAAATACGTTCCTCCCATAACTGAACTATCGATTCAAATTTACTCAATTTTTAAATACGAGCTAAATGCATCAAAATATTAACTTATGTCAGGGTTCTTCTTGATAAAGCTTCGAATAACTGAGATAATTGAAGTTATATAAAAATAAACAATTGAGTCGTTAACAAATTAAACATCATTTTGCAATATGTTATCTATATGAAGTAGTAGTTTTTCTTAATAAACAAGGTGCTACCCAAAAGTTTCCCAACTCATTTTGTTTTGAAAAGCTGTATTTATTAAAAATTCTAACCAACAAAATATCTCCTTTAATATAATCCCCACCTACAATTATACACTTGCCCTATCTATTTTTCCACTGTTCAAAACACTTTAAGTAGTTTTTTTTTTCAATAGTCCTCAATAGATCTTCTGCGATTTAGTTTGAATCTCCTCAACAGTCTCAAATCTCTTGTCTTGCAGCTTGGTTTTCATTTTTGGTAAGACGAAAAAGTCGCAAGAAGCGAGGTACGGTAAGTAGGGGGATGGAGAAGAACATTCGTTTGCGTAGATGTGAAAAATTCGCGGACAACCAGAGATATGTGGGCCGGTGCATTACAGCAATTCTTCGCATCCCAAGTTCGTCCGCCAAAATTCTTTGGACTGTGCCATAGAACATTCCAACTTTATTATAGATGTCATGAATTGATTGTCGACGGTCTCGAAGAATTGTTGTTGTATCAATTGTACGATTTGGATGTTTTTCTCATTGATTCCAGTTGAAAGACGTCCAGAGTGCTCATCGTCTTCCACACTCATCTTTCTATTCTTGAACCTCTTAAACCATTAAAAGGCTTGGGAGGTTTCCCATGACTTTATCACCAAATGCTTCTCGAAACATTTGGTGAGTTTCAGTAGCCATTTTCCCGAGCTTGAAACAAGATCTGATGCAAATGCATCTTTTAAATCGCTCGTCAAGCTATCGCAGAACAAACAGTAGCAGAGATATCACCACACACACTGATACGACAAAAGAACGCAAAAGATTGTGAAAATGAAAGGAGGGGTTTGGGAGATCATGACCAACTTCATTGAATTGCGCTACGCTTATTATGGCCGTTTCATATGTCATTAAAATTCCTAGTTTCAAATTTACAGAGCGGGCACGTCAACTCGCGCCTCTGACGAAATACATCGTAACTAAATTTTAAAATACTGCCGCTCGCATTAACTGACCAAATCCTAAAAACAAGTCTAGTCCTTGTATATTTATTATCATACGATCTTTACAGGAAAATACTAACCGTTGGCACCAATAATTCAATAATACTTCCTTCTTTTGAATTATAAACACTTCAAAAAATTTAAATAGGTAGACAATATGGCGGCATTATTTACCTGAAGTGACAAATAATGCTACGTTGCCAAATGAAATTCACTTAGTCTAGACTAGCTAGTCACTTTAATCGAAAGCTCAGAATACTAGTCATAATATTTAATAATATTGAATGTATAAATAAAATATCCAGTTTCATTAAATGTATTTTGTTTGATCACATAAACTTCAGTTTTCAAATATTTTAAGGTTGTTTTTGTAACTTGACAGCGTTGCCACTTTCCTTTAATAGAAATAAAAAGCACTAGATGGCATTACTTGACGTACCAAAACTGTAAAAAACTCATGACAGATTTTTATATGGCAAAATGATGAAATGAAACGGCCATAATAATCGGTGCACTACAGTAGTTAGAAGAGTTATGCACAGTTCGGGAATATAAATATATATATATATATATATATATTAGACTGTTTCAAAAAAATCGATAATTTTTTTTTCCTTAATTACATCGAAAATGTTGTTGGAAATGGTAAAAAAAAATCCTGTGAAAGTTAGAGCTCTTAATATTAATATTAACATTTTTTGTAGAACATTTCAATTCCTATAACTTATTTTCCAAAAAGTTTTCGATATTTTTTTATTTATTATTTACAAAAAACTAAAAAAATGTCATGATTAATTTTAAGCAGTAAAATGACTACTTTATTAATTTTTTTTTAGTTTTTTGATAATAACTTACGACCTGTCAAAAATTTCGAAAACTTTTTGGAAGATAAGTTATAGGAAATGAAATGTTCTACGAAACATATCCTATGGAATTTTCTCCTAAAGTTGATGGTTGCGTCGAAAAATTAGAAAAATGTAAAAATTTAATATCAAGCCAACTCTATCGTCAAATAACTTTTGAAAAAATAAATATATCAAAATATTGTGAGAGACCTGTTTTGTAGAGCGTTAAATTTTCTACAAGAGTGTGTTTTGATCATTTCAAAATAATTTCCCTAACGTGAGTTACAAAATTCCAAATTCCAAGAGAACGTTATTCCCATGTTATTTAAATGGGAAATTGAAATTTATGATGCGGCACCTCTTCATATTAATATTAAGATCTCTAACTTTATATATATATATATATATATATATATATATATATATATATATATATATATATATATATATATAATTATGCACGAATAAGTGTATCAAGCATATACTATTCAGCTTAAAATTTCTCCGCCTAGCAACTAAACTTTAGACATGACTACAGCTTAAACGGTTTGTGTGATTGTGATTTTTTTTCTTGAATTTAAAGAATATTTGGGACTAGTGCCTTTTGGGTATTTCATATTTTTGGAAATTATGGTTCACGTGAAATTAATGAAAAACTTATAATCGACGATGCACTCGTTGCCATGTATTTGAAATTTTGACCGTGAGCAGAAATTTTTCAGAGCTGTCAATCACTTTTGACCTTACGCATGAAACTTTTTTCTAAAATTATTTCAATTTCTAGAAATGTTGGAGACATTTTGTAATTTGATTTACATATTAGAGGATTAAGGATACATGTTTTGATCTGTTATCAATTGATTTCATGTTTATTATTGCCTTGGTTACGGGTGGAAAGGAGACAAATGTAGACTAAGTGCGTTTCTGTAAGCAAAGAAACACTTGTGCGGACAGTAATTTGTTACGCAACTGTCAAAAGAAAGTTGTATTGAGAGCGATTTAAATTTCGCGCCGAGCGCGGAATTCATATATTGGCCATAGACGCTTATGAAAGAAGAAGATGCAGTGAGTCAACGCTAGTAAATATGCAGTAGTATATTTTGACGTTTATAAACATAACCTTAAATTGCAGTATATCTAATCTATACACAATTAATCAAAAGAACCGAAAAAAGTAAAATATATTTTAAGACTAAGTGAAATACATAATATTTATTGTTTGTGTATACACAGTTATTACAGTTGCTTATATTGACATAATGTGAAGTGGAAACTTTTGTATTGCCTAAAGAAACATTTATTTCTTCCGTACCTGTACATATTATTAACAGTAATATTATTGACAACAATTTCGGAGGCTTTAGAAGAACCAGCAGCAGGTTAATTGTCATTGTCAAAAATAGATCCAACATAGCATAATCTGGAGCTTCAATTATCTTTGGAGGTTGAGAGGTGGTAATATAAGGGTGGTGAAAGAGATTAAGAGTGCGGATAGTGAGTTATTGTGAAACGAATCAGATGTTAAAAATAGATGGTGTGAGTACTTTAGGGCTTTATATGGTATCATAAAATAATTGAATGGTTGTAGTGAAAATGTAAGAGAAAATGTTAGAGATGATGAATGGGATATAAATGAGAGTGATGGTAATTTTGTAATGATGCGTCTGAAGAGTGTTAAGGGTCCTAGTTTGGAAATGAAATGTTGCAATGTGAAGGCGGGAGGATATTTGATTGGTTAATTTATTTCTTTAGATTTTGTTTAAAAGTGTGTGTGGCTCCTGATGATTGGAAACGTGCTATCACGTGTCCTTTATTTAAAGTAAAGGTAGTTGGACTGAAACTACTAATTTCCGTGCGATAATTTTGCTGAGTGTGGTAAGGAAGTTGTACGAGAAGATTCTTGTGACATCATCCGAACCAAGGTTCGTCAGTTCGAATCCGCCTGTCGACAAAGTATGATTTGTCGTTAAATAAAAAAATACAGTTACTTGTATTAATCATACTCGGGCGCTATAAGCTAGTCACTTGTACATATACCTTAAAAAGTAACATAGACTACGAAAACCGGCAGTACGGCAACGTAAAAACTGCGGTTCGGTGTGCCCGGTAGGCCCAGGCCTGATTTTGTTTAAAACGGTGTATGGCTCCTGATGATTGGAAATGTGCTATCATTTGTCCTTTATTTAAGTGCAAAGGTAGTTTTAGTGAAAATAGTAATCTCCATGCGATAAGCGTGGTAGGGGGGAAGGTTCTTATTGATAAGTTAAGCACCTTAACAATATCCAAGTTACGCGATATGCAAGTTGGTAATTTTTTTTTTGCTTGAGAGAGGTTATGTAGGTCAATTATTTCCCTCCCTATGATTCTTGAGAAGTCACTTGCTAAGAACAAGAAGGTGTTATGTGGCTTTTTCAATCTTTAAAAAGTATATGATATTGTTTATCAAATGACTTTGTGGGTTGTACTTCAAGAATACGGTATAAATTGTAATTTTTAGGGACCGATTCGTGTGACTTATGAAAGTAGCGAGGCTGCGGTGAGAGTTGGTGATTGATTGAGCGACTGGTTTTGTATAGATGTTGGCGTAAAACAAGGTTGTGGGATGTCTCCGTAGTTGTTTAATTTGTATATAGATGTGTTGCTACGAAAGGTGCTGAATAGGGTATACGTACGAACCGGCGCGAGGAGTTTATGAAAAACACGGCGGTTGTTTTTGTTATGAATTATGTACAAACTGCTGTAATAAATTCAGTGCTTAAATAAAGTGTATCCGTTATATACAATATGGTGGCAGTGGTAAACGGAAAACCAAGTACTGAATATAAATCGGAGAAATACCAAACACAGGAAATGCAGCGGCTAATCTACAAAATACGGCGTCATCATCTTATAAAATCGCGACGTCATCATCTTACAAAATCGCGACGTCATCATCCTACAACATCGCGATTTCAGAGTCGTTCGACTTCAACTCACCCGCAGAATGGCCAAAATGGAAGAAACGGTTTGAAAGGTTTAGACTATCTTCTACATTAAATGCTCTAACGCAAGGGGAACAGGTAAACACTTTCATCTATCTCACGGGCGAGAAGGCTGACGAAATTATGGGTAGGTTTGGGTTGACTAATACCGAAGAACAAGTCTACGAATTTATTCGCTATAAGATTGTCGTAAGCATCGCGGATAAAAAGATAAGTGTGCGTATACAGTTGCATAAAACACTGACACTCGAAAAAGCTGTTGAGATGTTTACTCAGTCTGAAGAGGTTAGAAAACAGGTCGAAAATCTTCAACAGCCGAGTACAAATTAGGTTTCAGCGCACAAAGGAAATCGTTCGTGTACGAAAAATACGGGTTATACTAAAAAGTCGTACGATAAACCAAGTAAGAAACCGAATGTTAAGAATCAAATCACTATCAAGGCGGGTCCATGCCAATGGTGAGGAGGACGGAAACACGAGATGAAATCTTGTCCCGCTAAAAATTCTACGTGTTTTAGATGCAATAAAAAAGGCCATTTTTCAAAGGTTAGTAAGAGCAAGAAGATTTGCATGTTTAATGAGGAGAACTTCGATGTCGACACCTCCACATCGACTCGATCAACGCACAATAGGCAGCTAGAAGCACATTGGACAATTGTAAGCCTCCCTTATTTAAAGGAGAATTAACAAATAATTTATATGGGTTCTTGTCAGACCGGAGAAAGGACAAGTACTAGGGTTGTTGTAAATAAGTTTGTACTTGCAATTTGGTTTAACAAATAACAAAGATTTATTCACACGTAATTTTAATACAATGTTTCTTCTGACTTTCAACTGTCTTCTTTGAACACACACTTCACTCACAAACGTGACTGATTCTTGTGACTCTCTTGTAACTCTGTGACTGTGACCGTAACTCTTGTAACTAACCTAACGCTACTATATATCTAATTACAAAAGTACTAAGTCAGCAAATAGTTAGCTACTTACGTCAAAGAATATTATTTAGAATACTTGACCTCATTACAACATGCTCTACTTTACTTAATTGTATTCACTAAGAATGTGCTGACTTTGACTTGTTACACAATATCGACCGGACAGGTCTGATTCCGGTGAATGAGATGGATATGTAGTGCTTATTAATTATTAGTAATTTATTTTGAATGCAGAAAAACAAAAGAAAAAGTAGGATTCGATAAAAAATAAAATTTTGTTGTTAGTTACAATTCTTGGGTTGAAAACTAAATAGTAATATTTTGTCAAAATCTAATTTTGTAAATAAATAAAATAAATAAATAAATATATCATCACGCCTTCTACCCATTGCTGGGTGTGGCACTCTGCTAAAGCAGATCTCGGTAAGTGATATATTTTTGCGCGTGAAGTGCGGTTACCAGTCGTCAAATCACGGCCCCCAAACATGTTAGTGGTGGAGGAGCCACAGGGATAGCTATTATTATTAATTTAAAAGCCAAGTATATGGTTTACAACATTGGTGACCCCGACCTTCGACGCACTTTAAATATTGTTCTACAGTTAAACAGTTTGTTCATTCTACTAAAGCGACAGTTCCTGCATCATTGAAACTCCTGGAATTGTGGTCAAATAATACAATATTCAACAACAGCAACGAACTTCCAGCAATGACAATTTCTCTCAACGACCTCCGACGCACCTTAAATATTGTTCTACAGTTAAACAGTTTGTTCATTCTACTAAAGTGACAGTTCATGCATCATTGAAACTCCTGGAATTTTGGTCGTCCAAATAATACAATATTCAACAATAACAACGACCTTCCAGCAATGACAATTTCTTTCAACGATATCATCATGATGCACCTCAATTCCCGAATTTTTTACTGCAAGTATCAGTCCAGTAGTAACAGACAGCAATAACAAATTCATAAAAAAAATAAGTCATTGTATAATACCATTATTTTTGCCTTTTCTGCCTCAAGATATTTACTTCCATGTATCCTCTTCAATTCAAGTGTTGTGTCGTGTGTTAGTAGGTTAAAGCCAATCTAGTGTAATTTATATCTCTTAAATTTCTATCAGTAACGCTCTAATTATTCTATTATAATTTCATCCCTGCGTAATAAACCTCTTTTAATTAACAATGAACTCAAACTTTCCGTTGAAGTTATCAATTTCTTTAATTTCTTCGTTACTGATGGAAATTTATACAATGTATATATTTACTATTCCTTTAATTCTTCTGTTTCACTCGTTAAATGAAGCATTTGTAATGTTTAGCACAACATTTTTATTATCTATTTCATTATTTTCCTTTCTTCCTTGGGGGGGGGGGGGTAAAATAAGATAATAATAATGATATATTTTTTTTTACATGTGTATTGCTTCAATTCTTATTATGTTTGTATATATGTATTTTCTACGTTTTCTTTTGTTTTTATTTTGTTGGGGGGAAGTATTGTAGTGCTTATTAATTATTAGTAATTTATTTTGAATGCAGAAAACCAAAAGAAAAAGTAGGCTTCGATAAAAAATAAAATGTTGTTGTTAGTTACAATTCTTTGATTGAAAAATAAAAAGTAATATTTTGTCAAAATCTAATTTTGTAGTTATTATTATTAATTTAAAAGCCAAGTTTATGGTTTATAACAGATACCCGATTCAAAATTGACACAGGCATCGATGTCACCGTTCTCTCGCCACAATATGTCAACAGAAGAGGACTGGCAACTGCGGAGAAGGAGTTACCTGGTCCAGATGCTACTTCACTGAAGGTTGAGCTACAATACCAAGACAATCCGACACACTATTTACTACCTACATAATTAATTGTAATCTATTTTAAGCAAAGTCGACGCAGTAGAACTAGATCTGGTGCAGCGAATCAACGCGATTTCCAAGACGACGGGGATGTCACTACAGGTTATCAAGAACCAATAACCAGCACTCTTCAAAGGAATTGGGAAAATACCTGGAAAATGCAAGGATATAAAACCTGACGTGAAACCGGTTTCGATAACTTCACCACGACGAATCGCGATCTCATTCATTGACAAAGTCAAGGATTCCCCAAACAAAATGGTCTTGAAACAAGAGATTTACCTAACCGAATGGTGTTCGTCAATTGTGGTTACGTTCAAGAACGATTGCAGCCCTAGGATCTGCGTAAACCTCAAGGAACTGAACAGGTTGGTTCAACGTAAATACCACCCGATATCTGATGTCCACAACACACTAAACAGGATCAAGAATACCAAGTATTTCTCAAAGTTTGATGAAGCATCGGGATTCTACCAAATCGGCCTGGATAATCGAATCACGGCTCTACACTACCTTTATTACACCGTCTGGGAGATTCGGCTTTAATAGTTTATCATTTGAAATCACCTGTGCGTTTCCAGAAGATAATGCCAGAAGTATTAAAGGACTGCGACGGACTCGTGTGTCTCATGGACGATATCCTTGTATACGACAATACCCACTACGCGGTTACGGAAAGACCTGATGAAACTATCTAAATTTCAAAAACCCACAAATTAACATTCGATCTATTAAATTCCTGGGACACATGATCGAAGAGGAGGGCATTCGCATACACCCTGACAAAATCAAAGCTATCAAAGACATGAAGCCTCTCTCACGAAGGCGATTCCGAAAAAGGCACAAATTTAAAACCACTACAAGCTTTGTTGAAGAATGAAGCGGGTTTCGTCTAGGGCCCGGACCAAGAAAGGGAATTCACCGGGTTCTACCTCGATACAATCCATTGAGGGCGACAATCGCCACGGCAGATGCATCGTCTTTTGGGATTGGAGGAGCGCTACTTCAAGAGCAGAGGGATGACAGCCTGAGTCTATCGCCTATTACTACTACTTACAGAGACGGAAAGACGATACGCTCAAAGCGGGAAAGAAGCGCTAGCCATTACTTTTACCTGTGATAAGTTCTCGGACTATATAACGGGTATAAAAGTCAAACTGGAGATGGATCACAAGACGCTAATCCCTATTTTCACGACGAAAGCATTGAGCGACTTGTCTCCCAGACTGCAGAAATTCGCCTGTTGCGATTCGACTATACGATTATTAATGTTCCAGGTAAAGATTTAGTGGCTGCAGATATATTGTCGAGGCAACCACACGTGCAGTCTGACTCCACTAAAATCGAAGAAGAAGTGGAGAACCAAGTCATTGGCACAATTACACACTTCCCGGTGTCATACGATGGGTTATCAGAGATCGTCGCTAACCAAAAGGAGGATCCGGAACTCGCCGCTGTATGGATCTACATCTGCAAAGGCTAGCTGGACATAGACGTTTTGCCCGACAACCTAAAAACGTATTAGGAGAGAAATGGGACCTTACCTGCCAGAATGATCTACTACTCTACGATTGGAGAAACGCACATCACAGAACCAATCGGCATGAACCGCTCATTCAAATTGGTGCCGCTAGTCGCCCGTAGCAGAACGTCGGCATGGACCTGTTTAAAGTGAAGGACGACTAGTACTTGATCATTATCGAACGACATTCCCACTACCCAGAGGTCTAAAAGGTACCCAACATGAGGATGGAGACGATCATTGACAAAATGTCCGGGATATTTGCTAGACAAGGAATTCCTGAGGAAGTACTTACCGACAATAGAACGCAATTCTACCCGTTCTTCTACTTACAGAAGTCATATAGATTCCGCCTTATAACAAGAAGCCCAATATATCCACAATAAAATGAACTAGCTGAAGCAGGTGCCAAGATTGTCACGAGAATATTTTTAAAAGGAAAATACCAGTTCAAGGGTCTGCTAAGTTATAGAAACACTCCGTTAGAAAACGGATTTTTACCAGCAGAGTTATCTATGAGCCGACGGCTGAACGACTCGCTTCCAACCACGTCGGAACACCTTTAACCGAGCGTGGTTAACAAAGAAGCAGTTCCCCAGAAGAAAGACCATCGACGTGGACGAGTCAAGAGGAACTACAACGCTGCGAGAGGAATGAGATATCTTCTAGAGTTCGTTCCGGGAACAAGGGTCTTCATCAAAGATAAACAAAAAATTGGCACCGTCGTGCAGAAAACCGACCAACACAGACCGACACTAACGAACTCTGCCGAAACCAACACACAGTTTTCCTTATCCAACAGGAAACCAGCGACGCAACAGAAGACCAGTCACCGAGAAGCTCGATGACGGCAGGACAGCCTGAAAATACCGCACATCTGATCGAGGAACCATCTGCACCTGAGTGAACTTCTGAACGCTACATAACGCGAGCCGGTCGGTGTTCGAAACTTCAAAAGCATCTCCACCTATAGCTTTGAAGGGGAGATGTTGTATAAGCGCCGCCAGAGGCGCTATCTTCTAGTTCCGCGACAACAGGCGCGAGGAGTCTATGAAAAAGGCGACAGTTGCTTTTGCTACGAATTATTATTCGATTATTTACACAAACTATTGCACTGTCAAAGTGCTGTAAAAACTCACTGATTAAATTATGTATACCCGTTATATACAAAAACGTATGTCGAATGAACTATTGGTGAAACAGGTAGTGAAATTGATAGTGAAAGATCACGTGGACTACCTGTGAATAAATTAATAAATATGATGCAAGGATTGTTGTGTGAATGAAAGATTCCGAATGTGCGGAACAAAAGAGATTGTATAAAAGGAATTATGAATGTGGTTAAAGTGAAAATAGTGTGTCAAAAATTAATTACAGGATAAATCTGATGATTTAATTCAAGCGGAGGATTCATGCTTTTGTTTTGTTGTTTAGTCATTAGAGTGTTTATCTGTAATCCTTCTCTTTTTAATTCCTTTTCATTTCTTACGTAGAGTGTCTAACTGAAATTGTGAGAAATTTTATTTCAAATACATACGCATGATGTCGCCCTTTTCTTTCCTAATCTTTATAGATTCGTTGTTAGATTTGTTCTTATAGACGTGAGCATGAATAATAATGTTCTGAGCATAATAAATGTCGAGGAGAAATTAGTGATAATGTATCGGAGTGATTGGATGGATGTGCATGAGAGTTTGTTATAAATATTTAAGGTGAATTCAAAACAATTGTTAAAATAAAATAAATGAAAAGACATAAGGAACCCAATATTGATTTTTTAAAATATTTATTTAGACGTTTCGAACAAAAAAATAGTTTATCATGGGCATTTTAAAATGCAATACTATTGGCAAAGGTCGTGTTGCAATGAAATCAAAACGATTGAGTTACAAAACAAACAAGTTTTATTGTAGCAAAAACGAAGATACAACGTACGCGGGTAAATAAAAAGTATATCTGACAACAGTCCGTTTTTATGAGACAACAACAAGATGCGCACTAGCAAGTGCATAGTAACAAAACAAAAAACTACACTAGTTGTGTAAGCGCTGCCGACGGTCGTTTATGGAGGTTGGGTCGCAATGCTCGATGGATAATTATCGATAATTTTAACACGCCCCCTCGAACCAACCATTCTATCTTCAATTTGATGTCCGCTGTAGTCCCAGAAGATCGATGCACCTATTGTGTTTGGACTTAACCAACCCTTTCGTTAATATGTCCGCTGGCATGTCTTCTGTGTTGACGTGTTCCAGTTGCACTTCTCCTGACTTGACGGTTTCGCGTACGAAGTGATGTCTGATGTCAATATGCTTCGTACGCGCATGAAACACAGGATTGGTAGCCAGTTTTTGCGCCCCGAAATTGTCGTTGTACAATTTAACGGAATCACATTCCACCACTCCGAGTTCACGTAGAAAAAGACGTAAATGCACTGCTTCTTTGGCCGCTTCGCTCAAGGCCATGTACTCTGCCTCGGTAGTAGAGACAGCCACAGTGCGTTGCTTCCTTGAGTCCCAAACTATAGCACCGTTGCTCAATCCGAATACATAGCCTGTATATGATCTTCTGTCGTCAATGGAGGTTCCCCAGTCCGCACCCACGTAACCCTTCAATGAATCTCCTCCACTCTTGTAAAAGATTCCCAGGTTCTGCGTACCTTTGAGGTATCTTAGGGTCCTCTTTGCTGCACTCCAATGAACTTTGGAAAAATTGTCATTGAATTGACTAAATGAGCTGTCCGCGTGTGCTACATCTGGTCTGGTAGCCACTGATAGGTATAAGAGGCAACCCACCAATTCCCGGTATGGAGGTTTTTGGCCGTCTGACTCACACCATCCTTCACCTTTCGTCAATTTGGTTCCGAGGTCAAGGGGAGTCGACAGTGGATTACAATTTTCCATGCCAAAACGCTCCAGAATGTCCTTGATGTAATTTTGCTGACAAATCAGGATACCATCTTTGCTCCTAGAGAAGTCCATTCCTAAGCATCGTTTCGGTTCTCCAAGATCTTTGACTTCGAAAACTTGAGCCAACTTACCACCGAAGTTTAGTATTGCGTTAAGATCCCGACACATCACGAGTATGTCATGAACATAAATTACGATCATAAGTTTGTCACCTTGACCTTTCAAATAAACACAAGGATCTCCTTTTGTTGGTTTAGCTCCAAGGTTACACAGTTCCTTGTCAAAGCGTTTGTTCCAGGATCTGCCAGCCTGTTTCAACCCATATAAAGCTTTTCTCATTTGGCATATCTTGTCACCATCTCGAAGTTCTTTTAACATGGCTTTAGCTTTCCTGATGTGAGGCTTATTTTTCTTCTCTTGGTTGACAAGGTAGTCCAGGACTTCTTCAAAAACATCCGGAAGCTCCATAAAAATATCTTCATCAAGATCACCATTGAGGTATGCAGTCTCCACATCATATTGTCTGATATGCATTTCGTTTTGTGTGACCAAAGCAATCGTCGAACGTATTGAACCTAAACGTGCAACTGGTGCATATGTTTCATGGAAGTCTTTTCCATACTGTTGAGCATAACCTTTGGCTACTATTATAGCCTTACGCTTGTCCAAGACTCCATTAGCACCAAACTTATTGCACAACACAAAACGACTGCCTATCACATGTGGTGCCTTGGATCGATCCACCAGGATCCACGTATCCTTATCCAAAACTGACTTGACTTCCCTCGCCATGGCGTTCATCCATTCACCCGATTCTTCGCTAGATAAAGCACGAGTGACAGGAATCTCCGTTGTAAAAACGAAATGGTCATTTGGTTCATCGATGTAGTTTGCAGATGCGTAAATCTTTTTCGGTCTTCCAGGTCTCGAACGATCCGGTCGCAGTCTCCCGCATCCTCTTCTTGCTTGAAAATGTTGGTTCTCTAGAGGAAAACCCCAAAAAATCTTCATCGGAGTCCTCGTTGTCATCCACGATGGCTGGTTCCTCGTTCTCTGGATGATTCATCTCATCGTGAATTGGATTTTGCGAGCCCGAGGGACGATGAAGATCAATATCAATGGTCGGTCTTGAATCATTCTCGTCACGCTCATCTCTCGCAGAGTTTGTACATCCTCTAGCGTAATTTTCAACTTCCGAATAGAAATCTTCATATCTGCTCTCTGGTTCAAAATTATCTTTCTCCTTATATTGTACGTCTCTGGACACTTCCACCTTCTTTTCATTCAGCAACCACACCCTATAACCCTTAGACTCCATACTGTAGCCCAGAAAAATCCCTCGTCTCGACCTTGGCTGAAATTTGCCTTTGTCTGGTGTCCGATCCATGACAAAAACGTTACTAACAAAACGTTTGAAACTGTAAACGTCTGGAGGACTGCCGAACCATGCTTCATAAGGGGTCTTTCCTTTGAGTTTGCTTGTAGGGGATCTGTTCCGAATATAATTTGCTGTATTGACAGCCTCAGCCCAGACACTCGGGGGTAATCCCGAATCAATAAGGAGACACCTGGCCATATCTACAAGTGTTCTATTCCGTCGTTCCGCTACACCATTTTGTTCTGGGTTATGAGGAATAGTCAGCCGCCGAGTGATTCCGTATTTCTGAAAAACATGTTCAAAATCTTGGTTAACATACTCACAACCATTATCTGATTGGAATTGCTTGATTTTTATATCATGCTGTGTGCTGATCATCGCCCTGTATTTCTCGAATTCGTTGAACACTTGACTCTTTTGACTCAAGAATCTGACTTCGCACCAGCCGGAAAAATCATCGATAAATGTCACATAGTAACGACTCTTTCCATGCGAAGCAACACGCACCGGGCCGCACACATCCGAGTGCATAATCTCACCCAATGACGTTACTCTTTCCGTAGTTTTTGGAAACGGAGTTCTACACATTTTTCCCTGCACGCAAATATCACACTGAAAATCCTCTATAATATCCTCGACGTTGATAGCTCCTGACCTAACAGCCTGACGAAAATCCTGGAGATTTAGATGCCCCATCCGTCCGTGCCAATCTTCGATAGACGTTTTCTTCAAAACTGTCATCGCTTTTGGCCCTTTCAACAAATCTCTTTTTCTAACGTTACCAAAATCCTGACAATAGTACAGCCCGCCATTACGTTTCGCTTCAAATAACACCTTATCGCCCGAATCAACAATTTCTCCCTTTGATTTAGTAAACACAACTTTATAACCTTTATCCGTGACTTTACCAACCGAAACAAGATTCGTCCTTAAATCTGGCACATGTAAGGCGTCTTCGAATTGAATAAATTTGTCCTTCCCGTTTACACGAGTCGCGACCGATGCTGTACTCTTTCCCGCAATGTCTGTACAAGAACTATCTGCTAAATTCAATTTTTTACACATATGCGACGAGCAACCACTGTCAAAAACCCAAGCATGGTGATTCGCAACAATTCCGGTACCGAGATCATCATTACCCGAATTTTCATTTGCTATATATAAACTCACTTTTTCGACTTTACTCGCGGATTGTTTATTCGATTTATCCCGCACTTTACAGTTTTTTGCTCGATGCCCGATCTTGTTACACTGGAAACATTTCATTTTAGCGTCTTTATTTACCTTTATACTTCTTTCCGATTGTTCATCCCGTTTTTTATTCGGTTTCCATTTGTTACCTGCATACATTGCATTTTGCATCCCATTCCGATTAACCTCTTTCCTGGCGTCGAATTCCTCCGTGATTTTGATTTTAAGCGTTTCCAAATCCGGTAATTCGTCCCTCGATGATATCGCGCAACGGAAATTCTCAAAATCTTCAGGTAGACTCCGCAGTAGCATGACGGCCAATAAATCCTTGTTGATTTCCACATCCAGCTCCGCCAACATATCCACCATGTCCAAAAATTTTCGAGAATGTTCGCGCACATCGCCGCCATCTTGAATTTTGAGGGAAATCAAAGAATTCAGCAATGCTGCCTTACGCGCCGGGCCCTTGGACTGATAGATATTTTCCAACTTGACCCAAATTTGTCGTGCCGTCTGACAGTTCTTGATTTGTTTAATTTCGGCCGGGTTTATGGCGAGAATAATATCAGATTGAGCCTTCAAATCTGACTGCAGCCATTGTTTTACAGCCAATGTCGATGCTGTGTTATTTTCTATCACCTCAGGTTTGACGCTTTCACCACTCACGAAACTCCACGCGTCATTTTTAATCAAAACTGCACGCATTTGAAGCTTCCATGTGTCGTAGTTATCTCTCGTCAAAACTTCGAATTTTACACCGGTGGCGTTCATCGTTAGACTATTCAGACGAACCTTTTCGAGAACCGGATTCGAACGAAAAAACTACACACTCGCAAACAATCGTTTATATCGACCAATTCCCTGGGCCCATAACCTATTGGCAAAGGTCGTGTTGCAATGAAATCAAAACGATTGAGTTACAAAACAAACAAGTTTTATTGTAGCAAAAACGAAGATACAACGTTCGCGGGTAAATAAAAAGTATATCTGACAACAGTCCGTTTTTATGAGACAACAACAAGATGCGCACTAGCAAGTGCATAGTAACAAAACAAAAAACTACACTAGTTGTGTATGCGCTGCCGACGGTCGTTTATGGAGGTTGGGTCGCAATGCTCGATGGATAATTATCGATAATTTTAACAAATACAATAATAATAATATAAAACTAATAAATGGAGTTCGAATGTCGAAGTGAATCGTGAAAGGTCACAGAGAAATCGAAGTTTAGAAAGCAGACTAAATCAAGGTATTTTGTAACTTATCCCTATCAAATCAATATTATTCCATTTCCTAATTATATTTCTTCCTAATATAAATTTTCAATAACAATTTAACACAATTTAAATTAAATAGTCGTGGGTTAACCTAAATTTACTTAACATATTGCTGAGTCAAGATCAAACTCTAAACTACAGACAACCATCGCCATCTGTAGTGCGGGGGCGTTTTCGCCAATCCCCGCTACGACAGGTAACAATATGTTAAGACGCAGCCATACCTTTTTTGGTGTAGAACTGGTCACAGCAACAAATAAACTTTAGGCGTAATAACACCCATCTGACTTCAAAACTAATTCCCGATCTTTGGATTACTTCTGAACACAGGGGTAATCTTAAATTTTAAAATGGATAACCAGCAACCAACATATGCCCAAAAGACTACCAAAAATACACAGAATATACCTCAAAATTTCCCAAAAAAAGAACAGGCAATAATCTTAAATGCAAATGAAAACCTGACTATAAGAGATTATATTGTATCGATAGGAAACATAGTACAACCCAAAAACATTATATTTGTATCTAAAGATATCAAATAACCGAATTTGCATATACTTATCAAGTAAAGAATTCGTCACTACACTCATAGAAAAACATAAAACAATCGAAATTAATAATTATCAGATAGAAATGCGCCGGCTAATTACCCCATCAATAAAATTAATTCTGTCCAACGTATGTCCATCAATTCCACATCAATTTTTAGAACAACTACTAAAACAACATGGAATTAAACCAGTATCCCCTATTTACTTTCAACGTGCAGGCTTACAAGAAGATATATATTCACATATCTGTAGCTTTAGAAGACAATTATACATATCAAACCAAAGTAACCTGATACAAGATAGCATACTATTTAAATACGAAGACACAGAATATAGAATTTTTTTAGCAGGCGAAAATGTAATATGCCATCAATGTAAAAATACGGGACATTCATACTCAAAATGTGAACACAACGTAAATAATTCAACCCAAACAAACGAGAAAACAACCAATAAACGCCCAGCACCCACTGATTCAGAAAATGAGAACAATCACAACACAACAAAAAACCAATCACCCGAAACACAAGAACCTGAAAACACAAATACAGAAAGTATAAATTTATCACAAACAAACTGTGAAGAAAACAACACGCAAGAAAGCACAACCAGTAGCACACCAACAGAAATAAATTTTATACAACCCCAAAAAAAGTATAAAAAAATAAACATCAGATCTAGATCCCAGAGTCCAGCTAAAAAAGTAACTATAGATGAACAACTTGCACCAGTTTACGATGATATTATTAACAATCAGGATAAATATGAACTAACATATGATCAATTAAAAGACTTTCTACAGAACACTTTTGGTTCAAATGAACAAATTCACATAGCAAAAGAATACACAAACGATATAAATAAACTCATCTTGTCACTAGAAGACATTAAAACTAAATTAAATGATAGATCCCTAAAAAGCAGGATCACCAGAATAACAACAAAACTTAAAATTCAATCCTTCGATAATAGGATAAATGCACCAAAATAAAAATGAACATAATTCAATGGAACAATAATGGTCTATACGCACATTTAACAGAACTACAGATAATTTCAAGAGAACATAATCCATCTTTCATTTGTATACAAGAAACAAGATTGCAAGAAAAGGATACATTTAAATTTAAAAATTATGAAATACACAGAAAAGACAGGCAAACAGATCAAATAGCAAGTGGGGGCGTCGCAATATTAAGTAAATCTTCTATTGAAGCACAACAAATTAACCTTAATACAGAATTAGAAGCAATAGCAATAGAAACATATTTTCCAACAAAAATCACAATTTGTAATATATACATCCCCCCAAATAAACCACTTACTAGATATGAAATTCAGAACCTACAAAACCAACTACCACAGCCGTATATTATTCTAGGAGACTTCAATTCACACAATGTTTTATGGGGAGCTCAACATACAAATCAAAGAGGAAAAATTATTGAAGATACTATTTTAGATAATCTAGTACTACTAAATGACGGCTCACCAACATATTTATGTACTCGTACAGGAAACTTTAGTGTAATAGACCTCACATTCGCACACGCTAATATCGCAAGTAGCTTAATATGGCAAACTCTATCCACAAATTTGTCAGACGGCCATTTTCCAATTAAAATTACATATGAAAATATAAGAGACGAAACAAACATTAAGGAATACAAAACATGGAACTTCAAAAACGCTAATTGGGAATTATATCAAAATACAATGAAGGGAATGGAACAAGATCCTAATTTTCATAATATAGACGTAATAGTTAATAAATTTACGTCACAAATAATACAAGCAGCTGAAATATCAATTGGATACAAAGAAATCAACAAAAAACCAAATACTGTTCCTTGGTGGAACCAGGAATGTAAAACTGCTATTAAACACCATAAATCCGCTTTATATAAATATAAGAAACATAATACATTAGAAAACTTAATAGAACTCAAACACTCCAGAGCAATATGCCGCAAAACAATAAAGAAAAGCAAAAAATCATCATGGAAACAATTCGTCTATACTATAAATAAGGATACACCGCTCAAAACAATATGGTCAAAAATTAATAAAATAAAAGGAAAGCATACACTCACAGAAATTAACAATCTTGTCATAAATGGAAAAAATTTTACAGACAGAAAAGATATTGCGAACACCTTAGCAAACCAGTTTGAAAAAGTATCGAGCAACGACAATTATACCAAACAATTTCTTGAACTTAAAGAAAATGAAGAAAAAGAAGTTTTACAAATAAATTGCGACCACACAAATTCAATCAACAGAACTCTCTCATTATGGGAACTCATAAACACAATTGATACAATAAAAACAGAAACTAGTCCAGGTCCAGATAATATCCCCCCAATCCTAATAAAACAACTTCCGTTAGAATCAAAAGCATACCTCCTAAAAATTTATAACTTTATCCTATCATCAAATACATTTCCAGAATCATGGCGAGAAGCAATTATTGTACCAATACCAAAATCGAAGAAAAATAAAACAGATCCTTAAAATTACCGCCCCATATCCTTGACAAATTGCTTAAGTAAAATCATAGAAAAAATTATATCGATAAGAATAAACTGGTACCTAGAAAAAAATGAAGTTTTAGCAGAAACACAAACTGGTTTTCGAACAGGAAGAAGCACAACTGACAACCTAGTTATTCTTACTTCAGAAATACAAAAAACCTTTAAACTTAAACAGCACATGATTGCAGTCTTCTTTGATGTAGAGAAGGCATATGACACGACGTGGAAATTTAACATAATCAAAAACTTACAACAACATGGCATAGAAGGCAATACCCTCTATTTTGTTCAGAACTTTTTGAAGGATAGGAAATTCAGAGTAAGAGCAAACGGTACCTTATCTGACCAGAAACGCCAAGAGAACGGAATTCCACAAGGATCAACGTTAAGTGCCACACTTTTCCTAGTAGCAATCAACACGGTCGTCAAACATATAACTACACCAGTAAAATATGCAATGTATGCAGACGACTTGGTTATATACCATAAACACAAAAATATTGACTGGATACAACATCAATTACAAAAAACCATAAACAATTTGAAAGAATGGTCAAACAAAACAGGTTTCAAACTCTCTCAGACAAAAACAAAAGCTATACACTTCAGTAAACATAAAAGAAGAAGCATAAATCCACCAATTACACTAGACAGCAATAACATCAAATATGAGACAGAAATAAAATTCTTAGGACTAACACTAGACAAAAAATTAAATTGGAACTCACATATAAAGAAACTTATAAAGGAGTGTCACATTAGATTAAACATAATAAAAGTGTTAACACACCACAGATGGGGAGCAGAAAGATCTACACTTTTACTTATATATAGATCTATAATCCGAAGTAAAATAGACTACGGCTCTATAGTGTACGGAACAGCAAAACCTAATATTTTACGAAATCTGAATACAATACACAATACCGCATTACGACTGATAACTGGGGCTTTTAGAACAAGTCCGATAGAGAGTATATACTGTGAAGCAAACGAACCATCTCTAAATGATCGAAGACAAATATTATCATTAACATACATTACAGACCTTGCAGCACATCCTTCTCATCCAACATACCAACACATATTTGACCATACGTCACCAATACCAAAACTAAAATCATATTTCCCATTCCAGACACACATTATCAATCTTCTTAAATCCATAAACTACACGATCCCTGAAATAAACAGCAACCCTGTATCTAATATCCCTCCATGGTTACATGAAATACCAAAAATTCACCTCGATTTACATAAGTTCAAAAAAAGTGAGACTATCCACGCCATCTACAAAAATTACTTCAAAGACATCAAATTCCAGTACCATAACAGCACATTTGTGTATCCAGATGCATCAAAAATGGAAGGAAAAACCGGTTCAGCTATAGTATTAGGAGAAGATATATATACATTTCATTTGCCCGACCATACAAGTATATATACAGCAGAACTTTTTAGTATATATCAGAGCCTGAAAGTCATCCAAGTTTCAGCAATTAAAAACCATAGTTATGTAATATGCTCAGACTCCATAAGCTCACTACTATCCATTAAAAACCTGTACACAAAACATCCTCTTGAGAAACAAATCCAAGAACACCTATTCCAATTAAACCAAAATAATATCACGGTAATATTCATCTGGATCCCATCACATATTGGAATAACTGGTAACGATGAAGCTGACACCGCTGCTAAGGAAGCTACTAGAGGAATCGAAACTACAAAAATACATCTGGCCAGCGACATAAAAAATCTCATTAAAAGCAAGATAAGAAAGGAATGGCAAACTAGATGGAACAAAATAGAAAATAACAAACTTAGAGAAGTTCAGGACAAAATAGAAAACTGGCAACCCATTACACAAGAAAGATATGAACAAATAGCCTTAACAAGATTAAAAATAGGACACACCAGAATAACACACGATCACTTATTTAATAGAACCGATGCCACAATTTGTGATATGTGTAACGAAATAATCACTGTACACCACATAATCATCGAATGTCAGAAATATAGAGCTGAAAGAAGACACCATCAAATCCCAGACTCACTGAAAGAAGCCCTAGACAACAAACACTGTATTAACACGATAAATTTTATTAAAAACACTGAACTTATTAACAAATTGTAAACAATATTTTTTAAATGTAAAACATTATACTATGTAAATATCAGATTTATTTGTAAGTGCTAATACCTAACGGTGAAGCACGTTAAATTGAAATAAAAAAAAAAAAAAAACAACTAATAAATCATACAAAATGTCAAACAAATCTTAATAAACGTAACGTATCACATATAAAAAATATCAAAAAATAAATCAAAAATATATGTTAAAATAACTAACTAGATACATATCAATAACAAAAATAGAAAAATGAGAAAAAACAAAAATCAAAACTAGAAAATAAAATAATAAAAAAAAATTAAATTTATAAATTCCCTAAAAAATTTTGAGCGTATTTCAAATTATTATAAGCATCAGTTTTATAGTTAATAGAAATATAAAAATGGAAATTTATGTGTGAGATTTCTAAAATTAATTATTATTAATTATTTTTTCATTCTACTCTACCAAAAAATGAAGAAAAACCAATTGTTGCTGTTAATAAAAAATTAATATCAGGAATTAGAAAGATTTAAAAAATTACTAATATTAAAATTGTTACTGGAAATTTTAGTCATATTAATATGCTGTATAGTGTACTAAGGATAAAATAAAAAAAAAACACATTTCAAAAATGTTGTGTACAAATTTCCATGTGGTTCATGTGAAAAATGTTACATTAGTGAAACTTCACAGCCTTTGTATAAAAGAATATACCAACATAATTATCATTGTAAGCTTCTTGATTCAAATTATAGTACTTTAGTTCGTCATCATTGGGAAACTGGACACATTTTTGATTGCTTTGAAGCTAAAATTATTGATGATATGGAAAATAAATTTCACAAATTAATTTTTGAAAATTTATATATAAATTTACATTTTGTTATTTCTGTTAACTATAGAACTGATGCTTATAATAATTTAAAATATGCTCAAATTTTTTTTAGGGAATTTATAAATTAAATTTAGTTTATTTTTTATTTGCTAGTTTTTTTTTTGTTTATTCTTATTTTTCTATCTTTGTTATTCATACGAGTATGTATCTTGTTTGATATTTTGACATATATTTTTGATTTATTTTATATATGTTATACGTTACGTTTATTAAGATTTGTTTGACATTTTGTATTATTTATTAGTTGTTATTATTATTGTATTGTATTTTAGAATGCTGATGATGAACTAATTTTTAGTTCGAAACGTCCAAATAAATAACGGAAAATAAATTTAAACCCTAAGCCTTAATCAATATAAAGATAAATCTAAATACGTATTTTGAGAACTAAGTTCTCATCATTAGCAGACGAAGCAAGGGGAAAACCCAAGATTACACGACTTGTGAACCAAGATAGTGGTCAAGGTTGAATCCACCTTGCCTAAAGGGTACATACCTATTTATACTAAAACGGAGCAATAAACAGTGTCTTAGGAACCAATAAGCATGAAGCTTGAGTACTATGATTAATATTATTCATAACGTTCAGGTAAATATCTAAAAGTATTTATTTATATTTCCAGTTGCATGTGAAAAATGTATTTGCCAATAAGTAACTATAATTTTTTTAAAATTTTCTTTACATTGTTATTATTTATATATGAAGTTTGAAATACATTTATTAATATTATAAATATGGTCGTGGAACATTTTCATCCAAACACATCACCCTCACTTCAACCACATTCATAGATCATTCCCTATAAACTCATTTATTTATTACACTCGAAATCATTATCACACAACAAACCTTCAATCACATCATTTCTATTCACTTACCATTCATTTTCTTTCTTCAACGTACATAACATATGCATAATACATCTCAAATTACTAACGACGAATCCAATAACAAATCTAACAACGAATCTATAAAGATTAGAAAAGATGAAAGTGATAGCCTGCACTTACATATGAAAGAAAAGTCCACACAATGCAGTAACTGCAAATGACACAAAAATATAAGAAAGAAAGGGAGTGTCGCCCTGCACTTTTTTTGAAAATGAATTCTACACAATAGCAGTTCAACTCTCTACGTAAGAACTGAAAACGAATTAAAAGATAAGAAAGGAAGGGAGTTTCGCACTACGCTTGTTTTTGTAAGTGAATTTCACACATTTGTAGTTAAACACTCAATGTAAGATCAGAAAACGAACAAAAAGGATAAGAAACGAAGGGAGTGTTGTCTCTGCGCTTGTTTTTGAAAGTGAATTTCACACAATTGCAGATAAACACTCTAATAAAATTACTAAACATCAAAACTAAAATCAAACTTTAGGTTCAACCACATTCATAATTCATTGCATATAAGCACGTTTGTTCCTCATACTCGGAAACTTTCGTTCACGCAACAATCTTTCAATCATATTTATCCATTTATTCATAGGTCGGCAACGCAATCTTTCATCCTTAATTTTACCAACATATACCTGTTTCGCCAATCTCTTATTCGACATACGTTCTACATGCCCAAACTATCTCAACTATCTCAACTGACATTTCTCATTCATTACACACCAAAGTATTCCAAACATGATCTCTTCTAGTATAACAACACACACTCCGAAAATACATCATTTCCACATTTCTTCATCCACACCGAACATTCACTATCAATGTAGGCACTAAATACCATTATAAATATTCAATCGAGCATCTCTGGATATATTCATATTTCGAGCAAATTTTCCCAGAGCACCCAATACTTTGCATTCCGCGGATACTCTTCTTACTATCTCACGATCAATACGTCTATCCCTCGAAAATATACTACCCAAATATTATAATAACAATAATATTAATAATTATTATTTTATTTAGCAAAAATTCAGCCGAGTATGTTCTTACACTTAACTTTTCCAACTAAAATAACAAAGTACAGCGTAATAATTTAAATAACATATAAACAGTAGCATAAATACATATCGTATACGAGTAGAAGTAAAACAAGAAATAATAGATAAGAGAACTTAGCATAAATATCAGATAAATAAAAATAAATATATCATCAAGCCATTGCTGGGTGTGGAACTTTGCCGAAGCAGATCTCGATAAGTGATATATTTTGCCCGTGAAGTGCAGTTACCAGTCGTCAAATCACGGGCCCAAAGATATTAGTGTTGGGGGAGCCACAGGAATAGTTTTAAAATGGTGAAAATTGTAGGTCGCTTGTGGGAATCGAACCAGGGTTCTCAGGATTCACAGGTCGACTTGATATCACTGAGCTAGCTACCCCGTTAAGATAAATAATTCATATAAAATATATAATCTATGGAACAACAGATAATACTAGTAATAATAATAATATTATAACAAATTAATGAAAATTATCTAGCAGATATTTCTTCCAGTATTTGACAAATAATTTATTATTTAATAACTTGATTTCGTTAAGTATCAGATTGAAAACAAATGGACACATATAACTAAAGCTACATTTGAACTGAGAAGTGTGGTGAGCAGGAATGTGAATGTCTAATGTATTTCGCAAAGTTCTATTGCGTAATAGCGTACGATAAGAGATTTTACTGAATAAGTACGAAGGAACATTAGATAGATGACACGATGTACCTGAAAAGCAAAATGACATACTCTGTGTTGATTCATATTTAACAATCTCAAGTTGGATAACAACACATTGACGGGGTCATATTTTCTTAAATTGCATACGAATCTAACACACCTGTTTTGTACTCTCTGCATTCGTTTTTTGTCACTTGCAGATTGACTTCATTAAAACTCATTTACTTGTCCCAATCTCACACCATTCACCGAAACATTGCAGTCTGTCAGCAAATCAATCTTTTCAAACACTAACACTTTACATTTATCAAAATTTAATAACAGATTTAAATCTTTTCCTACTTCATTTATAAATTAGAATCATTCGTTTCAATTGCTCTTCAGATTCACCCATAACAACATCATCCACATACGCTAACGCAGGCAAAACAGTACCACCAATTTGTATACCACCCACCCCATTCAACGCCGTTCGTTACAACACATCCATGTACAAATTAAAGAGCCACGGAGACATCCTAAACAATGTTTTATGCTAATATCTATACAAAACCAATCACTTATTAACTCTCAAACAGCGCATGAATTACCCCCAACAAATTACCATTTATACTGTACTGTAGAGGTACATTCCATAATGTCTCGCGATGAACACTATCATATGCTTTTTTAAGATCGAGAAAGCTAAAGAACACCTTCTTATTCTTAACAAGTGACTTTTCAACAATCATACGAAGAGAAAACAATTGAATCCACACACCCTCTCTCAGGCAAAAAAAAAACTTTGCAAATCGGTTAACATGGAGATTGTTAAGGTTCGTACCTTATGAATAAGAATCTTCCCGTACAACTTCCTTACCACACTCAGCAAAATTATCGCACGGAAAATAGTAGTTTCACTACCATTAATTTTAAATAAAGGACACATGATAGCACGTTTCCAATTATCAGGAGCCACACACAGTTTTAAACAAAATCTAAACAAATAAACTAACCAGTCAAATAACCTCTCGCCTCCATACTTCAACATCTCATTCGACCATCCAAACCGGGAGCCTTACCAATCTTCAGACGCATCAATGCGAAACTAACATCACTTTCATCTATATCCCATTCATCACCTCTAACATTTTCTATAATATTTTCATTACAACCATTCGGTCTATTAATGCTACCATATAAAGCCCTAAAGTATTCACACCATCTAATCCTAACATCTGATTCATTCTATAATAACTCAACATCTGCATTCTTAATCGCTTTCACTTTAATTACATTTCCACATCTCAATCTCTTCACTCTCAACCAAAATATTATTTTATTCATATTAAAATCATTAGTCAATCTTTCACTCATCAATTCATCAAAACGCGCCATGCTTTTTCTCACTGCTCTCTTAACACATTCATTTAACCTCTTGTATTCAAGCAAGCATTCATCACGTAAACTTCCAGGCACATCTTTCACCTTTAGAAGTCGAAAATATGCTCTCTTTTTCACCTCAATCGCTTCTTTTACTTCTTCATTCTACCATGCATTCTTTGGACAAGAGCCTAAACTACATTAACCACAAACTTAATTTGAACATATAAGAACCAAACATCATTCAAAATTAAGCTCACATACAGGCAAAGATTCATTTATTTCCTCAACAAACAAATCTCTAACATTCTCATTCTGCAGCGCACTGGATTTTACACGAAACATTTTTTCAGCATTTTTCACCCTCATTCTCCAACATTTATCTAGACATATACGCCATACAACCAAATAATGGTCATTCGTCCCAATTCAGCACTACGCTTCACACGTGTATCTACAATTAAACTTCTCAATCGTTCATCATACAAAATAAAATCAATCATACTCCGTTTATTCTCACTCACATTCTCCCATGTATTCAAATTAGCTAATTTATGTTTAAAGGCAGAGTTGGAAACAAAAAGATCACGTTCTAAACAAAAAGAAATTATTTTCCTACCGTTTCATTCACTCTCGCTTCAACGAACTTACCTAATACATTTCCAGACATGCTTCTCTTAACTCCCACCCAGTCACTTAAATCACAACATACAATAACTTTCTTACCTGAATCACCTTGAATCAATTCCACTATCTAACAAATTCCAAAATGTATCTTTTTCAAGATCATTTAGGAATTCTGCTGAATTGCAAACTGACACAACGAAGATTTTATGAAAGACTACCTTTAATTTTAGTCAAAGAATTCCCGATGAAGTACAACCATAATCCTTCACAAACGGTTTCATTCTTTCACTAACAAGCACACCCACACCATGCTTAGCATGTTCATTTTCAGCACCATCCGACCACAAGCAAAACATTCCATCCACCTTTTCCTCACTACATCCTTTCCTTTTAGTCTCACTAACACGCAAAACATCAACATTATACACACGCATTACAATAATCAATTCATTTTCTTTATCAGTTATACCCCTAACATTCCAGGTACCAAACTTACATTCATCAAATTTCATCCATTTATTATTTCTTGAACTAAAAGGAATAAAAGAAGAGTTCTCTCGGTAGAAGAGTAGTTGTTAAGGTAGCTTACCAGGCTTATCCTTAACTATACATGAAAATAGAAATCAATTACATTCACACAACAGTCAAACGTCAGTCACACCTAAAATCAAAACATAACTCTGCGTTTCTATGCACGTAACCAATATAAACAAATTAGGATATGAAAGAAAATATAATATAAAAAAACTAAACTACTATAAAAATGAAAGGTAACATTTATCTTATAGTATATTCCGAAAATGAACCACGGTGCGGTTCAATTTTACCACGGTTACGGTTAGAATGACGTCATAACGGAACACTTTCACGATGACAGTTGTCACTTGACAGATGAGTTTCGAAATGTGAAATTTATTTAATATGGAAAAATGTTTATATTATAAAAATATTGTATTCTGCATCACACCTGCTTTAACTTAAATATAGGGATAAAAAAATAACACAGAGAAAAAAGTAAATACGAGCTTCAGAACAAATAATAAATTCATCTAATATGAATATATACTGTTAAATAATAAAAATACATTTTGTATCACATGTTTATTTATCAGTCATCATAAAAATATAGTTTTATAAGACAAAAATCCACAAACACTGCAAAAGCCGCCAACCACGTTTCAAACTTGTCAACAACAGCTGTGAAGTAACCAAACTAACTGCCGCTCGAGCACGGTTAGTTTGGTTATTAAAAACTAACCACAATTTTAAAAAACCGTGTTCCGTAATGAAACCGGTTACTGAAAAAACTAACCGGTTCATTTTCGGAATACACTATTAGTAAAACGATATTCAAAAGGTCCGGTGACAAACAGTATATTTTAATCCAACTTCAAAAACCCAGTCAAAAACCCAAATAAATTTGTCACTTGACAGGCGAGTGCTATTTATTCTGTTGTCTAGGAAATTTTTTATTTCATGTGTATATATGACCTCATATATTATGGGAAAAAATATTAAAAGTTAAATAATCTATAAGAGTATTTGAAATACTCGTTTTTCTTTTTGGTTTGTTAACTACCTGTTTGTATCCTGATCTTTCTATTTTTTTAATATAATATTTGCTTAATATTTATTCAGTCTATATTGAAATCAACAACAATTCAAACAATTTCATTAATTATATAAATTATTTCAAACTAGTATTCCAAAAAAATTATAAACTCCGCAGTACTACTACTAGGGGATCGGTAAAAAGATACTAGTAAGAAGTGCCTATTATTGTAGTAAAAATAATATTGAAAAAATCCATCGGCTGTCAATTTTTGGGATTTTGAAATGAAAGGTGAAGTTGATATTCGACTACACACACATTAGCCAGTGCCGGTTTTACAAATTTGGAGGCCTAAGGCGGAAGGAAATTAGAGGCCAGTTGGGGGGGAGGGGATTATATGCCATATAAAGGTATCCAGAAGAAAAAAATTAGTACATAAATGTAAATATAATATATATTTATATTTTAAAAATCATATTTTTTTTTAAAAATGCACCTACACAGAATTTAAAAAAAAATATTATTCAGTCAGTACGTGCATGAAGCTAAAATCACAGTCTCATACTATAACAACATAAAATTAAAAATTAATTATAAAATGCAAAATTTACATTAATGAAATTTATTTTTTCTTGATTTTTCTTCAGCGAACTTTGAAATTACATCAGTACAATCAATGGATTTCAAAATCTCTGCCTCTATATTTAATATGGCTAGTGACTGCAATCGCTCTTGGGACATGGTCGAGCGTAGATAATTTTTTACTCTTTTTAAGCATGAAAAAGATCGTTCAGCGGACGCATTTGATAAAGGATGCGTTAAATATATTTGTAGAAGAATCATTATATTTGGAAATTTTGCTTGTAATCTATTCTTAATAATCAATATATATTTATTTCTTGAACGTCGCTCGCTACTGCCACAACTTGACTACACAGTGCTACCACATGTACTTAGGTATAATATACATACCTAAAATACAAAACAATTCGTTGCGGAAAATAGTATTTATAAAATTAAATTTTTATATTGCATAGTTATTGCATATTATTTTTTTTTATACAAAAATTCTAATTTGTATTAGGCCGAATTTTTATGAGGCCGGTAAAAATCGGAGGCCTGAGGCGGTCGCCTCACCCGCCTTATGGCAAAACCGGCCCTGACATTAGCACGCGAAAAACTACCACATTGTACTAAATGAAGTTCGGTTCAGATAGTGCCATATCTGCAATGTCATTTGTTATGCGAGTTTTTGTTAAACATATGGAGGTTTTTGTCACACACACAATAATCTATGTCTGTTTTATGTGCAAGAATAAATTGCTGATCAGCGCTGATCACAAAAACGCCGAATAACGTTAAAGAACGCTGAAATCCACTGAGCCATGGTACATATCCACTGATCTATACTAAATCATATTAAATAGAGCCAAACAAGTAATATTAATTCTAACTTACTCCTGCATCGCGACACCGAACGACGCTGATCGACATATATACACGATGAAACCCGCAGATCCATGGTAACTACTTGCTAATTTGTACTAAATAATATCAAATAGAGCCAAGTAATTCTTATTTAATATACTTTATCCCAACACCGCGACGTTGACTGACGATAACCGGAATTGATAGACGCTGAAACCCCCTGATCCATGCTTAGTGTCCACTGAACTAAATAATTTCATATACAGCAAAACAAATCATATTTACACTTAATAATAGATCGGTAAAGTACAAAAGAAATCGAGAAATCTCACTGAGGTTCTCAATTCGGAACGACGAACTATATAAACGAAACATTATTCATCCTATTCGGCTATTCGAGACAAAACAAGAGGAAACCTATATTTTCTTATCTAGACTCGTCTCGTCCGTATCACTATAATAGTTGCAGAAATTATTGTTCTTTCGCAAGATGTATATACTATTTATTCCACGATTTTAGTACTTGAATTGATATATGTTTAATTTCTTCCCTTAGTATCGCGAATAAAACGTTCTTAGCAGTTCGGGGTCTATTCTAATTGACATAGCCACCGTGGCAAGAGTAGCCACATCGCTAAACAACAAGGATCCACCTGGCGATATAAATAAATAAGGTTGTATGACGTCATCGATGACGTCATCATTTAGCCACATCGCAGATTTATAGCGGGAACTGGACATATCCCTCTATGGCCCGCTATGGTCATAGCCACACTCACTGTCATTCGATATTTGATTTGTTCTGATTTGTTTATTTATAATAATTTTCTTTAATGACAGGTATAGAACTCAAATAGAAACTGCATGTATATCATGAAAGCAAACAAATTTGACAATTTGTCATGAATATTTATTTATAAATAAAAGGGTTGGCAACTATGCTTTATTTTTAATACCAGTATTAAAAATATAATACCCTAATATGTCCAGCTATAAAGACAATTGAGTATAGCTGTCACGCAAAATATCATAGCCATAGCCACAGCCACACACCGTTATGAATTAGAATAGACCCCCTGGACTAAAATACTCTTTTTCGTTAAAATCTAATTTTAGTCCCGTTTTTCATAATTTGGAGCTCTAAAATATGTTATTTTTATCTCGATTTTAATGTTGTAAAAATAGACTTCAATATTCGGCAAATTTTTAGAAGATTAATAGTTTATAAATATGATGCCTTTAATTTATTGTTTATACTTACTCATCGTCCCTGTCCGTAGGTCTTTTTGGATGATACATCGAGCCGATGCCTTGCTGAAAATAAAATAAAATAATCGTACAATTGAAGACATTTAAAAAATAACAATGTGAGATAGGGATGTAGTATTTATTTATTTGTTACTGTGAACAATAGAATATTATTTCAAATTAAAGCACAGCGAAACTACAGATTATAATTTTTAGATTGTTGTATAATTGAGAAACGTTTCAAAAAATAATTTTGAAAATCTTACTATTTCGCTATATTTATAGAAACTTCATTATTCAATTTTAAAATAACATATCCAAAAGTCATGGTATTAATAAATAAAAGAAATAATAAATCATGGCTTACGAATGATATCGAATTTTACTCTTTGAAACCAAAAGAATTGTACAAACTTCTTTGTAAATTAGAACTTTTAAGCAAAGAACTTTTGTAGAAATAAATACTGTAAAATTTTGAGCATTGCAAAACAAGAATTTAATAATTATATGTAAATGCGTAAAAATAGTATTAAAATATAAAAAAATATTAATATCAATGATTGTAGGATCGCTCCACGACCACATTTAAAAAGATAGGTACTCGTATTTAGTAGTTTATCTATGCTCTCACGACTAATGCCATAATGATTAACGTTACTATCCAAATAATAATAACTATTATTGTTAATATAATACAAGCAGAGACGTATTGAGCAAGTTTGACATCAGCTCTTGAAGTTTTGCGCTCCTATTTTATTAGAAAAATTTAGAAATCAACGAAACCTTGAAAATTTTGCTTTTAATTATAAAACAATAATTAGGATAATTAAACATTTTACAAATTAACATTGCAAAAATTTACAAAAACATCGACAATGTAATCAAAATTAATTTCATTTGCAAGAGTACTCTCGATGCATTAAAACTCAAACACGTTAATTTTGTGTTGGGTTCGTTAGACTTTTACTATATTTATTACTAAAAACTATATTTTTCCAGTACAACCGAACATTAATTAATGAGACGATAATTCTATTGTATTTTATAAGAAAAGTGATTGACAATTCCTTTAATTTTTGCGCCAGAAAACCGCGCTTCCCGAACTTCTGCGTAATTGCGTCTCATGGATTTTATATTAAGGTAAGCAATGATATTAAGTTTTACATAAAATTATTATTCAACAATAATATTTACTACGAAATTTTCTTTAAGTAAACATTCTAAAAACTGCTTTAAATTCAACGTATACAGAGTAACAGTCCAGTTTAGAAGAAAAGATGTTCGGTAATGCACTGTACGTATTATAAAGCAGAGTAAGATCGTAATAGTTTTTATGACAGTGAATGCAGATCATTAGCAGTGCGGTAGATAGGTGCAAATAAATTTGTGCATCTGTTAGCTCTTAAGTTTTAATATGCTAAAGTAATAAAACATAAATACGAGCCCAACTCCATAATAGTTCGGCCGGTATAAATTTCAAAGTTTATGCTTTACAAAAATGTAAAAATATACTAAAAAATTATTTATTCTTACAACAAAACTATATATACGTTATTATATGAATCTTTATTTGTCTATTATTGAAAAGATAATTTAAATAATACAAACGTTTACAAAACTATCATCAAATAAGTATTATGGCAACAGATTCATAAAAGTTCGGGCAACAAAAAATGTATATTTTAGAAGGGATTTATTTACGTGTTTTAAATTAAATATTTGTTAAAACAAAACACAAATGGAAAATAAAATACAAATGAAAAAAATCGATACAAAACTATCATTGCCGTTTGCCGGTTTTTTTTTTTCCAAATAAAATGGCTCGTGGTAAAGCTTTGAGCAGAGATTTACGGTAAATGCTCATAAAAATGGTATTTCTGCAAGAAAAATATCTATTTCTCATTCTATTTCGAGATCTATGATACAAAATATTAAAAACTTATATAAAAAAATTGGTGGAATATCCGAAAGTTTAAAAAATGGCCGTTCTTCAGCCATTTCCTGTGCTCATCTACGAGGTTTAAAAAGAATTTTGAAAGTAAATCGTCCAGCGAAAACTCGAGATATTAAAACTTTGTGGCGGGAAATGATAGGTAAACAACCACATGTCTCGACAACATAAAGAAAAATGAAAAACTGGGTTACGAGTTTTATAAAGTATTTTTTTAAAATGTTATTTCAATTAACAACTAATGTCACTATGCCCTATTTGTTATTAGGCGAAAGAAAACCTTTTACTAAAAAATGTACAAAAGTTTAACCGGTTAAAATGGGTAAAAGAACATAAGAACTAGACTAATCGACAATGGCATACTATAATTTGGAGTGACAAGTCCAAGTTCGATGCTTGCGTTGGCAAATAGAGTATAGTTACATTAGTTGTTAAATGAAATAACATTAAAAAAATATCTTATAAAACTTGAAATTCAGTTCTTTTGGTTTCTCTTCATACTAATTGTTTCAATATTTCCAAAAATCTTTTAATTAACGATCCCATACTCCAATACCCGGACTTTAAAAAACCTTTCAATTTAACGACAGACGCTAGCAATTAACCTATAGGCGCTATATTGTCTCAAGGTCCCATTGGTTTCGATCTTCACATCGCCTACGCAAGTCGAACCCTAACGAACAAAATTACAGTACGATCAAAAAAGAGTTACTCCCAGTTATATGGGCTACGAAATATGTTAGACCGTACTTGTTTAACAGAAAATTCAAAATTATCACCGATCATATACCTTTGAAATATTTACACTCACTAAGCGAACTAAATTCTAAATTAATGCGGTGGAGACTTAAAGTAGAAGAGTACGATTATGAGGTTATTCATAAAAAAGGACATTAAATAAAAACGTTGACGCTCTATCACGAATAGAATTAAACGTCAACAGTGTAGACTCCGGTATTCAAAATATTTTTGAATATGTATAAAATTTTAACGAAAACTTCAATCCCGTTAACGATACTCAATCCATGATTGTTAACCCTGATGAAGATGTCCATAACGATACCGATTCAGACCAAACAATACATTCAAATCTAGAAAATCCTATCATAGGAATCACTATCTCAGAAACAGCTGTCAACTATGGCAAAAATCAAATTTTTATATTTTTAAGTTAAACATTCACCAAGTGTAAAAATACAAAAATTACATACCGATAAGATGAGAATTTTAGTGCAATTATCCGAATCAAATTTTGAAAAAGACACTGTAAAATTTATTAAAGAACTTGTTGTACCTAAAGTAAAATATATTACTTGTATTTCAAACAATCTGTCTACGAACTGTTCAGTAATGTACTTCAAAAATATTTCAAAAACTCAGAAATTAAGTTTATTAAGTGTAATATCAAATTGATAGACGTGGAAGACCAAGATGAAATTTTAGAAACAATTAAAAATAATTACAAAGGTAAAACGTATCACCGTGGTATTAACGAAGTTCACAATCAAATTAAAAAGAGATATTATTGGAATAACCAACATAAAACCATCACAGATTATATTAATCAGTGCGAAATATGTCTGGCAACTAAATACGAAAGAAACCCAGTAAAACCTAAATTAAATATAACTCCAACACTCAACAAACCATTCATATCGATACATTAAGTCTCGAAAATTCTAAGTTTCTAATAATTATTGACGCATTCTCAAGATATGCGCAAGCATACAAGGTAACTTCATTCAAAGCGATCGAAATAACAAACAAACTAACTAAATACTGTAACGAATATAAAGCTAATCAGTCGAGAGCATTCCAGAAACCTTCTCGGGAACAAGAGCGTTGCAGCAGGACCACCGAATGCATGGAGCGAGCTCGCATATTTGAGCGTAGGGTTGGAAAGCGAGAGGGGGATACTCTAGAATTCTCCGGAGGGAGTATATAAAGCGGTAGCGAACGGCTCGAGTTAGTTCAGTTGACAGTTGACTTCGTGTGCGTAATATAAATATCGTGAAATAAATAACAGCTCTAGTGTACATAATATAAATAGTAGTTTCAGTGAACGTAAAATAAATAATATTAGTGTCTGAATATTTATTAGTAGAGTTTAAGATTTATTGTAGTGTTAATTAATTTTAAATAAGTTTATTTAATTTTTATTTTTATTTTCATTAAATAAATACTTTTATTTTCGTTTAAAAAATCTACACACTTACAGAAAGACGAAAAACGTTACAATAATTTTCCCATCACGGTATTCCAAAATTAATCATATCGGATAACGGATTAGTTTAAAAATAATGTCGTCAAAGAACTGCTATCCTTGCATAAAATTTAAATCCACTTTACTTGCTCACAAAATCCAAATTCGAATGGTTTAGTTGAACGTTTCCATTCAATTTTAATAGAATATATTCGTTTATTTGATAAGCAAGTTACCCAAGATTATATACAAAAACACAACGATAAAACTAAATTAATATTTCGAAATATTAATCAAAAATTACAAGATGACAAATCTATAACTAAAATAAATGAAACAAGAGAAGAACTTCCAAATATCCCTGAAACAATTTACGTTTAAAACAAGCAAAAAGTAAATAAAACTAAACAGCCCAAATTTAAGAAAGAAAAGATTAAAAATTTAAATAAACCCCTAAAATCAGCCGAAATAGAAACTAAACCTAACGACAAAAAACAATCTCAAATGCACCTTTCCAACATAAAAAGACCCCGAAAAATTATTAACACAAATTCGGATATTTCAGGTTCCTCTACCTCTCATACTCCTATGGACTAAGTTTGAAAGACATAACGAATAATCCAGGACTACTGATAATAAATTTCGGAACTGCAAAGCTCCAAAAATCCACTTACACATTCGTACATTATTATGACTTACAACCACTATGGACACAATACGAAAATCTAAATAAACAATACGAAAACCTTAAACAAATACTTAAAAATGACAAGATAATTTCTTCCGCATTTGACAATAATAATAATATAACTGATTAAATTAAAACTCCATAAACGAAAAAATGAATCATTTCACAAAATACACAAAAACGAGCGAGCTAACAAAGGTCTCATAAACGAATTGGGAACAATCATTAAATCAATAACAGAAAATTTAGACGCGGACGACGATAAACGTTACACACAAATTTTAAATCGTTTAAAAGAAAATCAAAACAATTTAAATCACCAACTCAAACACCCATTTTGCGTCAATCAACGAATCATGGAGTATTTTAATAGGACTGTTGACACAATAAAAGAAAACGAAAAATTGTTAAAATCTAAAATTGAACAACTACTTCACATTGTTGTCGGTGAAACTTAAGATAATGATAAACTAGGGTCGTTGATTTCCACCGAAGTTTGAATTTCTGAACGTTCGAACATTCGAATGTTTTTAACTTCGTCAGAAAAACTTCGATGCTTCGAATTTTTGAAATTTTTTATTTTCACTGAATTAACGCCATCTGTCATCTCCAAACACGCTCACGCATAATTCGCGAAAAGTCGGCCACGAATTAAATAATAAACTCGCCGAAGTATCCTGCAAAAACTCTGCCAGGTTAGGCATCTTAATTAAGACATCTACTCTCTTAATTACAATTTATATTATTTATAAATAAATAATATTACATAAATTCATGTACAACAAATGCATTGAAGTTGTTTTACTAATGTGTCATGCTTTTTTATCCTATAATATGGTTAGTGAATTAAAAAAAATAAATAAAATATATCATCACGCCTTTTACCCATTATTGAGTGTGGCACTCTGCCAAAGCGATCCCGGTAAGTGATATATCTATGCGCGTGAAGTGCGGTTACCAGCCGTCAAATCACGCCCCCCCAAAGATGTTAGTGGTGGAGGAGCCACAGGGATAATTTTTAAATTAGTGAAAATGTTTGTGGACTGTGGGGATCGAACCAGGGTTTTTAGGATCCACAGGCCGATACGATACCACTGTGCCATTACCCCATTAGTGAATTGATCTTCCTAAAAAAGAATATCTAACACGTCCCTAGTAAAAGTTGTGATGCGGCTAAGATCTGGCAATAGAATAACTAAGACGAGAATTTAACCCTCGATGCTCAGTTTGTTCTACTAAATTGCGAGTTTTGATATGAGCATAATTATAGTGTTGTTCTGCTTGGATATTTGGAATTTGTACTGAAGTGAATGGATATTAAGATTGTGAATAAGCACTATCACCCTAAAGAAACTACCTGATAAACGTCGTTGTTCAAATTTCTTTTTAACTGCGCTGCTATTAAATATTTTACTGTCGTGCACTGAAGCAGGCCAACAAATTATTATGTCTAGTATTTTATATCGAGGTCCTGCTACTCCTTGTATATTAAGAGACATCCATCTTTTTCTATTACGGTAGTTTTCTGCTATGTCACCACTTGGGCTCCTTATTTCTTTATATGTTAAATCGATACATCCAGCAAATCAAGGAAAGCCTACCATTTGAAAAAATATATTGCGATTTACAGCAATTTCATCTGGTTGTTCTGGAAACTTAACATATTATCCAAGATATCTTAAAAGAATTTCAGAAATTTCACCAGTTATTCGACACACAGATGACTGGCTTATAAGATGTAGATCTCAATAAGTTTTTATAGATTAATATTTAATTTATTAGTGAAGGATCCGGTATGATTGTTGGATGATATTAAAAAGAAAACGTCTCCAGGATCAAATTTGCAGAGATATTGATTCAGTTAGAGATTAGGTACATAGTTTTGTCAAGACTTTTGTACAGAAACCCTGTACATTATCAGCTACAAACAGAAATAATATAAAAATATAGTGCATAAAGAAACGGGTCAAAATTTCGACTATAGTAACGTCAATATTGTTGACAATATCATCAATAAGAATTGCAAATTACTGTTTGAAATCATATACATAAAAATAAATGAAAAGACAAAATTCAACTAACAGATACACTACAAAAACTATTTGAAATTCGCGCGAAATTTATTACGCTATTGCAAATCTTAATACGTCCACCAGTCTTTCACTTTCCATGTTGCAGTATTGACGGCGAGTGATTTTTTGTAAATATTCTTCCACCTTTCTTGTTGCAGTATTGACGGCGAGTAATTTTCTGTAAATATGACTATGTGCTAGTGAAATTTCTTTAATCTAAGAACAATTAAAAGATTAATGCTTATTCTTTGTGCTTATTATCTTATTAATTCTGTTTGTAGCTGATGAAATAGAGTGTATCTGCACGAAACCTCTTGTCAAAACAATGTATCTTACAATTTAATAAATATATCTACAAAGCGGTTCATGAATAGCTCTTCTCAAAAGAATACTGTCAGCACTTATAACATACCTGAAACCTGTCTATTCCATAGAATCGTAATTCAGTAAACAATTTAATTAAAGTTGTAATAGGTAAGCCACGATTAGTGTTTTACATAATAAGACGGTAAACTATTGGAAAAAATTACGTTCTGGAAAGTATTTCTAGAAAAGCGATACCGCTGCAACAATTCAGTGTTGGTGAATTTTTCAATTGGATTGCTATAATCACGTAAAATTTTACTAGAAAGGGGAGTGTCCATGGGGATCGGACATCTCCTCTCCTTTAGATGATATGAAACTGAATTAAAATATGCAAATTAGATATCTTAAAAAAAGAAAATAATTGAAATAATGTTGTTTTAATATTTAGACCCCTCCCTTAACACTTTGACTGCGGCATCGTTCGCCAGGAACATATAATATGCATTATCCTGGTGCGGCGTTATTTTTAACTGAACTTCCACAATTTACGAATGTTATATCTTTTTAACTATGTTGCCTAGAATCATTTCTAATATAGCTACGTATCATGTATTATTTGAATTAAAAATAATTTGTTATCGGTCTACGGAGACCAGCACCGCACTGAAATAATAATTTTTATTACAGTACGGCGTTGGTCTTGAGCGACCTGTAGGACTATTGCAAGTTTTTACTTGTCTTAACAAAGTTGCATCAAGTCAGTTATACGTTATACGTTGAAGTGGGTACATATATTATAATATCGTATTAGAAATATGTGTAGTTTCGAGAAAAAAATGTTATCTTTGGTTCTTAATAAACAGGAGTGTGCCAAAACACAGCAACAAAATACAAGAAGTACAGCTTCTGTGTCAAATAATGAAGAAATAGATGATGTAGTAAATGAAGTGGTAGAAAATGAAGATTCTGCATCAAATTATGAAGAAATAGAAGATGAAGAAAATGAATCACTAAAAAATGAAAAAATAGAAGATGAAGATAAAGTGTCAGAAACATCAAATCTAAATCAAAGTGATATTAACGATAGTTTTTGTGATTTTAGTTGCGATGATTCAATAATTGATAAAAATTATGTACTATATTCACCGGAGGAGGATAACAATACAACTTATTTAGATGAAGAATCAGATGATGATAACTATATTTTTGAAAATTCTACTGATAATGGCATTTTAACTAATGCTAACGAATGGAATACCATTGATGTTAAAAATGCGAATACTTCGAAACAGATACCGCTCTGCCCAGAAGTATCTATTTTCAACTTTGATACATCAGCTATTAAAACTCCTCTTAATGCTTATTATTTATTTCCGACGATATTCTTGATTTAATTGTAGAACAGGCAAACAGATACGCTCAGCAGTGTTTGCAACATTGAAAATCTTCAAAATCTCGATTAAATTTATAGACAAATACTGATAAAAATTAAATGAAACTTTTTTTTTCTATTTTATTGGTAATGGGATTAAATCAGTTACCTGCGGTTAATTATTATTGGTCGAAAAACAATATCTATCGAAATGATTATACAGCCGATTATTAATAAATCAAATAGATTATACAAAATAGGAAATTTACTCAAGTTACTGAATAGTAAATTCACATATTTAGTTACACAAGAAAAAATTTTAGTTCTTGACGAGCCGATGGTTCCGTTTAGAGGACGGCTTCTATTTCGCCAATATGTACTGTTGATGGCTATACGAGCAATATAATATTTTATACTGGAAAAAATGAAAAAATAAATGGACGAAATCATTCTGAATCCATAGTGCACAAACTATTGCAAAATTTAGATAAAAAGAAGGACACCACCTCTACGCAAACAACTTTTATTCAAGTTTACCATTAGCCAGTGCACTCTATTGAGAAAAAATTATATGCTGCGGTACAATACGATCCAACAGAAAAGGCATTCCAGAAGATTTTTTTTTTTTAATTTAGAAATGGTGAAATAATTGTTAAGCAGAATAGGTGTCTCAAAATCGTGAAGTGGTTAGATAAAAGACCAGTTTTAATGTTAACAACTGACCGTAAACACAACGCAAATTTAATTCCGATTGGAAAGAAATCATGAAGTGGTGAAGATATATTAAAACCTAAAGTAGTAAGGCAAAAAAGTGGTTTTGATTAAGCGACTAAATGTCATCGTACCATTCAGTACTTCGCCGAGGATTAAAATGGTACAAAAAACGAATATTTGAGATTTTATTTGAAACTGCCATTGTAATGCCTGGTTAATTTACAACAAAATAAGCACAACTAAGTTGTCGATCACAGAATTTAAGAAAACATTAGCTATAGAGTTAGTTACCTCACACATTTGTCAAACCGACTGGACCAGGAAGAAAAAAGAAAGTTGTGTCAAGGGTGTTATAAAGAACTTCGTTTAACGCTCAAGAGTTGTGAAGCAAACACTAGTGTTACAAAAGTAACAAGTTATTACAATGATTGTACAGGACAACCAGGATAATATCTTCCATGTTTCAATAAATTGCACAAAGTTTGATGAATTTGTATTACATACAGTATTTTTTTTATGTTATATTATATCCATAATTTTCATATAAATAAATAAATATATCATCACGCCTTCTACCCATTACTGGGTGTGACACTCTACTGAAGCAGATCTCGGTAAGTGATATATTTTTGCGCGTGAAGTGCGGTTACCAGTCGTCAAATCACGGCCCCCAAACATGTTAGTGGTGTAGGAGCCACAGGGATAGCTTTTTCAAATTATGAAAATTTGTCGCCTGTGGAAATCGAACCAGAAACCTCAGGATCATTTTGTTGTAAATCACCTATATTTCAATAAAATCATTTATATGAAGTACAATGTATATAGTTTAACTTAAAAAAAAACTATCGTTATTATATCTTGTTAAATTAATTTAATAAAGAAATATATAGCCCAAGTATTGAAAATTTACAGAAAAATATTATTCATTTATTTGGTGCGGTTCTGGTCCGCGGAGATCATTCCTGCGTCAGAACTATGTTGGTACATGAGCATTTAACAAATTCCTTACATAAATGAACAGATTTAATGTAACCAGTTATTAACAGATAACATTATATAAAAAAAAAATTACCGGTCCCCGGAGACCGTAACCGCACACAGAAAATAAAATTTACCGGTCCTACATACATACATACATATCTTCACGCCATATCCCAACAAATGGGGTAGCACGAACCCTAAAATCACTCATAAAACATTCACTCATCACACCCATCAAACAACCAATCATCGTCAAACACTCTCATCCAAACACACCACCCTCACTTCAACCACCCTCATAGATCACTCCATATAAACTCATTCATTTATACACTCTAAACTACTATCACACAACAAAACCTTCAATCACATCACTCCCCCTCACCTACCACTCACTTTCCTTCTTCAACGCACACAACGCATGCATAAAAAATCTCAAATTACTCACGTTCACTCCCAACAACGAAAAAATAACGAAACTAACAACGAATCTACAAGATTAGAAAAGATGAAAGCGATAGTCTGCACTTATATATGAAAGAAAAGACCACACAATGCAGTAACTGAAAATGAAACAAAAAGATAAGAAAGGGAGGAAGCGTCGCCCTGCGCTTGTTTTTGAAAGTGAATTTCACACAATTGCAGTTAAACACTACGTAATAACTGAAAATGAATTAAAAGATAAGAAAGAAAGAGAGTGTCGCTCTACGCTTGTTTTTGGAAGTGAATTCCACACAATTGCAGTTAAACACTCAATGTAAGATCAGAAAAGAATAAAAAAGATAAGAAACGAAGGGAGTGTCGTCCCTGCGCTTGTTTTTGAAAGTGAATTTCACACAATTATAGACACTCTAATGAAATTACTAAACAACGAAACTAAAATTTAAAACCCTGCGCATTTCTGAAATCATCCGATTCATTCCGCAATTAATCTTCGCCAAACGTTCCTATCCTGACACACCACTTTTGCTTCATCCACATTCATAATTCCTTTCATACAAGCACGTTTGTTCCTCGTACTCGGAAACTTTCGTTCACGCAACAATCCTTCTATCATATTCATCCATTTATTCATAGGTCGCCCACGCAATCGTTCACCCTCAATTTCACCAACATATACCTGTTTCACTAATCTCTCATTCGACATACGTTCAACATGCCCAAACCATCTCAACTGACTTATACCTACTTTTCTAACTACATTCTTCTCAATTTCACACTCATCATACACCAATGTATTCCGGACACGATCTCTTCTAGTATAACCACACACACCCCGCAAATACCTCATTTCCACAGCAGTTATACGACGTTCATGTTTCTTCATCCATACCCAACATTCACTACCATACATCAATGAAGGCACTAAAACACCATTATACACACTCTATCGAGCATCTCTGGATACATTCACATTTCTAGCAAAGGTTCCCAGAGCACCCAATACCTTGCAACCCACAGATACTCTTCTTTCAATCTCACAATCAATACGTCCATCCCTTGAAAACACACTACCCAAATATAAAAACTCATTCACTTGACCCAATCTCACACCATTCACCGAAACATTGCAGTCGGTCACCAAATCACTCTTCTCAAACACTAACACTTTACATTTATCAACATTTAATAACAGATTTAAACCTTTTCCTACTTCATTTATACTTAGAATCATTCTTCTCAATTGCTCTTCAGATTCACCCATAACAACATCATCCGCATACGCTAACGCAGGCACTACACTACCACCAATATGTACACCATCCACCCCATTCAGCGCCGTTCGTAACAAAACATCCATATACAAATTAAACAGCCACGGAGACATCCCACAACCTTGTTTCACACCAACATCTATACAAAACCAATCACTCAATCTACCATCAACTCTCACCGCAGCCTCACTACCTTCATACAGCGCACGAATTGCCCCCAACAAATTACCATTTATACCGTACTGTAACAGTACATTCCATAATGTCTCGCGATGAACACTATCATATGCTTTTTTAAGATCGAGAAAGCCACAGAACACGTTCTTGTTCTTAGCAAGTGACTTTTCAACAATCATACGAAGAGAAAACAATTGATCCACACATCCTCTCTCAGGCAAAAAACCACCTTGCATATCGCTTAACTTGGAGATTGTTAAGGTTCGTACCTTATGAATAAGAATCTTCCCGTACAACTTCCCTACCACACTCAGCAAACTTATCGCACGAAAATTAGTACATTCACTCGAACTACCTTTACCTTTAAATAAAGGACAAATGATAGCACATTTCCAATCATCAGGAGCCACACACCGTTTTAAACAAAATCTAAACAAATAAACTAACCAGTCAAATAACCTCTCACCTCCATACTTCAACATCTCATTCGATATACCATCCAAACCAGGAGCCTTACCATTCTTCAGACGCATCAATGCGAAACTAACATCACTCTCATCTATATCCCATTCATCACCACTAACATTTTCGCTAACATTTTCGCTAACATTTTCACTACAACCATTCGGTCTATTAATGCTACTATATAAAGTCCTATAGTACTCACACCATCTATTACTAACATCTGATTCATTCCACAATAACTCACCATCCGCACTCTTAATCGCTTTCACTGCCCTGACATTACCACCTCTCAATCTCTTCACTCTCAACCAAAACATTCTTTTATTCATACTAAAATCATTAGTTAATCTTTCACTCATCAAATCATCAAAACGCGCCTTGCTTTCTCTCACTACTCTCTTAACACATTTATTTAACCTCTTGTATTCCAGCAAGCATTCATCACGTAAACTTCCAGGCACATCTTTCACATTTAGAAATCGCAAATATGCTCTCTTTTTCACTTCAATCGCTTCTTTAACTTCTTTATTCCACCATGCATTTTTTGGACAAGAACCTAATCTACATTCACCACAAACTTCTTTTGCACATTTAAGAACTGTATCCTTAAATTTGAACCAAACATCATTTATGCTGCATTCAAAATTAAGTTCACATACAGGCAAAGATTCATTTATTTTCTCAACAAACAAATCTCTAACATCCTCATTCTGCAGTGCACTGGATTTCACACGAAACATTTTATTAGTATTTTTCACCCTCATTCTCCAACATTTATCTAGATGTATACGCGATACCACCAAATAATGGTCATTCGTACCCAATTCAGCACCACGCTTCACACGCGTATCTACAACTAAACTTCTCAATCGTTCATCATACAAAATAAAATCAATCATACTCCGTCTATTTTCACTAATATTCTCCCATGTATACAAATGAGCAAGTTTATGTTTAAAGATAGAGTTGGAAACAAAGAGATCACGCTCCAAACAGAAAGAAACTATTTTCCTACCGTTTTCATTCACTCTTGCATCACCAAACTTACCCAATACATTCCCAGACATGCTTCTCTTAACTCCCACCCAACCATTTAAATCACCACATACAATAACTTTCTCACCTGAATCACATGAATCAATAACACTATCTAACAAATTCCAAAATCTATCTTTTTCAAGATCATTTTCGGATTCGGTTGGACCATAAACTGACACAACGAAGATTCTATGAAAGCCTACCTTTAATCTCAGCCAAAGAATTCTCGATGAAGTACAACCATATTCTCTCACAAACGGTTTCATTCGTTCACTAACAAGCACACCAACACCATGCTTCGCGTGTTCATTCTCAGCAACACCCGACCACAAGCAAAACAATCCATCCACTTCTTCCTCACTACATCCTCGGAGACCAATAACGCACTGGAATAAAGACAGTATTTTTGGCTTCCGCAGTGAACGTGTCAAGAAAATTTTGCGGGCGGCACTAATACCTACGTATATAATATAGTTTTTAATGCACCGTGGAACTTGTAAAAAGGCTTGCTCGTCTGTACATGTTGAATAAATTCCAAAAAATCATAATCTATTTTAATATCCTCAAGAAAATACTTCTTGATTCAGAAGTACACACTTTTATAATTTAAATCTATATCGCAAAATCTTTGTAAAATAAATTTCTTTTTTGGGGAAAAGCAATAATTGATAATTTTATTATAATGTTATTTCTATTGGTTTGAGTTAAGGTACCTGCAGATTGCATTTAGATGTTACTCAACTTACACTTAATTCTCCCACATTTATCACTTACATTTGAGTAGCCTAATGTCTCCGAATTCAATTTTTAGCAAATGATTGAAAATTAAGTGCAACGGAGTGTGAGTTGAGCGTGAGTTACGTTTCTGAATTTGGACATAAGTATTAAATTCATATTCGTGACTGACCCTCACCTCATTTCATACTCATCTTATACTCATCTGAGGATGAGTTGAGATTAAGAGTGAGTTAAGATTTACCTCACCATTCAAATTAATAGTCATTTCAGATGCACACGGTACTTTGACAATTCAATCATGAAGATTTATTATTTTAAATTTGACGGCTGACGTAAAATGGCATCAAATAAAAAGTATTTTACGGGTGATAAAAAAACCGCAATTAAAGAGTCATTAACGAAACAGCAACATATTTAAAAAAAATAGTTAATATAATTCAATTGATGTATATTCAAATGTGCGTAAAAATAACAATAACATGTAATTTTGAATTATTTTTTCTATATATGAACATTTTTAATCTACAAAGATCTATTTATCATTTTAAAAAATGTTGGGACAATATGAAAATAATAAGAAAATTAATTGATCGCAGGTAGAACGCTATTCCTCAAACATGGATTGCGTTTGAATTATTCTCTATGTTAAATTGCTATACAATTGTAGCAGTAATTATTTTTGTTGTATTTTGCAATTTATGTCCAAGTTTTTTTTTATAACTAACGAAATCTTTGCTGCGTATTTCGAAACGTTATTTTGGCTCGGTGTTCCCTTTTGCACTCCCCATTTGGCCCAGGTGCGTAAATTGACTGACTCGGTTTGGAGGTCAGTGACGTGTATCATTTCTTCTCCTAAACTCACTCAAATGTTTAAAAATTGAGTCTTCCTGCTCGAAAATATCGCCACAGCTTCATGTGGTCGGCATTAGCGTTCGTCCTATTCGGTCGTTCGACGTTTTCTACCCGTCGTAACTGATATCGGTCATGGGCCTAGACCCCGGTCACTCACTACGGACCAAAAACTTAATACACAATTTTAGTCCAGCCACAAATTGATATCATTTTATTGCCACCAGGTCGTCCATTTTGTATTTCTGATCTTTTTCTCTTTTTATTGTAGCCATCCTTGTTTTCTTTTTGTACTTTTCCAATTTGTTCCTTAACAAGTCTTCATAATTCTTCTCTTTCTTTTGTAAATTGTCTTCGCATTTCCTCTTCTACAACATTCTTTAACTTCATATCTTTTTTAGTATTCACCTTGGTGCCTATCATGAGCTCGTAAGGAATCATGTCAATGCTTCGGTGGTATGTGCCATTAAGTATTTTCTGTACATTATTCACAAATTTTTACCATATTCTTGGGCCATCAATCGTTAGCTTGGTCAATACGTTGATAATTGTCTTATTTTTTCTTTCAATTTAATCGTTTCGTCTATATGCTTCAGTAGGTGTCAAATGTGTAATTCTTTCTAATTCGCAATAACGCTTGAAGTCCTGTGATGTGAAACCGGCATCCCTGTCTGTTATGGATCGTTTTGGGTTTTCAAATATCTGTTTCTAAATGATTCCTAACGTATTAGTTTCTTCTTCACCAAACGAACTCTTTTCGAATTCATAATGGCCGTGTGGAGTAACCACAGCCGTATATTTTTAACTTTTATGTAAGGCTGGAACATGCAGGAATCAATTTTTGAGTCGACTGTACTAAATAGTTTTATTCCTTGCAGCTTGTTCAACTGGTCTTGTATCAGTGGTAGCGGATATTGATTTCGTAAAATCACATCGTTTAATTTGCGGTAGTCCATACATATTCTTAATTTTCTCGTTTACTTTTTTTACTAAAACAATCGGAGAATTGTACATAGAATTGCTACGACAAATTATATCCTTTCCCAGTAACTCATGTCTCTGGCTATCTACTTCTTTCATCTCTAGAGGTGATAACCTGTTTGATGCTTGGCGCACAGGTCCTTCTGCCGTAATATTTTTTTTTGTGACAACTGATGTCTTCACTGGATTATGCTTGTGGTTCCGGATTATGGATTGTATTTCTTTTCTTTTGTTTTCAAATAGCTTAGATCTTCAATCTTTAACAGTTCGTTGTCACATGTAGGTAATGATTACAGAGGCATCTTCATTCTTCTTTCTAATTCTCATCTTTTTGCCGCTAATATCAGCTTCGTGTAGGATATGGTTTCCAATGATTCCTTACTGATTAATGGCGTTTGAAGGAACTACAGAAATTTTACGGCATAATTGCTTCCACTAAATGACTTCTCTCATCGCATAACTCAGGTTCGCCAAATTTTATATAAATATTTTCTTTCATCACACTCACATCTGCAAGAGCAGTGCACACAAATCGAAAATGTTGTTGGAAATGGTAAAAAAAAATGCTGTGAAACTTAGAGCTCTTAATATTAATATTAAGAGGTGCCTATTTAAATAACATGGGAACAACGTTGTCTTGGAATTTGGAATTTTTTAACTCACATTAGGAAAATTATGTTAAAATGATCAAAACATACTCTTGTAGAAAATTTAATGCTCTACAAAAAAGGTCTCTTACAATTTTTTGATATATTTATTTTTTCAAAAGTTATTTAACGATAGATTTGGATTGATATTAAATTTTTATATTTTTCTAATTTTCCGACGCAACCATCAACTTTATGAGAAAATTTCATAGGACTTTTTTGAAGAACATTTCATTTCCTATAACTTCTTTTCCAAAAAATTTTTAATATTTTTTACAGGTCGTAAGTCATTTGCAAAAAACTCAAAAATAATAATAAAGTTGTCATTTTACTGCTTAAAATTAATCATGATACTTAAATAAATAGATTTTTAACCTAAAAATTGATTGTATATTATAATTAAAGCAATTTCAATCGTTACAGTAAAAGATTTCTATTACAATTGGGCATTTTTTTCCTGTATTCACTTATAACTAGCAATAAGTATTGTAATTGCTCTTCATTTTTAGTGAAACACTTATTGTATTAAATTAACGCTACACCACGCTCCGCCACATCATTCACGACTGTTAATTTTGTAAAAATCGCACACATTCTCTAAAACTTTTATCATTAGCCCAAGAATTTACATCTTTCTCAACGAAGTCGTAAGGCAAATCAAAATCTTTGAAAATAGATAGAGAATCTATCGATACAGAGTCACTCATATCTTTGTCTAAGACTGCATTCAAATTGTTTTTTTCAACTTTAAATTTCCTTGCCTTAACTTTCTTTCCTTACTGACACTTTATATTTACAATCATTTTTTTTTCACTTTAACTTCTACTTCATCATCAAACAAAGAAATTATGGCTAGCTTTTCACTCAAGTACCATAGATGATTAATCATTTTTTCAGTAGCAGCTTTTGATATTTTAGAATTAACGGCTTCGTATCGAATTAATTTTTGCAAAAAAGTAAGATCATGATTTGGAGCAAGAATAGCAGAAGGTGAAGAAAACCATGCTTTTATATAATTTGCAATAATGAATAAGCATACTTCGAAGGTTATTTTTTCACGAGCACTGAGTTTTAACTCGTCTCTAAAAAAAAATATTTTCAGACAATAAATTGCCTTTACTATCCAACGAGCGTGACTCATAGGTCCTGGGCGCTTGAAGAAAGCTTTTCGTTTGGGGTAGCTCCCAAAAAAATTAATGAGAGTTCCAAAAATTCTCTATAATCACTTCTTGGATAATATTTCTGAAAAAAAAAAGTTAAATTTTATACCATAAATTGATTAAAGCTTATAAATTCATTGAAGAAATCACAAGAAAAATTTTCGTATAATTTTCAAACGGATTGCTAATAAAATGAACGGATGAAAAGAGTAAAACATCGTTAGTTCCATAAGTATCTTAAAACAACAAAATAATTGACAATGATTTTTCACATTCGGAATGCTCATAAAAGGTATTTAAAAGAATTTGAATGATTAAAAGAATTCAAAGAAATTAAAAATTAAATTCTTCTTAATCTTTTTAAGACTTTTCAACTGCGACTATTCAACCACGATATTTCAACCGGCGACAGTTCAACCGCATGAAAAACAAGCAAAATCTTCCAGTTGCTGTCGTTCGGTTGAAAAGTTGTCAGTTGAACTGTCTTCAGAGAATTTTTAAAATGAGCTTTAACCGTACCTGCATGTAATCTTCTATGAAAACTAATAAATCACTAGTTTGATTTATCAAAACGTTAACAATCATAGCATCTTCTGTACCACTCTTGCAGTTAGGTTTGTTAATTGCATCCCAAGAAACTTTAAATCTATTAAAGAGTTGCACATTTGTGCCCGATTGAGTGGGCCAATATACTTCGAAAACACTCATTAGAATGATTTCAAATATATGGTGACGACACGGTAACCAAATTAATTCATGGTCTAATGCTCTCTCTAATTCGAAACCAGCACCGTGATGGACACCTACAAAAAAATGAAATCATAAAACTGAAATCAGAATTAAAAATAAACTAATTTTTTTATTTTAAACTCTTTTACGAAAACTTAATTAAACAAAAGAAATATCTTTCTCATTTCTTTTTAATAGACAGGAAAAAAGCCAAAAAAATATATTTAAAGACTCAAGTTGTTTTGGAGTAAAAAAAAAATTTTTTTGAGACAAACAAATTTTCTTGGCTAAAAATATTCCTACTTTACTGAAGATATTTAAGCTCTACAAAATATTTATATTCTTTAACCAAGAAATTTTTCTTTCTGCGTAGATATGACTACTTTCATGATTTGTGAGGCTATTTATTACTCTTACTGATATCACAATAAAAATGGAAGATGGCAATTTAGATTCAATCAAAATTTTTGGAAAAGGACATAGTTTAAGCATTCGAATTTCCTGTGCGATTGTACCGATATTCGTTTCAATGTATCATTTAGTATACTGTGAAAAAAATTACTTTGAGAAAAGAGGACAATTTTGTTTCGAGAAATTAATTTTTTTTTGAAAATTTCCAATGATTTTATTTCATATGTGAAAAAAATTACTATTTTTTTCAAAGTAATTCTTTTATATAACAAAGCCTTCTTTTTATAATACACATTCGTTTGAATCTGCACGGAATCAATTTGAGAAATTGATATTTTAACATTATTAGAATGATATCAAAGCACATTGCTTTCACATAACGACCAACACCCCACTCGTTAAGTGTTGAATAAACAGCTGATGCTTGATAGATTCCAGTGCCAGAACTTATTTTTGGAACTCCATGCAATTGTTCTTCACCGGATGATATAAGAACAACCGGCAGTCTATCCACGGAATTAGACCCAACAATGTCACTGAGGATTTTACCATCCCAATGAACAACGTAGTTATCGTTTAATTTCAAATTTTCTTTTAATTCTTTAGCAATATCCTGTCTTAAAAGTATTCGCTTTCGATGAATAGTGCTGTAGCTTAAACTACTAAAATATAAGTAGCATTTCAGCTACTTACATTTGTGCAATCTAACGCAGCGACAAGTTCGGGTGTCATAATATTAATTTTCGGAATCTCTACTGACAACAAAAGTTCAGCTTCAAAATCAGAAATAGTTGACGTCTCACTTATCGTTCATTGCGATGACGGTAGACCTTGACTTGGTGTAATGTTGCAAGTGTCAGAAAGCACGTCAGGATCTGAAACTTATCGTAACATAGTGAATTTTATTTTATTGATGACGTAATTTTATTTTTAATTTTAGGGTTCAACATAAATTCCCAAAAATTTTCAAAATGTCGATATGTGAAATAAATTTAATTTAAAACATTTTTCTTTCAAATGATAAAAAAGATGGAATTCAAAAAATATAAGGATACATAAAAAATGTCGATATTTTTAACAATAAGAAGTAAAAAAACAATTAAAAATGGTAATCATCAAGAAGCTTTCAATATTTTCCGAAAATTAACAAAAAACAATGATAATAGCTTTGGAAAATTTTAATAAATCTTTTCATCAAAAGTTTTTTTTTCTTTAAAAATTTGTTTAAAAAAATTGAAATTACACTTTGTCCTTTTAATTTTTCTGAGAAATGTATATGAACTTATAGAAAGTAATTGCATTAATAAATAAAAAAGTTCACGATGAAATGAGATCTATCTGGACTGAAGAAAACTTTTGATATTTTACTCTATTTGTCGAAGATTAGTATCTAAATGAAGAATCATCAAAATAATGAAAAAAATTATTTGAAAATCAATGAATTGAAAGTTTCTTAATAAAAATTTGTTATTTTATATTTAGACTTTATACATACTTTCATCGTCCAGTTCCATGATTTCATCACAATCTTCATTCAAGTTTTGGGAACTTTAATCGAAAAAACCACGTCGATCTGAGGATCTTTGTGTTTTCAGAAATACCTTCTGCTCCTTACTAATATGCTTTAGTACATATTTATGAGCAATGTCAAATATCCCTTTCAGCTTAACTTTAAAAGCATTTTCATTTTTAAATTGAGTAGGAGATTTTTTGCGTTGGGAACTATGTTGTAAATTTTTCCATTTTTTTAACATTCCCAAAAGCTTGTTGACAGAATTTTGAGTAGCACAAAGCGGGATTTGGGCTTTGTTCCATTGTTCTTCAACTTTATTTACTGTCAGGAGAACACTTTTTTTTAATGTCACACTTTAAAACTTTGTGATGATAAAAAAAACAACGGCAAAGCATCCTTAAAATTTGCAAGTCTGTCGGAACTCCAATTAAATAAACTTCCTTATCCATTATACGTAACAAATAAATAAATAATGTATCGAATGTCGTTGAAAAAATAGTTCACAATAACACAAAATACGTAATAAAAAACAAGTATAAACCAAATTTAACGCATAACACAAGCAAAATATGATACACAACCAATCTTATAAAATTTTAATTTTTTTTTAAAAAACATTGGAAAAGAATAATAAAAAAAAGCGTCCAGAAGTTATAAATTCACTAGTACACATCACTCACAGTATTGAATGCTTAACAATGCGAAAATATTACTCTACGCAAAAAAGCTCGGCAATTATCTAATTCTTGGAATAACAACAGCGTATATATATATATATATATATATATGAAATGTTTTTATTTGCGTTTGAGAATTGGTCGCCTTGACCTTGATTAAATTATAATAAACAATCAATTTTTAGGTTAAACATCTATTTATTTAAGTATTATGATTAATTTTAAGCAATAAAATGACAACTTTATTAAATTTCTTTTAGTTGTTTACAAATAACTTACGACCTGTAAAAAATATTGAAAACTTTTTGGAAGATAGCTGTGTTTATATCTGTACATAGTATGAATAAATACCTATTTAATAATAACATATTTACAGATAAATATCCATTATAGGTCAAAAACGTGACATTTGGGAAAGAATGGTATTTTTTTTAAGGATATCCGGAGACAATTAGAGATAAAATTAATACCTCTCAGGGTGGAGTAAATTCAAACTATGGCAAGATTTGGCCTTGAAATTAAATTCAGTTAATTGGGGTATGAAAAATATTCCACCTTCATTCACTATTTGTCCACCATCTACCATAAACCTAAACCATCTTCATTCGCACCATATTTTCATTTTCAATAAATTCCAAATTTGTCCGGTATATTATGGATTGTATCCTCCTTGCCTTTTTTTTAGAATACATTTAACTCAAGCTTTTAATAAACTTATACATCAATCAATACAATATCTTGCTTGTATATACATACATACATACATACATATCTTCACGCTATATCCCATAAAATGGGGTAGCACGAACCCTAAAATCACTCACAAAACATTCACTCATAACATAATCAAATAATCAGCCCCCGTCAAACATTATCATTCAAATACACCACCCTCACTTCAACCACTTTCATAGATCTCTCCATATAATCTCATTTATTTATCACACACGAAATCATTCCTTACATAAAAAAAACCCTCAATCACATTCATCCAATCATTTGTCAAACTTTCACTCATTAATTATTCACTTATCATTTATCTTCTTTCTTCGACGTGCTTAAAACATCTCAAATTACCCACGCTTACTCCTAACAACGAATCTAATAACGAATCTAACAACAAATCTACTAAGACTAGAAAAGATGAAAGTGATAGCCTGCAATTGCAAATAAAAAAAAAACGTGGAGTGTCGCCCTGCGCTTGTTTTTGGAAGTGAATTCCACACAATTGCAGTTAAACACTCTACGTAAGAACTGAAAACGAATTAAAAGATAAGAAAGGAAGGGGGTGTCGCTCTACGCTTGTTTTGAAAGTGAATTCCACACAATTGCAGATAAACACTCTAATGAAATTACTAAACAACAAAACTAAAATCTAAATTCCTGTACTTCTTAAATCATCAGATTCATTTCGCAATTAATCTTCGCCAAACGTTCCTATCTTGACACACCACTTTAGCTTCATCCACATTCATAATTCCCTTCATACAAGCACGTTTGTTTCTAGTACTCGGAAACTTTCTTTCACGCAACAATCCTTCAATCATATTCATCCATTTGTTCATAGGTCGCCCACGCAATCGTTCACCCTCAATTTCACCAACATATATCTGTTTCACTAATCTGTCATTCGACATACGTTCTACATGCCCAAACCATCTCAACTGACTTATACCTACTTTTCTAACTATATTCTTCTCAATTTCACACTCATCATACACCAATGTATTCCGGACACGATCTCTTCTAGTATAACCACACACACCCCGCAAATACCTCATTTACACAGCAGTTATACGACGTTCATGTTTCTTCATCCACACCCAACATTCACTTCCATACATCAATGAAGGCACTAAAACACCATTATACACACTCAATCGAGCATCTCTGGATACATTCACATTTCGAGCAAAGGTTCCCAGAGCACCCAATACCTTGCATCCCGCAGATACTCTTCTTTCAATCTCAAAATCAATACGTCCATCCCTCGAAAACACACTACCCAAATATAAAAACTCATTCACTTGACCCAATCTCACACCATTCACCGAAACATTGCAGTCGGTCACCAAATCACTCTTCTCAAACACTAACACTTTACATTTATCAACATTTAATAACAGATTTAAACCTTTTCCTACTTCATTTATACTTAGAATCATTCTTCTCAATTGCTCTTCAGATTCACCCATAACAACATCATCCGCATACGCTAACGCAGGCACCACACTACCACCAATATGTACACCATCCACCCCATTCAGCGCCGTTCGTAACAACACATCCATATACAAATTAAACAGCCACGGAGACATCCCACAACCTTGTTTCACACCAACATCTATACAAAACCAATCACTCAATCTACCATCAACTCTCACCGCAGCCTCGCTTCATACAACGCACGAATTGCCCCCAACAAATTCCTGTTTATACCGTACTGTAGAAGTACATCCCACAAAGTCTCGCGATGAACACTATCATATGCTTTTTTAAGATCGAGAAAGCCACAGAACACCTTTCTGTTCTTAGCAAGTGACTTCTCAACAATCATACGAAGAGAAAATAATTGATCCACACACCCTCTCTCAGGCAAAAAACCACCTTGCATATCGCTTATCTTGGAAATGGTTAAGGTTCGTACCTTATGAATAAGAATCTTCCCGTACAACTTCCCTACCACACTCAGCAAACTTATCGCACGGAAATTAGTACATTCACTCGAACTACCTTTGCCTTTAAATAAAGGACAAATGACAGCACGTTTCCAATCATCAGGAGCCACACAACGTTTTAAACAAAATCTAAACAAATAAACTAACCAGTCAAATAACCTCTCACCTCCATATTTCAACATCTCATTCGATATACCATCCAAGCCAGGAGCCTTACCATTCTTCAGACGCATCAATGCAAAACTAACATCACTCTCATCTATATCCCATTCATCACCACTAACATTTTCTCTAACATTTTCACTACTACCATTCCCTCCATTTATGCTACCATATAAAGCCCTAAAATACTCACACCATCTATTCCTAACATCTGACTCATTCCACAATAACTCACCATCAGCACTTTTAATCGCTTTCACTGCCCTTAAATTACCACCTCTCAATCTCTTCACACTCAACCAAAACATTCTTTTATTCATACTAAAATCATTTGTCAGTCTTTCACTCATCAAGTCATCAAAACGTGCCTTACTTTCTCTCACAATTCTCTTAACACATTTATTTAACCTCTTGTATTCTAGTATGCATTCATCTCGTAAACTTCCAGGTACATTTTTCACATTTAGAAAACGCAAATATGCTCTCTTTTTTTCCTCAATCGCTTCTTTTACTTCATCATTCCACCATGCATTCTTTGGACAAGAGCCTAATCTACATTCACCACAAACTTCTTTTGCACAATTAAGAACTGTATCCTTAAATTTCAACCAAACATCATTTATGCTGTATTCAAAATTAAGCTCACATACAGGCAAAGATTTATTATATTATGCTGCAGGTTTGTTTTGCAGTGAATTATTAATAAGTGTCATCAGCTAGTGTTATACATGTCTTCTATCTAATCTCATACTTCCGATATACTTTACATGTGAGAGTAATATGAAGAACCAACGTAGCTGCTACAAATTTGATGTTGATGTTGAATTAAACCAGATGATTGAAACAAAGTTGGTATATATGCCTGATTTCTGTAAAAATCTTCTTTCTGTAAGTAAGTAATTCAAGAATGGCAAGAAAGTTGTATTTGATGATATAGGATGTCGAGTTTATGACGATTGTCAACTTATTGCCACAGCTCGGCATGAGAAATGGTATGTTTGTATTAGAGAGACCTGAATCAAATACAAGTTTTGCTAGCTGTCACGAGAAAATTACCGATAGTATTTTATGGCACCGAAGGAAGGGTTACATCCATTTTAGCAGTCTTGAAAAGTTGAAAAATAATTCTGAATTGGGTGTAGATTTCGTGAAAGTTGATTAAGATGGTTGTTCCGTGTGTCTTATGGATAAAAAAACAAGACTTTCATTCAAAGATCGACTGGTATCTTAGAAATTGTTCATTCAGATTTAAGTAGATCAACTAAGATAAAGACACTAGGAGGAGCTCGTTTCATCATGCTGTTCGTGGAAGATTATTCTCGGAAAATTTTCGTATACCTTTTAGAATCGAAAAATGAAACTTTTGAAAATTTCAAGTACTGCAAAAGTGAGGTAGAGAATGCGACTAACAGAACGATCAAGATTCTACGGACTGACAATGGCATTGAATATTTTAATGCTCCGTTTAATGTACTCTATACACCAGAGCAAAATAGTATTGCTGAGCGCATAAATAGAGGTTTAATAGAGAAGACACGTTGCATACTTATCGGCGCTTAATTGGAGCAATCGTTTTGGGCTGGAACTGTAACTACAGCTCATCAATCGATCTCCATATCGTATGTTAAATGGTAAGAGATGTGGACTGGAATGAAACCGGATTTGAGTCGAATACGTGTTTTAGGTTGCAAAGCTCAAGTTCATGTACCGAAACGCAAGTAATTAGATTCAAAGTCAAAAGAATGTATATTTTTAGGATACAAATAAAATTAAATAAATAAATATATCATCACGCCTTCTACCCATTACTGGGTGTGGCACTCTGCCGAATCAGATTTCGGTAAGTGATATATTTTGCGCGTGAAGTGCAGTTACCAGTCGTCAAATCACGGTCCCCAAAGATGTTAGTGGCGAAGGAGCCACAGGGGTAGCTTTTGAAATTATGAAAATTGTTTGTCGCCTGTGGGAATTGAACCAGAGTTCTCACGATCCATAGGCCGACTTCATACCACTGATCTAGCCACCCCATTACACAGTGATGAATTAAAGGCGTACCGCGTTTATAACCCAGTAACGAAGAAAATTCACATCTGCCGCGATGTTGTATTTTTTGAAAACCAACATGTAGATCAGATAAGTGAAAAAGCTGATATTAATTTTTTTCATGTGTTCCCAGTACTAGCTAATTCAGTGGTGGTTCAATCAGATGTAAAACCAACCATTGTTAACACAGCAAAAAATTCTTCTTTAACCAAAAATGAAGGTGACATTGTCCAGTTGTCTGTCATTTAGACGGAAACTTCATCTGAAAATGAAGAATACGTTTCTCCGCGTCAGGCAGGAACTTCTTCCGAATATGAAGACTATGTTGTTCCGCTCTCTGTCAATCAAAAATAAACGAGCACATTCGTAGATCTTCAAGACAACCAAAACCCATAAAAACGGATTATTTCGTAACATATAATACTACAACAATTAAGATCAATTATCCAGTTTCGATCAAAAAAATTCTCAGTCTGTTCGACAAACAGTATTGGCTCGATGCAATGAAAAATAAATACGAATCACTCATCGAAAATCAAACTTGGGATTTAGTAGAAATGCCGATTGATCAAAAACCAAACAATTATAAATGGTTCTTCAAAACAAAGAAAGACTCATCTGGAAAAATTGTACGATATTAGATCCTTTATCAAAATAACTTTAACACCTTTTGTGATATGAAATATATTTATTAAATATTTATTGCAAAATACAATTAAACGTAATGTCATATAAACGTATCTAAGCGAATAACAATTGAATAATGTTCCCGCCGTAACGATTGAACTTAGGCTCGCCACTCTTTTATTTAGAACTGAATTCTAGGGAATTCCGAGCGCTTAGATTAGCTGTGAGACAACACAACTCTTCCCTCTAAAGATAATGACTCGATATAAAATTATCCTTACAAATCTAATTTGTTGACTGGTTTTCGAATCCTGATAGATCGTCAAATGTTCGGAGTACTTCCGGTCGACGAAGGTCGATTTATCGTTTCAACAGTCACACTCGCAGGTGCAATCGCAATCTCTTCGGATACAATAACATCGTGGACATCTACTTCGTGAATATCCAGATTTTTGGTCTCGCTTTGTGTCACCCTTTTGTTGCTCGTAAATCGGCATGTTTACGTCCTGCCTATCATTGGTAACAACTTCGTCGAATAACTCTACTCCATTCTCCAGATCTGTTTACGATACCGTTTCGTTTCTTTGAATCTGATCCACGTGTCTCATGGTGACTAAGCCGGTACTCAGTTCTACCTTGTAAACTACTGAACCCACTTTCTTGACAATGATCGCTGAAACCCATTTGTCGCGATGCCTATAGTCATGAACAAAAACTTTCTCGTTTTCAACAAAGTCTTTGGTCTCTCCTCCCCCAAAATTCTTTTGGTTCCCTTCTACAGTTTTTTTCAGATTAGGACGAATTAAATCCAGTCTCGTTTTCAAGTTCCTACCGAACATTAGTTTAGCCGGAGTTTCTTTCGTTGTGCAATGAACAGAGTTTCTGTAACCGATCAGAAAAATGTCGAGAGCTTGTTGCAAATTAACTCCATCTCGCAGGATAATCTTTAGCTTATTCTTAAACGTTTTCACCGAATTTTCCGCGGCACCATTGCTTGGCGGATGATAGGGCGAAGAAAACACGTGCGAAACTCCGTTGGCTCTCATGAACGCTTCGAATTCGGCCGAAGTGAACGGTGGACCTCCATCGCTCACTAACTTTTCGGGCAATCCATGACGTGCAAACAAAGATCTTAAAATCGTGATTGTTTGCTCGGCTGAGGTTGATGATACTGGCACTACTTCGATCCATTTCGAGTATGAATCGATTACTGTTAAGAACTGAGTTCCTTTTCGCAATTCAAGGAAATCTACATGGATCCTTTACCATGGAGCTTCCGAAAAAGGCCAGACGTGTAGCTCACTTCTCGCAGGATTCGGACGCTCTAGCTGGCAAGGCTCACATTCTCGTGCGATTTGTTCGATATCCTTATCGATAGTAGGCCACCATGTATGACCTTGCCATTGCCTTCATCCTAACCACGCCGAAATGGCTAGAATGTAGCTCTTTAAGAAGACTTTTCCTCAACGTATCCGGAACGATAATTCTATGTCCCCACATGAGACAACCTTGTTCTACCGTGATTTCGTTTTGACGACTTTTGAAACTTTTTATCTCCGGATCTGCCGTATCATCAATCTTCCGCCCGCACATTACATACTTCATTACTCGCGAAAGAGTCGGGTCTTTGAGTGTGTGTTTCTTAATATCTATCGCTTTAACTGGTATATTCTCGAGTTCGCAGTAATTTAGATACCTATATTCTTTGATTTGCGATTCTTCGCTACCTTCCTCGTTCGGCAACGGCAGGCGTGACAACCCGTCGGGGTTACCATGCTTCGAGCCTTTGACGTAAATAATATCGTAACTATAACTCGATAAATAAATCGCATAACGCAGCAATCGACTCCCAGACATCACTGGCAAACCTTTCTTCGGTCCAAAAATCGCGACTAGCGGCTTGTGATCCGTTGCCAACGTAAAATGTCGTCCCATCAAATACTGATTGAATTTTTTTACTCCAAAAACAATCGACAACGCTTCTTTATCAGTCTCAAAATACGCTTTCTTTGCCTTCGTTAGCGTTTTAGACGCATACGCTATCGGTCTTTCAGTGCCATCCGGAAACTCGTGTGCCAAAACAGCACCAACCCCGTACGATGAAGCATCACACGATAACTTTACCGATAGCTCTGGATCGTAATGAACTAGTACTTCGGCTCCTATGAGCGCATCTTCAATCTTCCTAAATGCTTCTTTGCATCGAGCATCAAAGTTAAATGGTTTGTCTACTTTCAAGAGTTGATAGAGGTTGTGACAAATCGTCGACATGTTTGGTATAAATTTTCCATAATAATTTACCATGCCGAGAAAACTTTGAAGTTGCGACTTGTCGACAGGTTCCGGCGCGTCTATCATTGCTTCTACCTTCTTCTTCGACACGTGCAGACCCGTACTGTCGATCACGTACTCGATCAGTTTTACCTGTAATAAGAATATCATCGAGGAAAACTGTTACTCCGCCCAATTCCGAGATAATCTGTTCCATCATTCTTTGAAAGATTCCTGGAGCCGACGATATTCCAAATGGCACTCTTTCATACTGAAACAGACCCTTATGAGTATTTATTGTTAACAATTTCTTCGACTCATCGTCCAAAACCACCTGTTGATAGGCTTGTTCTAGATCGATTTTCGTGAACTTTTTACCACCTTGCAAACACGCGAACAACTCTTCGATACGCGGAAGCGGGTATCTATCATCTTCAAGTATCGGATTAATCGTTACTTTGTAATCGCCACAGATCCTAATTTGTCCATTACTTTTATATACAATAACGACAGGCGTAGCCCATTCGCTCGATTTCGCGGGTGTCAGAATCCCCTGATTTACTAAACGATCTATCTCTCTAGAAACGGTATTTTTCATCGCGAATGGTAACGGCCTCGCTTTAAAAAATTTCGGTCGAGCTTCCTTATCGATCGTCAACTTCATCTTATCCCCTTTGAACGTACCGATACCTTCGGCGAACACATCCGGAAATTGATTGCACATTTTTTTTTACTCTATCGTTGACTGAAAGCGAGTTCAAATTCAACACTTCGTTGATCATATCAAGCTCATACAACCATTCCCTGCCCATTAATGGAAGTCCACCGTTCTCGAAAATATACAAATCGCCTTTGCCGCGCTTACCTTTATACTCTAGATCTACCTTGATCTTGCCCTTCGGTCGAATCTCGTTCTTCGTGTAGTCTTGTAGCATCACTCGAGTCTCCACGATTTCCAACTCTTGAAATCTTCGCTCGTACTCCTCCAATGATATCCCCGAAAACGGTGATCCAGTGTCCAGTGCCATCTCAAGCGGTTGACCTTGAACTTCCACGATTCGTTTCAACTCAGGGCAACTTTTCTTTCCTTTTTTACTTATACTGTACAGCGGTACAAGTGCGTCGTCCCAGAAACTGCCGTTCTTCTCTAAGTAGTGCTGATATCGTTGCTTGGAATTTTCGCCTTCTTTTTTCGACGAAGTGCTACTTTTTGCCTTGCATCGATATTTCAAATGACCCTTTTGGCCACAACTGTTGCAACTATAATCTTTATATCGACACTGTTCAGATGTATGATTTGTACGACCGCACACTGAGCACTCAACTTTCTTCTGTTGATCTCCCGAATTATTCCTGTACTGATTACTCTTCTCGCCGTTCTGTATCCCACCTTTCTTGCCTTTTCGTTTGGAATACTGCAACTTCTGATTTCCGTCGTTTCTTTCTCGTCTGACGAGTTGCGAATTCCGTAACGCGGCCTCGTGTGCTGTTGCTTTCGTCGTCGCACGTTCTAAAGTCAAATCGGTTTCCGATAGTAAAATCTGTCTCAATCGATCACTCCTGATACCGCTCACGAGTCTATCTCGTAAGTGATTATTCAAATTTGCCCCGAAATTGCAGTACGTTGAACCTTTTTTGAGATTAGCCAAGTAATCCGCTATACTCTCTCCTTCCTTTTGATTGAGTTGACTAAATTTGTAGCGCTCGGCAATCTCTGACGGAACTGGTTGCAAATGATTTTTAACCAATTCTTTAATCTGCTCGAATGTTTTCGTCGACGGCAGGTCCGGCGTGCAAAGGTTTCGTATCAAATTGTACATTTTCACTCCCACGACCGTTAAGAGTGTACTAGCTTTTTTCACATCCGATATGTCGTTGCAAGTTGTGAATAACTCGAATCGTACGCGGCCCACGACTCTTCTTTCGAGTCGTACGCTTCCATATTTTCAATAATCTTCGCCATGTTTCTAGGTTAGACTTCGACGATTTCAATATGGACTAAGAAATCACCTTATCGGAAGTGTTTTTATCCTCGTCGCCAATTATTAGATCCTTTATCACAATAACTTTAACACCTTTTGTGATATGAAATATATTTATTAAATATTTATTGCAAATTACAATTAAACGTAATGTCATACAAACGTATCTAAGCGAATAACAATTGAATAATGTTCCCGCCGTAACGATTGAACTTAGGCTCGCCACTCGTTTATTTAGAACTGAATTCTAGGGAATTCCGAGCGCTTAGATTAGCTGTGAGACACCACATACGATATAAAGCAAGATTAGTTATTAACGGCTGTGCACAGAAGAAAGGGTTTGATTACAACGAAACATATTCCCCATTTGTCAGATACAGCTCTATTCGTTTTTTAATGGCATTGGCTGTGAAATTAAATCTTAAAATTGATCTAATATATGCCATTACAGCTTTTCTTCAAAGATATTTGAATGAAGAAATTTTCATGATACAGCCAGAATATTTTGTGAAGGATAACAAATTATGTCCTCTCAAAAGATCATTGTATGATTTGAAACAAGCTAGTCGAGTTTAGAATATTATATCGGATACTATGTTGACAAATTTTGGTCTTTTGGAATCTAATATTGATCCAGTTTATATTTCAAAATTGAAGGCCAGCGAATAATCATTGTTGCAGTTTACCTAGATTATTTGCTACTTTTCTGGAATAAATCTACATGGAAAGACAAACTGAAACAATATTTAATTAGCAAGTTGAAAATGAAAGATTTTGGTGAAGCATGTTTTACACTAGGAATGCAGATAAAACGTGATCGTGCGAAAGAAAAATTGTGGAATGATCAAGAACCGTACATCAAAAATGTACTTTCTCGTTTTAAAATAAATGGTTTCAAATCTGTGTCAACACCTCTAGACCCAAATCAGAAGCTTTCTTCAAAATACCCTCTCAAAAAGTATTGAGGTCAATATTGTATGCAGCACAAGTATCACGTCCTGATATAGCGTTTGCTATAAATTTAGTCAGTCGTTTCAATAATAACCCTGGTATGGCACACTGCAATGCTGTAAAGCGGATAATGCGTTATTTAAAAGGAACCATTAATGTCAAGCTAGAATTCAGCAAGATTGAACGTGCAGGTATCCATGGCTTTTGTGATGCAGATTGGGGAAATGACGAAGATCAAAGGAGTTCAATCACTGGTTACGTATTTCAATTCCAATGTGCATCAGTTTCATAGAATGCATAGAGGTGACCCACAGTGGCACTGTCAACTGGTGAAGCGAAGTATATGTTTCTTGCATCGGCAATTCAAAAAGCACAGTGGTTGAAAATGCTACAAAAGGAATTGATGCCAACTGCAGCAGAATAGCAATGTTATCTACTGCGACAACAAGAGTTCCATTGACTTGTGCAATATCGGCATGTACAAGGCAAGAAGTAAACATTGTTATTCAGTATCATTTTATTAACGAATTTGTAGACAGTCGAAAAATTATAGTCAACTATATTTCAACTAATAATATGTTGGCGGATGTTTTAACAAAGGCACTCGGTTCTTCAAAACATGATAAAAATTGCAACAGTATGCGAATCAAGTTTTCAATAAATAAAATTTATGTGGGAGTGTTAAATTGTAAATTAAATTTTTTCATGTAACTTGATTTATTAATGTAAAAAAAATAGTTCCTTTGTTAAATATAAATAAATAAAATGAAGGAGTGAATTGTCATAAATTGATTTTTGCTTTTACGTTTACTCATAATTTTATAATAAATTGCATATAAAATTTTCCCCGTGCTTCGAAAATCTATATTTTTCCTTAAACGTTAATGAGTGAATATTTTATGAGTGATTTTAGGGTTTGTGTTACCCCATTTGATGGGATATGACGTGATGATGTGTATGTATGTGTGTATGTACATTTTATCACTATAATTTTCAAATGGATTTTGTCTGTCTAAATAGAGTCCAAAAATTTGCGGATGTTCAATGTCAATAACTTCTTGAACTTCTTCAACATTCTCAAGAACTTCATCAACTTTACTCATTTTGACAAATTTAAACTACCCTATTACGTGGTTTAAATTTGCATATTTAAATTGCGATTTAATTACGATGACTACGGTGAAAAGGCGTCTCTGAAAGAAAAAATGCGTTTAAATAAGGTTACACGCATAAACACTGTCTAAAGTTGAACAGTGTTTAGCTTAAACACTGTCTAAAATTTTGTTTCTGTATAGGTGTGTTAGTATTTCACTTACTCTAAATAAAACCATTTGTTGATATATTTTACATTGTTCGATTCTTTTTGTTAATTATCATATTTTATAATGATACACCTGCAAATACTTTTCTATTCATTATGATACCCCTGTGGTCTCTCCTTCACTAACATCTTTGGAATTGCCGCCTGATAACCGCATTTCCTGCCAAGATCTGCTACGCCAAAGAACCACACGCAGTAATGGGTAGAAGGCATGATGATATATTTATTTATTTATCAATACCGGTAGAAGATTGCTGTATAAAAGTAACACTAACTCTTTAATTAGTTTTTACCAAACAACGTGATAACAGTTACCAAATGCAATTTTGGTTAAATTAGCACATTCTATCTGGTTAAATAGAACTTACTTTTATGCACAACCGGACAGAAGAGCATGTGTTTTAGCCCTAAAAAGCGGGCTTAAGCGCTTCTTTTTGGCCCTAGAGCTTCTTTTTCAAAATGTCATTTTAACATAAATGTATATGTATATGAATCTTTTGAATGTTATTTTGTTGTGTTTAAAATATATACCTACTAAAAGTACTATTATTATTATAATTTTATTTATTCTTTTAATTTTGGAAATTTACTGATATGTTATTGTTAGTTGAAATTGTTAATTTTAACATTGAATAAAAGGACAATAAGATAGATTTTTTTTTGTACATGATATGTTAGAGAAATACGCTAAAAGTACGTTTTCGGTGTAACACTTATCTTCTTTGCTTTGCACCTTTCACAAAATTCGAAGTAGATTTTTTTTCATATAGTTGTTTGAAATTAATGGCAATAATTTCAAAATCGCATTATTCGCAGCTTCTTTTACATCAGGCAGAGTACAAGCCAATTCATTATCGCTGCTGTCACTCATTTTCACACAATACAAAAGTAAACAAACTGATTTTTATTGTTTGCTATGGATACATAAGCAAAATTACAATTTTTGTTTATTGTGAAAACTTGATTCTGAAAAATGTCATTTTGACATATAAATGTGTATGTACCACGGGTGAAATTAACGTTTTTAACCCTCAGCAAGTTATTAGCCCTCGGCGCTTTGCACCTCGTGCTAATAATTATGCCGCGGGCCAGAAACGCCTGTTTTCACACTTGGTACATAAATAAGTATTATGATCGGTTTTATAAATGGCAAATTAATTTAAGTTAAGGTGACCTATTTTTCTTGAGGATCTCGGGGAAACGAGATTTTTATTCCTTTTTGCTTATGTTTAACTCCTGCTAGAGTTTATTTAAGCTAAGCTGTACAACAGAAACTTTATCCGTAGTACAGGGTCCGATTTCACCGAGTCTCAGTCTGGTAATTCTTATATTTTTAGCTTGATTGAGATCCGAACTCAATATCTTTGGACTTGAATGCTATAACGATTGATTTAAATTTATTAATTGGAATCCATTCTGTTCTTTATAAATCCGAGCAATAGTGTTATTTCGGCGTTAAATTTTAATCAAATTTATTACTACATATACTTTCATTATAAAGTTATTGGAAAATAACTTATTGCTTTTCGAATTGATTTCATATTATTGCCGCTTCCCCTCACCCTGCAAGCATGTAAGTGATCTATTTTAATTTTATTAACTTACCGATTCGAGCTCGGTGACGATGGCGGTGATGATGGGACACATCATAGTGGTCACGGCCACGTTGATCAGCCACATGGACAGCAGCGTAGTCACTAACGTCAAGCCGAAGTGCAGTCGTCTTGGGCTGCAGCCTAGCTGAAAACACAAGGAATCTATTTAGTATAGGTACGTATTACTACTAATAGTGACAATTGATCGTTCTAACAACCATTCACGATTTTTTTTATTTTGCCTTCTTAACTACCCAAATATCAATTACAATTAATAGTCACTCTTTGTTTTCTGTCAAATAATACTAATAGTCACATATGAACAAAATTAAGACATTAATTGTAGCTATGGGACATTTTACAAAATTGTTTCAAATAATACTCAATCCCGAAATAATTAATCATTTATCATATACAATTTTAAAATAATACGTGATATTCGAAAAGTAAACCTTTTTTTTTAATAGTAGAAGGTCTCATGGCATATAATATTTACAGGTAGCAAATTGTTAATAAGAACGCGACACTGTTGAATACAAGTGATAACTTGAGAACATATGTTCCATTAAAAAATAAATGCTCTGATACATTGTTACAAAATTTGTAACCATGGATATGGCAAATCCCATATTTCACCTTAAAATAAACTTAATAGATAATTTATTTATTACACAGAATGTACAAAAAGTTCCGGGACGGTCAAATATCTCGAGGAATACACATCGAATCGAAAAACAAAAAAACAAGTGTTTAGTACTTTCCAAAAATCTATCTAGTAATACTAAACATGGCGCTCCACCCCCACCCCCTGGGGGTGGGCGAAGGTGATTTTGAAATCCTAAACGAGAACCCCTAATTTTTATTGTAAATTCGGATTGCACGGCTGAAACTAAATAGGGTTTGTTTGAAACTTTTTTCGATTTGCGACAGATGGCACTGTAATCTGAAAAATAAGATTTATCTTGATTCCGGAAGAAAAGTATGCAAATGGTCTATATGTTGAGAAATACACATCGAATCTAAAAATATAAAAACACGTGTTTAATACTTTTAGAAAATCTACCAAGTGACACCAAACACGGCCTTCCACCACCACTCCAGGAAGTGGAGCAGGGGAGCAATTTCAAAATATTAAATGGGAACCCCCAAATTTATTGTAGATTCGGATTGTACGGCTAGAATTGAGTGAAGCTTTTTTTCGATTTGTGACAGATAGCGCTGTAGTCGGAAAAATAAGTTTTTTCCTGATTCCGGAAAAAAATATTTTTCCGATTACAGCGCTATTTGTCGCAAATCTAAAAAAAGTTTTACACAAACTCTACTTAATTTTAACTGTACAATCCGAATCTACAATTCCCACTTAAGATTTTGCTCCTCGCCACACCCCAAGGGGTGATTTTGGTGGATGTGTTCGTTGTCATTGGATAGATTTAAAAAAATATATTAAACATGTGTTTTTTTTGTTTTTCGATTCTATGTGAATTTCTCGACATATTAGACCGTTTCCATACTCCAGAATCAGGATAAAATTTATTTTTCCGATTACAGCGCCATCTATCGCAAATGGAAAAAAAGTTTCTGACAAATCCTACTTGATCTTATCCGTAAAATCCGAATCTACAATAAAAATTCTGGGTTCCCGTTTAAGTCTTCTAAGTTTCCTCCCGCCCCACCCCCAAGGGATGAAGGTAGCGGGCTATGTTTGGTGTCACTTGGATTTTTAATAGTATTGAACACATTTTGTTTTTATTTTTCGATTCGATGTGTATTTCTCGAGATATTTGACCGTCCTGGAACTTTTTGTACATTCTGTATAACAATAAAATAAATGATTGGCACTAAAAATATAGTCTTCAAAAAACTATGCTCTTTTGAAAAAAAAATCGTTTTATTCTATATTCAGTACGTAATATAATATATGAGGATATCATATAAAAGACAAAATGTCTATTGCGATGTGGAATTGAGTTTTAAAAATAAGAAAAAATAGGAAAAAACTAATTTTCCATCTATGTCTCAAAATTCCACAAAAGTTTTGCAGCACGTTTGCATTAACTTATCAGGTCATCAACAAACGGCTGGTCAGTTCAGCTTTAACCATAGACGTGTTTCGTCCTTTACGGACTCATCAGTATGGTGCGATCAACTATCCAACTAGACCAACTAGGGACTAGTGAATTGTGATACCGTCTTAGCTGAACTGACTGATGTTAAACTATATACGCCGGTAACATGACATGAGAGCTATGGAGCAACTCGTGGTGCCATCTACCGACAAAATCGCAAACTGCTTGACAGCTATAGAAATAATACAAAAGACAAAATGTCTATTACGATGTGGAATTGAGTCTTAAAAATAAGAAAAAATAGGAAAAAACAAATTTTCTATCACTTGGAAAATTAGTTTTTTCCTATTTTTTCTTATTAATTCGTTAGATGATAAACTAAAAGGAAATTAATTTCGCCAATGTCACGGAAAAGAGCAGATAAAATAAGGTAAACTCATTAAATATAAAATAAATTTAATAACTTCATTGATACTATATGCTTATTGAAAGTAGTTGATTAAATTATGTTTGATTTTTTTATTAGAACTCAAATTTACAACTTAAATTGCTTCAAATTTAATTTTAAAAATATGGTATCGCTATGTGGATGATATTTTGTTTTTGGATGAATGGAAGAACTTAATAATTTTCATTCGCTATAAATAACAACCTTCACAAAAACATTGAGTGTTTATTATTCGGATTGAACAAAATTCAATTTTAAATCATCATATTCATAAAATGCTAACTTACAATTTAAAAGCAAGAGAAACAGAGAGAGAAACCAAGATCTTCGAAGAAATTGTTATTGCAAACAATTTCTACTCTTCAGTCGTATTCTGCGCTTAGAACGAATTAGTTTTATTAGAGATTTCCTTTTCTAGTTCGCACCTACTAACGACATTATTAAGCATTTAAGGTGACGTATGCGATCTGAAATTATTATCAAAACAATGATCTGCCTTGATCTCTTTGAAATGAAATATTATCTTTATTATTAATTAAACTTAATAAGTATTGTATATGTTATATTAAAACCAAAACTTTAAAGTATGGTAATAAACTAAATACCATTCGTGTGATGTACAAATGTTGAAAGAAATTACACTCAAAATTTGAATTTATTTCTCAAAAATGTGAAGATCAATTTCAATTTAAAAAATTTATATATTGAAGAACCTGGTCTTCTATAATATAATAAATTTTTAACCAATTTGATCGTGGAACTTTTAAGAAAAAAAATTAAATATGCGACAAAACGCTCAAAACAGGATTTTTTCGTGTATTTTTGTTTTTTCTCAGAATTCCCACGATGAAATTAAATAAAAATTATTACATTATAGAAGGTCTGATTTTTAAATGTAGAGAATTTTTAAATTAAAATTAATTTTCACATTTTTGACAAAATTAGACTTAAAATTTTGATATCATGATCTCTTACACTTCAAATTCAATTTATTTATATTAAATTTTAATAACTTTATCAAAATGATAGTTCTATTTTACTGTTTTACTGTTTACTGTTTCGTTCAGGTCGTAACTTTATTGAATGTAACTTATCTCGGGGTGGTGGTGTACTTATTTTAATTAAGAAGAAATTTTATGCAGTTATAGTCAACTTGAAAAACTATTCGCATGTTCTGCCACATAATATTGATGTAGTTTGTTGTAAATTAACTATTAATAGTACTTTTATTTATGTATTTACGCTTTATATTCCACCAGATATGAATTATGTCTTCTATAGTAGTTTATTTGAATTTTTTGAGAATTTGCCTTTTTATTCGATAATAATTTCCTGATCATCAGAGGGTTTAGTATTCCCGAATTTGTATCTGGTACTGATAATCCAAATGTTTTATTATGTAAAAATTTTATATCTTTCCTTGGAGCTAAATAATTTAACAATGTGTACGATTCCAGTAACAGATTATTAGATTTAATTAGTTCAAATGTACCCTGTGTAATTAACAGGGATGATTCTTTGTTTGATGTTCATTACAATCATCATCCTCCACTAACTATAAACGCCAATATTGCATTAAATAATTATCATACAAACTGCATACTGCAGTATCTGAGACATTTGACTTTAAGAGAGCAGATTTCCCGAAACTATATCATTTAATTGCCTCATTTGATTGGGATGTATTAAAATATTTTTCTGATGTATACTCGGCGTGTGAATACTTTTACATTAATTTATATTCAATCTTTAAGCAGTGTGTTCCAGTAAAATCTAAAAGAATTGTAACTTATCCGCCCTGGTTTACATCAGGAATTAAATCAGATCTCAGGCAAAAAGCTCATTATTTCAAAATGTTTAAAAAATAGCATCTTATTGCAAATTATTATTAAAAATATACATTATTAAGGTCTAAAATAAAATTTGATATTAGAATATCATACGATAATTATGTACATAATTGTGAAAAATCATTGATTACTGAACCAAACAAATTTTGGAATTTTGTGAACGCAAAAAAGAATAAGTCATCTTTTCCTTCTGCTATATATTATAACGATAACTATTTTGACAAACCTGAAGCTATAGCAGAAGCTTTTGCAGCACATTTTTACAATGTCTATGCTCCTCAGTCAAATGATCCATTTCCCGAAATTAAACTTGCATCTGATATTCCAATTACATTATTAGAGTTATCTAGCTGTGAAATTGAGTCTGCATTGAAAAAACTTAAATCCAATCTATATTGTGGACCCGATTTGGTTTCAAACTTAATTATTAAAATTGTTCATATCCGTTTTCTCGAGCACTGTGTCACATATTTAATTTAGCACTTAAAACTGATAATTTTCCTGATGTTTGGAAGATCGCCCGAGTTACATCGATTTTCAAATTTCAGTAAAATATTTGAAAGCTTAATATATAAAACAATTTATAGTCGAATTAGGAACCAAATATCATTTCGTCAGCATGGTTTCATGTCCAAAAGATCAACGTCTATCAACCTATGCTACTTCACTCGCGTCGTTTCATCTACCCTAGACAATAATACCCAAGTTGACACAATATATACCGACTTCGCAAAAGCCTTATATAGAATAGATCACGCCATTTTAATCAACAAACTTCATTCATTTTCTCTAGCTACATCCTTAGTTTCACTTCTTTCTTCGTACTTGCAAAACAGATTCTTTTTCGTTCATTTCCTTGGCTGCAATAGCTCCAAGTTCGACGTATCTTCAGGAGTTCCGCAAGGATCTAATCTTGGCCCTCTCCTTTTCCTTATCTTCCTTAATGATTTATCATACATATTTGATATTAACATACTTATGTTTTGCAAACGATCTAAAAAAAATTCGTTTCATTGACTGCTTAGAATTACAAAACGATCTTAATAAATTAAACGTGTGGTGTGATCTAAATAAACTCTATCTTAATATTAATAAATGCAAAGTCTTAACATTTACACGTAAAAAAACACATACCATATTTAATTACAGCATTAATCGGCAGACTTTGGCAAGATGCGATACAATTCGTGATCTTGGCATCTTATATGATTCAAAATTAACATTTGTCCCCTGTATTCAACTAATCAAAAATTCCATTTATAAAATGTTTGGAGTTGTTATACGTAACACCGGCAACTTTCACAATATACAGGCAATATTTTCTTTGTACTATTTTTTTCTTAGGTCTAAGCTAGAGAATTGCTCAATCATTTGGAGTCCAATCTATGATATTGTAACGAACTTTAAGTCAGTCAGTCGAGAGCGTTCCAGAAACTGCGTTGCAGCGAGACCACACAAGCAGTACTGGTGTGAGCGGAGAGTGTTCTAGAACCCTTCGGACGACAGATATATAAACGCGTAGCAAGCGGCACGAGAGTTCAGTTGACAGTTGACTGCGAACGCGTAATTTTAATGTTGTGAAATAAATAACAGCTCTAGTGTACGTAATATAAATAGTAGGTTTAGTAATCGTTATATAAATAATATTAGTGATTAAATAAATAAATAAATAAATATATCATCACGCCTTCTACCCATTGCTGGGTGTGGCACTCTGCTAAAGCAGATCTCGGTAAGTGATATATTTTGCGCGTGAAGTGCGGTTACCAGTCGTCAAATCACGGCCCCCAAACATGTTAGTGGTGGAGGAGCCACAGGGATAGCTTTTTCAAATTATGAAAATTTGTCGCCTGTGGGAATCGAACCAGGGACCTCAGGACCCACAGGCCGACTTCATACCACTGTGCTAGCCATCCCATATTAGTGATTAAATATTTATTATTAGTGTTTAAGGTTTTATTGTAGTGTTAATTAATTTTAAATAAGCTTTTTCTATTTTTATTCTTATTTCATTAAATAAATACTTTTATTTTCGTTTAACATAAATAGTTGGAGTTATTTTTGTGCCTTAAACATTCTACACACTTCCAGAAAGACTAAAAACGTTACAATTGGTGTCAGGTGTGGGGTAATTAAATAGTGAAGTGTGTAGTAAAAATAAATAATATGGCGTCGTTCGGTTTAAAACTAAGTGAATTAAAAGTTGTGGACCTAAAGAGGGAATTAGAGGCGCGAGATTTGGACTCATCCGGGTTAAAATTAACGTTACAACAACGTCTGCGAGAGGCTTTAGTGGCGGCAAATCAGGATCCTGAGGAATATGTTTTTGAAATTGGTTCAAATGACAATCGTAAAATGTTGGAGAAATTAGAAGAAAATTCCAGAACTTTACAAAAGCAGTTAGACGAAAGTTCTAGAATTTTAAAAGAAGAATTAATAGAAAGTTCTAGAAATCTAAAAGAAGAAATAACCGGATCCGTGCAACATCAATTAGAAGAAAGTTCCAGAATCCTAAAAGAAGATTTGGCAGAAAATTCTAGAACTTTGGAACAGAAGTTAGAAGAGTATTCTAGAAAATCCGAAGAAAGTTCCAGAATTTTAAGAGAAGAATTGGCAGAAAATTCTAGAAAATCAGAGGAAAGTTCCAGCATTTTAAAAGAAGAATTGGAACAGAAGTTAGAAGAAAATTCCAGAAATTCTGAAGACCGTTCTAGAATTTTAGAACAAAAGTTAGAAGAGGATTTAAATGAATTGAAAAACGAATATTAAAAGAAAATAGAACAGTTAGAAAATAAATTCCTCACTGCAACTGCAGCATCAAATTTATGTCCTGGTGTGGCTGAAACAGAAGCAGCAAGTGAAAGGAAAATAGCGAAAGGTGAGACTGCATCAACAATTCGTATAAAAACACCGGAATTTGATGGAAAAACATCGTGGCCGAATATTTGAGGCAATTTGAAGCTGCTGCAAAAGCTACCGGATGGTCACCGAGAGATAAAGCAATTTCATTGACAGTAGCGTTGCGTGGAAATGCCGTCGATATCTTGCAGATACTGAAGCAAGAAGAACAAGAAGAACAAGAAGACTACGACCAGCTGGTTAAGATATGCTATATGGAAATGCGCACCTAGAACAAGTGTATCAAACGCAATTAAGAAATCGATATCAGAGGTCGAATGAAACTCTCCAAGAATTTGAAGCTGACTTTGCTCCCTTGGTTTGCCTTGCACATCCTACAGCTCCGGACAGCGTATTAGAGTGCTTAGCTATCCAAACATTTATTTATGGTATCCGAGATGGCGAAATTCAGCAAGCATTAAGATTGGCTCGACCAAAAACATTAGCCGATGCACTGTCTCTTGCTTTAGAACAAGAAGCTGCAAAACTAGCTTCGCGTAGCCAATCTAAAGTAACATCAATAAACAGCAACTTTAAGAACGAAGATAATGAAGATATAGAAGAGAAGGTACGACGAATCGCTACCGAAGTGCTTAGAGGCAAAAAGAAAATGTGTTGCTGGAACTGCGGTGAATTAGGACACCCGTGAAGACTTTGCGGGAAGCCACTTAAAAAGAAAACAGAAGCTGAGTCAGAAAAACCAAGTCGGGTTCATGGGAGAGGACAGTCATCGACCTGTAATCTGGTAACATCATATTCCATCGGACATGTCGCCTCTCTTCATCATCAAGCCAACAGCATTTTTGTGGATGGTCTTGTTGACGGCAGGCCACTCATAATGTTGCTGGATACGGGCGCGACAAAAAAAATAATAAGATCCAACTTGACTAAGAAGTTTGCACCAACACAATTATATCCGACGAAATGGCGATTACGTACAGCAACTGGAGAACTAGCTTCATCATCAGGAGAGTTAGATGTGACCATCAACATCGCGAAAATGCCCTCAAACATCGAGTGTTGGTAGCTGAAATTGAAGATGACTTTATTCTTGGAATGGACATCATGGAAAAATATGGTTTTAAACTGGACCTCAAGCACGGCGTAATAGTGGTAAATGATGAAGAACTCGTACTACATCCACGAGAGGACGAAGTTGCACGTGCTTTAATAACCGAAGATGTAGTACTTTCGGAACGAAGTGAGACAATTGTAGAAGCACAACTTGATGGAAAATTTTGTACAGGAAATGTTACCTTGTTGGAACCCCGAAATAATGATGAAGAAACTGGTCGTGGAGTGATGGTTGGAAAATCACTGGTAAAGGCCAACAAGATAATACCAGTTCGAATAATGAACATAAATAAGTATCCGGTCACAATTAAGCAAGGCACTATAGTAGGGGAATGTTCATCCGTATCTTCGATCATTAGAACAATGGTAACTCAGAGAACTCCAACTAGCACGATTCCGGATACACTGCTCAGTCAAATATCAACATCTTTTCACGGACAGACATCTGACGAGAAAACCAAAGCGAAGAATTTAATTCACAAGTATCAAGATGTCATCGAATATGACAAGAAATCCAAGGGCCGAACGAACGTTGTCCGGCATAAAATCTACACTGGAGATGCAAGACCCATCCGCCAAGGAGCAAGACGATTACCACTGGCAAAGCGAGAAGAAGCTGAAAGGATAATAGAAGAAATGAAGAAAGAAGGCGTGATTGAACCTTCAAGTAGTCCATGGGCTTCACCAGTGGTATTAGTGAAGAAGAAGGATGGGTCCACCCGATTCTGTGTAGATTACCGTCAACTTAATAACGTGACAAAAAGGATAGTTATCCACTTCCCCGAATAGATGATACACTGGACACGTTGGCTGGAGTAGCGGTGAGATCCTTTCTGGCACTGAAGGGGGCGACGTGGAGTCCGCAATGGAAACGGTGGCGGTACCAAGGGTAGGGGGGGGAAACTAAAGAAGAGAATAGTCTCAGTGGAGGGGGGTGATTTAGACCATATGAAAAAATATAGAAGGTTGGGGGACAAACTATTAGAGATATTCGGGGGAAGTAAGTCAAGTAGAAAGGACTTTGAGGTTATGGTGGGTACCCTGAGGGAGATGGAGGCGGTGTTTCTGAACGTGTTGGTGGAGTCGGAGAGGAACCAGGGAAGGATTCAGGAACAAGATAAGTTTAGGGAAATAATAGAGAGATACGAGGGGGATGCCGCAAAAGATAGGAATCAGCGGGAAGTAGGGAAGGGTCCTGTGACGGTGGCAGGACCTGCGAGGGATAGGTCAACAGGACGGGAGAAGCGGGAGCCGCCGAAAAGCTTCGCGGTAGTTGTAAGGGGTCAGGGAGAGACATTGTCCGCGGATGTGGTAAAGGAGAGGGTAATGACGCAGTGCCGGAAGGAGGTAGGGGTAGTTAAGGTCAGCGCTGTACGGAGGGTGAGGGATGGGGTCACTATCGTGACAACTAATGAGGGGGATTTGAGAAAGATCCAAGAGTGTAGGAAGTTCGGGGAAGTAGGGCTAAAGCTCGACGAGCCGAAGAAGGTAGGGCCGAAACTGATGGTTTTCGACGTACCGGAGTACCTTTCCGACCTAGAGGTTAGGACAGAGCTGAACAACCTCAGAGACACGATCGACACTGTACAGCAGGTGTTATGGATTAGGGCACATGGCGCGGGAGTGTAAGTTGAAGGGAAATGCATGTAGGAGATATGGGTTAGAGGGACATTTAATAAAGGACTGTAAGGGAAAATTGGACTGTAAGATCTGCAAGCAGGCCGGGAAGCCATCGGGGCACTCTGTGTTCTCGAGAAGCTGCCCGGCTTACGAGGAGGCCGCTCGGAGGGCTAGAAGGCGGATAACGGCTGACTAATGGCTTGCACGCGCATTATTCAGCTGAATTGTGGAAGGGGTAGGGAAGTTATGTTTGATGTCGGCCAAGGGCTAGTAAGTGAGAATGTGAGTGTTGCTTTCTTGCAGGAGCCGCATGTATGGGGAGGCAGAGTCTGTGGTTTGCCGTCGGCGATGCGCGTTTACGCGGGCGCTGGCGAGGGAGGAGCCAAGGCGGCGATCGTCGTTAACAATGACGCTCTCGACGTCATGGCAATACCCGAGCTGATTACAGAAACTGGAGTGTGCGTATGTCTGGAGGGAACGGCGGGCAGGCTATACGTTTGTTCGCTGTACTGTAGATTTGGCGGCGACATTGAGCATGACATAGGGTATCTTGAGAGGGTGTTGGACACTGCGGGCAACTGCCCGCTTCTGGTGGGATGGACGCTAATGCGGTATCGCCTTTATGGTTTAGTAAAGGGGAGATCCGATATGGCGAGAGAGTCCAACGGGGGCATCGGATCGAGGACCTTATAGGGGGTAGGGATTTAGTTGTCATGAATGGGCTAAGCCGTTTCTACACTTTTTGTGGTCACGGCGGTATGAGTGACATAGATGTGACGTTGGGTAATAGGGCAGTAGATAGGTTGCATTGGGAATGGGAGGTTTTGCCCGGCTGGGGTAACTCCGACCATAACGCGATGCAGATCGTCATCAGCAGGGCATGTGCTGGTGGGGGTCGAAACGTGGCAGCAAGTTTCCCTAGGTGGTCGGTGAAGGAAGTCGACTGGGAGTTTTACGGCGAGGCGCTCTGTGACCGGGTGGACATAGGCGTGACGGAGTACGGAGAGCTGACGGTAGACGACATGACTGAACGACTGACTGGGTGGGTGACAGACGTAAACAACCGGGTACTGAAACGCGCGGGTAGAGGCAGACCAAGACAGGTCAGGTGGTGGACCGACGAACTGACGAGACTGAGAAGGGTGTCTAGGCGGAAGCGAAGGCTATTTCAAATAGCTCGACGTGACCAACTGGATTCCCTTCAGACGAGACACGCGGAGTACAGGGAGAGTGTTGGGACGTATAAACGGGCGATGCACGGGGAGAAGGACAAGCACTGGCAGGACTTTGTACAGAAGAGTGGGAACGCCGACCCTTGGGGTGCGGTTTACCGCATCTGCAGGGGGACCATACGAAACGTGGACATACCTAGACTGAGGGAGGGAGACAGAGTTGCGGAGACGTGGAACGACAGTGCGGACGTACTTCTGCGGGCATTCTTTCCTGGTGGAGATAGAGCTGAAGTTCACGTAGAACAAGGTAGGAACCGAGACAGGGAATTTAGCTGGGATGAGATCGAGGCTGCTGTCAGAGCAATGACAGTAGGCAAAGCACCTGGCTTAGATGGGTTTGAAGTATTAATGGTTAGGCAGATTTGGGTTAGTTTAGAGGGATACGTGAAGACCCTGTTCGACGCGTGTCTGAGGAAGGACTGTTTCCCCACTTTGTGGAAGCGGGGACGTGTGGTGGTGCTGCTGAAGTCGGACGATAGGCCGCGGGATGAACCTGGCTCGTACCGCCCGATCACACTGCTAAGCGTGCTCGGCAAGGTGCTCGAGCGGATGCTTGTTGGGCGACTCCAGCCCCTGTTGGACGGACTCAGTGGTCACCAGTACGGTTTCCGTCAAAGCAGGTCGACCGAGGATGCGTGGGCAGAGGTTAAGCGTGTAGTTAGAGGGTCTGCATGCAAGTATGTGTTGGGTGTTTTTATAGATTTTAAGGGGGCGTTTGATAATTTGCTGTGGGGTGGCATACTAACGCGGTTGCATGATATCGGGTGTGAGGAGATTGGCCTCTGGGACAGTTTCTTTACAGACCGAAGGGTGTGTGTTACGGGCAGAGTTGGTGTTGCATGGAGGGATGTAGAGCGTGGTTGCCCACAGGGTTCCATCAGCGGCCCAGTTTTCTGGAACCTCTGTATGGATACTCTGTCGTGGCGTCTCGCAGGGGTAGGTGGCAAGTTCGTGGCCTATGCAGATGACTTGCTCCTTCTTGTGGAGGGTGGGAGCCGGCTCGAGCTGGAGCGTGATGCCTCCCGCTGTCTGGAGCTCGTTTGCGAGTGGGAGCAGCGGGCGGGGGTTGCGGTTTCGGCCTCGAAGTCGGTGACCATGCTCCTGAAGGGTAGGTTGTCTGCAAACAGGCCACCAGTAGTCAGGACTGCCGGGGTTAGTTTGCGCCATGTGCCGAGGGTTCGGTATTTAGGGGTTGAAGTAGGGGTAGGTATGAACTTCAGGCTTCACCTGGAATGCATGCACGGGAAACTCGGTCGGATCGTGGGAATGATCCGCCGAGTATTGCGGAAGGATTGGGGACTGGGCCGGCGAGCATGTAGAATCATCTTTAAGGGATTGTTTCAGGCGTGCGTGCTGTATGGGGCGAGTGTATGGTACGAAGTTCTTCAGTTCCAGTACGGACGGGATCTGATGAACAAGTGCGAGCGGGTAGCGTTATATGCATGCATAAGGGTTTGTAGAACTGTTTCGACCGAAGCGATGCAAGTCATTATGGGCGAAATTCCCTGGTGGCTGGAGGCGAAACGCAGAGCGGGGTACTACAAGTACAAACATGGTGTGGAAATGATCTGGTTGCGGATGGGGACGTCGCTGGCTTGTCCCCCGGGCAGGTCAAGACATTGTTGGGGAACCGGGCTACTGAAGTCTGGCAAGACAGGTGGGATCGTTCGGAGAAGGATAGGGTAACCTATTCCTTCATCCCGGACGTGACCTTTGCTGCGAGGACGAAGTGGTTCGACCCTAGTCTCAGACTGGTCGTGAGACCTGGGAGCATGTTTTGGGAGAGTGTCCGCTCTACGCGGACATTAGGGATCTGCATGCTTTGGGGCTGGTTAGGGACGGGCGAGGACTCCACGTCGCGGGGATGTTGGAGAGTGAGGACCGGTATAGGGAGGGAGAGGCCTTCGCGCGCGAGGCCTTTGGGCGGCGGGCTGCGGCGGCGGGACACTGAGGGTGGGAGGGGTGAGTATGGTGACGGATGAGGGAGAGAATGGCGTTTTGACGCGGTTTTCACGCGGTGAATTGGTGAATGGGAGGAATGAGTGGGAAGCGGCACAAGACCGCGAATGCAGGGGCAGCGTGTCCTGTCTGTGCCTAGTGCGGGCGGAGACTTGACATGCTGTTGAGTGGTGGCGCACTCACATCCTCTGAGCTAGGCAGGGGGAGGGAACCTTGAGGGGAGTGGCACTCTTTGCGTACCCAACTCAGGAAGAACTCTGGGTGTGGCAATCCCACGTCTCCAGCTGCGCAGGGAGCAGTAAGAAATCTCCGTCGGGCGCTGTGTGTGGCCGCTGGGGTTTCCGACCTGTTTGAGATGCGGCGATCTCACGTTCCCGAGCTACCGCAGGAGAAGGGATCCTTGGGGAGAGGACGTGCTGGGCGGACTCAACCTAGGGTGAACTTTGGAGTCGGCAACTCCACGGCTCCAGCCACGCAGGGGAAGGGACTCTCAGGGAGGGAACGCACTCTTTGCGGACCTGACTTGGGAAGAACTTTTGGGCTTGGCAACCCCACGTACCTTCAGCTACGCAGGAGTAAGGACCCTCAAGAAGGGAACGCGCTCTATGCGGACCTAACTTGGGGGAACTCTGGGTGTGGCAATCCCACGTCTCCAGCAGCGCAGGGGAGCAGTCAGACACCTTGGTGTCGGGCTGTTTGAGCCGTGGCGGTCTCACGCTCTCCAGCCACGCAGAGGGTGATGAAGCCCCGACTACAATCGCCGTTGCGAGAGTAGGACGGGTGGATTCTTCGGGTATAGCGAACCCGCGTCCTCGATGCCCGCTTGCCGGTGCTAAGTGTGCAAGAAACCTACCGGCACCTGACCAGAGGTTATCTGGTAGCACGGGGACTGGCGGCCCCAGGGGAAACCCTGGCCAGTCGTGGGTTGGAACATCGTGCTGGCAGTGGTTGAAAGCCTACGCAGGCTAGATGTTGGCGACAGCATCAACGGGTGAGCAGCGTTGATTTGCTCGGGTACTGGCCTGCATAGTCAGTAGGGATTGGATAGGTCCCCTTCCACCAGAGAGGCTGAGGGGCTTGCACTCCAAAGCGTTCTGGTAGGCATCGGTCGTATACTTGGTGTACGCTCAGATGCCGCGCTGATTGGGCGTATCTCAATCCCGAGCCCATGGGGGCCGTGGCGGATAGAGCCGCAAGGCAGGTGCCGCCACGTAAAAATATAAGACACACTCACTCTTTGAGGGTGGGGTGCTTCTTATGTACATATTGGTGGTAGTGTAGTGCCTGCGTTAGCGTATGCGGATGATGTGGTTGTTATGGGTGAATCTGAAGAGCAATTGAGACGAATGATTTTAAATATAAATGAAGTAGGAAAAGATTTAAATTTATTATTAAATGTCGATAAATGTAAAGTGTTAGTGTTTGAAAAGAGCGATTTGGTGACTGACTGTAATGTTTCGGTGAATGGTGTGAGATTGGGTCAAGTGAATGAGTTTTTATATTTGCGTAGTATGTTTTCAAGGGATGGACGTATTGATTGTGAGATTGAAAGAAGAGAATCTGCGGGACGCAAGGTATTGGGTGCTCTGGGAACCTTTGCTCGAAATGTGAATGTATCCAGAGATGCTCGATTGAGTGTGTATAATGGTGTTTTAGTGCCTACATTGATGTATGGTAGTGAATGTTGGGTGTGGATGAAGAAACATGAACGTCGTATAACTACTGTGGAAATGAGGTATTTGCGGGGTGTGTGTGGTTATACTAGAAGAGATCGTGTCCGGAATACATTGGTGTATGATGAGTGTGAAATTGAGAAGAATGTAGTTAGAAAAGTAGGTATAAGTCAGCTGAGATAGTTTGGGCATGTTGAACGTATGTCGAATGAGAGATTAGTGAAACAGGTATATGTTGGTAAAATTGAGGGTGAAAGATTGCGTGGGCGACCTATGAATAAATGGATGAATATGATAGAAGGATTGTTGTGTGAACGAAAGTTTCCGAGTACGAGGAACAAACGTGCTTGTATGAAAGGAATTATGAATGTGGATGAAGCAAAAGTGGTGTGTCAGGATAGGAACGTTTGGCGAAGATTAATTGCGGAATGAATCTGATGAATTCAAAAAAGCGCAGGGTTTTAGCTTTTAGTTTCGTTGTTTAGTAATTTCATTAGAGTGTTTTTCTGTAATTGTGTGAAATTCACTTTCAAAAACAAGCGCAGGGACGACACTCCCTTCGTTTCTTATCTTTTTTATTCTTTTCTGATCTTACATTGAGTGTTTAACTGCAATTGTGTGGAATTCACTTCCAAAAACAAGCGTAGAGCGACACTCCCTTCCTTTCTTATCTTTTAATTCGATTTCTGTTATTACGTAGTGTTTAACTGCAATTGTGTGAAAGTCACTTTCAAAAACAAGCGCAGGGCGACGCTATCTCCCTTTCTTATCTTTTTGTTTCATTTTCAGTTACTGCATTGTGTGGTCTTTTCTTTCATATATAAGTGCAGACTGTCGCTTTCATCTTTTATAATCTTATAGATTCGTTGTTAGTTTCGTTATTAGATTCGTTGTTAGGAGTAAACGTGAGTAGATTGAGATTTTTTATGCATACGTTATGTACGTTGAAGAAAGAAAATGAATGGTAAGTGAAAAGGAATGATGTGATTGAAGGTTTATTGTGTGATAATAATTTCGAGTGTAATAAATGAATGAGTTTATATGGAGTGATCTATGAAAGTGGTTGAAGTGAGGGTGGTGTGTTTGGATGAAAATATTTGACGATGACTGGTTGTTTGATGGGTATGATGAGTGAATGTTTTATGAGTGATTTTAGGGTTCGTGCTATCCCATTTGTTGGGATGTAGCGTGAAGATATGTATGTATGTATGTGAAATAAATAACAGCTCTAGTGTACGTAATATAAATAGTAGTTTTAGTAATCGTTATATAAGTAATATTAGTGTTTAAATATTTATTAGTAGTGTTTAAGGTTTTATTGTAGTGTTAATTAATTTTAAATAAGCTTCTTTTATTTTTATTCTTATTTCATTAAATAAATACTTTTATTTTCGTTTAACATAAATAGTTGTGAGTTATTTTTGTGCCTTAATCATTCTACACACTTCCAGAAAGACTAAAAAAGTTACAATATTTACGTAAAGCTGATTGAGTCTATACAAAAAAATTCTTAAAATATAGCTATTTCAAAATTATGGGGTCTTATTCTGATTTTAGCATTTTTTACGAAATTTTGCTAACTATATTTGATTTTAGGTCTCTTTTACATACGAGAAATTTCAATACACTCATGTATCTTTTTAAACTTATTCACAGTAATATAGATGATCCGTATAGCCTAAGTATCTTTGATTTTCTTGCCCCTACAATTCAAACCAGATCTCAAAATACTTTCTATATGCCAGCTGTAAGAACAAATATTTCTTTACAATCTCCAATAATACGTATGTGTCACCTAAGTAATCAATTTTCTGTCAGATTTGACATATTCTTTAATTCGTTAAACGAATTTCGCATTCAGTTAAATAACTGTCATTTTAGTATATTCAATCAATAATTATTATTCTTACTACTATTTTGTATTATTTGATGTACATTGATGTATGGTAGTGAATGTTGGGTGTGGATGAAGAAACATGAACGTCGTATAACTACTGTGGAAATGAGGTATTTGCGGGGTGTGTGTGGTTATACTAGAAGAGATCGTGTCCGGAATACATTGGTGTATGATGAGTGTGAAATTGAGAAGAATGTAGTTAGAAAAGTAGGTATAAGTCAGCTGAGATAGTTTGGGCATGTTGAACGTATGTCGAATGAGAGATTAGTGAAACAGGTATATGTTGGTAAAATTGAGGGTGAAAGATTGCGTGGGCGACCTATGAATAAATGGATGAATATGATAGAAGGATTGTTGTGTGAACGAAAGTTTCCGAGTACGAGGAACAAACGTGCTTGTATGAAAGGAATTATGAATGTGGATGAAGCAAAAGTGGTGTGTCAGGATAGGAACGTTTGGCGAAGATTAATTGCGGAATGAATCTGATGAATTCAAAAAAGCGCAGGGTTTTAGCTTTTAGTTTCGTTGTTTAGTAATTTCATTAGAGTGTTTTTCTGTAATTGTGTGAAATTCACTTTCAAAAACAAGCGCAGGGACGACACTCCCTTCGTTTCTTATCTTTTTTATTCTTTTCTGATCTTACATTGAGTGTTTAACTGCAATTGTGTGGAATTCACTTCCAAAAACAAGCGTAGAGCGACACTCCCTTCCTTTCTTATCTTTTAATTCGATTTCTGTTATTACGTAGTGTTTAACTGCAATTGTGTGAAAGTCACTTTCAAAAACAAGCGCAGGGCGACGCTATCTCCCTTTCTTATCTTTTTGTTTCATTTTCAGTTACTGCATTGTGTGGTCTTTTCTTTCATATATAAGTGCAGACTGTCGCTTTCATCTTTTATAATCTTATAGATTCGTTGTTAGTTTCGTTATTAGATTCGTTGTTAGGAGTAAACGTGAGTAGATTGAGATTTTTTATGCATACGTTATGTACGTTGAAGAAAGAAAATGAATGGTAAGTGAAAAGGAATGATGTGATTGAAGGTTTATTGTGTGATAATAATTTCGAGTGTAATAAATGAATGAGTTTATATGGAGTGATCTATGAAAGTGGTTGAAGTGAGGGTGGTGTGTTTGGATGAAAATATTTGACGATGACTGGTTGTTTGATGGGTATGATGAGTGAATGTTTTATGAGTGATTTTAGGGTTCGTGCTATCCCATTTGTTGGGATGTAGCGTGAAGATATGTATGTATGTATGTGAAATAAATAACAGCTCTAGTGTACGTAATATAAATAGTAGTTTTAGTAATCGTTATATAAGTAATATTAGTGTTTAAATATTTATTAGTAGTGTTTAAGGTTTTATTGTAGTGTTAATTAAATTTAAATAAGCTTCTTTTATTTTTATTCTTATTTCATTAAATAAATACTTTTATTTTCGTTTAACATAAATAGTTGTGAGTTATTTTTGTGCCTTAATCATTCTACACACTTCCAGAAAGACTAAAAAAGTTACAATATTTACGTAAAGCTGATTGAGTCTATACAAAAAAATTCTTAAAATATAGCTATTTCAAAATTATGGGGTCTTATTCTGATTTTAGCATTTTTTACGAAATTTTGCTAACTATATTTGATTTTAGGTCTCTTTTACATACGAGAAATTTCAATACACTCATGTATCTTTTTAAACTTATTCACAGTAATATAGATGATCCGTATAGCCTAAGTATCTTTGATTTTCTTGCCCCTACAATTCAAACCAGATCTCAAAATACTTTCTATATGCCAGCTGTAAGAACAAATATTTCTTTACAATCTCCAATAATACGTATGTGTCACCTAAGTAATCAATTTTCTGTCAGATTTTACATATTCTTTAATTCGTTAAACGAATTTCGCATTCAGTTAAATAACTGTCATTTTAGTATATTCAATCAATAATTATTATTCTTACTACTATTTTGTATTATTTTTTATTCAATCAAATTTATAGATATTTATGTGTTTATTTCATGTTTATTCTTACCATTTCATTGGGCTATGCCTGTTGGGTGTACACTTAAAATAAAATAAAAATAAAAAGTTGAATGTTCAAAGATTATATAGTACTACTTGTTTCTTATTTTGGATAAGAATAAATATATGAAATATATATTTTTTTATTTGAATTTGTTATTGCTATTTCGCGAAATTCTCATTTTTACAAGTGATGTGGGCTTTGACGTATACTCTGCGTTAAAATGATAGGAAAGAATGACAGCTGTCATAATCATGTGTGTCAAGATGTATACATGAAAATTTATAAGTATTTCATAATTTGTGGTCTGAAATATGTCTAGTTTTGTTTTTGGTGTAATATTATATTATAATATTGAAAGTCATGAGAACATTTTACAAAATATTTCATCAGTTTTAGGAGAGCATGCTAGTGGAAAAGGATAATCTGAAATATTGGAATGTGTTATTTATCTCTCAATAAACAATATTTTCAACATAATAGTTATTTTTATAACAATTGCCGAAAAAGGTTTGTTACGTGCAAGTGCAGAATTTAACGCACGAGGCTTGCCAAGTGCGGAAATCTGCACGAGAACGTAACCTTTTTCGGCACGTGTTATAAACAACATTTTTCCTACAACTGTGCGATTTAGTGAATCACTAAAATATTATCAAAATTTATATAATTCTAATGATATTACATGAGAACGATGTTTTACGGCGTTGCTATGGTTTGTTTGTTGATTGCTTGCACATTGTTCTACGTTATTTTAAAATATTTCACTAACTTCAAGATAATTTCTTCAAAATCGTCTTGATTGAAATACTACAGTGAGTGATTCTTCTTTATCATAACAACTGTAACAAGTCAAAGTCAGCACATTCTTAGTGAATACAATTAAGTAAAGTAGAGCATGTTGTAATGAGGTCAAGTATTCAAAATAATGTCGTTTATGTATTAGCTAACTCTTTGCTGACTTAGCACTTTGGAGTAATGTATAAATAGGTTAGGTTAGTAAGTAAGAAGAGGAGTTACAGAACAGTTACAGAGCAGTTACAGAGCAGTTACAAGAGTTACGGTCACAGTCACAGAGTTACAAGAGAGTCACAAGAAACAGTCACGTTTGTGTGTTCAAAGAAGACAGTTGAAAGTAAGAAGAAACATTGTATTAAAATTACGTGTGAATAAATCTTTGTTATTTGTTAAACCAAATTGTAAGTACAAACTTATTTACAACAACCCTAGTACTTGTCCTTTCTCCGGTCTGACAAGAACCCATATAAATTATTTGTTAATTCTCCTTTAAATAAGGGAGGCTTACAAATTGGTGGCAGCGGTAAAGGATATTTTGTCAGATCAGGGTGGCCAATCGTTTTTGGTCCGCTCGCGGAAAAGCAAGTATTAGGAATTTTTTTTTTTCTTTTTCAATTTTATTTTGCTAAGTAAATATGGTGAGTAAGTCAGATGGAAGGCCTGTCGTAAGAGAGCTGGAAAGTAGGTTTAACGCCAGTAAGTGTCAATATAGTTATGCTGCGAATGCAATGGAGACGTTTTGCGGGAAAAACCCAGAAGAATTTTTTGCTAAAGCCAGAATACGGAAAGATATTGAAGGATGGACCGAGACAGAGACAGTGGACATACTTAGATTACGACTGACGGGCGAAGCTTTCGAACTATACATGCAAAATCAAGAACTACATAGAGGTACACTAGAACTAGATGCATTCGCACAACCATTTTTAGAACGTTTCACAAAAAAACGAATCCCAGGACAGATCTATCACGACTTATCAGATTGCACGCAGAAAATAAACGAAAATGTACAAGAGTTTGCACAAAGGCTAAGAAAATTAAAAAAGGAATTGTTAAAAGAAAAAGGCGTACAAAAAGATTTTGCAAATAACTTATGTTTGTACCAGTTTAAAAATGGGTTAAAGTCAGAAATAAAGAAATTTATAAGAGTAATAATGGACACACAGGAAGATTTGTCATTTGAAGATGCCGTATCGATGGCAGAAAGAGAAGAAATGGAAGTTCTACGACAAAAGATGTGCAATTTAGAAATTGGCGCGGTAGACAGAAGACCGGCAAAGCCAAGTGAGGTAAGAAAATGTTTTATTTGCGGAGCCACTGACCATTTTCAAAATGACTGCAAACGAAGAGAAACATGCAGGAAGTGTGGAAAACCAGGCCACATCGCTGTCGGATGCCGAGAGAGAACAAGAAGTAACTACAGAAATTACAACACAAATCCAGAAAGATACAGAAATTCACAGTCAAACCAGGGCAATGGATATAATAGAAGTTACAACACAAGCAGATACAGAAACCCGCCGCCAGATCAAGGTAATGGATACCACAGAAACAACAGAGTTGAAAATCAAAACAGATATACGCAAGATACACGTAACACACAGCATTTAAACGAGCGATCCCTCTCGCACGCGCCCTACCGCGGGAGGTATTAGTAAGTCAAAATAAACCAATAATAATCACTCAAATCAGTAAAAATTCAGAAATTGTAGATATTCCAAATTTTGTTATAGCTTTTATAAATAATAAATCAGTCAAACTTTTAGTAGATACGGGTTCGGCTGTTTCATTAATAAAAAGAAATATTGTTGAGGGGCAACAAATAGAGTCGAAAAACGTCGGTACGTTAACTTCAATTTCAGGTTGCGAATTAGTTTATTTTGGAGTAACTGACGTAAAATTTTATTTTAATGAGTTGAAACTTAACTTCAATTGTGTTGTTTGTTCTGATAATTTAAAATTAGAAGCAGATGGTATTTTGGGTCGCGATTTTTTCAAATTTTTTAATGCAAGTATCAATTATTGCACAGAGGAAGTTGTGTTACGTAATACAAGCATCAGAATGATGGCGGACAGCGTAGCGACAGAAATGCTGACGACAGCGAGTTTGGAAACACGAGAACACTGTGACGCAGTGAGGAGGCGTGACGAAGTTGACGTAGGTCAGGGCGATAACACGGAAGACAAGCAGGCTGATAGCAAGTTATCAAACATGGATGCAGAAATTTGCAAGATGGAGGTCCGTACGCTAAAGCAACAAAAACCAGTTACACAAACCAGTGGATTGGTTAGACTGAAGAGTACAGAGAGGATTTTACCAAATTGTGAATTTATGTGTACAGCCGTTCAGGACGTCATGAACCCTGGACACGATATCTTGGTAGAACCTGTAGAAGTAAAAATACACGGGTTAATGGTAGCAAGAGTACTCACAAAAGCAAAAAAGGAGATACCCGTGAAGTTGATCAACATTACCAACAAGGAGATAATAGTAAGTAAAAATACAATCCTAGGAAAATCAGAAATATATAACGAGGAACCAGAAGGACTAAGGGAAATAAAGTCAAATGAGGTTCAAATAAATGCAGTTCAGAGAGAACTGGGCACAAGGAAAATGGAAGAGCAATTGCAGTTAAATTACCTGTCTCACGAGGTGAAACAGGAATTGTTGGTACTACTGAGAGAATACGAGGATGTGTTTCTCTGGGAGGATACCAAATTGGGGTGCACACACAAGGTAAAACATAGAATAATTACAGGGGATGTGCAACCAATAGCGAAAGCACCGTACAGGGTGCCGTTTAGTCAGAAGGAGCCCTTAAAGAAAGAAATCAAGAAAATGCTTGATTCTGGGGTGATAGAGCCATCTGATTCGCCATGGTCAGCGCCTGTTGTCATGGTACCCAAGAAATCAGAGAGCGGAGAAAAGAAGATCAGAGTTTGCATAGACTTTCGAGGCTTAAATGCAGTGACAAAAAGGGACTATTTCCCTGTTGCTAATATGCAAGAAACTTTGGATCAGTTAGGGGATGCAAATCTATTCACAACACTAGATTTAGCATCAGGTTATTATCAAGTTCAGTTGGAGGAACAGGATAAAGAGAAAACAGCATTCACGACAGACGGAGGACATTACCAGTTCACTAAAATGGCATTTGGGCTAGCGAACGCACCTAGCACATTCCAGAGGCTGATGAATAGTATATTAGCAGGATTGCGGGGTGAGAAATGTCTTGTATATTTGGATGATGTTATTATTTTTAACGGTGGAGGAGTACAAGAGCATTTGAAGCGATTGAGAGAAGTTTTTGACAGATTGAGACAAGCAAATTTAAAATTACAGCCAAATAAATGTAAATTTTTAAAATCAGAAACTAAATATTTAGGTCACATTATAACGGGGGATGGAGTAAAACCAGACGACGATAAAATTTCTATTATTCAAAATTATCCAAAACCTAAAAATGTAAAACAAATTAGAGCTTTTACTGGGCTTGTGGGCTTTTACAGACGTTTTGTTCGTAACTTTGCAGGAATCGCAAAGCCTCTAACAGAATTGACGAAAAAAGATACAGATTTTGTCTGGACAGAAGAATGTCAAAATGCCTTTGATTCATTAAAAAATGCACTATGTTCTGAGTCAGTTTTAGCACATCCAGATTTTTCAAAAGAATTTATTCTATCAACGGATGCCAGTGGAAAAGCAATCAGCGCTATTCTAAGTCAAAAAATTGGAGGGTACGAAAGACCGATAGCATTCGCTAGCCGACAATTACAGAAAGCCGAGATGAACTATACCACATCAGAATGGGAATGTTTAGCCGTATGCTGGGGAGTAAAACACTATCGCTGCTATTTATATGGTCGCAAGTTCACCGTCATAACAGACCATAAACCATTGAAGTGGTTGATGACATTCAAAGGCAGCAATTCACGTTTAGCAAGATGGGCGCTAACACTGAGTGAACATGATTTTGAAATCATTCACAGGCCAGGCAAGAAGCACATTAATGCTGACGTATTATCTCGGATACCAATAAATACGGTTGAGGTAAAAGAAAAACATTTCGAACCGATTTGGGACAGATACACGATTTTAAAGAAACAAGAAGTGGATGAAGAAATTAAAAAGCTGAAAACCAAGGACGAATTCTTCACAGATACCGAGGGCTTGCTGTTTAAAGAAAAAACGGGTGACGAAAGACATCACAAACTCGTAGTGCCAGTATCTATGAAATTTCAAGTGATGCATGACTACCATAATCTGCCATATGCCGGACACCAAGGGTATGAGAAGACCAATAAAAGAATAAAAGAAAAATTTTATTGGAAAAACATGAGCAAAGACATCGAAGAATTTTGCAGCAAATGTCACTCATGTAATGAGAGAAAAACGTCACCGCATCATAAGCCAGCACCACTACAAAAATTCCAAGAAACTACTGCCCCGCTACAGAGAGTATCAATGGATGTTGTAGGACCGTTAACAACTAGTATGAGAGGTAACAAATATATACTAACGTTTCAAGATCACTTAACAAAATATCCAGAAGCATTTGCGATAAAAGATCAAAAAGCAAGTACAATTTCAAGAATTTTGGCTCAAGAGATAATACCTAGACACGGAGCACCCAGACAATTATTGACAGATCTTGGAGCGAATTTCACTTCTCAAATTTTCAAAGAAGTATGCAAAATCTTTGGCATAGAAAAAATTCAAACTACCGCCTACCGACCACAAACGAATGGAATCTTAGAAAGAAGTCATCGAGTTTTCAAAGACATTCTGTCGCACTTTGTAAGTCGTGATCAGACAGATTGGGATGAATGGTTGCCGTACGTATTGATGGCGTACCGAAGCAGTGTACACAACAGTACAAATGAGACGCCATTCTATTTAATGCATGGTCGAGATATGGAGTTACCATATGACGACATCACCAGACCTCAGACATTACGATACGATTACGATGACAATTACGCAGCTGAATTAAAACAGAGACTCCACACAGTTTTCGCTAAAGTGAAACAAAATCTGGCACGGTCAACAGAAATTGTTCATAAACAATTTAATAAAAACGCAAAATCAACAAAATTCCAAGTTGGAGACGCAGTATACTTGCATGACCCGACAGTACTGGTAGGAACGTCGCGTAAACTAAACAAACCATGGACAGGACCGTACTTTATAATTGGAATAATGGGTCCCGTTAATTATAAAATTAAAGATGTTGCAGGAAAAATTTTAAAAGTGCATGTTAATCGTCTGAAGCCTTTTAAAGCAGATACTGAGAACACCAGCAACGCGAAGACAGAAGCAGTGACCAAGGAGCCGACGGAGGAGCCGAGAACAGACTCAAATTTAAATTTTCAGCTGCCGCACCATCTGATGCTTCAGGAATTTAATATGGGCCAGGATCCACCAACGATTCTACCTCATACTCCCACAACGCCTTACCATACACGCAGCAAGGGCCCAGCACCAGAGCTTCCGTGGATACAAACACCAGGACGATAGATTTGCTTTTTATATTTCCAGATGCAGCCACTCCAAATCTTACTGACAGCATGCAGTCTGATTAGCGTCTCTTATGCGTTAATTGGATTTGACTGCAGAGGGCCAAATACCAACATCACGACCATTTCTCTTAAAGACGTGGCCGAATGTCCGGACGTGAACAAGGGGTACACAGAGTCCCGTGCCAGTGTACAAATTCTACAAGAAAACGAATTTCACAATGTTCAAGTCTACACCTGTCTAGTAGAAGTAACACGTCTAATTCAACATTGCGGGATGCACAGTCATACATCTTCAGTTCAGCAAGGGTTGCTGACCTATATTCACGAAGTCGGACCAGAAGAGTGTCGGCTAATGCATCGTACCAAGATGTACAGAGGCTTGGGAAATGCTGTGATAAATAAACTAGTAAGTAATGGGACAATTTCTGCATCACTGACTCTAGCAGGCGGTCTAGATATTTCGGGCAAGTGTACTGGAGGATCATTCATCGAGAATGGAGTGTCCTGGGAAGGCGTAGCGGTACAGGCTACGGTGAAAATTTCACTGAAAGACTATTCTGCTACAGTGAAATTAGAAGTAGACGAAATTAGTTTAAGAGGTGGTGTAGTTTGTAAGTTTCTAGGAGGCTACTGCATTGACACGGAGATTGGAGAGACAGTGTGGGAACGAGTCTCAACTGGACAGTGCGATGGCAGCAGCATGTCGCTAATTTATGAGGGTGAAGTAGGCTTGGTGAGTACAGAAAAATCTGAATTTGGAGATCGTAAACAATATGTTGTAGTGGAGGAAGGCGAAAAAATTTTTGCTGTTAAATTATTAGAGAGGACAAATATTTGTAATAATGAAATCTGGCTAACAGAACATCCAAAATTATTAGTAGCATTTAAAAAAGATTTCGGAATTAAATATTTAGTAAATGGAGTTCCAGATCCAAAAAATGTAAATTTATTAGCATATTTAAACACTAAATTTCTGTACGTAGAACAATCATTTAAACGAGAAATGAGAGACATGTACAGTGATGTAATTCACAGACAATGCTTACTTGAGCGGGACATGCTGCGTAATCGACTGTTGCTCGCTCCTCTAGCTCCTAATGCAGTAAGCACGTTAATTAAAAATAAATTAGGGTATGTAGGGCGAGTCATGGGCGAAGTAATTCACATCATGCAATGCACACCGAGGGTAGTAAAGATACGAAGGGTAGAAGAATGCTACAACGAGCTACCAGTGCTTGCAGATGAGGAAGAATTATTCCTGACTCCAATGACTCATATTCTGCAAGACAAAGCCGAGCAGATAGATTGCAGCCACCTGGCGCCGGCCCTGTACTACATGGACAACAAATGGTTAGGCTACAGTCCGCATCTAACGCAAGGTGTCGAGCCGGAAGTACTGGAGGTACAGCGGGAACCAGAATTCAAGTTCAAACCATTGTATGATATTGGAAACGCTGGTATTTATTCAAAGAAAGAGATTAAGTCGGCTCAAGATGCGTTGATCTTCGGACTAGAGCGGCAAGCCATAGCCAACATAATAACCAGGAGGGTAATAGGACGGGACACTGCAGACCAGGGTCTGACAACTCTCGACCTATTTTCCAAGGGCGACCTCAGAAACTTGGCGAAATCTACTGCAAAGCAAATGTGGGGCTGGTTCTCCAGTATAGGTATGTTTATGTCAGGCTTTATTGGGGTTTACGCAATTTTCAAAATTTTTTAATACATTTTGGATGCATTGATTAATGGTTTTAATTTATATAATACAATGGGATGCACATTTAGTATGGCGGCTTGTCTCTGGAACACGTTGACACATCTCGTTCTGAATAATCACCACCGCAGAACGCGTCACCGTAACCAGGAACAAGAACATGAGCTAGAATCAATTGCGATAAATCACGATGAAGATATGGGAAATCCTGAGGTTGTAACACCTAGTGCGCCCCCTAGAGAACCAGGACAAATGAAATTAAGCAAACAATCATGGAACCACAGCAGGGATAGCTAGATTAGAATAAGAAAATATTTTGTTTGTTTGTTTAGTTTATATTAGTTAGGAAAGACCACCAGCCAGCGCAACAAGTAATGAGGATGCAACCAACCACACCCCGAGAAGTCACTACCCCCAAAAGAGAAGCGATGAGGAAACAATGTCACCAACGTGAGCTCTAAGTGCAGAGTTGCGAGGAGAGCAGTGTGACGTGTCAGCCCATCAGTTCCAAAGAAGGCAGGTGACATCAGAGAAGAAAACAGTGTTGACAATACGTTGGTATGCCTCAATACAGACAATATTATGAAGTTCAATGTGGTCATGTAGAGACAATAAGTGTAGAGTAAGAATGATGCTTCTGGGAATTGTACTCCTTTCCAGGAAGCAAATTCCTCAAAGAAGGGAGGAATGTAACAAGTCAAAGTCAGCACATTCTTAGTGAATACAATTAAGTAAAGTAGAGCATGTTGTAATGAGGTCAAGTATTCAAAATAATGTCGTTTATGTATTAGCTAACTCTTTGCTGACTTAGCACTTTGGAGTAATGTATAAATAAGTTAGGTTAGTAAGTAAGAAGAGGAGTTACAGAACAGTTACAGAGCAGTTACAGAGCAGTTACAAGAGTTACGGTCACAGTCACAGAGTTACAAGAGAGTCACAAGAAACAGTCACGTTTGTGTGTTCAAAGAAGACAGTTGAAAGTAAGAAGAAACATTGTATTAAAATTACGTGTGAATAAATCTTTGTTATTTGTTAAACCAAATTGTAAGTACAAACTTATTTACAACAACCCTAGTACTTGTCCTTTCTCCGGTCTGACAAGAACCCATATAAATTATTTGTTAATTCTCCTTTAAATAAGGGAGGCTTACACAACCTCCAAAGATAATTGAAGCTCCGGATCATGCTATGTTGCATCTATTTTCGACAATGACAATCAATCTGCTGCTGGTACTTCTAAAGCCCCCGAAATTGTTGTCAATAATATTACTGTTAATAATATGAACAGGTACGGAAGAAATCAATGTTTCTTTAGATAGTACAAAAGGTACCACTTTACATTATGTCAATATAAGCAACTGTAACAACTGTGTTATTAAAATACACAAACAATAAATATTATGTACTTCACTTACTCTTTAAATAAAACTATTTATCGATATATTTTACTTTATTCGGTTATTTTTATTAGTTGTCTACAGATTATATATACTGCAATTTAAGGTTACGTTTATAAATGTCAAAATATACTACTGCATATTTACTAGCGATGGCTCACTGCATCTTCTTCTTTCATAAGCGTCTGTGGCCAAAATATGAATTCCGCACTCGGCGCGAAATTTAAATCGCTGTCAAAACAATTTTATTTTGACAGTTACGTAATGAAGCACTTTCCGCACTAGTTTTTCTTTGCTTTCAGAAACGCACTTGATCTGCATTTGTCTACTTTCCATACGTAACCAAGGCAATTATAATTACGTAATAACAAAGAAATCGCACAGTTGTAGAAAAAAGTTTTTAATTGTACGGTTATAGAAAGTAATTAATTTCTAACCACAAACATTTCATTATAATAAAATTTATATCAGGACGAAAAGAAAGTGATTTTATTATTTGGACAACTCGGGGTATAGAAGGAGAGACAATAAAAATTGATGAGAAGTTTGTTCAATGGATGCTTCCAATATTAAAGAAGTTTGATGTAAAGGACCTTGCTCCAGAAATAATTGATTCACAATAGGAAAGTAATATGTCGATCAGAAATATGCCACAGAAACGTGGAAAGTAAGACATTTTAAAAAGAGTTCAAATAACCTGATTAATCCAGTGGGACACAAAATAGGGTTTTCTGGTGCATTTCTGGACAATGGAAAATATTTAGTGGCAGAGAAATTATGTGGCATAATGGGTAAATATTCCGGCGTTTGAAGAACGTATAGTTTATGTGGGGTAAAAATGACGTTTTGTGCCTCATTTTTAGTTGACGGACGAGCGCACAAAAAGTATCACTTTAGATCCTTATAAAATAATATATTATTATATATGATTATGTATAACTGAAATAAAATTGTAAGTAATTTTTTTAAATTTTATATTATAATATCAAATAAAATACTATATTTTATTAAATATTAGAAATCTTTCATGTTTGCATGGTTTTTAAACGCGCGTCAATACCCTTTCCACTATTCTATACAGATCCACATGTTTGTTAGGACCACAAGAAACCCTACTTCAGCGATAATAAATTGTTGGTTAACGAACTTCAAGTGCAATGCTTCACCTTAAGTAAATATACCATCTAAATAGTATTTAATACATTAACGAATATGAAAAATGAAATCTGATAGATTTGTGAAAGTTGTGATTGCAATTATGTGCTTCAAATAGGCACAAAAAAATCTAAACGATTTAGTAAACATGCATAGTTTTCATAGCACATGACGTAGATTACAAATAAATATATGTAAATATGTAATTATTATTTACGCACCAAGGACGTCATGTAGTTGAGAATGCACAAAGGGTATCCAGTCCGAGATCATTATTATCAAGTAACGTCAGTGCTGCATATATGATATTATTTTTCACTAGAATAAGTAAAATTAATTTGAATTTATAATAATTATGATTATCCGTTTAAAAGTATTATTCAACTGTGGAGTTATAAACGAAGCGGACATTGTGAGCATCCGTATATATATATGAGGGCGGTCCGATAAGTACATAGCCTCATCGCCAGATAGCACCACTATCGCAAGATAAATTTTGTATCGATTAGAACATTCTAGTAGACAGCTACTGTTAAATTTTCAGCCGAATCGGACGCGTAGTTTTATTTTGACCGCGTGTGGAAGCGAGCGTGTCCGCAGATTTGAGAAAAATGGAAAAAGGACAATATCGGTCGGTGATTCGATTCTTTTTTTTTTTAAGGGAAATCGCGCGGCAAAATCAAAGAACGCTTCGATGGCGACTGTCAAAAATTGGTTTAACGAGTTACAACGTGTTGGCACGTCGGTTTTTGATGAGCCACGCCCAGCTGTCCCGAAAACGGCTACCACGGAGGATAACAAAAATCCACGATCTCGTATTGGCAGACCGCCGATTGAAGATGCGCGAGATAGCTGAGACAGTAGGCATCTGAAAAGACCGCGTGGATCATATCCTGAATGAATTATTGGGTATGAGAAAACTGTCGGCTTGATATATGCCGCGTTTGCTCACTCCGGACAACACGCGCATCCGTGAGATTACTTCAGAGCAGAGTTTGACGATGTTTAGGCGCAATCCGAAGGAGTTTCTGCGTCGTTTCGTGACCGTCGACGAAACATGGGTACACTGGTACACACCAGAGACCAAGGAACAGTTGAAACAGTGGACTTCATCCGGCGAACGTGCTCCAAAGAAGGCGAAGACTGTCCTATCGGCCGGAAAGGTGATGGTCACCGTTTTCTGGGATTCAAAAGGTGTGACCTACATCGACTACCTGGAGAAGGGCAAAACGATCACAGGGCTCTACTATGCCGAATTATTGGGCCGATTCGACGCCGAATTGCAGAAAAAACGGCCCCACTTGGCGAAGAAAAGAGTGCTATTTCACCATGCACACACCTCCGCCGTCGCCACGGCCAAATTGATAGAATTAGGCTACGAACTGCTGCCCCATTCACCGTCTCTCGCCGGGCAGAAATTTGAGTCGAATGAGGCACTTATCGCCGCCACGGAAGCCTACTTTGCAGACCTCCAGAAAACGTATTTTTCAGACGGGTTAAAGAAGTTGGAGCATCCCTGGATCAAGTGCATCGAACTCAAAGAAGATTATGTTGAAAAATAAATCGCCACTTTTCCAAAATTTTTGTTATTCTTTTGTAGGCTAAGTACTTATCGGACCACCCTCGTATACGGTTAGGGTATTTTGATGTATGTATGAAATATATGAAAATCTACCTCTAAATTTGCGTCAAAATTTCAGCAATTATTATTTTCTTTAAAAACACTTTTGAACATAAACTTGTTAGAACCCATGAGCCAAGGACAGCTCGGTAACTGGATTTATGACCTTTGGATGTTTTTCTATGGGACGTCATAAAAAATAGAATTTAAAAACAAACTGAAAATTTGGAAAATTCAGAGGAATTCTCAGCCGTGTGGAATAAAGCGAACATACGTTCTGGAGCCCTAATCCTGAACTCCTAATTCGCATACAAATTATGATTGAAACCATAACAATAATGGTAAAATTTTTGAATATATGTTAAAATTTAGTATAATTACTATGGTTTCGCATGAGTTCAAAAATACGAGCCCTGATTGTGGCACTCGAATTTGACTGAAGTTGGAGTAAAATATAATCACTTCAACTTCGACTTAAACTGCTTAAGTGAAACATTATGTTTTTCTTTAATGGGTAATTACAAATAGTAAAAAAAAATCTGATTATAAGTATTTGTCTCTAAAAAGAGGAAGGAGAAATAAAAGTATACTAGAAGAAAGTAATTGTTTGTAATTAATGGACGAAGGCTTAAGTTGTTAAATATTGTTTATTGAAGATTGGCCGAAATGTTGTCCAATCTTCAATAAAGAATATTTAACTACTTAAGCCTTTGTCACCCCATGCTAATGGGGTGGCTAGCTCAGTGGTATGAAGTCGGGTCTGTGGATCCTGAGAACACTGGTTCGATTCCCACAGGCGACAAACAATTTTCATAATTTCAAAAGCTACCCCTGTGGCTCCTCTACCACTAACATCTTCGGGGGCCGTGATTTGACGACGTAACCGCACTTCACGCGCAAAATTTATCACTTACCGAGATCTGCTGCGGCAGAGTGCCACACCCAGTAATGGGTAGAAGGCGTGATGATATATTTATTTTATTTTATTTTTTAAGCCTTTGTCGATTAGTTACTTCCAAGTATTATTTTGACTTATTAAAACTTATTACTAGTAAAGTACTATTATAGATGACGCTTTTTTCACAGTAATGAGAGAAAACACTGATTTCAGGTTAACCTCAACCATAAACAACATAATAAAAGTATACAAAATATATCCCTATGTTCATCTTTACCAAGGACCACCCGGTATCTATCATCACGCCTTTAATTGACTAAAGTCCTGTTTAATTACATAGTTATACATATTTCTCAGTCACTTAATTTATAATTAATTATATATTCTCCCTAAAAAAAGCAAAATACCTCGCCCTCCCTGAAAATGTTCTAGATCCGCCCTTGACTGTAATAGGTTATGAATCATCACTGATGATGCTAAAGAAAAAAATATTATTCAGGCATAAATATGCCAGAGTGGAAGATATTGACATAACCTACTACGCCGAAACTTTCTATTGCTTTAAAATTTAACATTTTGACTTTTTCTTAAATAACACCAAACGACTAAAACGATAAATGTCAATATTATCTTCTTCGCTCTCACTAAAATATCTTCCAAAATATCAAATTCTTCTATCATCTCCAAAAATAAATAACTTAACACAATTGACGTTTAAGAAAATAAAAAATATAAAGAAATAATATCCTTGGCAACGCAACGCCACAGTATATTAACACTTTATACACCTTACTATACTCCATTCCCATTATGAAAACGATGACGTCACATTCGGTATCCATGTGATTCAAGATTTTGTACTTAAAACGTTTAAATTGGTATTGGATTGACATTTATAAAACATAACCTAAAATTTAAATGTCAAATTAAAATATTTATTATTTTATAAAATTTAATTTGTTTCTAATGAAACCAAATTCTGCATATATTAAATAAAAATCAAATATAAATTTATCTTAACGCACATTTTTATATGTATTATTATTATATATAAATAAAAATATTTGAAAATACAAAATACAATGCACATTATCTCTTGTACTACAGTTAAATTAATTAAAGATTCTCGATTCTCTAACTCCAGCGCAAAATAATCATGAAGATGACAAACGCATTTATGCATTTGATTACCCAAAATTTTTCTAGCTATTTCATATTTCTCAGTCTGTATGTATGTATCAAAAATGTCACAAACTTAGAAATGTCAGTTTAGAAAATAACAAAATCTTGACTATAGGTCTCTATTTTTATCTTATAAACAAATGTGAACATAGTAAATGTAAATTTTCGTATTAGTAAGAAATATCATACGTTTTCATTAAAATAATAAACGTGATAGAACGTGAAAAAACATGAAACATGAGTCTTAACTTATTAAGACATACGTTGTGTCATTCGCATAGGTACAAATAATATTATTTAAAAAATCTGGTGTGGTCACCACACGACTTTCTTATACACAGCATATTTCATATTAAAAACGCTGAATTGAACACTTATGACTTGCTCCTTGCGTTTGACAATTATTATTTGATATATAAATGTTAAACATGTTTTTGTTTTTTGTTTCTATTGCTACTATGATTATTGAAATATATTATTAAATATATAAATTAAAATATTTTACATAAAACAAATTTTCACTGGCTATATGAAAAACAGAGCTGTATAACAGTAAAAGAAGAGAAGAAAAACATAGTACTTGCATACAGAGAAGCGTTATATGATGAAGATACACAGAGAATCCTTAACTCATCCTACAATCCTCTATTTCGATTCTACAATTCTAGTTACAATTATTTTCTATTAAATATCCCACACAACATCCTAAAGCTAATTGGCCAGCTCCGAACATCCAACCCAAATAATATATCCCTGTATCAAGATGGTTTTTCCCACAAATTTAATAATGAAGCAATTTGTGACATCTGCAACCTACTACAAGAAAATAACTTGATCCATTTTCTGTTTTGTTGTCCCATCTATAACCCCCTCCGAGAGCAGTACATTAAAAAATATATCCATCAAACCAATTCCGAAGAAGAAGCTATCAAGGTACTGCTGGGAAGCCCATCCAAGGACAACATATACGATGTCTTCCGGTACACCCAAGCTGCTTTGAAACTCAGAGCATTCATACTGAATATATAAACATTAGCTTTTGTTATGTAATATAAAATACAATTATTCTACAAACCTAGAATGTTACCAATCTATTTGTATAAAGCTGAGGCTTTTTTATCAAATAAATACTATTATTATTATTATTATATAAATTAGTTTTTCTCAAAATTAGACGCATATACAGGAAAATTGCAAATAACATTTTATGTTCAAAATATTTTTGCTAACATCTTTTATTTGAAACTTTTTTTCGTAACTGATTCCATTTTTGAAATAAATGGAATTTATTGTTTTGTGTGTCCAGTAAACTTCCTCTTCCGGTTTTTCAATTTCATTCAAAATCAACTCAGCTCTTCGTATTTTCATGAAACTTATAATTACCAAGTTTCGTTAAAAAATCTTATCTCGTTCATGAGATATTGCACGACCGGACACACATCCATCCATCCATCCATCCATCCACACACACACACACACAGACATCATTGAGAAAATGATCAAAACAGATTCAGTGGACCTGAAAACATGTATTTCCGCGAAAATCTCGTCAACGATTTTTTTCACGATTCCAATACTTCCTTATATTACGTATAAGAAAGTAAAAAGATAGCTATATTTCATCGTATCTATGATATCATCGTCCACATATGACGCCATCGTTTTCATACAGGGAATGGAGTATATAATCATATTATTATGAATTCACCAATTTTACATATGCTAGTGAAAAATACTATTTTGTATGCCCTCGAGCGCCATCGATCGCTCGAGCTGGATACCGTCATCTACCTGACATCCTTAGTGCATAAATTACCATTACTTCCTGCAATGACTCAAAAAAGATTATAGAGACAAGCTTTATTGTACATTCATCGCGTGGAAGTTACAAATAATATTGTATTTTTAAATTCACGAAGAATGCAATTACGACATATTTAGATGTAGATATGTTTATCCGCCCCAGAGAAAAATACTTTAATTGTCAATAATAAATCAAAATAAGTTCAATGTGATTATATTTTTGAAATATTTTTGTTTTTTTTTTTAATTATTAATTTAATTATTAGTTACTATTTCAGATTGTATTATATTTAATACAAAGTGTATGTTTAATTCTTCATAAGATTGATTATTTTTATACCTGCTTTTTTCTAACTTATTGCTTTTTAGCAAAATATTCAGTTAACTTAAGAAAAAACTTCGCTTTTTTATCGCTCCCTAAAAATTAGATATAACCGATAACCAATAAATAGTTGACTTATTATCAAATAAATTAAGCCATAAAATGTTATATATTACCGCAATAATAGTACAGTAAGCGATGCGCTTGTGAAGTCCGCAGTACTCGATTCCGGTAGCTATCATTAAACTTGACAAAAACATCATATTCGTTCTGTTCATGTAGTTGACGCAAACATCGCCTGAAAAATAAACACAGACTGAGTTAAAACTAGAGAAATTAATTAGATATGGATGTTTGGTAATGTGGTTTAATTTGCGTGACGGAATTTAAAATTTTCCGCTATGATATTAATCTCGTGTGTCTTCCAATTTTGAGAATTTAATTCAGGTGCGTGAAGTTTGCAGGAAAAATAAACAGTAAATTAATATTCAAATTTTATACGCCGTTTGTATACTCGTATTGTTAGTATGTAATTGTATTTTGTAAATTAGAGTTTGTAATTCATTGCCATTATTTTATTTTATTCACGCCTGCATTCAATTTTATTTATTTTGCAATAAATTAAGTATTTAAAGAATTACACTTGTTCATAAACAATTTATTTTTTCCTGCTAACCTCACGGCAACAGGGAATATGAAAGATATATTTGCAACCATTATACCATTTGATTGTAATTTGTTTTTATATCATTACAACTTGAGGCGGCCAGTGAAATTTTTAAGTAGGGGTGCTATTTAGTATATGAGTATGAAATTGTATTGACAAAAAAAAAATATACAAAATATGATTCGTTATTATTATGTTAGTTGAACACAATATAATTTTAACTTGTCATTTGTTACCAGGAATATCGACAATAATAATAATTCCGTATCCCATTTAAATATTTAAAATAAATAAATATATCATCACGCCTTTTACCCAATACTGGGTGTGGCACTCTGTCGAAGCAGATCTCAAGAAGTGATATATTTATGCGCGTGAAATTCAGTTACCAGCCACCAAATAACGACAACCAGAGATGTTAGTGGTGGGGGAATCCGCAGGGGTAATTTTAATGTGGTGAAAATGTTTGTCGGCTGTGGGAAACAAACCAGGGTCCTCAGGATGCACAGATCGACTTGATATAATTGCACCACCTACTTATCAGCTCCAAAATGTTTATTGAAATCTATGTCTACGCCTTCTGATTTGACAATTTTTTTTAACAATCGTATAAAAATTAGCTACAAAAATCTATTGGTTGCAGCGCGGCAATCGACGTTTTTGGGTCCTTCGCACTGAAATCGTCCTTAAAGATTGTCGATACTGCATGAATGATTCGAAAATCTAAATTCAATAGGATTTGAAAAAGCACGTTCACAAAACATTGATATGAAAGAATCCAGAAATATAAATCGAAAAAATTTCAAGAGGAAGATTTATGCATATAATATTGTTTTATAGAAACGATGAAATTTCCCTAACAGGTTTTGTTTCGATTCGCATTATAGAAAAAAAGTTCTAGTTTAGGTCCGTTTCAGACATCTATTTTTTTTTAACATTTTTGTAACCAGTTCTTTGTGAACTTGTTTGAACCGGTCTTGTAGAAAACTGAAAATTTATAGGTTCAAAATATCAGCCCAATTTCTATTAAATTTAAAATCGATTAACTTTTCTCTTAAGCACTGAAGTAACCATTATTTAAACCGGTAACCGCTAATTTGCTTTTCGGTTCAGTTCCAGTTCAGGTTCGTTCTAAATTGAGTTATGATTTGGGTTCGGTTTGACTGCCTGATTATTATTATTGTTTTATGTGAATTAAAACAGAAATCGTACTTATTTTCACTTTTGGTATCAATTCTTAGGATCCACAGGCCGACTCGGTACCACTGAGCCACCTCCCCCTTTATATATAGGCTTAAATAAATAACGTAACTTAGGCACGACATCAAGCAGTGCCGGTAATTACTATACTAGACGAATATCGGCGAATCTGGTCGAAGCTAACCGAATATGGTAGAAAATAAGGATATTGTCTTAGTTCAATGCCCCATTTCCAAATTTATCGAAAGTTATTAAAGCCGTTATGACAATATCTCATTCGTCCGCTGCTGCTGAGAGGTTGTTTTTTTCAGTTTACATTAATAAAAATTAAGCAGAGAAACCGATTAGAAATAGACACTTGTGAAGCAATTATGTATGAACGCAAAGTCGATTTAGCGAACAAGTCGTATTTCAAATTTCAGCCACTTCAAAGGTTTCTGAAGATTTAATTTAATTTTAAATACTCTGTCAAAGTAAAGTTCCGACTATTTTATATTTTATAAATTCTATAAAGTCTTCATTTGTTTAGAAATGAACAACATATACGAAGGTATATTGATAAGTTCTTAGCCTGATATAGTAAGCGTTACTGAGTTTCAAAACAAATTTTTATTTGTTTAATGTCATCATAATTAACTTAGCATAACGCTAATAAAGTAGTTTTAAGTATTAAAAAAAAAAAATTTTTTTTTTGTCATAGATCATTCCTCCACATTACTTGTAACTGCTTCATTTAGCTTGTTTCCATTCCTTTGATTGTTCTTTTATTTCTGGAACTTAGTAATGGATTTATATTTCGTCCATAGTTACAATACGATCTAATATATTCGAAGAATCCCCTTTAGAACGGTGGCAAAGTGACTTAGAAGTTGACATTCTGAGTCGTTTTTGATCAGCATTTGGAGATCCATTACGCAAATAATCTTCACATACTCAAATTATGATGAACGATGTAAAACATACATTCGTACGTCTCTGCTACATATTTAAGTCCGTTTCGTCGATCCTCCAAAATTATGTCATGTATGAGTTTAACAACCCAATTTTTATGGTGGCATATGAAGGGCAATGATCCTTAAATGTATCCAACAAATTTGTGTAAATTTTCTTGCCGTTTTATACAACACCAATGTAAAATAGTGCAGAACTTTAAAATTATCTAATGCGATCCTCGCAATTCTACTCCACTTTATGAAAGTTATATACTACTACGTTGCGAGTGAGCGTGGCAATACTGTTAATTTTGTAATTTAAAGCGTGTAATTGTTTATTTACGATGTTCAAACGTAATGTATATATAAAATGGTATATTGTTTTTATATAATACTTGAAAATATTGTAATTAATTTTAAGCATAAAAAATACATTTTTAATTTTCCCGAGGATGGTTCAGTGCTGTAATTAGCTTCACGCAAGCCGCTATGATACATGGAAGATATATATATATATATATAATTTACACCAATCGATTGTATTTTTATGTGTATTATTATAACTTAATAATTATGTTAATATTTAAACAATTTTTCGATTCGATGTGTATTTCCCGACATATTAGACTGTTTCCATGCTTTTCTTCCGGAATCAGGATAAAACTTATTTTACTGATTAGAGTTCCATCTGTCGCAAATCAAAAAAAAAGTTTGAGACAAACTCTACTTATTTTGAGCCGTACAATCTGAATCTACAATAAAAATTAAAATTAAAATCTAAGATTTCAAAGTTTCCCCTGCCCCACCCCCAGGAGGCGAGGGTGGGGCGCCATGTTTGGTGTCACCAGATAGATTTTTGAAAAATGTTAAACACGTGCTTTTTGTTTGTTTTTCGATTCGATTCGATGTGTATTTCTCAAGATATTTGACCGTCCCTTAACTTTTTGTACATTCTGTATAATATATATATATATATATATATGAAAACGGAAAAACTTTCATTATTTCGAAATAAACAAGTTTCAGGCATGTAAAATTGCTAGCGAAGTTTTCCAACTTTCAAAGTTACCTTCGGTTAGCGGTTCACGAACGTTTGTGAATATATATATATATATATATATATATATATATATATATATATATATATATATATATATATATATATATATATATATATATATATATATATATATATATATATATAATTTACACCAATCGATTGTATTTTATGTGTATTATTATAACTTAATAATTATATGTAGCTACAATTAGAATCGAAGTTTAGGGGATACTGGGTATGAATAAAAGACAACGAACAAAAGAAGATAAAGAAGAACAAGATTACAGCACAATATTTAATAAAAGTAAGAGGATCTTGCGATCACCAGAACAAAGAAAAAAACAGGAAGAATTAGAAAGAAATCAAGAAACTAGTGACACTACAGAAGAGGACAACTTAGCTTGTGAAAATATGGATGAACTAAAGAAGATGATGCAAATAATGATGGCGAAAATGGAAAATAACATGGAAGAAATAAAACAGGAAATAAGAGAAGTGAAAGACAAAATGGCAAAGAAAGAAGAAGCATGGGAAAAGGAAAAAAAAGGATTAATAGACAGATTAGAGAAGATTGAAAGAAAAGTGGAGTGGAAGGAAAAAGAAAAGAAAAAAAACAACATAGTCATAAAAGGGCTTAAGTGCAATGATCCGGAAAAGGAAATAAAAAAGCTGTTCGAAGAACAACTACGAGTAGAAGCGGACACTAGCAAGGTATACCTCATTAACAAGGGATCAAGAAATGAAATGATAAAAGTAGAGCTGCCAAATTGGGAGCAAAAGCAGAAGCTAATGGCATCCAAAAGCAAATTAAAAGATACAAAAATATACATAGATAACGACTTAACGTGGGAAGAAAGAAGAATACAGAAAGAATTAAGAAGCATTGGACGAGTAGAAAAAGGGAAAGGGAAAATGGTCAAAATAGGATACCAAAAAATAACAATCGGCAATGAAATATACATCTGGAATGAACAAGAAAATGGGGTGATATTAAGAAAAAGAGAAGATGCGCAAATGGAGTCAAAAAACTATTAATGAGTAAGAGGACAAAGACAGTTAGAGTGGAAACGGACAAGCAAAGGAAAAGGACAAAGCAACTGGGAACATGGAATATAAGAGGTCTGAACGGAAAGGAAACAGAACTAGTAGATGAATTCGAAAAAGCAAAACTAGACATATTGGCAATAACGGAAACAAAAAAGAAAGGGAAAGGAATAGTAAAACTTAAGAATAATCATATAATGATATACAGCGGAGTAGAAAATAACGAAAGAGCAAGAGCAGGAGTAGGCTGTATTATAAATAAGCAAATGGAACAAGCAATAAAAGAATGGAAATGTGTAGATGAGAGAATACTAATAATTGAGCTAGATGATACGACTAAGTGGATAACAAACATAATGATAATATATGGAATGAGTGAGGACGAAACCAAAGCAAACAAAGACGAATTCTGGGATAAAATACAAGTAGAATATGAAAAACTAAAAGAACCAATTTACATAATGGGGGATTTCAACGCAAGGGTAGGGAACAAAAACAAGGGGATAGAAGAAACGATGGGAAAACATGGAGAAAGGACTAGAAATAACAATGGGAATAGATTAATAGACTTCTGTATTGTAAATGAGCTGAAAATTTTGAATACCTATTTCGAACATAAAGAAATACACAAGTATACCCGTGAAGAGAAGAGTAGGAACGAGAAATCACTGATAGATTACTTTTTATCAAACCAAAGAAACGAAGTAAAAGACGTAAAGGTTAAAAGAGGCAGCGAAATTGGAAGTGATCACTACCTAGTAACAGCAAAAATAAAAACAAGGAGACAAGAAGAGGTACAGATAAAAAACACCAACAAGAAAGAGATAAAGAAAGAAAAATTTAGAATAAACACACTGAAAAATGAAAAGGTAAGAGAGGAATATAGAAACAGAATAAAGGAACTAATAACCAACGTACCAAAACCTAACATTGACAATATAGAAGAGATATGGAGCACATTCAAACACATAATAACAGAAGCGACAAAACATGCCTGCGGAACAACAAGAGAGACACATAACAGGAAACAAACCCACTGGTGGAACGCAGGAGTAAAAGCGGCAGTGGAAAAGAAGAAAAAAATATGGAAGAAATACCTGAATACAAAGAACGAAGAGGACTACGCAGAATACAAAGGACAAAGAAAATTTGTAAAAGAGATAATTAAAAAGTCAAAGGCCAGGGCATGGGAAGACTTCGGGAATACACTAGAAGAAAATTTTAAGGAAAATCAAAAACTATTCTACAGAACACTCAAAAACCTCAAAAAAGAAAGACAAACAATACTGAAACAATTACTAGACAAGCATGGAAGAATATTAAAAAATGACGATGAAATAATAAAAAGATGGAAAGAGCATTTTGAAGAACTGTTAGAAGAAAATCAGACTACTAAAGGAAACGTCAGGAAAGAAGAATCGAGACGAGGAGAAGCAGAAGTTAAAATACAGGCGGAAACAGAAAAGATCACAATAGAAGAAGTACAATACGTCCTTAGAAGACTACGAAATGGCAAGGCACCAGGTCACGATAACATGAAAGCAGAACAGTTGAAATACATGGGTGAAGAAGGAGAACAAATTTTACTAGAGATGATGAATAGAATATGGGAAGAAGGAAGAATACCGTGCGACTGGGAAAAAGCAGTGATATTCCCTATACACAAAAAGGGAGACAATAGAAACTGTAATAACTACAGGGGAATATCACTGCTATGCACAACAGCCAAAGTATATGAGGCAATATTGGAAAATAAATTAAGAAAAGTAACAGAAATGAATATGGAGAGGGCTCAAAGCGGGTTCATGAAGGGACACTCGACACAAGACCACATTTTCACAATAAGAAAGCTGACAGAAAACACACTGAATCAAGACGGAAAACTATTCATTGCTTTCATAGATTTAGAAAAGGCATTTGACCGAGTACCAAGGGAAGAGATGTGGAAGATATTAAAAAAGAGCAAAGTTAATGAGCAACTTGTAAAAGCTATAAAAAGCGTATACAAAAAAACATCTAATTATATAAGAACAGGAAATTTAATATCGGAAGAATTTGAAACAACACAAGGGCTTCGACAAGGAGGGGCTCTAAGCCCGTTGCTATTCGTCATATATCTAGATAATATTATGAAGAAAATAAAGGATAAAACCAAAAAAGTGGAAGTAGGATACCAAAAGTTAAAAAGAACCACTATATCAGAATGTGCATTTGCAGACGATTTGGCAGTATTAGGGAAGAGTGAAGCAGATGTACAATATAACATAAACATATGGAAGGAGGAGCTAGATAAGCATAACATGAATATAAATATAGAAAAGACCAAAATTATGGTGATATCAAAAGAAGACATAACAACTAAAATAACAATAAACAGAAAAGAAATAGAACAAGTTGAATCATTTACGTACTTGGGCACAACTTTGAACAACAAGGGAAAACTGGATAATGAAATCAATAAAAGAATACAAGCAGCAAACAGGACCTACTTTGCAATAAACAAGATAATATTAAACAACAAACAAATATCAAAAAAAACAAAAATGACACTATATAAGACGATTTACAGACCGACGCTTATATATGGAAGCGAAACATGGATCATGAACCAGAGGACTAAAAGTAAAATTCAAGCGGCAGAAATGAGATATCTGAGGAGAGTAGAAGGCGTCACAAGACTGGATAGAGTCAAAAACGAACAAATAAGATCAACGCTGCAAACAGAAAGCATCCATAACACGATAGACAAGAAGCAGTTAGCTTGGTACGGACACCTTATAAGGATGCCAGAGGCTAGACAAACAAAATCAATCTGGAAGGCAAGACCAACAAAGAAAAGGAAAAGAGGAAGGCCACAGAAAACTTGGGAAACATATGTAGAAGAAATACTAGAAAGAAATAATATAAAAACAACAGAAGCGAAGAAAATAGCGGAGAAGAGGAGGGAATGGAAACAACTAATCGAAAAAATAAAATAGAAACTGATTTAGAAGAAATCCTCGACACTCGAAAGGGTAGAAGAGGAAATGATTATACATACATACAATAATTATATTAATATTTAAACGATTACACCTGCATATAAACAGTTTAAGTTTTTCTGATAATTTTATGACAGTATTTCATGATTATTTCATTTACATTCTATTTACTAATAAAATAATAAGATTTGGAGCAATCAGTTCAAAGTAACAGCCGAATATTGCATACTATACTCTATTTCACCATACAAAATAGTGTTGACTAAAATAAAACGATGGTATCTCTTCGAGACGTGCGACAAGTACAATCTATAAAAAAGTAAGTGTTAATTTAGTTATGCTAAATAAAAAGAAATATGGTTCAGGCACAACAAATAGAGTCGTTATGTTTAATTTCGGGTTGCGAATTAGTCTACATATTTTGGAGTAATTGATGTAAAATTTTATTTTAAAGAGTTAAAAATTAACTTCAATTGTATTGTTTGTTCTGATAATTTAAAATTAAAAGTAGACATTATTTTGGGTCGCGATTTTTAAAATTTTTGTAAATCAAGTATAAATTATTGCACAGAGGAAGTTGTGTTAAGTAATACAAGCATCAGAATGATGGCGGACAGCGTAGCGAAGGAAATGCTGACAGCGAGTTTGGAAACACGAGAAAACTGTAACGCAGTGAGGCCGCGTGACGTAGGTGACGTAGGTCAGGGAGATAACACAGAACACAAGCAGGCTGATAGCAAGTTATCAAACATGGAGCTAAAGCAACAAAGATCAGTGGATTGGTTAGACTGAAGAGTACAGGAAGGATTTTACCAAATTGTGAATTTATGTATACAGCCGTTCAGGACGTCATGAACCCTGGACACGATATCTTGGTAGAGCCTGAAGAAGTAAAAATACACGAGTAATGGTAGCAAGAGTACTCATAAAAGCAGAAAGGAGATTCCCGTGAAGTTGATCAACATTACCAAAAAAAAAAATAATTGTAAGTAAAAATACAATCTTAGGAAAAGCGGAAATATATTACAAGGAACCGGAAGGACTAAGAGAAATAAATGCAGTTCAGAAAGAACTGGGCAAAAGAAGAATGGAAGAGGAATTGTAGTTAAATTATCTGTCTCACGGGGTGAAACAGCAATTGTTGATACTGCTAAGAGAATACAAGGATGTGTTTCTCAGCGAGGATATCAAATTGGGGTGCACATACAAGATAAAACACAGAATAATTATAGGGGATGTTCAACCAATAGCGAAAGCACCGTATATGGTGCCGTTCAGTCAAAACGAGCTCTTAGCGAAAGAAATCAAGAAAATGTCTGATTCGGGGGTGATACAGCCATCTGATACGCTGTGGTCAGTGCCAGTTGTCATGGTACCCAAGAAATCAGAAAACGAAGAAAAGAAAATCAGAGTTTGTTTACATTTTCGAGGCTTAAATTCAGTAATAAAAAGGGACTATTTCCCTGTTGCTAATATGCAAGAAACTTTGGATCAGTTAGGGGATGCAAATCTGTTCACAACAGTAGATTTAGCGTCAGGATATTATCAAGTTCAATTGGAGGAACAGGACAAAGGGAAAACAGCATTTACGACAGATGGAGAACATTACCAGTTCACTAAAATGGCATTTGTTCTAGCGAATGCACCTAGCACATTCCAGAGGCCGATGAATAGTATGTTAGCAGGATTGCGGGGTGAGAAATGTCTTGTATATTGATGATGTTATTATTGTTAATGACTTGATAGAAATTCCTTTAAAAAATCAGATAGAAAATATAAATAATGTGAATGATAATGAAGATGAGGATAATGACAACGGAAAAGAAATAAGAAATACATTAGCCACAATATTATGGAATTATTATTATTATTATTAATTATTATTAATTAAAATAATTTAAATATTCTAGGAATCTAATTTTAATATACTGTAACGAATATAAAGCTAATCAGACGAGAACGATCTAGAATCTTCTCGCGAACCAAGAGCGTTGCAGCGAGACATCCCAGATGCATAGAGCGATCTCGCATATCTGAGCGTGCGGTTTTAGAGGGGGGATTCTGGGACTTTCTGGAAAGATTAAGAAGTCGGACGGGAATATAAAAGTGGGAGCAGACGGCTCGAGTTAGTTGACAGTTCACTTCGGACGCGGTCTCATAAATATCGTAATATAAATAATAGTTCTAATGAACGTAGTATAAATAATAGACCCTGTACATTCATAATTAGTGTTTAAGTTTTGTTCTAGTGATAATTAGTTTTAAATATGTTTCTTTTATTTTTCATTCATTAAATAAATACTTTTATTTTCATTTAACATAAATAGTAGTGAGTTATTTTTGTGCTTAAAACCTACACACTTTCAGAAAGACGAAAAACGTAACAATTGGTGTCAGGTGTGGGGTTATTAAATAGTGAAGTGTATAGTAAAAATAAATAATATGGCGTCTTTCAGCTTAAAACCAAGAGAGAGTTGGAGGAGCAAGATTTGGATACATCAGGATTAAAATCAACGTTACAAAAGCATCTACGAGAGGCCTTAATGGCGACAAACCAGGGCCCTGAGAAATATGTTTATGAAATTAGTTCAAGTGATAATTGTAAAATGTTGGAGAAATTAGAAGAAAACTCTAAAACTTGCAACAGCAGTTAGAAGAAAGTTCTAGAATTTTAAAAGAAGAATTAACAGAAAATTCTAGAACTCTAAAAAAGAATTAACAGGATCTGTGTAACAACAATTAGAATTCCAGATAATCTGAGGAACGTCCTAGAATTCTAAAAGAAGAATTGACAAAAAAATTTAAAACTTTGCAACAAAAGTTAGAAGAGTATTCTAGAAAATCAGAGGAAAGTTCTAGAATTTTAAAAGACAATTTGGCAGAAAATTCTAGAGCTCTTGAACAGAAGTTGGCAGATAATTATAGAAAATCAGAAGAAAGTTCCAGAATTTTAAAAGAAGAATTGGCAGAAAATTTTTGAAAATAAGAAGAAGTTCCAGAATTTTAAAAGAAGAATTGGCAGAAAAGTCTAAAATTTTGAAATAAAAATTATAAGAGACTTTAAACGAATATTTGAAAAAAATATAACAGGTAGAAAATAAATTCCTCAGTGCGGCTTCAACATAGAATTTGTATCCTGGCGTCGCTAAAACATAAGCAGCGAGTAAAAAAAAACTAGCAAAAGATGAGACTACATCAATCGCATAAAACACCGGAATTTGATGGAAAAACATCGTGGCCAAATTATTTATAACAATTTGAAGCGGCTGCAAAAGCTAACGGTTGGTCACCCAGAGAGAAGATAATTTCGTTGACAGTAGCGTTGCATGTAAATGCCGTCGATATATTGCAGATACTAAAGCAAGAAGAGCAAGAAGACTACGACCAGCTGGTTATGTAGTTAGATATGCGATATGGAAATGTGCACCTAGAACAAGTGTATCAAACACAATTAACGAACCGATATCAGAGGTTGAATGAGAACCTCAAAGAATTTGAAGCTGACGTTGTTCGCTTGGTTCACCTCGCACATCCTACAGCTACGAACCACTTATTAGAATGCTTATCTTTCCAAACATTTATTTATATAATTGGAATTTATTTATATAATTGGAATTCAGCAAGACTAAGATTGGCTCGACCAAAAACATTAGCCGATGCACTGTCTCTTGCTTTAAACAAGAAGCTGCAAAACTAGCTACGCGTAGCCAATCTAGAGTGCGATCAATAACTAGCGACATGAAGAATGAAGACAATGAAGATATAGAAGATAAGTTACGACTAATCGCTACAGAAATACTTGGAGGCAAGAAGAGAATACGTTGCTGGAACTGCGGTGAATTAGGACACCCGCAAAAACTTTGCGGGAAGCCGCTTAAAAAAAACAGATGCAGAGTCGGAAAACTAAGTCGGATTAATGCGAGGGGGTAGTCGTCGACCCGTATTCTGGTAGCTCCACATTCCATCGAATATGTCGCCTCTCTTCATCATTAAGTCAACAGCATTTTCGTGGATGGTCTTATTGACGGAAGGCCACTCAAAATGTTGCTGGATACGGGTGCGACGAAAACAATAATAAGATCCGACTTAACAAAGAAGTTTGCACCGACACAACTATATCCGACTAAGTGGCGATTACGTACAGGAACTGGAGAACTAGCTACATCATCAGGAGAATTAGATGTAACCATCAACATCGGGAACACCTCCCTCAAACATCGTGTGTTGGTAGACGAAATCAAAGAAGACTTCGTTCTTGGAATGGACGTTATGGAAAAATATGGTTTTAAACGGCGTAATAGTGGTAAATAATGAAGACCTCGTACTACATCCACAAGAGGACGGAGTTTCACGTGCTTTAATAACCGAAGATGTAGTACTTCCGGAGCGAAGTGAGACAATTGTGGAAGCACAACTTAAAGGAAAATTTTATGCAGAAAATGTTACCATGTTGGAAGCCGAAATCGAAGATGACTTCTTTCTTGGAATGGACGTTATGGAGAAATATGGTTTTAAACTAAAACTCAGGCACGGCGTTATAGTGGTAAAGGATGAAGAACTCGTACTATATCCACGAGAGGGCGAAGTTGCACGTGCTTTGGGAACCGAAGATGTAATACTTCCGGAGCGAAGTGAGACAATTGTGAAAGCAAAGCTTGACAGCAAGTTTTGTGTAGGAAATGTTACCATGTTGGAACCCAGAAATAATGATAAAGAAACTGGTCGTAGTATGATGCTTGGCAAATCACTGGTAAGGCCAACAAGATAATACCAGTTCGAATAATGAACATAAATTATTATCCGGTTACAATTAAACAAGGTACTATAGTAGGGGAATGTTCATCCTTATCTTCGATTATTAAAACAATGGTAGCTCAGGAAATCCCAACTATCAAGATTCCGGATACTTTATTCTGTCAAATATCAACATCTTGCTACGGATTGACATCTGACGAGAAAATCAAAACGAAGAATTTAATAAGAAAGTATCAAGATATCTTTGAATATGACAAGAAATCCAAGGGCAGAACGAACGTTGTCCAGCATAAAATCTACACTGGAGATGCAAGACCCATCCATCAAGGAGCAAGACGAGTACCATTAGCAAAACGTGAAGAAGCTGAAAGGATAATTCAAGAAATGAAGGCAGAAGGCGTGATTGAACCTTTAAGGAGTCCATGGGCTTCTCCAGTGGTATTAGTAAAGAAAAGGATGGATCCACCATTCTGTGTAGATTACCGTCAACTTAACAACGTGACGAAAAAGGCTATTTATCCACTTTCCCGAATAGACGATACACTGAACACGTTAGGTGGGTCAAAAAAAACAAATATATATATATATATATATATATATATATATATATATATATATATATATATATATTGTGTGGTGGTGTGGTGGTGTAAGTTTTGTTCTGAGATTGATAGTATAAAACCAAGAAAGTTAATGTAAAAATATAAGAAAATTGATATCATCGCGTAATAAGATATGTAGAACCACAATACAATCAAATTTACACAATTTGCGCGTCACGGGACAACAGTCGAAATAAGTAAACTGTTGTTGGTTACTGCAGCGTGGACATCTTTCCTCCTACTACAGCAGCAACCAGCACAACTGTTAAACAAAGTACGAAACATACTAAAAAGAATATTGGCACTACAATCAAGATAACCCAACTCGCAAGAGCATCAGTGGTGAAGGGCTCGAAGGTATTAAATACCAAGATTCCTTGGAAATCTAAGCAAGACTTACTCTGTCAACGAAGAAATTAAAAGGAAAATAACAAACGAATTAACGAGCCAAGAAGAGGAGACAGCAATTTTCAAGAAAAGTAAACTCGTCCTCAGATCTCCAGAGAAATCACAAATAAAAGCTAGTGAGAACTGCAAAGAATCAACAAGTGAATGCAAAATGAACAAAGATGATCTAGCGGCACTTATAGCCAGATCTAACAAGGAATTAAAAAAGGTGTTGAAGGAAAGTAATGAGGAACAAAAAGCCGAAATCCACAAGAATAATGAAGCTATTAACACTATAAAATGTGAGTTCGAGAAAACAGAAGCAAAGTGGGCGGAAGAGAAAGAAATACTAGAACAAAGGCTAAGTAAACTCGAAGATAAACTGGAAACACAAGCGAAGAATCAACGTAGGAATAATATTATTAAGGGATGGCATGCAAGCACAAAAGACCCAACAACAGAAATCAAGAACCTACTAATTAAAGAAGTAGGAGTAGATACTGATATTAGAACTGCAAAGAAAATATTTGATAAGAACAACATACAAATATACACAGTAGAGCTACACAATTTCCAGTATATTAAAGAACTCATAAAAAATAAAGCACTATATATTGAATCTGATTTAACTGCAAAAGAGATAGGATATGGGAAATTGCTAATAAACGATGAACCATATAGATGGCAGAATGTCACCAGTTCACTGGAACTTGATACTGAACCGACGAAAACGTCAGAGTCAAAAAACGGATAACGAGAGGGCCGAAGCAGGCCCTCTCTGTTATAATGAACCCAGCGCAGACCATGGCTAACAGTAAAGTAAACAATAAACCAACTATAGAAATAATAAAAATTGGAACGTGGAACATCGAAAGTTTAAATGGTAAAGAATGAGAATTAACGCAAGAAAAGGAAAAATAGGTACTGAATTTCTATGCATTTCAGAAACTAAAAGGAACGACAGAGGCGTAGTAAAAATAAATGAACAGTATACTTTAGTATATTCTCGAAGCAGGCCCTTTCTGTTATAACGAACCCAGCGCAGACCATGGATAACAGTAAAGTAAACAATAAACCAACTATAGAAATAATAAAAATTGGAACGTGGAACATCCAAAGTTTAAATGGTAAAGAATGAGAATTAACGCAAGAAATGGAAAAATAGGTATTGAATTTCTATGCATTTCAGAAACTAAAAGGAAAGACAGAGGCGTAGTAAAAATAAATGAACAGTATAGGTACTTTAGTATATTCTGGAATAAATCAGGAATTGCACGCACAAGCTGGAATAGGATTTATTATCCACTCTAAAAAAATATCGTTGTTACGTGACTGGAACTGTATAAACGAAAGTTTATTAGTAATTAAATTAGAATTCGCAGGTGACTGGGTATGGAATATGATTATAGTGTATGGTCCCAACGATACCAAAGAAATAAAAGATGAATACATAGAAAACCTAAAACAACAAATAGACATTGCAAATGATTATATAATGACAGCAGGTGATATGAATGGCCGAGTGGGAAATAGTACTGAAAATACCTTTGGTTGTATGGGTAAATATGGAGAAGAAATTAAAAATAACAATGGCGAGCGGATTATAAACCTATGTATAGCAAACGATTTAATTATATAAAATACAATGTTCCAGCACAAGGAAGCACACAAGTTCACACGAGAATGTAAAAGCAGGAATGAAAGGTCAATAATTGATTATTTCTTAATAAATAGAAATATCTGGAAAAACACTACGGACGTCCGAGTGCGAAGAAGTGCTGAAATTAGCAGTGACCATTACCAACTAGTATTTACTGCAAAAGTAACGACAGCCCCTCGTAGCCAAGATTTAGTAAGCAAGGCAGAAAACAAGATAAAATACCATAAGCTAAGAGGCTGCATCGAAACAGAAAAGAATTTAGAGTCAGTCATAGAGGCTCAGAATTTACCTACCAAGTGGACAAACTTTAAAGATAATATACTACAATCAGCGGCAAAAGTGTGCGGAAAGTCACATACAGGTCAACAATCGAAGAGAACGGCATGGTGGACACCAGTGGTCCAAAACCAAGTGCAGTTAAAAAAAGAGGCTTGGAAATAATATTTAAGTAGCAGAGCAAGTGAAACTTATGAAATATACAAACAAGAAAGGCAAGTAACTAAACAAATCATAAGGGAAGGGAAAGCACAATCATGGATCAGATTCCCTAAAAAATTGCAGAAGAAAATAAAAAAGCTATTCTCCAGAGTGCTTAAAAATATGAGAACAGAGAAACCACCGGTACTAAAATTCCTTCATGATAAGTCAAAAAATCTCCTAACAGATAACGTATCAATAATGAACAGATGGGCCGAATATTTCAGCGAGATACTAGGACGCACAGTAGCTAAAAGCAATATAGACATAGTACAAAAGAACCAAAGTGCTTGACACGACAATACTGGTAGGAACGTCGCGCAAGCTGAACAAACCATGGACAGGACCGTACTTCATAATTGGAATAAAAGGTCCCGTTAACTATAAAATTAAAGATGTTGAAGCGAAAATTTTAAAAGTGCATTTTAATCATTTAAAACCTTTACTTTAGATACAGAGAACACCAGCAAAGCGAAGACAGAAGCAATGACCAAGAAGTCGACGGAGGAACCGAAAACAGAATCAAATTTAAATTTTTAGCGCCGCACCATCTGATGCTTCAGGAATTAAATATGGGCCAGGATCCACCACCGATTTTACATCATACTCCCACAACGCCTTACCATACACGCAGCAAGGGTCCAGCACCAGAGCTCGCGTGGGTACAAACACCAGGACGACAGATTTTTTTTATACGTTTCAGATGCAGACAGTCCAGAGCATACTAACAGCATACAGTCGGATTAGCGCATCTTATGCAAATGAGTGTCGCCTAATGCATCGTACCAAAATGTACAGAGGCTAGGGGAATGGTGTAATAAACAAACTGTTATGTTATCACTGGCACTAACTGAAAATTATAAACACTTTAGAGGTTGCGTAGTATGTAAATAGATTAATTTAAAAAGTAAATTAGGGCGAGTCATGGGCGAAGTCATTCACATCATGCAATGCACACCGAGGGTAGTAAAGATACGAAGGATAGAAGAATGCTACAACGAGCTACCAGTTCTTGCGGATGAAAAAGAATTGTTCTTCACACCAATGACGCATATTCTCCAATACAAAGCCGAGCAGATAGATTGCAGCCACCTGGCGTCGGCCCTGTACTACATGGACAATAAATGGTCCGCATCTACTGCAAGGTGTCGAGTCGGAAGTATTGGAGGTACAGCGAGAACCAAATTTAAAGTTCAAACCACTGTACGATATTGGAAATGCCGGTATCTACTCAAATAAAGAGATCAAGTCGGCCCAAGATGTGTTGATCTTTGGAGTAGAGCGGCAAGGCATAGCCAACATAATAACCAGGAGGGCAGCAGGACGGGACACTGCAGACTAGCAGCGGAATCGCGCCGTATAGAATTATTTAATAGAATTCAAGCGATAATTTTCAAATCGTCAAATTAGCATTCCATTCTAAATAATTTTATAGTAGTGCCACACCCAGTAATGGGTAGAAGGCTTGATGATATATTTATTTATTTATTTTTTAAATGCAGTTTACATCATTTGTGCACTATCTGATACAAAAAGCACCGATTCTTCTTCTTCCTCATTCGGCTCCACAGAGTTTCCAGTACTCCTTGGCCTGATCAAGCATCTTTTTCCACTTCTTCCTGTCGCCCGCGAAGTTGATTTCTGTTGTCTTCATATCTTCTATAACGTTGTCCCTTCATCTTGTTTTTGGTCTTCCTCTAGGTCTTGAGGTGTATGGCTTTCGGTTATACAGTCGGTACACCTGTCTATTTTCACCCATTCTTTGTATGTGTCCGTACCACCTGAGACGTTGAAGTTTAATAAAGGATGATATTGGTACGTCATCATACAAGTTGTAAAGTTCATAGTTCCATTTTATGCGCCAAGCTCCATCTTCGCAAGTGGCTCCGTATATCTTCCGTAATATTTTCCTTTCGAAAATATCCAGTTTCTTGCGATTCGTTTTGTTCATAACCCAGGTCTCTCCCCCATACGTCACTACCGGTCGAATTAACGTCTTGTAAATGCGTATTTTGCTGGTTCTTGATATCAACTTATGCAACTCATTACATTGCTCAGAGCATAATAGGATTTTAGACCGGCTGAGATCCTATATGTAATTTCCATGCTTTCATCATTTTTGTTATTAATTAGAGCTCCTAGGTAGATGAAAGACTGGACAATTTCAAGTTCCTTATTATTTACCTTAATTGTTCCCTCTATTGCCCTATCTTTTGAGACTATCATTATTTTTGTTTTTTTTTAGATTTATTTCCAAGCCAACTTTTGCCGCGCTTCCCTCTAGAGCTATGAACGCTACTTCCAGATCCTTCCTTGTTCGTCCTACGATGTCAATGTCATCCGCATAACCTAGTACTTCTACCGATTTATTAGTGAATATGGTTCCTGGTTTTAGGTCTATTTGGGAATCTTTTATAACTTTTTGAAGGACAATGTTAAAAAGAAGAGGTGCTAGGGTATCACCTTGTCGTAGTCCGAGCTCAATTTGAAACTCATTAGAGAGTGTGTTGTTTGCCTTGACTCTGCCTGATGTTACCTTCATAGTGAGTTTTGTCATATGGATTAATTTCCTTGGTATGTTTAGTTCTACCATTGATGCATATACTGCATGTCTATCAATGCTATCATATGCCGTCTTAAAGTCAATGAACATATGCCATATAGTTAGTCCATATTCTATTGCTTTCTCGTTTAAAAAGCACCGATTAATTTATATTATATTAGGGAAAATCATAATTTTTATTTGACAGATGACAGCGATTCTATTGTTCAAACTAGAATTCTATATGGCGAGATCCGGGAGCAGGGTCTGACAATCTCGACCTATTTTCCAAGGGTAACTTCAGAAACTTGGCGAAATCTACTACGAAGTAAATGTGGGGCTGATATGTATGTTTATGTCAGGCTTTATTGGGGTTTACGCAATTATCAAAATTTTTAAATACATTTTGGATGTATTGGTTAATGGTTTTAATTTATACAATACAATGGGATGCACATTTAGTATGACTGCTTGTCTCTGGAACGCGTTAACACATCTCGTTCTGTATAATCACCACCGCAGAACACGTCAACGTAACCAGGAACAAGAACAAGAGTTAGAAACAATTGCGATAAATCACGATGAAGATATGGGAAATCCTGGGGCTGTAACACCTAGTGCGGCCCCTAGAGAACCAGGACAAATGAAAATAAGCAAACAGTCACGGAACCACAGCAAGCAGTGGCGGCGCTAACGGGGGATCTCGGGGGGCGCCCGCCCCTCTAAAATTTTCAGTAGCCCCCTGGTTGCCCCGCCCCCCCGACTTTTAGTGTCAATCTAAAAAAGACAGAAACACTGAAAGAAACACAAAAAGAACATTGTTATACAGCATAATTTTTTTTTGCATCAATGCACTTGTATCTAAAAATCTCTATCTGCATTTAACCATGATTATTATTGGTGTTATAATAAACGCGCTGCCGAACTTGTCCAACTTGTCAAATTAATTGTGCGATTCCGATAGCGACGCAGTGCACTTGTAATTACTTGTTAAGATCGTTCTATACTTTACTTACTCGTCCACGTGCATAGTTTAGCAAGTCTAAACATGTTTTATAAATTTTAGTATTTTTACGAGTGATGAAATCTCAATGCTCATTTGTTATTTTGTGGTCAAAGAGTAAAGTAAAAATAAATATGAAGCGCACAAATAATATTAAAAATTATTTTTATCAGAATCAGATAAAAAAAATTAAAAACTGATACTTTCCTGCCTTCGACCAGTATCGGCAATATAAGCAGTAATTTAGAAAATGTATTAAAAACGAATGAAATGGTGAAATCTTGTAACTTAAGTGCTACTGAAGAAAGTGATCGTGAGTCTAGTTCTTGTGAAAATAAAACTAGTGAGAATGAAATAAGTGATGATAATGAAACTGGCGTACATAGCCCAACAGTGAGACCTGAACCAGAACAAACAATTCTTACTGTTTCTGGACCTAGCGACTTGTCACAGACTCCTGAGGAAGGACCACGTCAGCCGATACTATCGCAGTATCCAAAAGTTAAACAAGGTGAAAGAATTAGAAGCTTTAAATCAACGTGGTTTAAAACATTTACATGGTTGGAATATAGTGTTTTAAAAGACAGTGTTTTTTGTTTATACTGCCGATTTTTCCATGGTGTAATCAAGCAAACATTTTTGTGAATGAAGGGTTTCGCAACTGGAAGAATGCACTTGATTCAAGTAAAGGACTAGTAATACATGATAAATCTGAACATAAAATGTGTGTTATAAAATATTTAAATTATATGAAATTAAAGAAAGAAAACAATCGGCGTGAACTTAGCGAAGCGTCGCTCAGCGACGAAACGGTATGGTCGTACAGTTTAATAAAGTCACAGCCGATTGTTTTTAATGGAAAATATTTAAATAACACAATACTTTGGGGTAAAATAATAGCCAACAGGGTAGTAAATGACACCCATAACCGTCCAGAGTTGTGAAACTCTGACATACTTATTTGCTTAATCGCCTTTGTAACATATAATAAGTTACAACATAAGGGATGAAATTCACCTGTTCTACGGTGTAGCAACAGCATCATACTAGGCTTATTCGGGGAGGGCGTTTACTTTCCCTTTCATAGAGATATTAAGTAGAAATTTAAATTAGCTCTTTAAAAAAATTACGAAAACAAAATTTGCACTCTTGTTATACTAAGGGTTAAAATGCAAGTCTCGTACGGGATACCTGACATCATCATACTAGGGTTATTTAGGGAGGGTGCTTACTTACTATTTTATAAAGAAACAGAAAAGACAATTTAAATTAGCTTTTTTAAAAAATAATTAAATTTAAATTTACCAAGTCCCACTAAGGGTTAAAATGAAAGTCTCCTACGGGGTACCTGACACCAACATCATACTAGGGTTATTTAGAGAGGGTGTTTACTTACTATTTTATAAAGAAATTGAGGAGATAATTTAAATTAGCTTTTTTAAAAATAATGAAATTTAAATTTGCCAAGTTCCACTAGGGGTTAAAATGCAAGTCTCCTACAGGGTACCTGACATCAACATCATACTAGGGTTATTTAGGGAGGGTGTTTACTTACTATTTTATAAAGAAACTGAGGAGATAATTTAAATTAGCTTTTTTAAAAAATAATGAAATTTAAATTTGCCAAATTCCACTAAGGGTTAAATCTCTCTATCTGACATCAACATCATATTCGTATTGTTTAGAGAGGGTGTTTGCTTACTATTTTGTAGAGATATTGAGTAGACAATCTAAATTATGTTGAATTATGAGAACATAATAGTTTTTAGTTGGCTTTGAATAAGTAATTGTAATATACGTCTCATGTTAAATGTAATAAAATATAGTTCCATTTCGTTGATATAAATATCGTTTAATTTATATTGTGTCATATTTATCACTATCAATATCCATTAAATCAGTGTTTTAAAAATATAACTAAATTCGAATTTGCATTGTATACTGAGAGTTGAAATTGAAGACACGTACGGGGTTGCGGGCCACATAATTATATTAGAGTTTTTAAGAGTAATTGTTTACTTATAATTTTGTAAAAATAATGAATAACACAACAAGATTAAAGAAGAGAAATATCAAATAAAACATCATATTAAAGAAGATAAGTGTAGTTAATGGAGTAAGAGAAAGTAATTTTAAAAATTATATTTAATATTATAATACTCTATATTAGTTTCGCACAAACTATTTACGAGCCTTTACTGGAAAAAAGATAAAAAGGGATATTTGAAAAATTTAGGTATTAATTGTTAGTTTTGTAAAGTAAACATAACTCACAGTAAAATACTCCTGAATAATTTTTCATGTATATATCGCAGGTTACATGATACTATTTTAAACATATATAACAAATTTGAATCCTGGTGATTTATGCGTTGAGTTACCGCAGTACGCACAAATATTTTTCATATCATCTGACGATCTTAAAAGAGTTTTTTTTTAAATATATTTTGTATTCCTATGGTGCAATACAATCACTTACAGACTCATAATCAACTATTTTTTCTGTAAATTGAATTACGAAAATACCACAGTTATAGGTATCTATTTGTAATGGATGATTAGAATCACATTCATATTTCTAAGCACTGTGATCGCAGGAAAAATATTCCATAAATTTTTCAAAATACTTTTTTGTTTGACGGATAGTACTTCTCATCGGATTATACAAATTAAATACGTTTTTATCACAATTTACCATACCTTAACACCAATGTTTGTTTAATAGTACAGGCATTAAGACAATTTTATTTAAATCTGTCTTAGATACCTGTGAAGTATTTGTATTTGTCTTACAGAAAATGAAGTCTGTTTCATATGACAAAAGCAAAGTAAATTCTGACGGAGCATTCTTTGTTAATACATGTAACACAATATCCATTAAAAAGTTTGATATTCATATAGCCAGAGTATTGCTATGAGTATTCAAAATATTAAAATCTTCATATGTCAGTTCTTTAATAATACTTTTACATTCGGAATAAATTCCAATAGTATAACGAGCATGAGCTGGCACATGAACATAATATGAAGAATCTTTAATTATACCATTATGATATTTATTAATGGTGATATTATATGGGTTAGATATATCTTTTTTGATTTTTGATAACTGTTACTTCAGGATTTACATATGCAGTTTCCTTTTTCTCTATTTGTGACTCTTGTAAATCAGATTTTTTATCAGTTCTATCCATATACTGTTTTCTAATTTTTTGTAACTGCTGCATGATGTTGATATCAGGTACCCCGTAGGAGACTTACATTTTAACCCTTAGTGGAACTTGGAAAATTTAAATTACATTATTTTTTAAAAAAGCTAATTTAAATTGTCTGCTCAGTTTCTTTATAAAATAGTAAGTAAACACCCTCTCTAAATAACCCTAGTATGATGTTGATGTTAGATACCCCGTTGGAGACTTGCATTTTAACCCTTAGTGGAAGTTGGCAAATTTAAAATTCATTATATTTTAAAAAAGCTAATTTAAATTGTCTCCTCAGTTTCTTTATAAAATAGTAAGTAAAAATCCTCTCTAAATAACCCTAGTATGATGTTGATGTTAGATACCCCGTAGGAGACCTGCATTTTAACCCTTAGTGGAACTTGCCAAATTTTAATTTCATTATATTTTAAAAAAGCTAATTTAAATTGTCTCCTCAGTTTCTTTATAAAATAGTAAGTAAACACCCTCTCTAAATAACCCTAGTATGATGTTGATGTCAGGTACCCTGTAGGAGACCTGCATTTGAACCCTTAGTCGAACTTGGCAAATTTAAATTGAATTATTTTTTAAAGAAGCTAATTTAAATTGTCTCTTCAATTTCTTTATAAAATAGTAAATAAACACCCTCTCTAAATAACCCTAGTATGATTTTGATGTTAGATACCCCGTTGGAGACTTTCATTTTAACCCTTAGTGGAACTTGGCAAATTTAAATTTCATTATATTTTAAAAAAGCTAATTTAAATTGTCGCCTCAGTTTCTTCATAAAATAGTAAGTAAACAGCCTCTCTAAATAATCCTAGTATGATGTTGATGTTAGATACCCAGTAGGAGACTTGCATTTGAACCCTTAGTGAAACTTGGCAAATTTAAATTTCATTATATTTTAAAAAAGCTAATTTAAATTGGCTCCTCAGTTCCTTTATAAAATAGTAAGTAAACACCCGTTTTATATAACCCTAGTATGATGTTGATGTCAGGTACCCCGTAGGAGACTTGCATTTGAACCCTTAGTCGAACTTGGCAAATATAAATTTCATTACATTTTAAAAAAAGCTAATTTAAATTGTCTCCTCAATTTCTTTATAAAATAGGAAGTAAACACCCTCTCTAAATAACCCTAGTATGATGTTGATGTTAGATACCCCGTAGGAGACTTGCATTTTAACCCTTAGTGGAGCTTAGCAAATTTAAATTTCATTACATTTTAAAAAAGCTAATTTAAATTGTATCCTCAGTTTCTTTATAAAATAGTAAGTAAAAACCCTCTCTAAATAACCCTAGTATGATGTTGATGTTAGATACCCAGTAGGAGACTTGCATTTGAACCCTTAGTGGAACTTGGCAAATTTAAATTTACATTATATTTTAAAAAAGCTAATTTAAATTGTCTCCTCAGTTTCTTTATAAAATAGTAAGTAAACACCCTCTCTAAATAACTCTAGTATGATGTTGATGTCAGGTACCCCGTAGGCGACTTGCATTTTAACCCTTAGTGGAACTTGGCAAATTTAAGTTTAATTATATTTTAAAAAAGCTAATTTAAATTGTCTCCTCAGTTTCTTTATAAAATAGTAAGTAAACACCCTCTCTAAATAACCCTAGTATGATGTTGATGTTAGATACCCCGTAGGAGACTTGCATTTTAACCCTTAGTGGAACTTAGCAAATTTAAATTTCATTACATTTTAAAAAAGCTAATTTAAATTGTATTGTATCCTCAGTTTCTTTATAAAATAGTAAGTAAAAACCCTCTCTAAATAATAGAATTGCAACGTATTGTATTGTAGTTTTCAATTGAAATTTCGTTGTTTTCGATGTCCTCAGTAATCCTTGTTTCAGATAGACATACTCCAATAGGATTCTCTTTAGTAATTAATAACTCTATTCCATCTTTATGTGCAAGATAACTGACTATTCATATAAATTATAAATGGTGTATCGTTTTTATTCTGTAATTGCTATGTGTATCTTATTTGATTTTTTTTAAATTCCATTTTCTTTAGTAACACAGGACATTTTTTGTCAAGAGCAAAATGAGCCGTATCTAATGTTAATTTTAATTTCTCGTTGGCAGTGAGACAATTTATACATTTAATTTCCCTAGATTGACATTGATTGAACTTATGTTCCTCTGCACATTTACCACATGCACTTTTATTTCTACAATCATCAGCCTTATGATTGAACCCCAGGCATTTAAAGCATCGCAGTATATTCATATCTTTATATACTGCACATCTTTGCCATCCTATGTTGATTTTACCCTCTTGCATAATTTTTCCAAAAGATTCTCCATCAATTTCTATATTAGCTGTTATACTATTATTTTTACCCTCTCAAATACTTTTAACTTTTATAGTGGAACTATTTGTGATCATATTATTATTTTGTACCTTCAGATGCTTCTCAATTTCTTTTAATGTTAGTCCTTTTTCAATTCCAACTACTTTAATATGTGGATTCTTTAGTTCGGACATTTTCACGTTGGACATTTTATTTAAAAAATAATAAAGAAAATAGATAGAACCAAATATTTCAATTTTTTCTTAATTAATATTTTTGTACTTATACAATATATTTTATAATTTTATAATAATAAAAACAGATCGAACTGAATATTTCAATTCTTTCTTAATTTAGATTTTTAGATCTTCCTTACACTGAGATTTGATATTATTTTGATTCTGTTTAAAATATTGCTTCAAGCGCATTAAAATAAATTCATGGACAAAAACAGATATTATTTCTTTCTTGTGATCTCTACAAGAGAAAGAGAATGCATAATTTTCAATTACAGAATACACTGTTTCTTCATATACACGAGGGTTATCTATATATAATATTAATTTATCTTGAATATATTTGGATAATCTAAATATGTTTATATTTGGGTGGATTAAGAAACCACGACTTTTAACATTTGTTAATTCCGCTTCTTTTATGTGACATACATTTTCTTTGTTTACAAGCAATATAATATATATATCTGCTCATATTACTACTTTTTTCCAAATTTCCAACTGCTCTTTTGGAGCACGAAACAAAGATATTTTGTCATGATTTGAGTCATAGCCGCTGGTACAATTGGGCGCAAAACACTTACGACCCATTGCAAACTAATTGTTTATAACTATTTATCACCAAATAACAGTAATGATTGAAAAAAGTAACCTGCGTTCATATGGCGTTGAGTAAATGCCGGCCTCTTTAAGCTATCTCTCTCTTTCAAAGTCATGCGCGCGAATGACATAAAGCTGGACGTCTACTAACTGCGCTTATATACGAAGTTGCATAGGGCTGGTGACAACGTATGTGTGCCGATAGCGACAACTCACTTTCAGAAAAAAATTTAAAACTATCACAACTATTTTTTAATCCCAATTTTTATCCAAATTATTATCACAACTTACTATTTATATGTTTAACAAAAATATTCACTGTTGTTTTACATTTATTTTAATTTAAAACACTCAATAATATTAAACTTTTGTAACTGACCTTCGACACAACTATCACGCCTTCACGCGCAAAATCACATGAATATATTTGAATATATTTTTATAATCTAAATATGTTTATATTTGGGTGGATTAAAAAACCACGACTTTTAACATTTGTTAATTCTGCTTCTTTTATGTGACATACATTTTCTTTGTTTACAAGCAATATAATATATATATCTGCTCATATTACTACTTTTTTCCAAATTTCCAACTGCTCTTCTGGAGCACGAAACAAAGATATTTTGTCATGATTTGAGTCATACCCGCTGGTACAATTGAGCGCAAAACACTTACGACGCATTGCAAACTAATTGTTTATAACTATTTATCACCAAACAACACTAATGATTGAAAAAGTAACCTGCGTTTATAAGGCGTTGAGTAAATGCCAGCCTTTTTATAGCTATCTCTCTCTTTCAAAGTCATGCGCGCGAAAGACAAAGCTGGACGTTTACTAACTGCGCTTATATGCGAAGTTGCAATGTAAGTTATAATTTTGATGTATATATGAAAATGAACATATTAGTAGTACGAGTATAATGGCCATTTGCACCACTACCATTTAACATTTAAACCAAAGTTTAAATTTTAAGCGGTTTGCACAATTACTAAAGTTAGGTTTAAAACAGTCCATTTGTGGTTTAACTTAAACCCTACTGCATCTTCGGCTAAACAGTACAAATAAGAGATAGTTGCCGGGTACCTACTTGAAAATAAATATGTGAACGTGTTTTTCTTTTAAAGTAGTTTGAAAATGAATGATATTTTTTATATTGACGATATGAACAATAATACAGAAGACATAAAAGCTATAGAAAATATTCATATAAAAAAAAAATATATGAAAGAAATAATTAATTTTATAAGGTTCGACGATAATTTTTTTTAAATGATTTCGTTTGAAGATTGAAAATGTATATAGTTTATTAACTTTAGTAGAACATCAATTAAAATTTCCGTATAATTTGTAAGTAATAATTTACTAGAAATGACATACATATTTTTTCGAAATCTTCAAAAATATTTTATTTTAATATTATTAGTGTGTTTTATTATGTAATATTTATTCTGTACACCGAAATACAATCAAAACAGCAATAATTAATTTGAAAACACAACTGCTAACTTGTCATGCTTTAAATGTCAAAACGAATTGTAAACAAAAATGTGTAACTTCAAAGTACCAAAAGTTACTAGAATGTTAGGGGAAAATACAAAAATTCCTAATTTCATACAAGGTTCAATACTCCTAAAACATATTGTCATAAAATCTAAGGCTCAAGTAAGCCGCAGTTAGATGTTACCCGTGCAAACCACTAAAAATTTATACCATGGTTTAGCTTAAACTCAGCTTAGTTAAACCGAGAAATTAAACGATAGTGGTGCAAACGGCCATAAGTAGTATAATATGTACAAAACTGGCGTCATGTCTGATTTTTTAATAAAATGTAGGTTTATGACACGATTTTAAGATTGTGTTATGTTTTATTTTAAGATATCTAATAAATGCTAAGTACTTACATAATTGTAGAATTGTAATTGTAATTACAATTACTGAAATTCCAGAATGAGAAAAAAAAATCGTATAAAAAGTGTTCTCGGCATTTACTCTTCTAAAGTACGAAAATATCCAGTTTTGTGAAAAGATATTAGATTGCATTGTTAATTATTTAGATAATAATTTGAATAATAATGAAAGCATTACTAACTTTTTCTATAATGCTGGAAATCATAAATAATTAGAATTAAAAAATTACCTCACTGATAAATCGGCTTTAGATTAACTTGATCTGATTGCATAAATACTCGTGTAAGAAGCAAAAATTGTGAAATTCAGTATTTTGTTTTATTAATTTTTTTCCTTTAAATATTGAAATGTTCGTAGCAAAACATGTAATTTGTATTATGCAAATTTAATAATAAAACAATTTTACCTATATTTAACGAAAAAAATTAAAAAAGAATGTATTTAAAAAGCAAATTATTAACTTAAAACATGTTGCGGACCATAACTCATTTGGGCTGCTTAAGAACATTTTAGTGCCAGTCCGCCCCTAAATACATGCCATATTACCATTTATAGAAACAGCATTTTCAAATGTTGTAATAGGCGGCTTTTCTTAAGAATTGTGTTCTCAATATAAGATAACAAATTCACATTGCCGATTATGGAAATAGAAATATAACAATGGGGTAATGGCACAGTGGTAGCAAATCCGCCTGTGGATCCTATGAACCCTGGTTCGATCCCCACAGCCGACAAAACATCTTCACCAATATAAAATTACTGCTGTGGCTCCCCCACCACTAACGTCTTTGGGAGCCGTGATTTGACGACTGATAACAGCACTTCACGCGCATAAATATATCACTTACCGAGATCTGCTTCGGCAGAGTGCCACACCCAGTAATGGGTAAAAGGCGTGATGACATATTTATTTATTTTTATAAATATAACAATTAGTGCGTATTATGAGTTGTATTTATTACTCATAAAAATTGTACGCCAAAAAATTATTTGGTTTTTTCCATGCCTCGAGTCCAGATATAAACTGGCACACATTAACATAAACTCGTATTTTAAATAAAATAAAATAGTGATTAAATTTCAAAACTTCTAAACTACTGTTCAAGGATATATTAATAAAATGATTTATTAACTTTATTGCAAATTAATGAAAGAACGTATACTTGTAAATTACTTATTTTATTTTATTAATGAACACAAACTATTCACAATTAAATTAAAAGTATGTACCATATGTACATTTTTTCAAGTGTGGGTCTGTGCAGCGCATTATATGTATCTGTTTTAGGTAGGGTACATATATCCAACACACATATAATAATAATATATTACTAAACCAATGACATCAAATTAATTCACCGCTATTTATTTGAGTGTAAGTTTATCCAATACACAGATTAAATGTAAAATTAAACAGAAACATTTGTTTTCTTAGATTTAACAGCACAGGTAGATTTTGTAATTTTGTAAATAACTTGACACAAACTATACCATACTGTTGTGTATATTTAATATTAAAGATAAAACATATTCGCGTTACACATATAACATATTTATTTCTAATTTTATATAACGATTTTGACTGCTTTATTTATTCTTCGATATAATTAGGTAGTTTTTCTTAAAAAGTTTTCTTTGATAAGTAAGCGTATTAATAATTTCATCAGTCAATTGTTTTCAAAATGTTCTTTGCACAAACCATTACTTTAAATGTGTCTAACCAATTATTTGATAATGTATTTAAAAATAATTGAATTTTTAACTAAAACAAAAAAAAATAATGCTAACTTTATAAAAGCGAATTGAATATTAAAATTAACAAACTTCATACTTATAATAAAATGATGAAATAAATAAAAGAAATACGGTATCCTCTTATTTAAAATTTAGCTCCTGATATGACATTCATATAAGCTAAATCGGATGGAAAATATGTACCCCAAATTGACAACACTGACGAAAAGTATGTGGTGTGAGTTGTTCCTTTATGCATATATACGAATTATTATATTCACTTTTTAGTGGTATCAAGTCAGCCTGTGGATCCGGAGAATCTCGGTACGATTCCCACAGCCCACAAACAATTTTAACCACATTAAAATTACCCCTGTGGCTCCTCTTCCACTAACATTTTAGGGGCCGTGATTTGACGGTTGGTAACCGCACTTCACGCGCCTAGATTTATTACTTACAGAGGTCTGTTTCGACAGAGTGCCACATCCAATCATGGGTAAGGCGTGATGATATATTTATTTATTTATTTTACATTTACTTTTAAATCCCTTATATATTTCTTACTCCCTTCTATTATTTGATCATATTGATGTGTTGTAAGAAACTATAACTTTACTGATACGATATGTATATTTTTATATTTTGCAACATTTATGTGGATGTGTTGTTATGAAAGGTGCTGAATAGAGTGAATGGTGTATGTATTCGTAATTGTATAATGCCTGTGTTAGCTTATGCGGATGATTTCGTAATGGGTGAATCAATACAAGTGCAGGACCACCTTTCCTTTCTTTCTTGCATTATTAGATTTGTTGAAAGCATAAGTGATTTGAGATGATTTGAGCGTATAGAGCGTACCTTTAACCCTCCGTCTGTCGGGTGTGGTCTGTGAGTCCACGGCAAATTTAAATTTTTAAATAATTTCTTTATTATTTTTTTGAATATTTCTACCGCCACAGTACCTTTCAAGTATCTGAATAGCAACTATTTTCCCAAAACAAAACTGTTTATAGTTACTGTAGGTAGGGATGGCAATTAACTGGTCAAATACTCTTCGTTTAATTGACTTAATATTTGACTGGTCATTTGTTAAATTACTGGCGTCAAATACGTAAGTAATGAAGAACGTGCCGTGTTCAGCGACATGCAGTAATTGCAGTATGCAGTTCGTATATTTTGAGGTTTGGTATGTTAATAATACAGCTCTGATAATCGCGCACATGTTTCGTGTTGATTTCTTATATTCTTATTATTTATCTATTTACATTAGCATTAGTTTTTTTTTCTTTTTACCAAAGAGTATTGTTTTTGGCAGTTCATTTTTTAATTGGTCAAATTGATTAGGTAAAATATCCAACATCGGTCAAATTGACCGAGATGCCATCTCTAACTGTAGGGCATTTTGTCCTAATAGACGCCACCCGATCAAATATGTACCAATATACGGGTACAGATGTTATATTTTAATGGAACCAGTAAATATCTCGCATTTATAATAATAATAATAATAATAATAAAATAAATAAATATATCATCACGCCTTCTACCCATTACTGGGTGTGGCACTCTGCTGAAGTAGATCTCGGTAAGTAATAATAATAATAATAATACTTTATTGTATTCAAGTAGAACTTATACAACAGGATTGGTAAGTATACATATATATGTTTAAATATAAATAATAAAACGTTTAGATTTGGATTAATTGTTACATATAAAGTTGGTTAGCTTTAGTGAACCCATTATATAATAATAAATGTCATATGACTTTTCAGCTGTAATATTTGCTAGTAAGTTAGGAAAGAAATATTCAGGGGAGCTTCTAAGTAGATGTTTCGTTATGTAGTGTTGGCGTATTGTTGTGAAGATTGGACAGCGGAACAAGAAATGGTTGAGGTCATCTTCTTCGTATGTGTTGCAGAGTGTACATATCTCGTTTGGTTGAAATCTATGGCAAATATAGTTAGCGCATATTCTGGGATTTTTTAGGGAGGCGGAGCGGAGTTGTAAAATCAGTTTATGGAATTGGAAGGGAATTTTTAGGGAGAGATAGTTTTGTGAGAAGTTGTAGTATTTGTAAATATTATTGTAGCTGGAGGAAATGATTCTAAGGGTATCTTCTTCGTACAGCGAATGTTGGTAAGATAATACTATGTTGTTTAGTTCTGTTTTTAAGAGTGTGACTCTTTGTTCTTTCCAAATCCATTCAAAGTTTGCTTTTGTTATCATAGTTTTTAAATTGTGAGCCCAGTTGAATTTTGTTTGTTTTTTGCTCTCTTTGTCATTTTTCATTAATGACAACAGTAGGTTATAACATATTTTTATGTATCTATCTTCTTGTGCCAGTAGCAGCTTGTGCCACCAATTCAACTTTTTTTGAAATATTATAAGTTCTAGTTTGTCTAGCCCAAGTTCTCTACGGAGTATGTAGTTTGGGGTTGAAGTTGGCAAGCAGTACAGTGTCTTGAAGAAGTTAGATTGAGCTCTCTCAATTTTTTCGAAATCAGTGGTGGCCCAGATTTCTGCTGCGTATAGTGCTGTGGGTAAAAGAATATTCTTGTATAATTTTATTGTTGTCTCCCAGCAGTTAATTTTTGCTTTTATTAAGATGTCTTTTATGGCACCTGCTGTTTTGTTGGATTTGCTTATAAACTCTTCTGCCGTGTGATAGTGTAAACCAGAAGTTGAGAACTTTATCCCAAGGTAAGTGTACGACGTAGCTACTTGTATTTCGTTGTTTTGACAGGTAAAATTGATCCTTCTGTTTGGTGGACGTCCGGTATGGAAGTGTATAATTTTAGTTTTTTGGGGATTTATAAGTAAATGCAGGGTGTCACAATATTGTTCTAGTGCTCTTAATTTTCTTTGAACATCTAACGGGTTTCTTGCCAGTATTGCGATGTCATCCGCGTATTGTAAAGTCATGATGTCTGTCTTGTTATTGACAAAGATGCCTTCAAGACCTTGAGCTCTGAAGAAATCCTCTAAATCGCTTATGTACAATGCAAAGAGTAGAGGGCTAAGGCAGTCGCCCTGTAAGACACCCTTATTGACTGGAATAGGGTTTGTAAGCTCATTGTTCACATTTATTCTAATTGTGGCTTCGTCATATATATTTTTAATTAGTCTGATAATTCTTCCGCTAACACCAATTTGGAATATTTTGTCATATAGCATTTTATGAGGGACAGAATCGAAGGCCTTTTGAAAGTCTATAAAAATGGTGTAGGTTCCTTCTTTGTTAGTTATCATTCTCGATTTTATTATGGTGTCAAGCACAAATAGATTGTCCAAACAGGATCTTTTTTTCCTAAATCCAGCTTGGGCTTCGGGGAGAATTAGGAAGCTTTCTACCCAAGTCTGTAGTCTGTTATTGATAATGTATGTTAAGAGTTTGGTTATAGTATTTATAAGTGCTATACCTCGGTAGTTATCTGGATTTGTACGATCTCCCTTTTTATGAATAAGCGTTAGTTTTATCTGTTTCAGCTCTGTTGGCAAGTTTTCTTGTACTAAAAAGTTATTAAGCATATTTCTGAGATAGTTTTTCCATATGGGTGGGAGATGTTTTAGTTGTTCGTTTATTATATTGTCAATCCCGGGTGATTTGTTAAGTTTTAGCTTGATTAACGCATCGTTCAATTCATTTTCTGTTATCTCTGCATCCAAATAGGGATGCAAGACACCAATATAGGTTGTGTTTGATATTATTTTTGTGCCAAAGAGAGATGTGTAGAAAATTTCCCATTCTTTTCGAGTTATGGGATTATCGCGTTTTACGGAGAAATTTAATGTTTTTATTGTTTTCCAAAATGTTTGCTGGTCTTGAATATTTTCTAGTTGCTGTTTAATGGCGTCTTTATATCTCGCATTTATAAAGCAACTTTTAACTTAATTGATGACGGATATAAATTCATGCAGAAGCGGATTTAAAATATTTCGGACCCTAGGTAAAATATTTATTTCGAGCCCTTTAGGACATAAAATTCTGCATCTAATCCAATAAACAAAAATTATTTTGCATGCTTCGTAACAGCACAAATTAGATCTGAAAATAACGAAATTATCGATAGCCATGAAATTGAAACAAAATTAACAAATGTTTAACGTTTTATGTGTGAAAATAAATAACATAATAAATAAAGAAATTATTTTGAAAGATCAAACGTCAAAGATTTGTTTAATTTTGTTTCAATTCCATGACTATCGATAGTTTTGAGGCTATTTTTGTTATTTTCAGATCTAATTTGTGCCGTTACGAAGCATGAAAAATTTATTTTGTTTATTGGATTAGATGCAGAATTTTATGTCCTAAAACTTTTATTTGAAGCCGTCTTGCTTAAAATAATTAGGGAAGCAGGAAATTATAAAATTATGATTTTACATGTTAAATATCCATGTTCGAGAGTCGCGGTCACTGGCCTGTATATATTTCTATTATTTAAACTGAAAGTTTGAATCCGGGCCCTAAAATTTTTGGGCCTTAGGCTATTGCCTCTTTAGCCTAGGCCAAAGTTCGCCTGTTAATTCATGATACCATTTTTGGTTTGCTAGATATTCATATCAACTTTGAAATTTCAAATAGAACATACTATATTTTTTACAATAAACCGGAAATGATATCATGAATGCACATGTTCAACAGTTAGCTTACATGTTGCTGTACAAATCATGTTATGTGAAATAAATTGCTGAGTTGATATCACCCTGTATATATTTATTCAAGCTTGTACAAAGAATTTTCTTTTTTAGTTTTTAATTTATTTTATAATAATATGAATATTTTTAAATAATTATTATTATAAGGCAATTTTATTTTCATTTATTTAGGCGTTTTGTCCAAATTAAATATGAAAAATGTGCGGTAAAAATTTAAGCTATTTTCAATTTTAACTGATACATAAAATATGTGTTCGGAATTTCTCTTGTAAAATAAATAAATATAAGTATATCATCACGCCTTTTTACCCATTACTGGGTGTGGTACTCCGCCGAAGCAAATATTGGTAAGTATTTTATATTTTGCGGTTCGATTCCCAGGCGACAAACAATTTTTCACCATTTTAAAACTATCCCTGTGTCTCCCTGTTCACTCCCGTGCTTTGACGGCTAGTAACCGCACTTCACGCGCAAAATATATCACTTACTGAGATCTGCTACGTCCAGTAATGGGTAGAAGGCGTGATGATATATTTATTTATTTTTATTTAAAACCATTTTAAATTATAATGGCCGATATCAAAAACAAAGGTTAAATTTTAAACATGGTTTAAATAAATAAATATGACAGCAATGTGGAGAAACTGGAGAAACATTTGATAGTAAACAGATTTCATTCATGTATAGTTTCTTGTAATTGCTCATGGGAAGCTAAAAACTTAACCTCATTTTTTCATAAAAAAGGCCTGTCTTTAAACTGCTGCCAAATCTACAATTTTTAACATAAATAAGTTTCAAAGATATCATTTTCTTCCTTGGGCTTCATAGTTTCTAAATATCTTTTAACCGTTTAGAAGTTACAGCTTTTCAAAGATACTCTTTTTAAAAAAAAACGCCTAATTTGACCCCCTGTAACTTTTTTCTCCGTATATATTTTTACTTGAAAATTTCAAGGAAGTAAGTTTATGCCTAAAGAATTATATTAAATGTTGCTAAACGTTAATATATATATATATATATATATATATATATATATATATATATATATATATATATATATATATATATATATATATATATATATATATATATATATATACAGGGTCCATTATAAAAGTAATGCGCATTTTATGAGAAAAATAGATTGAATGATTTTATTGATACAAATGCCCCTCCTGCATCGATACACTTGCGTAGGCGTGTCTGCCACGCCTGGAAGGCACCCTGAAACTCCTCCACAGGGATGTCTTTTAAGAACCTTGTGACATGCGTTTGGATGTTCTCCACTGTCTCCCAATGCTTCCCTTTTAGCTCTCTCTTCAGTCGGGGGAACAAGAAAAAGTCACAGGGAGTTAAATCGGGACTGTAAGGGGGCTGGCGGACCACTGGGGTGTTGCTCCGGGCCAGGAAGTTGGTCACGATGAAGGCCGAGTGGCTGGGGGCATTGTCGTGGTGAAGTTTGACCGCTTGGATGTCAGTCCTCAAGCGCGCGACCCGGCGCCGCGGCGTTTAAATCTTTTGAGCACCTCCAAGTAAAAGACTGCATTGACGGTTTATCCTGGCGGTACGCGCGTCACGTTTTCATCAGTTCTGGCCGTTGTTGGGCGTCCAGAACGAGGTTCGTCAACGACCTCCTCTCGGCCTTCTTTGAACGCCTTGTGCCACCTCCCGGATTGTGATTTCGAGATGCAATTGTCCCTAAAGGCCTCTTGAAGCATCTGGAATGTTTTGGTAGCATTTTTTCCAAGCCGCACGCAAAACTTGATGGCGTACCGCTGTTCAAGCGAACCCTCCATCACGCCGTGTAACAAAGGCGAAAAACAACGTCCACGCAAAAACACGTCCTTCCGCTTTCAATGCTCGGAGCGAAACAAGACCAGGCGCGTTTTAACGGGCAGAACCCCCTCCACATTTTCCGACCAATCGGAGCGCGCTCTGATGGATAGTCGCGTCACAATACGATCATGCGCATTACTTTCATAATGGACCCTGTATATATATATATATATATATATAAATGTAGGAAATTGATGCTACGCCCCTGGTGAGAAGAGCGCGACGAGTCCAGGCATCGGTCGTGTCTGGGCGAGACGGAGAATCAGTCGTGTCTGGGCGAGACAGAGAATCAGTTGTACGAGGAAAAAGTTGTTAGTTTTCGATTCTTGTAAATTGTAATGTTACTTGATTTCATATTATATGTAATTTAATTGTTTAATATAGTGTTAGTGTTTACTTTAACTGCTCTAATCATTCTAATATCCCACAATTGGGGGCTCAACCGGGATTGAGGAGTCAAGTTAGCGCGGTAAAGTCGAAGTGAGGTTATACGTTGATTTTAAAGTGGATAGTGTTGCAAAGTGGAGTAAAAAGAAGTTATTAATACTATATTAATAAAAGTTGATATAAATAAAGTGGTAAAAAGAAGTTAAGAAGCTGACAGAGGAAGTAATACAAAAATTGAAAGCAAAACATTACTGTTGCGACAGCACGCGTATACGCGGACAGAAGGTCAACAGATAACTGTGCTGATCAGTGGCGTACGAAGAAAAAAAAAACTTTTGTGTACGGTTTAATCATGGCGAAAAAAGAACGCGAGTTGCTCCAAAAAGAAATAGACTTATTAAAACGTGAAAATGCACTTTTATTACGCGAACAGCAACCCGAAGCGAAAAATAATATTAGTTTACGCGATGTTCAAGAAAGTCTCCCAGTTTTTAGCAATGATATTACATATCCGGTTGAAAAATGGCTACAAGATATGACAGACAATGCTGATATTTTTAGATTATCGCAATTACAACTATTAGTATCTGCCAAGAAGCTACTACAGGGAACAGCAAAAATTTGGTTAGCAACGCAACCAGCATTTTCAGAGTGGGACTCATTTGAAGCTGCAATAAAACAAGAATTTGGCCAAAGTATAAACAGCGCGACAATTCATCGGGAATTGTCTAAGAGAAAAAAGAAGACGGATGAAACATTCAAGAAATATGTACTCACCATGACAGCAATGGCAAAAAGAGGAGGAGTTGAAGATTTAGCCATTATTCAATATATCATTGATGGCATTCCAGATTACGAAACAAATAAAACAATTTTGTACGGAGCAGAAAATTTGCAAGAATTTAAACACAAAATTGAATTATATGAAATAATAAAGAGCAAGATGAAAAATTTGGATAGTAAACCCAGCAGTCACCGTAGGGTAGAAGACAATAAAAAATCCGATAGGAAACTGGACAGATGCTACAACTGTGGCGGAACTGACCATAAGTTGAGAGATTGCCGCAACAAAGATAAAGGATCTAAATGTTTTGCGTGCAATGAATTTGGCCACATCGCTTCTAAATGTCCAAAAAAGCAAGCGAAGAATGAAGATAAAGAAGATACGAAGAAAAGTAACAGCATGCAAGTATCAGAAACGAAGAATGAAGAAAAAATGTATAAAACAATCAAGCTAAATGGTTACGATATGAAAGCTTTAGTTGACACAGGTAGTGACATCAATCTATTACGCAGCAGTGAATATTTCAAGATTGGCGTACCGCAAATAAGCCCTGAAACCAAAATATTGAAAGGACTAGGTTCTGTAGAAGTTAAAACACTAGGATGTTTTATGACGAAGATCGAAGTTGACGCATGTCAATTTTCCACCAAAGTACACATAGTGCCTGATATAGCAATGCCAATGAAATGCATTTTAGGAAGCGAACTTTTAAGAAATGCTGAAATAAAAATTACAGCAAAAGAAGTGAAATTTACGAATCCCAATGATGAATTTATCATGAAAATTGAGGTTACAAAAGAAGATGGCAATTTAAACTTAAATCATATTATAGATGACACACATAAAAATACAATCAAAGATATGATAAAGAATTATGTTCCGAAGCCTACTAAGACAACATCCATAAAGACAAAAATACTTTTGCATGATGAAACCCCAGTATACCAGACACCTAGAAGATTAGCTGAAAGTGAAAAAAAAGAAGTGGATCGCCAGTTAGAAGAGTGGCTAAATCAAGGAATCATTAAACCAAGTTCATCAGACTTCAGTAGCCCAATTGTTTTGGTACGAAAGAAAGATGGATCAATGAGAATATGCATTGATTATCGAAGGTTGAATAAACAAGTTGTAAGAGATCGTTACCCGCTCCCATTAATTGAAGATCAGATCGATAAACTCCAGAATGCCAGAGTATTTACATTAATAGATCTCAAGAACGGATTTTTTCATGTTCCAGTAGATGAAGCAAGTACGAAGTATACGTCCTTTGTAACACCCAGTGGACAATTCGAATTTCTAAGAACACCATTCGGATTCTGTAATGCACCGGCCATATTCCAGAGATTCATTAACGATGTTTTCCGTGAATTAATAAAAGAAGAAATTGTTATCGTGTATATGGATGACGTAATAATACCTGCAAAACATGAAGATGAGGCCATTGAAAAATTAAAGAAGGTATTGCAAGTGGCAGGAGAGTACGGATTGCAAATAAATTGGACTAAATGCCAGTTTTTATGTAAAACCATTGAATATTTGGGTCACGAAATATGCGAGGGTCAAGTGCGACCAACAGAGAATAAAATACTTGCAGTCATGAGATTTCCGGAGCCAAAAACAGTGAAGAATGTTCAAAGCTTTTTGGGATTGACAGGCTACTTTAGAAAGTTCATTAGCAATTATTCCATAATTGCGAAGCCGTTCACAAGTCTGCTAAAGAAAGATAATAATTTCAAGTTCGGTGAAGACGAAAGAAGATCCTTTGAGCAAATGAAGATATTGTTGTCACAAAGACCTGTTTTGAATCTTTTTCAGTATGACGCATATACTGAAGTACACACAGATGCTAGTAAGGAAGGTGTTGGTGCAATACTCATGCAAAAAGACTCTGAAGATAATAAAATGCATCCTGTCTATTATCATAGTAAAAAGACCAATCCAGCCGAAAGAAATTATACTAGCTATGAACTTGAAGTATTGGCAGTAATCCTAGCGTTGAAAAAATTCAGAGTTTATCTTTTAGGTAAACAGTTCAAAATAGTTACTGATTGTTCTGCATTCAAAAGCACAATGGCTAAAAAGGAGCTCATTCCAAGAATCGCAAGATGGGCGTTAGCACTAGAAGATTTCGATTACCTGATAGAGCATCGATCGGGAATAAAAATGAAGCACGTAGATGCTCTTAGTCGATCATTTCCAATTACCACTCGAGGAACTACCAACAGAATAAGTATAGCACAAAAAGCAGACGCAAGACTGGTTCCAATATTTAAACTGCTAGAGAAGGGCGAGTATGAAGAGTACTTTATTAAAAATGGTATGCTTTATAAAGTTTGCGAAGGCAAAGATTTAATTGTATTACCAAAAGCAATGCAAGACGAAATGATCAGAAAATCACACGAGAACAACGGACATTTTGCTGTGAGGAAAACGCAAGAGATTGTAGAAAGAGAATTTTGGATTCCAAACATAAGAAAGAAGATAGAAATAATAATTCGCAACTGTATACCTTGTATACTAGCAGAAAAGAAGAAAGGAAAAGAAGAATGTTTATTAAATCCTATAGAAAAGGGAGAAATACCCCTTCAAGTTTTTCATGTGGACCATTTAGGTCCACTGAAGTCTACAAGGAAGGCCTACCAGTATATTTTGGCGGTTACTGATGCGTTTACTAAGTTTGTTTGGATTCACCCAGTCAAGAATACAACCGCAGAAGAAGTGATCAGAAAGGTAGTATCAGTCAAGCCATGCGACCGGTACGATGTGGAAAAGAGTGGCGAAGCCGAGGGCCCGAACAAAACGTCGACCAGTTCCGACCACATGAAGCCGTGGTTAGCAGGTTCATCTGAAGGGGATGATTCATCCGGGTCGGATGAAAACCAGGATGGCCGAATGTAGGAAATTGATGCTACGCCCCTGGTGAGAAGAGCGCGACGAGTCCAGGCATCGGTCGTGTCTGGGCGAGACGGAGAATCAGTCGTGTCTGGGCGAGACAGAGAATCAGTTGTACGAGGAAAAAGTTGTTAGTTTTCGATTCTTGTAAATTGTAATGTTACTTGATTTCATATTATATGTAATTTAATTGTTTAATATAGTGTTAGTGTTTACTTTAACTGCTCTAATCATTCTAATATCCCACATATATATATATATATATATATATATATATATATATATATATATATATATATATATATATATATATATATATATTTATATATAAAACATGCATATATATATTTATATATAAAACATGCATATATATATTTATATATAAAACATGCATATATAAACAATAGATTTAGGCATATAATTATATAAAAAATAAAAAATAATATATTTACGAGTGACTTTAATTAAAAAAAAGTCAAATAACGGAAATATGCAAGGTATTTTTTTAACGAACAATCGTTAACAAATAAATATTAAGATTATTTTCTTAAATTAAATTAATTAATATTTAGTTAATATTAGCAAAACTTATTTTTTATTTTATAAAAAAACTAGCTATTACTCGCGACTTCGTTCGCGTGGTCTACAATTTAATTCGAGTGCCCGGCATGCGTTGCATTGCAACTCAAAGAAAGTGTTTGTGTACAGCTGTCCAAGTGAGAATCATGGATTTTTCCAAATTTAGTCCACACAATTGTAGCGAATGTCCCTGTGCTTTGTTGATGGTCATTGCAAATGCGAGTCGTACCGGAAACTGCAAACGTCTAAATTCGAATGGCATAGGACTGAAGCTTTATTATACCTATATGTTAAGATTGGTTCTCGTTTGTACCTATACCAAATTTGAATCGAATCAGTGCAGTGCTTTTCAGGATAGCTAGCGGCCATTTTTTGAAGATGGCGGACTGAAGCTTTATTATACCTATATGTTAAGATTGGTTCCCGTCTATGCTTACGCCAAATTTGAATCGAATCAGTGTAGTACTTTTCAAGATAGCTAGCGGCCATTTTGTTTCAAGATGGCAGAATGGAGATTTATTATACCTATATGTTAAGATTGGTTCCCGTCTATGCTTATACCAAATTTAAATCGAATCAGTGCAGTTCTTTTCAGGATAGCTAGCGGCCATTTTGTTTCAAGATGGTGGACTGAATTTTTAATATACCTATATGTTAAGATTAGTTCCCGTCTATGTATATACTAAATTTGAATCGAATTAGTGCAGCACTTTTCAAGATAGCTAGTGACCATTTTATTTTAAGATGGCGGACTAAAGCTTTATTATACTTATATGTTTAGATTGGTTCTTATCTATGTCTATACCAAATTTTAATCGATTCAGTGCAGTACTTTTCAGAATAACTAGCAGCCATTTTGTTTCAAGATGGCGAACTCAATCTTTATTATACCTATATGTTAAGATTGGTTCCTGTCTATGTCTATATCAAATTTTAATCGAATCAGTGCAGTAATTTTCAGAATAGCTAGCGGCCATTTTGTTTCATGATGACGGACTGAAGTTTTATTATACTTATATGTTAAGACTGGTTCCCGTCTATATCTATACCAAATTTGAATCGAATCAGTGCAGTACTTTTCAAGATAGCTAGCAGCCATTTTGTTTCCAGACGGCGGACTATGGCTTTATTATACCTATGTGTTAATATTGGTTCTCATCTATACTTGTACCAAATTAGAATTGAATCAGTGCAGTACTTTTCTGGATAGCCAGCGGCCATTTTGTTTCCAGATGGCGAACTAATGCCCGGTTTTTCAGTGACGGTTTAAACTGAAGTTCAGCTGAACCTTGAACTTGAGCCTGAACTTTTTTTTGTTTATAACCTGTCAAATTGAACTGGTTCTGCTGAACCTTTACTGAATGTCAAAATAATTTTGTAGTGTTGTGTAATTTGGGATTTTGAGAAAATATCAACGATATCCTAGGTTACTGAAGTTGTATTTATGTCAAAATAAGAAAAATTCAATTAAAATAGGTATCTGTCATCATCATTTTCTTTCTTGAAGGAAACTAAAAGGGCAGCGAATTTTTCTACTGATGAAATCGAACTGTTAATGGATTTAATAAAAAGAAAAAGTATATCTTGGAATGCAAAAATAAAATATTTTGGAAAGAAAAGTGTTGGGAGGAAATTTTACAATATTAGCGACAAAGTTCTCTAGTTTTAAGGGAGAAATACAAACATTTCAAGAAAAGAACAAAAGTTAAATTCGCAAATTCTACAAATAAAATCTATAATTAATAAAGACAATTTAACAAAAGATATTGAACATGATATAAGGGCGCAAAATTTACTAGAAGGAAGAAATTTTAGAAAAGAGAACATTATATACATATGAATATCAAAAAATTGGAAACAGAAAATTTAGAATTAGAAATACATTTAAAAAAGCAGCAATTAAATGTAATTAATAACTAATATGTAGGCATTTGAAGTTCATAACTTAATTTATTTGATAATATGATTGTTAATTGTATCGTAAATAAAAATATGAATTAAACATAGTATGAAAATAATTTATAATAGAATTTCTTGTTCTGTTATTCGGGCCAACTCGCTATCGATAATTATTGCCATTTACTGCGTTTACAAAATTAACTGCTGCTCCAATTTCTTCGTTAATAGCAGGCACAGCTTCTTTTTCATTGCAAGCGATATTGTGTAGTACAGCTGTAGCTACAACATATCTTCCTAGTACCAGTTGCAAGTACAGGGAACCTACGTTTCCATACTCCGTACTGCCTCTCCACAGTATTTCTAGTCCTAATATGGCGCTCGTTGTATAAATTTTCAGCAGAACTTTGATGATTTAATCGCGGAGTTAATAAAATATATTTAATAGCGGAGTTAGTAAAATTTTTATTGTTTTATACCCTTTATCGCTCAAAAATAATTAATTTCCCATTTGGCCATGATCAAATAAAAATTTATAACATCTTCATCATCTGAATATTCCATTTTGATAAAATGATAAATTATTTGTGACAGGTAAACGTCAATAAATACAATGAAACAGTCGTTTAATTTATTATAATAACAATGTAGGCGACGATTGAACTTGACTTGAACCAAGTAAAATGACGGTTCAGGTTCAAGATAAATTTGAACTGAATTTAAGGTTTAAACTGCACTGAAAAACACTTTGAACCTCGAACTTGAACTTGAACCGATTTTCGAGTTTAAACCGGCACTGAAAAACCGGGCATGAAGCTTTATTATGCCTATATATTATGATTGGTTCTCGTCTATACCTATACCAAATTTTAATCGAATCAGTGCAGTACTTTTCATGATAGCTAGCGGCCATTTTGTTGCAAGATGGCGGACTGAAGCTTTATTATACGTATTTATTAAGATTGGTTCCCGTCTATACCTGTACCAAATTTAAAGCGAATCAGTGCAGTATTTTTAAAGATAGCTAGCGGCCATTTTGTTTCAAGATGGCGGATTAGACTTCTGCTAAGTCATAAACCTTCACGGGCGTGCGCACAATAACTTAGCAAAGTTTCATCGTAATCGGATGAATGGTATAGGAACGCATACGGGACAAACAAACAAACAAACATTAATTTTTATATATATAGACGAGAGCTATTACCCGCGACTTCGTTCGCGTGGTCTACAATTTAATGTGAGTACCCGGCATGCGTTGCATTGCAACTCAAATAAAGTGTTTGTGTCCAGCCGTCCATGTGAGAAGCATGGATTTTCCAAATTTAGTCCACACACTTGTAGCGATTATCCCTGTGCTTTGTTGATGGTCATTGCAAATTCGAGTCTAACCGGAAACTGCAAACGTCTTAATTCGAATGGTATAGGACTGAAGCTTTATTATACCTATATGTTAAGATTGGTTCTCGTTTGCACCTATGCCAAATTTGAATCGAATCAATGCAGTACTTTTCAGGATAGATATCGGCCATTTTGTTTCAAGACGGCGGACTGAAGCTTTATTATACCTATATGTTAAGATTGGTTCTCGTCTATTCCTATACCAAATTTGAATCGCACCAGTGTAGTACTTTTTAGAATAGCTAGTGGCCAGTTTGTTTCAATATGGCGACCTGAAGCTTTATTATACCTATATGTTAAGATTAATTCTCGTCTATTCGTATACCAAATTTGAATTTATTCAGAGCAGTACTTTTCAGGACAGCTAGTGGCCATATTGTTTTAAGACGGCGGACTGAAACTTTATTATACCTATATGTTAAGATTGGTTCCCGTCTATGTTTATACGACTTTTGAATCGAATCAGTGTAGTACTTTCTAGGATAGCTTGCGGCCATTTTGTTTCAAGATGGCGAACTGAAGCTTTATTGTACCCATATGTTAAGATTGGTTCCGTCTATGTCTATACCAAATTTGAATTAGATCAGTGCAGTACTTTTCAAGATAGCTAGCGGCCATTTTGTTTCAAGATGGCGGACTGAAGCTTTATTATGCCTATATGTTAATATTGGTTCTCGTCTATGCCTGTACCAAATTTGAATCGAATTAATGCAGTACTTTTCAAGATAGCTAGCGGCCATTTTGTTTTAAGATGGCGGATTGGACTTGTGCTAAGTCAGAAATCTTCGCGAGCGTGCGTACAATAACTTATCAAAGTTTCATCGTAATCGGATGTATGATATAGGAACGCATAAGGGACAAACAAACAAACATTAATTTTTATATATATATATATATATATATATATATATATATATATATATATATAAATAATAGTTCGATCTACGCAAGTTGATTTTTTAAAAAGATATTTATTCGAACACTAGCAACGATGTTGCTTGGTACAAGCTTGATTCTAGACTAACTTACAACTATGTTACATCTTACAAGGCATGAAGCAACTAATCAGCATAATATAATACCTTATGATAAATATTATCCTACTAAGCATTATTATAGGGGAGCTACGGCAAGATAACTCCTCCCTTCTTAAAATTGAGCCCCTTCTGGTAGGCGAATATCTTCGTTTGGGGATGAGACGTTGGTTCTGCGCTGGATCTTCTTCTGTCTAACATGTTGGAGTACATAGTAATGCTATTATAAATAAAAGTCCAGCATAAAGTATAATTGTCCAAATACTAGGCCTATGCCGAGTGAGAGATTGATTATTAATTTTTGAACAACACTTCACAATTATTTTCTTTAATGAGGTACACACCACTTCGAACTTTCACTTCTGCACTTTGTGGGTAGTTAAACTGAAATTTTTCTTCTTGGGGAAATGCTGCGAGGTACTGGTTGATTTCTGGAACGATCTCGATGTGGTTTCTTATGATATTCAGCTTTGTGTGCTGACTTTGATTAGAGTTGTCTTCTAGGAGAATTTGGCGTTCGCATACTGGGTTATAGTGGGTTTGAAATTTATTGGAACACTGATATGTTGTTCCTTTAGTACAAATGTCGTCTAGAGGTTTATTTTCATTATTCTCAGATTTTAGCAAGTGTTTTATTTCTAGGATGATTATTACAAATTCTGATTCCAGTTTCGTGGGTATTGAATGCAAATAATAAAGTTCGAATTGCTTTTTGAAATTTATTAATAATGATATAAAGTAATTTATTTGAGATTGTGATATTTTACAATTATTATTATTACTAATTCGTTATGTTGAATATTTTGAATTGTACCATTAAATTTTTATATTATTTTGGGGTTTACACTGTATACCATATTTAATTAATTTTGTAAATTTTGTTCATTATTCTATATATGTTCCAAAATTGTGTTAAATCTTTTCCATTTTTAAATTACCAGTGATAGATTTAAATATCGTTCCTAGGTCATCTATTAGTCCTCTTTTATTTAAATTAAATTAAATCGAATGTGTTTAAATGTAATTAATTTTGTTATTAATGTTAGATTGGAGAACTTAATTATTTTATTGTAATTTTCTAATTTTTGTTAATCGTTACCTACTTCAACTATTAAAGATTCAGAGTCGTCGGGGGTATTGTTATCGTTAGGATCTATTAATTTTTCGTTAAAGTCGTCTATGTATTTTTGAAAAGCAGTTGTGTCTGTTTTGTTTATATTAAATTTTGCTCGTGGCAATAATTCTAAGTCCGGTCCAGTATACGCGGATATTGTTACGTCCGTATCTAGAAAAATGTACTGAATCATCATTTTTATATCTCTCCAGTTTTTCTCGTCTTTACCGCATGCAAGTCTGGGAATGCTTAAATTTTTAATATTATTTTTTAAACAAAAGTCTTTTAAATTTAACAGGGTGTAAAATATATCTTGAAGAGATGGTTTATCGAAGTAGCGGTTTTTTGTTATGAGATAGATGATAAATCTATTTTTATCTTGTAAATAGACTAGGTTGTGTAATTCTGGGTTTTGATTTTTTAAGATTTCGACATTTTTGAATTTATGTTTAAATTTCTGTGCTATTCCTTTGTACATACCGAGATCTTTGCTCACGCAATGTGCTAGGCTATTATTGAGGGGTGCATTGAATAAATCATCGTTAATTTCTATTACATTGGTTTTGCCGTTGGTTTTTGTTTGTTTAAAATTTAAATAATTTTGATACTCAAATAAATAATTATCTTCTAATTTAGATAGAGTTAAATTTTGAGGGTCGTGTGGAATTCTGCTAAGTGCGTCTGCGTTTGTGTTTAGTTTTCCTTTTTTATAAACAATTTCGTAGTTGAATTCTTCTAATTTTAGACGCCATCTTATAAGTTTTTGGCTACATTGTTTTAATGAGTGCAACCATTGCAGGGAACTATGATCAGTTATTATAGTAAATTTTCTTCCGAAAAGATATGGTCTAAAGTATTGCGTTGCCCAGATAATTGCTAATAACTCTTTTTCGATTGTCGAATAGTTTGTCTCAGAGGAGTTCAGTGTTCTGCTAGCGTAAGCAACTGGCTTATCGCTGCCGACAGGGCCTTGTGATAGCACTGCGCCTATGGCTACATTACTTGCATCTGTTGTTAAATTAAAGGGTTTCGAAAAATCAGGGTATTGAAGTAATGGTTCATTTGTTAATAAATTTTTACATAGTTGGAAGCATTGTACGTATTCAGGGTCATTTATGTCGATAGTCGCGTCCTTCTTTAAACACTTTGTCAGTGGTTTAGTAATTTTTGCGAAATTTTGTATAAAACGTCTGTAGTAGCCTAGTAAACCGAGAAATCCTTTGATTTGCTTTGTATTTTTTGGGATAGGGTAGTCCAAAACGGCTTTTATTTTGTCAGGGTTCGGTTTTACGCCATCTTTAGTTACTACATGTCCTAAATAAGCGACTTCCTTTTTTAGAAACTCAGATTTGTCAATTTGGATTTTGAAATTTGATTTACGGAGTCTATCGAAAACTAATTTTAAATTTTGAATATGTTCTTGTAAACTTGTGCTAAAAATAATAATGTCGTCAAGATAGACTAAACATTTTTCATTGGTTAAGCCTCGAAGGATATTATCCATTACACGTTGGAAGGTCGCTGGGGCATTTTTCAGGCCGAAGGGCATACGCAGAAACTCGTAGTGCCCGTCCTCAGTGTTAAACGCGGTTTTCTGTATATCGTCTTTGTTCATTTCAATCTGGTGAAAACCAGATGCTAAGTCTAATGTCGTGAAATACTGACAACGTCCGAGTTTGTCTAGTAAGTCGGTAATGTTGGGTAGTGGGTACTTATCGTCAATAGTTTTGTCATTGAGTTTGCGATAGTCGATTACAATACGCCATTTACGTTTGCCGGAAGCGTCAAGCTTCTTTTGAACAATCCAGATAGGGGATGACCACGGTGAATATGATGGTTTTATTATATTCTGATCTAGCATTTTTGTAATTTGCGTACGTACTTCCTGTTTATGAATTTCCGGATACCTATATGTTTTTGTATAAATAGGTAGTTCATCTTTTGTTCTAATTTCATGTTTAATTTGATTCGTGAATGTTAATTCATTGTTTTCTAAATAAAAAAGGTCCGAATATTCGTTTAATAATTTAGTTATAGCAAATTTTTCCTCATGATTCATATGATCCGTACGAAATTTTGATATGTCAAGTCTATTTTTCTCTATTTGTAATAAATTTAGGTTAGGGGTAGGACTAGAGTATGATATATAATTATCGAATAACTCGACGTTCAGTGGTTTCAGTATGTTTAGTGTGATTTTTAGTTCTGTAGGGTTCATTACTGTACATAGTGCTTCATGATTTTCAGCCTTAGTGACACATTCTGGAATTTTTTAATTGTTTGTTTTTATTTCTGGAATAACAACGTTTCCTGATTTTATGTTTACTTTTACTTTAATAATTTTTTCAGATTGGGGTTCTAGAACTATTTTATTCATGGCAGAAATGTTATTTGAATTTACTTTGTTGTTGTTTGGTTGAAGGTAATAAATTTTGATTTTTGAATTTGGAGTTATTAATAAATCGTTATTTACGTCAATAATAATTTTTAATAATTTTAGGTTATCTATTCCTAACAGTAAGTCAAACTTATCATGGAAATTAAATAAGTGATATTTTAAGCAAGAATTGTTAATGTGTTTCATATTAAAAATTTTAGAAGTGGGTATCAGAGTGCTAAATTGTTCTAAAGAAGTGCCATGTGCTGTAGAGATTTGGAATGGGTCTTTAAAGATAGATTTTTTGAAATATTTATTTGCAATATCAGGTTTTACGAATGATTTTGTACTGCCTGTATCTATTAAAACTTTAAGATTATTTTCTGGCAATATTATATACGGTAATGCGTTTTGATTATTCGTTAAATTTAGTAGTTCTATTGTTGAAATGTTTCCGAGGCGGTTTCGCATAAAAAATCGTCCGGTTCAGTGTTTGTGTCTGTGGGGAATTCGATGACATGTTGAACTTGTTCGTATGTGTTATCTGTGTGCGTGTCATGTTCGCACTCGATTGTTTCACTGTCTATGTTGTATAATTGTTCGGAGATTACATTTTGTTTTGGTCTAAAATTTTGGTAACCGTGAGATGGTCCTGGTCGTGGTTGATGTGTGTTATTTGTGGATATACTCATGGGTGTTGGATTTGGAAATCTTTGACCGAAATTTAGATTTTGTGTCATTTTACTTCTATTAGGTTGAAAGTTTTGGTTGAAATTTCTATTGAAAGGTTTATTTACGTGTGGTACGTAATTTTTCTGGTATAATGGTTTAGGCTGGTTAAGTTGTTGTGGTTGATTAAATTTTGGGGTGATTTTCTGTGTATTATATTGTGGTTTGGGATTTTTAGTAGTTGGGATGTCGAACTGAAAATCGTTCGTTAACATGCTTAATGCGGAATTTAAATCTGCGGGGTTTTTAGCCCTCATAAGTTGTCCTATTGGTTCTCTAAGACCTCGTAATAATATGCGTAACGCATAATTTTGAAAATAGCGCGATAAAAGAGCGGCTTCGTTGGATTCACTAGGATCCGAATGAGTTTTAATATAAGAGATCTGAAGATTTAACAAATGTTGTAACTTGTTATAAAAGTCAAAAGGTGTTTCATTATATGACTGTTTTAATTCAGTCATTTCTATGGCAAGTGTGTATGTATCGCGTTTGTCAGCGTACGTATTCGTTAGAGCAGTTTTTAACTCTTTAAAATTTGAAATGGTACAGCTCGCAATATTAACTGCGGCGTCACCTTTTATTTTTGACAATATTGTGGACATTAGATATTCGTTTTGAAAATCTGTTATATCCGTTGTGTTATAAAATTTAGTTACCAATTTCTGACATATTTCAAGAAATCGGGGTAAAAGTTCGCGTTCCCCATGGAAATCGGGAATCATATCGAGATATTCTCGTTTTAAAGCTGGCATTGCCATTTTTACTTGATTAAAATTAAATATTGGATTTTTAATTAATGAATTGGAGACTATTTTGTTAGTCACAATATTTGGAAACAGTTCACTTTCGGAACTGGAGTCAGAATCAGAACTTGAGTCGGTATTAATTATTATTTTAGAACCTCTAAAAGACATAAAGTACTTACAGCAGAATCAGCGTCTTCATGTGCGTTGAAGATTTTGACCCGTGCGAAGTTGAGACGTTCCGATGTTCCCTCGGACTGCTCGAGATGCCTTCGAAGTTGACGTGGGTGTCGTGTGTCCGATGTTCTCTCGGCCACAGTAGACGGTGCTGCGATGCTTGATGTGTGTTCGACGACAGGAGTCACTTTTACTTATCACTTGTTGATCGATGTAAATTCGTAATTTGCCTCAAATCGTTAAAAACGAACCAGTACTACTTATCGATAGTGCTGTATGGCAAATCCTACCAAGACTGCGCCAATAATAGTTCGATCTACGCAAGTTGATTTTTTAAAAAGATATTTATTCGAACACTAGCAACGATGTTGCTTGGTACAAGCTTGATTCTAGACTAACTTACAACTATGTTACATCTTACAAGGCATGAAGCAACTAATCAGCATAATATAATACCTTATGATAAATATTATCCTACTAAGCATTATTATAGGGGAGCTACGGCAAGATAACTTATATATATATATATATATATATATATATATATATATATATATATATATATATATATATATATATATATATATATATATATATATATATATATATATATATATATTAATCAGCACTGCAGGCCTAGGAGGCCCGTGGCTTGTTGCACAATTCTTCTCCACCCATCCCTGTTTGACGCCTTCTCCTCCCATTTCTTGATTTTCAAGAGTTCCAAGTCATTTTTAACCGCGTTAAACCACTTTTCCTTAGGACGCCCTCTTCTCTTTTTTTTACTAACACCTCCTCTAAAAACTGTTTTCACTGTTCTATCCTACGGCATGTGTGACACATGTCCCAACCACCTAAGTCTCTGTGATTTTATAACACCTATTATCCCGCTATCACTATTCAAGTTCATAATTTCTGTATTTGTTCTCCGAACCCTTATATTTCCATCCATCTTGCCGCCGTATATAGTCCTTAGCACTTTCATTTCCCAGACTTCTAACCTCTTTTGATCACTTTTTCGCAATGTCCATGATTCACACCCATATAATACCACTGGTCTTATTACTGTATTATACACCTTAACCTTAGCCGCGCGCGATACTTCTTTCGATTTAAGGAAACTCGCTAGTGCCCCTACACATCTACTTCCCTTTGCTATTCGCGACTCTATCTCTGCCTTTTCATCATTGTTGTTTGATAGTCGCGCTCCAAGATAGATAAAACTCTCCACTTCTTCAAAATTATACACTTTATTGTTTACTTTTATTCTAAGAGCTGACTCTGCCCTCTGAGACTTTCCGGCTACCTTCATATATTTAGTTTTATATGTGTTTACCCGCAGACCCACTTCCTCAGCTGCTTCCTCTAATCTCCTAAAAACCTTTTCCAATTCTTGCCTTGTTCTTGTTATAATGGCGATGTCGTCTGCATAAGCTAAACACTGATGTGTCTGACGGTACAGATTCCCTTTCGTGTACATATAACCCTTCCTCATAACCCATTCCAAAATTAGATTGAAAAGTACCGGGGATATTGGGTCCCCCTGTCTAAGACCTCTCCTAACTTCAAAGGGTGCAGACTTTTTTCCATCTACCATAACTTTACATTTCGTGTCTGTAAGTGTCATTTTAACGAGTCTTATAAGTTTCTCAGGCACTTGGAGTTCTCTCATAATCTTATATAGTTTATCTTTCCTTATGGCGTCGTAGGCTTGTTTGAAGTCGATAAATAACATATGCAGGGGCAGATTATGCTCATAAATGTTTTCAACTATTTGTTTTAGTGTAAATATCTGATCCATGGTTGACCTTTTACCTCTAAAACCTGCCTGATATTCACCCAACAATTCCTCTGCAATTGTACTTACTCTGTTTCTTATGCAAATCGCTAGCACTTTGTAGGCTATATCTAAAATAGCAATACCTCTATAATTTTCACATCTAGCTCGATTCCCTTTTTTGAATATTGGGTATATAATTGCATCATTCCATCTTTTCGGCATCATTTCTTTCCTCCATACTTCTTGAATTATCACGCATAGATTTTCTTGTAGTTTTTCACCACCCATCTTGTAGACTTCAGCCGTAACTCAATTTTCTCCTGCGCTTTTATTATTTTTTAGGCCTTCTACGATTTTACAAATTTCTTCGCTTTGCGGGGGCTCTATTTGTGTTCCAGTTCTCCTCTTATCCCCTGCTGCAGTTTCCATGTCATTTTCGTCACGCTCTTCGACTGCATTTAGTAGTTCGTCAAAATACTCCTTCCATCTACCCACTTTCTCGTCTCCTGCGACTAATTGTCCATTCTTGTCTTTACAATAAATCGTTTTCGTTTGGTAACCCTCCTTTTGTTTCTTCACTTCTTGGTAAAAATTTCTTATAAACTTATTCTTATAATTATCCTGTGCTCGCTCTAAATTTCTTTCCATTTCCCTTCTCTTTTTGTTCCTACATAAGGTTTTAAAAAATTTCTTTGCTTCTTCATAGTTTGTTTTATTTTGATCGCTTTGGTTCTGATACATCCTTACTCTCGCCGTGCTCTTTGCATTCATTGCTTCTAAACACTCATTATCGAACCACTTTTTATCCTGCTTCTTTTTTTGTTTCTTCAATACCTTTTTCGCTACCTCGCACATAGTGCCCTCCATTTTCTTCCACCTCTCATCTATTTTTTCTATGTCTGATGGAATTTGCAGAGTTTCTTGCATTGTTTCTCTAAAAACAAGACTTGTATCCACATCCTGGAGCAAATGCATATTATAACGCTCCACGCGGTCTTTATTTTTATCCCTTTTACAAGGAATTACTTGTTTCATCCTAATCTTTACCATAAAATGATCTGATTCCGCTACCGCCCCTCTTTTGCTTTTCACGTCTTTTATTGTAGTAGCAAATTTTCTTTCTACCATAATATGATCTATTTGGTTGCATGTATCCCCGGTAGGTGAGATCCATGTGCCTTTATATATACCTTTCCTCTCAAACATTGTACTCATTATTCTTAAATTATGTTCCGACGCGAATTGTATTAGTTTGTTTCCGTTTTCATTGGACTCCATATGCTTGCTAAAACCTCCTATCACATGTCTGAAACACTCTTCCCTACCCACTTTAGCATTCATATCTCCTATAATAATTTTTATGTCGTAACTCGGAAATTTATTGAACATTCTAGTTAACTCCTCATAAAAAGCGTCTTTTTCCTCCTCATCCTTCTCATTTGTAGGTGCATGAATATTGAGTAGGCTAATTTTTCTATATTTACCTCTTATCCTTATTCTACACATTCTATCAGATATTGCCTCAAAATCTATAACAGCTTGTTTTAGGCTCCTTTTTACCATGAAACCTGTTCCAAAATGTTTAGTTTCCCATCCGCTATTAAAAATTATATAATTAGTCATTTCGAAAATGTTGTTCCCTTTTTGTTTGGTTTCTTGGATTGCTGCTACATCAATCTCGTAATTATTAAATACTTCTTCCAAATTCGCATATGCCCCTACTGAATTTGTACCCCTTACATTCCATGTTGGTAAAAGAAGCTCTTCTTTCTTAACTGCTCCTATCCCTTTTCTCGTTTTCCTAATGTCTAGCCTGGTCAGTTCCGTGTTATCAGCTGTTTGCCAAATGCTAATCAGTTTTTTGGATGCGACACGTTATCTCCTTTCAGTTCTTCCAAAGCTTCCAAACTATCATTCCAAATATATTTTTTATCTTCCACTATTAACTTTTTGTAAAAAAATTTTACTCGTTTTCCATTATCTCGTTCTTCGTTTGCCTTCTTTCTAATTATCACTTGGATCTTTCTCTCTTCTTGCGTAAGATCATTTTCTATGTAAATTTTCTTTTTTCCTAGGATTGATTTACTCTTCATAATTTGAAGCTTATCCTCATAATCCTCTATCTCTGCTACAATAATTGACGATGATTCGAAGCTCTTTAGTATCGATGCAGATCTAATTGCACACTTCATTTTTAAGTCATTTTCCAGCAATTCGCTTACCATTTGCTTTGGATTTTTCTCTCCAATTACTAGTCCTTTAACTATAATGTTATTAGCCCGGCCTTTTTTATCCTGAGCTTCCATTCTCTTTTTTATAATTATATTTTCCATCTTCATACCCTCTCTTTCTTGTTGTAATTTGTTTCCCTTGTCTTCGCACAGTTCTCTTAGCTGCTTAATCTCTTGCTTTAGTTCTATTTTTTCTTCTTGCCATCTTTTTTTTTCTCTTGAAAGTCCAATTTTAACTTTTCAATTGACTCGTTATTCTTCCAAATTCCTTCTTTCAGTTCTTTGTGATTAGCTGTCATCTCATTCTTAATTTCTTGTGTCATGTTCAATAACATATTTTTAATTTCCTCCATTTCTTCTGATTCCTGTTTATTCTTATCGGGTGACCTTACTACCTTTTTGCTTCTTTTGAAAATACTATCATAAGTTATATCATTTCCTTCACGTTTTCGTTTTTCCAGGGAATCACTTCGTTCCCGGAGCTTGCTATTCATTTAGTTCTGCTACGCCACTGCTTCGATTTAGTCTCGAGGTCAGAGCTCAGAGCGCATGCGCCACTCGCTCAGTCGCGTTTAGCTCCTCCCTACTAAACACGTGCGATAGTAACCTCACTCTTCTCACAGTTTTTACAGATGTTTGAAACCTGTTCTAGTGCTTCTAAAAAGCTTGAAAAATTATCAGTGAAAGAAACGTTACACTTTATCTTGCTCTATACACTAAGATATATCCGTTTCGCACAGTAACTCCTCTATTTTAGGGGTTTATCACTGGTACTCACGAACACACATCTATCTTTCACTACCATAGGCGTACTTGTTCTAATTATATATATACTAGGATAGCTTGCGGCCATTTTGTTTCAAGATGGCGGACTGAAGCTTTATTATACCCATATGTTAAGATTGGTTCCGTCTATGTCTATACCAAATTTGAATTAAATCAGTGCAGTACTTTTCAAGATAGCTAGCGGCCATTTTGTTTCAAGATGGCGGACTGAAGCTTTATTATGCCTATATGTTAATTTTTTTTTTTTTTATTGTTTATTAATTTACAATCTGTCGCATTTGGACAATAAGCAAATGGTATAACATTAAATTAACAAGAGGGGGATTATGTCCATTGACATTTACCCTAATATGTTAATATTGGTTCTCGTCTATGCCTGTACCAAATTTGAATCGAATTAATGCAGTACTTTTCAAGATAGCTAGCGGCCATTTTGTTTTAAGATGGCGGATTGGACTTGTGCTAAGTCAGAAATCTTCGCGGGCGTGCGTACAATAACTTATCAAAGTTTCATCGCAATCGGATGAATGATATAGGAACGCATAAGGGACAAACAAACATTAATTTTTATATATACAATGCAAATTATTTGCTTATGACGTAAATTATATATTAATCTTCATTAATTATTTCAGTTTATTCAAATAGTATTTATTAAAATTATTAATTCTATTTATTGTATGTGTAAATTATTTATTTATTTTTATAGTTGTAGACACAGAATCAAACGATGTAATTTTAATGTTCATCTTGCATTAAGTGGTTGGTAACAGTGATGTTTTCTCGTTTGTTTGATTGTTTTAGCATGATTAAATCTATCAGTAAGCTTTTTTTTGGCTTCCTGGATTTCACTGTCAGATACCCAAATAGCTCTATGAATAGTGAATATATTTTTTAAATATTTTACTTTAGAACAGGTACTGTTATTTGTTAAGAGCAATTTATACAAATTAAAGAAAGTTGGATCTTATATTATTACGTATTAGTAATTTCATATTTTCTTTCTTAAATTTATACTAAATTTATATTTATTTCTTAAATTTATTCTCAAATACGTTTTTACTACAAAATTTAAATACTAACACAAATTATTATTAAGTAGTAAACTCACTAATGTGCAGTTAGATTGAATTTTTACTAATCTAAAACTATTCAATTCTACATGTCTGTCTTTCTAAAAACCTTTTAATTGATACCAAATACAATAGGTTTCAAAAATATTTCACTAAACAATTGTCGATCGAAAAAAAATCTAATTCCGCTCGCTAATCTTTTGAGAGACCTTTCATTTGATATCAAACACGATAAATTTTGATGAACTTTCATTAAAATAATCGCCGATCCAAAAAACGTCTATTTTTCACGCGCGACCTTCAAAAGACCATTCATTTAATATCAAACGCTATAGGTTTTGTATTATTTTTATTAAAACAATTGCCGATCGAAAAAATTCCAATTATGTACGCGAGCTCTTCAAAAGATATTTTTTATTATATCATCTGAAATTTCTTCTAAAGCCCTTTCATATGATATCAAACACAATATAATTCGGAACACTTTAAGTTTAAAACTGTTGACGATCGTAAAATATATTTTTAATTATACCATCTGAAAGTTCTTCTAAAGCCCTTTCATATGATGTCAAACACGGTATAATTCGGAACACTTTAACTTTAAAACAATTGACGATCGTAAAATATATTTTTTATTATTTCATCTGAAAGTTCTTCTAAAGCCCTTTCATATGATATCAAACACGATATAATTCGGAACACTTTAAGTTTAAAACTATTGACGATCGTAAAATATATTTTTAATTATACCATCTGAAAGTACTTCTAAAGCCCTTTTATATGATATCAAACACGATATAATTCGGAACACTTTAAGTTTAAAACAATTGACGATCGTAAAATTTCAATGAAATACATGTTTTATTTCCGAAAACATTTCGCTAAACTGTTAAGAATCCTTTGAACGTCATTTCGGACAGTTCCACATTTATATGTTTGAAAGATCAGCATTTAAAACACCATTTCTTGTTTTTCTCAAATCTATGAATTTCAAAACCTGGATCTAGTATATAAGAGGTAATGTTGTTCCTTAATCATAGATTTGTCAAATTGAAGTTTTGTGTTAAAAAACTTTTATATAAACATGAAATCAATTGAAAACAGATCAAAACACATATCCTCAATCCTATAATAGTTTAATATATTTCCAAAATTGCTCTAACTTGTCTCGCAATTAATATAATTGTGTTAAAAAGTTTCATGCGTAACGTCAATGAATTTTTCTGCTTACGGTCAAATCGTCCGTAGATGTTCTTCTTAAAAAATCCAAAGCCACCACAATCTTAGTTGAAAAATGCGTGTTTCATGCGTAATAAAATTATGAATTTATAAAAAGGAATATATATATATATCCATATACTATTAGCGTAAGGAGTATATATATATATATATATATAAATGTAAAAATTATACTTTTATTTAATGAAATTGTACAAAATAAAACTAATGTAATGTAGAACAATATTTTAACTATATACAGGGTGGTGAACGCAACTCTCGAACATAGGGATTTAACATGTAATATCACAATTTTCTAATTTCCTGCTTCTCTAATTATTTTAAGCAAAAAAGGTTCTAATAAACGTTTTAGGGCATAAAATTCTGCATCTAAGCCAATAAACAAAATTAACTTTGCATTGATTTGATTTGAAAATAACGAAAATAGCCTGAAAACTATTGATAGCCATGGAACTAAAGCAAAATTAAACAAATGTTTGTCCTTTTATCTGTCAAAATAAATGACATAATAAATAAAGAAATTATTTTGACAGATTATAAGTCAAACATTTGTTTAATTTTGTTTCAATTCCATGGCTATCGAAGGTTTAATTAGTTTTGAGGCTATTTTTGTCATTTTGAGAACTAATTTGTGCCGTTACGAAACATGCAAAGTTAATTTTGTTTATTGGATTAGATGCAGAATTTTATGCCCTAAAACTTTTATTCGAAGCTTTTTTGCTTAACATAATTAGGGAAGCAGGAAATTACAAAATTGTAATTTTACATGTTAAATCCCTATGTTCGAGAGTTGCGTTCACCACTCTGTATATTTAAACCCAAATATTTATTAACAACCGTTATCATAATGAAAAAATAAAATAGTACATCAAATTAATTATTTTCTTTCCGTGAATTGCGAGTACCAGCCATCAAATAACAGTCCTGAAAGATTAGTGGAAGGGCATCCACAGGGGTAATATTAATGTCGTGAAAATTGATTGTCGGCTATTTGAATCTAGGGTCGCTGATTTCCAACGAAGTTTGAATTTCTGAACGTTCTAATATTCGAATGTTTTGAACTTCATCAAAAAAACTTCGAAGCTTCGAATTTACGAATTTTTTGAAGCTTTTGAAGCATCTAGTAATGAGTAAAATGCGTGATGTTAAATTTATATTAAAATTTTACTGTCATTAAAATTCATTTCCAGTCTGGATTATATTCTGTATTTCCTATTTCATCTAATATTCTTCTGACTGTTTCCTTGCTTACTTAGAATATAACAAAAAGTCGTAATATTCCAATTTTTATAAACATGGATTAATTAAAATTAAAAATTTCTTCATCGTCTGATGATTTCATTTTTCCAAAATTATTTGTTATTTTACACGATTTTGGTAATTACCCACGTTGATAACTTTCACAAAATTGACAGTTGTTGAAATTTAATGTAAAAAAAAAATATTTATAATTAGGCGACTGAACTCAAAATGAATGCTTGAACTCCGAAAAATAAGGATTCAGGTTAAATATATCATTTAAATAAGTTCAAGGTTTAAACTTTAGTGAGAAAAAGTTTAAAGCATGAAATTAAATTCAATTCAAAATTTGAGTTTAAACTGTCACTGAAAAACATTGCATAAGACGGTTGAAGAAAAAATAGACACAAACATTACAAAAATGCCTGTTTTTTTTATAATGCTTATACCTACTTTGGTAATATAATATTTGCAATTTTAAAAAAGAATAGCGATTTAATACTATTAAATAAAATTAGGACTCAATGTTTTAGAATTTTTTTACATTTATTTAAATTTAAAACTAGATTTAGACATGCTGTTTACGTTTTTATTAAACATACCTGTAGGAAATACAATGATAAAATTTTATTGCATGATAAATTTTTTTCTAAAAATTTAAAAATAAATGTGTAAAACAAATTAAAACTATTCAGAATTAAATGTTGTTCAAAAACATTATAATACTGATTTTTTATGAAACGGTTAACGTATCCATAATTATTGCTAAATTTGAATCAAGCTAGTATATATTATCACTTATAACAAATAGGGTATATTATATCTACTCAAACAATTGTATAACTTATTTATTTATCTCGTGATATGCAGAAACAAACTAAAAATTTACAATTTTATTTTAGTTGCCTTTCCCGAAAGAACGCCATACAGATTTATTCAATTTAAATACAGTTTATAATTCAAAACAGTTTTTGTATTTACGAGTATACTATAAATTAAAACCTATTTATTAAATCATCCCATTCATGTAGCCCATAATTTTTTATATTGTTATTATATAACGCATAACGATTTTATTAAATTATTTATTTTATAATTATGAAATCCTTGTTTTAATAATATTTTATCCCTGTTTTTGACCAGGTAGACTGTTCTACGCTACATGAATGTATAGACCTGAAGCTATAGATCAACGTGCACGACCGACGTGTTCTCCTCGTCTATGCACAGACATTTAGTTAGCGTGATGGGCGCCCGACGTGATCATATTCATGGTTGCATAAAAACTTATTTTTATATTTCCCTATTTAAGTAAAAATAAAAATTGAAATATAAATGAAATATATAGTAAAGTTTAATCATGTAATTTCTGAAATATTGCCAAGGTATTATAAATTGATTTAAGTCATATTTCTTGATTTAAATCAAGTGAATTAAGCCTTTTAAAAGAAATTAATTTGGGCTTGCGAATTGTTCTAGAACTGAAAAAGGCTTAAATCATTTTTCTGGGCTTAATTCAATTGAAAGGGCTTAATTCAACTGAAACGACTTAAATCAATTGAAAGGGCTTAAAAATTTATTATCCATACGTGCGTTATAATGATTATATAACAGTATATTATTTTTGTCATTCAGGTTGAAAATGCTGGTGCACGTTTAAATGTTACATTTCTGGCTGTAGCTGTCGGTGATCTGTGAATTGATTCGTGATTGTGTTACACTAAATATTTTTTTCAAATTACTAGCTATTTGGTATATATTTACAAACAAAATTCGTATTTTTGAAGACTCTAAGGACCGAGATATCCACCTCCTAATAAAGTAGCTAATAGTTATTAGCAAAATAAATTATTTATTAGGAAGATATTTATTTTGTAAATATCCAGTTCAATTTATTCGTCTACTTGCTATTAGGTACCTAATAAATAAATAAGTCAAAATTGCAACACTGTTCATCTTTTAGAGAAAGAGAGAATATTATGAAAAGCATTAGTTAGAAAGAAATACAAAATTAGTTTTTGACGTTTAATAAATATATGATTGTAATTTTGTTTTTACCTCCTTGAATTTGTTATAACTGTCAAAATGTCAGAAGAACGTGCAAGATCTGTATTTTTTTCTATAAATGAAGTCAGATTATTAGTTGAAGTACCTATAGACTATAAAAATATAATACAAAATAAACAAACAGACGCAGTGAATTAGAAGCAAAAAAGCGAAAAGTGAGAAATAATAGCGACAAGATATAATTCGTGTTCTTGTACATTTCATCGAGATTCAATATCCTCTGAAATATGATTGTGTTAAACACTATATTAAAAATAAGAATTCTGCGAATAAATTGGAAATATCTGTATTCAGTATCTTTCCACATTCAAAATGTATTAACAAATTAGATATTATGTCATTTATCAAAATTGTCAATTTTATTTTCAACGTGTAACATTGTGAGGGTATCTAATATTAATTATTTCCAAATTCTCTATTTCATAAAAAGAATAAAATATATCATCACGCATTTTATCCATTACTGGGTGCAGCACCTTTCCGTAGCAGATCTCGGTAAGTTTTATATATCTATGCACGTGAAGTGAGGTTTCCAACCTGTTAAACACGGCCTCCAAATATGATAGTGGTGGAGGAGCCACAGGGATAATTTTAATGTGGTGAGAATTGTTTTTTGACTGCGGAAATCGAATCGAGGTTCTCAAATTCACAGGCCACACCATTTCTTGTCTCTATATAATTTCATCCAATTCATCAAGAATTATCTAAAATATCAATGATAACCCTATATAAATATATTATTTGCAAGCATACCTTTTTAATAAGAAATTAATACAGTATTAAAAAATATATTTTTATTTTATGTATAAACTGACTTGACAATTGAATCTTTTGTTTTTTATTAGGAGGTTTGAGTAGCTAATAAAATATGTAGCTAATAAATGTATTTATTAGGTAAAAAAAAATTTATAAGGTAGTGGATATCTCCAAAATATATTTATTAGCTAAATAAATTTATTAGGAACTTTATTAGAAGGTGGATATCTCGGCCCTTAGTCTATAGTACTTTTAAAAGCTAAACTGTTACAAAGCAATACAAATTAAAACCGGATACATATTTAATGTAAATATGCCAATACATGTCATTCATTTTTTTGATGACGTAATTCAATCCTTTGAACATATTTACTTATATCTGTTTTCATTCGGTTGTGCATATATCTTTGGCATATTACAATGCATCTAGTTTTTTTTAAAAATAAATATTAAATAAATTGATAAAATTTAGTATTTTTAAATCTGATTTAAGCCCCAAGCTCCAAGCCTCAAGCTCCAATTCACGCCTTCTACCCATTACTGGATGTGGCACTCTGCCGTAGCAGATCTCAGTAAGTGATATATTTTGCGCGTGAAGTATGGTTACTACCCGTCAAATCACGGCCCCTAAAGATGCTAGTGGCGAGGGAGCCACAGGGGTAGTTTTAAAATGGTTAAAAATTGTTTGTCGGCTCTGGGAATCGAACAAATATTTTCAGGATCCACAAGTCGACTTGATCACTTGATACCACCCCATAAATGGTTTTGAAGGCAGAAAAGATTTTTCCACCACCACGGTTGTTATAGGCACATTTTTTAATTTGTCAATGATACCTGGATCCATATTCTTATTTCTTATCGATATCTGCTACGGCAGAGTGCCAAACCAGTAATGGGTAAAAGGCATGACATATATTTATTTATTTATTTTTCAAATATTCTATCCATTTTTATTTCAAATAATGGTAGAGCACTGTCGTTGAGGTTTATCTGAAAAATGTTTTACTAAGATCAAAGAACAAAATATACTTATCCTTATTTAACAAAATTATTGAGTATGGAGTAGGTGGCTTAATGGTATAGCGGTCTGTGGTTTTGAAAACCTCGGTTCGATTCCCACAGCTTACAAAAAATTTTCATCACATTTAAATTATGTAACAGGTACCTTGTACTTGGGACTAAGAGGTAACTGACATACGAAAGAATTTAATTGATTAAATGAATAATCAAGAGTAGCGTAAATGCTGCCACCACGGAATATTTAACTCTATTCCTAAAAGTAATTAAAATGGGACCGATGATCAAAATGGCGGGAATATGTGCGTATGCAGAATCAAACACGTACTTAACAATAACAAAATTATATAATATTTAATAACGAATAACGAGTCAACATAAATTATATAAATCAAAGATATTTACGAACTGAATACTTGACGCTATATAAACCAAGGTATCCCCTTACTCACTAAATGCACAATCAATTCAATATTCCATATTACTACAAACATATGCAATCAACAATTCTCATTAGGTACATAACTAAAATCTACTTACATGAACTCCGAACAATTAACTTCACAAAATAAATATGCGGTCGAGAGAGGCCCTTAAACTGTATAATCTCTTTCACCATTTCACACGGAAAGCCAAAATGCAAGTGGTTGTACTGTCCATGGTTCGAACATTTTATTACTAAGGGATGGGACAGTGGTTCTCAAAATAACGCTAACTGGGCACTACTCTCGCATAAGAAACTAGATGTTTAGCACAAACTTATTGACATTCGCTGATTAAGCTCCCAACTGAACTAAACTCAAATTCTAAGAATTGTGGAATTTTCCACTGACAACTGAAAAACTAACCGTCAACCTTTTAACTTACTTTTAAATCTATTCAATTACAAAGTCAACTTTTATAGTAATAAACGCAACTGCCGTTTATTACAATTACGACTGTGGTGCCCCTTCTATTAACATCTTTAGGGGCTGTGGTTTGACGGCTGGTAACCACATTTCACGTGCATAAATATATAATTTACCCAGATCTGTCGCGACAGATGAGTGCCACACGCAGAATTGGAATACTTTTTTAAAGAGTTTGTAAGTGGTCTCAGTAAATATTAATTGTACACACAATTCGAAATATTGTTATTTGTGCAACTACTAAATAACAGCAATAAAGTACTTTTTTATGAATTTGAAATTTATGCACGACGAAGAATTAGATTAGTTTTATGCCGAATAAAATTTAAAAAAATCATCTTATTAAATTTTCGATGATAATTACGTGGAGGAGCCAATTCATAGCGATAGACAATTTAAACAATATTTTAGGTTAGACCATTCCTGAAATTTTTTATTTTATAGCAGAATTATACAGGAGATCATTTAAAAATTACAGCAAAAAAAAAGAAAAAAACTATTTCAATAAACTGCTAGTTTGGTTGTCATCAGATAGCCAGTTCCCGGGATGTTGCTGACAGATTTGATAATAGTATCAGTAGTTTATTTCGAGTTATAAGAAGAGTAATGTCTTATTTGAAACAAACAGATCTGACTTTTTATATTAGATGACGTAAACAACAATAGAAATGAAGATAGTTGCACCATAGTAGTTACATCTATTAAGAGCATCGCAAACTAATTTTAAAATTTGCGTTCCAGCTAAACAGTTCTAACGTCTTAATAGAAGCAAACTACTAGTAACTAGTTCAGAATCAGTATTAGTTCAGGATTTTGAGCTGGAATAAACCTACTATCTTTTTCCCGTGTTACATAAAGTACATAAATATCCGGTATATACGAACCGGTCCCGATTCTTAGAAAAGTCTTGAGTTATTTTAACTATCGTCTAAAAGCACTCAGCTATTCTCTCTTTGAAATACCATTTTATAGATACACATAAAATACATTTGTTTGAAATTCAGAACACTGATTAAAAATAACTTACAAGAAGATTCTATTTACGAGTAATTGATATCTGTACCAATATTTATAAGATATAATTAAAGAGTGAATTCCTGAATTACTCTAAATATTGAAAGCATCAAGAAAATTTTAAAAAATGTGCACGAATTTCGAAAAATGTGTTAATTCAGTACAAAGTTCTTTTTTTGGCTTATTTTGCTTTTCATCGATTTTGGTGCTTATTTCACTTTATTTGCTTATTTTCAGCTTTTGCTCTAATATAAGTATAATATTACTAGGTATGTGAGAATAAAATTGCACAACGAACGTTTGAATAAATTTAAAAACGAATCAACGAAACAACTTACTATTTTACAATCTGTACAATCACAATCAACTTTAATTTAGTTCAAAGTAAACATTAATCAAATCATATACAAATACTGATAAAAAAATTGCAAAATAATTCTTTAAAAATGTTATTGGAAAAATATTGTAATAGATGCAAACTAGATGAAAGCACCATCCGAAAAAAAAATTATTTCCCCTGTATACAAAGACCCCATTGCAGAAATAAAAACAATTATTTGTAATAATTGCATATAGTACATGTTGACGAAACAACAAACTAATATATGTGGACAGTATATTATAAATTAGATTATTGAGAATTTTATTAAAAAAATAACAACTAAAGGGTTTTTAAAAAGTACAACGGAATCAAACAAATCTAACAATAACACTATAACAAAATTAATTCACGATGGATTGACCAGCGTTTATTTGCCTGATATACAGGCCTATTCTGTAAAATATTTTTATAACAGATCGTTATTATAACGATTTTCGTTATATTTGATTTCGTTATCACATTGTAACGATATTCGTTATTTTTCTATTCTGTAACATCGTTCGTTATTAGATAATCGTTATAATTTTTTCTAAAGAATTCGTTATTATTTTTGACACATGAATTTATGTTGGCAATTATATCTATTATAATTTGATAACATCATGTGTATTATTTTATTCAAATGACAGCAGTGTTTATTTGTTATCATAGCAACCATAGGAGATGAGTATCTGTCAAAATTAATAAAACCGGCAGATAATAAATATAAAAGTTGCAGTACGCAGTATTATAAATAGTTCAAACATTTTTGTGACACTTTGACAAGTGTAGGAATTTGATTCCCTATTTTTCTTATTTATTAAAACTCAGTTCCACATCGCAATTGACATTTTGTCTTTGTATTATTTATGTAGTACCTAATATATTAAAAAAATGGAGAAAAACCATAGCACGGGAAAAACTACAAGGGAGCAATATAAATCCTATGTAGATTTTTTCGAAACTGATGAAGTCTTGAGAACTATAAAAGTATTCCAGAAAATCCAAAACACTTGGAGGACGAGAAATAAATAATGTTTTTTATCTCCAACAAAACATATAAAATTTTGAAGATTATTTACTTTTAAAACAGTGGATATTGTAGTAGATCGTCTATTTTGTTTCATCACTGGCAATAATTCATGTAAAAAATCTCGTCCGGCTTCTCTTGATAATCGAAATAATTTACGGAAGTTTTCTTCCGGTACTGAAAAAGGATCACTTATGTGCGTAAATATGTATATAAATTTCTCAAATTTCGTCTTAAAGCAAATAATTTAAGATTATACATGTTCAATATCTATTTGTTAAAGTATAATTTGACCTATCATTATTTTCTTCAAGATAATAAAGAAATAAAATTAAATCGCGATGATTATCCATTTTTTAATTCACAATGACGTACCTAACACGTGAGAAAATATCGTAACGAATGATTTTTGCATTCGTTATTTTCTTGATGATTTTAACGAAATTCGTTATAAATTTTGTTATAAAATAACGAATTTTAAGTTACTGAATACCATTTAAACGAATTTCGTTATAATAACGATTTTTCGTTAAATAACGAAACGTTATGACTTAACGAATGCTTACAGAATAGATCTGTTACGAACTTCGTTATAATAACGATTTTTCGTTAAATAACGAAACGTTATGACTTAACGAATGCTTACAGAATAGATCTGTTACGAACTTCGTTATAATAACGATTTTTCGTTAAATAACGAAACGTTATGACTTAACGAATGCTTACAGAATAGATCTGTTACGAACTTCGTTATAATAACGATTTTTCGTTAAATAACGAAACGTTATGACTTAACGAATGCTTACAGAATAGGCCTGATAGTACCATCTTACAAAATATTACTAATGGTATCAGACGCAGCAGCTTACATGATAAAAGCTGCTTCTAATATGAAGATTTTTTATGAGAACTTAATCCATTATACATGTTTGATACAGGAGCTGAACCGTATCGGTGAGATAATAAGATTATAATTTCCGTTTATAAATAACTTAACACTTACAGGTCTATTCTGTAAAATATTTTTATAACAGATCGTTATTATAACGATTTTCGTTATATTTGATTTCGTTATCACATTGTAACGATATTCGTTATTTTTCTATTCTGTAACATCGTTCGTTATTAGATAATCGTTATAATTTTTTCTAACGAATTCGATATTATTTTTGACACATGAATTTATGTTGGCAATTATATCTATTATAATTTGATAACATCATGTGTATTATTTTATTCAAATGACAGCAAGTGTTTATTTGTTATCATAGCAACCATAGGAGATGAGAATCTGTCAAAATTAATAAAACCGGAAGCTAATAAATATAAAAGTTGCAGTACGTAATATTATAAATAGTTCAAACATTTTTGTGGAACTTTGACAAGTGTAGGAATTTTTTTCCCTGTTTTTCTTATTTATTAAGACTCAGTTCCACATCGCAATTGACATTTTGTCTTTGTATTATTTATGTAGTACCTAATATATTAAAACAATGGAGAAAATCCATAGCACGGGAAAAACTACAAGGGAGCAATATAAATCCTATGTAGATTTTTTAGAAACTGATGAAGTCTTGGGAACTAATAAAAATACTCCAGAAAATCCAAAACAAGTAGACAAAGGTTTTGAATTATTGGCCGCAGATTTAAATTCACTTGGAGGACCAGAAATAAATAATGTTTTTTATCTCCAACAAAACATATAAAATTTTGAATATTATTTACTTTTAAAACAGTGAATATTGTAGTAGATCGTCTATTTTGTTCCATCACTGACAATAATTCATGTAAAAAAATCTCGTCCAGCTTCTCTTGATAATCGAAATAATTTACGGAAGTTTTCTTCCGGTATTGAAAAAGGATCACTTATATAAATATGTATATAAATTTCTCAAATTTCGTCTTAAAGCAAATAATTTAAGATTATACATGTTCAATATCTATTTGTTAAAGTATAATTTTACCTATCATTATTTTCTTCAAGATAATAAAGAAATAAAATTAAATCGCGATGATTATCCATTTTTTAATTCACAATGACGTACCCGACACGTGAGAAAATATCGTAACGAATGATTTTTGCATTCGTTATTTTCTTGATGATCTTAACGAAATTCGTTATAATTTTTGTTATAAAATAACGAATTTTAAGTTACTGAATACCATTTAAACGAATTTCGTTACAATAACGATTTTTTCGTTAAATAACGAAACGTTATGACTTAACGAATGCTTACAGAATAGATCTGTTTAGAACTTCGTTATAATAACGATTTTTCGTTAAATAACGAAACGTTATGACTTAACGAATGCTTACAGAATAGACCTGTTAGACTGCCGCGATGTTTTTTATAAAAGGGTTCCTGGCGCCACAATTATTTTTTAATAGAATATATTTTAACTATGTACAATATGTATATAAAACTTAAAATTTCATAAAAAATTAGTTTGGTCTCCATAACTTCCGTGTGCCTAAAATATACACGCGGCGCAGAATTAATAATTTTAATCTAGGGCGATTTGTTACAAAAAAATAAGGTGGAAAGAGAACGTCTTTATGCCATGAAAATGACGAAACAGACATCTTCAGGATGCCGTGGTAGTGAAAAGCCTAAAATCATTCCAAACAAATAATTTTAAGGACTAGTCATACCCACAATAGTATAATTTTTGTTAAATAAACATACAAATTGTATTAAAAACATTGTATAATTTTAGAACGTAATAAAATACGTATTTAAAAAAAAAACAGATTAAGTTTATGGACATTTAATTCTACGCCACGACAAATGATATAAATAAATAAAATAAATATATCATCACGCCTTCTACGCATTACTGGGTGTGGCACTCTGCCGAAGCAGATCTCGGTAAGTGTTATATTTTACGCGTGAAGTGCGGATACCAGTCATCAAATCACGGCCCCCAAAGATATTAGTGGTGGAGGGGCCACAGGGGTAGCTTTTGAAATTATGAAAATTATTTGTCGCCTGTGGGAATCGAACCAGGGTTCTCAAGATCCACAGGCCGACTTCATACCACTGAGCTAGCCACCCCATGACAAATGATATCCCTATTGAAAACCATGTAAATCACGCTCCACGCAGATACACGAATGTGTATAAAGTGAGATACACGTGGCGCCCAGGACCCACTATGGTGTGTATCCATATACATATATATATATATATATATATATATATATATATATATATATATATATATAAAAGAAACAAATATTTGTGAAAGCGTCTTTAAGGGTGTAGTTCTTTAGGAAGACGTTACCTGATGTGCTGCTACCCTCAGATCAGTGCTGAGACGATGAGGTATATGGCTGAATTTATTATCCTAATAATTTTGGAAGTTTTTGAGATCTTATCTTTCTATTTCCCGAAATTATAGGCAAGTCGGTAAAAGACAGCCAAACAGCTCTCAAACATACAGAACTTCAATATAATTTAGCTTTTATAAAAGCAAATTACCATAAAATATTTAGAAAAGCAGAACATGCCGTTAATTATATCTGTAAAAATTATTAATGATTTCAAAGATGTCATTTCAAAAGTTCTAGGACGCATTGTGTAGGAAGTAAAATCAAAATCAGATAATGTGCTCTTTAAATATAAGAGATTTTCGACATTAAACAAAATAAGAATTATATTGAGTGGAGGCAATGTTTTGGATATAGATATGGATCCAGGTATCATTGCCAAATTTAAAAAAATGCGCTTATAACAACCGTGATGGTGGAAAAAATCTTTTCCGCCTTCAAAACCATTTTAAATGATAATGGCCGATTTCATAAACAAAGGTTAAATTTTAAACTTGGTTAAATAAATAAAAGCAAACCAAATATATGACAGCAATGTCAATCAATCGATTTGATTCGCTTTTATTTATTTAAACCAAGCTTAAAATTCTAATTTTACTGGCGAAACCAGCCAGTAGTGCAACATTTGATATTTAACAGATTTCATTCATGTATAGTTTCTGGTAGTTGTATTTTTTTTAAATAAAATTTAAAATTGATTGTTGTTTCTTTTTAAGATTTAAGCAGTAGTATTTTTTTTCACATTTTGTTAATCAAAATCATTATTTATTTGAGAATGAAAATATTTGTAGTAAATTAATATAATTAAATAAATATAAATACATCATCACGCCTTTTACCCATTACTGCGTGTGGCACCCTGCAGAAGCACATCTCGGTAAGTGATATATTTATGCTCGTGAAGTGCGGTTACTAGCCATCAAAGCACGGCCCCCAAAGTTGTTAGTTAGTGGAAGGGGAATCACAGGGGTAGTTTTTAATGTGGTGAAAATGTTTGTCGGCTGTGGGAATCGAACCAGGGTTCTCAATATTCACACGCCGACTCGATACCACTGAGCTACCTACCCCATAATTTATAAGTAATTTATTTACATTTATTTATTATGTTCTGATTTAAAAAAATAGTTTTTGGATAAACTTTCGTGGTTTTTTAAGATCTTTTTATCTTAACTTTTTTTAATGATTTTTTTGGCATATTTTCGTACATTTTTAAGCACTTTTGTTATTAAATAATACTTTCTTTATCTAACTTTAATTACATAAAGCTGCTAATATATAATTCATATTTCACGGTCTATTTTCTACCAATAACAATAAAATATTTTCACTTGTTTTAAGCACCTGATTTGTTATTTGTTGATCTATAGAATTGTGGTCATGTTTTACTATTCTTGTTTATTTTTAATACACTATTTACTCTGCATTGTTTTAACACAATTTGTGTTCCACGCGACATTTAATTAAATTTTTATTCAGATAAAAATTGTATTAAGTTTTTAGAATCTCATTTGTATTTTTTTTTCTGACAGCGCAATACAATTTTGTTCACAATAGTTCAAAATAGGTGTACGGCATTATTATGTGTGCAATGTAATAAATTAATAAATAAACGTACCTGTACTTTGTACTCCTAACAAAGGTAATAATATAACTGGAATCAATCCTGTGACATATAAAGGTATGCATTCAAAGACCCAATATCCTGCCATTAAAACTAAAACGAACAAGCAGCGTATCTTCCTTTCAAAACTTATTAGAAATACCGAAGCAGCTATACAGGGCCATATTAACAAAATAATTCCTCTCCAATAAAATCCTATAAACTTTAGAATTACAATACACCAGTTTTTGTCCCTAAAATTAAAAAAAAAAGAAATTATATTATTTATATGTGTAAATTTACACTTCTTACTGATTATCTGTTGGATCCTGCATTTTATTTGTATTATGTCAATGTCAATAACTATCTGATTAGAATTTGTTTGGTTAAAATAGCCTTCTGTTGTCCTATAACACCTTTGATTTAATTTTTCCTAATATGCTATATTAAAATATAAATCACAGTTTTTGAAACTATTTGTATTATATTGAACGAAAATACTGTAAAATAGTGATTTGTACATATAACAAGTATTGAAAGTGTATTTATCTCGAACCAAATTGAAAGTTTGTGTTCACAAACGGACTTTCGACATGTGTTATACACATTTTTTTTTTTGGTTTTGTAAGATAACCATGTTAAAAAATAAGTAAATAAAGATTTAATTCTTTGAAAAAATTTAATGTATCTCTATAGCTTTAATAAACATTCATCAGTAAAATTCATTGCTACATTACAAACTAGTTTACAACAACACACCATGGTGCAAATAGTCGCTTTCAACAACTTATATCCAGTGTAGAATATGGGGACACAATATAGATTTGTTTAAAATATGATGAGAGTTGCCTTTTAATAAATTAGACTAAAAGTAAAAATAAATAAATAACTATATCATCACGCCTTTTACCCATTACTGGGTGTGGCACTCTGCCGACGCAGATGTCGGTAAGTGATATATTTATGCGCGTGAAGTGCGGTTACCAGCCGTCAAATTATGGCCCCTAAAGATGTTAGTGGTGGGGGAGCCACAGGAGTAATTTTAAATTGGTGAAAATGTATTGTCGGCTGTGGGGATTGAACCAGGGTTCTTAGGATCCACAGGCCGACTTGATACCACTGAGCCATTACATCATAAGACTTAAAGTGTTTGTATAAAAAAGGTTTAGAATTGAAAACTACATCATCTAACGAGTATTTGTTACTTAACAGTTTTTATGCATGAGTAAGAAGCAAATAAAATATTGTTTTACAGATTACAGATTAAGAATAGTAAGTAAAACAATGAAACAATAGTATTATTATTACTCTTGTAGGCCAAAATAAGTAATTATTATTGAATTATTGGTGCCAACGGTTAGTATTTTACTGTATAATTCATATGATAACAAATATACAATAGCTGTGCCTATTTTTAGCGTTTCTGTCTAGATTTGTGTAAAGCAATTTACATAAGGCCGAATAAAAATTATACTTAGACAGAAATACTTACCTCGATTACACCAGTATTTTGGTTATACAGAACAGGGAGCAAAATAATTGAACAAGAACAAGTGTATTTTCAAAGTTATCTAAAGTTAATTTGAAAATTGTATATGGGTCATTCTACGTAAAATCGGCCAAAAAAATTTCGACCCTCTCCGATTTGTCTGAAAATGCATATACTTATTCACTTTCATTTAAAAATAAGTAGAAAATTCCTTATGTGGCCCATTATACTGTGTTTTCATTTATATATATATATATATATATATATATATATATATATATATATATATATATATATTAGGGTGGCCCTTATTTTGGGTAATTTCGAATTTTAAAATCACAAAAAAGTAATAAATGAATTTTTTGAGATTTTTAATATAAGTTTAACCCGTGCCTCTAGGCCACTTTCACTTTTGCCTTCAGCTCCCAAATCACATTAAAAATATGATAAAATAAAATAAAAATATGATAAAAATGTTATAATGAATATGCATATTATTCAGAAACAGTCTAAAATAGTTTATAAAACGAAATTGTTGTAAAAGAATCAGTACTGTGAATCACTTTTTGCGTATTTAAAAAAATTAAATTTTCGTTAATTTTTACCAACCCGTTTAGCAATAAACAGTCATATAAAATTATTGTTTATTGTAATTGATCGATTCGTTATCTCATCTAGTTTAATGCCCGCTTGGAATTGTGTCAAAATATTGAAAAACAATAGTGAAAGTGGCCTAGAAGCACGGATTAAACTTATTTTAAAAATCTGAAATAATTCATTTAATACTTTTTTGTGATTTTAAACCAGATTTCGGGTGGAGACCGACAAAATTCGAACTTACCCAAAATAAGGGCCAGCCTAATATATATATATATATATATATATATATATATATATATATATATATATATATAGTTTTTAGCAAAGAATTGAATAAAACACCAGAATTGGACAATAAATTTATAAACTAAATTTAGATTTAAATCGTTGGTAATGAGACTCAATCTTGTACGTAAATGTTTATATTGCGATTAAATAATACATTTTTTTATGGGGTAATGGCTCAGTCGTATCAAAGTCGGCCTGTGGAAGAACTCTGGTTCGATTCCGACACCCTCAAATATTTTAAACAATTTAAAATTACCCCTGTGGCTCCCCCACAACGAACATCTTTGTGGGCCGTGATTTGTTATTAGGTATTTATAATGTTCATTTACATATGCTGTAATTTTCTTTTTTCAAAAAACCAGGAGTGAAATTAGGTACCGTAAAATGGGGTGTATAGGGTCAGGAGGGTGAATAGAATCAAAAAGGAAAAAGATTTTTGTTATACCAACAAAATGTTCTGTTTATCTTCTAGTTATTTTATTTCTCCTTAATATTATTCTATAATATTCTTGGTTGATTTCTAGTAAGTTTCAAGTTTCAAATATTAGTAGTTCTGCAGGGAATCCCCTTAATATTACTTTACCTAAAATAATACAAAATCATATGCTGCAAAATTTCTGTCCTAGAAAGTGTAGTATTTATTTAAACAAAAAACACTTGGTAAGTATAACATCAATACACTTTGATAATGTTAACGTCATAAGTATTTGAATTTTATTTACATTACTATTATTAGGAAAAATACATATTAGAAATTCTGCTGCTTTTTTATGAAAATATGGTGAATTGTGTCAATTATGCCAAGACAATACAAATCCGACCCTCGGTCCAAAAGATATAAGAAAAAAGATTTCAAGAAAATTGAAGAAGCGGAAACGGCCGTTCGTAAAGGCATGAGTATTCGGCAAGCGTCAAAAACCTATGAAATAGCGTATTCAGTTCTTCAGAGGCACATGAAAGGAGGTGTTAAGAAACATGGAGGGCAAACAATTTTGTCTGAAGAAGAAGATAAACTTATAGCAGATAAGTAGAAAATATGTGGCGAATGGGGTTATCCCCTTGATGCATTTGATGTTCGTGTTTTAGTTAAAGGATATTTGGATGACGGGGCCTAAACATAAAATGTTTTAAAGAAAATATACCCAGTAAAGATTTCGTAGCTTTATTTTTAAAAAGGCATAATAATAATGAGTGTATAAATAGAATACCCAATTCTCTTAAATGTATGTCGTTTGATCACAAAAACTTTATTTAAATATTTTAAGTTTGTTTTTGTAACTTGACAGCATAGTCACTTTTCTTTAATTGAATTAAAAAGCCTTAGATGCATTACTTACTATGCAAAACGATGGAATGAAACGGCCATAATAAGCGTGGCGCAATTCATTGAAGTCAGCCATGACTCGGTGCGCTTCGTTACTATAGAAACTGCAATTTGATTAGATTGGGCTAAATATTAACGTCGAATGTTAAAATATTATTTATAAAATGACACTCGTTAATTTGTTAAGTGTAATTTTATTTCACCTGTCTCATCTTCTTCAATCATTAATTAAGATATGTGTCCATATAATAGTGTGCGAAATATTTATATTCTCTTAAACCTGCATTGCGCTACTGTCCATAAAATATGAAAAGGAAAATAATTTTATTTGTATAACGCAAGGGCATTGGAATCGCTGTATCAGCTGTAGTGGGACCTATCCAGCCAACCGAATATATTTATATATATATATATATATACAGAGCTGGGCAAAATCACGAAGAAAAGGAATTAAATCACAATTCACAAATCAAACAATTATTTTTTGTGACAATTCACAATTCCACTTCATTTTCAAAGTGATTTAATTCACAAATCACAGTGTTTTGTGCTTTATTTATGTAAAATATAAATCACAAGCCTTTTTGTGAATTAGGGCTTGAGGCTTGGGGCTTGGGGCTTAAATCACATTTACAAATACTTATTTAATATTTATTTAAAAAAAAAAACTAGGTGCATTGTAATATGCCAAAGATATATGCACAACCGAATGAAAACAGATATAAGTACATATATTCAAAGGATTGAATTACTTCTTCAAAAAATGTAATTAAATGAACGACATGTATTGGCATGTTTACAATAAATATGTATCCGGTTTTAAATTGTATTACTTTGTAACAGTTTAGCTTTTAAAATTACTATAGACTAAGAGTCTTCAAAAATACGAATTTTGTTTGTAAAAATATACAAAATAGCTATACTCTGTTTTTTAAACAGGAGGAGTAATTTAAATTTTAACCGCTAAAACTGACGCTTCTGATTGGCTATTGCTTCATCCAGTTTACACTGTACATAGATTTTACATTTGATTTATTAGAGCTGTCATATGTTTTGAGGTTACTGTTTTCTTGTTTGTTTTTTGCATTTCTGTGACATTAACATAAATCAGTTCTTTTAAGAACTAATAATATACGGAGTGACAAATTAGAGTTTATAATGTCATTTGTATTTTAAAATAAATTCCATGAGACTTAATCAGTGCAGATGTGTAAGAAATTTTTGTATTTCGCGCGAACAAAAATCTAGTAACTTTCTTTGGTAACTTTCTATAGTGTAAATCTGACTTGTGCATTTACTCCTCCTGGTTAAAAAACAGACTATACTAATTTGAAAAAAATTTTTAGTATAACACAATCACGAATCAATTCACGGATCACCGACAGCTACAGCCAGAAATGTAACATTTAAACGTACACCAGCATTTCCAATCTGAATAACAAAAATAATATACTGTTATATAATCCAAAAAATAAGGAAACAGTTAAAAATTAAAAAAAAAATTATAACGCACGTATGGATAATAAATTTGTAAGTCCTTTGAATTGATTTAAGTCATTTCAATTGAATTAAGCCCTTTCAATTGAATTAAGCTCTTTTAATTGAATTAAGCTCTTTCATTTGAATTAAGTCCTTTGAATTGATTTAAGTCATTTCAATTGAATTAAGCTCTGTCAATTGAATTAAGCCCCTTCATTTAAATTAAGCCCAGAAAAATGAATTAAGCCTTTTTTGAGCTCTGGAACAATTCACAAGCCCAAATCAATTTCTTTAAAGGTCTCAAGTCACAAGTCTGATTTGCGAATTTTTAAGAAAGGCTTAATTCACTTGATTTAAATCAAGAAATATGACATAAATCAATTTATAATTCCTTTTGATTTAAATCATGCCCAGCTCTGTATTATATATATATATATATATATATATATATATATATATATATATATATATATATATATATATATATATATATATGGGATGGCTAGCTCAGTGGTATGAAGTCGGCCTAGGGATCCTGAGGTCCCTGGTTCGATTCCCACAGGCGACAAATTTTCATAATTTGAAAAAGCTATCCCTGTGGCTCCTCCACCACTAACATGTTTGGGGGCCGTGATTTGACGACTGGTAACCGCACTTCACGCGCAAAATATATCACTTACCGAGATCTGCTTCGGCAGAGTGTCACACCCAGTAATGGGTAGAAGGCGTGATGATATATTTATTTATATATATATATATATATATATATATATATATATATTTTATTAATACGAATAACTTATAGTCTAATTTGCAACAAAAAATCATGAAAATTGTCTGGCAACTAAATGTTCGGACGTTTAATAATTAATTTTCTTTAAACAGAGTGCTATGATTTAAACAAAATATAATGGTTGCCAAGTTACTATGAGAGTCCTTTGTTATTGTTTCTGTTTATTAAAAAATATTAATACAACAATTATGGCTCGCGGTGTACCGATAATGCAAAAGATTCGTGAGATAATTATCACAAAATACCTTGAAGGTAAATCAATGTTTAAAATAGTAAAACGTCTTAATATGGCAGAATCTACGAATGTATAGATTGGTCATTGAACTGAAATATAAAAAAAATGACTGGTAGCATTAATGTCGCCGGAAAATATACCGAGAGACCTCAAATGATAACATCTCGAAATAAAAGAGTTTTGATTAAAATTTGCAAGAATTCTAGACGATCCACATTACGCGAGATTACCGCTCGTTGAAACATGGAATTAGGCATACATATTTCTCAAAAATTTTGTAGGAAGTGGATTATTAAGTTTGGACCTAGCTTTTATATGGTACGCTATAGTTACTCACAGTTTAGTTTGAACATTGAAACAGAGTTTCTGTAAACCAAGGAAAAACCATTATTAACAGGGACACAAAAGAGTGAAATGCTTGGATGGAGCCAAAGAAAGGATTTCCTGGACCAAAAAGGACTAGAATAAAGTCATCTTTAGTGACAAATCAAAGTTTAACGTGTTTGTAGAAGATTATCGGAAACTGAAGCATTTCACAAGATTGTTCAAGCTACCTGTAAAATTTGCAAAAGTTCTGATGGTTTGGCAATGCATGTCAGCAAAACGACTGTGAACTATGCACTACATTGACGGAACAGTAAAGTCAGAGAAATATCAACGGATTTTAAAAAAATTACCTATTTCGTACCATCTAAGAACTGTATCCAATAACAATTTTATTTTTCAGCAGGATGGCGCATTTTACCATACAGCAAAATCAACAAAAATATGGTTTGCAAATCATATTATATATCCTGACTTCAATGTTATAGAGACATTTTGGCACAAGATGAAACAGCGCTTGAGGATGATCCACAACTTATGAGTAAAATTCTACAATTTCGAAAATGCAAAAAAAAAAATTGAGATTTATTTTTAGTGCAAAAATATTAAAAACTTGTTATAACCTTGCCATCAAGAATTGGGGCTGTTATTAACGCAAACTGATATGTTATTCGGAACTAAAACGTTAAATACTAGTTTCGTCCGAACATTTAGTTGCCAGACAGTTTTCCTGTTTATTGGTTACAACTTAGATTATAAGTCAACCGTATTAATAAAATATTTGTTTTCTTCAAAATAGTTTCATTATAGTCATATCTTTAGAAATATATAATACTGATTGATAATAAATATAACTCTATTAATAAAATCTACTGTTTATAATAAAATGCTGACCGTCCGAACATATAGTTGTTAGGGTTCGTATATATATATATATATATAATGCTGACCGTCCGAACATATAGCTGTTAGGGCTCGTCAGCATTTTATTATAAATATAATAAAGACTATTGCAATGAGTAAAAAAAATATTCTTTTTTGACCAGTTGTTCTCAAAACACGGGACACAACTATTTATTTTAAATGGGAACATGTATTTTTTAGGTTCTTCGATAGGGTATTTTTTTTCTTAATTAAACGATATAAATATATCATATTCTAATATAACAAAATAACTGAGAAAAATGCATGTTAAATTTAAATGTATTTTATTTATATCTGGCTGAAACAAGAATGCTTTGGATAGAAAATAATTGAAAAATAAATCAAACAATACTACAATAATATTAAAATTAATAGATATTAAATTATAAAAATTGTTCAAAATTTTCCCATTCTGATTAATGCATAGTTGAACTCTTTTAAATAAACTATATCTAACTTTTCTTAATATTTTCTTGTCGATATTAGTGATGATATCTTCAATATTATTTCTTAAATTTTCAAAATCGGGACGTACTGTGGCATAAACGTTGTCTTTTATATAACCCCATAAGAAGAAATCCAATGGACTAAATCAGGGGATCTTACGGGTCACGCAATTGGACCATTGATACCAATCCAGTGATTTGGGAAATGATTATTTAAATACTCGGCTAATTCACGAGACTTGTGAGCTGGAGCTCCATCATGTTGGATATATACGTCTCGCAATACTAATAAGGGCATATCATCCAAAATATTGTCTACCATGTCCCTGAAAAATCCCAAATATTAAGCGTTAGTAAGCGTACTCTCATAGACAGGTGGAAACAATTCGGAAGATTCAGACGGCTTTCGGTGATGATGCTATGGTCATCACAGGTACGCCAATTGCGCAGCAACGTCAATTTGATGATGACTGCTTTCTTTGACTCCCGCGGTGTGGTACACCACGAATACGCACCACAAGGTCAAACAATCATCAAAGAGTACTACATGGATGTCCTCCGCCGCCTACGTGATGTTGTGCGGCCCATAGACCGCAGTTGTGTTCAACAGAAAAACTTGATTAAGACTTTTTTGAAGAAAAAACAGACTCGTGTGGTTCAACAGGCTCCTTACTCTCCTAATATGGTCCGCTGCGACTCCATTTCAAAAGAGGCTTTCTCGGAATACTTCCAACAATGGCGGCATCGCTGGAAAAAGTGAATCCAAGGAAACTACTTTGGAGATTCCAGTTTTTTTTTTCAGTCAAAGGTCGGATACTTTCTGTCAGACCTAGTTAGTTACCTTTGAAATGTTAATAATACCAGGTGATTCAGGTTACGTAAAATAAGATCATAACCTGAGTTTTATAAAAGATAATGTTATTCAAATAAAATTATAAAATAATTTTTATAAAGTAACAACTTTATGTAAACAACACACCTATAAACCTGCCACATAGCCCGATTTGTCCATGATTGATTTCTTTGTAATGTTTGTTGTTAAAGTTTTGATTATTAAGCCGTAAAAATTAATTTTTAAAAAAGGAATCTCAAGATCCATGGTTCTTGGATGAAGGCTTTTATGAATTTATTACAATAAAATATTTATTTATTTCAATTCAAACGACGTTTCGAACACTTGTTCGTGTTCATCTTTAGGTCTACAAAGGAACCATTACATTAGAATTATAACAAGTTACAATAATATAAAATTTCTTACCAAAAACTTAACCGCGACGTGGTTATTAACAATTTAATTTTTAGGAGTATGCAAGTTTGCACACCTCCGAGTCAAAACGGCGACTGACCAGCAAACATCAGAATTAAATTATTACAAAACCTGGTGGTTTAAAAATCTGAACAGAAACAAAATGTCACATTGATCAGTTAAAATGACCAAATATGTTGTTATAATGTGAACTCGAAGAATGATTATCAGTTTTGATGTTGACAGTCGTGTTTTTATTCAAGTTAATGTAAACGCTTTCAAGGAACAGTCTTTTGCATTTATTTGATTCAGAGAGCAATATTTTAAAGTAAAAAAGAAAATTACTGGTAAAGCTAGTGAATTTTTAACTACATGTCTCAATGTTAAAAAGTGGAAAGATTTGAAACAATTCTTAATATCTCAATAACAAGATAGATGAATGTACTTTAATGTTTGAATTATGTCAGTTGCAACAAACTAGAGAAACAATATTTGATGTCCTCAAGAAATATAATGAGTTATTTCTCTTATATATTAATAATATTGGAAATCAGTATAAGGCTGAAATTGTGCAAGATTCGTTTAAAAAAAAATTAGCCGCAAGAAATTCTTCTACTCTAGATGAAATTAATATATTGATCAGAGCTGGGCATGATTTAAATCAAAAGGAATCTTAAATTGATTTAAATCATATTTTTTTATTTAAATCAAGTGAATTAAGCCTTTTTAAAAAATTCGCAAATCAGGCTTGTGATTTAAGACATTTAAAGAAATTGATTTGGGCTTGTGAATTGTTTTAGAGTTAAAAAAGGCTTAAATCATTTCTCTGGGCTTAATTCAAATGAAAAGGCTTAATTCAATTGAAAGGGCCTAATTCAATTGAAAGGGATTAATTGAATTGGAATGACTTAATTCAATTGAAAGGACTTAATATTTATTACCGATACGTGTGTAAGCCTCCCTTATTTGAAGGAGAATTAACAAATAATTTATATGGGTTCTTGTCAGACCGGAGAAAGGACAAGTACTAGGGTTGTTGTAAATGAGTTTGTACTTACAATTTGGTTCAACAAATAACAAAGATTTATTCACACTTACTACATGGTTGGTGTTGTCGAGTTCCTACTGAACTCTCGTATTGACTATCTGACTATCGACTATACTGAGTGAATAACTGACCTAACGCTACTATATATATATAATTACAAAAGTACTAAGTCAGCAAATAGTTAGCTACTTACGTCAAACAATACTATTTAGAATACCTGACCTCATTACAACATGCTCTACTTTACTTAATTGTATTCACTAAGAATGTGCTGACTTTGACTTGTTACATTCCTCCCTTTTTCAAACAATTTGCTTCCTGCAAAGGGGCACAATTTACATATTACACAAAACATAATTTAACTATTATTTCCTTGTTACATTCCCATTTTTATACCTTAATTTTTACTAATTTTAAAATAAATATACATAAACACAAAACACTTATCACTTGTACCGTCCATAAAATAGTCCAAATAAACACCACCATCGTCTTATGTTTATTTTATAACGCACAACACTAGAATAAAATTGAAGTTTATACCTCGTAGCTCGTTCTTTCTTGTGGTTATTTGTGAATGTCGAATTTGGTTTGAATTTCTTCTTGTAGTACTGCTTATGTCGTCTAAATATCGAATCTCGTTTACTCGTACTTCTTTTCTTCTTTTGGCCATCTGTTGTGGAGTTCTTTAATTGATGTGGATTCTTCCTATCGTACTGTTTTCTTTGTTCTTTATTTCTCTGAAACTGTTTGCTGCTTTCGAACTTAATGCTGATCTGGCCAACTTCGTCATTTCCTACATTAACCGCTTGTGAAATTTCCTCAATACCCGTACCCTCTATTAAGCCATCATTTTTAACCCCTGATGCTTCTTTTTCCTCCCTATTTACCTCGTAAATTTCCGGAGCTTCTTCGGTAACGGCGTCATTAGGTCTCTCTTCACTGCTACGGTCTTCTTCTGAACTCACTTGTTTGAAATCATCCTCATTCTTGTCTAATTCAGCAATATTTTTTCTTTCTCTTTCTTTAATTTCTTCACAAAGACAGTACTTTTTCTTAGGCATCTTACATCCAAAACATCTTAATACTCCATCGTCCATCGGAATGCCATCTAAATGGTTATAAATCATAAGAGCTGCCTCTTGGTCACCGGATATTTCCGCCATTCTTAACATATTAAAGAACCACGTAATTTCCTCCATCTCTTTTAATTCTTCCGCGTCTATTTCTTCTGTATTTTTCTTAGTTTGGCCTGTTGTTTCTGCTTCTCTTCTGTTATAATGTGTATCATTTTCAATGTCTTCTTCTTTTTGACTTTCGTAAACATTGGACTGCTGACGCTGATACATATGGTGACGCTCACGCTTATGCTGACGCTCACGCTGACAATGCCTGGCGTAATGGTTGCCATTGCAATTATAACACTGAACTTGATTTCTTCTATAATGAGTGTCGTCATCTTCTCTCTGGTAGTCGTAGTAATCGCCTCTCTGATCATTGTAGTTTTCTTCATCCTGGTAATTGTATTTTTCTTCCCTCTGATAATGGTTATTTTCTTCCCTCTGATAATGGTAATTTTCTTCTCTCTGATAGTTGTAATTTTCTTCCCTCGGATAATTGTAATTTTCTTCCCTCTGGTAGTTGTAATTTTCTTTCCTCGGGTAATTGTAGTTTTCTTCTCTCTTGTGGTAGTAATTTTCTTCCCTCTGGTGGTAGTAATTTTCTTCCCTCGGATAATTGTAATTTTCTTCCCTCTGGTAGTTGTAATTTTCTTGCCTTGGATGGTAGTAATTTTCTTCTCTATGATAATGGTAATTTTCTTCTCTTGGATAGTGATTCGCTCGTTGACGCTGATGCTGTTGCTGACACTGCCTGGCATAGTGGTTGCCATTGCAAATGTAACATTGTACAGAGCGTCTTCTCTCGTTGTAATTTGATCTTCTTTGGCCGTACATCTTTCTTGAGTCACTTACTTGCTTGTTGTCATTGAATCCATGCTTCTCAATTTACCAAACATTTAGTTCGTGTAGTTTGGGAAAAAAAAAATTCGCAAATCGCTGCCATCATTTGTATCGAAGAGAATACAACTGTTGTTATTGTTGAAATTCCTAATACTTGCTTTTCCGCGAGTGGACCAAAAACGATTGGCCACCCTGATCTGACAAAATATCCCAGCGCTGTCACCAATTTGTAACCCAGACCGGAGAAAGGACAAGTACTAGGGTTGTTGTAAATAAGTTTGTACTTACAATTTGGTTCAACAAATAACAAAGATTTATTCACACTTACTACATGGTTGGTGTTGTCGAGTTCCTACTGAACTCTCGTATTGACTATCTGACTATCGACTATACTGAGTGAATAACTGACCTAACGCTACTATATATATATAATTACAAAAGTACTAAGTCAGCAAATAGTTAGCTACTTACGTCAAACAATACTATTTAGAATACCTGACCTCATTACAACATGCTCTACTTTACTTAATTGTATTCACTAAGAATGTGCTGACTTTGACTTGTTACACGTGCGTTATAAATAATAATTTTTAATTTTGAACTGTTTCTTTACTTTTTGGATTATATAAAAGTATATTATTTTTGTTATTGAGAGTACCAATGCTGTTGTACGTTTAAATGTCACATTTGTGGCTGTAGCTGTTGGTGATCTGTGAACTAATTCGTGATTGTGTAACACTAAACTTTTGTTTCAAATTACTAGCCATTTTGTATACTTTTACAAAGAAAATTCATATTTTTTAAAACGTCTATAGTAGTTTTAAAAGCTAAACTGCTATTATGCAATACAATTTAAAACAGATTTAATGTAAACATGGCAACATATATCCTTCATTTAATTATATTTTTTGAGGAACCCTTTAAACATACGAGGTGTGGCTATTAAATAACGAGACTGACGGTGCTACAGAAAAAGTGCGCATGCGTCAAAATCTAGTGACCATAATCTTTTTTAGCGTGAAGCTTTCTCTTTCGAATGCAGTACCTCTAGCTTCTGTAAACAAATCTGTATAGCCGTAGCTTTCGTTGTCATTAGAGTTGTTTTTCTTGTTTTGCCGGAAAAATGTTAAATGCAACATTAGAGCAACGAATTGTTGTGAAATTTTATACGAAACTTGGCAAAACTGCTACTGAAACTTATAATTTATTGAAAGAAGTACCCGAATTTTTGTAGGACAAGTCATGGGTTCTCCATCAAGACAATGCTCTGGCTCATTCTGCAAAGTATGTCAAGAGGTTTCTAGCCAAGTACAGCATTCCAGTGTTGAACCATCCGCCTTATTCGCCGGATCTTGCACCGTGCGACTTCTATCTGTTTCCTAAGGTGAAATTTGCCTTAAAAGGAACAAGATTTGAGCTGTGAGAGAGCGGCACGCGTTCTGAAGGAACTGACAGAAGAAGACTTCCAGCACTGTTTCGAATAATGAAAGATTCGCATGTAACATTGTAGGGATAGAGGAGCGCTGTATATTAAAGGTGATAATAAGTAAATAGGTATGAAATCAAAGTAAAATATTAAAACAGCGTCAGTCTCGTTATTTAATAGCCACATCTCGTATCTACTTACATCTGTTTTCATTCGGTTGGGCACATATGTTTGGCATATAATAATGCACCTAATATTTTAAAAAAATAAAAATTAAATTGTAAATGTTATTTAAGCCCCAAGCCCCAATTCACAAAATGACTTGTGATTTATATTTTACATAAATAAAGTTCAAATTACTTTGATTTGTGAATTAATTCACTTTGAAAATGAAGTGGAGTTGTGAATTGTCACGAAAAATAGTTGTTTGATTTGTGAGTTGTGATTTAATTCCTTTTGTTCGTGATTTTGTCCAGCTCTGATATTGATAACGATTTTCAACATTACAAAATAAACGCTAACACAAATCAATCTTACACGAACGTGACTAACACTCAAACCACGCAACATTCATCTGCGATGACAAAATACTCGCAACCTAAACCAGTGCCGTACAAATATTACCAGCCTGGTCCATCACCCAAGTTCTCGTCGCAACCAATAAGACTACAACGCACACAACCTCAACCTACACCCATGTCAATTTCCACCCGTACATTTAAAACATATAAAACAAATCGAAATAATTTTAATTCTTATTTTATGGGCTACAAACAATTTTCATAATTTGAAAAAGCTATCCCTGTGGCTCCTCCACCACTAACATGTTTGGGGGCCGTGATTTGACGACTGGTAACCGCACTTCACGCGCAAAATATATCACTTAACGAGATCTGCTTTAGCAGAGTGCCACACCCAGTAATGGGTAGAAGGCGTGATGATATATATATTTTTTTTTAAGAACTAAATAATATTGAAAATAATGAGAACGCTACTGAGTCCGAAAATCAAGACGCGATATTACAAGAACAATTAGAAACGGTCGCAACTGAAAATTTTAGCGAATTAAACGACTTGACTCATGATGAAAATTTTTTTTTAAGCCCTCACTTTGATTTGAATCCTTAGCTATTAATATGATATCAAAATGACCGTGTATTAAATTACAAAATTTATTTATAATAATTGATACGAGTTCATCTCAAAATTTTATTAACAAAAATTATGTGTATAAAAATAACGAAAAATTTTAAATATTTAAAGAACAATTCAAAATTCAAACTATGAATGAAGAATCTGAAGCTTCTTTCATAAAATATAAAGATAAAAATATTAAATGTTACTTATATAATTTCCACAAATCATTTCATATTCTACTCAGTTTTAATGCTTTAAAATTATTACAAGCTCAAATTAACTTAAATAAAAAAGAAATTAAATTATTAAATAATAAACATAAATTTAATTATTTTAATGACAAGTCTAAACCAGCATATAACACGGAAATAATAAAAAAAATAAATATTAGACATGAATATACGAACTCGGAAGAATTAAATGAACTTTATAAAATTTTAAATCAATATAAAGGTTTAACTATAAAAAAAAAATTTTACTTTTACCTCTAAAATAAAACATCAAATTGAAGCAACCGATGATATCCCCATTTACACAAGAAATTAGAAGTTTCCCGAAATTTATAAAAACCAAGTAAATGACGAAATTGATAAATTACTTAAAAACGGAATAATACAGCAGAGTTATACTTCTTGGAATAGCCCTATTTGGGTAGAAGAAAAGATACCAGATGCCTCTGGGATAAAGAAAATTCGCGTAGTCAATGATTTTAGAAAATTAAACGAAAAAACCGTCGATGATCGATTCCCTATATCTGATATAACAGAAATTTTAAATAAACTTGGCACTTCAACTTATTTTACTACTCTTGATCTCACTAGTGGTTTCCATCAAATTGAAATAGGTATCGATAAAACAGCTTTTTCGACTAAAAATGGACACTTCGAATACAAACGTATGCCCTTTGGTCTGAAGAACGCACCTGCGACGTTCCAACGACTCATTAACTAATACGGCTTGTTTCGTTTATCTAGATGACATCATTATTCTTGATTCATCGTTACAGGAGCATATACGAGTACAAAATTTTAAATCAGTTTTAGATAAATTGCGTGAGGCTAACTTGAAAATCCAGTTAGATAAATGTGGGTTCCTAAGAAAAGAAGTGGCATATCTGGGTCATGTCATAACAACTGATGGCATAAAACCAAATCCCGAAAAATTTAAAACTATTCAGAATTTTCCGATACCAAAAACCATGAAAGAAATCAAATTATTTTTAGGTCTTCTTGGATATTACAGGAGATTTATGAAGGACTCTGCAGCATTAACAAAACTTTTCACAAATTGCTTGAAAAAAAAATAGTCAAATTAATTATGAAAATAAAGAATACCAGCAATGTTTCAAAAAATGTAAATTATTGCTTACAAATAACCCAATACTGCAGTATCCTAATTTTAATTATGAATTTATTTTAACCACTGACGCGAGCAACTATGGTCTCGGGGCTGTTTTGTCTCAGAATATAAAAGATAACGATTTACCAATCGCTTATGCTTCTAGAACTCTGAACAACCATGAACAAAATTATTCTACGATTGAGAAAGAACTGTTAGCAATTGTATGGGCCGTAAAGAACTTTAGAACTTATTTATGTGGCAGACGATTTAAAATTATAGCTGACAACAGACCCCTAGTTTGGCTTAATTCACTAAAAGAATCCAAACAAAAATTAAAATTGAAAGAATATAATTTTTATATAGAGAATAAATGGGATGGCTAGCACAGTGGTATGAAGTCGGCCTGTGGATCCTGAGGTCCCTGGTTCGATTCCCACAGGCGACAAATTTTCATAATTTGAAAAAAGCTATCCCTGTGGCTCCTCCACCACTAACATGTTTGGGGGCCGTGATTTGACGACTGGTAACCGCACTTCACGCGCAAAAATATATCACTTACCGAGATCTGCTTTAGCAGAGTGCCACACCCAGCAATGGGTAGAAGGCGTGATGATATATTTATATATAGAGAATTAAAAAGGAAAACAAAATTACGTAGCTGATGTTCTCTCGGGAATCAAACCTACATTTGAAATTTATTATAAAACCGAAAATATTTTTGAAGATAAATTGCCCTTAATAGGTATATTGCATAACAAAAGATTTTCATACGAAACTAGGATTTGCTTCTCAAGTAGACGAATTATATAAAACTAGACAATTAAAAGATAAAATAAAAATTATTGACGATAAAATAGCTATCCAAAATTATGATAATAACATTATAATTCATCTTTTAACAAAAAATAATTATTTTAACGAACCAACATTATTAAATATTAAATCATGTTTAAATAAATTATTACAATATCTTATCCAAAATGATATTAATAAAATTAAAATTCCAAAAATGGGCTCCGGACTAGAAAAAATTGTCAAAAATAGAAAATTTAATAAAGGAAGTATTTCAAAATTCTCATATTAAAATAAATATCCATGAATTGCTCGAAACATCAGAAGTAATGAACAACGAAGAATCCTCTGAAACAGACACCGCTTCTATGCACTAAGACCGGTCAACGGTTTCACTTACTTGGAATCTGTGATAAATTATGGTAATAATCAAATAGTTGTAAAGAAATCGAACAAAATTCTGTTAAAATAGAAAAATTATTCGGCGTAACAGCGAATTTTTTTATAAATAAAATTAGTTGTAATTTATTTATTTATTTATTTATTTATTTAATTAACTGCCCAACAGAAAAAAAATCCAATTACAGGACAGGTACAATAATAATATACAGGAATGAACAGCCAGCAAATTAACAAAGAGAGAAAAAAAGATATAAACAAGAGTACAAAAACCAAAATTATAACAAATATTCCATAAATCAATCAATTAAATAAGGTACAAAAAAAATAAAAAATACATATATATATATATATATATATATATATATATATATATATACTTATAAATATAATAAATAAGGCATATTTCAATCAATTAAATAGATCAGGTTGATTATTTGACAAGTTGTAATTTAAACACATGCGATGGATTGGAGATTTAGAGGCTATATTAGTGTGTGGTGTAGGAATAAAAAATAAAATGGAGTTTCTAGTATTAATGGGACATACTTTAAAATTAATTAAACTAAGAGTAACCGGGTCATCAATTGTATGATTAAGAATCTTCCTGAGAGTATTCAGTGAGGAAGTGATCCTACGATTAGATAATGTTTCAAATGAAAAAATTTTATTTAATGTATCGTATGAAAGTGAATGAGGTGGGAAATTTCCCATTAGTGTGAAGTAAATAAACTTTAAAAATTTCCTTTGTACATTTTCTAGTGCTTGAATTTGATTCTTATATATGGGGTTCCAAATCAAAGCACAATATTCAAGCTTTGAACGAATATAAGCATAATATAGTGCAAAAATGGGAGATAAATTAGTAAAGTTACGGGTATTACGCTTAATGAATCCCAGTAGCTTATTACAAGAAGATAATAAATTGTTTATGTGAAGGGAAAATGAGAGTTGAGGGTCAAAGACTACGCCTAAGTCAGTTACCTCGTAACACCTTTCAACAGAAGACGTGTGGATAGTATAATTGTGAAGTAAATAATTTTTCTTTCTTGTGAAAGCCATTATTTTACATTTAGAAATATTTAAATGAAGTTTGTTACTAGAGCACCAGTTAGTGAGGTTATCTAAATCTGATTGCAAAGAAATACAGTCATTGATATTATCAATAGCATTAAATATTTTTAAATCATCTGCAAACAGAATATTATTATTTGAGATCGATTCGGTAATGTCATTTATGAACATTAGAAAAAGGAGGGGCCCTAGATTGGACCCCTGAAGTACACCTGACGTTACTGGTAATAACTCCGAAGAATGACCAAGAATTTGAACATAAAAAGTTTAGTTTTGAAGGTATGACGAAATTAACTGAATCAGGGGATCTGAGAGAGCGAAAGCAGAAAGCTTATGAATTATTATCCGGTGGTCAATTCGGTCAAATGCCTTGGCAAAATCGGTAAACACTACGTCGACCTGCCCATTTTTGTCAAGAACTTCTGAAGTGTAATGAGAGAAGGAACAGAGATTAGTGAAGGTGGATCTACGTTGGACAAAACCATGTTGGGAGAAAGAGATGAGATTATGAATATTATTGTAAATGGTAGAGTAGATTAACGATTCAAATATCTTACTAAAGGCAGACAGGACAGCAATAGGTCTATAGTTGGAAATTTCGGAAGAGTCACCAGTCTTTGGAATAGGAGTGATTCGAGCGGATTTCCATGCATCTGGAAAAATGTTTGTTTTTAAAGAGAGATTAAATATATGAGAGAGAGCAATGGAAAAAGGCACAGCACAGTCTTTTATAATTAGATTAGGAACAAGATCTGGACCGGAAACAAGGGTGGGTTTAATTTTATTTATGGCGGCAAAAACAATTTCAGGAGAAACCATGGTTAACGTTATCGAGTTGCTATTATACATATGAAGAGTAGGAAGGCGGTCATCGGAGGGGAGCGAATAGACGCTATGAAAATAAGATGCAAAACCGTTTGCAATTTCATGTGGGGTATCGTAAGTATTACCGTCCTTAAACATTTTGCTCGGAATCTCAGAGTGAGAACGTTTAGAACGGATGAACTGCCAAAATGTATTCGGGTCAACTGAGATAGAATCTTCGCATTTTTTTATATAAGACTCGTATGAAGCTTTAATATCATGCTTTATTTGGAATCGGAAATAAAACTATCTTAGATTTTATAAAAGGTTATTGTGTTCTTCATGTAAATTATCATTGTCTAATAAATTAAATTTTAACGCAGTATTGCAAACATACTTTAGTTTATTAATTTATTTATTTATTTAATTTTAATCCTACCAACAGGATACCAGATCCCAATAACAGGACGATTATACATAAAAAAGAAAAAGCAAATAATAATATAAATAGAAAGACGAATGCAAAAAAATAATTATAAAATAATAATAATATTTATATCTAAATATAAGATTTAAGCTGACAAAATTAAATAGAATAATAGCATAACAACTAAATTTAACAAATACACACAAACATATTTAAATACAAAAATAATTAATTAATGTTCGCCTAAATTTAAAAATGGAGTCGCCAAATATGTCAATACTGCATGATATATTGTTATATATAACGCAAAGCTGTCTTAACGGGGATTTCATTTCGTAATTTGTTTTGACTGTTTTACAATGAAAGGTATTTTTATTTCGTGAAGTGATACGGGGAACGTGTATCGGTATTTTTTGTAGGCAGCACGGATCATTTGTAACACTGTTTATTAATTTATATAGGTACATACATGATAGTATTTTTCTCCGATTAGTAAGCTGCACCATTTTCACTTCAGTCAATAAAAAGTTGTAATTATAATCATAACTGGGATACTGTCTATGTAATTTATAGTGACAAAATTTAACAAACTTGCTTTGAGTAGATTCAATTATTGTTATGTATTTATCATAAATTGGATTCCATACTGGAGACTGTATTCTAGTTTGGACCGAATAAATGCATTATAGAGACTCTGTAGTGTTACAATTTTATCAAAAGATTGACAGTTTCTGATGACATGAGTTCTGTATGCTGATTTTACTGTGGTCTCAATATGTTCATTAAATGTTAGTTTACAGTCAAATAATATTCCAAGGTCTTTAAACAGAATTACTCTATTAAGTGGATTAGATTCCATATGATATGAGTAAGTATAAATAGATTTTTTCACAAAGTAACTCATGATTTTGCATTTACTAAAATTGAAGAATAACTTTGAAACATGAGACCAGGTTAGAATGATGTCTATATCACGCTGTAGGAGAATACAATCTTATTGACAGTTGTCAGTTTTAAAGATTTTAAATCATCTGCATATAGAGGTATATTAGAGTGTTGACAGTTTTAAAGATTTTTAAATCATCTGCATATAGGAGTATGTATATTAGAGTGTTGAACACATTTGGTAATGTCATTAATAAATAGATTAAATTATAGGTGGCCCAGATTTGAACCTTGTGGAACCCTAGATGAGGCAAAAAATGGATTAGATTTACAATTATGAAATTGAACAACCATTGCACGATGTTTTAAATATTACGCAATAAGTTTAAGGAGATTAGGAGAAAAATTAAATTGTTTATCAAGTTTATGAAGAAGTACAGTATGATTGACACTATCAAAAGCCTTTCTAAACTAAAATTAATTAAATTGGTTCATTGGTTGCTGTTGACTTACCCGAAATGAAACCATGTTGGTGATGAGATACATGAATGTTAATAGAACTGTACATGTATTTATATAAGATTGATCCATAGATTTTTTATATATTTGATAAAATAGCATAGCAATAGGACGATAGTTGGATATATCAGAAGTATCTCCTGATTTAAAGATGGCACAAATAAAAGTTGATTTGAGAATAGAAGGAAAAATATTAGTTTGTAAAGAGAGATTGAAAATGAAGTGTAAAGGTTTAACAAATAAGTGACTGCAAGCCTTAATAATATATGATGGTAAATTGCCTGGACCAAGATTACGCGAAGAGTTAAGTCTTTTTATAGCATGCAAGATATCATTTTCACATAGGTGACAAATAGTTACAATATTAATATTGCTGTTAGGGCTACCCGAATTATTGTCAGAATAAATCATTATTTGAATATACAATAGAAAACAAATATTATTAATTATTTTGCGATTAAACCAAGGAGGATATTTTGATATATTTCTTTTTCCTCGAGAAATACACTTGTTCATGATGTTATATAAAATTTCATAAATTTTTTTGAATGCATCATCTACGTTTTTATATTGTTGTAAGCAATCCCAGTTGACAGTATTTAATAATTCGTACAATAAGTCAAAATTAGCATTACGAAAACTATAAGTTTCGGTATTAGTATTAAAAGTGGCAGGAGAAATTTTGTCAGATGTGATAGAGGATAAGGAAATACAGAGAGAGGGATGGTGAGGGTCCTCATCAACAAGGGAATCGATTTAACGAAAGACGTTACAGACCTTGTTAGATATGACTACATCTAATATACGACTAGAGAATTGGTAACAGGATTATATTGATTCGCATCAATAAATGATATAAAGTTATCAAAATTGGATATGACATTGTCAGTGCAACCTACCTCAACAAAATCAACTATCCTACTAATATTCAAATCACCGATAATAATAAAATTATAGTCTGATAGAGACAAAAAAGAAGAAAGACTTTCGAATATGTAATTATGCTGTTCGATTGAAATAGGCGGCGGACAATAAATAATAATTATGTAAACAAAAACATTAGTAGAAAGAAAAATTTTGATACAGATAATGTCAGATAAACAATTTGGATGAAAAGAAATTTGTAGAGGTACAGATTTGAATTTATTGTTGATTGCACATAGAGCACCGCCACCCCGTATTTTACTACAAGTAGTTATGTCCCTGTCGCTCCGATATACATCATAATACGCAGGTAGCAATTCTGAAGTATGTACGCTATCATTTAACCAAGTCTCTATAAGACAGATAATATCAAAAGCAGATGAACAACAATTAGTATAAAAACTATTAAGTTTAGTATTTAGACCTCTTACAGTTTGATAGTAAATACACATAATCATAAATTAAATAGAATAAGGGCCAGTTTTTCGATCGCTGGTTTACTCTCGGTTAACGTTAATCATGATTAAATAATAATGAAAACCATAGTTACCATTATTATTTAATCATGATTAACATTAATCGGTGATTGAAAAACTGGGCCTAAAATTTAATAAAAACAATAGGAAAAAAATAATAAATCAAAGTAGAAGAATTACAGTGTAAAGACATTGTAAACATAAAATAACTTGTCAAAAGCTCAATTAAGACGACTTAAGATGATTTGGCCTTGAAGTAAGTAAGAGAGAGTTGTAACTTGTTAATTTTTAGTATGAATAAAAATCAGCTGTTTATGAATGAAGTAAAGTTATACTAAAATAAATTGATGTGCTTAAAAGTATATCATGAGTAGTCACATTTCTTGACGCTCCGAAAAATAAAACGATACACAGGTGTGATATTAACAAAAATTATTGCCTAATTTAAATCAGAAAATGAGAGTCTCTTAACACGCCCTTCAATTTTTGCAAAAATAACGCCATCACTAGTCCATACATTTCTAAAACCATGTTGAATTCAAGCATCCTTATAACGATCGAATCTATTTTTAGTCAGATCTTCTTTAATAGAGATGTTGGATTTTTTTTTACTTATATCTTCTTCGTCATCTACGGAATGCAAAAATTTTAAAAAATTAGAGTTGCTTAATATAAGAGGGACTGATCTTGAATTTTGAAAAAAATTGCGGGCTTTTAAACATATTGTAACGAATATAAAGTTAATCAGTCTAGAGCGTTCCAGAAACCTTCCCGGTAACAAGAGCGTTGCAGCGGAACCACCCAGATGCATGGAGCTCGATCGCATATTTGAGCGTGCGGTTGGAGAGCGAGAGGGGGATATTCGGGGATATTCGGAAACTCTTCTAGAAGTCGGACGGCAATATAAAAGCGCGAGCAGACGGCTCGTGGTAGTTCAGTTGACAGTTGATTTCGAAAGCGTTACATAAATTTCGTGAAATAAATGATAGCTCTAGTGTACGTGATATAAATAATATTAGTCTCAGTGTATTTATAAGTAGTGTTTAAATGTAGTACTAGTGTTAATTAGTTTGTAATAGTTTTAATTATTATTAGTTTCTACTTCTTTAAATAAATACTTTTATTTTCGTTTAACATAAATAGTTGTGAGTTATTTGCGTGTCTTAAAGTTCTACACACTTCTAGAAAGACGAAAAATGTTACAATTGGTGTCAGGTGTGGGGTCATTAAATAGTGAAGTGTGTAGTAAGAAATAAATAAAATAGCGTCGTTCGGTTTAAAACTAAGTGAATTAAAATTTGTGGACCTAAAGAGGGAATTAGAGGAGCAAGATTTGGACTTATCCGGGTCAAAAGCAACGTTACAACAGCGTCTAAGAGAGGCCTTAGTGGCGGCAAACCAAAATCCTGAGGAATATGTTTTTTAAATTAGTTCAAGTTACAATCGTAAAATGTTGGAGAAATTAGAAGAAAATTCTAGAATTTTGCAACAGCAGTGAGAAGAAAGTTCTAGAATTTTAAAAGAAGAATTAACAGAAAGTTCTAGAAGTCTAAAAGAAAAATTAACAGAATCTGTGCAACAATAGTTAGAAAAGAATTCCAGAAAATCTGAAGAATGTTTTAGAATTCTAAAAGAAGAACTGACGGAAAATTCTAGAACCTTGGAACAAACTTTAGAAGAATATTCTAGAAAATCCGAAGAAAATTGTAGAACTTAGGAACAAAAATTTGTAAGAAAATTCCAGAATTCTAAAAGAAGATTTGGCAGAAAATTCTAGAACTTTGGAACAGAAGTTAGAAGAAAGTTCCAGAATTCTAAAAGAAGATTTGGCAGAAAATTCTAGAACTTTGGAGCAGAATTGGAAGAAAGTTCTAATATATTAAAATATGATTTGGCAGAAAATTCTAGAACTCTAGAACAGAAGTTGGCAGAAAATTCAAGAAAATCAGAAGAAAGTTCCAGAATTGTAAAGGAGGAATTGGCAGAAAATTCTAGAACATCAGAAGAAAGTGCCAGAATTTTAAAAGAAGAATGAGCAGAAAAGTCTAGAATCTTGTAACTAAAGTTACAAGAGGATTTAAAACAATATGGAAAAAGAATAGAACTGTTAGAAAATAAATTCTTCAGTTCGGCTTCAACATCGAATTTTTGTCCTGATGTGGCTGAAACTGATGCAGCGAGCAAAAGATGAGACCGCATCAACAATTCGCATAAAAATACCAGAATTTGATGGAAAAACATCGTGGGTAAATTATTTGAGACAATTTGAAGCGGCTGCAAAAGTTAACGGTTGGTCACCCAGTGAGAAGGCAATTTCGTTGACAGTAGCGTTGCGTGGAAATGCCGTCGTTATCTTGCAGATACTAAAGCAAGAAGGGCAAGAAGACTACGACCAGCTGGTTAAGCATTTAGATATGTGATATGGAAATGCGCACATAGAACAAGTGTATCAAAAACAATTAAGGAATCTATGTCAGAGGTCGAATGAGAATCTTCAAGAATTTGAAGCTGACGTTGCTCGCTTGGTTCGTCTCGCACATCCTACCGCTCCGGACAGCGTATTAGAGTGCTTAGCTATCCAAACATATATTTATGGAATTCGAGATAGCGAAATTCAGCAAGCACTAAGATTGGCTCGACCAAAAACTTTAGCTGATGCACTGTCTCATGCTTTAGAACAAGAAGCTGCAAAACTAGCTTCGCGTAGCCAATCTAGAGTGCGATTAATAAACAGCGACATGAAGAACGAAGATAATGAAGATATAGAAGAGAAGTTACGACGAATCGCTACCGAAGTACTTAGAAGCAAGAAGAAAATGCATTGTTGGAACTGCGGTGAACGAGAACACCCGCGAAGGTTTTGTGAAAAGCCGCTGAAAAAGAAAACAGAAGTTGAATCAGAAAAACTAAGTCGGATTGATGGGATTTTGAGCCAGTGTCACCACCGCTGCATTGTCTACTTGGTTTGTGTTACAGCTCCACTATTTCTCTGAACAATCTACTGACCCAAATTACCTCCTTTGTAGCCTCAGTAGCAGTTATAATTTCTGCTTCAGTAGTAGAGGTTGCTACCATGCTTTGTCGTTGGCTTAGCCAGGAAATTACTCCTCCAGCATACATTGTAACCACACCGGATGTTGATCGCCCTGTTTTTGTACATCCTCCAAAGTCAGCATCGCGGTAGCATTCTAAAACTCCTTTTTCTGCTTCACAATCATAGATTCCTCGGTCTATGGTTCCCGCAATGTAACGAAAAACTCGTTTAACTCTTACCACATCTTTTATTGATGGATTTTCCAGTGATCTGGACAAAAATCCTACACTGTATGCTAGGTCAGGTCTGGATCCAAGCATTAAATACATTAATGCACCAACTGCCTGTCTATAGGGAAAATTATGCTCTTTGATCTCATGTTTCCCTGATTCAGAAGTCTCTAAAATTCTCTGAATTGGAGTAGAGATTGGCTTGCAGTCTTAAAAACGAAAACGTTCTAAAAATTTTCTTGCATGTGCTTTTTGACTTATTTTAAGAGTTCCGCCTTTCTGCTCAATCTCAAGGCACAGAAAGAAATCCGCTTTCCTCAAAGTTATTTTAAATTCAGATTTCAACTCCGTTAGGAACAATTCCATTTCTTTTGAATCTTTTGCTATAATCAGTTCATAGTCAACGTATAGAACGAGCACGAATTTTTTCTTGTTTCTTTCTCGAATATATAGACCCGGATCAGCTACACTAGCTCTGAATCCTTGTTTCTGAAGAAAATTTCCAAAACGCATATTCCAGCAAGTCGGGGCTTGTTTTAATCCGTATTAACTCTTATTTAATTTATAGACTTTATCTGTTCCGTCGTTGTAACCTTGTGGCTGCTGCATGTATACAGTTTCCTCGAGTTCGCTATACAAGAATGCTGTTGACACATCAAACTGAATCATTTCCATTCTCTCGCTTGCAGCAATACTCAAGATTGCTCGGATTGTTATTGACTTGGCTACGGGACTAAATGTTTGAGAATAATCAATACCTTGACGTTGATTAAATCTTTTTACGACGAGCCTAGCTTTATACTTGTCGATGCTGCCGTCTGGATTAGTTTTCAATTTGAAAAGCCACTTGCATGGAAGAGCTTTAGCACCACTTGGCAAATTGGTTAAATTCCATGTCTCATTCTCTTTCAAAGAGGCCATTTCCCTGTTCATGGCTATCTTCCACTCTGAACTTTGATTCCCTCTCACAGCTTCTTCAAAAGTTTCAGGTTCTACCAATGTACAAAATTCCTCGATTGCCATAACATAATCGTCAAATTTCTTTGGTTTCCATATTGTCGAACGATTCCTTAGTTCCCGCTTTGAAGATCACTGTATGTCCTTTTCGTCTTTTTCATTTCTGATTTCATATTCTTCTTCTTCGCTGCTCTCGTGCTTACTATCAATATCGTCTATTTTCTCTTCAAGGTCTCTTGTTTCATTTTCTCTAGATTAAATTTCTTTAAATAATAGCTTGATTTCTTCGCAGTTCTTTGGTTTCTCTAAAAACTGAACATCTCTCGACAAGATCACTTTTCTTTCTTCTTGAACGTAGATTCTGTATCTATCTTCTCCGTCGTATCCTACTAAATATCCCTTCACTGCTTTTTCATCCATTTTTCGTCGTTTTTGTACTGGAACATGTACATAACAGGTAGTACCAATTATGCGCAAATGTTTTATTCTTGGCCTTTTTCTTATCCATAATTCGTACGGGCTAATTCCTTTCTCAGACGATTTTACAGTTCTGTTTAGAATGTAAATTGCTGTTTTTACCAATTCCGCCCAGATTGCTGCTGGAAATTTTACATCTGTATTCGAATACTTGAACGTTCTTGCCATCTCGATAACTGTCCTGTCATCGCGTTCACTTCCACCATTCTGTTCAGGTGTGTAAGGCGCTGTAAGTCTCTGTATGGTTCCATTCTTCTGTAAAATTCTTCTAATATCATCGTTATCGAATTCGCCGCTATTGTCACTCAGTCATTCTTTAACTTGGTGTCCCTGCATCTTTGCATGTGCTAACACCTGCCTTAATGTGTCTTTGGCTTCTAATTTCTCTTTCAGAAAAACGGAACTTTGAATAACTGTCCTTAAAAAGAATGAGATAGAGTTTTTTGGTGAATGATTCATCAAAAGGTCCGACGATGTCAACTGACATCAACTCTCCAGGTTATGTTGCTTTTTTCCTGGTTCCAAACGGTAATCGATGTGCTTTTCCGTACATACATGACTCGCATAATTCTTTGGTTACTTGAACCTGAATGCAGAATTATTTTTCAAGCATTTCCTTGACATGACGTTTGTCCTGATGTCCCCATCTCTCGTGGTACAACTTTAATAATGAATCGTCTTCAACTACTGAAATAATTTCCATTTTTCGCTCAAGAATAACTGGTGTAATAGCTGCTTTATATAAAGATCCATGTATTTCACGAATTCCAAAAAAAAACTTTTATTCCATCCACTTCAAACCAGCATGATGTTGCTGTTGAATTGAATTTACTGTTCTAATTCCTGTCCAGAGCAGCTAAACCGGAACATAAATTCCATGAAATTGTCGGAATGTACCAAACGTATTTTAATATCAAATCTTGACTCTTGTAATTCACTTTTGACACTACTTTGATTATTCCTTTCCCGACAGCTTCAAGAGTTTCTTTTCCTGCTGTTTTAATGCTATTTGGACACTTGAACTCCTGATAAACCGTGAAAATGTCAAAACAGTTGGTGACATGTCTTATTGCGCCATTGTCTATCCACCAGTCTGATTCATTTTTCTCATCTGTGCAAACTTCGTTGCAAATAGAAACTAAAGGTACATTGGTATCAAGAAAATTGCTCTGATTTTTGCCTTATTTCTTTTCTTTTGCAGGTCAACCATCAGCAATCCACTTTCTACAATCTCTCACCTAATGTCTCTTTTTCTTACAGTAATAGCATGTATCTGCTTCTTTTGACCTTTTATAAACTTTCTTCTTTCTTGATTTTACTATTAGTGCTCGCTGAATTACACTCTCATTTTCTATAGACCGTCTGAAGTTCCTCTCGAACACACACAGCTACATTATGAGTTCATCGAACGTTCTTTCCTCATCCTTTGATAATAACATCCAACTTGACTGAAATGTTTCAAATTTTTTTGGTAAAATGTGTAATGTTTTACATACCAAAAGCAAGTCTGGCAAAGTACTCTTGTTTTTAGCTGTCAAACCGTTGTTGAGTTCATTCCACAAGCTTCTTATCTTCGCTATATGGGTTGAAACATCTTCTCCCTCCATCCAACTGAATGCAAAAAAGTTCTTGCAAATTTTAAAAAGTTGATCCTCGGACATGGCTTGTTTCAAAACTTCCCATGTTTCTTGAGCTGTTTGTTTGTCTATGATCTTCTGATATACTGTGTCTGAAACCGAGCTTGTGATCATTGACTTAGCGTAGCTATTAGCCATAGTATGAAAGTCACTCCGAGTCTTGTGCTACTTAATATCAGCTTTTGTGGCATTTTGTTGTAATGGCTCCGATTTCACAGATTGCATCCAAAGCTTCATCATGATAATCAAGTAAATCCCTAATTTTTCTTTTCCACACCGGCCAGTCACTCTCACCAGTCAGTTGTTTGATGTGCTTTGCGAAATACATTTAAATGCCTGGGTCCATAACCTATTGAATTTAATAAGAAGATTTTTCTGATGATTATTTTATATTTACTTTTATTATTATAATAAATATAAGATTACAAAAGATGATTCTTTTCTATTTAATTTACTGACATCGACATACATATATTATTTTTTTTTTATCACACAACTAGCACTTTTAATTTCAAAATTTAAAATTAATATTTGCATATTATCTTTTATCTTTAACATTATTGACGGAAGGCCACTCAAAATGTTGCTGGATACGAGTGCGACGAAAACAATTATAAGATCCGATTTAACAAAGAAGTTTGCACCCACACAACTATACCCGACTACGTGGCGATTACGTACAGCAACTGGAGAACCAGCTACAACATCAGGAGAATTAGATGTGACCATCAACATCGGGAACACCTCCCTCAAACATCGTGTGTTGGTAGCCGAAATCGAAGATGACTTCAATCTTGGAATGGACGTCATGGTTTTAAACTGGACCTCAAGCACGGCGTAATAGTGGAGAATGATGAAGAACTCGCACTACATCCACGTGCTTTAGTAACCGAAGATGTAGTACTTCTGGAGCGAAGTCAGACAATTGAAGAAGCACAGCTTAACGGAAAGTTTTGTACAGAAAATGTTATCATGTTGGAACCCCGAAATAATGATGAAGAAACTGGTCGTGGTGTGATGGTTGAAAAATCACTGGTAAAGACTAACAAGATAATACCAGTTCGAATAATGAACATAAATAAGTATCCGGTTACAATTAAACAAGGCACTATAGTAGGGGAATGTTCATCCGTATCTTCGATTATTAGAACAATAGTAGCTCAGAAAAATCCAACTAGCCAGATTTAGGATACTTTATTCAATCAAATATTAACATCTTTTCACAGACTGACATTTGACGTGAAAATCAAAGCGAAGAACTTAATTAGCAAGTATCAAGATATTTCTGAATGTGACAAGAAATCCAAGGGCAGAACGAACGTTGTGCAGCATAAAATCTACACTGGAGATGCAAGACCCATCCTTCAAGGAGCAAAACGATTACCACTGGCAAAGCGTGAAGAAGCTGAAAAGATAATTGCAGAAATGAAGAACGAAGGCGTGATTAAACCTTAAAGTAGTCCATGGGCTTCACCAGTGATATTAGTGAAGAAAAAGGATGGATCCACCCGATTCTGTGTAGATTACCGATTAACTTAACAACGTGACGAAAAAGGATAGTTGGCTGGGTCAAAAATATTTTCTACTTTGGATCTAAAAAGCGAATACTGGCATGTTGACTTGGAACCGAAAGACCGTGAAAAGACAGCTTTCACCATCGGAACATGCCTTTGTCAATTCACAGGTATGCCATTTAGACTCTGCAATGCTCCTGCAACATTTGAACGACTTATGGAAACCGTGTTGGCTGGGCTGTCATGGAATACCTGTTTGGTGTACCTCGATGATATTATTGTGGTTGGAAACACGTTCGAGGATCACATGAAGAATTTGGAAGAAGTTTTTCAAATATTGAAACGGGCAAAAATCAAGCTCAGCCCGAAGAAGTGTCATCTCTACCAGAAGAAAGTGCATTATCTCGGGCATGTAGTTTCTGGTAAGGAAATTGCAGTGGATGACGAGAAAATAAAAGCTGTAAAGGACTAGCCAGTACCAAAGGATAAGCATGAATTAAGAAGTTTCCTTGGTTTATGCACTTACTATCGCCGATACGTACAAGGATTTGCCAATATTGCCAAACCATTGACACGGCTTACTAAATAAGGTAGAAGATTTGCTTGGTAAAATGACTGTCAAACAGCATTTGAAAAATTTAAGGATTCTCTGACAACCGCGCCAGTCTTAAGTTATCTTCTTCCGAAAGGGAGATTCATTCTGGATACAGATGCCAGAAATGTAGGGATTTCTCAAGTAAAAAATGGTCGTGAAAAAGTTATTGCCTACTTCAGTAAAACACTGTCGAAACCGGAAAGGAATTATTGCGTCACCAGAAAAGAGCTATTGCCAGTTGTGAAGTCCGCTGAGCATTTCTACAAATATTTATACGGCAGTAAATTCCTGATAAGAACTGATCATGCTGCCTTGAAATGGCTACTACAATTCAAGAATCCAGAAAGTCAGGTAGCCAGATAGATCGAAAGGTTGCAGGAATATGATTTTATCATTGAACATCGAGTGGGAACTAGCCATCGTAACGCTGACGCGTTGTCCAGGAGACCGTGTCCCGAAGTATGCAAGCATTGTTGCCGAATAAAAGAGAAGCAAGCTAATGCATTAAGAACAACAGTAGTCGATGAGAAATGGCAACCGGAAGAATTGCGGAAAGATCAAGAAAACGATCCGGATTAGTAAATGATAATGAATTGGAAGAAAAACGGGAACAAACTGATTTGGCAAGATATTGCACCATACTCCCAAAATGTTAAATCGTACTGGGCGCAATGGGACTCTTTAGTAATTGAAGAGAGTCTTTTAAAACGTGTCTTGGAGAATGCGGAAGGTACTGAGCAGAGAACTCAATTACTAATCCCTAAGAACAGGGTACCTGAAGTATTGAAAGAGATCCACGACGGATCTGCTGGAGGACACCTTGGAGTCAATAAGACTTCTTAGAAGGTGCGAGAACGATTTTACTGACTAAATTGTAAAGATTATGATAAAGAGTGGTGCAAGAAATGAGTAGTTTGCGCTGCAAGTAATGGGCCACATAGGAAACGAAGAGCCCCAATGCGGCAGTATAACGTAGGAAGCCATTTGAACGCATTGCAATCGACGTGGCTGGACCATTCCCAGAAACTAATGACGGCAACAAGTATATAGAAGTCGTTATGCACTACTTCAGCAAGTGGGTTGAAGCTTACCCTCTGCCCTACCAAGAAGCCATCACTGTCGCTGAATATTGGTGAAGGAATATATATGTCGATTTGGAGTACCACGCGAAATACATTCTGATCAGGGAAGAAACTTCGAGACTGTTTTGTTTCAAGATATCTGCAAAATATCCATAAGACAAGAACGCCTGCATTACATCCGCAGTCGGACGGCATGGTTGAGCGAATGAATAAAACGATCAACAGATATCTGTCGAAAGTTGTCTCTAACCACCAAAGAGAATGGGATCGTCATCTGCATATATTTTTGCTGGCATATCGTTCATCTGGCCAATCAACGTCCATCTGTTGGAAGAACACTAAAACTGCGAGACAACTCGGAACACAAACGGTACCTTTACTATTTAATCACCAAGTCACGATCATCCCAAAAGCCCACCTATCGCACCTTATATGAGGCACTGATCGATTTGCGAGAATATCTTTTAAATAACTATATTATGAAGCTCGCAGTACCAAAATTGGGTTGTGGACTAGATGGGTTGGAGTCGAAAATAATTAGGAATATGTTAGAAGTTCTCTTCTACCGCACAGGAATTGAAATTCTTGTCCGCAGCTTTGACTCCAAAGGAAGAACAAAATTAGATCGCACTGTGGATTGTCACTTCTTTGACTCCGGATGCATCAAGGGTTCGACTTGCAGATTTCGTCATAAGTTTTCTGCAACCCGTCAACATCTGTTCCGAGACGAAACAATTTTAAGGAGGGGACAGTGTAACGAATATAAAGCTAATCAGTCTAGAGCGTTCCAGAAACCTTCCCGGGAACAAGAGCGTTGCAGCGGGACCACACAGATGCATGGAGGTCGATCGCATATTTAAGCGTGCGGTTGGAGAGCGGGAGGGGGATATTCGGGGACATTCGGGAACTCTTCTAGAAGTCGGGCGGCAAAATAAAATCGCGACCCGACGGCACGAGGTAGTTCAGTTGACAGTTGATTTCGAACGCGTTACATAAATTTCGTGAAATAAATGATAGCTCTAGTGTACGTGATATAAATAATATTCATCTCAGTGTATTTAAAAGTAGTGTTTAAGTGTAGAACTAGTGTTAATTAGTTTGTAATAGTTTTAATTACTATTAGGTTTTACTTCTTTAAATAAATACTTTTATTTTCGTTTAACATAAATAGTTGTGAGTTATTTGCGTGCCTTAAAATTCTACACACTTCTAGAAAGACGAAAAACGTTAAAATATTTTTCAAACTGTAATTTTTAAAATTTTTACTTTTCCATAGATGACGAAGAAGATATAAGTATATATTTTCAAATGCCGTTTGGTCTTTGTTTAAGATGAACCAATGAGGGGAAATCGTGGGCAACTTAGTGCCCTTTTTTTCTTTTAGATAATTTTTGAGCACGCACGTAGGGCCTAATATCAAAGGAAATTAAGAAGATTTTTATTTTATATTCTATTATTGAAATGAATGAATGATAATTAATATTATTATTTCACTTTTGAGATAATATATGAAGACGCTATTTTTTACCACTTCTGAGATATTAACGTGGTAGTAATATTAAGTGAATTATTTAAATGAGGGTGAAACAATAATTATACAAACAAGTCAGGGCATGAGATGATATGGCGTGAACCAGACGTAGTTGTATACGCCGCGTCAGGTGTATCAGATGACTCAGGTAAATTAATCATCTGTCTTCTGTAAATAAAGGTGAGTTTGAGACATAAAGCTCAGTGAGAGTGTCATCGCAGAGTCACGCACATCAATCCCCACCATTGGGGCGCTGCAGGTTAATTAGACTGGAATTATCAATGATATACCTCCTCCAGAGGCAGGATAGGAACTCGGGCTAACAGATAGGCCATTCATCGACACAGCTCACTACCAACTGTAGTGAACACCGATGGGTTGGCTACACCTATCACCGTCTAACCGACAGTATATTGTAGCACCGTTGCCACCAGCCTTTCCCACATATGGTAAGCCAGTGGATCAAGTCAGATAGAGTTCAGCAACACCTACCACTACAAGAAGGCAGGATATTGTCACACCGTTGCTAACAGCCTTCCCCAGGTACAGGAAGCCAGCGGGTTAACTCACGTAGGGCGTCATCTATGATAGTACCAGTATCATAATGACGCACCGTTGTCCCCTGAAAGGGTTGGTTCTGTGTCGCTCACTAAGAACACCGTTGCTTCACAGACGCAAGATAGCGAATTGAGTTGACCTGAACCCCTCCAGGGCTCTATGTACCGGTAGCAATAAGTACTCTAGGTAGTGTTTTATGTAGAGTCCCAGTACAATACACATCACGCACACAGCGTGACGCCACGTTAAGTGACGCTCACATTACAATTCATGCATGATACGTAAAACTCAATGATTCACAAACTCACCGTTAGATAGAAGCTCTCAGGTAATCCAGAATACACTAATTGATTAATCAGACACTTAACACAAGTTTATATCAAAGCTAACACAGCACTGCACAAATGAACTGTACAAAACAAGGCAAATTTTTGGGTGCGTCTTTCCAACCCTCAGGAATGTTTACATAAACACATGTGTGCAGTTATCGCTTGAGTTGCATGTGAATGTCCCTAAGTCAAATAGTCCTATGGCTTAGCTCAGATTTCAGATGCTACGGCCCACACAAACTTTCGTGAGAAAGTTTGGTATTTGTAACGAAACTAAATAATTAGAAAACTAAAAACTAGAAGAATATAATTAAATAAAAATCGCCTTGTAACAATTCCTTAAAGTATATATTAATGTCTATAAAAAATAGCTATTTAATAAATGGTTTTGATTTAAATATAAGAAATAATTTAAAAGCTCCTTTTTTTACTCCAAAAACTAGAAAGACCCCTTAAGAATATCCTTGAGAATATTCAAAATATTTTAAAGAATATTCTCGATCGATATAAAAATAGCAGGGATTCCCCTATTTCCAAGCATAACTCAATTTGTCGGGACGTTTTGTTTTCAGGCAAACTACTATTTCTGCTGTTCTCTCTCTCTTCCATGATTTCCACTCTTGAGAACAAATCATATAATTTTAAATTAAAATATACAAATATGTAACGAGAAATTGTAGATTGTTCAACTAAGTATTTAATTTGTTACGCAAAGGATCTAGAGAACCGTAAAGTGATTAAAATAAACAAAAATTTGCCTCATTCGTGGACAACGTTAAATGTTTTTGTTTTTCTGAAAAAAATGCTTAGGTTGCCTATTAAATACAGTAAAAAAAATTATATTTAATATTTGCTTAAAAATATAAATTTAAAATACTAATTTCTTTTATTGATTATCTTTTAATACTATTTATTTATAATACCACATGGATCTCATATTAGGTATCACTAGCGGTCGGCCTGGCTTTGCCAGGCCTCACGCTAGCCTCCGCGGACACTGAAGTAAGATTCACTTCTGTATGACAATTGACAAAATATAAACTGAATTAATTCCAATATAAAACTTTTCAATTCTGTACGTTTATCCATGCGAAGACCTATAAATTGATGCCAAACATAATAGGTTTTAAATCTGTATCACTAAAACAATTGTCGCTCAAAAAAATCAATTTAATTCGCGTGCCCTATAAAAGACATTTCAGTTGATACCAAACACGATAAGTTTTAAAACACTTTCACTAAAACAATTTCCGATCTAAAAGTATTTAATTTTGTACGCGAGTTCTTCAAAAGACCTTTCATTTTATATCAAACATTTTCTAAACCCCATTCAGATATAATAATTAACGGTCGTAAAATATATATTTTTTATTTCATCTGAAAGTTCTTCTAAAGACCTTACAAATGAGACCAAATAAGTTATGATTTGAAATACTTCAAATTTGAAACAATTGCCTGTAGTAAAATTTCAACTTTTTCAATTTCTTCTGAAACTTATTCTAAAGCCCTATCAAATGACACCTGCAATGTTTTATTTCCGAATACATTTTGCTATATATTAAAAATCCTTCGGACGTCATTTCTGATGACATTCTACATTTATATTTTATATATACATGAAATCAATTGAAAATTTTCTTTAAGCTTTTTTGCAAAACTGTTGGAAATCGCTGGAATATTATTTCTGACATCGTTTTTTCGAGTTACCTTTGTTTGTGTTATAGAATGCTGCGGTCAATTTTTTATTACTATATATGTCTTGAAATTTTTATATGAGCATGAAATCAGTTGAAACTGTTTACAACATGTATTCTCAATCATTTACTGCCTAAATCAAATTTAAAAATTTCTCTAACTTGTCTAGAAATTGAAATAATTCTATCAGAAAATTCCATGCGTACCAAACAGAATTAGTTTTGATGCACTTTCACTAAAACAATTATCTGTCGAAAAAAAAAAACAATTTTTCACGCGAGCCTTTCAGAAGATCTTTCATTTGATACCATACACAATACGTTTTGAAACACTTTCAATAAAACAACTGACGATCGAAAAGAATAAATTTTTCACGCGAGTCCTTCAAAAAACCTTTCATTTAATACCAAACACGATATTTTTTAAGCTCTTTCACTAAAATAATTGACGATCGAAAATTATCAAATTTTGCACGCAAGCCCTTCAAAAAAATCTCTCTTTTGATACCAAATACGATTAGTGTAGAAGCACTTTCACTAAAACAATTGACGATCTAAAAGTGATAAATTTTATACGCGAGCTCTTTCAAAGACCTTTCATTTGATACCAAATACGATAGGTTTTTAATTATTTTCACGAAAATAATTGCCGAATGAAAAAATTACAATTCTGCACGTGAGCCCTTCAAAAAACTTTTTATATGATACCAAACACGATGGGTTGTGATGCACTCACTAAAACAGTTACCGATGGAAAAAAATCAATTTTGTACTCGAGCCCTTTAAATAACCCTTCATTTGATACCAAACACGATAGGCCTTTCACTAAAACTATTGCCGATCGAAAATATTTTAGTTTTGCACACGTACCCTTTAAAAGAACTTTCATAATATACCAAATACGACTGGTTTTGAAGCACTTTCAATTAAATTATCGATAAAAAAATTAGGAGTGCCCAAATGATTCTAATTCGAGTTATCTGGTTTTTCAAAATTGAACTTTGCCGTAGACAAAATTTGCTTGGTTTTACTGTATATTATTATCGAGATCAAACTTGGTTGAGTTCACCTGTATACATTATAAAACTTGTCAATTCGACGTTTTGTTTCGAAACCAAATTCATTGTCACGTCCCCTCATTTCTAGAATATGAGTAAAGTATTTCAAAACTACTCACAATAATTTAATAGTTAAGTAATTTATAATTAAATATGCGACATGTCCACTGACAAATGTCAAAATGACAGTAGATGTTTTTTTATTAAAATTTCAAAGCCTCCATATTCTTTATACTTTATAAAACTTGTCAGTTTGACGTTTAAAATTAAAACCAACTTCATAGTGGACTGACAAAAATTTTCTTTTTAAATACACATACATATTTAAAATGCGTAATTATAATAAAACTGTACTCTAACAAATTTAATATTTAAATAATTTATAATTAAAAATGCGACATGTCCACTGACAAACGTCAAAGTGACAGTAGATCTTCTTCTTAAAAATTTCAAAGCCTCCACACTCTTAGTTGATTTTGCCCCAAAAACGCATGTTTTTTCAAGTTTTCTCGCACATCATGTGTACGAAAAATCTGAGACTATCAAAAGGCACTCCACGTGATTGATCTCTATCAAATAAAAAAAGTTGCAAATAAATCGGATAAACCGTCTAGGCTGTAGCGATTTACAAATGGGCGTGATGAATCCAAAGAAATATACCTCACTTATCAAAATAGTGTATAGGACTAGCGGTCGGCCTGGCTTTGCCAGGCCTCACGCTAGGCTCCACGGACACTGAAGTAAGGTTCACTTCTGTATGACAATTGACAAAATATAAACTGAATTAATTACAATCTAAAACTTTTCAATTCTGTACGTTTATTCATGCAAAGACCTATTAATTGATGTCAAACACAATAGGTTTTAAATCTGTATCACTAAAACAAATGCCGCTCAAAAAGATCAATTTAATTCGCGTGCCCTTTAAAAGACATTTCATTTGATACCAAACACGATAAATTTTAAAACACTTTCACGAAAACAATTGAAGATCTTAAAGTATTTAATTTTGTACGCGAGCTCTTCAAAAGACCTTTCATTTTATATCAAACATTAATGGTTTTAAAGCACTTTCACTAAAACAATTCTCGGTCGAAAAAAATACCAATTTTATATTCGAGCCTGTCAAAGGCCTGTAATTTTATACCAAATATGATAGGTTTTGAAACACCTTTACTAAAACAATGGACGATCAAAAAAAATAATTAATTTAACACACGTGCTCTTTAAAAGACCTTTCATTTGAAAACAAACACGATAGGTTTTGAAATACTTTCACTAAAACAATTGACTATCGAAAAGTATTACATTTTGTAAGCTAATAATTCAAAAGACCTTTCATTTCACACCAAACACAATAGGTTTTGAATCACTTTCACTCAAACAATTACCGATCTAAAAGTATTTAATTTTGTACGCGAGTTCTTCAAAAGACCCTTCATTTGATATCAAACATGATTGGTTTTGAAGCATTTTCACTAAAGCAATTCTCGGTCGAAAAAAATACCAATTTTATATTTGAACCCTTCAAAAGACATGTCATTTAATATCAAATATGATAGCTTTTGACACCATTACTAAAACAGTAGACGATCAAAAAATAATAATTCATTTAATATGCGTGCCCTATAAAATACCTTTCATTTGAAACCAAACACGATGGGATTTGAAATACTTTTAGTAAAACAATTGACGATTGAAATGTATTAAGTTTTGTATGCAAGCCCTTCAAAAGACCTTTCATTTGATAGCAAACACGATAGGTTTTGAAGTACTTTCATGAAAACAATTGTCGATCGAATAAAATTTAATGCTGCACGCGAGTTGTTCAAAAGATCTTCCATTTGATATCAAACACTAAAACAATTGACAAACGAAAATATTTCAATTTTTCATGCAGGCCCGTTAAGTGACCTTTCATTTCATACCAAATGCCTGTAATTTCATACCAAATATGATAGGTTTTGAAACACCTTTACTAAAACAATGGACGATAAAAAAAAATTAATTTAACACGCGTACTCTTTAAAAGACTTTTCATTTGAAAACAAACACGATAGGCTTTGAAATACTTTCACTAAAACAATTGACTATCGAAAAGTATTACATTTTGTAAGCGAGTCCTTCAAAAGACCTTTCATTTGATACCAAACACAATATGTTTTGAAGTACTTTCACTAAAACAATTGCTGATCGAAAAAGTCAATTTTGCATGCGAGCCCTTTAAAAGACCTTCTATTTGATACCAAACGCGGTATGATTCGCGAAACTTTAAATTTGAAACAATTGACATCGTAAGTTCTTTAAAAACTCTTTCATATGACATTAAACACGGCATTTTTCCGAATACTTCCAATTTAAAACAATTGACGGTCGCAATGTTTAATTTTTTTTATTTCGCCTGAAATTTTTTAAAGCCCTTCTATATGATATCAAACACGATATGATTCGGAATACTTTAAGTTTAAAACAATTGACTGTCGTAAAATTTCAATAAAACACGTTTTTCATTTCCGAAAACATTTTGCTAAACTAACTTTTTTTTATTTCATCTGAAAGTTTTTCTAAAGCCCTTTCATATGACGACAAAGAAGGCATGATTCGGAATAATTTATGTTTGAAACAATTGAGGATCGTAAAATTTAACTTTTTTGTTGCATCGGAAAAGTCTTCTAAAGCCTTTTTATATGACACCCTACACAGTATGATTCAGAATACTTTATGTTAGAAACAATTAACTATTATAAAATTTCAACTCTTTTTATTTCATCTGAATGTTTTTCTAAAGCCATTTTATATGTCACTAAATATGTTAATTTTCGGAATACTTTAAGTTTGAAACAAATGCCTGTCGTAAAATTTTAAATTTTTTTATTCCATCTGAAAGTTCTTTTAATGCCCTTCAATATGACACCAAAGATGGTATGATTCGGAATAATTTATGTTTGAAACAATTGAGGATCGTAATTTTTTTTTATTTTATCTGAAAGTTCCTCTAAACCCCATTCATATATCACTAAACACAGTATGATTCGGAATACTTTATGTTCAAAATAATTGACGGTCGTAAAATATATATTTTTTATTTCATCTGAAAGTTCTTCTAAAGACCATACAAATGAGACCAAACAAGTTATGATTTGGAATACTTTAAATTTGAAACAATTGCCTATCGTAAAATTTCAACTTTTTTAATTTCATCTGAATACATTTTGCTATTTATTACAAATCCTTCGGATGTCATTTATGATGACATTCCACATTTTCTTTAAACTTTTTTGAAAAGCTGTTGAAAGTCGCTGGAATATTATTTCCGACATTGTTTTTTCGAGTTACCTTTGTATGCATTGTAGCATGCTGCGGTAAATTTTTTTTTTTTACAGTATATTATTACTGCGGACAAATTATTATTTGTTTCACTATATACTTTTAAAAATTAAAAGACATTTTTTCTTCAAATAAAATCAGTTCAAAACAGTTTAAAACATGTATTCTCAAACATTTAATGCCAAAATCAATTTTCAAAATTTCTCTAACTTGTCTAGAAATTGAAATAATTCTATCAGAAAATTCCATGCGTACCAAACACAATTAGTTTTGCTGCACTTTTACTAAAACAATTATCTGTCGAAAAAAAAACAATTTTTCACGCGAGCCCTTCAGAAGACCTTTCATTTGAACCAAACACAGTATGTTTGTAACACTTCAAAATAACTGACGATCAAAAAGAAATAATTTTTCACGCGAGCCCTTCAAAAAACCTTTCATTTAATACCAAACATGATATTTTTTAAGCTCTTTCACTAAAACAATTGACGATCGAAAATTATTAAATTTTGTACGCAAGCTCTTCAGAAGACCTTTCATTTGATGCCAAATACGATAAGTTTAGAATTACTTTCACTAAAACAATTGACAATCTAAAAGTGAAAATTTTATACGCGAGCCCTTTCAAAGACCTTTCATTTGATACCAAATACGATAGGTTTTTAATCATTTTCACTAAAATAATTGCCGAACGAAAAAGTTCCAATTCTGCACGTGAGCCCTTTAAAAAATCTTTTATATGATACCAAACACGATGGGCTTTAATGCACTCTCACTAAAACAGTTACCGATGGAAAAAAATCAATTTTGTACTCTAGCCCTTTATATAACCTTTCATTTAATACCAAACACGATAGGCCTTTCACTAAAACTACTGCCGATCGAAAATATTTTAGTTTTGCACACGTACCCTGTAAAAGAATTTTCATAATATACCAAATATGACTGGTTTTGAAGCACTTTCAATTAAATTATCGATAGAAAATTTAGGAGTGCCCAAATGATTTTAATTCGAGTTATCTGGTTTTTCTAAATTGAACTTTGCTCTAGACAAAATTTGCTTGGTTTTACTGTATATTAATATAGAGATCAAATTTGGTTGAGTTCACCTGTATAAATTATAAAACTTGTCAATTCGACGTTTTGTTTCGAAACCACATTCATTGTGTACCGTCAAAAATTTACTTTTTAAATACACGTATTTGAAATGTGTAATTATAATAAAAACGTCCCCTCAATTCCACAATATGCGTAAAGTATTTTAAAACTACTCACAAACTTTTAATATTTAAGTAATTTATAATTAAATATGCGACATGTCCACTGACAAATGTCAAAATGACAGTAGATGTTCTTTTTAAAAATTTCAAAGCCTCCATAATTTTTATACTTTATAAAACTTGTCAATTTGACGTTTTGCTTTAAAACCAACTTCATAGTGGAGTGTCAAAAATTTACTTTTTAAATACACATATTTGAAATGTATAATTATAATAAACACGTCCCCTCATTTCCACAATATGCGTAAAGTATTTCAAAACTACTCACAAAAGTTTCATTTTTAAGTAATTTATAATTAAAAATGCGACATGTGCACTGACAAACATCAAAGTGACAGTAGATCTTCTTCTTAAAAATTTCAAAGCCTCCACACTCTTAGTTGATTTTGTCCCAAAAACGCATGTTTTTTCAAGTTTTCTCGCACATCATGTGCACGAAAAATCTGAGACTATCAAAATGCACTCCCCTGGATTGACCTCTATCAAATAAAAAAAGTTGCAAATAAATCGGATAAACCGTCTAGGCTGTAGCGATTTACAAATGGGCGTGATGAATCCATATATATAAATATATATATATATATACCTTGTCAAAATAGTATATAGGACTAGCGTTCGGCCTGGCTTCGCCAGGCCTTTTCGCTAGGCTCCGCGGACGCTGAAGTAAGATTTAATTGAATTACGATCTAAAATTTTTCATTTCTGTACGTCTGTTCATCAAAAGACCTTGTTATTGACAACAAACACAATAAATTTCGAAACTCTATCACGAAAACAATTGACGACCAAAAAAAATTACAATTCTGCACGTGAGCCCTTCAAAAAACCTTTTATTTTATACTACACACGATTAGTTTTGATGCAATTCCACTAATACAATTACCGATCGAAAAAATAAATATTCTGAACGACACCTCTTCTAAAGCGCTTTTATATATCTAACACGATATGATTCGGGATACTTTTTTGGTCGAATCTATTGGCGAGCTTAAAATTGCAATGTTTTTTAATTCCAACATTAAAATTCTTCTAAAGCCCTTTCAAATAACATGAAACACGGTATGACTCTGAACAAATTTCAACTTTTTTGTTTATTTCGTTAGAATCTTCGTCAAAAACATTTTTATATCTCACCAAACACGGCATGAGTCGGAACACTTTAAGTTTGAAACAGTTGACGGTTGTAAATTATAATATTTTTTTTATTTCATTTAAAAGTTCTTTTAAAACTCTCTTATATGACACCAAACTCGGCATAACTCGAAATACTTTAAGTTTGAAACAATTGACAATAGTAAAATTTAATTTTTTTCTTTAGTCCATCTAAAAGTTCTTTCAAAACTTTTTCATATAATATTAAACACGGCATGATTCCGAATACTTTTAATTCAAAACAATTGCCGGTCGAAATATATATATTTTTTAATTTTGTCTGAAAGTTCTTCTAAAGCCCTTTTATATAATATCAAACACGATATGATACGGAACACTTTAATAATTGAAGGTTGTAAAATTTCAATCAAATACGTATGTTATTTCCGAACACATTTTGCTAAACTAACTTTTTCTTTATTTTGTCTAATAGATCGCCTAAAGCCCTTTCATATGACACCAAACGTGGCATAATTAATAATAATACTTTAAGTTTGAAATAATTGACAGTCTTAAAATTTCAGTCAAGTACGTGTTTCATTTCCGAAAAGATTTTGCTAATCTTTTAAAAATTCTTTGGACGTCATTTCTGATAGTTCCACATTTTTTTATTTTACATGTGCATAAAATCAATTTAAATTTTTCTCTAAACTTTTTGAAAAACGGTTGGAAATTGTTTTAGTATTATTTCAGATATTTTTTCGAGTTAATTTTTTATACAATATAGAATTTATTAAGTTTGAAACAGCCCATCGTAAAATTTCAACTTTTTTTTATTTCATCTGAAAGCTCTTCTAAAGCCCTTTCATATGACATCAAATACGGCATGATTTGGAATACTTCAAGTTTAAAATAATTAACAGTCGTAAAATTTCAATCAAATACAAGTTTTTAATGATATACACAGTGTTATTTGAATCCTTTTATTTTAATTATATGATGCACATTGAAAAATTATATCTCTCTATTTTTAAATACGTGATCAACTACTATCATTATTTTTTGTTTCAAACTACTACGATTTCATTGACGAAAATTTTGCTTTCTTTTATTTAAATTATTTAACATTGACATACGTCAACACCCTCCCTCAATGAAATTAATTTAACATTTTTCTAAACCTAGTATCTTACAAAACATATTAAATACATTTTTATTTAATGACTTCGTAAATAAATCTGCTACTTGTTCTTTATTTCTTATGTACTGAACATCAATAATTCCTTCATTAACCATTTTTCTGATGAAATGATGACGCATATTGATGTTTTTGAGTCTTTTGTGATTATCTGGGTTGCTAACTACTTTTATAGCTGACTGTCTTCGACGATGATGACAGGCTTGATTTCCTCATAAAATTGAAGAATTGAAGATCAATTAAAATTTGATGTAACCAACATGCTTCGTTAACTGCTATGCTCAATGCTACATACTGTGCTTCACAGGACGATAAAGCTACAGTACTTTTCTTGCGTGAAGTCCAGGATACCGAAGATTTAAAAATTTTGTATATAAAACCAGAGGTTGATTTTCTGTCATTTAAGTTGCGTGCCCAATCAGCATCAACAAATCCTGTCAGTATTTTAGCATTTTCATCTCTGACATAATCTAAATTAAAATCAATAGTACCTTATCTTAGTACATGTTTTAAACATTTCCATAATTTGATATTTGCACGAGTTTGGTAACGACTCAATGCTGTACATAAATCTGGTCTTGTATCAACTATTGCATACATCAAACAGCCAATTAGATTCCTGAAGCGGAGCTTCGAGTTCTTCATTATGTGTTGTTTCATTTTCTGGCCCTACTAACCAATCTGACTTAAAACTTGGATCTAAAGGTATCGATGTCGGTTTACAACCTTCCATCCAAAATTTCGACAACACATTGTTTAGATAAGTTGTTTGATTCATTTTTGTAACCCCCCGTCTTCCATATCTTGACTAATATTTATGCCAATGAAATGTGAAACTTTTCCCAAATCTTTCATTTTCAATGTTTTGAACAATTCCTTTTTCAGTTCTTCAATTTGTTGATTATTTGTTCCAAAAATCAACAGATCATCCACATAAATTAAAACGAATAACTTGTCAGATTTGTTATATTTTGTGTAGTGACAATAATCATATTTTGAACAGTTAAATGCTTCTTTCTTCATAAGCGAATTGAATATTATATTCCAATATTTTGGTGACTTTTTCAAACCATATAAAGGTCTATTTAATTTAAATACTTTCGCAGGTTCTTGTGAAACTCCTTCTGAAATACTCAGAAAACATCTTTAATTTCTCCGTATAAAAATGCACTACATTTAGTTTGTTGCTCGTCGCTTCGCTCCTCGCATAATGTTTTATGGTGAATTATTTTTAAGGATTAAAAACTTGGTTTTTTTTTCTATTGCATTTGAAAGTACTTTTCATGCCCTTTCATATGATACCAAACACGACATGATTCTGAATAGTTGAATTTTCAAACAGTTGCCTATCGTAAATTTTTAATTTTTTTCAATTGCATTTGAAACGTCTTTTAATGCCCTTTCATATGATACCAAACATGACATGATTCGGAATAATTGAATTTTCAAACAGTTGCCTATCGTAAATTTTAAATTTTTCCAATTGCATTTAAAAGGTCTTTCAATGCCCTTTCATATGATACCAAACACGACATGATTCGGAATAGTTGTATTTTCAAACAATTGCCTATCGTAAATTTTCAATGTTTTCCAATTGCATTTAAAAGGTCTTTTAATGCCCTTTCATATGATACCAAACACGACATTATTCGGAATAGTTGAATTTTCAAACAGTTGCCTATCGTAAATTTTTAAATGTTTCCAATTGCATTTAAAAGGTCTTTTAATGCCCTTTCACATGATACCAAACACGACGTGATTCGGAATAGTTAAATTTTCAAACAGTTGCCTATCGTGAATTTTAAATTTTTTCTAATTGCATTTAAAAGTTCTTTTAATGCCCTTTCATATGATACCAAACACGACATGATTCGGAATAATTGAATTTTCAAACAGTTGCCTATCGTAAATTTTCAATTTTTTCCAATTGCATTTAAAAGGTCTTTTAATGCCCTTTCATATGATACCAAACACGACATGATTCGGAATAGTTGTATTTTTAAACAATTGCCTATCGTAAATTTTAAATTTTTTCCAATTACATTTGAAACGTCTTTTAATGCCCTTTCATATGATACCAAACACGACATGATTCGGAATAATTGAATTTTCAAACAGTTGCCTATCGTAAATTTTCAATTTTTTCCAATTGCATTTAAAAGGTCTTTTAATGCCCTTTCATATGATACTAAACACGACATGATTCGGAATAGTTGAATTTTCAAACAATTGCCTATCGTAAATTTTAAATTTTTTTCAATTGCATTTGAAAGGTCTTTTCATGCCCTTTCATATGATACCAAACACGACATGATTCGGAATAGTTGTATTTTCAAACAATTGCCTATAGTAAATTTTAAATTTTTTTCAATTGCATTTGAAAGGTCTTTTAATGCCCTTTCATATGATACCAAACACGACATGATTCGGAATAATTGAATTTTCAAACAGTTGCCTATCTTAAATTTTCAATTTTTTCCAATTGCATTTGAAAGGTCTTTTAATGCACTTTCATATGATAGCAAACACGACATGATTCGGAATAGTTGTATTTTCAAAAATTTGGCTATCGCAAATTTTTAATTTTTTCCAATTGCATTTGAAAGGTCTTTAAATGCCCTTTCATATGATACAAAACACGACATGATTCTGAATAGTTGAATTTTGAAACAGTTGCCTATCGTATATTTTCAATTTTTTTGAACTGCATTTAAAATTTCTTTTAATGCCCTTTCATATGATACCAAACACGTTATGATTCGGAATAGTTGAATTTTCAAACAGTTGCCTATCGTAAATTTTCAATTTTTTCTTATTACAGTCGAAAGTACTTTTAATGCCCTTTCATATGATACCAAACACGACATGATTCTGAATAGTTGAATTTTCAAACAGTTGCCTATCTTAAATTTTCAATTTTTTCCAATTGCATTTAAAAGGTCTCTCAATGCCCTTTCATATGATACCAAACACGACATGATTCGGAATAGTTGAATTTTCAAACAACTGCCTATCGTAAATTTTAAATTTTTTCCAATTAGATTTAAAAGGTCTTTTAATGCCCTTTCATATGATAACAAACACGACATGATTCTGAATAGTTGAATTTTCAAACAATTGCCTGTCGCAAATTTTCAATTTTTTCCAATTAGACTTAAAAGGTCTCTTAATGCCCTTTCATATGATACCAAACACGGCATGATTTTGAATAGTTGAATTTTCAAACAACTGCATATCGTAAATTTTAAATTTTTTCCAATTGCATTTGAAAGGTCTTTTAATGCCCGTTCATATGATACCAAACACGACATGATTCGGAATAGTTGAATTTTCAAACAATTGCCTATCGTAAATTTTCAATTTTTTCCAATTGCATTTAAAAGGTCTTTTAATGCCCTTTCATATGATACCAAACACGACGTGATTCTGAATACAAGTTTTTAATGATATACACAGTGTTATTTGAATCCTTTTATTTTAATTATATGATGCACATTGAAAAATTATATCTCTATTTTTAAATACGTGATCAACTACTATCATTATTTTTTGTTTCAAACTACTACGATTTCATTGACGAAAATTTTGCTTTCTTTTATTTAAATTATTTAACATTGACATACGTCAACACCCTCCCTCAATGAAATTAATTTAACATTTTTCTAAACCTAGTATCTTACAAAACATATTAAATACATTTTTATTTAATGACTTCGTAAATAAATCTGCTACTTGTTCTTTATTTCTTATGTACTGAACATCAATAATTCCTTCATTAACCATTTTTCTGATGAAATGATGACGCATATTGATGTTTTTGAGTCTTTTGTGATTATCTGGGTTGCTAACTACTTTTATAGCTGACTGTCTTCGACGATGATGACAGGCTTGATTTCCTCATAAAATTGAAGAATTGAAGATCAATTAAAATTTGATGTAACCAACATGCTTCGTTAACTGCTATGCTCAATGCTACATACTGTGCTTCACAGGACGATAAAGCTACAGTACTTTTCTTGCGTGAAGTCCAGGATACCGAAGATTTAAAAATTTTGTATATAAAACCAGAGGTTGATTTTCTGTCATTTAAGTTGCGTGCCCAATCAGCATCAACAAATCCTGTCAGTATTTTAGCATTTTCATCTCTGACATAATCTAAATTAAAATCAATAGTATCTTATCTTAGTACATGTTTTAAACATTTCCATAATTTGATATTTGCACGAGTTTGGTAACGACTCAATGCTGTACATAAATCTGGTCTTGTATCAACTATTGCATACATCAAACAGCCAATTAGATTCCTGAAGCGGAGCTTCGAGTTCTTCATTATGTGTTGTTTCATTTTCTGGCCCTACTAACCAATCTGACTTAAAACTTGGATCTAAAGGTATCGATGTCGGTTTACAACCTTCCATCCAAAATTTCGACAACACATTGTTTAGATAAGTTGTTTGATTCATTTTTGTAACCCCCCGTCTTCCATATCTTGACTAATATTTATGCCAATGAAATGTGAAACTTTTCCCAAATCTTTCATTTTCAATGTTTTGAACAATTCCTTTTTCAGTTCTTCAATTTGTTGATTATTTGTTCCAAAAATCAACAGATCATCCACATAAATTAAAACGAATAACTTGTCAGATTTGTTATATTTTGTGTAGTGACAATAATCATATTTTGAACAGTTAAATGCTTCTTTCTTCATAAGCGAATTGAATATTATATTCCAATATTTTGGTGACTTTTTCAAACCATATAAAGCTCTATTTAATTTACATACTTTCGCAGGTTCTTGTGAAACTCCTTCTGAAATACTCAGAAAACATCTTTAATTTCTCCGTATAAAAATGCACTACATTTAGTTGTTGCTCGTCGCTTCGCTCCTCGCATAATGTTTTATGGTGAATTATTTTTAAGGATTAAAAACTTGGTTTTTTTTTCTATTGCATTTGAAAGTACTTTTCATGCCCTTTCATATGATACCAAACACGACATGATTCTGAATAGTTGAATTTTCAAACAGTTGCCTATCGTAAATTTTTAATTTTTTTCAATTGCATTTGAAACGTCTTTTAATGCCCTTTCATATGATACCAAACATGACATGATTCGGAATAATTGAATTTTCAAACAGTTGCCTATCGTAAATTTTAAATTTTTCCAATTGCATTTAAAAGGTCTTTCAATGCCCTTTCATATGATACCAAACACGACATGATTCGGAATAGTTGTATTTTCAAACAATTGCCTATCGTAAATTTTCAATGTTTTCCAATTGCATTCGAGAGTACTTTTAATGCCCTTTCATATGATACCAAACACGACATGATTCGGAATAGTTGAATTTTCAAACAGTTGCCTATCGTAAATTTTTAAATGTTTCCAATTGCATTTAAAAGGTCTTTTAATGCCCTTTCACATGATACCAAACACGACGTGATTCGGAATAGTTAAATTTTCAAACAGTTGCCTATCGTGAATTTTAAATTTTTTCTAATTGCATTTAAAAGTTCTTTTAATGCCCTTTCATATGATACCAAACACGACATGATTCGGAATAGTTGAATTTTCAAACAGTTGCCTATCGTAAATTTTCAATTTTTTCCAATTGCATTTAAAAGGTCTTTTAATGCCCTTTCATATGATACCAAACACGACATGATTCGGAATAGTTGTATTTTTAAACAATTGCCTATCGTAAATTTTAAATTTTTTCCAATTACATTTGAAACGTCTTTTAATGCCCTTTCATATGATACCAAACACGACATGATTCGGAATAATTGAATTTTCAAACAGTTGCCTATCGTAAATTTTCAATTTTTTCCAATTGCATTTAAAAGGTCTTTTAATGCCCTTTCATATGATACTAAACACGACATGATTCGGAATAGTTGAATTTTCAAACAATTGCCTATCGTAAATTTTAAATTTTTTTCAATTGCATTTGAAAGGTCTTTTCATGCCCTTTCATATGATACCAAACACGACATGATTCGGAATAGTTGTATTTTCAAACAATTGCCTATAGTAAATTTTAAATTTTTTTCAATTGCATTTGAAAGGTCTTTTAATGCCCTTTCATATGATACCAAACACGACATGATTCGGAATAATTGAAATTTCAAACAGTTGCCTATCTTAAATTTTCAATTTTTTCCAATTGCATTTGAAAGGTCTTTTAATGCACTTTCATATGATAGCAAACACGACATGATTCGGAATAGTTGTATTTTCAAAAATTTGGCTATCGCAAATTTTTAATTTTTTCCAATTGCATTTGAAAGGTCTTTAAATGCCCTTTCATATGATACAAAACACGACATGATTCGGAATAGTTGAATTTTGAAACAGTTGCCTATCGTATATTTTCAATTTTTTTGAACTGCATTTAAAATTTCTTTTAATGCCCTTTCATATGATACCAAACACGTTATGATTCGTAATAGTTGAATTTTCAAACAATTGCCTATCGTAAATTTTCAATTTTTTCCAATTGCATTTAAAAGGTCTTTTAATGCCCTTTCATATGATACCAAACACGACGTGATTCTGAATAGTTGAATTTTCAAACAGTTGCCTATCGTAAATTTTTAATTTTTTTCAATTGCATTTGAAACGTCTTTTAATGCCCTTTCATATGATACCAAACATGACATGATTCGGAATAATTGAATTTTCAAACAGTTGCCTATCGTAAATTTTAAATTTTTCCAATTGCATTTAAAAGGTCTTTCAATGCCCTTTCATATGATACCAAACACGACATGATTCGGAATAGTTGTATTTTCAAACAATTGCCTATCGTAAATTTTCAATGTTTTCCAATTGCATTCGAGAGTACTTTTAATGCCCTTTCATATGATACCAAACACGACATGATTCGGAATAGTTGAATTTTCAAACAGTTGCCTATCGTAAATTTTTAAATGTTTCCAATTGCATTTAAAAGGTCTTTTAATGCCCTTTCACATGATACCAAACACGACGTGATTCGGAATAGTTAAATTTTCAAACAGTTGCCTATCGTGAATTTTAAATTTTTTCTAATTGCATTTAAAAGTTCTTTTAATGCCCTTTCATATGATACCAAACACGACATGATTCGGAATAATTGAATTTTCAAACAGTTGCCTATCGTAAATTTTCAATTTTTTCCAATTGCATTTAAAAGGTCTTTTAATGCCCTTTCATATGATACCAAACACGACATGATTCGGAATAGTTGTATTTTTAAACAATTGCCTATCGTAAATTTTAAATTTTTTCCAATTACATTTGAAACGTCTTTTAATGCCCTTTCATATGATACCAAACACGACATGATTCGGAATAATTGAATTTTCAAACAGTTGCCTATCGTAAATTTTCAATTTTTTCCAATTGCATTTAAAAGGTCTTTTAATGCCCTTTCATATGATACTAAACACGACATGATTCGGAATAGTTGAATTTTCAAACAATTGCCTATCGTAAATTTTAAATTTTTTTCAATTGCATTTGAAAGGTCTTTTCATGCCCTTTCATATGATACCAAACACGACATGATTCGGAATAGTTGTATTTTCAAACAATTGCCTATAGTAAATTTTAAATTTTTTTCAATTGCATTTGAAAGGTCTTTTAATGCCCTTTCATATGATACCAAACACGACATGATTCGGAATAATTGAATTTTCAAACAGTTGCCTATCTTAAATTTTCAATTTTTTCCAATTGCATTTGAAAGGTCTTTTAATGCACTTTCATATGATAGCAAACACGACATGATTCGGAATAGTTGTATTTTCAAAAATTTGGCTATCGCAAATTTTTAATTTTTTCCAATTGCATTTGAAAGGTCTTTAAATGCCCTTTCATATGATACAAAACACGACATGATTCTGAATAGTTGAATTTTGAAACAGTTGCCTATCGTATATTTTCAATTTTTTTGAACTGCATTTAAAATTTCTTTTAATGCCCTTTCATATGATACCAAACACGTTATGATTCGTAATAGTTGAATTTTCAAACAGTTGCCTATCGTAAATTTTCAATTTTTTCTTATTACAGTCGAAAGTACTTTTAATGCCCTTTCATATGATACCAAACACGACATGATTCTGAATAGTTGAATTTTCAAACAGTTGCCTATCTTAAATTTTCAATTTTTTCCAATTGCATTTAAAAGGTCTCTCAATGCCCTTTCATATGATACCAAACACGACATGATTCGGAATAGTTGAATTTTCAAACAACTGCCTATCGTAAATTTTAAATTTTTTCCAATTAGATTTAAAAGGTCTTTTAATGCCCTTTCATATGATAACAAACACGACATGATTCTGAATAGTTGAATTTTCAAACAATTGCCTGTCGCAAATTTTCAATTTTTTCCAATTAGACTTAAAAGGTCTCTTAATGCCCTTTCATATGATACCAAACACGGCATGATTTTGAATAGTTGAATTTTCAAACAACTGCATATCGTAAATTTTAAATTTTTTCCAATTGCATTTGAAAGGTCTTTTAATGCCCGTTCATATGATACCAAACACGACATGATTCGGAATAGTTGAATTTTCAAACAATTGCCTATCGTAAATTTTAAATTTTTTCCAATTGCATTTAAAAGGTCTTTTAATGCCCTTTCATATGATACCAAACACGACGTGATTCTGAATAGTTGAATTTTCAAACAGTTGCCTATCGAAAATTTTCAATTTTTTCATATTGCATTCGAAAGTACTTTAAATGCCCTTTCATATGATACCAAACATGGCATGATTCTGAATAGTTGAATTTTCAACCAACTGCCTATCGTAAATTTTAAATTTTTTCCAATTGCATTTGAAAGGTCTTTTAATGCACTTTCATATGATACCAAACACGACATGATTCGGAATAGTTGAATTTTCAAACAATTGCCTATCGTAAATTTTTAATTTTTTCCAATTACATTTAAAAGGTCATTAATGCCCTTTCATATGATACCAAACACGACATGATTCGGAATAGTTGAATTTTTAAACAGTTGCCTATCGTAAATTTTCAATTATTTCCAATTGCATTTAAAAGGTCTTTTAATGCCCTTTCATATGATACCAAACATGACGTGATTCTGAATAGTTGAATTTTCAAACAGTTGCCTATCGTAAATTTTCAATCTTTTCATATTGCATTTGAAAGGTCTTTTAATGCCCTTTCATATGATACCAAACACGACATGATTCGGAATAGTTGAATTTTCAAACAATTGCCTATCGTAAATTTTAAATTTTTTCCAATTGCATATAAAAGGTCTTTTAATGCCCATTCATATGATACCAAACACGACATGATTCGGAATAGTTGAATTTTCAAACAGCTACCTATCGTAAATTTTCAATTTTTTCCAATTGCATATAAAAGGTCTTTTAATGCCCTTTCATATGATACCAAACACGACATGATTCGGAATAGTTGAATTTTTAAACAGTTGCCTATCGTAAATTTTCAATTATTTCCAATTGCATTTAAAAGGTCTGTTAATGCCCTTTCATATGATACCAAACATGACGTGATTCTGAATAGTTGAATTTTAAAACAACTGCCTATTGTAAATTTTCAATTTTTTCCAATTGCATTTAAAGGTCTTTTAATGCCCTTTCATATGATACCAAACACGAAATGATTCGGAATAGTTGAATTTTCAAACAGTAGCCTATCGTAAATTTTTAATTTTTTCTAATTGCATTTGAAAGGTCTTTAAATGCCCTTTCATATAATACCAAACACGACATGATTCGGAATAGTTCAATTTTCAAACAGTTGCCTATCGTGAATTTTAAATTTTTTCCAATTGCATATAAAAGATCTTTTAATGCCCTTTCATATGATACCAAACACGACATGATTCGGAATAGTTGAATTTTCAAACAGTTGCCTATCGTAAATTTTAATTTTTTTCTTATTGCATTCGAAAGTACTTTTAATGCCCTTTCATATGATACCAATCACGACATGATTCGGAATAGTTGAATTTTCAAACAGTTGCCTATTGTAAATTTTCAATTTTTTCATATTGCATTTAAAAGGTCTTTAAATGCCCTTTCATATGATACCAAACACGACGTGATTCGGAATAGTTAAATTTTCAAACAGTTGCCTATCGTAAATTTTAATTTTTTTCTTATTGCATTCGAAAGTACTTTTAATGCCCTTTCATATGATACCAATCACGACATGATTCGGAATAGTTGAATTTTCAAACAGTTGCCTATTGTAAATTTTCAATTTTTTCATATTGCATTTAAAAGGTCTTTAAATGCCCTTTCATATGATACCAAACACGACGTGATTCGGAATAGTTGAATTTTCAAACAGTTGCCTATCGTAAATTTAAATTTTTTTCTTATTGCATTCGAAAGTACTTTTAATGCCCTTTCATATGATACCAATCACGACATGATTCGGAATAGTTGAATTTTCAAACAGTTGCCTATTGTAAATTTTCAATTTTTTCATATTGCATTTAAAAGGTCTTTAAATGCCCTTTCATATGATACCAAACACGACGTGATTCGGAATAGTTGAATTTTCAAACAGTTGCCTATCGTAAATTTTAATTTTTTTCTTATTGCATTCGAAAGTACTTTTAATGCCCTTTCATATGATACCAATCACGACATGATTCGGAATAGTTGAATTTTCAAACAGTTGCCTATTGTAAATTTTCAATTTTTTCATATTGCATTTAAAAGGTCTTTAAATGCCCTTTCATATGATACCAAACACGACGTGATTCGGAATAGTTGAATTTTCAAACAGTTGCCTATCGTAAATTTTAATTTTTTTCTTATTGCATTCGAAAGTACTTTTAATGCCCTTTCATATGATACCAATCACGACATGATTCGGAATAGTTGAATTTTCAAACAGTTGCCTATTGTAAATTTTCAATTTTTTCATATTGCATTTAAAAGGTCTTTAAATGCCCTTTCATATGATACCAAACACGACGTGATTCGGAATAGTTGAATTTTCAAACAGTTGCCTATCGTAAATTTTAATTTTTTTCTTATTGCATTCGAAAGTACTTTTAATGCCCTTTCATATGATACCAATCACGACATGATTCGGAATAGTTGAATTTTCAAACAGTTGCCTATTGTAAATTTTCAATTTTTTCATATTGCATTTAAAAGGTCTTTAAATGCCCTTTCATATGATACCAAACACGACGTGATTCGGAATAGTTGAATTTTCAAACAGTTGCCTATCGTAAATTTTAATTTTTTTCTTATTGCATTCGAAAGTACTTTTAATGCCCTTTCATATGATACCAATCACGACATGATTCGGAATAGTTGAATTTTCAAACAGTTGCCTATTGTAAATTTTCAATTTTTTCATATTGCATTTAAAAGGTCTTTAAATGCCCTTTCATATGATACCAAACACGACGTGATTCGGAATAGTTGAATTTTCAAACAGTTGCCTATCGTAAATTTTAATTTTTTTCTTATTGCATTCGAAAGTACTTTTAATGCCCTTTCATATGATACCAATCACGACATGATTCGGAATAGTTGAATTTTCAAACAGTTGCCTATTGTAAATTTTCAATTTTTTCATATTGCATTTAAAAGGTCTTTAAATGCCCTTTCATATGATACCAAACACGACGTGATTCGGAATAGTTGAATTTTCAAACAGTTGCCTATCGTAAATTTAAATTTTTTTCTTATTGCATTCGAAAGTACTTTTAATGCCCTTTCATATGATACCAATCACGACATGATTCGGAATAGTTGAATTTTCAAACAGTTGCCTATTGTAAATTTTCAATTTTTTCATATTGCATTTAAAAGGTCTTTAAATGCCCTTTCATATGATACCAAATACGACGTGATTCGGAATAGTTGAATTTTCAAACAGTTGCCTATCGTAAATTTTAATTTTTTTCTTATTGCATTCGAAAGTACTTTTAATGCCCTTTCATATGATACCAAACACGAAATGATTCGGAATAGTTGAATTTTCAAACAGTAGCCTATCGTTAATTTTTAATTTTTTCTAATTGCATTTGAAAGGTCTTTAAATGCCCTTTCATATGATACCAAACACGACATGATTCGGAATAGTTGAATTTTCAAACAGTTGCCTATCGTGAATTTTAAATTTTTTCCAATTGCATATAATAGATCTTTTAATGCCCTTTCATATGATACCAAACACGACATTTTTCGGAATAGTTGAATTTTCAAACAGTTGCCTATCGTAAATTTTAATTTTTTTCTTATTGCATTCGAAAGTACTTTTAATGCCCTTTCATATGATACAAAACACGACATGATTCTGAATAGTTTAATTTTGAAACAGTTGCCTATCGTATATTTTCAATTTTTTTGAACTGCATTTAAAATTTCTTTTAATGCCCTTTCATATGATACCAAACACGTTATGATTCGGAATAGTTGAATTTTCAAACAGTTGCCTATCGTAAATTTTCAATTTTTTCTTATTACAGTCGAAAGTACTTTTAATGCCCTTTCATATGATACCAAACACGACATGATTCTGAATAGTTGAATTTTCAAACAGTTGCCTATCTTAAATTTTCAATTTTTTCCAATTGCATTTAAAAGGTCTCTCAATGCCCTTTCATATGATACCAAACACGACATGATTCGGAATAGTTGAATTTTCAAACAACTGCCTATCGTAAATTTTAAATTTTTTCCAATTAGATTTAAAAGGTCTTTTAATGCCCTTTCATATGATAACAAACACGACATGATTCTGAATAGTTGAATTTTCAAACAATTGCCTATCGTAAATTTTCAATTTTTTCCAATTGCATATAAAAGGTCTTTTAATGCCCTTTCATATGATACCAAACACGACATGATTCGGAATAGTTGAATTTTTAAACAGTTGCCTATCGTAAATTTTCAATTATTTCCAATTGCATTTAAAAGGTCTGTTAATGCCCTTTCATATGATACCAAACATGACGTGATTCTGAATAGTTGAATTTTAAAACAACTGCCTATTGTAAATTTTCAATTTTTTCCAATTGCATTTAAAGGTCTTTTAATGCCCTTTCATATGATACCAAACACGAAATGATTCGGAATAGTTGAATTTTCAAACAGTAGCCTATCGTAAATTTTTAATTTTTTCTAATTGCATTTGAAAGGTCTTTAAATGCCCTTTCATATGATACCAAACACGACATGATTCGGAATAGTTGAATTTTCAAACAGTTGCCTATCGTGAATTTTAAATTTTTTCCAATTGCATATAAAAGATCTTTTAATGCCCTTTCATATGATACCAATCACGACATGATTCGGAATAGTTGAATTTTCAAACAATTGCCTATTGTAAATTTTCAATTTTTTCATATTGCATTTAAAAGGTCTTTAAATGCCCTTTCATATGATACCAAACACGACGTGATTCGGAATAGTTAAATTTTCAAACAGTTGCCTATCGTGAATTTTAAATTTTTTCTAATTGCATTTAAAAGTTCTTTTAATGCCCTTTCATATGATACCAAACATGACGTGATTCGAAATAGTTGAATTTTTTTAAACTGTTGAAAATCGCTGGAATATTAATTCTGAAATTTTTTTATTCGATTATCTTTTTTTTATAAAGTAGATTCTTTTTGGTTTTACTGTATATTATCACCGAGGTAAATTTTTGCTTGGTTTTACTATATACTTTAACAAACTATATGTCAAAATGACGTTTTGTCTTAAAACTTTTTTTGAACAAGAAATCAATTCAAAACAGTTCAAAACATGTATCCTCAATCATCTAATACCTAAATCAAATTACAAAATTTTCACAATTTATCTAGAAATTGAAATAATTCTATCGAAAAATTCAATGCGTAACGTCAAAAATGACAGCTTAGGTCTATGATTTTTCAAAACCTGGATCGTGTATATAAGAGGAAATGTTGTTTCTTGACCATAGATTTGTAAAATAGACGTTGCATCATTAAAAACTTTTATACAAACATGAAATCAATTGAAAATCGTTCAAAACATATGTCCTCAATCCTCTAATACCTAAATCAAATTAGAAAATTTCTCCAACTTGTCTAGAAATTGAAATATTTATGTAAAAACGTTTCATGCGAACCGTCAAAAGTGATTGACAGCTCTGAAAAATTTCTGCTTGCGGTCAAATTTCAAATGCATAGCAACGCGTGCATGCTTCGATCAAGAAAATTTGCAAAGTTTGTCGTTAATTTCAAGCGGACTGTACTTTCAAAAAATCTGAAATACCCAAAAGGCACTAGTCTCAAACATTCTTTAAATTCTAGAAAAAAAATTACAACAATCGCACAAACCGTTTAGGCTGTAGCCGATCATAATGTTTGGTTGCCGCCCAGATGAATCTATAGTGAATGTGAACGATTAGTATATAGGAAAAATTACAACAATCGCACAAACCGTTTAGGCTGTAGCCGATCATAATGTTTGGTTGCCGCCCAGATGAATCTATAGTGAATGTGAACGATTAGTATATAGGATTTATAAAAACATATATTTATTTCCAACCATAGTAAAACAGTTGACTTTCATTTTCATTATAGTTATTTACGATATAAGTATCGTAATGTGTCATATTACGAAACCATATGGTAAAATTGTCCTGGAAAATCGAAACAAAATATACACTAATGTAATATTTTATTTTAGATCAGGAATAACATGGGAAGAAAAAGATTTAAAAACACCTACTGAAACTAGAAATCCTTTGATACCATTGACACCGAGAATACGTAAGTAATAAAATATAAATATTCGTTCTGAAAATATATATATTTTTTAATATTTTCAATTAAATTGTACGTTTCAAAACTTTCTGTCAAATAGATTTTCGTGAACAAATATTTTGATAAAATAACATTTATACATTCTATAGGTATAGGTTATTGACATTATATTTTATGAAATAAACCTTATTTTTGATAATTCTAATCTCTGATACAGGTACATTACCTAATAATTCCGGTATTTTTTTCTTTAATTTTGCAATAATATTTCGAATATGATATAATTTCTGAAAATTACATTCCTTTTTACATTCGTTTAAGTTTCCTGGACTATTATAAAAATATGAATTTTTAGTTAGATTTTATGTTTTTTCTATTAGCATAAATAACGAATTATTTGTTTAGTTTAACCAAAGATTTCTTACATTGTTCTTGAAATCGCAGTACATTGTACAATATCTAATCATTTTAACAGTCTAATCTCATTTAATAATTTCAGATCTGGAGAATTATTTATATATCAAACGTATCAGTAAGCAAATGTAAGGAGAAAACTAATGTGCATTTATACGTACATTGACTAATAATTAATACATTGACGTCAATTTTCCTGGTCTATCGTTGTATTGTCAATAGAAAATATTTTTTTGCTGAATTATTTATCTTTAATAACCTTTAATTTTTTATTTAGTAATATTATTTGATTGGTTTCCCGAAAAAGTGGCCACTCAAAATAACTTTCTTTCTATTAATTAATCAATCACAAATAAATTTTATATGGGTCTATTAATTTCAGAAAATATCATTTTCGGTAAGACGGAAATGGCATCATCTGCGTAATTTAAATTTTCCAAGAATTATTTTGATGCGAATATCCGTACATAAAATCGAGAATACGAAAACCTAGACAGCGTATATGATTTACTCAATTTTAATTAAATTAGAAATTAAAATTTATTAAATATTAAAGTAAAATGAATAATTGTTATTATACAAGACGTGAAAAAAAAAAAAATGTTGTTAGGTGCATCTCTTTTGTACGCTCAAAGAGATACCCTGATCGACAGCATATTATTCGTTTCTTTCGAAAAACTTGTTTCTGTATATGTTGGCATGACCGACTAGATACCGTGATAGCATATGCTGTTTTGAATTTTTGTTTCTTGAATTTTTGTACGGATGTTCAGCAACAAAATTAGACTTTTGATTTCTAATTGGATTCAGAATTTTATGAGAAATTTAAATAATTAAAAGAAAATATAATGTTCAATTTGAAATTAGGAAGTTGAGGCCATTTCCGGTTTAACCTGAAATTATATTTTTTAATTCATATATCATTTTACGTTTCCCACTTTTTGGGACATCCGGGATAAGTACTATCATATTATATAAAAGACTTCATATACATATTTTAATAATCATTGGCTGAATATTTTTTTTTTACATAAAAATTATTATTTCATTTAGCCTACTTTATTAAGTGATGATTCGCATATAGCATCCACTAACTCTGAATCAGAATACATTCCGTCAAGTAATTAATTTCTTTGTTTCTATAGTATCTAAGACTTATTCCTAACTTTTTAGACAAAAATATTTGTTGTTTATTTATGTATATTAATGATAATTTACTTTGATTTTATTGCTTTATTTATTGAATTCCAGTTCCAAATTTTGGTATCTCAAGTTACTTTCAAAGTGTGCGTGCTCTGCCGTTGCTTGTTTTAAAATTTGTATTAATACTTTAGGTAGGTGGCTCAGTGGAATCGAGTCTGTGAATTTAAGAACCTGGGTTAGTAAGTGAAAGAAATTGCAAGAAAATATTTATATAAAATAAAAATATTGCAGGAACTGAACTATATGTATCACACAGGAAGTTAAAGACGATGATGATGTTGCCGAAAAAAGTGCAAATTGGTAAGTAGAAAACAATAAAAATTGTATGAAAATATTTATAAAAATTTAAATATTACAGTAACTTCTTTCTCATCTGCCAATTCTTCGCCATCTGACACTGCTACACAGGAATTCGATGGCAACGTTACAGAAGTGCCAGCCGGTAATGTACGAAAATTGTTTGAAAAAGTTAAATATTTGAGATTTCTTTTTCACGAGCGAATTCTACCATCCGTCACAGTAATTTTATAGTCCTAGTAAATTTGACTTATTTTGATACACAAAGCTTGTGCTTGTTAGTGATATTTTTGTTTTGGGAAAAAGTTCATTTACTCGTATGCCAGTAAATGTAACATTTATAATTTAGAATAGTTTTAGTTCGTTAATGGTCTTAGCTACTCGTATATACTAAATGGTGTTTGCTGTTCGTTCACCATATAATTGCATCTTTCAATTAGATTAATTTAATTTTAGTTAAATTAATTTTTTAGATTTGCAATTTTCATATGTTATTCATATTTCAGATAAAAAAATTGCATTCAGGCTAAGACATGTACGTGCAAGATTCGGCTTCTTCCACATATATACATATCTCAAAACTCCACCACAATGAACTCAAAGTTCAACAAATATTGTGTCTTCCAAAAAATAAGTACTTGTAAGTAGTAAATTTCTATATTTTTTCAGTCATTAGATATTCGACTTTAGACTCAGAAATAACATTTTCGAAATAGAAATTTATGTTGAAAAAATAGTGCGTGTTTAAGGGCGTTCCAAACTAAAAAAATATTTCGTGTTTGCGCCTTACTTGTATACATTTCCCAAAATCATAGAAGCATACTGGGTTGCAGAAGAAGAAAATAATTTTAGACAGGGAAAGCCATAAATCAAATAAAGGTCTTTTTATGACTGCTTAAACATGAAAGTTCTATTGAAACAGCAAATCTTTGTTCGTTTGAGATTCTCGGTCTTACTATGAGATGTCTTCTAAAAAATAAGTTCGACTGTTGAAGAACAGTTCAGATTTTTAATCGAAGTATAATATGTACTAAGTGGTCGTTATACCGTAAGTCCGGTTTCGGTTCTCAACAGCGATTTCCCATGTAAAATTTTCAATTATATTTTCTATCTCTACTATGCGTTTTAGACAAAAATTGTTCAGTATTGTAATCTCAACAAGTTATACCTAATTTTGCAAAAATAAAAATAAAAACAAAATTGAAATATATCACACCTTTTACCCATTATGAGTGTTTCCCAACCGAGGTCCCGCGGAACTCTATTGTCCCGCGATTATCTTGCTGAGGTGCCGTAAGCATTTGTTTATATTTATAAGTTGTTTTCTGTGATTAAATATGGTTTTTATAGCACACTAAAATTTATGATTGTGTCAAAGTTCAAATGCTATAATTTAATGGTTGTCGGTTCAATGCGGCAGCTCTGAATGTTTAAATGTGTTAAACATTTATCTAGATTTTCTGCTCTTATTGCAATACAGAAAGGAAACGTCTTTTCTTAAATTACATAAGCCAAGCTCTATTTTGTAATAAATATCATTAACTTTGTGGGTACTAATATGATAATATTTCAAAAATTTTAAAATATAAAGCACTCCTGCAACATCCAAAGTTTAGTTGTTGCATCGGTTTCCCGTTTGGATACAAGTAGTTTTAGGGGTTCTTCACTCAATAAAAGGTTGGAGAGCACTGATGTATCGTAAACTTTTCGGGAAGTAGATTCCTGAAGGTATATAAATTAGGAACATTTTTCAATTCCTTCTCAGTTTTGTTTTGCAGTGTCAACTCAAACAAGTCATATTTGTATAACGTGTAATAGTTTTTCACCGGTATTTTAAATATTGTGTTTGTGTGTTCGGGATTTGAGTGAAATATGAAGCGACAAACTGTACATATGTCCAAATATCAACTATTGAAACATCGACGTGAAGTGTTAGCACGGTAAGTAATTTTTTTACAATATTTTGGCTCGTTTTATCTATACAATGATGTATATGTAAATTAAATAATAAGTTCGGAACAAAGCTTTTTTAAAAATTGTTTATTTTACTCAACAGCTCACAACTCAGTTGTTTACACGTTCAGTGTTAGCTATGATCTGAATACTATTCTATCTTTTACAATAATACATTCTTAATCTAACAGTAACCTAATAGATAAGATAAGGCGTTCTCAGCAGACATGCTGATGTTGCATTGTTGGGTTGGACATAACTCCTCCACCCTTAGATGGAAGCTTCCCCTGGAAGTTGAATTTCCCTGACAGGAATGTTAGTTTCTTTTGTCTTTCTAATTTTTATGTTCTTACAGTAATTATACAAAGTTTTTATTACTATCATTACTTTTATAATTATAACAAGAATATACAGAATTATATAATTATAATATGGGATGGCTAGCTCAGTGGTATGAAGTCGGCCTGTGGATCCTGAGGTCCCTGGTTCGATTCCCACAGGCGACAAATTTTCATAATTTGAAAAAGCTATCCCTGTGGCTCCTCCACCACTAACATGTTTGGGGGCCGTGATTTGACGACTGGTAACCGCACTTCACGCGCAAAATATATCACTTACCGAGATCTGCTTCAGCAGAGTGCCACACCCAGTAATGGGTAGAAGGCGTGATGATGATATATAATTATAATTTACAGTTTCATTTATTAATACAGGATTTATTTCATTTAATTTTTCTACGTGAAATTTCATTTCCTTTAAGTTTTCCAATTGTATTTCTTTATTTAATTTATTACTATGATTAATATTTTTCACCTCATAATTTTCAAAGACAATAGGGGATCCAATCTGGTTTAAGTTTAGGATGTTTACATCATTTATTTTACACTTATTAGCTTCTAACATATAAATACCTTCAAAATTATATATTTTATTCATATTATTACAATCAATATTTATTTTTTGTATATTAATAAATTCTAATATTATAATATTAGTATTTTCTATACTAATTACATGATTATTTCCTTTTACAGATATATATTTACAGCTATTATTAAACTTATTACTAAGTATCTCGTAGTCGCAGTTTTCTATTTCTAGTGAAATTAAGTCTTCGTTGGTGCAGAAATATAGAGATTTTTGAATGTTCAGACACGGGTTAAAAACTTGTTTTAGGGTGTTTTCGTGTTTTATTATAAAATGTTGGGGTGAGAACACAGTGATGTAATTATTGCCATGTTTTGTGGGTATTGGAGTAAATTGAAATAATTCAAATAATTTAGGGAAGTTTATTGGGATTTTTATTATATACTTTATTTTATTATTGTCAATGTGGCAGTGCGATTTCATCAATTTAATTAATGAATTTATATTCTTTTCATTTGGTTCTACTGGCAATTGGTCGCCATAATAAGAGTAAATTAATTTTAAATTATCTAAAAGAATATGAGTTTTAATTACACTATTATGGATTAATCCTAGACTACAGAATGACAGTGACGTTTCAATCTCTTCGAGAATGTTTAATAGGTTTGTTATTAAAAAGGTAATTTGATTATAAATATCTTTAACATGTAAAATTTCTTGCCAATTAAAGTCTAATTTCAATCATGATTCTATTTGCATAATTCGAGATTTTAGAAGTAACTGATTATGTTTAATTGTTTCAATACTTTGATTATAATTTTGAATTATTTCAAGGTTTAGGTTATAGTTTTGTTTTAATTGCTTTTGTAGGGACAGCTGATTTTTGTTCAGGTCATTTATAATTTTATCATAATGTTCCGCGTCTGCGTCATCTAAGTTTCCTGTTATCTGCTTGAGTATAGAGCCGAGGCCGTTGATAAGTCCTCGTTTAGTTCTCTTCGAATTTAAATTATTAATTTTTGTTTGAACCTGCGAGATGATATAATTAAGTATCTTTTCATTATTTTCAAATTCGAGTTTAGTATTATTCGGAATTTTGTTACTCAACAAATGATGTAATTTTAGGTTTATAAATTCAAGGATTAATGGGTGTAAGTTATATTCATAATATATTATGTGGGAAGTTTCCTGTAATTTTGCTTCTCCGAGTTTAACGATAAAGGCACCAGGGTTGATTGTAATGTTCTTTATTTCCTGGCATATTCCTGACCAGAACAGGAAGACTCTGTAACAGTTTCATTCATTATTACTCTTGGTCTTTTAATTTTATTAATTTTGAATTTTTTCTTATTTTTTGTTGCTATAGTTTTTCTTTTAGGGTCGATACTTTTTATTGGTGTTTTAATATATTTTTGCTTTGCAATTTTTCCTGAATGTCGTGGATTTTGTTTAACGAAAACTTCGCTAGGAATATTTATTGGTAACGCTTCCTTATTTTGGTTTATTTTTGTCACTAATTTTTCCTTTCGTTCAGTAAGATTTTGAGTTAATTCTTCATATATTAATTTCATTTTATCTCGATGTTGTTGATTAAAATTTTGAATTAATTTTTTATCTAAGTCTGGTAATATATCATTATTTTCAAAGTGACCATTTAGTAATTCTATAGGCTTATAATTAGTGGCACTGTGAATAGTGTTATTATATGCAATTAGGGCGTATTTTCATTTGGTTTTTAGTATTTCGTTTTTAAATTCATCTCTTATATTTAAGATTCTGAGATGTTCTATTATTGTTGAGTGAAATCTCTCAACTAGGCCGTTCGAATTTGGATTATCTATGGATGTGAAGTGTATTTTGATTTTATGTAATTTTAGTAACTCTTTTAAGGTGTTATTATTAAATTCTGTTCCGTGATCGCAGATTATTTTATCTGGGATACCGTGATGCGAAAAGTATTTCATTAAGTTGTTAATTATTTCTATAGAATTCATAGAATGTAATTTATATGCTTGTCCGTATCTAGTTAAACTATCAATTATTGTTAAGAATTTTTGTTTCTCTAGTGATAATACATCAATATGAATTTGTTCTAAAGGTCTTTTAGCTGAATAGGTTAAATTCATTTCCGGTTTTATAGGATTTCTTTCATATTTACATTTGAGACATACTTCACATTTGTTTACATAATTTTGAACAGTTTTCATTTGGTTAGGCCAGTAATATTTTTGTTTTATCTGTTTCAGGGTTATCAGTATACCTCTATGATTTATTTTCCCTTCATGATAATTACGAATGATGTCTATTTGATCTTCTAGTTTATGAACATCCTCAAGAATTGAGCTACATTTAATTAATTTCATTGTATTATGTTTAAAGAATTTTTGAATAACATCATTAAAATTGTAATATAAATTATCTTGGAATAGACAATAATATTTTACATTTGGTTGCAAGTAATTTTTTATAAAATTAATAATATCTTCATTTAGTTTCGTATTAGAAATTTGAACTGTGAGTCTTTGTTTCATTCCAAATAATTTTTCTATTTTAACTGGATTTGTCGTGAAGGGGACCTTTTGAATAATAATCTGGTTATTTCCGATGTTAATGGGAGAGTCGATTATAGTTATGCCGCTGATAGGATTTTCTTCGGCTGAATGTATTGTACTTATATCGCTTTGGTCATCTTTTACCCCCCGATTACTGTCTATATCAGTTTCTTCTACTTCGTTTACGAATGTTTCTACTGGGTTAAAAATATAAATTTTAATTTTGATATTTGAATTTTTGAAAACATTAACAATGATTTGTTTTACTTTTTCCCAATCTAATTCGTCTCGTCCGCATCCTAATTTAGGAAAACATATTTCGTGTATTTCATTTTGTATCAGGAATTCTTTTAATGAATTTAGTGTTATGGATAGATTTTCATAACTCGGTTTTTCAAAATAATTTCGTTTAGTAACTAAATGGAATAGGAGTTTATTATTTTCAATTCTTTGGATTAGAATATTGGTTACGTTACTTTTTAAATTTGCCAAGAATTTTTTACTTTGGAATTTTTCATCTATTTGTGCCGCTAGGCCTTTTCCTAATTTTAGATCTTGACTAATGCAATGTGCAATATTACTATGGCAATTTGGTATATTTTCATGTATTTCAATTATTTCGAAATTGTTAATTTTTATTCGCGATAGTGCGTCTGCGTTTTGATTTAATTTCCCTTTTTTTTATTCGATTTCATAATTATATTCTTCCAATCGTAATCTCCATCTTATTAATTTGGAATTGGGATCTTTCAGTGAAAAAAGCCATTGGAGGGGTTTGTGATCCGTTACAATTTTGAATTTTGTGTGGCCTAAAGTATTTGGTTGCCCAAACGATTGCCAATAGTTCTTTCTCTATAAATGAGTAATTAATTTCATGTTCGTTTAAAGTTCTGCTTGCGAAAGCGACGGGTAAGTCTTTTCCTACTGGTCCTTGAGACAGAATGGCACCTACTGCAAAATTGCTCGCGTCAGTTGTGAGAACGAAGGGTTTGTTAAAGTCAGGGTACTGTAGTATTGGGTCGTTAGTCAGTAGTAGTTTACATTTTTCAAAACATTTAATGTATTCTTCGTTTTTTATATCAATGTTTGAATACTTTTTTAAGCATTGCGTTAGCGGCTTGGTAATTTTGGAAAAATCTTTTATAAATCGACGATAGTACCCTAGTAATCCTAGGAACCCTTTAATTTCTGTCGTCGTTTTTGGAATGGGATATTCAAGAATGGCATTTATTTTGTCGGGGTTTGGCTTTACACCGTCTTTTGTGACTACGTGTCCCAGATAAGCGACTTCCTTCTGTAAGAATTCTGATTTGTCTACTTGGATCTTTAAATTTGCATCTTTGAGTTTTTGGAATACTTTTTTAATGTTTTGAATATGTTCTTCAAGACTCGTTCCTAAAATAATTATGTCATCAAGATAGACAAGACATATTTTTCCTATTAAATCTTTTAATACAAAATTAATTAGATGTTGAAAGGTACTAGGCGCATTTCTGAGACCAAACGGCATTCTTTTAAACTCATAATGTCCGAACTCGACGCTGAAAGCTGTCTTTGGTATATCTTTTTCAGTGACTTCGATTTGATGAAATCCCGAGGCAAGGTCTAGTGTCGTAAAATAATTACAATTTCCGAGTTTATCTAAAATATCGTTAATATTAGGTATGGGGAATTTATCCTCTATCGTTTTTTCGTTCAGTTTCCTGTAATCTATAACCATGCGGAATTTTCTTTTACCCGATGCGTCCGGTTTTTTGGGCACGACCCACACTGGGGATGACCAGGGTGAGAAACTATCTTGTATTATACCGTCCCTAATTAATTTTGAAATTTTTTCTCTGACTTCTTGTTTATAAATTTCGGGATACCGATAAGTTTTAGCATACGTGGGAATTTCATCTTTGGTTTTAATATCGTGCTTTATTTTATTAGTGAATGATAGTTTGTTTTCATCTTTATAGAAAATTGTTTTATATTCTTTAATAATTTTTAGTATTGCCCGTTTCTCTTCCTCGTTTAAATGTTCTAGTCGGAATTTTGATAATTCTAATTTTGATTCTACATTAATAGTTTCCTGCTCAAATTTATTAATATCGTTAAATATTTCATATTTATTTAGTTCAATAAAATTTATTTTCAATTCTGAATAATCCTGAATTTCGTTAGTATTATTAAAAATAGGATAAATTAGTTTATTATTTTTTATTTGTGCTATGCCATCAGGCAACCCTATTTTATTATTTTCATTTTTCTCTAATAAGATGTCTTTATTTGGGGAATTAATTTTGAACATACCGATTTTATATTCTTTTGGTTTCAATTTATTTTTATGAGTTATATTTTTAAAATAAGTTAACTGGAATTCCTCATTTAACAAGATTATTATATTCTTTTTAATTTCTATTCTCGCATCTAAAATTTCTAAAGTATCTAATCCAAATAACAAATCAAATTGATCATGAAATTTAAATAAATAACATTTAATTTCTTTTCCTTTATATGTAAAATAGATAAATTCATTTCCTTGAGATATTCCATGTGCAGTATACATAGTAAAGTGTTCATTATAAATTTTAAATTTATTTTTATACGCAATTTCCGGATTTATTAAAGATCGTGTGGATCCGGTGTCGATTAAGCATTTATATTCTTTTAACTGTAAGAAAGGCAGTTTACTTGTATAATTTAAATTCATTATTTCACCCGGTTGTTGTGGAGGCACGGATCTTCTAAAAAAGAATCATCGTAACTTTCGCTTTCTACTTGATTATCATAAGTTATATTTTCCTGCTCGTTTTCTAGATTAAAAATTTCTTCATTTTGTATCTCATCGTTTGTGAAGTTTGAAGTTTCACAAGTGGGATTTTGTTCGTTGCTTATGTCATTATTAAATAGTTCTTCACTAATGAAATTAGGCATTTGTCTGTAATTTTGTCTAAATTGTGAAGTACTTGGCCTTGGCATAAAAGTTTGTTTTGTTGAAATACTCATTGGTGTCGGGTTTAATTGAGCTGGTTTATTGAAAGGTGGTCTAATAAAATTTTGATTATTTGGTTTCGTTATCATTTGTGAATTTGGATTATTTAGGTTACCATAAAAGTTACGATTAAAATTTGTATTCGGGTAATAATTTGGTCTGATATTCTGTGGTCTATTTATTTTAAATCTTTGTGTCATAATAGGTTTCTGGATTGGTTTGGTGTTAGTTTTAAATACTTCATTCTGGAAGTCATTAGTTAACATATGTAAAGCAATATTAAGGTCTTCGGGACTTTTAGTTCGCATAAGGGATCCTAAGGGTTCTTTTAAACCTTGAAGTAAAACTCTTAATGCAATATTTCTATCCATTTGGTTTAATATTTCTTGTTCTTGGGCTTCTATGATATGATTTTTGACATAGGCAATATACATATTCAATACTTCTAAAATCTTTTCATAAAATTCAAAACATGTTTCATTATTTTGTTTCAGATGAGTTAATTCAATAATGAGGGTGTAACAATCCCTCTTATCCGCGTATGTATTTAGTAAGACCGTTTTTAGGTCGTTCCAAGTTACAATGGAATGATTAGAAATTTTAATAGCGGCGTCACCTTTTATTTTACTTAGAATACTCATCATAAGGTATTCATTCTGAAAATCATTTACTTCTATGCGATTAAAGAATTTATTTACGAGTTTCTCAGATATTTGAATAAATCTGGCTAAAAGTTTTGGTTCCCCTGTAAATTCGGGAACCATATCTATATATTATTTCTTTAATGTTGGCACTGCCATATTGACAATATAATAGTATTTTAAAAATCACACTAACTATATAATTAGTTTTAAATTAGCAAAGAAGGAATGGCAATAATGTACTCACAATAATATAATTTTCTTCATTGAGATCACTAGGTTCTGGTTGCCGACTCGTTGCGGTGTAGAGCTGCTGGAGTTGTAACACGCTGACCCCTGGGATGGGTTGCTCTGGTACGGCCACTTATTTTAATAAATTACTAATTTATGCCACGGTTATGTTTTTCTATGTTACGAGTACTATTAATTATATTGATATATGTTGAATGGTCTTTAAATAAATGAGCATTTATTTTCATTTTATGTGTTTTTATGTCTTGACGACTAGTTTGTGTATTATAAAACCGGAATAAATATTATTATTATTACCTATATAATTACATTTTTTTGCGTCTATCTGCCGTTATTTTAAAATAACATTAAAATCTTAATCAAATACTAACATAACAATATTTAATTTACTTTTTTTATATATAAATACTCATACTAAATACTAAATTAAATATTAAATTCCTCGTAAGTATCTATAACATTTTCATGTCGAAATATCAGAACAGTAGTTCCGTGCACGATATGTCATCAGTTCATCATTATCGTCAGTTTACAGAGAAGCCTGTGCCTGTGGGCATAAAAGTTTGCGATGTTTATTGTGAAACCGTAATAAAAACTACCGGCTCCGAAATCCTTCAGACACCGCATCGTTCAGAGCAGACATTGTCATTTGGGTTGCATCGTTTTGTACATAAGGCGTTAAATATGTGACATTGTGACACGAAATATCGTAAACAAATATATACTTAACTCAGAAATGCGAAACTTTAATGAAAATATTCGTATAAAGAAAGGTTTATTTTTGCATATCTAATTTATATACCCAAGTACTTTCTAAACTGTTAAAATCGTGTATATGTCTTTACATATATATGCACTTAACTAACTTATTATTAAGTTTTACGAAATTATAAAGAGACAAAACTTAATATTTTATTATTATCTTCATTCTAACAAAATTTGAACAAATTTATTTATCTAGAACTGGAAATAAAAGCATACAAATTTCAAGCGGTTTTACACGAGTACGGAGGGGCCTTAATATAAAAATTAGTAATATCGTATCGAAAAACTAAATTATTTGATTATTGTTGTTACATCATTAAAAAATTCGTTCGAAGTCAATTGTCAACTGAACTGACTCGAGCCGTCTGCTCGCCCTTTTTTTATTGCCGTCTGACTTCTAGAAGATTTCCAGAATATTCCCCTCTCGCTCTTCAACCGCATGCGAGCTCGCTCCATGCATCTGGGTGGTCCCGCTGCAACGCTCTTGTTCCCGAGATGGTTTCTGGGACGCTTTTGACTGATTATCTTTATACTCGTTACAATATATTCGTACGATACATTGCTGTTTAGCATTAATTCAACAAACTTAAGGCAAAAATCGGGGAAAAAAATCTAAAAAATCATATAAAATCAATACCCTCACTGTAAAAGCAAATCATGATCATTATATAATTAATTTTCCTTCATTGTAGAGCAAAAGGAACCAGTTACACATAGAGAAAACCGAATCATAAAAAAGTAACAATTTGTTGAGCAGTGTTATCGTCCAGCGCAGTAGTACTTGCAAAAGACCGAAGCTCAAAATACTGAACGATTAAAAAAGCCCCTCTTTTAAGTCTTTTCTCCTTTTCTAATTTTAATTTTCGTTATGCAGTCCACGATAGTTTTTTCCGTTTTTCAAATATCTAGTAACAATTATATAAACAAAACATATTTTAAGAGAATTTCGCTTATATGCACGACACATATACTTTCCCTTATGTTTAAATATATTTCATATTTCAATATACATATATTGCCCTGTAGGGCTTATTCACTTCACGACTTGAGTTCACCTGCTATAATAATTTGTAAGACAGAATATACTATGCCTATTTACTCTATATATTGCAATTTTTCACTATATCATTTTATTATAAAACTGATTTTTTTTTCACCGAAACTTAATTGTAACTGCAAAAACATTTGGTGCGCTTGCTTTTATATACTTCCTTTTTAAACTTAATGTAATTTACATTATTTTCAAATAAATCAGTGAATTCTCTGGCAACCTAGCTGCCATGTTTTAAACATCAATGAATCCTACTAAAGGCCGGTATTACAATTTCCGGTTAACCTTGTATATAATATATGTAAGAGAGTTTGTAGCAAGAAACTGATGAAACAAATAATCCAGATTTCATTTAACTGCAGAGCTATAAAGATTATGACTAAAGTGCTCCATAAATAACAACATAAATAGTTAATACTTAGTAATTTGAAATGTTAATCTTAAAAAATTATAGACATGGTTATGATTTTGTTTAAATTAAAATATAGAAAAAAAAAACTGGCAAATTTATTTTAAAAAATTTAGGATAAGTAAATGTTATTATAGTGGTGGGAATATTTTTAAAATAAGTTGATTACATGGCACATTTGTCAAATATTGACAGATACCGAGGATGAAAATATAAATAACTTAGAAAGATCACATGCGCCAAAAGTTTTTCGACAAATGTGAAATCATATAGAAATTTGGAATAAAATAGAATTACTTGATAGATTTCGCATTTCGAAAAATTCTACGATATATTTGCTAAACAAAATACAACAGCTTATTGCTTTTCCGACTGATAGGTACCTAAATATATTATAATTTGGTAGAAATGAAGCTGTGTCTACAGTTGATCAACTAGGTACTGATAGCGCTTAGATTTTATGCAGATGGAAACAAGCGCGGCACTGTAGGCGACATTGGAGGCGTTCAGAAGTTCATTTTGAAGATAAATAATTTAAGAAAAATAGTAATAGTAATAAGTAAAAAAATATAATAACATCCTTTATTTAACATATAATTTTTAAGAAAGTGTTTCCTTTTAAAAGATAGCGCAAATTAATCTGCTGAAGTTGCAATTTCAATCAAATGTATTACCCATCTAGTATATTTTTCAGTGTACTTAGTACGTAGTATCATAAGTATTGTAACACAGTATGCAAATTTGACAAACAGTTAACTATCCAGTTATAGTAAAGCTAAATCTAAATTTTTATACTAACTTCGTAGATGTCGCGAATTTCACATTTTGAGAAATATATTGCAAATTATGATATTACGGGTATATTACCGTTAAAGTGGCAACATTTTTACAACTTGATTAAGACATGCTCCTTCTTGCCGTCCCCTAAATCCTGCCGCCAGTATGTTAAGGTTAAGGTTAAATGATACCCATGCGCGCGAAGTTCAAAATGAATTTAAAAGATTTAATTTTTTTATTGAATACTGTTTAATGTTACAAGCTATCTATGTATATATAAATAAGAAGATACTACTCTTCAATGCAAATAAATTTATTTTTTAAATATTTGCATTCATTTATACACCCAAAAATATATTTTAAACATTATTTTAACTGTAATTTAAGTACTAAACGTGTTTTTTAATTAAAATTTACAATAAATATTACCAATAATATTATCTATAATATATGTGAAAATAAAAAAAATTAAACTTCGAGAACTATTTTTAAAATGCAAAAAACCTACTTTTTCCATACATTTTAATTTTTTTCTTCTATACTAGACATGTTTTCTCAATGAAACTTTAATGTTTTGTGAGGAGTCATATTACATATAACATATTTTTAAAAATCCAAAAATGAACTTCGAGAACATAGTTAAAAAAAATAAAATATTTAGTTTTATTTTTTTTTTGCAAGTGTGTAAAGTTTATTTTTTGAAACGTAATAAGTATTATATACTGTACATATTTATACATTCTACCTATAAATTTGAAGAAGATTTCGTGTTTTATATAGAAGATATTCACAATTATAACAACTGGAATAAATATTTATGCCGTAAAATAGTTTGTGTAAGCAAGTGGCGCTGAGTAGATATAGCGGCGAAAAGATAAACTATAGTGATGTCGGTCGAAATAGAAGAACATCAAGCGGTTCGCAAACCAACGCGGTGGCGATGGCGGGGCGGTGGCGGCTAAGGTGGCGAACTCATCGACGCACACTGATGCGGTTTGTTTGAGGAGAACGCCTGTAGTATTGCGCTAAAATATTTGCAGTGCAATGGCCGTTGGACGGGAAATGGAAAAAGAAGAAATGCTATTATACATTGGACGACGAAGAAGGAAAACGGAAGAAATTTAGAGATTTTGTCTTATAATCTATCTTTTTTTCCACAATTCGGATTTGCTAAATCATATAATAGATATTTATGTATCAAGAGTGAATATAGTTTCTACCAGTGGTGAGCATGTTATTAGTCAGAAATGCTTATTTTACCATTGGTACATACATTTTTTTGCACAGCAAAGAATATTTATTTTTATATTCAAAATATTAAACAGGTACATTTATATGTCAAACATTTTGCAAAATCAAGTATTTATAAGAAACAAAAATTATCATGTATTTAGAGAAAATTATTTTATTATGACCCTAGGGCAATAAACAAGTGTTTAGGTCTGCTTTTTATGGCTAAAACATTAATTTCGGCTCGGTTGTGCATAAAATATCATATGAATACAATAATTCAATATTTTTTTCTATTTCACTGTTTGTGTGCGTACTTGCATTGTCTTATATAGGTACCATCTGATCGCTACTGCCACCGCCACCGCCTCCGCTATTCCCACCGCGTTCGTTTGCGATCTGCTTCGGTTCCGGCGGTATATCACTTTAGGTTCCCGCCGGTTTTATTTAGAATGCCTACAATGAGAGCGATGACATACGGTTACGACCGCCATATTTGTTCCAATTTATATATATATATGTCCAGCCTATCTATTGGGGTCTTGTATAAAGATATACAGTCGATATTATATACAGTATCTTTTGGGGTCGAAAACCTAACATTGGATCTAAACTACCAGATCTAAAAATTTATCACCTGAAACTAATGAAGCGCTGATTTTTTTTAAACTCTATAATAATTTTCACCACAAATATTGTCATTATTTCCATCATCATGTTTCAAATCAATCTAAATATTGTATTTTTTATAGAAAACTAGTATAAAAACGATTACTTTGGTATCCGAGCGAATATAGACATACTACGCGTATATTTATTTATGCTACAGGAACTAGTTCCCAGTTACCGAGCCACAGTGTGGTAGATCATATATTTTAGCTTGAGTGGGATACAAACTCGGGGTCTCTGGATTCGAATACTGTAATCAGGATAAAATAAACAATGTATTTTACCCTATTTTTTTATTTTGTAATTTAATGTCACAATATCAAAAGCGAATCTTTATGGTGAATGTTGTTAAATTTATTTAATTCTTGAAATACTCAATACCATTCCACTTGTACATCGAAATTAATAATTATATATAACCATCTAAATGATATAAACTTATTTAGAAATATAATTGGAATTTAAATAAACAGAATAGTACGGCGTTTAAAGATATATTAAACGCATATCAAATTTAATTGCAAATGTGTTACAATAATGATAAAAAAAATGATCAACAGTAACATATTAATATCTAAAATATTTAGTTCAACAATGAATTATTTCGCCATTGATGTTCTTTTGACAGGTAACGCTATTAAACTGCAACTTCACATTGTTAGGTAATGCATGTGCACCAAGATTGATTTGTGTCGAATTGCTAACACCAATCAATATTTAATTATAACAATAAATAAAACAATAAATGTTGCAGTAGCCTAGTACATACAATTCTTCCATTTTAATTGAACCTAAAAAGTGTACTTAAATGTTTACTTCTTAAATTTGTAGAATAATAATACCTTTTATTATTGCATTTGGAACATGATTAATATAATATAATTTTACATAAATTTCATATAATACAAGTAAAAACTGTCAAAAACAAATATTGACTGAAACGTAAACAGCTCTTGTCGAAGTATACCCATTTCTCTAAAAACAGAAAGCCTCTCATTATTATGCTTTCTCTCTTAATGTTAATATTATCTTTGTCACCAGGAGCTAGGCTACATCACGATTAACTAATAAATCTGTATTACGTACTTTTTCCTACTTTTAAATAATATAAAAAAGAGGAAAAATTATTTTTACGTAGATTAACTATAAAATAATCAAATTTTTATGGAATAGGTTCATAATGAAATCAAGTTGAATTATAAAGAGAAAAATTGGGATACCGGTGTTCATAGGTCCCAGGTTAAAATTCTGGCAGTATCCCAATTTTCTCTTTATAATTCAATTATATATTTGGGAATAATATTCAGAAGAGTCTGATACACGGTTGAGTAATGAACAATAGAAATTATACATCGTTGTAGAACCACAGGTATCTTTTTATCTAGTAAAAATTTGTTTTCGCCTATGGAATTGAACTCAGGTTCTCATTCCACAACAATGCGTTAGCAATTTTATTTATAATATCTATATTATTAACGAATATATAATTTCTTAAATTATTATTTGTGCATAATTTATAATAAATCAGAGCATTGTTTTATGATAGTGACCATGGTTTAACTTAAATTTTATTAGTTTTATGTAAACTAATTATGAGAACTGTCAATTCAAAATTATTTTTGTTTTAAATTTAATTTATTTCGTGACCGTAGATAAAATAGTGTACAATATACGTGTGATAATGCAACATTAAGATACGCGTGAGTAATCACCACTTATATAGTAAATTACTATGAAGTTATTAATTCTTTAGTTTTTGTTTGGATGCAATTTAAAATTTTGTATTTCATGTTTTTTAGTTACTATTAGAAATTTGATTCCCAAATTAGAAAAAAAACGATATTTAATAATAAAATAAATATAAATATATCATCACGCCTATTATCCATTATTGGGTGTGGCACTCTGCCGAAGCAGATCTCGGTAAGTGATATATTTATGCGCGTGAAGCGCGATTACCAGACGTTAAATCACGGCCTCCGAAGATGTTAGTGGTAGGAGAGCCACAAGGGTAATTTTTTAAATTGATGAAAATGTTTGTCGCCTGTGGGGATCAAACCAGGGTTCTTAGGATCCACCGTAATTAACATGTTCTGGAAATTAGAAGCACGGAAACAAAAATTTATTTTATTTATTGTGATAAGGCAGGGGACCTGTTATCCAATTTTTTTTAATAATTTTTATTTCGTTTTGTTTTTTCTTCGTTATATATTTTATTATTCGTTAAGATTTTGATAAAATTTTATTAGAAAAATATGATTTATGAATCACTTTTTTCGTGGTAGAATTTATATACCATTTATAATTTAAAACAGTTTTATGTTGGAATAATGATTTTTCCTTTGTCAAGAATGGCGAATTTTAAAAGTTAGCCTCGGGCGGCAAAATGTCTTAAGCCGGCACTGCCTATAACCTTAATTATTATTATGTATGTTAATTTAAATAACTATTCCTACTCTAGCATTAATTCGTATCGGAATTTTGTACAAATATTTAATCTTTAGATATTTTCTTGATTACTTTATTCTCTGTTGTATAATAAAATAGATACAGCATTAATGCGTGATTAGTAGTATGATTATTATAATTCCTGATATGTTTACAATGATAAATTTTATTATTTCTCTTCCAGAAAATTATTTTTGCATGTTATGACACTTAAATAGTTTATATATATATCATCATCACGCGTTCTACCCATTACTGGGTGTGGCACTTTGCCGAAGCAGATCTCGGTAAGTTATATATTTTGCGCTTGAAGTGCGGTTACCAGCCGTCAAATCACGGCCCCCAAAGATGTTAGTGGATATTATACCGGGTGTAACATAAAAAACTGACCATAGGCGTTTAATATGGGAAATAAACTTTCCCCAGCGCAAAAGTGGCCAGTTAATTTTAAATAAAAATGCTTCAAATGCAAGTTGTAGAAAATTAAATTATGTATCCAAGTCAGTTATCACATTTTATTAGTAACTTTTCTTTATGTATTGAAATTTTTTATACATAATATAGAGATAAGCAAGAAAAAAAAACATTGAGAAACAAAATCTCATATAAGACTTTCTCACTATAATAGCTAATTATTACAAAGGCCCTTCTTCCTAAACCCGCCGCCCATGGTCAGGAATGTTGGAGACGGAAGACCTGCGACGTGTTACAGCAACCAGCGAATAATGTTCTGCGAGCGAAGCACGAATTACTTACATTATATTATTTTCTTTTCAAACACCCTAAATTTTTGATTTTTTTTAATATAACCTTTTAAGTATTAATAAACATATGTTAAGAGTTACACAATTAATTATGAATTAAACCATAGCCACCTATAATAAAGATCGCGGCTGACAGTATATTTACCATATTATGCATGAATCAATTTGAAAATAAATTTCTAGTAATGTACAATTGTAAGTAATAATTTTGATACATATATGAAAATCAACATATTACATGTAGTATAAGTAGTATAATAAGTACAAAACTGGCGTCATGTCTGTTTTTTATAATAAAATGTGTATCTATGATACGATTTTAAGATTATAAAGTGTTGTGTTTTATTTTAAGATGCCTAATAAATGCTAAGTACCTAATTGTAGAATTGTAATTGTAATTACAATTACTGAAATTCTAGAATCAGAAAACAAATTCGTATAAGAAGTGTTCTCGGCAAGTACAGAAATATCCGGTTTTGTGAGAAGATATTAGACTGCATTATTAATAATTTAAATAATAATTAAATGCGATATATTTCTTGGAATTCAGTCAGTTTTTTTATTTTTTATTTTATTATATTTTTATTATATTTTTATTTATATTTTTTAAGAACGAGAATGCAGGAACATCGTCGAGATTCCTTAAAGAATTCACTAAATTATCATAACAATAAATGTGCTTTAGCAGAACATTCTATTGTAAATAACCATATTTTTGATTTTGAAAATGTAAAAATTCTGGATACAGAACCAAATTTAAAAAAACGTTTATTTTTAGAAATGCTTCATATTCAAAATGACAAAAATAATATAAATAACAGATCCGACATACAAGATTTAAATGCTGTATACACTCATATTTTAGGATTATTTAAGGAATTTCGATAATTTTCTAGTATTTTTGGTTTTTTGTTTTTAATTAGTGTAGCAATTTTGTATAATTTTTTGTTTTTTGATGATAATATTTAAAAAAATTTATAAAATGATTTTCAAGATCAAGCTATTGTTTTTCAACAAATTGATTAAAAATATTTTTATACAGTTAGCATGACAATTTTGTCAATTTTTTAAATAAAAAATTCTTTTTAATTATTTATTGACAAGTATTTATGTCATATATCTATAAATTTTAATTTTACTTATCATTGTTAATGATTTATTTATAAATATTGTTTTTAGATTTATATTTATTTGTAAGTATTTATATTTTATATTTTATATTTTGTATTATTATTGTTAATTTTTATTAGTGTCCTGATGAAGACTTGCAGAGGCAGTCGAAACGTTGACAAAATATAATAAAATAAAAAATAAAAAAACTGACTGAATTCCAAGAAATATATCGCATTTAATTTAATCTACAGTCAAGCAAAAAATATATCATTTCTTAAATTATTGACGGAGAAAATGTCCCAAAATATATCCTTTAATCAAGATATTTGTAATTTGTATGGACCTACTACAATGTTTCAAGTTAAGAAGTTATATGACTTAAATAAGAAGATTGCTTCAGCTTTAAACAATAGAATCTTCCTTCTCCGATGTCGTAAGCTTGGTGTTTATCCTAGTCACATTAAGAAAAATATTGGTTGTTTAGAAAATCTTTTTATTGGTCTACATCCATTTAAACATAAAGTTGATAATATTTTGCAGAATTTTAAAAAACAAACTCTTAACTTAGAAATTAAAATTAGTTGTTGGAATGTTAAAAATTTACAAAATAATTATAAAAACTTAGCTAATATTGTTAAACAGATTGTTAGTGATATAATTTGGTACCAATTAGAAAATATTATTCATCGTCAATTTGAATTTTTCAACAATAAAATTAAGATTATCCATATTAAGAAATTTAAAAAATTGTTAGAAAATTATCCAGATATTATGTCAATATCATCCAATTCAGAATGGTTTGTTAATTTAACTGATATTACTTTTCCTTCTGAAATTAAAGACTATCTATCTTTAGGACCAAAATTCAACATACCTTTAAAATTTAAAGAAATTCCAATTTTCAAAATAATTACTGACTTAGAATATATATTTTCTAATATTGAAGATCAAAATTTGCGTGATGATATTAGAGCACATTCTTGTAATATATTAACAAATTATATCAATAAAAATAAAAATAAAAAAATTCTTGATAATGATAAGTTAGATTTAATTTCTAAATTTAAAAAAACAAAAAAATTTTTAATTGAAAATAATAATATTTTAATAATAAAAGCAGATAAATGTAATAAAACTGTTGCAATATCTAAACAAACTTATCTAGATAAAATGAATGATTTAATTTCTGATAATCACACTTATGAATTATTAAATAATGATATAACTATTAAAATTCAAAATAAAAACAATAGTTTGATTAAAGAATTATTTAATAAAAAATATATTGATTTAAAAACGAAAATTTCTTTGACAATTGATAATGCAATTTCACCTAGATTATATGGTTTAATTAAATTACATAAAGAAAATTATCCAATGCGCCCAATTGTCTCTGCTATAAATTCCCCAACTTCTAAATTATCAAAATTTTTGTCTAATCTTTTAAATAATCTACATATTGAAACTTATTATATTAAAGATTCTTTTGATTTTATAGATTTTATTAAAAATATCACATTAGAACCGAATTATGTATTAATTTCTCTTGATGTCAAATCTTTATTTACAAATATACCTTTGGATTTAATTTATTCAGCTATTAATGAAAATTGGGATATTATTAAACAACGTACTAGCATTCCAAAAGCTGACTTGTTAAAATTAATAGAGTTTTGTTATAAAGAAGGTTATTTTTTATTTAATAAAAAATTTTATAAACAAAAAATGGGAGTAGCAATGGGATCTAGTTTTTCACCTGTAGTAGCAAATTTAGTAATGGATTTATTATTAAAAACAACTATTCCGACTTTACCTTTTAAAATTCAATTTATTAAAAAATATGTTGATGATATAATTTGTTCTATACCATCAAATGAAACTAATAATATTTTACAATACTTTAATAATTACAATCAGAATTTACAATTTACAATTGAATTAGAAACAAATAATGAAATTCCTTTTTTAGATGTTCTTCTAGTTCACAATAATGATAACACTTTAAGTTATAAATGGTATAGAAAGCCATCATCTTCTACAAGATATATAAATTTTAAATCAGAACATCCTAAATCTCAAATTATTAATTTTGCAACTAATATTAAAAATAGAGCTATTCTACTTTCATCAAAAGAATTTTTAAATGAGTCATTAAATAAAGTTAAAGATATTTTAATTTCAAATAATTTTCCTAAACACTTAATTAATAAAATCATTTACAACCAATCTTATAATAATAATAAAAATAGTACTAAATCTCCTAATATTAATAAAGTTTATTTTTGTTTACCATATATTCCAAATTTATCAAATAATCTAAAAAAGCTTTTACAATCAAAAACCAGTTTTGAGGTTTCATATAAGAATGGTAAAACTATTAATTTATTGTACAGCAGATTGAAAGATCAAGTTGAAAATTTATATAGATCAAATGTAATTTATAAGGTAAATTGTAAAAATTGTACAAGTTGCTACACTGGCCAAACAAAGCGCTATTTAAGAACGAGAATGCAGGAACATCGTCGAGATTCCTTAAAGAATTCACTAAATTATCATAACAATAAATGTGCTTTAGCAGAACATTCTATTGTAAATAACCATATTTTTGATTTTGAAAATGTAAAAATTCTGGATACAGAACCAAATTTAAAAAAACGTTTATTTTTAGAAATGCTTCATATTCAAAATGACAAAAATAATATAAATAACAGATCCGACATACAAGATTTAAATGCTGTATACACTCATATTTTAGGATTATTTAAGGAATTTCGATAATTTTCTAGTATTTTTGGTTTTTTGTTTTTAATTAGTGTAGCAATTTTGTATCATTTTTTGTTTTTTGATGATAATATTTAAAAAAATTTATAAAATGATTTTCAAGATCAAGCTATTGTTTTTCAACAAATTGATTAAAAATATTTTTATACAGTTAGCATGACAATTTTGTCAATTTTTTAAATAAAAAATTCTTTTTAATTATTTATTGACAAGTATTTATGTCATATATCTATAAATTTTAATTTTACTTATCATTGTTAATGATTTATTTATAAATATTGTTTTTAGATTTATATTTATTTGTAAGTATTTATATTTTATATTTTATATTTTGTATTATTATTGTTAATTTTTATTAGTGTCCTGATGAAGACTTGCAGAGGCAGTCGAAACGTTGACAAAATATAATAAAATAAAAAATAAAAAAACTGACTGAATTCCAAGAAATATATCGCATTTAATTTAATCTACAGTCAAGCAAAAAATATATCATTTCTTAAATTATTGACGGAGAAAATGTCCCAAAATATATCCTTTAATCAAGATATTTGTAATTTGTATGGACCTACTACAATGTTTCAAGTTAAGAAGTTATATGACTTAAATAAGAAGATTGCTTCAGCTTTAAACAATAGAATCTTCCTTCTCCGATGTCGTAAGCTTGGTGTTTATCCTAGTCACATTAAGAAAAATATTGGTTGTTTAGAAAATCTTTTTATTGGTCTACATCCATTTAAACATAAAGTTGATAATATTTTGCAGAATTTTAAAAAACAAACTCTTAACTTAGAAATTAAAATTAGTTGTTGGAATGTTAAAAATTTACAAAATAATTATAAAAACTTAGCTAATATTGTTAAACAGATTGTTAGTGATATAATTTGGTACCAATTAGAAAATATTATTCATCGTCAATTTGAATTTTTCAACAATAAAATTAAGATTATCCATATTAAGAAATTTAAAAAATTGTTAGAAAATTATCCAGATATTATGTCAATATCATCCAATTCAGAATGGTTTGTTAATTTAACTGATATTACTTTTCCTTCTGAAATTAAAGACTATCTATCTTTAGGACCAAAATTCAACATACCTTTAAAATTTAAAGAAATTCCAATTTTCAAAATAATTACTGACTTAGAATATATATTTTCTAATATTGAAGATCAAAATTTGCGTGATGATATTAGAGCACATTCTTGTAATATATTAACAAATTATATCAATAAAAATAAAAATAAAAAAATTCTTGATAATGATAAGTTAGATTTAATTTCTAAATTTAAAAAAACAAAAAAATTTTTAATTGAAAATAATAATATTTTAATAATAAAAACAGATAAATGTAATAAAACTGTTGCAATATCTAAACAAACTTATCTAGATAAAATGAATGATTTAATTTCTGATAATCACACTTATGAATTATTAAATAATGATATAACTATTAAAATTCAAAATAAAAACAATAGTTTGATTAAAGAATTATTTAATAAAAAATATATTGATTTAAAAACGAAAATTTCTTTGACAATTGATAATGCAATTTCACCTAGATTATATGGTTTAATTAAATTACATAAAGAAAATTATCCAATGCGCCCAATTGTCTCTGCTATAAATTCCCCAACTTCTAAATTATCAAAATTTTTGTCTAATCTTTTAAATAATCTACATATTGAAACTTATTATATTAAAGATTCTTTTGATTTTATAGATTTTATTAAAAATATCACATTAGAACCGAATTATGTATTAATTTCTCTTGATGTCAAATCTTTATTTACAAATATACCTTTGGATTTAATTTATTCAGCTATTAATGAAAATTGGGATATTATTAAACAACGTACTAGCATTCCAAAAGCTGACTTGTTAAAATTAATAGAGTTTTGTTATAAAGAAGGTTATTTTTTATTTAATAAAAAATTTTATAAACAAAAAATGGGAGTAGCAATGGGATCTAGTTTTTCACCTGTAGTAGCAAATTTAGTAATGGATTTATTATTAAAAACAACTATTCCGACTTTACCTTTTAAAATTCAATTTATTAAAAAATATGTTGATGATATAATTTGTTCTATACCATCAAATGAAACTAATAATATTTTACAATACTTTAATAATTACAATCAGAATTTACAATTTACAATTGAATTAGAAACAAATAATGAAATTCCTTTTTTAGATGTTCTTCTAGTTCACAATAATGATAACACTTTAAGTTATAAATGGTATAGAAAGCCATCATCTTCTACAAGATATATAAATTTTAAATCAGAACATCCTAAATCTCAAATTATTAATTTTGCAACTAATATTAAAAATAGAGCTATTCTACTTTCATCAAAAGAATTTTTAAATGAGTCATTAAATAAAGTTAAAGATATTTTAATTTCAAATAATTTTCCTAAACACTTAATTAATAAAATCATTTACAACCAATCTTATAATAATAATAAAAATAGTACTAAATCTCCTAATATTAATAAAGTTTATTTTTGTTTACCATATATTCCAAATTTATCAAATAATCTAAAAAAGCTTTTACAATCAAAAACCAGTTTTGAGGTTTCATATAAGAATGGTAAAACTATTAATTTATTGTACAGCAGATTGAAAGATCAAGTTGAAAATTTATATAGATCAAATGTAATTTATAAGGTAAATTGTAAAAATTGTACAAGTTGCTACACTGGCCAAACAAAGCGCTATTTAAGAACGAGAATGCAGGAACATCGTCGAGATTCCTTAAAGAATTCACTAAATTATCATAACAATAAATGTGCTTTAGCAGAACATTCTATTGTAAATAACCATATTTTTGATTTTGAAAATGTAAAAATTCTGGATACAGAACCAAATTTAAAAAAACGTTTATTTTTAGAAATGCTTCATATTCAAAATGACAAAAATAATATAAATAACAGATCCGACATACAAGATTTAAATGCTGTATACACTCATATTTTAGGATTATTTAAGGAATTTCGATAATTTTCTAGTATTTTTGGTTTTTTGTTTTTAATTAGTGTAGCAATTTTGTATAATTTTTTGTTTTTTGATGATAATATTTAAAAAAATTTATAAAATGATTTTCAAGATCAAGCTATTGTTTTTCAACAAATTGATTAAAAATATTTTTATACAGTTAGCATGACAATTTTGTCAATTTTTTAAATAAAAAATTCTTTTTAATTATTTATTGACAAGTATTTATGTCATATATCTATAAATTTTAATTTTACTTATCATTGTTAATGATTTATTTATAAATATTGTTTTTAGATTTATATTTATTTGTAAGTATTTATATTTTATATTTTATATTTTGTATTATTATTGTTAATTTTTATTAGTGTCCTGATGAAGACTTGCAGAGGCAGTCGAAACGTTGACAAAATATAATAAAATAAAAAATAAAAAAACTGACTGAATTCCAAGAAATATATCGCATTTAATTTAATCTACAGTCAAGCAAAAAATATATCATTTCTTAAATAATAATGAAAGCATTGCTAACTTGTTCTATATTGCTTTAGGCAAAAATAATTAGAATTAAACAATTACCTCACTGATAAATCGGCTTTAGATTACCATGATCTGATTGCATAAATACTCGTGTAAGAAGCGAAAATTGCGAAGATCAGTATTTTGTTTTATGAAATAGAGGTGTCTTATCTTTTTCCTCAAATATTTAAATGTTCTTAGCAAAACATGTAATTTGTATTATGCAAATTTAATAACAAAACAATTGTACCTACATTTAACGAAAAACAAATTTAAAAAGTGTGCGCGACTCTGAATTTGCTTGTGATCCTTAAGCCCCTGGCACATATAGCGTCAAAACTCCGAGTCTACCATTTGACTGCCAAAAATAGAAACGCCTCTATTTTCAGCAGTCAAGACTGCCGAAAACCAACTTCATTATGATGCTGGTTTTTTCGCTATCTTCCTTTGTTGTTTGACGTATGAATTATTATTGTTTGATATTTTGTACATTTTTATAGTTAAATTCATTTACTTTATACATAGTTAGATACTTTTAAGTTTTCATATTTCATTTATAGTTCATGTAAATTTTTTTTAATTTAATTTTTTGTTTTATTAATCCTAGTTTATAGTTTTTATATTTCGATATTGGCAACATTGCAATGAGTTGGTTTAGTTGGGTGATTTGTTGTGCTTAAGTAAATCTCCACGAATACGCTAATCTCTGAAACTATTATTTCAAAGAACTAATGGAAAAGACGTTACAAACTGCCTCCCGCAGAACAATATAAAAATTACACACCTACAAGCAGCAAAACTGGTGAGTTGAACAAATATAATTCATCCAAGGTCAGCCGCAGTTGGCAAATAAATACCTGTAGCCAGCGGCTGAGCGAGTCAGACGCGTTAAAATCAGTGTTGCCAACGATAGCAAAAATCCAAATGGCAACAATCGACGAAATAAAAGAACTTCTCAACCCTATGAATTCGAACATTGAACAAATAAAAAACTCGCTGCACACTTTACACAAAGCAATTGACACTGTATCTAAAGAAAACCAAAATAAGTATCAACATCTTGAGGACGAATTAAAAACTAAAAACAAGCAAATAGAACAATTAGAGATAAAAATTAGAGAGAAAAACTTAATATTCTTTGGAGTAACAGAAACACCTGAAGAGAATGTGGAACAAACAATACTAGGTTTACTGGAAAATATCTTAAATATGAATAACCTAACTGGTAACAATTTTGACGCTGTAAAGCGAATTGGGAAAAAAGTTGTTCATAAAACAAGACCTATACTAGTTGAGTTTAGCTCCAAAAAAACAAAAAATGAAGTACTGAAACAGGCAAAATACTTCAGAGACAAAAAAATTTTCGTAGAAAATGATTTCCCGGCGTCTATTTTAGAAGAAAGAAAAATACTGAAACAACGCTTATCTAAGGCAAAAAAGCAAGGTTACAAAGTCAACTTATACCAAAATATACTTTATATAAACGGAACGAAATATACAGTCTCAGACTTCATAGAAGAGGAAGAAGGAAATGTCACTGAAAACAATCAACTCTACACTAGAAGACTATCCCAATCCCTACAATCGTTACATACTGGCATAGATTTAAATGAAACGAGTCAGCAGACAAGCGAACTAACTGAACCAAATTATTCAACCAATCGTATAAATGAGACTACAAAGCGTATGGACTCTCTAATCCTCGTGACTAAAGAAAACAAGCGCGACGAAGTTAGGGATACTCCTAAAAATCAAGGGAAAGGCACGGAGGAAACACCAGGCAAAAATAACTCTGAAAAGCAAATAAATAAAAATACCTCAAAGATAGGGCCTCTAGACCGGCACATTCAAACAAGACAGCGTACGAATTCTTCTTCTTCAAAAAACCAGGGAGCAGCAGCAAAGGCAGGAAATGCACAAATATATTGTTCTGGAACACCCAGGGTCTAAAAAACCTGTTCAAACTATCCGCCCACGAAGAAAACATAATCTTGCAGCACGACGTAATCTGCCTAGTGGAAACTTGGTGCAACTATGAACTAAAACAAAACCCACCTTTTTTAAACGGATATAAAAGATTTGAACAGTTAGCAGTCAAAGAAGCCTCCACGGGAAGAGCTATGGGAGGGATAATTTTATTCTCCAAGTTCCCGCCCAATAGCATAACCATTATCGAAAAAGAATCACATTGGATATTCATCAAACTTCAAAACAAAATAAAAAATATAGTCCTTGGTGTTATTTACTTCTCACCGTCGTACAATTTTAACATAATATTAGAACTTTTTTCCGACAGTCTACGGAATATAAAAAATCAGCACCCTGATCACGCCCTTATAGTGGGCGGTGACTTTAACGGGCGTATAGGAAGCAAAAATCAAATTGAACACGAACTCGCTATTTATTCATATCTAGCCGCTGTAAGAGAAGCACGTGACACAACATTAAACAAAAAGGGAAAGGACCTTCTAGAAATAATGGAAGAGGAAAACTTAATAGTCCTCAATGGAAGGACACGGAGTGATACCCCAGCCAACTACACCTACTTAGGAGCACAAGGCAAAAGCACTATAGATTTAGTCTGGGTTAACGTAGACGCAATACAGCTAATATTAGATCTTACTATAAGCGAGGAAATAACTATATCTGACCATCTAATATGCTCACTAAAAATTACGGACATTATGATCAACAAAGAAAAACAGTGCAAAGCGAAACCCATTAAACTAGAAAAAACAATCTGGGACATAGAAAAAGTCGAACTATATAAAAACGAACTACGAAATCTCTCCACAGACTCACTACGCTGCAGTACAACAGAAAACGAATACGAATATATAAAATCAAAAATTGAACTTGCATCCAAGAACATTGGAATCATACATACAATTACAATACATGAACACAACTACAAAAAAAATAATAATAAACCATGGTATAACGAAACCTGTGTCCAAATTAAAAGAGACACCAAAAGGAACCTAAGAGACTGTAAAAAACATAACTTCTCAACTGAAAAACTAAAAGAATATTTAGAATCAAAAAAATATTATAAAGCTTACCTAAACGAACAAAAAACTAAATATAAAAATGATATAAAAGAAACACTCGGAAAAGTTAAGGACCAAAAACAATTCTGGAAAGCTATAAAATCTTTAAATCCATCAAAACATAACTCGAATCCAATAAGTTTAAGCGATTGGACAAGGTACTTTCAAGAAAGGCACAATGACAGTTTAACAAACGAGCAAACCTTCTTCGACATACACCACCCATACCTAGATGACAGCATAACAAGCCAAGAACTAAACATAGCCATACGTAATCTTAAAACTAACAAAAGCCCAGGTACTGATGGAATACGAAACGAGCAACTACAAAATCTGCCATCAGAAACAAAGGAACTCCTCTTGAAAATGTTTAACAACTTTTTAAAAGATGAAAACTTACCAACTCAACTCAAAAGCACAAAAATATCACTCATACACAAAAAAGGAGACCCTGAGGACATGAACAACTACAGACCAATTGCGCTAATTAACACCATCACAAAGTTATTCACCTCCATTTTAAACAGCAGAATACAAACCTGGGTCGAAAGTAAACAGCTGCTACCCGAGGCGCAATCAGGTTTCAGGAAAAAAAGATCATGTATTGATAATATATTCGTACTAAACTCCATTATCCAAGCAACATACCTAACTACTAAGCAGGGCATATACGCGATTTTCATCGACTTCAAGCAAGCCTTTGATTCCGTATCCCACGAACTGCTATGGACTAAATGTTACAGGCTAGGCCTAAGCGGAAAACTTACTCGACTGATAAAAAATATTTACAATGGAGCATCTCTGAAAGTCAGTCTAAATAATGAGCTTTCGGAAGAAATAATTATAACAAAAGGCGTACTTCAAGGTGAGTGCACAAGTCCGCTTCTGTTTGCTCTATTCATCTCGGACTTGGAGACGTTCATCAGAGGAAGAAACCTGGAAGGCTTCCATGTTAACCAAAAAACCGACATCTTATCCTTACAATATGCAGATGACTTGGTCCTCTTAGCACACTCACCCCATGACGTACAAAGAAAGCTCACAGCCTTGTCGGATTACTGTGATGCCCTGCATTTAACAATCAATCCCGAGAAAACTAAAATCCTCCATTTTCATCAGGGAAGAACTCCTAAGCGTAAAATAATGCATATCTGCCAAAACAATGTGATAGAATATACAAAGAATTATACATACTTGGGAATGGTTTTCACAACCTCAGGACTTTTTAACGAAAATACTAGGGCTCACCTATCAAAAGCAGCTAGAGAAACTGGAGCAGTAAAAAACACTCTTACCAAAGCAAAATTAAATTGCTGGGATACAAACATTGAACTATATAGATCAATAATAGTTCCGACACTCCTGTATGGAGCAGAAATATGGGGCATGTCACAGCTACTAAATATTGAAAAGGGAATGACACGGTATTTTAAAAACTTATACTCTCTGGCCAGAACAACACCAAATCATCTAATAAGAAGGGAAACGGGCGAATTAACTCTTGAGGTGAGAATCCTGGAAAAAACCCTCAACTGGTGGATTAAAATTTTAATCATGCCAGATGAGAGATTTCCCAAATTATGTTACGACAAACTTTTATTGCTGAGCAACAAAACTAACCCTAACCCCACTAGGAGAAAACAAAACAACTGGGCACAGTATCTACAGGAGTCGCTAAGGACTGCACACTTTGAGTGGGTATGGCATAGTCAAAGTTGTATAACTGCGAGAAACGAAACTCAAAACATACTCACCTCATACCGAGAGCTTCGGTATGAGGAGGATACAAGAAAAATAATTAATTCCACCTATAATCCTATGTACCAAACCCTCAACACGTGTCTAAACTACCTTTCCATAGATGTTCCATACAACGTTATTAGAATAATTATACAACTGAGAACTGCTAATACCAAATATTTCCAATGCTATCAAGACGGGTACCAACACAAATTCTACCAAGAAGAAACCTGCAGTATTTGCAATTCTTTCGCAGCAAACGACTTAGCCCATTTCCTATTCCAATGTCCTATACTGGATCCTATTAGAGCCGTATACCTAACAAAATATTTTAACAACATTGAAGACAACTACACAAGCCTCCTTTCGGAACTGTCAAAGAAGAAATGCCTCGACATATTTCAATACTATAAAGAATCTTTAAAAATACGTGCTTTTATTTTGAATGTTTGAGTATTCCATATAAGTAAATTACCACATAACTGTAATAAGCTTGCAATGTATCCAATCCATTTGTATATTTTTCTATATAGACAAATAAATTATTATTATTATTATTATTATTATTATTATTATTAGTTTTTATATTTCTTAATAGTCTATAAATATTTTAAATAATATATTTAAGTTTTTTTATTTCATTTGTAGTTCATATAATTTTTCTTTTAATTTAATTTTTTGTTTTATATTTCGTAGTTTATGGTTTTTATATTTCTTAATAGTGGATAAATATTTTAAATAATACAAATTAACAAATAACACGTTAAAATTAACAAATATTTAATTCTGACTGTCAGAAACACCGACTCCATATGTGTCACCCGTTTTGGACGTGACTCTCAGTTTTTCAGCAGTTTGTAGCAGACTCGGAGTTTTGACGCTATATGTGTCAGGGGCTTTACTGCGTTTACCGATGTGACAGGAACTTTCAGGCGTGCGGTGTTTCAAAAGGTGGCGGTGTTCTATTAGCCATTCACAATAACCTTGCATCTTCACCAGTGGCGTTCGGCGACGCGAAGAATATTTTACCGACCAATGTAAATTAATGTAAATTAATTGTTAACAAAAACTCATTTTATATTTTTAATATTTATATTCCCCCAAATCTAGTTGTTGATTACTATTATAACATTTATGAATTTTTTTAATCACTACCTTTCATTAATGATTTTTTTTGTTATTCTGGGTGATTTCAATATTCCTGAAATTTCATCTAATGTCAATTGCACTCAAGTTCATGCTTATCAGGATTTCATTTCTTTTCTTAATATAGCTCAGCATAACATAGTTTTGAACAACAAGGACAGATTGTTGGATTTAATTTTGTCTGAATTGCAATGTAGTATCACAAAAGTTGAGGATCCAATTTTCAATCTTGATCCGGCTCATCCAGCGCTTCTCGTGTCAATCTGCTCTGTGACCAATATTTCACACAAATTTTCTGTTAATGTTCAAACTAAACAGTATAATTTTAAAAAAGCTGATTTTTCCAAATTATATTCATTTGTCAACCATTTTGATTGGAATCAACTAGAAATTTTTGTGGACGTGAACTTAGTCTGTAATTTTTTTTCACTATACTTTACTCGTTTTTCGATGAATGTGTGCCACTTAGAAGTTCGCGGCCTAGTACGTATCCATGTTGGTTTTTCAAAGATATAATTAGTGACGTTAAAGAAAAAGCAAGATTGCTTAAAATGCACAATCTGTACCCTAATAATAATTTTTATCTTGAACGGTATAAATGTCTAAGATCACAAATTAAAACTAAAATCGCGAATGCTCACAAAAACTTCATTATTCAAGCCGAAGGCTTCAGTAATTTCTGACCCGAATAAATTTTGGGGATATATTAATTCTAAAAACAAGAAATCAAGAATCCCGAATAGTTTGAAATTAAATGACTGCATTTTAAGAAATCCAAAGGATATTGTGAACGGTTTTGCGTCCTACTTTAAAAGCGTTTATACCTCCCATCACCCTGTCAGTATGCCTCCTGTTAATCCTGTTAATAATCATATTCATTTGTCCTCAATTTCAAAACCTCAAATAGCCAGTATTATAAAAAATCTAAAAATTAAATGTTCTACAGGTCCGGACTTGCTACCTAACTTCATTTTAAAAGATTGCTGCACTTCTTTTACTAATGCACTTTACTGGATCTTTAATTTGTGTCTGAAGCATAACACGTTTCCATACATATGGAAAATTGCCCGTATTGTACCTGTCTTTAAAGGTGGGGCCAGCAATAATATTAAAAACTATAGACCCATAGCTATACTATCAAATTTGAGTAAAATCTTTGAATGTTTAAGTTACCAATCTATTTATCCAACTGTACGTAACTCCATATCAATCTTTCAGCATGGATTTATGGAAAAACGATCTACTGTCACTAACTTATTTTCATTCACTCATTTTCTGTCTAGTGAACTTGATCAAAATAAACAAGTCGACGTAGTGTACACAGACTTTTCCAAAGCGTTTGATTGCATTAATCACGAACTAGTCATCCACAAACTACAAGCCTTCGGTTTTTCTGTTCCCCTGCAAGAACTTATCGCATCCTACTTAAGTGATAGAATACTCTTTGTTCAATATATGGACCACAATTCCAATCCTTTTGCAGCTTCCTCGGGCGTCCCTCAAGGCTCTAATTTAGGACCGTTATTATTTTTAATTTTTATTAATGACATTTGCTCTGCAATTGTCAATAAAAAGCTTCTTTTCGCAGATGATCTGAAAATTTTTTGCTCTGTATCTGGCAACACTGATTGTTTGGGTTTGCAAAATGATCTAAATATGATTAATGATTGGTGCAATACATACAAACTTTATTTTAATATAAATAAGTGTAAAATAGTCTCATTCAGTAGAAAAGTTCGACTCATTTTTCCACACAGCATCAATAACAACTTGCTGCAGCGTACTTTGTTTATACTAAGTTAGTATACTATTATTTAAAAAAAAAAATTGTATGCTTATTAGTACTTCTATGTACCTATGTATCTATTTGTAATGGATCTGTTATTGGGTCATTGACCTGTTGATCTGATTTGTGAAATAAATAAATAAATAAATAAAAAAGAATATATTCAAAGAATAAATTATTATTAATTCCTCCTTCTTAAAATAGGTTATGGACCACTGATCAAATGGGCCGCTTAATAAAGTTTTCACATAAACATTTTAGTGCCAGTCCGCCCCTAAATACATGCTATATTATCATTTATAGAAACAGCATTTCCAAGTGTTGTAATAGGCGGCTTTTTTTGCAAAATATAAAAATAAACATGTCAGTAAAGTTATAGTTTCTTAGAACACATCAATATGACCAAATAATAGAAGGGAGCAAGATATAAGGGATTTAAAAGTAAATGTAATAATTCGTAAATATGCATAAAGGAACAACTCACACCACATACTTTTCGCCAGTGTTGTCAATTTGAGGTACATATTTTCCATTCGATTTAGCTTATATGAATGTCATATCAGGTGATAAATTTTAAATAAGAGGATACCGTATTTTTTTGTTTATTTCATCATTTTATTATAAGTATGAATTTTATTAATTTTAATACTCAATTCAATTATTTTTAAATACATTATCAGATAATTGCTTAGAAACATTTATAGTAATGATTTGTGCAAAGAACATTTTGAAAACAATTGACTGATGAAATTATTAACACGCTTACTAAACAAAGCAAACTTCTTAAGAAAAACATACCTAATTATATTGGAGAATATATAAAACCTTCCAAATCGTTATGTAAAATTCGAAATAAATATGGTATATGTCTCACGCGAAAGTATTTTATCTTTATTATTAGATACATACAAGAGGTATATTATTTACAAAATCTACTAACACGGCAAGCGTTTGCTTACCAAGGTGGGATACTAAATATGTAAGTAAGAATATTGCAATTTGCGATAATTTAATGATAATTTCAAAGTTATATGTAAGAAAACAAAGGTTTCTGTATAATTTTACATTTAATCTGTGTATTGGATTAATCTTCTGTCAAATAAATAGCGGTAAATTAGTTTGATGTCATTCGTGTAGATAGCCATAATATATTATTTACACCTTATCTGTGCGTTGGATATATCTACCCTTAAGTATAAATAGCGGTTAAATTTGTTAGATGTCATTCAGGCTTCAACTGATTACTTGTCAGAAAATTATTAAAATGTGACAACTGTGGCGCGAAGTGAAAATTTTTAAATGCGGCCCAAGTTTTCCATCCCTGTATTCCGCTACACCTTATGCTGTGAGGGTCCGCCAAGTAGATTTTGCAAATAACTTTGCATTAGTTTATTTACAAAACGTATACAAAGTAATTAGATGTCATTACTTCGCAGTAGCACGCTGTCTCGGCCCGGCACGCTCAAGGACCACACAACGCGCTGCACAGACCCGTACTTGAAAAAATGTACATATGCTACAAATGTTTAGTTTAATTGTGAATAGTTTCTGTACAATAATTTTGTTCATTAATAAAATAAAACAAGTAATTTACAACTATATATTCTTTCGTTAATTTCAATAAAGTTAAAAAATAATTTTATTAGTATATCCTTGAAATGTAATTTAGAATTTTTAAATTTTAAACACTGTTTTATTTAATGCAAAATACTAGTTTATGTATAATGTGAGCCGGTTTGTACTTGTTCATCCGTTCCTGGACATGACCATTACCAAATTATTTTTTGGCATACAATTTTTATTAGTTGTTATGGAAGTAATAAATACAACTCATATTATGCGGTAATGGCTCAGTGAGAACACTGGTTCGATCCCCACAGTAGACAAATATTTTCACCAAATGAAAATTACTCCTGTGGCCGTGTATATTAGTTAAACAATTGAATTTATATAACAATAAACAACGGGCGTGTGACGTCATGATTTTAGATGCGTTCCGTAACTGTCAAGCGAGTGACTGTCACATCAATATTAAATGCGCGATTTACATTGTGTAGATAGAATATATTTTTAACAAGTATATGTGCATATAATTCCAAAAGTGACAAGTTTCTATTCTGTGCATCATTTTGTGTATGGCAAACTATATGATTTATTTTATCAAGTGAAACGTATTTTGAAGATTGTGTCGCGAGTGCTTACTTTTACAATATTATAATGTTTATATATTTAATAAAATAAATGATTAAAATCAATTTTATATGTTTACTTCATAGTGTAAAGCCAAGTAATTATTATTATATACAGTAGTTTTACTTTTATTGAAGTTTGAACAGTTCGTTTTAGATTAACATTTTCGAAATCTTCTAATTTCGTAAAATTTTTTAATATATTACTGTAGCGTTTAATTTTTTCATTTAATCGTATTATTTTTTTTTTCTATTCTATCTACATATATGCATAGCGTAGTATCACAATGTGCGTACACGTGAGACCCGCAGTTATAAATAATCGATTTTTTCTAGTCTACGAAGATTATTCACTAAAACATCTACTAATTCACATTCTCCACACATTGCACTATTATAATTAATACACATGTTAGTAATTAGACAGTTCATATCTTTAAAATAAGCAATTTTATGTTGTAGCGCGCATTACAAGTGAGACCTGCAGTTATAAATAAACATTTTTTCCTAGTTAACTAAGTTTGTTTACAAAAACATCTACTAACTTACATTTTTCAAACTTTGCACTACTGTAATTAATAAACATATTAGTAATTTGACACTTCATATCTTTCAAATAAACATTTTAAAGTTGACGCGCATAGTAGAAGTGATATCTGCAGTTATAAATAAACCATTTTTCGTAGTCTGTTAAGTTTGTTCATGTGCTATTTATATAAAATTATCATAAAATAAAAGTCTAAAGTGATAATTGTATTGTTGTAAATAAAAAAATAAAACAGATATACCATCATGCCTCTTACCCATTACATAATTACAAAATATAATATTATTGTCACTATATTATCAAAATGATTGGATCATTCGTCTTAAAAATTCGTATTTAGAATAAAAATGGTGTGGAAAGCTCTAGAATTAGTGATAAAATATTTTAATAATAATTTGTTTATAACTATAGCTGAAATAAACCCTAAACTCAGTCCAAAAAACACTAAATAATAAGATGTATTGCCACTGTAAATTTAAATGTAATGTTAAATCTGACCAGGAACTTCTCGGACGTATGTAATAATTAATTAAAATGAATAATAAAATGATGATGTTGGCGGCCGTTAATAATGTCTTTACGTTCTCTCGTTTAATTCAGTTAAAATGCAATAGCAGTATGGAATTACGAAAAAATAACAGTTCTATCTGAAGCACCATAGAGCTGAGTAATTTTTAAAACTCCGAAGATTGCAAATAGCTCTAAGCATAACCAATGCGTCGCTTCACGACATCACAAGAAAATTTACAGGCCGGCAAGCCAGGGGTAGGTCAAGGTTTAATGTTAACAAATATAGTTTCGCAATAAACGTACTGATATGTTTAAAACTATGGCTGAGTTAACTTATAAATAAATTAGAAAAAAAGAAGCGGTCTCCATATGCCATATTTTTAAAATAATCATTTAATAAAAAATTTGATGGTTGATAGTTTATACCTAACATATCTAGAACGGCGTTCAATAACATTATTGTTTATTTAACAGGGAGTTCAGAATATCTCGAAAAATATTAAAATCATATTTAATTACAATTAAACTGAGTTAACAGTTGACAGGCAAATGGAAATAAGTTCATCATTTATATATAGTTCCATTTAATTTGACAACTTAGCGCGGCGCAAAGAAAGTATCGTTGACTTAGATAGTTGTTAATTTGCTGAGCCAGGAACGGACTTCGCTTATAAAAGTGATTCTGTAGTTTTAGTATCCAATTAGTGTTGTGTATTATATATTTATAAATATCATAAAATAATAACTTAAAGTTAATAAATGTACTTATATTACTTCTACTCCAATTATTTTGCTATTTGTACCAAACAGCCAAAAATATGCAAACATCAATTCTACATACTCGTATATTTAAAGCTATTTTGATTACTAATTTTTTTACCACTATTCAACTGTTAGTTGGTCGCCATTCATATCTTTATATTTACCATTTTTAAATTAATTACATATTAGTTTTTATTTATTCACCTTGCTATTTTTTGAAAATAAAAAATCGTCTTCTAATTTAACTTTAGTTTATAATTAAATCGATTTTTATAGGTCTCGAGATTTCAATTGTAAGTCAAAATTCAAAATATGTTAAATCTTTTTTTGAGAATTCTGCTTTTATGCTTCAATTAATGTTTTAAAATTTATGTCATATGGTAAAAGTTGACACATAAAAGGTCTAGTTAATATCAAATAAAAATCTATACAAAAAAAAAATTTTTTTAGTCACTACATTTCCGATTAGTAGTTCACTTTTCAACTAATATGATTATATATTAACAAACTTATGCAATAAGATACGTACAATCGTATATATTCTATAGATATAAATTTTACGTCACAAGTAAAGGTTCGCATGAAGTCCACAAAATACATATATTTTCTTTTATATTCTTGTCAATGATTGATGAACAATTGTTAAAAATATGCATATTTAAATGTTGATTTGAAATTAAACTAATTTTATTTACTAGTTTAATGCAATATTTATTTGCTGTATAGCTGTAGCACGTGCTTGTACCTGAGAGCGGCGCACTAGATTCTATAATCTCGGTAACCGACATCCCGTATCTAGCAGCGTGTGGTGAAATTACATTCTACCTATGTTTAAGCATGTTTTGGATATTATGACTATAGACTAATTTTAAACAATTAATGTCGATCTATACATATTTCAAAGATGTATATGTGAGATTTTAAAAGATTTGAACATATAAAAACGTGAACATAATTCAACATCATCTGCTACTGTAAAATTATGTAAATCTGCATTATTTATAGATTTTATAATTATATACTTATTTACATACATACATATCATCACATTATATTCCGTCAAATGGGATAGCACGAACCCTAAAATCATTCACAAAACATTCACTCTTCAAATTAATCAAATAATCAGTCTTCGTCAAACATTCTCATCCAAACACACTACTTATTTAACGCCATTTATATCAATTTATACAGATTTCAATAATGTAAATACGAGAATTTAAGAGATTTTAACATACATAGTGTTTATTTTCTATGGAATAATGGTTGTAGTCCGGCCCTGTATCTGAGTGCCTTGTAATATTAATACTAATCCTATATCATAGCCACCGATGCATCGCTCGTCGGGCATCAAGTATTTCGCTGTCTGCGGTCAAATTATATTCTACTAATATTTTAAATATATTTTTGTGCCTCAGAGGTAAACTGTATTAAGTCACATTTTTGCGAAAAATGAGTGTTATGTACACTTGAACGTAACATTGTTGGTTCTATTATAAGGAACAGAGTTTTAAATCACATATAGCTCATATTCAAATTTAACTATCTTTAAATAATGTTATGTCCAATACCACTTTGAGGGAAAATAGGCAAACAATATTAAGTTCACAAAAAAAATACTAATAGCCATAAACATAAAAATTTATCATTTTTAATATACAATGATGATATTAAATCTGTAAAATCCATTTGATGGATATATGTAATAAATTGTTACAATGGTATAAAAAAGATAATATCTTGAAACTTTAAACGCGTTTTTCTCTAGTTGTTGCTTTCTGGACTTAAGACAGTTTACTTCTGAGGCACAGATTTGGATATTTTTAAAAGAATTATAGTTATTTATTACGTAAGAAAAGATTAAACACGAGAATAAAACACAAGTATAATACAAAATTTTACCTAGCGCGCTATTTATGTTTACCAATATTTAAATAAAGCATGTAACGAGACGCCACTGACTACATATGATGAACCAGGGGCAGAGAGAGAGAAGACAACCCACTCAGCCCAGTGAGCCGCGTAGCAGTCAGAAAGCAACAATCAAGCAGTGTAGATCAATGATAGATAAAGTGTTATTGTTTATTCTTTTAGTTTTGTTAATATTCATATAAATAATCATATTTTACAAAAGTGTAATTTGTTTAAAGTCAAATAAAAGTAATTAAATTTTGAGTTACAAGCATCACCTTAACCAGCAATTATCTGACTTATTTATTGATTAAAAGATATTAGTCATATAACATGATTTGTACTGCAACGTGTATAAATAAATATAAGAAATAAAGGCGTACAAAACAGTTGTTGAAAACAACAATAACTATGAACATGATTAATCTCATAATTTTGTTCTTGCTAGAACAAATTTGAAAAAAATATAATATGTTTGTTCCTTTTGAAATTTGAAAGTTGATATCGGTTACTGGGAAATCGGATGTTATCAAGAATTTATATCCGCTTATTGCGTAATTGCGTACACACTTGCTCTCTGTCTGCGCTGTAACATCTCTCACTCATTGCATTTCCGCGGGCTACAAGGCTGGGGAATCAGTGGCGGTTCGTTAAAATAGCTATTTCACAAAATTCTAGTATATATTTATTAATTAACAGAAAGTATACATAACCAAATGTGGAATAATTATTCAAAATTATAGTTGTTAAATTGTTAATTGATGTTTTAGCAATAATATGATTAAAATAGATTTTTTTTTGTTAATTCACATAAAATATACATGATTAAATATGAGATAAGTGTTCACAAGTGAATTAATTAAATTGTTTAACTAAATGAACGAGATTTATTTGAAATCAATTGTAAAGTACGGGCAGACATTTAGCTAATATATTTGAATTTTTAACATTAACATGATTAAAATAATTTTTTTGTAATCAACTTACCTATTATATAGATAAATAAATGTAGATTAAGTATTTATAAGTAAATTAATTAAAATATTTAATTAAAACAACGCGATTAATTTTTAATCAGTTATCAAGTTCGCTCAGTCAATATGGGAGTTTATTCCTAAAGAATGGTTCTTAAGGGGCTAATGTAGCTAGGTTACGCACAGCATAAACAAGCTTTTGAATGGGACATGAAATGTGGACTAAATATGGTCGGAATAACTTAATTTTTTTTTTTAATTGAAGACAAAGATTGAATCTATGTCAATTGTGTGTTGAAATTTTTGATTTAGTTTTAATTTAGTTTTTACAATGTTATAAACTTATGTAACTTCAGATCAGTGTTACTCAATAAATGAATAAAAATTGCAAATTTCAACACTGAAATAACATAGATTGTACTTTTATCTTTAAAATAAACCTTTGTTTATGAAAATATATTTATATTTAGTACCAATTTTAACCCCCCAACGAAGCACTGTTTACATGAAAACTCGACTCTAGTAGACGGCGTGAGCTACCGCTACTAGTGGTATAAACTGAAACTAATATTAGGCTCCGCCCCTTGGCCTTGTGTCTGTGTAGGATACATTTTACAGAAATTTCTGTTACACGCATTCCTTACGATTTATTTTATTTCTTTATATTGCAATGGGTAACCGGAAAGGGTATAAAGCATGGTAAAATTTACATGCTGTTAGAAGAAAGAGTACTAATCTACGGGAATATAACAGGTATTCTTAATGATTATATTATTAAAATATGAATTTACAGTACTGAACTTATTTAGAATCTCAATTGGAACAGTAGATTTTATATTTACTATAGAATTTTCTTGAATATTATGATTTGATATTGCACAACGGCATACCAATATTGTCTTATTTATATAAAAATAACCAACAATACTAAACATTGTATTTGTTGAATTCAGAAAAAAAAAAGCTGAATCGAATAAGTAAATAAAAAAATATATATTTCCATATAAAATAAGTAAGTTCCATGAAATATTTTTAGAACTACTGATCTAAAGAAATTCTTGTTTCGCTCATTAAAGTAATGTTATAAAAAAAAATTGGAGGAGTAACAAAGTCTGTCAAGACTTTGTTACTCCTACTCTTCTCGAGATAGTAATGGTACGCCACTTAAAATGAACATCCTGTATATCTTATGGAATGAATAATAAATTAAATCTTTAGTAAAAAATTTGAAAATAATAACACGAAATTAAATGTTTTCACCATCCTGCTAAAAAGAAAAATTTTTTTACTTGAATTGAGAAAAAAAATCGTACATTTTGTCCCATGGAAAGAAAAAATTACTTTCTACCCTAGAGAACCATATTAGTAGCAACTGGAAAACAACGATATTATGATTTGATAGGCATAGCAATATTGTCTTATTTATATAAATATAATCAACAATGACAACACATTGTTTAAAGATTGATTTATTACGACAAGTAATGTAGTTCCAATAAATCATATTTAAATCAATTTATTTCAGAAAATTAAAAATAAATAAATAAATATATCATCACGCCTTCTATCCATTACTGGATGTGGCACTCTGCCAAAGCAGATCTCCGTAAGTGATATATTTTGCGCGTTAAATGCGGTTACCGGCCGTCAAATCACGGCCCCCAAAGATGTAAGTGGTGAGGGAGCCACAGGAGTAATTTTAAAATGGTGAAAATTGTTTGTCGCCTATGGGAATCGAACCAGGGTTCTCAGGATCCACAGGTCGACTTGATACCACTGAGCTAGCTACCACATAAATAAAAAATAATAAAAAATTAACTTCGAAAATTAATACATAATGTTCAATTTAGTTGTGTCATCATTGCTATCTCGAGAACTATAAGAGCTACAAGGTTGGTTAAATTAACAAAGAAATACCATTTTCTAAGTGTATTACAAAACTATTAACAAATATTTTTTCGACCAATGGTTCTCAAAATACGGGCTGCAACTTTCTTATTTTAAATGGGAACCTTATTTTTCTTATTCGATTCAGAATTTTTTCTGAATACAACGTCTACAAAGTGCAGTACCCTCACATTACAAAATTTGTAACAAAAATTCATATTAAATTGATATTAATTTAATTAAAATCACATAGAATCAGCGTGCTATGACAGAAACAAATTAACATATTATAATATTTGTGTTTGTTTGATTCATTATTATACGACAATACAATTATTTTGTGAAAAATTAAATAAATAAATTTTATTAGTCATTTGGCATAGATTTTTATGCGATTTTAATTAAATGAATGTCAATTTTTGTCTGAAATTTTGTAATGTGAGGGTGCTGAACTTTATAGCCATCGAATTCAGAAAAAAAATACTGAATCGAATATGCAAATAAGAAAAATAGGTTCCCATTTAAAATAAGAAAGTTTCATCCGGTTTTCTCGTAAACGACGCCGGCTTCGCGACGACGATATTTGCCGACGAAGTTCATAGAACGGGGTAGTTGATTGAAATAATTATTTTTATCCAATTTTTTTTATAACTATTATTTATAATATTACCAGTTCATTGAATATTTTTTTTCACCTTACGAGTGCCTTTGTTGCTATAGAAGTCGAAGACGAGTGAGTATTTCCTAAGAGCAACAAAATCCCGAGTGAATAGCGAGAAAATAATTTCTGGGAATATTCAATTCATCAAAATTTGTACAACATTCATATGTTGACATATGTCAGATAACTTCGTTGCTAGGAAACTAAAAAAAAAAAAAATAGAGTAAAACTGTAAATTTTTTATACAGAAAATTATCGCGATAATTTTTTGACGTTTCTCAAAACCAATGAAATACTTCATTGTATATCAAGTGTCTGCGTTTTAACCAATCCTGTCATTATTATAGTGAGAATAAAGCTTTTGTGATTATTCCCGGAATATATCTCTGTACTTGCTTTTTTGTTTGTGACAAATGATAGGTATTTGTCAAATAATTATTTAAAATTGTCAACGCGTTAAATAAAATATAAAAATATATAAATATATCATCACGCCTTCTACCCATTACTGGGTGTGGCACTCTGCCGAAGCAGATCTCGGTAAGTGATATATTTTGCGCGTGAAGTGCGGTTACCAGTCATCAAATCACAGCCCCCAAATATGTTAGTGGTGGAGGAGCCACAGGCGCGATGGCCGAGCGTGTTAATGCACATCTCTTAACATGCTGTGCCGTCATCCGAACCAAGGTTCGTCAGTTCGAATCCGCCTGTCGACAAAGTATGATTTGTCGTTAAAATAAAAAATACAGTTACTTGTATTAATCATACTCGGGCGCTATAAGCTAGTCACTTATACATATGCCTTAAAAGTAAGTAACATTGACTCAGAAAACCGGCAGTACGGCAGCGTAAAAACTGCGGCTCGGTGTGCGCGGTAGGCCCAGGCCCGACTCGGGCTGTAGCGCCAGTAAAGAAGAAGAAGAAGGAGGAGCCACAGGGGTACCTTTTGAAATTATGAAAATTGTTTGTTACCTGTGGGAATCGAACCAGGGTTCTCAGGATCCACAGGCCGACTTCATACCACTGAGCTAGCCACCCCATTAAAATAAAATGTGTGAAAAAATCGACTTGTTGTATTTTAGATACACCAACAATTTTTGGAAACAAATTCCAAGAATACATTAATAATTCATCAATCGACCTCAGTCAAAAAATAATCTAATTAAATATAACTCGAGAGTTCAATAAATTAGAAAATAATTCTCCAGTGTCTTTATCAAACTTGCAATAGCAATTCAAGCTCTACGGGCTTTCGTGACTATTGCCTGGCAACAAGTCTCTTGTTATATTATTACTGATAATTTCACTAGTGCAAATTACCGCTGTAATTGCACTAGTCCAATTATCATATTAATTCACTCATTTCCATGACAACGACGTCAATTAATGAAACGCTATTGGTCGTGGGACAATATTCCTCGTAATACCTACGTTACTAACTTGCCGCGCATAATAGTATCAGATGGATCATTAATTATTATTATATTGATTATTATTAATTTTTATTGGTTATTTACTTAGTTTTTGTGTACTTAATGTTTTTTAAATGCATTTAGTTACGGTTTTTTTTTATTTTTTAAATTTTCTACCGTTGAATTTATTTTTTTTTATTGTGAATTATTTTTAATAATTTAATTGTTGTTTATTGTGTATCGAACATTAAGTTATCATACTTAAAATAATTTTATTTTACCGCAGAAGTAAAATGTAACGTGTGGAATTTTTAGAACTACGGTGTTTAGAACAACTTCACGCAATGATTTTGCCTCAAATATCGAAGACCCCAAAGTTGCCGACCCCAAAACGACCACTAGACCCCGTTCGATGGGATAGGTAAAATTTTGAGACCCCAATTCATACCCTGGGCGTATATATATATATATATATATATATATATATATATATATATATATATATATATATATATATATATATATATATATATATATATATGGGTCATTCTACGTGAAATCGGACAAAAAAAAGTCGACCCTTTCCGATTTGGCCATAAATGCGTATACTTATTCATTTTGATCGAATAATATTTAATTTTCTATGCGAGCCCTTCAATAGACCTTTCATTTGATACCAAACACGATAGGTTTTGATGCATTTTTACTAAAACAATTGCCGATCGAATAATATTCAGTTTTGTACGTGAGCCCTTCAATAGACCTTTCATTTGATACCAAACACGATAGGTTTTGATGCACTCTTACTAAAACAATTGCCGATCGAATAATATTTAATTTTGTACGCGAGCCCTTTAAAAGAACTTTCATTTGATACCAAACACGAAAGGTATTGATGCACTCTTACTAAAACAATTGCCGATCGGATAATATTTCATTTTATACGCGAGCCCTTCAAAAGACCTTTCATTTGATACCAAACACGATAAGTTTTGATGCACTCTTACTAAAACAATTGCCGATCGAATAATATTTAATTTTGCACGCGAGCCCTTCAAAAGACCTTTCATATGATACCAAACACGATATGTTTTGAAGCACTTTAACTAAAACAATTGCCGATCGAAAAAATTCTAATTTTGTATGCGAGCCCTTCAAAGGACCTTTTATTTGATACCAAACACGATAGGTTTTGAAGCACTGTCACTAAAACAATTACTGATTGAGAAAATCTCATTTCTACATGCGTGACCTTCAAAACTTTGGTATTATACTATATACGATAAATTTTGATAATAAATTTAAATAAATAATAATAAAATTGTATTTAATGTAGATTGCCATGAACAATATTTGCTTAGTTTCACTATATATTTTTACCGAGGACAATTTTGGTTTGGTTTACCTGTATACTTTATATAACTTGTCAATTTGACGTTTAAACCAACTTCACAGTGAACTGTCAAAAATTTACTTTTTAAATATACATATTTGAAATTTGTAATTATAATAAAAACGTCCCCTCATTTCCCCAATATGTGTAAAATATTTCAAAACTACTAACAGATATTTCATATTTAAGTAATTTATAATTAAAAATGCGACATGTCCACTGACAAACGTCAAAGTGACGTTAGATCTTCTTCTTAAAAATTTCAAAGCCTCCACACTCTTAGTTGATTTTGCCCCAAAAACGCAGGTTTTTTCAAATTTTCTCGCACATCATGCGTAATAAAATTATGAATTTATAAAAAGGTCACATTTCAAGTTGGCCTCTATCAAATAAAAAAAGTTTCAAATTAATCGGACAAACCGTCTAGGCTGTAGAGGTGAGCAATTGTCCGTGATGAATCTATACAAACATACAAATATACCTCTTACTCTTTTAGTATATGGACTAGCGGTCAGCCTGGCTTCGCCAGGCCTTCACGCTAGGCTCCGCGAACACTGAAATAGGATTCACTTCTGCAAGACAATTGACACTATATAAATCAAATTATTTCCGAAGTAAAAGTTCTCAATTTTGCATGCCTGTCCTTTAAAATACATTTAATTGATACCAAGCACGATAAGTTACGAAGCTCTGGCACTACAAAATTGACAATAAAAAAAAGTCCAATTGAGCACACGAACTCTTTAAACGACCTTTCATTTGATACCAAACACGATAGGTTTTGATTCATTTTTACTAAAACAATTGCCGATCGAACAATATTTAATTTTCTACGCGAGCCCTTCTATAGACCTTTCATTTCATATCAAACACGATAGGTTTTGATGCATTTTTACTAAAACAATTGCCGATCGAATAATATTTAATTTTCTACGCGAGCCCTTCAATAGACCTTTCATTTGATACCAAACACGATAGGTTTTGATGCATTTTTACTAAAACAATTGCCGATCGAATAATATTTAATTTTCTATGCGAGCCCTTCAATAGACCTTTCATTTGATACCAAACACGATAGGTTTTGATGCATTTTTACTAAAACAATTGCCGATCGAATAATATTTAATTTTCTACGCGAGCCCTTCAATAGACCTTTCATTTGATACTAAACACGATAGGTTTTGATGCAAACAATTGCTAATCGAATAATATTTAATTTTCTATGCGAGCCCTTCAATAGACCTTTCATTTGATACCAAACACGATAGGTTTTGATGCATTTGTACTAAAACAATTGCCGATCGAATAATATTTAATTTTCTATGCGAGCCCTTCAATAGACCTTTCATTTTATACCAAGCACGATAGGTTTTGATGCATTTTTACTAAAACAATTGCCGATCGAATAATATTTAATTTTCTGCGCGAGCCCTTCAATAGACCTTTCATTTGATACCAAACACGATAGGTTTTGATACATTTTTACTAAAACAATTGCCGATCGAATAATATTTAATTAAGCACGCGAGCCCTTCAAAAGACCTTTCACTTGATACCAAACACGATAAGTTTTGATGCACTCTTACTAAAACAATTGCCGATCGAATAATATTTAATTTTGTACGCGAGCCCTTCAAAAGATCTTTCATTTGATGCTGAACACGATATGTTTTGAAGCACTTTAACTAAAACAATTGCCCATCGAAAAAAATTGAATTCTGCATGCGAGCCCTTCAAAGGACCTTTTGTTTGATACCAAACACGATAGGTTTTGAAGTACTTTAACTAAAACAATTACTGATTGAAAAAATCTCATTTCTACATGGGTGACCTTCAAAACTTTTGTATTATACCATGTACGATAAATTTAGAATTTTAATTATAAATTAAAAAAAAAATAATAATAAAATTGTATTTAATGTACATTGCCGTGAACAATATTTGCTTAGTTTTACTATATATTTTTACCGAGGACAATTTTGGTTTGGTTTACCTGTATACTTTATATAACTTGTCAATTTGACGTTTAAACCAACTTCACAGTGAACTGTCAAAAATTTACTTTTTAAATATACATATTTGAAATGTGTAATTATAATAAAAACGTCCCCTCATTTCCCCAATATGTGTAAAATATTTCAAAACTACTCACAGATATTTCATATTTACGTAATTTATAATTAAAAATGCGACATGTCCACTGACAAACGTCAAAGTGACGTTTGATCTTCTTCTTAAAAATTTCAAAACCTCCACACTCTTAGTTGATTTTGCCCCAAAAACGCATGTTTTTTCAAGTTTTCTCGCACATCATGCGTAATAAAATTATGAATTTATAAAAAGGTCACATTTCAAGTTGGCCTCTATCAAATAAAAAAAGTTTCAAATTAATCGGACAAACCGTCTAGGCTGTAGAGGTGAGCAATTGAGCGTGATGAATCTATACAAATATACTGATATACCCTTACCCTTTTAGTATATGGACTAGCGGTCAGCCTGGCTTCGCCAGGCCTTCACGCTACGCTCCGTGGACACTGAAATAGGATTCACTTCTGTAAGACAATTGACACTATACAGGGTGGTCCATTTAAAGTGTTATCAGGAAATATCTCGGAAACTATAAATTTTACGCAAAAATGACCTAGACGAAAAACAATCGTACAAAAGGGGGCCATAATAACTAAATATTGGTTTTATCCTAGATGGCGCTGTTGTCGCTAAATCATGGTCAACTCAATTTTTTTAAATGAAAACCCCTATTTTTTACTAAAGAATCAGATTCCTCGTTAAAAAAAAGAAGAATTTATTTAGTTCACTTTTTCGTCAGCATGATAGATGACGCTGTAATCGCGAAAAATGATGTTGCTTTCGGACGTTCCTGTATTAGAGCTTATGCTTAATTTAATTAAAATCTAAAATAAAATGCAATTTAAATTTACACCATATGATTTTAGACAGAATGTAAACAATCAGATGAACCATATTTTATAAAAATGGCAATTGAATGTAATGAGACTATTTGTGATTTTAGATGTGCGTGTTAGTGGATGCGCTTGCACGCACACAAACAAAAACTAACAAACTCACAAACAAACTCACACGCACACAAACTCAAATAACACACACACACACGCAGCCGCGCGCATAAGCTCTAATACAGGAACGTCCGAAAGCAACATCATTTTTCGCGATTACAGCGTCATCTATCATGCTGACGAAAAAGTGAACTAAATAAATTCTTCTTTTTTTTTAACGAGGAATCTGATTATTTAATAAAAATAGGAGTTTTCATTTTAAAAAATTGAGTTGACCATGATTTAGCAACAACAGCGCCATCTAGGACAAAACCAATATTTCGCTATTATGGCCTCCTTTTGTACGATTGTTTTTCATCTAGGTCATTTTTGCGTAAAATTTATAGTTTCCGAGATATTTTCTGATAACACTTTAAATGGACCATTCTGTATAAATCAAATTATTTCCGAAGTAAAAGTTTTCAATTTTGCATGTCTGTCCTTTGAAATACATTTAATTGATCCAAGCACGATAGGTTACGAAGCTCTGGCACTACAAAATTGACAAAAGGCCTATTCAGCACACGAACTCTTTAAGCGACCTTTCATTTGATATCAAACACGATAGGTTTTGATACTTTTTACTAAAACAACTGCCGATCGAATAATATTTAATTTTCTACGCGAGCCCTTCAATAGACCTTTCATTTGATACCAAACACGATAGGTTTTGATGCGTTTTTACTAAAACAATTGCCGATCGAATAATATTTAATTTTCTACGCAAGCCCTTCAATAGACCTTTCATTTGATACCAAACACGATAGGTTTTGATGCGTTTTTACTAAAACAATTGCCGATCGAATAATATTTAATTTTTTATGCGAGCCCTTCAATAGACCTTTCATTTGATACCAAACACGATAGGTTTTGATGCATTTTTACTAAAACAATTGCCGATCGAATAATATTTAATTTTCTACGCGAGCCCTTCAATAGACCTTTCATTTGATACCAAACACGATAGGTTTTGATGCATTTTTAGTAAAACAATTTCCGATCGAATAATATTTAATTTTCTACGCAAGCCCTTCAATAGACCTTTCATTTGATACCAAACACGATAGGTTTTGATGCGTTTTTACTAAAACAATTGCCGATCGAATAATATTTAATTTTTTATGCGAGCCCTTCAATAGACCTTTCATTTGATACCAAACACGATAGGTTTTGATGCATTTTTACTAAAACAATTGCCGATCGAATAATATTTAATTTTCTACGCGAGCCCTTCAATAGACCTTTCATTTGATACCAAACACGATAGGTTTTGATGCATTTTTAGTAAAACAATTTCCGATCGAATAATATTTAATTTTCTACGCGAGCCCTTCAAAAGACTTTTCATTTGGTACCAAACATGATAAGTTTTGATGCACTCTTACTAAAACAATTGTCGATCGAATAATATTTAATTTTGTACGCGAGCCCTTCAAAAGACCTTTCATTTGATGCTAAACACGATATGTTTTGAAGCACTTTAATTAAAACAATTGCCCATCGAAAAAAATTGAATTCTGCATGCGAGCCCTTCAAAGGACCTTTTATTAGATACCAAACACGATAGGTTTTGAAGCACTTTCACTAAAACAATTACTGATTGAAAAAATCGCATTTCTACATGCGTGACCTTCAAAACTTTCGTATTATACCATATACGATAAATTTCGAATTTTGATAATAAATTTAAATAAATAATAATAAAATTGTATTTAACGTACTTTTCCGTGAACAATATTTGCTTAGTTTCACTATATATTTTTACCGAGGACAATTTTGGTTTGGTTTACCTGTATACTTTATATAACTTGTCAATTTGACGTTTAAACCAACTTCACAGTGAACTGTCAAAAATTTACTTTTTAAATATACATATTTGAAATTTGTAATTATAATAAAAACGTCCCCTCATTTCCCCAATATGTGTAAAATATTTCAAAACTACTAACAGATATTTCATATTTAAGTAATTTATAATTAAAAATGCGACATGTCCACTGACAAACGTCAAAGTGAGGTTTGATCTTCTTCTTAAAAATTTCAAAGCCTCCACACTCTTAGTTGATTTTGCCCCAAAAACGCAGGTTTATTCAAGTTTTCTCGCACATCATGCGTAATAAAATTATGAATTTATAAAAAGGTCACATTTCAAGTTGGCCTCTATCAAATAAAAAAAGTTTCAAATTAATCGGACAAACCGTCTAGGCTGTAGAGGTGAGCAATTGACCGTGATGAATCTATACAAACATACAAATATACCTCTTACTCTTTTAGTATATGGACTAGCGGTCAGCCTGGCTTCGCCAGGCCTTCACGCTACGCTCCGCGGACACTGAAATAGGATTCACTTCTGTAAGACAATTGACACTATATAAAGCAAATTATTTCCGAAGTAAAAGTTTTCAATTGTACACGTCTGTCCTTTAAAATACATTTAATTGATACCAAGCACGATAGTTTACGAAACTGTGGCAATACAAAATTCACAATAAAAAAAAATCAAATTTAGCACACGATCTCTTTAAGCGACCTTTCATTTGATACCAAACACGATATGTTTTGAAGCACTTTCACTAAAACAATTGTCGATCGAAAAAAATCTAATTCTGTATGCGAGTCCTTCAATAGACCTTTCATTTGATACCAAACACGATAGGTTTTGATGCACTGTTACTAAAACAATTGCCGATCGGTCAATATTTAATTTTATACGCGAGCCCTTCAAAAGACCTTTCATTTGATACCAAACACGATATGTTTTGAAGCACTCTTACTAAAACAATTGCCGATTGAATAATATTTAATTTTGTACGCGAGCCCTTCAATAGACCTTTCATTTGATACCAAACACGGTAGGTTTTGATGCATTTTTACTAAAACAATTGCCGATCTAATAATATTTAATTTTCTACGCGAGCCCTTCAATAGACCTTTCATTTGATACCAAACATGATAGGTTTTGATGCACTTTCACTAAAACAATTGCCGATCAAAAGATCTTTCATTTGAGACGAAACACGATATGTTTTGATGCATTTTTACTAAAACAATTGCCGATCGAATAATATTTAATTTTGCACGCGAGCCCTTCAATAGACCTTTCATTTGATACCAAACACGATAGGTTTTGATGCACTTTCACTAAAACAATTGCCGATCGAATAATATTTAATTTTGTACGCGAGCCCTTCAATAGACCTTTCATTTGATACCAAACACGGTAGGTTTTGATGCATTTTTACTAAAACAATTGCCGATCTAATAATATTTAATTTTCTACGCGAGCCCTTCAATAGACCTTTCATTTGATACCAAACACGATAGGTTTTGATGCACTTTCACTAAAACAATTGCCGATCGAATAATATTTAATTTTGTACGCGAGCCCTTCAAAAGATCTTTCATTTGATACGAAACACGATATGTTTTGAAGCATTTTTACTAAAACAATTGCCGATCGAATAATATTTAATTTTGTACGCGAGCCCTTCAAAAGACCTTTCATTTGATACCAAACACGATATGTTTTGAAGCACTTTCACTAAAACAATTGCCGATCGAATAATATTTAATTTTGTACGCGAGTCCTTTAAAAGAACTTTCATTTGATACCAAACACGATAGGTTTTGATGCACTCTTACTAAAAAATTGCCGATCGGATAATATTTAATTTTGTACGCGAGCCCTTCAAAAGGCCTTTCATTTGATACCAAACAAGATAGATTTTGATGCACTTTACTAAAACAATTGCCGATCGATTAATATTTTATTTTGTCCTTTCAGACCTTTTATTAAGTAAAAGTTTTCAATTCAGCACGTCTGTCTTTTAAAAAACATTTAATTGATACCAAGCACAATAGGTTACGAAGCTCTGGCTCTACAAAATTGACAATAAAAAAATCCAATTCAGCACACGAACTCTTTAAACGACCTTTCATTTGATACCAAACACGATATGTTTTGAAGTAGTTTCACTAAAACAATTTCCGATCGAAAAAATTCTACTTCTGCACGCCAGCCCATCAATAGACCTTACATTTGATACCAAACACGATACTTTTTGATGCATTTTTACTTAAACAATTGCCGATCGAATAATATTCAATTTTGTACGCGTGCCCTTCAAAAGCCCTTTCATGTGATACCAAACACGATAGGTTTTTATGCACTTTTACTAAAACAATTGCCAATCGAATAATATTTAATTTTCTACGCAATCCCTTCAATAGACCTTTCATTTGATACCAAATACGATAGGTTTTGATGCATTTTTACTAAAACAATTGCCGATCGAATAATATTTAATTTTCTACGCAAGCCCTTCAATAGACCTTTCATTTGATACCAAACACGATAAGTTTTGATGCATTTTTACTAAAACAATTGCCGATCTAATAATATTTAATTTTCTACGCGAGCCCTTCAATAGACCTTTCATTTGATACCAAATTCGATAGGTTTTGATACATTGTTACTAAAACAATTGCCGATCGAATAATATTTAATTTTGAACGCGTGCCCTTTAAAAGAACTTTCATATGATACCAAACACGAAAGGTATTGATGCACTCTTACTAAAACAATTGCCGATCGAATAATATTCAATTTTGTACGCGAGCCCTTCAATAGACCTTTCATTTGATACCAAACACGATAGGTTTTGATGCATTTTTACTAAAACAATTGCCGATCGAATAATATTTCATTTTCTACGCGAACCCTTCTATAGACCTTTCATTTGATACCAAACACGATAGGTTTTGATGCACTCTTACAAAAACAATTGCCGATTGAATAATATTTAATTTTGTACGCGAGCCCTTCAATAGACCTTTCATTTGATACCAAACACGATAGGTTTTGATGCACTCTTACTAAAACAATTGCCGATCGAATAATATTCAATTTTGTACGCGAGCCCTTCAATGGACCTTTCATTTGATACCAACCACGATAGGTTTTGATGCACTCTTACTAAAACAATTGCCGATTGAATAATATTTAATTTTGTACACGAGCCCTTTAAAAGAACTTTCATTTGATACCAAACACGAAAGGTATTGATGCACTCTTACTAAAAAAATTGCCGATCGGTTAATATTTCATTTTGTACGCTAGCCCTTCAAAAGACCTTTCATTTGATACCAAACACGATAAGTTTTGATGCACTCTTACTAAAACAATTGCCGATCGAATAATATTTAATTTTGCACGCGAGCCCTTCAAAAGACCTTTCATTTGATACCAAACACGATATGTTTTGAAGCACTTTAACTAAAACAATTGCCGATCGAAAAAATTCGAATTCTGTATGCGAGCCCTTCAAAGGACCTTTTATTTGATACCAAACACGATAGGTTTTGAATCACTTTCACTAAAACAATTACTGATTGAAAAAATCTCATTTCTACATGCGTGACCTTCATAACTTTGGTATTATACCATATACGATAAATTTTGATAATAAATTTAAATAAATAATAATAAAATTGTATTTAATGTACATTGCCGTGAACAATATTTGCGTAGTTTTACTATATATTTTTACCGAGGACAATTTTGGTTTGGTTTACCTGTATACTTTATATAACTTGTCAATTTGACGTTTAAACCAACTTCAGAGTGAACTGTCAAAAATTTACTTTTTAAATACACATATTTGAAATGTGTAATTATAATAAAAACGTCCCCTCATTTCCCCAATATGTGTAAAATATTTCAAAACTACTCACAGATATTTCATATTTACGTAATTTATAATTAAAAATGCGACATGTCCACTGACAAATGTCAATTCTCAAATCTATGAATTTCAAAACCTGGATCTAGTATATGAGATGTAATATTGTTCCTAAATTATAGATTTGTCAAATTGAAGTTTTGTGTTAAAAAACTTTTATATAAACATGAAATCAATTGAAAACAGTTCAAAACATATATCCTCAATCCTATAATATCTTAATATATTTACAAAATTGCTCTAACTTGTCTCGAAATTAATATAATTGTGTTAAAAAGTTTCATGCGTAACGTCAATGAATTTTTCTGCTTACGGTCAAATCGTCCGTAGATGTTCTTCTTAAAAAATGCAAAGCCAACACAATCTTAATTAAAAATGCGTGTTTTTTCAAGTTTTCTCGCACATCATGTGCACGAAAAATCGAAGACTAACAAAAGGCACCCCCCATGATTGACCTCTATCAAATAAAAAAAGTTTCAAATTAATCGGACAAAGCGTCTAGGCTGTAGAGGTGAGCAATTGAGCGTGTTGAATCTATACAAATATACCCCCTTACGCTAATAGTAGTTGGATTTATATATAAAAAAAGTAAATTAAATATTGTTATGTAAGTAATTGATTAAGATTTTAATGTTATTTTAAAATAAGGGCAGATAGACGCAAAATTTTTTAATTATATAGGTAATAATAATAATATTTATTCCGGTTTTATAATACACAAACTAGTCGTCAAGACATAAAAACACATAAAATGAAAATAAATGCTCATTTATTTAAAGACCATTCAACATATATCAATATAATTAATAGTACTCGTAACATAGAAAAACATAACCGTGGCATAAATTAGTAATTTATTAAAAAATTTCTCTAATAGGTAAGCCGCGACTATACCTCGAATTTATAATTTCTGGTAAAAGTGAGTTGAGATAAAAATTTGTTACTTTTGGTATAATTTTATCTTGCCAAAATGAATTGGATCTATTAATTTTTTCAATGAAAATATCAATGTTCGTGTACACCATAACACCGTTGTAATTTGATCTGTATGATCTTTTGCTCCACGCTCCGTCTACGATTACTGATATTTCAGGCACTCCGTCGTTATCCACATTACCTTCGGTAACTGCCAGCTGATAATCTTCCTCACCAGCTTTTTTCATTTCTTCAAAAGCTAGATCCTTCACAGTTGTTGATACTGCTTAATGGTATCGCATGTATGTTCTATCTGTCATAGATGGTATATCTAAAACAGCGCATATTTCTTTTAACTGGCTGTATCCGCCGAATGGACAACATTTTCGATACCGCAGACATTACACTTGAATGTAAAAATACTTTTCAAACCCATCCGTTTTTCCGATTTGAAATTAACGTCAAAAAAAGAACAATCGAAGCCACTTTGTTTTATAGATTTTAGTTCTTTTAAAAAATACTGCATATCCACAATTCTTCTACCGCAAATTTAATTATCTTCGTCATTTGTTGCAATGGACTCAGCTTCCATAACGAATTCCTCTGCTAAGCTGAAGGAAGACTCATCTGTAAAATAAATCACTAAATGTTATTCAATAAATTCAAAACAAAATGTGTTTTTTATGTAATCACTGGAAGTTGGACCTCTACGGTTATTCGCCGGGATTCGAACCCAGCACACGCGAGATCTTGAGGTTCTGTATACAAAACACTTAATATGTCAAAAACTAACCTTTACTTTGATGTATGAAAAGTAAGTAATTGAATATAAAAATAACTACACAAATGTTTGAAACTTGCATAACATCAAAGTGTACTCGCTCCTTGCCGCGCACCCGCCTCACCCACAAGTTATTCCATCCCTTTCTGCTTCATAACACTGCATTGACTTGAATACGGCATAATTTGTCTATGGGTTTGTGCCAGAGAAATAGAGTGGTGGGAGTAGACTTAGACGAGTGCGCATCCAATTTTCAAGGAACGCTGGTTGTCATGCCAAAAGTGATCATCTCGAGAAACATTACTGTAAACTTTATTTTATTCGTTGCAAAATGTCGTGTCCAGTGACAGGGTGTTTTAATAGTAGAAGGTTTAAACCAAAAGATATTCCTTATACTGTGTATAAGAAAGTATAGGATGCGGGCACTCACGTGACACTGTGACGTTTTTGTGACGTAACAACAGCTGTTCCGGGAAAGATCCCTGCGCCACCTACAAAAATTAACTATTTTTTGTGACGAGATTTGAAAAGAACCGGTTATTTTCAAATCTCATCCCAAAAAATAGTTCATTTTTGTAGGTGGCGCAGGGATCTTTCCCGGAACAGCTGTTTGTATGTCACAAAAACGTCACAGTGTCACGTGAGTGCCCGCATCCTATTGGAATCGTGGAAAAAATCGTATATTTTAATATATTTTATAAAATAAAAAAACTTAAATTATTATAAATGATTTTAATTAATAATCTTAATATTATAAGATAGGTATATTTTATAATGGAATAATTATGGAATAAGACAAGTATAAAAATTTGGTGTGGTCACCACACGACTTTCTTATACACAGCATATTTAATATTTAGAATATATCTGTTTGACACATATAAAATATCAAATTTGTTTACGTATAATTTACATCATTGAGAAAATGATCAAAACGGATTCAGTGGACACCAAAACACGTATTTCCGCGAAAATCTCGTCAACGATTTTTTCCACGATTCCAATAGGATGCGGGCACTCACGTGACACTGTGACGTTTTTGTGACGTACAAACAGCTGTTCCGGGAAAGATCCCTGCGCCACCTACAAAAATGAACTATTTTTTGGGATGAGATTTGAAAATAACGGGTTCTTTTCAAATCTCGTCACAAAAAATAGTTAATTTTTGTAGGTGGCGCAGGGATCTTTCCCGGAACAGCTGTTTTTACGTCACAAAAACGTCACAGTGTCATGTGAGTGCCCGCATCCTATACTTTCTTATACACAGTATAAGGAATATCTTTTGGTTTAAACCTCCTACTATTAAAACACCCTATCATCTATATAAAACACGAAATCTTCTTCCAATTTATAGGTAGAATGTATAAATATGTACAGTATATAATACTTATTACGTTTCAAAAAATAAACTTTACACACTTGCAAAAAAAAATAAAACAAAATATTTTATTTTTTTTAACTATGTTCTCGAAGTTCATTCTTGGATTTTTTTAAATATGTTATATGTAATATGACTCCCCACAAAACATTAAAGTTTCATTGAAAAAACATGTCTAGTATAGAAGAAAAAAATTAAAATGTATGGAAAAATTAGGTTTTTTGCATTTTAAAAATAGTTCTCGAAGTTTATTTTTTTTTATTTTCACATATATTATAGATAATATTATTGGTAATATTTATTGTAAATTTTAATAAAAAAAACACGTTTAGTACTTAAATTACAGTTAAAATAATGTTTAAAATATATTTTTGGGTGTATAAATTAATGCAAATATTTATAAAATTAATTTATTTGCATTGAAGAGTAGTATCTTCTTATTTATATATACATAGATAGCTTGTAACATTAAACAGTATTCAATAAAAAAATTAAATCTTTTATATTCATTTTGAACTTCGCGCGCATGGGTATCATTCAACCTTAAGAACCTGTAACACCCCTGTTTGGCGCTGCCCTGTGTGAAACTGAAAAATAATAGAAAAGAGTAACTCTAGTGTACTTGAAATATATTTAGTTAGTATATTTGAAAATTGTTTATGTTGGGAAAAAGGAGATGGGAGAGGAGAAAAATACTAAAATACAGGTTTGTATATAGTATCAAAGATATTTATGATGTGAACATCTGATATAAATTTTATAGGTATAAATAATCTCACCAAAGAAGAATTAGAAATAAAATAAACATTGTAACTATTTTAAAAACATTTATTGATTACTGGGTTAGGTTTAATAAAACATGGCATACTATATGTGTATGAAAACTAAATAAATTGAAGAAATAGGACAAGAAAATACTGTTTTTATCTTATATAATATCCATAGATAAAATGTTGCTGCGTTAGCATCGTATCGTGTCATCCTTTCTAATTTTGAGGTTCTTAATTTATATCTACGGGACTTTGTCTGTGTACATTGAAAAATAACACAACGGAGTAATTTAAACTGCGCCAGGCGTTATCACATTATCTATACAGTCAATGAAAAAAACAACACTTTAGCTTATATTACTAAACCATTAATAACGTAAAAATTTACCTGTTCACGCAGTTATAATATACAGACAAATATTTTACGGTTCCAACACAAGGATCTCAAAATTCAGCATTATTGGCTCCTATACTGCATGTTATTTGCCCATTACACCTAAAAGCAAAATGTAATTATAATAAAAGTGTATTTATTGATATGATAACATCATTTATACACTTTTTAAAATGAAAAAACAAAAAGAAAACTACGAAATTTTGGAAGTCGTCATCTCAGTGGCATAATAAGATATTTTGTGGGCCCAGACACAATATTGTTTGAGATTTCTAATTTTTCCGGTTTATTAAATAAAATTGGATACTTTTTGAAAATTTTAAATAGTATATCATTAAAAGTAAATGCGATATTTTATGTACTGAACGTGGAAGTTAGCAGAACGGGCGTAAGGAAATACATATTTATTTCAATGGCATATTTTCGATATGTAACTAAATAACTAAATTCACTTCAATAATCTTAGAAGTTATAAAAAAAAAGAACGATTGACAATTTTTATATAATTGATTGTATTTCACACATTCTTTTGGAAGAACAAAATAACGTTTAACTGATGTCGTAGCTCTTTCGGTTCTACAAATTCCCATACTGACAGAAATTTATGACATTGGAGTGAGGTATATTGTAACTAAATATTTATAGTTTATTATGCTTGTTTGCCAGTCACAAGAAATATTAATAATTTAACAGCAAATCTAGTAATCAAATTTGATTATAATTATAAAATAATATCAAGTCTAGCTGACATCTTAGACAACTGTATAATGACTACGTCTAAAATGATTAAATTTTATTTTTATATGTGAATGATTTACTATAGTAATATAGCGGGCGTTTTTTTTTTAAGTGCGAACATAAGAGATTAACATGGGAAATCAGTTTTTTGCTGATTGCTGCTCGCCGTTCTGTTGGATTACAGTAGTTTTACTTTTAATAAAAATCCTTCATGTTTCTGTATCAATTCATGTAAAATGTAAAATTTGAGCTTTTTTGTTTACCTAAATATATTGTTTAATATTAATAAAGTCATAGATTCGCTCATTTTTATCAAAAATAAATATTGTTATCTGTTTAATTTATTTTCAATTATTGTAATCCATTTTGACGTTACTGACCCTTTGATTTTATTTCTTAATTGCACATAATTAAGCGGACCCAAAAATGTTTAGAATTTTTTGGTGGACAATTTGAACAGTCAATATAACACACTATCCAGTATTTAATTTTAATAATTTGTAATTAAATAAATGGTTGTTAATCACAGAGCAAATAATGATATCACAGCCATCTCTTATAATTATGTTTATTTGCATTCTTAGACATAGTTTAAGGGCAAACTCCTACTTGTCAAACATTATTGAAAAGAAAAGTTGATTTAGAATCTTGTTCTACAAAAATAAATAGGATGTTCTATTTAAAATAACATAACTAAATATTTCTCCGGAAAATGGCCATATTTTAGTACGCATTGCTTCCCAAATAATTTTACATGAAGATACTTCAAGTAAAATTGTAAAGAATAAAATTACGGATTTTCTTTTGATTAAATATGTTTCTATGACAATCTGTATTGACAAAAATATATATCAAGAAAGGTTAGAACCACGTAAGTTTTGTGAAAGTACTACATTCTATTCCTCAAACTCTCATCCCATTCGCCTCGTAATAAATGAAACTAATTAAAAGCGATTAGATATTCATTTCTGTTGACATTGCTGTATTTGCAATTCTACTAGAATTATGTTATCAGTTAGAAAGAGAACGAAGCTAAAAGCGCCCGGACGCACAATTACTATTTACGCCATTAATCATACTGATTCTATATTTATGCAAGAAATAATTGTATAAATACCTGTCCTCCACTTTCTTCTTGGAAAGAGGTGCCAAACAATTGAGTGTCGTTTGGTAAGTGCAGATATGTGGTAGTTCTCTCCCATAATTTGCTCCGGTAATTTTAATCACATGATTCTTCTTACATTCGATATTCAGAGCTGAGTGTTCGCAAGCAATTTCAGTTAAATATGCTAAAAATTAACAAAAAAAATATTATCTGTGTCTCTCTTTTAATATCTAAATAAAGTTCCAGATAACTAATTGAAGAAATATAAACTAAAGTATTCAAGGCAAAACTGATAACACAGTAGGTTATTTTGAGATATAAGAAGAATATTTTTTTTAAAACAAGCAGATTCGACTTTTTTATTAGATGATAATAATATGAATGAAGATAGTTGAATTATAGTAGTTACATCCATTGACAGCAACGCGAACTATTTTAGAAATTCGTGTTTCAGCTAATCAGTTCTAACATCATAATAGAACCGAACTACTAGAAACTAGTTCGGAAAAAGTATCATTTCAGGATTTAGAGCTGGAACAAACCTATTTACGACACAAGTACAAAATATATTTAGTTTCGAAAGCCTCATTTGCACCGAACGTTTTAGTGCTTAACGCATAAGGCGAACTTCAATAGAACAATTTACTAGGTTACCATTTTCAGCTACTATGTTTAGTAACTTGTTCCACAGTATTATATAACCTAAGTAACATACGAACTGTCAAATTTAAATATATTATTTCGCTTTTATCAATATTTGATGCTATTATTTAACGGCAGATTCATAAAACGGATTAGCGCTAACACCATTTTTTTATTTCATTTTAACTCTCTTTTCAATGTAAGAAACAAGTTTATTTTAACTTGAGCTAAAAAAAAGAGTTAATTAGCATCAAATTTAGTTCATTTCTTTAATCTGTTTTAATTTGAAACAGAGTTATAGATAATATTTAAAACGATGTTAGCGCTAATCCGTTTCCGAATCTGCCTGTAAGTGGTTTAATTTAGAAAAACTATTATTTGCCTTGATTTTTTTAAAAATAAATGTCTTTAGAGCAGAAGTTCTGTATATTTCAAATAGTAGCTAAAAATATAGAAATTTGAGAGAACATTGATTAATAAAGCAAAATTGACAATAAAATTATAAAGTGCATTTTTTTGTAGTTCTTGGAAAATTATAGATTTAGTTATATTTGTTGATTTTAAATATTGTAACGATCATTAGACTGACTTAGATACCAATTAATTGCAGTACCTTATGTCGCTGGACAATTTACTTTTAAGGAAGATGAAGAGCTGACAAATATTATTATATATCGCCGCACTCAACGAACGAATTTCTAATATATATATATATATATATATATATATATATATATATATATATATATATATATATATATATATATATATATATATATATATATATATTACGGTGTCCGTTATTTTGGCAAAGTCGGAAATTTGATGCTCTGCCATTTAAAGATAGTTAAAATGAATTTCAGAATGTAGTTTTCATATTATTGTTAGTGGTCCATATATTTTTGGAGTAAAAACTGAAATATTAAACGAAATTCTTATATAAACGTTTTTGTCGTTTATATACTTCAAAGTTCGTATTACTCAAATTGATGCTACGCCGACAATTTTTATTCAAATGACTTGCATTTTAGTCTGCTTGAAAGCTTATTTTATTAGCTTTCCAGTAGTTATCTTGAAATATTTTTAGCTTGAACATAAAAAAAGTTATACATAAAAGTATCAAAAAAGGCATTTTCTCCATTTAAACTACATGTAAATTTTGACCCCTCTACAGGCACATGTTAACGTCATTTTTCGGATCTGCTATGATGGCTCAAATTTTTTAAAATTTTTTCTGAGTCGTTTTAGAGGGGGAGAGCATCAAATTTCCGACTTTGCCAAAATAACGGACACCCTAATATATATATATATATATATATATAAATATATTATTACAATTTTCACCAACATATACGTCTGATTCAGGATTTTCTGATATAATAAAAAAAAAAGTCAGTTGAAGTGAAAATGCACAACCATGAGACCCAGAATACAAGAAATAAGTAAAAACAAACAAGCTCTATTTCTTCATTAAATACATAATTTAAGTTTCAATTGTAATAAATACAATTTATATTCTTTAATCGTGTATTAATAAAATAATATTAATTTTTGTTCATTTAATATCTCTTTAGAAATTTTTTATCTATATTCTTTAACTCGATCACTATCTGTTAATGTTTGATAAGTTAATGATAACCATTATTTTTTATAATTAATCTGCAAATTATCACCATTTCGGCATTTTGTGACCAAAATAATTTATACTATTACTTCTATTTTACTTTATAAATTTTGCTTTCGTACAAAAGTGCCAGTTTTTACGGAACTGTCAGTGACCTGTCATTATATTATTTTTTATAATAATTGCTACTTATATTAGTAAACAAAACCCATAAATATAACATAAAAATGTCAGGATAAATTATTCTGATCTTAGAATAGCAAAATTATGATCATCTGTAAAATAACGATAAAAAATCAAAATTATCATTAACTTATCGACCACTAACAGATAATCATATAGTTACAGAATAGGGGGTTAAATACATTTATAGAAAATGTTTTAAAATAATAAGATGGTGCAGGAGTTCTCCTCACTCAATAACAAGTTACCCATTGGGTTACAAACTCAAAAAAAGGTTGGGAAACACTGATACAGACTATTATATAACAGATGAATTAAGAAGACGGCAGTTGTCAAAATAAATTTTACATAAGTATTTGTAATTTAATTAGGAATAAGATGATAATTATATTTCATAGATAGGAACGTTGAGCTTTAAAAGTTGTACATATGAATGTTGTGGAATATATAAAAAAAAAGTATGAAAAACATTTAAAATGAGGTTAGAAACACAGCTGCTCTCTCAGTGTGATGCTGCGCTGATCTACTCTATTGTATAAACAGTTATCTCTGCTTGTATAAAAAATAACCACAAACTTATAACAGTTGACGGAATCACAGTTCAGAGAATAAAACAATAATAGATATATCTCTCACTCAGTTAAGAATAAGTATATATTTAATCATGGAGTTGTAATCTTTTGGAGTAGAACAATATATTTAGAAGGCATAAATGGTATTCCTATAAAAATAAAAGATGTTCTGCAGTATGACGATTTATTACAATTTTTTCAATCACCGTTTTATTCTCCATTAATATTAATCATGATTAAATATGATTGAAAAAACCTGGTTCTTAGAGTATAATCTAGTTTGTGTCAAGATATTTGCAAGATCTACCTGATAGATACACTCACAGCATGAGATTTTTTAAGCGGACTATAGGGATCATATTTAAAAAATTTTCATGAAAATTTGACAAGCATCACATATTTACAAAGATTCTTCTTCTTCTTCTTCATTCGGCTCCACAGAGTTTCCAGTACTCCTTGACCTGATCAAGCATCTTTTTCCACTTCTTCCTGTCGCCCGCGAAGTTGATTTTTGTTGTCTTCATATCTTCTACAACGTTGTCCCTCCATCTTGTTTTTGGTCTTCCTCTAGGTCTTGAGGTGTATGGCTTTCGGTTATACAGTCGGTACACCTGTCTATTTTTACCCATTCTTTGTATGTGTCCGTACCACCTGAGACGTTGAAGTTTAATAAAGGATGATATTGGTACGTCATCATACAAGTTGTAAAGTTCATAGTTCAATTTTATGCGCCAAGCTCCATCTTCGCAAGTGGCTCCGTATATTTTCCGTAATATTTTCCTTTCGAAAATATCCAGTTTCTTGCGATTCGTTTTGTTCATAACCCAGGTCTCTCCCCCATACGTCACTACCGGTCGAATTAACGTCTTGTAAATGCGTATTTTGCTGGTTCTTGATATCAACTTATTTCTTATTACATTGCTCAGAGCATAATAGGATTTTAGACCGGCTGAGATCCTATATGTAATTTCCATGCTTTCATCATTTTTGTTATTAATAAGAGCTCCTAGGTAGGTGAAAGACTGGACAATTTCAAGTTCCTTATTATTTACCTTAATTGTTCCCTCTATTGCCCTATCTTTTGAGACTATCATTATTTTTGTTTTGTTTAGATTTATTTCCAAGCCAACTTTTGCCTCGCTTTCCTCTAGAGCTATGAACGCCACTTCCAGATCCTTCCTTGTTCATCCTACGATGTCAATGTCATCCGCATAACCTAGTACTTCTACCGATTTATTAGTGAATATGGTTCCTGGTTTTAGGTCTATTTGGGAGTCTTTTATAACTTTTTGAAGGACAATGTTAAATAGAAGAGGTGCTAGGGTATCACCTTGTCGTAGTCCGAGCTCAATTTGAAACTCATTAGAGAGTGTGTTGTTTGCCTTGACTCTGCATGATGTTACCTTCATAGTGAGTTATGTCATATGGATTAATTTCCTTGGTATGTGTAGTTCTACTATTGATGCATATACTGCATGTCTATCAATGCTATCATATGCCGTCTTAAAGTCAATGAACATATGCCATATAGTTAGTCCATATTCTATTGCTTTCTCGTTTATTTGTTTGACGGTAAAAATTTGATCTGTGGTAGACCGGTTAGATCTAAAGCCACACTGATAGTCTCCTATCTTGTTTTCCGTATATGGAATTAGTTTTTCATAGATTAGTGTTGACAGAACTTTATATGCTGCGTTTAGCAGGGTTATGCCTCTATGATTTGAGCATAACGTTTTATCCCTCTTTTTGTGGATCGGCACTATCAGGGCTTGTGTCCATTCTTGTGGCATTACCTCCGAGTTCCAAACGCTGGTTATGAGTTTGTGTATTTCTGCCGTTACAAATTGCCCTCCATTCTTGAGCAATTCCGCTGGAATTTCATCGGTTCCTGGTGCTTTGTTGTTCCGGAGCTTGTTTATCACTCGTTCTACATCTAATAACGTGGGAGCGTCTATTTCCTCGTCGTCCGGCGGAATTATATCAAGTTCCGTACTACGGTTTAGTCTGTTTGTCTTGTTAAGTAAGTCGTCGAAATGTTCCTTCCAACGCTCCGCTATGTTGCTATCGGTTATTAACAGATCACCGTTTCTGTTTTTTATGTACGGTGCATGTGGTCTAAAATCATTCCTGTTTTGTCCAATTTTCTTATAGAACTTCCTGGAGTCGTTGTTTCTTCTGGACTCCTCGATAGCTTTGATTTCTCCTAACCACATTTGTTTCTTCTTTCGACGTATTATATCCTTTGACTGTTTTCTAGCTTCTTTATATTCAAATTTATTGCTTCTAGTGTTCCTCTGTAGGCATTTATTCCTTTTTTCGTTTTTAATATTGACCGCCTTTCGACACTCATCATCAAACCATTCGTTTCTTTTATATTTCTCCGCCCTTCCCAGGATTTCTTTGGCTGCTTGGGTCATTACCTGTTTCAAAGTATCCCATTTTTCTTCCACCGTCGCTGTTTCCGTCGTAAGGTCTGCACTGATCTGTTCTATTCTGTCTTTATATTCCTCTTTCTTCTCTGGATCTGAGAGTACCTTCGTGTTGTAAGTGTTTTTATTAGCTTGTTTCTGTTGCGGTACACGGGTAGCAATTCTCTGCTTAAGTAAGGTCACGACCGGGTAGTGATCGGACTCAACATTTGGCCCTCTATAGCTTCTAACATCATATATGGAAGATATATGCCTCCTATCTATTAGGAAATGGTCAATTTGATTTACTGTGGTTCCATCAGGGGATGTCCACGTTTGTTTGTGAATCTCTTTGTGTGGGAAGAGTGAGCTTGCTATTGACATGCGCTTGGAAGTTGCTAGATTAAGTAATCTCTCGCCGTTTCCATTAAATTCGTCATGTAGACTATGACTCCCTATTGTGGGTTTTTGGTTATTATTTTTACCAATTTTAGCGTTGAAATCTCCACATACTATCTTCATGTCATAGTTCGGGCATTGGTCGTACGTACTATCCAATATATCGTAGAATGCGTCTTTCTCATAGTCATCTTTTTCTTCAGTTGGAGCGTGCCCATTTATTACACTCATGTTGAAAAATTTTCCCCTTATTCTCAATTTGCATAATCTCTCATCAATCGCTTGGAAGTCTATGATGATATTCTTTAGTGAGTTTTTTATCAGAAATCCTGTTCCAAATTCATGTTTTACTTTCCCGCCGCTGTAGAAAAGTACATAGTCCTTGCCTGACAGCATTCCTTGTCCCAGCCATCTTATCTCTTGTAGTGCTACTATATCCCAGTTATATTTCTTGCATTCATTCTTTAGTTCAGTGAATGCCCCTAATCTATATAGACTTCTGACATTCCAGGATGTTAATCGTAATGCATTCTCGTACACCTTGTAATTGCCATGTCTTGTCCGTGATGACTGTCCGTAAGTTTCCGAGGCTGCTTGATCCTTCGTAACCGCTTGTTTTTCTGGAGTAGAGTTGTTAGCCCTACGTCCAACCCCCTATGCATTGGAGGACCCAGGTTTTTCTGTACGGGTTTTCTCCCTTAGCCACCAAGTTCCAGTTTTGTGGCGCCGGAGTTTCGCCATTCACCCTCTCCCGTTAGCTACATGAAGCATTGCCCGGAGGTCACGCGGCTATGTGCCTACGTGGACGTGGGAGTAGCATTTGTTGGTTCACTTAACAAGCTGCGGCATTTCCTCAGGTTTTATTGTAAAGAGGGTGGTGGCATCCCTCTTCACCCCGAGGACCCAACACCAACCATTTGACCCCCATTTACAAAGATTACAAAATGAAATTAATAACTGTTGGTTCTAACAGGACAGTAAAGATTGCTAAAAAAATCCAAATTTGTAAAGGTTTTTTAACGTAAGTGTATCTAAATAGATTGAAAATAAAGATGATTTTCCCTTGCTACTAAATTTTATATTTGTGGATTTCTCTGTTGCTACTATAAAGGCATGAAAATTTCGAAAATGTGTTCGTACACCAACTGTATAAAAGAATATTAAAATTCAGTTAAAGAAAGTTACATTAATCTTGTCCTTGTTCGTCTTCGCCACTAGGATAATCCCTAAAACCGTCTGAAACAGCAGATTCAGCTATACATTTACCATTGTTACATTAAAATTCATCTGCCTTGCAGGGAGTTACTATAATAAAGAAATTATTAATGTTTTGTTTACACATACTATATTTTAAAATATCAAATATAAAAGGAATGCCTATTAATATTTAATTACGAACTAATTCATCTTCGTTCATATACGAGAACAAAAATCAAATGTAGGTAAACATTCAAATTCAACGCATTCATGTGTACGGAACTATGAGTGTATACATGTATGCCTTTTAATTTTATTGTAATTCGAATTTTATATAACAGGTTATGTTATTTGTAAATCAATAATAAATTTTTCAATTTAGTTGTTTTGGAGATTAAAGATTCTAGAAAATTTTACTTTTCTGTTTATATTTTCTTTAATAGTTATATACGATACTAGTACGTATTCTTAAAATATTATTACCTGGAATACACTGATACTGCATAGTTAAGTATTTGTTTGTTCCAATACATGGGTCACCAAAAACTTCATATGATGCACGTATACTACATGTTTGTTTATTGTTGCAACTGTAAATGTAAAATAAATATATTAATACGAAGAAAAAACATTATCCCTTTGACCTATTTTCAACCAATTATAACGCAAAATGGGCTATATGGCACAGTACGAGGGCAGGGTGAAAAGTCCCTGAAAAATAAAACAGGTGGCGCAACAATCGCAAATCTCATGTGTCATTGTGATGTACTATATTTAACTAGAACGCATTAAAATTTTCAGACTGATATGTCATTCAGTTCTGTTTTGACACCCATCGAAAGCAAGCACCCTTGAAGATTTTTGAAAATATGGAAAAAAGTGAATTTCGCGTCTTGATTAAACATTATTTCTTGGGTGAAAAAAACATTACGCAAACCAAAGCATCGCTTGTTAAACATTATGGGGACTCCTCACCATCGATTGAAATGATTCACAAGTGGTTTACTTATTTTCGTTGTGGTAGTATGACCACAAAGGACGCCGAACGTTCTGGTCGTTCAATTGAGGTTACAACGCCAGAAATCGTCGATAAAATCCATGGTATGATATTGGACGATCGGCGAGTTAAAGTTTGCTGAGGCTATGAGCATCTCAACCGAACGGATACGGAACATTTTGCATAAATTTTTGTATATGAGAAAGCTATTTGCCAGATGGGTGCCGCATTGTGGACAACGCACCGGCGCACAGGTCCGCAGTCGCAATGGCAAAATTGCATGAATTGCGCTACGAATTGGTTCGTCATCCACCATATTCTCCAGATTTGGCCCCTGCGATTTTTATCTATTTCCAAACTTGAAGAAATGGCTCGGCGGAAAGAGATTTGACTCCAACGATGAGGTCATCGCTGAGACAAACGCCTATTTTGAAGGATTGCCAAAATCGTATTATTTGGAAGGGATCGAAAAATTAGAAAAACGTTGGACGAAGTGTATCGAGCTTCAAGGAGATTATGTTGAGAAATAAAATAACAAACAATTTTCACACACAACACATTTCCTTGGAGGCCGTGATTGGACGGCTGGGAACTGCACTTCACGCGCAAAATATATCACTTACCGGGATCTGTTACACCCAGTAATATACTGAGGAGAAATTCGGTTGGGTTTACCAGTATACTTAGTAGATTATGCCCTAAAAATAAATATTTTTTCAAATTTTCTCGCATATCAAGTACTAGAAAAATCTGAGACTATCAAAAGGCACTCCTCATGATTGACCTCTATCAAATAAATTAATTCTAATAAATCGGATAAATCGTCAAGGTTGCAACGATTTACAAATGGACATGATGACATGATGAATCAAATAACTATTTAAATTTGCCAATGCATAAAATAAAATATATATTAAATTTGTCGGTCAAAAGATAATCTATTTAAATAATAACACAATCATTCTCCAGTTTCTTTATCAAACTTGTTGACATTTGGTATTGCCTAACAACAAGTTTTCGAAAAATTGTCTAATTATTTTCAATTTATTCTCACACTTTGATTATGTTATTACTGGTAAAATTCCGTTACTAGAATAAAATCCCGATGCTAGAGTAAAATCCAATCACTAAGTAAATGTGTTGTGCTGACAATATATATATATTTTTATCTGTATCACTTTCAAGTTGTGTTACGTAAATAACTATTTTGGCCTTGATGAGAAGTACTTTTCAACCGTTAAAATAATTTATGAAGTTAAGAAATCAAATAGTCACATAAAAAATTACGATTTCTTACACATACGCATAAATAACTATTGTGCAAAATTAAAATTTATAGATAACACCAGAATGTCGTATATTATTATTTGTAATAAACAATTTAGAAGAATTATTGACCATGTATTAAATTTATGATTTGAATATTGCTCAAAAACAATCTATATATACTAAAGGTAAAGCTTGGAAAATGTAAGTTAATCGTTTTTTTTTAATGTTTAGTAGATGCGAAATTTGTTTCGTTATTTAATACGAAATATTTCATCCACCAGAATAAATGTTGAATGTTACTGTTGAACTAACTTTTGGTTGACAATATTAAGTGACGATGCAGCGTAGCAGTTCCGGTTGCCCATGGCTGAGTGAGGGCATGTGTGTCCGTCTGTGCGTCCATAATTTGCAGACTTTACAAGGATAACATCTCCAATAGCACATTGCAGACTCACTGATTGCCCTTCACAAGCTGTAGCTGTTTTTATATCTGCAGACACACACAAAATGAAGCAAGAATTATAATATGGGATAGAAATATTTGTTAAAAAATATCCAGAATTTTTAAATCGTTTTAATATATTCGACAGTGAATTTGAGAACCCCGGTTCGATTTCCACAGCCGACAATTTTAACTACATTCAAATTACTCCTGTGGCTTATCCTCCACAAACATCTTTAGGGGCCGGGACTTGACGGTTGGTAACCGCAATTCACGTGTATAAATGTGTCACTTATTGAGATCTACTACGGTACAGTACAACACTCAGTAATAGGTAAAAATGTGATAATATATTTATTTATTTTATTTTAACATTGACATTGAAATTGCACATGTAGTTCCTTTTGCATAAACATCTTTCCAGGCAGTAACTCGACTCCGGGTAACCGTGCTTCATGCGTAAAATATATCACTTACAAAAAACAGCAACACTCAGCCGTTTCAATCACCTGAAGACATACTGGTATATTTGTATTTTTAATCAAATTGAATTATAGAAAAAAAAAATACTAAATCAATTTTTATTTTGACTTCGATATCTTCATCATTGACGCAACATGAAAGAATGTAGAAGCTTAAAATACATACATTACGCTATATCCCATCAAGTGGTGTAGCACGAACCCTAAAATCATTCATAGAGCACGCACTCATCAGATTTATCAAATAATCAGTCCTCGTCAAACATTCTCATACTAACACACCATCTTTGCTTTATAATATTATTATTATCATTCGATATACATTTCAAATGCTTAAAACATCTCAAATTAGAAATGAACGAAGCGTTTCATAGGCTTTTATTTGAAAGTAAATTCCAAACAATTGCAGTTAGGTATTCTATTTTAAGAACTGAAAAACATCACAAAACTAAAAAAAAGAATGGTGTCGGCCTGCGCTTGTTGCAGAAAGTAAATTCAACACAATTGCAGTTAGGCACTGTAAGAACTGAAAATGAAACAAAAAGCTAAGAAAGGAAGTGTTCGCCACCTTCACCTATTTTTGTAAGTGAATTCAACATTACTGCAGTTAGACACTATTATAAAAACTAAAAACGAATAAAAAAGATAAAAAAGAAGGAAATGTCGGCCTGCATTTGTTTTCCAATTTAATTTTATACAATTGGAGATAAACACTCTAACATAATAACACAACAACAAACTCATACCCACATACACCAATGTATTCCGGACGTGATTTCTTTTAGTATATCCACACACACTCCGCAAATACCTCATTGACACAGCAGCTATACACAGTTCTACCCAAATATACTAGTCACCGAAACATTGCAGTCAGTCACCAAATCTCTAACACTTGTTTACATTTATTAACGTTCAATAACATATTTAAACCTTTTCTACTTAATTTATTTATACGTAGAATTATTCTTCGAAATTTCTCTTCAGATTCACCCATAACAATCATCCGCATATGCAACTACCACCAATACGTGCACTATCCACCCTATTCAGTGCTTTTGATAACAACACATTCACATATAAATTCAACAGTCACGGACATCTCACAAGCTTGTTTCACGCGAACATCTATACAAAACCAATCACTCAATGTACCATCAACACTCACTGCAGCCTCGTTACCTTCATACAGCGCACAAATCGCTTCCTGAAATTACTATTTATACCGTACTCTAGCAGTACATGCCACAAAAGTCACTACGAACACAATGCTTTTTTAGGATCAAGACAACTACAGAATAACTTCTTGTTATTAAAAAATAACTTCTTAACAATAATACGAAAAAATTAATCTATAGGTACACTCTCTCTCAGAAACAAAAAACACCTTGCATATCATTCAACTTGGATATTGTTAAGGTTATGAATAACGATCTTCCCGTACAACTTTTCTACCACATTAAACAAGCATATCGCACGAAAATTAATACATTCATTCTAACTAACTTTGCTCTTAAATAAAAGATAAACAATAGCATGTTTCCAATCATCACATACCGTTTCAAATACAATCTAAACAAATAAACTAACCAGTCAAATAATCATTTACATTATTTCAACATCTCAATCGATATACCATCCAAAACGAAAACCTTGCCATTCTTCAAATGCATCATTGCAAAACTAACATCACTCTCATCTATATCCCATTCATCACATTAAATTTTGTAACGAATATAAGAAATGAGCTAACCAGTCGAAAACGTTCTAGAATCTTCTCGACAATCAAGAGTGTTCCAAAAACCTTATCCAGAAAAAGAGAGTTGCGTGGCAGTGAGGCCGGCTAGATGCCTAATGCTCGTTCGCTTATCTGGACTTGTGGTTGGTTGTGGGGCGGGGGGTATTCTGGGAAGTTCTGGAAAGATCGTGATGTCGGACTGGAGTTTAAATGCGAACGCTGGCGGCTCTAGTTAGTTAGTTAACAGTTGACTTCGGACGCGGTAACATAAATATTGTAATATAAATAATAGTTCTGGTGAACGTGATATAAATAATATTAGTCTCTGTATATTTTCTTAATTAGTGTTTAAGTGTTGTTCTAGTGTTAATTAGTTTCATATAATTTTCTTTTATTTTTATTTTCCATTCATTAAATGAATACTTTTATAACAGAAGTTAGAAGAAACTTCTAGAATTCTAAAAGAAGAGTTAACAGGATCTATACAACAACATTTAGAAGACTTCTAGAACTTTTTAACAAAAGTTAGAAGAAAATACTAAAAAAAAATCAGAAGAAAGTTCTAGAATTTTAGAAGAAGAATTGGCGGAAAATTCTAGAATTTTGGAACAAAAGTTACAAGAGGATTTAAATGAATTAAAAGACGAATATGAAAGAAAAATAGAACAACTGGAAGATAAATTTTTCAAGGCGATTCCATCATCGAATTTTTTCCTGATGTATTTGAATCTGCTGCAAAAGCAAACGGTTGGTCATCCAGGAAGAAGGCAATCTCGTTCACTGTAGCGTTGCGTGGAAATGCCGCCGATATTTTGCAAATACTAAAGCAAGAAGACTATGACCAGCTAGTTAAGCATTTAGATATGCGATATGGAAATGCGCATCTAGAACAAGTGTATCAAACACAATTAAGGAACCATTATCAGAGGTCGAATGAAAACTCCAAGACTTTGAAGCTGATGTTGCTCACTTGGTTCGCCTCGCACATCCTACAGCTCCGGACAGCGTACTAGAGTGCTTAGCTATCCAAACGTGTATTTATGGAATTCGAGATGGCGAAATTCAGCAAGCACTAAGATTGGCTCGACATAAAACATTAGCCGATGCACTTTCTCATGCTTTAGAACATGAAGCTGCGAAACTAGATTTGCGTAGCAAATCTAGAGTTCAATCAATAAACAACGATATGAAGAACGAAGATAATGAAGATACAGACGAGAAGTTACGATGACTCGCTAAAGAAATACTTGAAGGCAAGAGAGAAATACGTTGTTGGAATTGAGGTGAACTAGGACAATCACGAAGGCTTTTCGGGAAGCCGTTGAGAAAGTCGACAGAAGCTAAGTCGAAAAAACTTAGTATGGTTGATGCGATGGGGCATTAGTCGAGCCGTACTCTGTAGCCTCATATTCCACTGGAAATGTTGCCTTTTTTCTTCATCAAGTCAACAGCATTTTCGAGGATGGTCTCGTTGACGGAAGGCCACTCAAAATGTGACTTGATACGGGTGCGACAAAAACAATAATAAGATCCGACTTATCAAAGAAGTTTGCACCGACACAACTATATCCAAGTAAGTGGCGATTACGTACAGCAACTGGAGAACTAGCTACATCATCAGGAGAATTAGATCAACATCGGGAACACCTCCCTCAAACATCATGTGCTGGTAGCTGAAATCGAAGATGATTTCATTGTTGGAATATCCGTTATGGAGAAATATGGTTTTAAACTGGACCTCAAGCACGAGGTAATAGTGGTAACGAGAGGACGAAGTTTCATGTGCTTTGGTAACCGAAGATGTAATACTTCCGGAGAAAAGTGAGACAATTGTGGAAGCACAGCTGGACGGCAAATTTTGTGCAGGAAATATTACCATGTTGGAATCCCGAAATAATAATGAAGAAACTGGTCGTAGACTGATGGTTGGGAAATCACTGGGTAAGGCTAACAAGATAATACAAGTTCGTATAATGAACATAAATAAGTATACGGTTACAATTGAACAAGGCACTATAGTAGGGAAATGTTCATTCATATCTTCGATTATTAGAACAATGGTAGCTAAGAAAACCGCAACTAGCAAGATTCCGGACACTTTACTCAGTCAAATATCAACCTCTTTTCACGGATTGATATCTGACGAGAAAATCAAAGCGATGAATTTGATTAGCAAGTCCCAAGATATTTTTGAATTTGACAAGAAATCCAAGGGAAGAACGAACTTTGTCCAGCATAACATCTATACTGAAGATGCTAGACTTATCCGTCAAGGAGCAAGAAGATTACCACTGACATAGCGTGAAAAACCTGAAAGAATAATTCAAGAAATGAAGGCAGAAGGCGTAAATGATCCTTCAAGTAGCCCATGGGTTTCTCCAGTGGTATTGTTGAAGAAAAAGGATGGATCCACCCGATGCTGTATAGACTACCGTCAACTCAACAACATAACGAAAAAGGATAGTTATCCACTTCCCCGAATAGACGATACACTGGACACGTTGGCTGGATCAAAAATATTTTCTACGTTTGACCTAAAAAGCGGATACTGCTAAGTTAACATTGAACCGAAACTCGGAATAATATTTTTACTTCGATTGAAACATATAAATTTTTTTGTATTCACTTATTTAGAAAATTTTACTAAAATAAATATAAATATATCATCACGCCTTTTACCCATTACTACGTGTGGTACTCTGCCGAAGCAGATTTATGCGCCTGAAATGCGGTTATCAACGGTCAAATCACGGCTCCTAATGATGTTAGTAGTGGGGAGCCACAGCGGTAATTTAAATTGGTGAAAATGTTTTGTCGGCTGTGGGGATCGAACCAAGGTTTTTCGGATCCACAGGCCGACTTGATACCACTGAGCCATTACACCATTTTTTTTCAAAGATTGAAACAACGAAATCTCAAGCTCTGCTCGAAGAAGTGTCATCTGTTCCAGGGGGAAATGCATTATCTCGGGCATGTGGTTTCTGGTAAGGGAATTGCAGTGGATGAAGAGAAAATAACAGCTGTAAAGGACTGACCAGTACCAAAGGACAAACATGAATTAAGAAGTTTCCTTGGTTTATGTACCTACTATCGGCGATGCGTACAAGGATTCGCCAATATTGCCAAACCACCGACATGGCTTACTAAAGAAGATAGAAGATTTGCTTTGGAAAAGGACTGTCAAACAGCATTTGAACAATTGAAGCATTCTTTGACAACCGCGCCAGTCTTAAGTTATCCTCTTGCGAATGAGAAATTCATACTGGAAACAGATGCCAGCAATGTTGAGACTGGCGGCGTCCTTCCTCAAGTACAAAATTTTCGTTAAATGGTTATTGTCTACTTCAATAAAACACTGTCGAAACCAGAACTATTTCGTCACCAGAAAAGAGCTATTGGCAGTTGTGCAGTTCGTTGAGCATTTCTACAAATATTTATACGACAGAAAATTTCTGATAAAAACTAATCATGCTGCCTTGAAATGGCTATTACAATTCAAGAATCCAGAAGGGCAGGTAGCCAGATGGATCAAAAGGTTGCAGGATTATGATGCTATCATTGAACATAGAGTGATACTGATGCGTTTTCCAGGAGACCGTCTTCCGAAGAATGCAAGCATTGTTGTCGAACAGAAGAAAAGCAAGCGTTAAGAAAAATAGTAGTCGATAATAAATAGCAACCGGAAGAATTGCGTAAAGATCAGGAATACGATCCGGAATAAAAATTATAACGAAATGGAAGAAAAACGAGGAGAAACTGATTTGGCAAGATGTTGCACCATACTCCCAAAATGTAAAAGCGTACTGGGCGCAATGGGACTCTTGAATTGAAGAGGGTCTCTTAAAACGTGTCTTGGGAATGCAGAAGGTACTGAGCAGAGAACTCAGTTACTAATCCCTAGGAACAGGGTACCTAAAGTATTAAAAGAGATCCACGATGGATCCGCTGGAGGACACGTTGGAGTCAACAAGACATCTGAATAGTTGCGAGGACGATTTTACTGTTTAAATTGGAAAGGAGAAGTTAAAGATTGGTGCAAGGAAGTACATTAGAACGCATTGCAATCGACGTGGCTGGACCATTCCCAGAAACAACAACAAGTATTTAATAGTCGTCACAGACTACTCCAGCAAGTGAGTTGAAGCATACCCTCTGCCCAACCAGGAAGCAATCTCCGTCGCTAAAGTATTGGTGAAAGAATGTATATGTTGATTTGGAGTACCGCGGGAAATACACTCCGATCTGGGAATAAACTTTGAGTCCGTCCTGTTTCAAGATATCTGCAAAATATTGGGCATTCTTAAGATAAGAACAACCACATTACAGCCGCAATCGGACGGCATGGTTGAACGAATGAATAGAACGATCAACAGATGTCTGTCAAAAGTTATCACTAACCACTAAACAGACTGGGATCATCATTCGCATATGTTTTTGATGGCATATCTTTCATCTGTTCACGAAACACACCCGTAAATATCGAATTCGGACATGAGTTGCGGTTACTGTGCGTTTTGAAATTCTGTTGTAAACCTGGAGAAGTTTTAGCTGGGGAAGATTACGTCACTGATTTACAAAGAAAAATTAACAACATTCACGAACAAGTTCGTTCTAATATTCAAACTTCAAGCGACAAAATGAAAAATCATTATGACGTCAGGGCAGAAAAGGGCGGATATGAACCTGGAGAGTCAGTATGGTTATTTAATCCATAGAAGCGTCGTGGTCTATCATCAAAGTTACAAACATGCGGGGAAGGACCCTATGATGTGATGAAGAGAATAAACGACATTATCTACCGTATTAGGAAAATACGGACTGGGAAGCCGCGTGGAATCCATTTTAATTGATTAGCCCCTTTTGCTGTAAATAACCATGAAGCTAATAATGTTCATGCAGCAAATGTTCGCTGCGTTCAACAACACGAACCCGAACTAACATTTGAAGACTTCATGAAGAAATATTCCACTGGTCACAAGGTACGGTATGGCGTGACGAAAGAATAATATCGAGATCTATTCATGGTATCTTCGGAGTATTCCATTGCCCACTGTGTATCAGAAGACTTAAACATGATACACTTGTTCTCAGAAGCCCACCTATCGCACATTATGAGAGACACTGACCGATTTGCGAGAACGTACATTGAATAACGACGTTATGAAACTGGCAGTACTAAAATTTGGTTGTGGATTACATAATGGGAGGAGTGGACGACAATTAGGAATATGTTAGAAATTCTCTTCCACCGCACATGAATTGAAATTCTTGACTGCAGCTTTGACCCCAAAGGATGAACGAAATTAGATCGAACTGTGGATTGTTACTTTTTCAGGACATCAGGATGCATCAAGAGTTCGACTTGTAGATTTCGTTATAACTTCTCTGTAACCCGTCAACATCTGTTCCGAGACGAAACAGTTTTAAGGAGGGGGCAGTGTAATGAATATAATAAATGAGATAACCAGTCGATAATGTTATAGAATCTTCTTGAGAACCGAGAGCGTTCCAGAAATCTTCTCAAAAACAAGGGAGTTGCGTTGCAGCAAGGCCAGCCAGATGCATAGAGCGAGCTCGCTTATCTGGACGTGTGGATGGGCGGGGAAGATTCTGGGACTTTCTGGCAAGATTGTGATGTTGGACTGGAGTATAAAAGCGGACGCGGACGGCTCGAGTTAGTTATTAAATACCATCCCAACATCAAACATGTCTCTAACATCCTAACGCTGCAGTATACTGGATTTTACCTGAAACATTTTTGTGGTATTTTTCAACCTCATTCGTCACCATTTATCGAAATGTATACGCGACACTACCAAATAATTGTTATTCGTACCCAATTCGGCACCACGTTTCACACGCGTATCAACAACAAAATTTCTCAATCGTGCATCATACAAAATAAAATCGATCACAATCCGACTATTCTCACTCACATTCTTCCTTGTATTCAAATGAGCTCATTTATGTTTAAAGAGTTAGAAATGATAAGATTACTCTCCAAGCAGAAATAAGCTATCTTTACCGTTTTTAATTACTCACGCATTACTAAATTCACCTAAAACTTTCCAAGATATAAATCTCTTTACTCCTACATAGCCATTAAAATCACCACATATAATAATTTGTTCACATTATTCAATCGCACTATCTAACAAATTCCAAAATCTATCTCTTCACAATCACTTTTAGATACACTTGTGCCATAAACAGACTGAACGAATATTCTATGAAGGTCCACCTTAAATCTCAGCCATAGATAAAATAAACAAAGATATTTACTAACAAGCACATTCACACCATGCTTCGCCTGTATATTATCAGCAACTCCCGACAAGAAACAAATCATTCCATTCACTCTTATTTCTCTTCTTAGTCTCGCTCTTCATTCATTTTCGTTATTAGAAATATTTATTTATTTATTTATTTATGCTATTCTGAACTAGAGATTTTCGAATTCGAATTCCAAAACGCTAATCACATCACCGTAATCCCGGACATATATATCCCTATCATTCCACGTGGTACTTACATTCATCAAATTTCGCCTATTTATTCTTCATTTTAACAAAAGATAATAAAATTGGATTCTCTCGGAAACAGAATTGATTTTAAGGTAGATTACCAGGCTTGTCTTTAGCTATTAAAGTAAATGGAAATAAATTACGACATTCATACACTCACAAATGTCAAAAAGACACAAAAATAAAACATAATAGCGTATCTAAGCACGTCACTAATATAAACAAATGTTTATTTTTTTATTTGCGTGCAATGTCAAGTAACTACTATGCTAGCCGCTCGACTACCATGGCCATTAACGATATGAAAAGAAAATATATTATAAAAAAATCTATATTACTATAGACCGGTTTCATCACCAAAAGTTACTTTTAAACTTGTTTTAAATAACTAAAATAAAATCTAATTTATAATAGCAATGTAATTTTGATTTGCTTTTATTTATTGAAACAAAGTTTAAAATATACGCAAAAGCGATAACACATGGGCAAAAAGCAACAAAGAAAAGGCAGATGCTTTCGCAATGCATTTCGAACAAGTCTTCACAGAATTCCCACAAGAAATTGAAGACGAAGAAGAAGAAGAAATAATAGAAATTCTGAACTATCCAACGCAACTATCACTTCCTCTTAAAAGTTTTAGCATAGCAGAAGTTGAAGACACAATCAAGAATAATATTCACCTGAACAAAGCACCGGGATATGATTTAATTACGGGCAAAGTCCTACAAGAACTACCAAAAACTGCAATTAAATTAATTACCTTTGTGTATAACGCCTGCTTAAGACTGCAGTACTTTCCATCCCAATGGAAAACCGCCCAAATCATCCTAATACCTAAACCAGGCAAGCCCACAGAAGAAGTTACTTCCTACAGGCCAATAAGCCTACTGCCAACCTTATCCAAACTGTTCGAAAAGCTTTTATTGAGAAGAATTAAGCCACTTATAAAGGACATAATACCGGAACACCAATACGGTTTCCGTGAAAAACATTCAACCATAGAACAAATACATAGAGTCACAAATGTAATTAATAAAACTTTCGAAGATAAAGAATACTGCTCTGCTGCTTTCCTCGATGTGAGTCAAGCCTTTGACAAGGTGTGGCATGCAGGACTTTTATGTAAATTAAAACATATCCTGCCAAGTAATATATACTTACTAATAAAATCTTATCTTAGTAACAGATATTTCCAAATAAAATATAAAGATGAATACACATCACTAATACCCATTAAAGCAGGCGTGCCCCAGGGTAGCGTTCTCGGGCCAATTCTCTATACTCTTTACACCGCGGACATACCAATAAAAGCGCACACCACCATTGCAACGTATGCAGACGACACAGCGATATTATCAACAAACAAAAATCCTGAAGCCGCATCACAGGGGCTTCAAGAACACCTAACCGAAGTGCAAGAATGGCTAAATAAATGGCGTATCCGGGTAAACGAAAACAAATCAGCTCACATCACGTTTACACTGAAAAAAGAGACATGTCCAGTAGTTCAATTAAACAATAAAAACCTGCCACAAGTTGAACACGTTAAATACCTAGGCCTGATACTAGACCGAAGACGAACCTGGAAGCAACATATTAAAACGAAAAGAATGCAGTTAAACATAAAATTTAGAAATCTTTACTGGGTATTGGGACAAAAGTCGAAGTTGTCCACAAACAATAAAATCCTTATTTACAAAACGATTCTGAAACCAATTTGGACTTACGGAATTGAATTATGGGGAACAGCTAGTACATCCAACATCGAAATTATACAAAGGTTTCAAAATAAAACATTAAGAACTATTATAAATGCACCGTGGTATATCTCAAATAAAACAATACAAAATGACCTCAATATATCAACAGTAAAGGAAGAAGCAAGACTTAGAAGCAAAAAATACATCAACAGACTGGAAAACCATTCCAACAACAGTGCATTAAATTTATTAGATAATAGCATAAGTAATAACAGACTAAAAAAATGTAATCCTCTGGATTTACCATATAGATTATAAAATTTATAATTTTGTGTTAGGGTAAATGTCAATGGACATAATCCCCCTCTTGTTAATTTAATGTTATACCATTTGCTTATTGTCCAAATGCGACAGATTGTAAATTAATAAACAATAAAAAAAAAAATTAAAAAAAAAAAAATAATAATAGCAATGTAATTTTGATTTGCTTTTATTTATTGAAACAAAGTTTAAAATTTCCCTTATGTTGGTGAAACCAGCCACATAAAAATTGAAGATAGCACTTGGCTTAGTAAAAGCATATCCGACAAGTCCAGTTGCAAACAGTATACTCATAATATTAATTCAATTTGAAATTACCAATTAAATGCAAAATAAATTTCTTACTTAACGGACAAACTAGAGATTAATTATTATGTTGTTCTCGTCTAATTTTGTTTAGTCATAACTGAAGCTCGGGTTTTAGGTAAAATGCATAGATTCGCGCTGCTAATTCGGAATTTTGCGCCGCTTCTTCATACACTAACAGCATATCCACTAATTCACTGTTGCTATACGTTTTTCTCAAATTTCTCCCCCAACAACTTGTTCTTTCAATACCGGAGATTATTTATTCTGTTGGTCTCCTATAATTATGTTTAGTCATAACTTAAACCCGGATTTGAAGCAAAATGCATATTTTTCCATATTTTGCATTTTCATCCTGTTTTTGCCACTTTTGCATATTTCAGGACAACGTGCATTTGTACATATTTGTTCAATTTCTCGAAATATTTTGCCAATTTGACCATACTGGTAGGTAATTCATTGGATCCAAAGAACCCTAGTTCGATCCCCACAGCCAACAAAACATTTTCACCAATTTAAAATTACCTCTGTGGCTCACCCACCACTAACATCTTTGGGGGTCACGACTTGACAGCTGGTAATCGCACTTCACGCGCATAAATATATCACTTACCGAGATCTGCTTCGGCAGAATGTCACACCCAGTAAAGTCGTGATGATATATTTATTTATTTATTTTTATAAAACGTAATATCATAATTTGACGAAAATTCATCTACGGCGATTAAAAACGTAAAACTGATTTTAATTAACCCAAGGCTACGTCAAAATCTAAGTTTTATAAATAACAAGTACAGATTTCTGAAACTTTATTAAAACTAGAAAAACAAGAAGCATCTTTAGCAGAATCAGTAAAATTGATAGATAATTTAAACTTAAATGTTTATGGTGCAAGGAGTGCTATTGCTCAATCAATTTTACAAAAATTAAAGAATATTCTCAATAAAAATGAGGATTTTATCTTGTTGCGTAATACATCGAATTTATTGAATGGAGAATTTTTAGATGAACTTAGTATTAATATTAACCCTCAAATATTATCATCTTTAAAATATGCCTCTGTTACGTCTGTCGATGTAGAGCGTACTTTTTCAATTTACAAACATATTTTAAGTGACAGAAGACAATAATTTACTCTTACTAATTTAGAAAAACACGTAATTGTTAATGTCAATAGACACGCTGTTGTTAATTTAATGTAATAATGTAATATGTATATTTTGTAAATAATAAATGTTGAGTTAAAACTGCAGTTTTTTAAGCATATTTTGCCTTTATTATTGCCTATTTTAGATACCTTACTGCACTTTTTGTTTAAAAAGCCTGCATATATATACGTAAATTTTACGCAAAATGTTTGCCTGTAAATCCGAGCTTTAGTCATAACACAAGAAAACTAACTGCTTTTTATAAAATCTCTAGGCATTTTAGGCAACGCTTTAATTTGTATTTTGCTTTGCGACATATACATATTTTCGATTTAAACTCTACTAAACATATATAAAGTCAGTCTGTTTGCATGTGTTCTGTCTGTAAGTGATATCTCAAATATGCAATGAAGTTTTGGAATGAAGTTATATATTTAAGCTTACTACAATAAAAGTATTATTCTCAAAAGTGTTTTATCTTCCGGAATTTTGGATTAGCTATATATCTTATTCTATTCTAATATTAAGAAGTTAATTTAAATTATATTTTGAAAACTAAATTAAATATATAATTGTAATGACTTTATAAGTCAGGTGAATGTTAATTAAATTTGAAAAAATCAACTTGCCTCCGCCAGGATTTGAACCCGGACCTTCCACTAGGGCCGCGAATGTCCTACCACTTAGACCACAGAGGTGTGTCTAAATGCTGGCACTGACAAGCGATTTTTCTTTCTTCATCCTTATCCAAATAGTCAATTTATTTTTTAATTAATTTAAGTTTTTCTGCAGTTAGGGTCTCAAATTTTTCGTTAATTTCTTCATTTACCATTCGGTTTCTTTTTGGAGTTCTGAATAGCTTAGCGTTTGATGTGGTTTTTAAAGTGCTGCTCCAATTTGTATTCTATGTAAAGAAAGGGAGAGAAAAGATTATAACTAAATTTTTGTATATGTTTATATTATTTACAAATAAAAATACCTTTATATTACATGAAGTAGATGCTACATTAGTTCCTTCAGAATTTTATTTAATTGAATTTAGTTTCTAAGCAAGAAAGAATTAATAAAAAAAATACACAAACACACATACCATCTCACACCCACCCACACACACACACACACCCCCTCACACACACACACACCCTCGCACACACACACACACACTTATACATATACATATATATATATATACATATATATATATATATATATATATATATATATATATATATATATATATATATATATATATATATATATATATATATATATATATATATATATATATATATATATATATATATATATATATCATTATTATTAAACCTTTATTCCCATTTCCAAAATATACAATAAATTGTGAATAATAAACATATACAAAATATATAAACAATTAATGGTTGCCCATCTGGACAAAGGTCTCCCCGAGCTTCTTCCATTCTACGCGATTCCTCGCTTTAGTTGGCCATTGACTTCTCGCTATTGACCTAAAATCATAGTGCCACCTTTTCATCTTGCGACCTCTTTTTCTTCTTATTCCTAAAGGGAACCATTCTGAGACTTCTCTGCTCCATCCTTCTTGCTGGCGCATGACATGGCCCGCCCAGCTCCACTTTAACGATTTTATCGTCTTTATAATGTCTGAGATTTTAGTCCTTCTTTTTAATTCAGTATCAATTAATCTTGTTAATAGCGTATTCTAATTCTGTCATTCTACTTTCTTCATTTAGTGTTCGAGCATTTCAAGTACATAGATAAAATCTTGATTTGACTTTTGCTTGGGGGTTTTTGGTCTTTATCTCCCGAGGTGACCAGCCTTGGTGGGAGAAGTTTGATTCTGGTGTATTTTTCTTCTTTTTTATATTTACTTGAGACGTGATATCCTTGTTCGTAGCCGTTGTTGTTTTTAAGGTGCAATCTGAATTTTTTAGTAATTGCTACTTTTTAGAATTTTTGTTATCCTTATCGTCTTGTTTATCCTCTGAGGCTGTATTAGTGGAGCTAGTGGAGTTAGTTCTTGGGCGGGTGAAATACTGTAGAATATTTTCGTTCTTTTTACCCTGGATATTGGATGTTGTGACGCTGTTTCTCCGGATACTAGCGCTTTTCCTATCTTTAATCTGTTTGAGAACAGGTGCCTGATCATCTGTGCTATCTGACAACTGTCTCTTATTGTCTTGTTTTACCTCTAAGCCATTCACATATAATTTGTTATATTTTATTATTGCGTGTTTTCCTTGAGCTCGAAATTTTTTCATGAGTGGAATAAGTGTTTTCCTCTCTTCTATGACATCCTTCGGAAAATCTTCCCAAATCTGTATATTCTTTTCCTTGAACGTATTTCTATTGCGGAGAATTTCGATTGTCTTTCTAAACGCTAGAAATCTAATTTGGATTGGACGTGATTTGTTTTCTACTTTCTGACCAAGTCGACGAATATGGTCTATTTCTGTTAGTGTAGTATTTACATTCATTATGTTGTTTAGAAATTCTAGTATTAATTTTTCGAGGTCCTTGGAATTCTTCTCTGACTCTTGTAAGCCATAAATTAAAATATTTTTCTTTCGGTATTCCTTATCTTGGTAAGAGAATTTTTTATCATGAATTTTTATAAGATTGTTATTTTCTAAGAACTTTCCTTCGAAATTCGAAATTGTTTGCTTCAAATTGTTTTCCAGTTGATCCATACGTCCAGTTAAGTTGGAGTTTAAGTTATTTATGGCTTGTAATATTTCTTCCATTTCTTTCATTTCTAGTGAACTGCAACCTGCTTTGCATGTACGTTTGGTTGGTGGTAGACGATTTTTCTTTTATTTGTCCTCGCTTATCTACTGGATATAGTTTTAATCAATAGATGACACTACTTGTCCCTATAACTGGCCAAGAAACCTGATGGCAGAACAATTTTATTCGTAGGTTATAAATAAAATTTGTTATTTTCTCAAAAAGGATACAGTTTCGTATTAAGATAATATTTTCTGTAATAGCTCTTCCACTTATTTCTGCACTAGTATAAGGATTAGTATAACAGTTTAACTGAATATTAGATAATCGACCTTCAAGGCTGCTACGAACTATCTTTCAAGAGTAAATCTTTGACATACAAATATTACTACTACTACTATATATATTAGACTGCCCAGGATTAAACCGAAGTATTGAAATGTTATGGTGCGTATTATTCAAAGCTACTACAAAACTGCATGTGACTAAGTCTAATATTTTTAGCTCTTATTTTATAGTTTTCGTCTCCCTGAACACTATCCCGTCGGTATTTTTTCGCTACGGTTGACGTATCCCTAGATATTGCAAAAATAAAATTAAAAATTGTTTAAAAAGTGCTAGATTGGCGATAAAGACTTAATTATTCTAAAAGATAATTTTTTCAATTTTTTTCTATAAGAAACATCCTGTAGCCTTGTAAATTCCGAAGGAAACCTGCTAAGTTCTATAGTTTTCGAGATATGGACCAAATACCTACTCGTGTCAAATTTAGGAATACCGAAAAAAAATCTTTCTGAAGACAGAAGGAACATTTGAATCTGATCTAAAAAAAATTGTAATATAAAAAGTCATGTAAAATAAAAAAATAAATATATCATTACGCCTTCTACCCATTACTGAGTGTGGCACTCTGCCGAAGCAGATCTCGGTAAGTGATATATTTTGCGCGTGAAGTGCGGTTACCATTAAATCACAGCCCCCAAAGATGTTTGGGAGGTGGAGCCACAGGAATAGCATTAATGTGGTTAAAATATTTGTCGGTTATGGGAATCGAACCAGGGTTCTCAGGATCCACAGGCCGACACGATACCACTGTGCCACCTAAAGTCATATAAAGTCACATAATGTCATGTAATGTTTTATAAAGTCATATAATGTCATAAAATGTCATATAAAGTTATACTCGTATTATGTCATGTAATGTCATACAATGTTATGCAATATCATATAAAGTCGTATAATGTTATGATTTGTCATATAGTCATACAATGTCATGTAATGTCATATAATTTATATATTTATTATTTATATTTATTTTTTTCGGTTTACCTAAATTTGACACGAGTATTCGGTCTATATCTCGAAAACTATAGAACTTAGAGAAATAGGGCTCAACAGGTTTCCTTCGGCATTTACAAGGCTACAAGTTTGTTTTTAAAGAAAAAATTTAAAAAAATTATCTTTTAAAATAATTACGTCTTTATCGCCAATCTAGCACTTTTTAAACAATTTTTTAATTTAATTCTTTCAATATCTAGGGATACGTCGACCGTAGAGCAAAAATACTGACGGGATAGTGTTCAGGGAGAAGAAAACTATAAAATAAGAGCTAAAAATATTACTTAGAGTCAGATGCAGTTTTGTGGTAGCTTTGAATAATACGCCATCAAAAAAATATTTTAACATTCAAAAAACGTTTACTTGCAACCTGTACGGGTTAGTATTTTTAGCTCAAAATTTCAGGAGTCTCTCAGTACATCAAATGGATACTTTTTAGCGAAGAGCACCATAACATTTCAATACTTCGGTTTAATCCTGGGCAGTCTATTTAATTTTTACTCAAAAATGTCGGTCCATTATATTGATTTTTGAGTACTATATTGTAAGTAAATATTATATCAGTAATTTTTATAACTTAGTTACGCATATCTAGTGTCATAGATAACTTCTAAACTATAAGAGCTAATAAATCAGTTAATTAGGATTTTTGTTCATATTTTGGAAGTCATCTCATACGAATTTTTTTTTAAATCGATTTTAATTGGATATTTGTCAATTCTCAGTTAATTCGTAAATGGTTGCATATAAAAAAAGGTTTAAAATTATGGTTAAAAAAATGAAACCAGTATCTTAATTGAATTGCATATTTTTACAATTTTAACGAGTGGATTTTTTTTGAAAAACAACAAAGATATTTTTTGAAAGCTGAGGTACATAATTAAAATAAGTTTAAATGCCAATTATTTTGACAAAAATTTATAGTGTTTGGTATCAAAAGAGGTCAATGTCTTTTGAAGTATTCATATGAAATTTTTTATAATATTGCCCCATGACTGTACACAGCCAATAGCGTTTCATTATTTGACCACGTTGTCATGGAAATAAGTGAATTAATAGGTGATACTTGCACTAGTGAAATGATTGCGACAATTTTCTGAATAAAAAATTGACAATTTCACTCTATTTACCTAGCAACTTATGTAATAATGAATTGAATATATTATTAAAAGCATGTCAAAATATGAGTACTGTAAATTTTCTAATTTATTTATATTCTTACCACATATAACACGTGTATTGAATATTTCTAGAATTTTTTTGAGCTCACGAGTGGTTTTGTTGCTATGGAAATTTCCTAAGAGCAACAAAATATCATTTCTGCTGTTACGAGTTAAAAAAAGTCGGTAATACTCAATGCACTCGTTACATTACAAGTGTTAACCAATAATATATTTTGCTCTAGTTTAAGTTCTTTGTGATCACAGATTATTATTTACTACCACTGCTATGTAGAAGAAGTAGTGATGGTTCAGCACAATAGAATTGAGAAGTGACGGTGCTTCAAAATCTATTTAAAATCTTTCGTATCAGATGAAATGTTTTCTGAAGGGTTCGAGTATAGAATAGATTTTTTTTTCGATCGACAATTGTTTAAATGAAAGTGCTTAAAATCTATTGCTTCGAATAAATGAAATATTTTCAAAGCTTAGGTGCAGAATTAAAAATAGTATTAGTTAAAGACTTTAAAACTTATTGTGTTGGATATCAACCGAAAGATTTTTCGAAGACCTGCCATGCAAAATTTCTTAAATTTGATTTGCAATTATTTTGCCTTAATTCTTCAGAATTTTATCGTTATAATGCCTGTTATTATTTTTTAAGGATTAATGTGCATAATTGAGTTGTTTTATTAAAATTATTTTAAGATCTGTGTAAAACTTTTTTAGGTAGATTAACGAAAAAGGTTATATTTAAGGTTAACTATCCCTAATTTTAATCCGGGTTAAATCTTAATATCCATTGGCAATTCATAAAACGAAATAATGTTGTGCTAAATTTGATCTATTTAATTAGTTGTTATTTTTACCACTAAAACTAGACGCCACTTTATTTTAACAGTAAACGGGATTAAAGTTTGAATAAAGGGTTCAAATTATTAAATCTTTACAGAACATGAAGTTAAAATGAGCTATATAAATCTAAAAATAGAAGAGAAGGAGAAAAAAGAATTTCACAGAAAAATAAATAGAAATATTAATTATGGAAATTAAAAAAAAAAATAAAACACAATATTTTATTTAATAAAATTAATCTCAGTACGCCCACAGCTGAAAAACTTTTATTTGGCAAAAGATTTACGAAAATGTAAATGATGTAAGTAACAACAAAAGAAATGTAGAAGATACCAAAAATAAATGGAAACAATATTTAAAAAAAAAACAAGTAAAAATTCTTGTAAGTTCATTTATATTTACTCCGTATTACATACGAGTACATACATACATATCCATCACGCCTTCTACCCAATTTGGGTATAGCAGCCTCACTCATAAGATGTCGGTATAAATTGGTACATTTATCTGGGTGCCGGAAAGTTCACCGAAAACAATTCACCGAATACAATTCACCGAAAAACAATTCACCGAAGTAACAATTCACCGAACAAACAATTCACCGGAATACAATTCATCGAAAAATATATTCATCGAAATGATAATTAAACTGTAAACTGGTAGAAAAATGTAGGCATTTAGAAAAGGATATTTACCGTAAATTCCGGATCTTTTGAATATTATCTATTACGTTAAATATCGTTAATTATTGCAGGGTTAATTATTGAATCGGCTAAAATTTGTTCAAGCTGGGACAGTTTCTAATGACATTACTGCATGTATAGTACTTATAATAGCATCGCTGCCAATACGGTATTAGGATTTATTCAAATAGAGCAGTACGTGAGCGGCCAAGACAGCGCAGCGATGCATAAAAAGTACAGACTGTGCTATGAGGACATAAAAATGAAATGAGGCATGACAAAGGAATCAATTTTCTATTTTTAAATTTTGCTGCCATTCATAAGCCTGGATAAAGTATAAAGGAAAATTAATTAGCATTTCGGTGAACTGTCTTTCGGGGAATTGTATTTCGGTGAATTGTTTTTCGGTGAATTGCATTCGGTTAATTGTTTTCGGTGAACTTTCCTAGACCCCATTTATCTACCGTGTATTTTTGTGCAGATAAACTGTAATTTTTACCTGACCGTTGACCGGATTCAGACATTCAGACGGTCGGTGTTCTATTTCCTTGTTAAAATTAATATGACTGTTTATTTTATAAAATATAATAATATAATACGCAAATAAATTTACTATAGTAACTCAAATACGAAAAAGTGTGATGAAAACTTCGGGAGGACCAGCTGAAAATCGTAGTATTGATGACAGTATACTGGAAATTATTGGCAAAACAAAAGTAGATGGTATTCCTGGTGATGGAATTTATGTTGAGCTACTAATAATAAATTATGGTAATATTTTAATTTAATGTTGGACACGTGAAAAAGTTGGATTATTATTTATAAAATTCATATTTGCAGAAAATCACTTGGAAATTCTTTCTATAGAAACTGAATGCTCTGAAAAATTAACAAGTAACTCAACGAGTATATTATTTTTATTTAAATTTGAAATTAAGTAAATTTTTTACTCAATGAAAATATTTGATTTTAGAATCAATAATGCAAATTCCAGGTATGCAATGGGCCATTCAAGACATTTTTGAATTTTTTATATATTAATCTACGTAATAAAATTATTATACCCAAAATTTTTATTTTTTTTAAAAACTTGTATTAAGCATGATAAAAATATTTAAACTTTCGAAACAAACGAATATGACGTAGTTGCATCTTAGCTTAAAGAGAGACAGATAAGACGGAGGTAAATAACACGTAACTTCACGTAACGTGTGTCGTTGTCAGTAGAATCCTCAGACAAAACATAACTAGACGGATAACAACGGCGTTTGCATTGACTTGAATACGGCATAATTCGTCTAGTATTATACGTCATTGGTAGAATCGTAGAATGCTGAATGCTTATTTCTTCTTCGTCTTCCTCTCAGTAAAATTGAGCACCGACAAACGTTTCAGACAAAGCTCTGTGATTGGCTTAATGCAACTACGTAATTGCAATGAGCGTTTTAAATTATACAACTTTAACTTTCATATTTCAGCAATAAAGATATCATTTATGGTATGATTTTATATTGTATTAAATATGATGTACGGTCAAGAACTTATTTTAATAAATATATATTAAAAACCTCTACCATGGAATATATGTAATGAATTTAAATTTGTGGAAGATAGAGAAACGCAGGCTATGACTAAGTAAATAATAAATTATTTGTTAGTAAATTATTATATTTAACTGTTGAAACACTTACTAAGCAAAATTATGTTTTACTAAAAATTATTAAAGACATGTTAAATACAACAAAAGAAATAAGAACAGAATTAAAACCATTAAATATAACTCTAAAAAGAATTGCTGAGATTTTGGAAAATACATGAATATTATTTGTAACTATATACATAATTGAATATTAATTGTGGAAGAGAACATAAAATTTAAAAAATATGAATAAGTACATACATACATACATACATATCTTCACGCAATATCCCAACAAATGGGGTAGCACGAACCCTAAAATCATTCATAAAACATTCACTCATCACACTCATCAAACAATCAGCCTTCGTCAAACATTATCATCCAAACACACCACCCTCACTTCAATCACATTCATAGATCACTCCATATAAACTCATTAATTTATTACACTCGAAATCATTTAGAACAAAACAAATCTTCAATCACATCATTCCTATTCACTTATCATTCATCTTCTTTCTTCAACGTACATAATATATACCTAAAACATCTCAAATTACTCACATTACACACATTACTCACGCTTACTCCTAACAACGAATCTAATAACAAATCTAACAACGAATCTACAAAGATTAGAAAAGATGAAAGCGATAGCTTGCACTTGTATATATGAAAGAAAGGGCCACTCAATGCAGTAACTGAAAATGAAACAAAAAGATAATAAAGGAAGGGAGTGTCGCCCTGCGCTTGTTTTTGAAAGTGAATTTCACACAATTGCAGTTAAACACTCTACGTAAGAACTGAAAACGAATTATAAGATAAGAAAGGAAGGGAGTGTCGCTCTACGCTTGTTTTTGAAAATGAATTCCACACAATTGCAGTTAGCACTCAATGTAAGATCAGAAAACGAATAAAAAAGATAAGAAACGAAGGGAGTGTCGTTCTGAATAAATACGTTGAATAATATTAATTAATAATATTTTTGTCCATTATTTGTTCGTCTTCTACATAAATATCAGGGTTCGGTATTTTATTCCTAATGCACATACTACGAAGAACGCATGCTGCCGTTATAATATTTTTTATCCTGTCAGGTTTGTACAATAAAGTACCTCCAGACATATCCAGTTACTGCAATCTATTTTTAAGAACACCACAGATTCTTTCTATGATATTTCTGGTTCGGATATGTGCCGCTTGGTACCGTTTTTGTGCTGCATTTTCAGGTTGACGTAAGGGACTTAATAAATGCATTTCACATGGATAACCCGAATCACTTATAGAGATTTTTTAGAGTGCTGGTTATATTTAAACAATTAATTCACTAAATTCTATACTAATGAAGTAAATTTTTACTAAGGTAACCAACCGTGACCATTACAATTGTTTAAAGCCATTTTTAAGGCACAATATGCCCAAAAAAATACTTTGCCATTGGATATTTAAATTAATTATTTCTAAATTAAAAGTGCAAACAGATTGGAGATTGCACATATAACCTAAATATGTTACAAAACGTTAGTTTTAATTTAATAATTTTTGCATAAGTTAGTAATTAATTTGTCGTTATGTTATCAGTTCGTATTATATTAATTTATAATAAAGGTTTATGTAAGGAGTTAGACCGAACTTACACAGTAAACAGATTTCTTGCGTTAGTTTCTGTTCATCGGTTGAGGAGTAAAGTTGTAGCGCGATAGTTAAGCTGGTAGTGATCAAGTCGCGGTGGATAATGTTTGGTTAGCGTTGAGCTGTTACATTAGCGAGGTGAGTGAGTCAGTTAATCTAGAGCATGTGTATGAGTGAGTATGATTGTTGATGTGGTGCATAGCACCGTTAGCAGTCTGTCCATCACGGGATGATGTTGAAGTAGCGGACTGTAGTGGCTACAGATAGTTCTGTAGTTGCCAACGGCAGCAGCCGGGTGCTGTAGTGGCCACAGATAGTTCTGTGGTTGCCCACGGTAGCAGCGCTGAAGGCTGTAGTGACCTGGCTGGCCTTCGGGTAACCTTCGGGTGTACGGGGTCATCAACGGAGCAGTCCCGTGAACTGTAGTGGCTACAGATAGTTCTGTAGCTGCCAACGGCAGCAGCCGGGTGCTGTAGTGGCCACAGATAGTTCTGTGGTTGCCCACGGTAGCAGCGCTGAAGGCTGTAGCGGCCTGGCGGCCTTATGTAGAGAAGGTGTTCGGGGTTGCCCTCATGTATGAATGATGTTTAGGTTTTGGTAGATTGACTCCTCATTGAGTTTGTTACTCACGGTTTGGTTCTTACAGGCATTTATTGGTTTACGCTCGCGTTAGGTGATACGCGGATTGTTCCATTCAGGTTTGCTTAGTTTTGCGAGTACATTTGCTTTACGTGTCTACTTCAGGTGAGTTTCGTTTATATTTGTTATTAAGGCATTTGTGGGTACAAATGTAGGTTGGATTAATTATGCTACACATCCATTGTATAACAATACGAATGTTTGATTATTGCTAATGGCAAGAATTGCCCGTCTTATTTTATCATCGTGACAAATATTTTTTTCTATTTATATAATTGCTACAAATATGAGCTCGTTAATAGTATATTAAAGAACTAGTTTCAAAAGGCAATCTGTTAATGCAATAGTCCAAATTTGAGTGCGATAACAGGCGTTATGAAACGTGTTGTTTATAATATCTTTTCTATTGAGGTAATTTTATAAATCTGTTAGATGTTTTTTAAATGCGACTTGTTAAAAATATAACTTGATGGTTTTTATCAGTTGTGTTGATAGTGCTTCTCAAAAGACAAACAAATAAAATTTCAAATTTTTTGACATTTATTTTGTATGATTATAGCATATTGTTTTTAGTCCCATTACCTGGAGAAACGATAAAAAAATAATTAAAAGTAATATTTTGACACCAATCATTTATAATTTTGAGGTTATATGTCATACATATGCCAGATTTAACAGCATTCATACCAGTCCTAGAAAATAAATAGCATCAAAAACTGCGCTTTTAAATCTCCTTAACGACGTAGTTACAATGCGTTTATAGAGCTATAAGAACACCGAAATAGAACAAATTTATAACAGGATAAATGATATAAATCACCTTCGGATTCTTTATTCTAATATGCACAGAATCAATGTATCCTATATTAATGGGAAATTGAAGTATTGTATAAAATTTTAAAAATAAAATGTAGAGATAATGTATTTATATAAATATAAGAAATATAAGTAACATAGTCCACACAGCAGTTTTTATGTTGTTTTTTTTAATTGTATTGCATTGGGATCCTCTAGTTTTAATTTTTTCTATGTATTTGCTATTTCTGTTAGTGCAGAACAGAATAAATTAATAATTTTATATATATATAAGGCGTGTTTCTTTGGATTGTGATTGTGATTTTCTAAATCATGATTCCTTTGATCGTGATTGCGTTGAATCATGATTAAATATGATACTGAAGAAAACATCGAACAAGAATAATGATCCAAATCCAACCCGATCGACGCGATTCTATAGTATGAACGTTAAAATAACTGCAAATGTCAAATACACAAACTAACCTATTTTAAAATTTCATAAATGAGTGTCCATGTAAGCCATTTAAAAATTCTTCCAAAAGCAGCTAATTTCCCTTATTCCACAAATAGAGCACATAAATTTATCATCAGACGCCATTTTTAAACCTTCGATGTGAATCAGTCAACATGAATCATAGAAAAAGTATGATTCAGAAGGGTAGGGGGATTGTCGGTTCGTGATCACAAAATGGAAGAGTAGGGATAACGAATAACGAACGAAGAAACATGATTCTTCATGATCATGTTAAGTTTGATCACTTTGATTACGAATCACAGTCCAAAGAAACACGCCTATATATATATATATATATATATATATATATATATATATATATATATATATATATATATATATATATATATATATATATATATTAGGGTGGTTCTTATTTTGGCGATTTTTGAATTTCCTTGATCTCACCCTCTAAACCGGTTTAAAATATAACAAAAATAATATTTTCAAAGTTACAGCAATTTGTATAAACATTAACCCGTGCCGCAGAACGGATTTACTTTTTTTAATTTGCATAATAAGCATTTTAGAGACTTAGTCCGACAAAGTGTTTTTGGTTTGGCTTTTCTGGTTGAAACTTGGTAACCTAATGAATTTCGGATTGCTGTTCAAAAATGCGGCATTTAAAACTAATTTTAACACTTGACAGCTGTCATTAAAACTGTCAAATTAGTTAATAAAAGCTATTTCGACGTTTAAAAAATATTTTCTTGATGTTTGAAGTTACTGACTTTTATAATTGTTGAAAACTCATGTGAAAATTAGTTTTGACACCTCACAGCTGTCATTAAAGCTGTCAAATCAATTTAAAAAGTTTAAATCAGTTAAAAAAAAAGCGATTTCGACGTTTTAAAAATAATTTCATGATGTTTAAACTTACTGAATCTTATGATTGTTAGAAGTTTATTTGAAAAATAGTTTTGGCGCTTGACAGCTGTCAATAAAGCTGTCAAATCAGTTTGAAAAGTGTATAAACATTTTAGCTATTAAATTTTAAAAAATTGACAGCTATCAGAGTCATTACAGAGCTAAAGAAAGCTTGAGAAAACAATGTTCAATATTTTACTCATTTTCGGGTTTATGATTGAGAAATGAGTAAAATATTGAACATTGTTTTCTCAAGCTTTCTTTAGCTCTGTAATGACTATTTAATATGACTATTTAAAAAAAAATCGATAATTTCTTTTTTCTTTATTATATCGAAAATGTTGTTGGAAATGATAAAAAAAAATCCTGTGAAAGTTTGAGCTCTTAATATTAATGTTAAATCGTAAATTTCAATTTCCCATTTAAATAACATGGGAACAACGTTCTGCTGGACTTTGGAATTTTGTAACTCACGTTAGGAAAATTATTTTGAAATGATCAAAACATACTCTTGTAGAAAATTTATCGCTCTACAAAAAAGGTCTCTTATAATTTTTTGATATATTTATTTTTTCAAAAGTTTTTTAACGATAGAGTTAGATTGATATTAAATTTTTACATTTTTCTAATTTTCCGACGCAACTATCAACTTGATGAGAAAATGCCATAGGACATTTTCTGTAGAACATTTCATTTACTATAACTTATCTTCCAAAAAGTTTTCGATATATTTTACAGGTCGTAAGTTATTTGCAAAAAACTAAAAAAAGGTTGTCATTTTACTATAAAACAAAAGACAAAATGTCTATTGCGATGTGGAATTGAGTCTTAATAAATAAGAAAAAATAGGAAAAAGTTTTCCATCACTTGTCTCATAATTCCACAGAGATTTTACAGCACGTTTGCATCAACTTATACTGCTTAAAATTAATCATGAATTTTTTTTAGTTTTTTGCAAATAACTTACGACCTGTAAAAAATATCCAAAACTTTTTGGAAGATAAGTTATAGGAAATGAAATGTTCTACAAAAAATGTCCTATGGAATTTTCTCATAAAGTTGATGGTTGCGTCGGAAAAGTAGAAAAATGTAAAAATTTAATATCAAGCCAAATCTATCGTTAAATAACTTTTGAAAAAATAAATATATCAAAAAATTATAAGAGACCTTTTTTGTAGAGCGTTTTCTATATAAGTAAGAAAAAAAAATATCAATTTTTTAAACTTTCGAAGGCATATTGTTAGATATCGGACCCCAAACAACAAGTAGCAGGTAGACCGCTCAAAGTACTGTCGAAAAATTTTATACCAGAAATCCGGTTTGACAATTTACAGTACTATATTGAAAGAAAATCAGAAGGCAGGCAAAGAAAAAGTGCTTTGTGCAAAATGAAGGTGCGAAAGCAATGCTACAAATGTAATATTGGTTTGCACGTAGAGTGCTTTGAAGAGTGGCATACCAAATAGAAATTTCAGATTTAATCTACAATGGTCTCCAGGTGGGGACAAATTTTTTTCGTTAAATACATATTTTTCTTTCTTAAAATGTCATTTTTTATCCAAAACTACAGCCGTTTTGATAAAAGAAAGAACTTAAAAAAAAATTGGCTGTTGTTGGGTTAATAATATACGAGTAACTTTAATAAAATATCCTAATTGACGGATTAAGAATTCTTTCTTATGAAAAATTAAAATACTAAATAATTAAATTAATTCATAATAATAATTTAATATTTTCATTAAACCACAACAGGTAACAGATAACAAATAAAAACCGACTTAACTGTACCTAATCTCATTTAGTATATTTTAGTTTTTTTATTTTTTTGTATAATTTTCAGTTTTGAAAATATCAAGAGCAAATTCATGATCTGTTCCTAACGGATGAATAATTTCTAGTTCGCAAAGTGTACAAAATACTAAAAATTCGATATAAATTAAAATCAAAAATATTCCGTAAGATCTTCTTGCTTGAAATTTTGTTAACAGAACGTAGATGATTGAAAAACTCAAATTTATGATGAAGAATGTTGAACAATTCGGCCCCATGACACCTCCTCGTGCCTGAAATTAATTATTTTTTTTAACTAATACTCATCGAATTAACGACTTTTTCTTACGTCATTTGTGTGACTGCCGTCCAAATTCTTCATAAGAAATATTATACCCATGCTCAACATTGTATCTATATTATAGATGTCGAAAAATATAAATCATTCTTTATATAATATAGAAAAACTGAAGAGGCAAAAAGGATACTAGCTAAGATACCAGCAAAACATCCAGCAAAAGCCATTCTTTGAAATCCTTGTCTCGCAACTTGTATATTAGTAACAGCATCTGTTCATATAAAATAATATTAATTCTTAATAATCACTTTTGATTTAACTAACCAGTTTTACTGCTGTACTCGTATACTAAACTTCAATCTTAATTAATGAACATTTTTAAATTGAACATTGTGCAGTAATATTATTAATTAAATTGATTGCGTTAATATGTAGATTAGAGCTGTGTGAAGATAAATGTTAATAAACAATACAATATTCCTTTCTTCACAAGGGAAATATGTTGTAATAAAACTTCCCTTGCGAAGAAAAGAATATTGTAATGTTTATTAAATTGATTGCGATTCTATATTATTTATTCTGGGTTTGATTAACCACTAAATTATTATACGAACAGTTTTTAATATTTATTCGGCCCACCATTTAGATTTCGAAAATTTGAGTACAGATGTTGGCGTGAAACATGGTTCTGGGATGACTCACTCGCTGTTAATTTGTATATGTATGTGTGCGAAAGGCGCTGAATGGGGCGGATCTCGTATACATGTTGGTGGTAGTGTAGTGACAGCGTTAGTTTATGGCGGTGGTCGCGAACTTAAATGCATTACTTTTCTGAACTAAAATATGTACAAACAAATGAAGATATAATAAGTCATCATTTCGTTTTGTGTTTTTTTTGTAAATAAATATTTTTATATTCCGTCCTTCACGTTTGATTTATAATTAGATGTAATGAAATTTACATAAATATGGAATATTATTGTTAATATAAAAAAATTGGAAAAAAAGTTTATATAGTTGATAATAGCGATTTTTGTTCTAAATATTGTATTATTGTATCGACTTTGTAGTTTGTACTGCAAATATTCTGTAACAGTGTCATTATCTGTTAATGATCGATAGGTTGATGATAATATTTATTTTTCGTTGTTACTTTATAGATGATCACAATTTCGGTATTGTGATACCAGAATAGTTTATCCTGATATTATTATGTTATATTCATACATATTCTTAACTAATATACGTAGCTGTAATTATAAAAAAACAATATAATGAAAGACCACTGACAGTTCCGATAAAAGTGTTGTTAAAAATCATATTTTTATTTACTGACAATTTTGTATAAGAGTAAAATACATAAAAGTTAAATAGAAGTAACACAATAAATTATTTTGATCACAGAATGTTAAAATGGTAGTAATCTGTAGATTAATCATAAAAGATAAGGGTTTTCATTAACTTATCGATCATTCAGAGAAAATGATAAAGTTAGAGAATAGAGAAGAATGTAGCGGATACCTAGCGAGGCTATTTGTGAGTTTTTAATCAAACCTGCCGACAACATTAACCAAAACTGACACTTGTCTTCTTTTCTTAGTACTGTTGTCATAACCTCTGCAACTGTCACAATTATTATTAATAATATTTCAACGTTGTTATCACATTTTAATCAAGCTATATTTCATTCATAAAATTATATAAGAGTAGGTGAGAGTCAGTTTGTCCTATTTATATTTAACCAATTGTAACGCTATACGACACTATAAATGAAACTAAATTAATAATTTTGTTAAGAAAAACCAATGAGACGTCTTTTGTTGTAACGTTATTTAATAATTTTTTATCATAAACATAAGTACTTTGGTAATTTTACGTAGCGTTATCATTTCTATGGTGTGGAATTGGAATTTTTATTTTTTACTCAGTGTGGATACATAAAAGCTGTTAATATAATTTTAGGATTGGATGGTTTATCTAATCTTCGGACCGGATGTTTTATTCGACTTTCGGTTCAGATGTATTATTTGACTTTCGGTTCGGATGTATTTTCCGACTTTCGGATCGGATTCGAATATCGAATATTTTTGTTGATTTCTATTATATGGACTTATTTTCAATTAATTTGGTTGACAGTAGTAATCATCGCCATCTATTATATGGCAACGCAAAGGTAACTAGTGTTTCCTTCGCACACTGTCACAGTATTTAAAAATCTAATAGATGGCGCTTATTCAGTATAAACAGAACACTTTTTATATGTTAGGAACATTGTGGTAGGAGATGTAGTCACAATTGTGATCTGCCGATATATATATATATATATATATATATATATATATATATATATATATATATATATATATATATATATATCACGCCTTTTTACCCATTACTAGCTGTGGCACTCTGCCGAAGCAGATCTCGGTAAGTGATATATTTATGCGCGTGAAGTGCGGTTACCAGCCGTTAAATCACGGCCCCCAAAGATGTTAGTGGTGGGGGAGCCACAGGGGTAATTTATTTTTTGGACGTGTAAAATAAACAAAAAAATTGCAGTACACTGGCAAAAAATACTCACGAGTACTTAATCACGAGTAATCGTTCTTTATACTCATGAGTAACTTGCTAGAGTACTTAAAAATAAAGTACTCGTAGCAAATACTAGTTGAAAAATATTGAGTTTTTTTATAATAAAAATTAAATAAAAATGTTTTCGGCGTTCAATATTAATTTGCATTATTGTTACTTGCGGCCCTAGTTCCGGGTTCAAATCCCTATGGTGGCAAGATAATTTTTTTCAAATATATTTATAGAGGTATAATATGTAAATTTAAATATGTACGACTTACCTTTGCATACTGAAAGTAACATAATGTACATTATTAGCTGGTAAAATAAATTTAAAAAATCATTTGCTGCATATTCATTATTACGGTTGTGTTCAATTTAATTATTCTCATTATCTATAAATAGTCTTACTGTTTCGATAAATCTTTCTTGTAATTTAATTTATTACGGAAAACTACCGCAATTTAAACTGTGAGTGACTGCCGCAATTATACAATTATAGATTTTCTCGTCCAAAGCAAAATACAAACAGAATCTGTTTAGTAGTGTGCTTTACAGGCACCAATTTTGAATTCAACATAGCTCTAGTTATTATTATTTAATTTTTTCAGTTTGATTTTTAACGGGGCAAAATATGGTGTTAATAGAATTATTATCTAAAAAATAAATATTTTATTGTTTATAACACTGTATTGTGTAAGCTTTTCCTTAGAAACGGTCATGCGTAAAATCATACAATAAGTTGTAATAAAAATAAACTAAACAATTATGATATAAATCGTATATGATCTTATATATATATATATATATATATATATATATACCGCACTTCACGCGCGTAAATATATCACTTACCGAGATCTCCTTCGGCAGAGTGCCACAGCCAGTAATGGGCAAAAAGGCGTGATGATATATTTATTTATTTTATTTATTTATATTTTACACGTGCAGATAAATTGAAGGTTATGCGTTGACCAATAAATCGCTTTATTTGCCGTTAAGTGTAATACGGCCATAACAAATACAACAACAACAAAAAAATGTGGTATAGTAATGCTTTCGATAAAACGCAACACTGGAGTCGTAGAAGCAAGAGTTGTAAGAAAATTTAGTTATATGACAAATATTTTTGCAATTTCTACATACAATAGAAAACCAAATATGATTTTTTTTAAAACTCTGAGATAAAAAATGATCTTAAAAAGCATAAAAAAGAAACTTGCAAAAATAACAAAACAGCATGTAATAACGCATAAAATTATTAAAGGAATTAAGAATATATTACATGAATATGTCAAATTACTTCATTCGTACTAAGTATAGTAAAATTTTTGTTTACTTTAAATATTTGATGGAAACAAAAAACTTAAAATGCGCTGATATAGAAATATTCAATGACTGATTCATGCTTATTTAAAAAAATTATTTCCTCTAAATACTTTTAAATGACATAGTAGTATCTTGTTTTTACCTCCTAGACTATTGCCCCAGGCTAGAACAGTCAGTCCTAACATTTGTGGTGTTATTTGGCACAAAGTTCCGAATAAACTCAACACAGCAACTACTTCTTTCACTGCAGCATAAATAACCAAAATCCCCATTGAGAAAGACAAGAAAGCGAATACCTGAAAAACGTAATAGTTGAAGGTTGGGGAAGCAGTAGGGGTAGAATATCTCTTACATTGTGGTAAGGAGGTGGCGTGTTTTGTTTGGAGGTGCAGAAGACGATGACTGCCGCAACTAAACCAACTGGAGCGACGTACACGACAATTGGAAGACCGTGAAACTCATATTCATTCACTAGGAAATATTTTTGATTATAAAAATAAAATCATAAGAAATATGGCTTAGATTTAAATCCACACCTAAAAGGCTACTGAGTAGTATTGACAAAAATTGGGTTACGTTTCCTTTACTAGATTCTGATTAAAACGATACAAAAAATTGATAACAATACTACTATGATAAAATTTTTATTATGTCACCAATAATGATCATTTCAATTAGAAAGTACTTATACTTTAAACTGAAACTAATATAAGTTAAAAGTTAAAGACATTCAATAAGGTGTCGTTTAAGATCCGAAATCCGATCCGTCATTCGATCCAAGATTCGATACAAAATCTGATCCGATCCAAAATCCGATTAGGGAATGCATATCCTAATCGAAATAACAAGAATTAATATTAAAAACATAAAATATATATTGAATTATGACTATTATCGAAAATATTATAAAAATAATGTTTTACTTTTAAGATATAAGCGATTAAAAATATAGTGGCATCACAAGTATAGAAGCGTTCTCATTGACCACTTTGGTTAGATTAGTTCTATAGAGTGAAATTATTGGAATTTATATTTTTTACTCAGAGTGTACATATATTTAAATGCTTAGTTATTTCATTCGAAAATAAGATCGAAAATTTGCGAACTTCGGATTGAATGATTCATTCGAACTTCGGACCGATTGTTTTATCTTAATTACGGAACAGATTGTATTGTTTGATTTCATTTCATACAACAGCTCTAATATCAAATGATCAAAACCGTCAGGAAAAAATCACACAACCGAAGATTTTTTCAGAAATCCTTATTAACAAAATATATAGTTTCCTAAAATTGAAGTAAAACAGTAGCCACTGTCTTAAATTTGCTGTAAAATTAACGACCGATTTCTCCTTTTATTTTCATAACGGTAAAAAATATAAATATATTACTTGAGAATATAGTCAAATATACAATATTTGGACATAGCAAAAATTGCATCTGTGAGAAATATTTAAAGTGAACTGCTTCATTTTCTTTTTAAAATAGTTATTTGGGTAACCAGTGTGCGAAATGCCTATATAGCGCATCGAAAGTAATAGTAGACAACGGCGCTAAAATTTTATTGCGCGGTTTGAACGGTTGCAGCACATACAAAATACCTTAACACGAGTTGCATACAACTGAAATTTGTTATATTTTTCCATCCTTAGCAGTAGAACCGAGATACACTGCCGTCGCTATCAACAATGGAATTTAATCGTGTTTAACAAAATGGTGACATATATTCTTTTTATGGCATCAAATTTATAATCAAACTCATACATTTTAACCAAGGGGTTTACTCTCGAAATTATACAAATATAATTTGTATAAGAATTTATGGATTTCCGAACAAACGAGTGCAAATCGCATACGAATTGAGTCGTAAGAAATACGAGTGGACATTTACATAAGAATATGTGTTGCGAAAACTTTTTGCATAAAATTGAGACTATTTAAGTTAAAAAGTTGTAATAGGATAGGAAAATAATGCAACAGTAGACTCCAAGTTTCTTCATGGGATAGTTCCACATGGGCCAGCTAAGTTTTTTAGGAAAATTTTCTTAAAATTCAGAATTATGACTTTGTCTCAGCTATATATTTTTGAAGTATGTTATTTCATATATCAAAATAGAGACAGATTTTCCTGTTCTTTTTGTCAAGTTGACTAAAACTACTAAACTACACAACGTACCGGGGCTGAAAATTTTCAACCATATTCCGATATCCATTATGGCCTGAGACAAATTTTCTGTTTTTAAACACAAGCTCAAATCGCTTCTACTTAGTCAAGCTTTTTATAATATGAGTGAATTTTTCGAAAGCGATTTTGTATAATTGTTTTTTTTTCTGTATTTATTTTACTGGACATTTGCGATATAAATATTTTACTCATGCAATAAAAATATTATTATTATTACAACGGTGAAATCTGTCCTATACCACAATATTTTTTAGATATACTTGCAGAAACCTTTAAACAAAACTCGAGTGACAATATATACGAGTACAATAATAATTTTCTAAAACATAAAACTGTAAAAGAACAAAATATTATAAACACAGAAGAAAACAATAGACGAAGCATAAATATCCTGAAAACCAAAATAATAACTAATATCCATCATAGAAAATTTAAAATTTAACTTCTACAAATATACCACAAAATATGGATGTAAAATGTATACCCACTAGCATGGAAAGAAGTATTTAGCATATCTATATTAAAACCGGGAAAAGATAAATCAATTTCGTCAAACTACAGACTCATCTCCCTTTCAAACACATTGAGCAAAGTCCTTCAAAATATCATAAATTGAAGATTCTAATTGTTTTTACACTCCAACACAAATCATAAAGCGGATTCAGAAATTGACAATCGACCCAAGAACAAATTATCACCCTAACCATAGAAATCGAATAGGCATTCACAAACAATCAGGATAATAGCTATATTTTTCAACTTGGAAAAGGTGTACGATAGCACATGGAAATATAAAATCTTTAAAAACATGCAAAAAAAAACAGTCTAGAGGGAAATTATTATTATTATTGCTATTAGTAATACATTACCCAAAAGGCAAACGCCAATTTCCAGGATAAGGAAATAACACAGAATTAGTGGGAAGTAGAGGTCGGCAAAAATATCCGAAATCAGAATCCGATCCGATCCGATCCGAATCTCTCGTATCGGATTCGGATCGGATCCGATCCGAAAGTCGGATAAAAGATCCGATCCGAAAGTCGGATAAAAGATCCGATCCGAAAGTCGGATAAAAGATCCGATCCGAAAGTCGGATAAAAGATCCGATCCGAAAGTCGGATAAAAGATCCGATCCGAAATTTACATACATAACATTTAGGTATCCACTCTTAGTAAATAATTCCAATTCCTCTCTAAAGAAATATAACGCTACGTTATATTTATAAGCATTTATGTTCTGTGATAAAAATAATTAAATAACGTTACAACAAAATATGTCTTTAGTTTTTTATAACAAAATTATTTATTAAATTTCATCTAGTACGGATTTCGGATCGGATCTCGGATCGGATCTTCGGATCGGATTTCGGATCGGATCGGATCTCGGATCGAATCTCGGATCGGATTTCGTATCGGATTTCGGATCGGATCTCGGATCGGATTTCGGATCGGATATCGGATCTCGGATTTCGGATTGGATTTCGAATCGGATCTCGGATCGGATTTCGGATCGGATCGGATCTCGGATAGAGTCGGATCGGATCGGATCTCGGATAGAGTCGGATCGGATCTCGGATAGAGTCGGATCGGATCGGATCTCGGATAGAGTCGGATCGGATCGGATCGGATCTTGAATCAAGTCGGATCGGATCGGATCGGATATCAAAATTTTCAAATATGCCGACCTCTAGTGGGAAGTAATAAATTTCTTTATATAATTTATAGCTTTATAAAAAAATTCAGTTTCACACTCACTGAAATTGTAAAAATGAACCATTAGATGAATTAGGGCCAGTTTTTCAATCACCGATTAAAGTTAATCATGATTAAATATTAATGGCAACTATGGTTACCATTATTATTTAATCATGATTAACATTAATCCAGAGTACACCGGCGATTGAAAAACTGGCCCTTAGTGACATAGACAACATATTAGTTCCCGCTGTAAGCACATAGAAAATGTCCTTGTACCTGAATGACATTCTGTTAACTTGAAACAACATAAATATACAATCAATGATATTGTAAATAATTTTGTATAAAAAGATTACAGCAACAATATGTCGCCTCTGCTAGAGTGAATTTAATTGAAATGTATCCAGTAGTGTAGATTAGAGTAAACTGTGGCTCGCGAGCCGAATGCAACTCTTTGGGTAGTTGTGTGCGGTTCTTTGAAAATAAAGTTGAAAATAAAAAAGGAATCAAATAAATGATCCAGGAGTATTGGATAAATGGCTTTATTGAAGAAGTTAAATTATTAATTAAATAATAATGACGACGTTTCGAACACTAGTCTATGTTCATTATCAAGTCCACTAATAACCACATGTGGTTATTTACAAGAAGAAATAAAACATAAAAAATAAATTTACGTTGAGTTTACATGTTGATAGAATTATAAAAATTACTAAGAGTATGCAGTGAGCATTACTCAGAGTCAAAACAGTAACTCAACTGTTTTGATACTTGATAATGAACATAGACTAGTGTTCGAAACGTCGTCATTATTATTTAATTAATAATTTAACTTCTTCAATAAAGCAATTTATCCAATACTCCTGGATCATTTATTTGATTCCTTTTTTAAACAAATTTTTCGGCTTAATAACTTCAAAATTTCAAAGTTGAAAATGGAGATAAAATTACTATATTTTCAATTATAAAAAAATATTCACAAAGTAATTGATTTAATCTGTCTAGGGATCGAAAAATGACATTTAAATTATTTTATGGTTGTGGTTTCCTTTCACAAGTTTCTGCAATGAAATAAATGTGAACGAAATCTGACCTTTATGTATTCTGCTATAGGGTATAGAATTGTGAGATATCCTAAGTATTGAGGATTTCTTGCAGGTAACCAGCTAAATACTGGATTTGAAAATCCGAAAGTAGCTTAAAATGGATGGATCACTGTGCGACAAAAAAATAACAAGACAGGGTTGTATTTAAAATTTACATATATTAATGATATGATGCGTTGTCCATCACGATTACTGAGTTTTGAGGTAATTGAGGTATCAATTTGGTTTTGAACCATTCTTCAAATAATTATGATTCTTTTTCCTCTATTTGACGGAGCGTTTAAAGTACTTTCTTTTTGTCGTATACCCAACCTTTAGATACTGTGTCGTGCGTATCAAACAAAGTTTCGTCCAAATAAACAATAAATCGATTTTCGGTTCTAAATTTTGGTATTGCATTTAGATATTCCAAGCGCCATCGAACTATTCTAGGAATTTCCATAACATATCTACGAGAATTTAATTTTTTAAAACGAAAACCAATTTTTCTTATGTATTGTCGTACTGATTCTTTGCAGCACTCAAAATCTAATTCATTTTTTAAATCTACTCTTAGTTATTCTAATGTGTTCACAATATTTTTCTTGTAATCTTTATATATACCATGAATTTTTCGTTTTCTATCACGGCGAATTCTTTTCTTTACAGGTGTTCCTCGCTAAATCACAGATTTAACTGTGCTTATGGACACCTACAAAGAAAAATATTGATAAATATATATTAAATTGAATGTTATTTATTCAGAATAAGTCACTTGTTGGGATTTTTTATTAAAAAAATATTAAATGCCTGAAAATATTACTATAAATTCTACTTTTTCTGAAGGTAAAAAAATATTGATAAACTTTAATTAATAAAAGCTACAAGCTACAGTTCATGCGCATCAATTCTATTTGAAGTTGTTATATTTTCCGTTAAAATGCAATAAATTTAATTTGTTACTATTATTATTCAATGATATAACTACAATATAAATGAACATGTATAAATACCTTTAATAAATGAGAAGTTCTTGCCATAGCAAATGAAGAATCTCTACTTTCTGTCAATAACGTGTTGTAGCAGTGTAAAACCATTATTTGACCATGTTCTTGCAAAAATGGTTTAAAACTAAAACATTCACTTTTCGCTTCATCTGGTTTTAGAGAATCACTTGCTTTTTCTAATCAATTGAAACCCACGGTTGCCACATTTTAATATCAATATAATATAATGTTATACGAAAAATACACTAATAATTGTCACAAGCTACCACGTAAAGTAAACTATTTTACAAATAAGATTCATCTATTTTCTTTGTGTGTTTTTTTTTCTTAACTATGACAACGAAGACGAGTATTATTCTTATATAAAATTTAAATAATTATAACAATACCTGCGATATAAAATAACTTAAGCTTTTGAAACATTAAGAAGACTGGCATAAACTATATATTTCCATTTCGACTCTAGCGCAGGTTTACCGCCCATAGTATTCTGCCTTGTCGCAGACAATGCCGACACGGCCCGCGAAAATGTTGTATTTTATAATATAAACATAAATTAAATCAATTACTTTGTGAATAAATCGTTTTAAATTTTTATGATTAAAATATAGTACTTCTATCTCCATTTTCAACTTTATTTCCAAAAAGTCGCACACAACTACCCAAAGAGCTTGCGAGCCACAGTTTGCCGACCCCTGGCCTAAACCAATTGTAAACTTTTAGAATGTCGCTGCTGTTGCATATCTATTTCATTTCCTCGGTAAATTCTGTGGCATATAGCTGTGCCTGCCACATAGTAATTTTTTGTTGAGTTTTTGTGTCACTCCATTTGTATAGAAAGTAAATGAAAAATCAAACAAACAAATACGAACGAGAAAGAATTCGTAACAATATTTATGAGATCTATGCTAGGTTGCATGAAAGTTTCATCAGTTCATTAGCAACTAATGGTTCAATAAGTTTTAGAATGTCGCAGTTGATACTGTTGCTAGATAAACAATTCTTTAACTAAAGAGCTCCTTATTTTTTTCTTGCAACCTAAAAGCAGAGTGTATCATTTCAACATTATCAAAATCCGGATGGTGGTTATAGATTAAAGCGTGATCAACAATAGCATATAACTATAACTTTTTTGAATTACGACTAAAGTTAAGTTTGCAAGATACAAGGGAATAATATTATTTCCATTTTCCTTATCTTTAAACAACTTTTACGGCTTCATTAAATTCCACATAAATTACAATTACGCGTGTGCACATGTATGCGTGCGCGTGCCTCTTTATTAAAGTATGATAAACACTGATCTATCTCAGATCTCACAATTTAAAATCGTTGCAGTTTATTGGCATAAGCTTGTTAAAATTGATTCAATTCTCAATATCATGTCATATGATGTCATGTCATATCATATAATGTCATATAATGTCATATATTGTCATGTAATGTCATGTATGTCATATAATGTCATGTAATGTCATAGAGAGTAAATAAATAGTGAAGTAAGTTAACTGTAGTCTATTTAATTAGATAATAAATTAAGTAAGTCATTGAAGTTATTACTTATAAGTCATTATTGTATTAGTGTTTGGAAAAAAGTCAAAGGCATGTGAGAAAATAAATTAAGTGAATTAAGTAGGTCAAACTCATTGTTGTAAGTCACTGTTATAAGTCATTATTATATTAGTTTGTAAAAGAGTCAAAGTAGATTGAGATAATGGATTAAGTAGGTCAAACTCATTGTTGTATGACACTGTTATAAGTCATTATTATATTAGTTTGTAAAAAAGTCAAAGTAGATTGAGTTAATGAATTAAATAGGTCAAACTCATTGTTGTCATAAGTCATTATTGTATTAGTTTGTAAAAAAGTCAAAGAAAAGTGAGATTATGAAGTACGTGTGTAGTAAATCTAAAAAAAATAAAAAAATCTTGTGGGGAATCGAACGCTCAACCTACCATGTGGATGACGTAATCACTATGTGCCAAAATAAGCGACGCGTTGTGTCACATATTAATGATCTGCTACTACTTTAATTTAAGAGACTTTTAATCAATTGTACTAAGTGGAACGTTATCTATGGGCAGAAAGTGAAACTGCATAGCGGCCTAGGTCCCTATCATTCTTAAAAAAAATAAAAATTATATTTGAAATTCATTTTGAAAACAAAAATTGTTTAATTTGGCAATACCGTATGTGAAGTGACAATGACATCTTAAACAAGATTAATTACAATAAACTGATTAACGATTTCTCAACTACGAGTAAAAAGCACGAGAAGGCAAGATTTAGTTTTAGTTTAGTTTATTCATTCATGCAATCGTTAGTTTTCTGTTTATTTACATGATAATTATGTGTTTTTGATATTATTTATGTTTTTATTTATTTAATTAAATAATTGTATATAGTTTGAATGCATATTATCTTAATTGTTGTTTTATTAGTTCAGTTTATTATTTGGTGTAAAAAAAATCACATTAAATTGTCTAAAGCTCGTTTAATATCTCGTTGCACGCCAATATATGCACGTTGGTACTGAAGTGGTAAGTAGATACGAGTATACATTAGTCTCATTCTCTCTCTTTACAACGTACGAGTATATACAAATACGGTTTACTGCATACGCAACGATGCCTTCGGGAGTTTCACCAGATATTAACCGAGCTATATCATTTATGTATTTGACTTGCTGGATTACATTTAATTGTTTATAAATATTTTCTTTTATTTTAATGAAATTTTATCTAAAATTGTTACTCAGTTTTTTCCACGGGCAATGTTAAATGTTGATGGATTTTCCAATAAAATCCGCCCTGAAGAAAATATATCAACACTGTATATGGGGTGCTTAAATTTGAATTTATCTAACGTCTAATGAAGGTATTCATATAACGGGCCACTAATTGTATAGAAACACTTAACAAGCATCTATAAAAATCTTCACGTGTGTGATATTTTTCCAATTCAGCTCCAATATTTGTAGGATAATATATGTATAGAACCACTTATACTTACATTTAGCATTATACAAGAAAAAAGTAGGGTAGATTATACAATGGAAACAATTTAATAATTTGCTCCAGCCATTTCGTCTAATTCCTGCTGAGACTACTGGTATTAGTAAATTTAAAATTAATACAAATGGAGCCTGAAAATTCAAGAAATTTTAGTATTTATTCATTTGTAATAGACTGTATAAATAAGGCGAGTTCTTTTATTCACTGATGAATCATGCGCTTGAAGCAGATCTTCATCAATGCGTCTTTTTATTTAGTGCTTAAAAATCAATGAAATCTTAGACAACGTTTCTATTTTCATCGCTTATTTAAAACACAAATTTATCGGATCTATCAGATTTTATAATAAATGGATCAGATGAATTAGTAGTGTAGGTAGTTTTAAAGTTATGTTCATATGTATTAACGTTTTAGCCGCTAGTGACAGAACTGAACATATAGACGTAACTCGTAAATATGAATGTTATTGAAATAATATCATTGAATTTATCTTATAATGGTGTGGAATTACAACCAACAACATCCGAAAAGCTATGGAACTCCTAGTAATTTTTTAAATGCCTGTCTTCCTTTAAGTCATTTTATATTATTGTTAATTATATTAACATGTTTTTATGAAAACACAATACGCATGACCTTTGCGAAGCCTAAATCTACCATCAATACTTCTGAAGCATTTTTTATTTAAGTTCCAAAGTATAAGTAGTAGACTATTTTTGATAGGAACAGGAGGCCTTCCAGAAGTTATATGCAAAAAAAATAAAAAATTGACAAATACTATTAACGCTTTGTTTAATTGGGTTACCTCTTCTGATTGCCGTATTAATCTAAAATGCGATTTAAATTCTCCAATACTGTATATTGGTAGGTACAACATTCTCAACAAAAAAATCATTGCTTTATGTTTTTCATATTTTTGAATACTAATACTAATAGAGATTCTAAATTGTCGCTACTTGAATCAGTAGAATTTGCTTCATTTGATCCTGAATCTGAATTGCAAGTATTCAGAAATGTTCCTGATAAAAACTCTCCCATCTAATGTGAAAGTGAATGAGAGCAACAATTATTCGTATTCTAACCTACTATATGTATAAATTCAGCACTAATTAAATCATCAAGTAGTTCCTGAATTCACCGGTTTCATTAGAAATTTATCAGAAATCAATTTACAATAAATTTCACTGATTAATTTGTTGATGAAAAAAAGAACTCGCCAACACTATACTACTCGTACTAGAGTTTGTTGAAAGGGGCCGGACAAACCGTCCTGTTTTCTGACAAACTAAAACTCGTTATCAAATATTGTTTCAAAAGTCTTAACATTATGTAAAAGTATTTATATTTCTGTGTATTTTTTATATAATTCTTTTTAAATATACAAATAAAATAATTTACATTCAATGTACAAAATATTATAAATGAAAAGATACAGGAATTTATTTATATATATATATATCCTTAAAATAATTAGGGAAATAGGAAATTACAAAATTATGATTTTACATGTTAAAATCCTATGTTCGACAGTATATATATATATATATATATATATATATATATATATATATATATATATATATATATATATATATATATATATATACCGTATGTCCAGGGGTGAAAGTAGATTTATTTTTTTTACCGGTAGGCTACTTTTAAAGAGATGGGGGGGGGGATTATGCTAGGAGAACAAAAATGTTTTTTTTAATTTTTCTCTAGTACACTAATCGTCTTTTTCATAATAATGATTTAATATATGACTGAAGATTAAATATCGTAGTCAAAGGACTAGTAGTTGAAATAAATATTAATTGTGAAATATGTGAAACTGTAAGTACAGAGCGCAAATCCGTAAAAGTAACAGAACATAATTTGTTATACAAAACTCGGAATTGAGCTCGTTTAGTTTACATGTTACCATTACCAAAATTTTTAAAATGGTGTCATCGCACAGAAATTGTGGCGCGCACTTTAAAATTTGAAAATTTTCAAATATAAAAATTATGTAATATTAAATACAACATTATTAATTATAAGTATCATTCAAAATAAACTTATTTGTAAAATTTTGATATTAATAAAAATATTGTCAAATCTCTCGTCTACTCTTTTATTGCTATTGACGTACAGTTTGTTTTAAATATTTTAATCCGTCACTGTCATCTGTTAGTGTCATTATGAATATTTTAATTTTTCTAACTATTTCTGGCGAAGCACTCAGATAATTTGTCTTGTACTGCGCCCCCCATAATACATTCTAATAATATTTACGCAGTTCTCGTCTTTTAAAATAATTTTAATAGTGACAAATTAAAATATTTAAAACAAATTGCAGGCACTATACGTAAAATAGTAGGCGAAAAATTAGGACTTAGTTTTATTAATTTCATTAAATTACGTATGCTATCTAAATTAAATAATCTGTATCAGATAAGATGAAGAGATATTAGCAGTATTGTGATATAAATTTTGGTCTCATATTTTTTTGCCCAAGATATTTTTATTTATAAAAAATCTGATTTTACATGTTAACTGCCTATGTCCAATATTTACGTGGGACACACGATATATATACTCGTATATATATATATATATATATATATATATATATATATATATATATATATATATATATATATATATAAAACTTACTGTATCCTTTCATTTAGAATCTAATTTAAAATATTTTGTACTTTGAATGTAAATTGTTTAATTTGACGAAACGTCAGCATCAAACAAGAATTTATTTTTGACAGAAAATTTATGAGAAAAGACAAATATGGATTGTCTCGGCATCAGTAACTTCGTTGACTATCGCTTCCGCATAATATAATTAACAAGTATGGAATAATTTTAATAACTTTTTAAATAAGAATTTGACTGAAAAATAAAAAATATAAATATTTTGTTTGTTTTGATGATGTCCGAGATGAAATATTAAAATATATATTAAATTTCATTGGTATATTAAATTCCATTCTACTATGAATCTAATTTTACGCACGACAACTAAGAAATTTGTTACAGGTAATAGCATCAGACTTCCTAATTTTATTGATAATAGTACAAGTATATTACAATACAAGATAGATAAGTGCCGCATAACAGGATGAGAAAAAGAATAACGAGATCCGACTGTTGTATAAAGACAATTTTTTTTAGAACCTTTATAATTGTAACGGATTTGTTTTCAGTATTTTTCCTGAAACCGACAAGAAAGTGTATGGAATGCCGTTTTACTTTTTATTCACACAAAATTGCGTATTTACATGTTATTAACATTTCTCAAGATAGAATTTAAAGCAAATCATCAAATTGACTTTAGTCATTTTTGTTTTAATAAATATTATCTCAATATAAAAATATGCTTATATTATAATATGAAAGTAAAAATGTTTGTGTTAAATTTGTTAAACTGAGTTGTAAATGAAAGTCAAATATTTTGAAATAACTTAATATGTGATTAATGTTTTTCTACTTGAAATTTATAACAGCTTGTAATGTGGTTTTCACAAAACTAACATTACAAAATATGACACATAATATATTTCAATATCACAAAAATAGAATACGAACGAAGATAGAAAATATATGCCTACTATATGGAATGTATACCTGTCTCTTTCTTGTAATATTCAACATGGATTTAATGTGATGTCAAAAATGCTGCTTAAACATTTAACACAATACTTTTTGAATCTTAAAAGCAAATTTAGATTAAAATTGTATGCCTTCAATTTAAGCATGTACAATATTGCTATAAGAGCTCATAGGTTTTTATAAAATAATACTTTTAAAATTTTGTTACTTGAAAATAATGTCTTACTTTAAAAATGTGTAAATCAAAATATTTTATATATAAATTTATGATACTTTGAAACTACATATCAAATCTTACTAAGATGAATTTTACATCAAGCATTGTGTTTAGATATGAAAAGTGTCAAGAACCGTTTATTTTGAAGCTCTACCACTGACATCTTTCAATTCCATGAATGTTATTAGATCATTTATATCTGCAATATTTAATATATTTAAAGAAACTTTGTCTTGAATATAATGTAACTCTGAAGTTTGAAGTTACATAATATACAAGTATGGTGCTGGAAATGTTCTACAATTGTATACTGTAATATTAAATTCGAATGTTGAATATATTAAGCAAATAAAATATAAATATAAAACGAATGTGTACGTGGAATGGTACCTAAGTACAAAATATTTTCATGTGTCATATTATTTAAAATAATAAATTTTGTTAGTACAATATTACAAGTCTAACTTATATTATACTATTTAAATTCAAATCACATGTATAAAACGTAATCACAAATATTTATACATATATGTCTAGTCAACTGAAACAAAATTTGTTACTTTACAAAAAATGTAAATATAAAACTTTAGACTGTCATAAAATGCAAGTTCATTATTTTAAACATACATAATATGAGAGTTGAAAATATTAGACTTCCATAATATTATCTAATGTCAAAAAAGTGGTGGGGGATTACCGACAGCGCCCACAGTTGTCAGTGATTGTCCTTTCGGGTTTCACCGCTAGATTGCGCTGAACGCAGAGTGACAAATACAATTTATTTATAATTAATAAATACAATTAAGTATAAGACCCTAGCTCCTGTTATTTTAAATCCGGAAAGTAGGTGTACATTGCAATTTAATCAATTTCCAACCTTTAATTGGTACTTGTTTTATAATTCATATTTATCACACCTTCGAAATTCAGTCCTGTCCAGAAATGCCCTGCCATCTATTATATTAAATATTGCAGATATAAATGATATAATAACATATATGGGATTGAAAGATGTTAATGGTAGAGGTTCAAAATAAATAGTTCTTGACACTTTTCATATTTAAACACAATGCTTGATGTAAAATTCTACTTAGTAAGATTTGATATGTAGTTTCAAAGTATCATAAATTTATATATAAAATATTTTGAATTACACATTTTTAAATTAAGACATTAGTTTCAAGTAACAAAATTTTATAAGTATTATTTTATAGCAATATTGTACATGCATAAATTGAAGGCATACAATTTTAATCTAAATTTGCTTCTAAGATTCAAAAAGTATCGTGTTAAATGTTAAAGCAGCATTTTTGACATCACATTAAATCCATGTTGAATATTACAAGAAAGAGACAGGTATACATTCCATATAGTAGGCATATATTTTCTATCTTCGTTCGTATTCTATTTTTGTGATATTGAAATATATTACTTTCAGACGGAGCTAAAAAATAAAATTTAAGAACCGTTAATTGTATTAAATTCAAAGTATTGGAAATCATGTCGTGTTGAATGTGAATTATGAAAGAGTTTTGAAAAAAAAATTAAATTTTACGACTGTTTGGTGTCATATGAAATGGTTTTAAAAGAACTTATAAATGAAATAAAATTGTCTTAAATTTTAAGTGTATATTTAAATCTTTAATATGTGTATTTGAAAAGAAAATTTTTGAACGATCACTTATGAAGTTGATTTTAAAACTAAACGTCAAATTGAAATGTTTTATAAGGAATAGAGGTAAACCCAACCAAATTTGTCCTCGGTAATAATATATATATAGTAAAACTAAGCAAATTTTGTTCACAGCAATGTACATTGTAGTGAATGTGCTTAAAAACCTATTATGTTTGGTATCAAATGGAAGGTCCTTTGAAAGGCTTTGACCAGAATAGAATTTTCTCGATCGGCAATTGTTTTAATGAAAGTACTTCAAAACCTTTTGTGTTTGGTATCTAATAGAAGGCCTGTTAAAGAGCTCGCGTCCGGAATACAATTATTTTTAATCGATAATTGTTTTAGTGAGAGCGCTTCAAAACCTACCATGTTTGGTATCAAATGAAGACTTTTAAAACGCTCGTATGCAAAATAGATTTTTTTCGATCGACAATTATTTTAGTGAAAGTGCATCAAAATCTATCGTGTTTGGTGTCAAATGAAAGGTCTTGTAAAGGACTCACTTGCATAATTGTAATTTTTTTGTATCATCGATTGTTTAGTAATAGTGCTTCGAAACGTATTGTGTTTGGTATTGTTGGAATATGGGACCAGAAATAAAGGTTTATTATATACGAATTTATTTATTTAGTAACAACGATAAAATACAGCGAGATGTATAGTTCGGAGACCGATAACTTTCGTGACAACGTGATCGCGATCGTAGAGAGAAGCGCGCGAAAAATCAATATATATATATATATATATATATATATATATATATATATATTTGCGAGACGGAAGTGAAAAGTTTGATACACCGTCGGAAATATTCTACGCTATTGTATCGATGATAGAACGTGCGTATTGCGAGTAAATTTCAATTATCTTCAACACGCCCCCTCAATGCACACGCTATTTTGACGAAACCTCGTCTATTGTCTCGAGACCCAGGTCCTTCGCACATCTCTCGTGACTGGCGCGTGGCACATGGTCCAGCTTCACGAAACCATCCTGAACAGCATCCCTGGTGAAGTGGTATCGTATATCGACGAGTGTGTGATACCGGATCATTTTCCAGGTACTGAGCTCCGCGATTGTCGATACATATCGTTAGCTCAGCCAACTCATTCATAACGATTTCGATGAGGAGACTTCGAAGGTGCAGAGCCTCTTTGACCGCTTCCGAAAGACTCACGTACTCCACCTCGGGTGAAGACATCGCGACGGGTCGCTGCTTTTGCGACTTCCACGTTACTGCGGCGCCGCGCATGAGAAAAGCATAGCCGCTGTATGATTTTCGATCTTCGAGATCGCCGCCCCTATCTGCGTCGGAGTATTCTAGGATGGGTTGATCCACGGGTGTGTACATCAAGCCCGTTCGAGTCGTACCCGCCAGGTACCTTAGGATTCGCTTGGCCGCGATCCAGTGGCTTCTCTCAGGTGCGGTCGTAAACTGTGCCAATCTCTACACTGCGTTGGCGATGTCCGGACGTGTTGCGACGGCCAGATACAGAAGTGCGCCGATGAGCTCACGATAAGGCCAGTTTTCTGCGTTCGGCGTTTCTTCTGTCTGCTTGTGATTTGCGCGAAGCTCCGCTGGTCTGGCGATGGGGTTGCAATTTTCCATTCCGATACGGCGAAGTATATCCATGATGTACCCGCTCTGAGTGAGCGTTATTTCGCCCTCGCCTTGGTTTATTTCGAGTTCCAAACAGAACGTTGCCAAGCCAAGATCCTTGATGTCAAATTCTTCCCTTCAGACCGCGCTTGATTTCTGCGATCCATCCTGAATCGCGCGATGCGATCAGGATATCATCCACGTATATTAGCAACAGTAGAACGTCGGAGCCGCGACGTGCTACGTACAGGCATGGGTCTCCCTTCGTCGAGCTGAGGCGAAGACTCCTCAGTTTTTCGTCCAGTCTCGAAAGCCACTGACGTCCCGATTGACGGAGTCCGTAGAGCGCTTTGTTGAGTCTACAGGCGTTTCCTCCGGCGCGTAGAGACTCTAGAATCGTTATTGCTCTTCGTCTGATCGATGAATCCTCTTCTTTGGTGGAAGTTATTTTCTCGAGCGCCTCTTCCATTCGCTCCGGTATCTCCATGATGATCTCTTCCTCCAGACGAGCGTTCAGGTACGCAGTCAAAACGTCGATTTGGTGGACTTTCAGTCCGTATTGCACGGCAATAGTCATCAACAGCCGTATGGTCTCGAGGCGTGCTACCGGTGCAAAAGTTTGGTAATAATCCACGCCGTATTTCTGGCTATACCCTCTTGCTACGATGCGCGCCTTCCGACGTTGAACAGATCCGTTTGGTCCGTATTTGTTGATCAAAACCAGCCGACTTCCGACGACGTTTAGCCCTTTCTTTTTCGAAACAATCTCCAGCGTATCGTTTTTGTCGAGACTCCTGACTTCGGATTGGATAGCACGATCCCGTTCGTCCTTCTCCCTCGAATCCATAGCTTCTTCGACGGAAATTTCAGCTGCAGCGGCGAAAACGTCGTCAACAAGCTCGTCGTTGAGTATTTCGGTCTGAATATCCGAATCGTCTGCGTCAGTGGTATGAGACGACTGGTACAATTTTCTCAGTCGACCACGACTTCCGGTGCGAAGAATTCTCGGCCTGCCTCGGCCACGGGGTGCGTTTATTACACCCGTCTGCTTCTCCACGTGAGCTTTGTACTTCTTGAAGGCCTCCAGCACGCCGCTCTTCTGACTCAAAAAGTAAACCTCGCACCATCTTGACGAATCATCCACGAAAGTGACGAAAAATCTCGCCCCGCTCTGCGAGTTGACGCTAGTAGGACCTACAACGTCGGAATGGACAACCTTCAGAAGCTCGGTGCTCGGTGCAGTGCCTCTGGGGAATGGCAAAGTCGTCATCTTTCCCCTGTGGCAAATCTCGCAATCCAGTACATCTTGTTGATTTTCCGCGACGGCATCCGGTCCAACGATTTTTCCCACGACGTTGATTAAATCCCTGATATTCAGGTGACCGAGACGATTATGCCACTTCATCAACTCCGAGAGTCCCAGCTCCGGAGTGGCCGCGGCGCATTCCGCATCCTCACGTAAAGAATATAAATCGCCTCTTCGATCTGCGGTGAGTTTAACATGACCCATCCTCATCGAACACGACACTGACTCTTTTATACGTGATTTTCGCTATCGAGATCAAATTGGTCTTCAAATCAGGAACGAAAAGCGTATTATTAAATTCGGTTAACCGCGGAGACGTATTACCGGTAACGGACAATTTTACCGCGCCCGAAACCTGTACATTGGTCGATGCGTGACTAGCCAATTTTAATTTCTCCTGAGTCGACGACTGAATCGTATCGAAGCTTCCTCGATCGCCACATAAGTGAGACGTGTATCCGCTGTCGAGTATCCATGGTCTCGAAGAGGGTGCTCCAGAACCTCGTAGCGCGTAATTAACTTCAGGGATTGCAACTGAGCAGGCTGCGAAAGAATCGTCGACGGTGTTCGCAGCCTGCTTCGGCTTGCCAGATCAATATATATATATATATATATATTTATTTGCGAGACGGAAGTGAAAAGTTTGAATTACACCGTCGGTAATATTCTTCGCTATTGTATCGATAATAGAACGTGCGTATTGCGAGTAAATTTCAATTATCTTCAACAGGTATCAATTAAAAGGGATGGTCCAAATACAAAATACTATTGAGTATAATAACAATTCGTGTACAAATTAAATTAAAATGTATCAATGGTAATATATTAAAAAAACATTATTTTGCCTGGCAAATCTTTATTTCGAAAGTTTGTTGGAAATATTTCGAAACAAATTATATGATCAAAATCACCAGCCGAAAGCGAAGGATTTTATTATTCATTTTATCGAGAAATTGTTGCCTAAGAGAAAATCTTAGGTAAAAATTTTCTCTGCAAAATAATGGAACAGAGATATATTTTATTAAACTTTCCCAAATCAGATGATTTTTCATGTTAACTGCATATGCCAACATTTACGTGGGACACACGGTATATATATAATAGCGCTATATCAAGTATGTCTATATATGGATATCATCAAATATATAACATCGAAATTTCTATATTAAAAACAAATATAGATTAGAATCGATAAATAGTTATATCGCCCACCGCTACTATTTACTCTTTTTACTAAACTGCATATAAATTTAATGTGAACTGAACCTGTCCGTATTCTCTTGTTATTTGTGTTTGTCGTAAGTACTCTCAATAATAGTCATATTGTTTGGTTCAATTACTTACATGTTTGTCGTCTATCTTTATATCCTCTTTTGCTCAATATATCGTAATGATTAGCATTCGTTAGTATTTGTTCAATTTGCATTAGCATAATATCAGACTTCTAACTTCCCCTAAAGTCGCCACTGTATGTTTTAGTCAATGTATTATTAAAATTAATATAATTTTAAAATTGCGTTATGAGTTTATTTCCATCACAGAGTTTCAATACCACACATAAATTATTTTGGATTTTTGTATATAGAAGCTGGTTTAAAAGCTCAATTTTGATGAACTGTTTCCAAATTATAACTAATAATTTATTTTACTTATATTTTTAAGAAAAAAAGTGTATGTTTATTATTATTATTATTTTTTTATAATTCTTAAGAAGCATTCGATATTTTTATCTTTTGTTTAACTTTATGTTAAATATGTATTTTATGTTAAATATGTATTTTATGTTTTATTTGAATTTTATTTTTTTAATGGGAATATCTGTAGTACAAAAATCAATGGAGCATTTTTTTAAAGTTTATTATGTGGTACGAAATATTTTATTTCTTAGTACAGTCGTATGTAAAATTAGTTTCATAGTCGAACAAAAATAATAACGCACGTTATTAAAATTAAATTGACCTGTTTTTTATGCAAAAACATGTATAATAATTTACCATCAAAACCCTATTTTTACAAACAACTCATTTGTCTACAGTTGCTAGCCTTGTTTAGCATTCACAGCAACTATATTATGAATTACAGATAGTAATTACAATTAATAGTACTAAAGGGAACATGTCAATTACATCTATAGAATAGATGTACCGTATTATTTTGTCTTTACCATTTACACAACCGACAAACAACATTCACCACATTGAAACTACCCGTGTAGCGCTCCCTCAAGTAAAATTATTGGGGGCTGTGATTTGGAGGTAAAGTGCCACACTCAGTAATGGGTAGAAGCCGTGATATTACATATTTTATTTATTTTATTTTAGTTATTAGAAATTATGCAGGTGATAAGGAAATTAGTTGGAAGGAAAAGACGCAGGCATTTATTTTCCTATATTGTGTTTACATGTCATTTTAGTTAATGGATACTATCAAAATGCCATAGCATTAAATTTAAAAAAATAATAATAAGTAAAAAATTAATTAAAAAAATTGTAAGCAGAATTATTTCTCATTGGATTTTTTATTTCCTGTTTGGGTGTAATAAAAAACACGAATTTCATATATAATGGAATTATTTTTTTAGTTAAAACCCGCTAGTGACTAAAGATGTGTACCGTACAATATTTTATCTATGATAGAAAACATCCAAATTATTGACATACATGAAAAAATTATTCTCGTATTTAATGAGCATATAATCTAATTTGTATTACACAACACAAGGTAAACATTATATATATATATATATATATATATATATATATATATATATATATATATATATATATATATAAGAGAGATTTATTTAGGGTTATACATATCTTACTTTTTTCGTAAATAATTTTAGATATTTTAATCACTTTCCCAATGCCGAAGATTTTGAAATTCCATGTAATCATGGAGGTGCATTTGAGTGTAAGAAAACTACTATTAAGTATATAATTGGTTTAAGAAAAACAGTTTTTAATCCGCTGCTAACCAATAAAGTAAATGAAAAAAATAGTCATCTTCTGTGCATTTAGAAAGTCAAAACATAAATAAATATTGTTTTGCTATTCTTAGTAAGAGGACATTCTTATTTACCAGCTGCTCATGTTTTTTGAAAAGTGGAGAGAATTTTACAAAAACAGTCTATTATAATACATACAAGTGAATATTGGGATATATTTAAAAAAAGTGGTAAAATAAAAATATTAGGGAAAGATTCGAAATTATTCAATTCGTGCTACCCCATTTAACAGTTTCTAGTCCGAGAGATGATATCGCCTGGGGTCATTATCATCTATGCTAAAAATCTAATCTTTTAGCAATGTGGAAGAGATACGTAATGTATTTCTTATAGAAGTTAACTCAGCCTTGTTGCGAAGTTTATACTTTCATTATTTTTGATGTATCTATAGTTTCTTAAACTTGCAACATTTTTTCTTTACAGTATTAAAATTTCACAATTAAATGTTAGTTAACCAAGCTAGGAGTTGTAAATCTAAGTGAGTACCATCAAAAATTATTAACGGACGTATGGCGTACAACGTTTTATTTCATACTGTGTCGCATTTAATTATTAAACATTATTTTCATATCATAACCTTGAAAGCGACATGTTAAAATAATTATAATTAAATGTCGAAACTATTTATTACGTAGCAACCTCATTTGAAACACCGTAATATTCCATTACGGTATCAAATACTGTAAAGTCTCTCTTCCCAGACTTAAATCATTACTATAAATATGGAAACGCGACACAGTATGAGATAAACATATTTTCGGGACTAGATTTATCGTATATTCAGCGCGGATAGGTATATATTCCAGATACCATAAAATTGAAATAAATAAATATATCATCACGCCTCCTTCTACCCATTACTGGGTATGGCACTCTGCCGAAGCAGATTCACTTGACTGTAGCATTTACTCTTCAACAGTAGGATATTAGTAAAGCTAATCTTGTATTTCACAGCTGTAGTTTAGTTAGTTAAAGTATATGACCAGAGTATATATATATATATATATATATATATATATATATATATATATATATATATATATATATATATATATATATTAGACTGTTTAAAAAAAATCGATAATTATTTTTTTTCGTAACTATATCGAAAATGTTGTTGGATACGGTAAAAAAAAAATCCTGTGAAAATTAGATCTCTTAATTTTAATATTAAGAGGTGCTGCATCGTAAATTTCAATTTCCCATTTAAATAATATGGGAACAACGTTCTCTTGGACTTTGGAATTTTGTAACTCACGTTAGGAAAATTATTTTGAAATGTTCTAAACATACTCTTGTAGAAAATTTAAGGCTCTACAAAAAAGGTCTCTTACAAATTTTTTATATATTTATTTTTTCAAAAGTTATTTAACGATAGATTTAGATTGATATTAAATTTTTATGTTTTTCTAATTTTCCGAAGCAACCATCAACTTTATGAGAAAATTCAATAGCACATTTTTTGTTGAACATTTCATTTTCTATAACTTATGTTCCAAAAAGTTTTCGATATGTTTTACAGGTCGTAAGTTATTTTCAAAAAACTAAAAAAATTTCATGATTAATTTTAAGCAGTAAAATGACAACTTTATTAATTTTTTATTAATTTTTTGCAAATAACTTACAACTTGTAAAAAATATCGAAAACTTTTTGATAGATTAGTTATAGGAAATGAAATGTTCTACAAAAAATGTTTTATGGAATTTGATGGTTGCGTCGGAAAATTAGAAAAATGTAAAAATTTAATATCAATCTCTATCGTTAAGTAACTTTTGAAGAAATAAACATATCAAATAATTGTGAGAGACCTTTTTTGTAGAGCGTTAAATTTTCTACAAGAGTATGTTCTGATGATTTCAAAATAATTTTCCTAACGTGAGTTACAAAATTCCAAAGTCCAAGAGAACGTTGTTCACATGTTATTTAAATGAGAAATTGAAATTTACGATGCGGCACCTCTTAATATTAAGAGCTCTAACTTTCACAGGATTTTTTTTTACCATTTCCAACTACATATTCGATATAATTAAGAAAAAAATAAATTATCGATTTTTTTTTAAACAGCCTAATATATATATATATATATATATATATATATATATATATATATATATATATATATATATATATATATAAAATAAATAAAATAAATAAAATAAATATATCATCACGCCTTCTACCCATTACTGGGTGTGGCACTCTGCTGAAGCAGATCTCGGTAAGTGATATATTTTGCGCGTGAAGTGCGGTTACAATGACTGTCTTCATTGTTTATTATAAGATAAACAAAAACTATTAATTATAACTGCTAATTGTAATTCATAAATATGGGTATTTCTCAACACGAGATAAGCTGTGAACGCATCTTTATTTGTCGCATATTAATGTTAAACGCATGCTTCGCATTTTGTGAATACTTATGTGAAATACTTTTATGACAGCTACAAATTTGTCAAATCCTTGCATCTCTCTCCAGTCGTCTACTTTAATTGGCATCAAACTAATACAAAAATCCTTGAATAATGTTTTCGTTGTTTCTATAAACAACAATTAAAATTATTAATAATTCATATTGTGGCTGTTCTGTTGTTAGGTTTGTTCGTTTCACTTGACTGTAGCATTTACTGTTCAACAGTAGGATATTAGTAAAGCTAATCTTGTATTTCACAGCTATAGTTTAGTTAGTTAAAGCATATGACCAGAGTTCATAAGTCTCAGACTTAAATCCTGGTTTTATAATTCAATTTGATTTCATTGTAAAATAACACTGAAACTTCGATATTTCCGAATTTAGCATTTACTTTATTCCGGGTTGTTGCCATAACTGAAGGAATGGACGAGACTTTTCTTGATGGTTTATAGTATTGTATTTTTTTTAATTTAAAATAAAAGGACACATCAACAGCTGCGGTTATTAGTACCCAGTACAGTGCTTTAGTTACATTTTGTGTATAATTTATATATTTTGGTATATGTTGGTAGCTTTACAGAATTGGATGTTGTTACCTAGAACTTCTTCCAGTGTTTGTGGGATGTTGTGTTGGGTTCGTTGTTCTGTGTGTTTAGGACATTGTATTAGTATATATTCTATTGTGATTTTTATTTTGCAAATATTACATAGTTTCGGTTCGGTTTTTTGCATTATATGTTTGTGTGTCAGGTTTGAGTGGCCTATTCTTAGTCTCGTGATTTTGATTTGATTTGTTCGTTTTTCCATGTTTGTCCATTTTTCGGTGCTTGTTTTGATATTTCTTTGTTCATTATTTGTAGTGTTTATCCAGCTTTCTTCCCATTGTGTTTTGTTACAGATTTTATTATTTTAGTGAGGTCTTTAGCTGGAATGCCTATGTGTGTGATATATTCTAGGAGGGCTTTCATCGCTGCTTGGTCCGCTCTTAACTTTTTCCGATTCCTTTGTGAGCTGGGTATCCACATTAGCGTAATTTTTGTATGTTCGCTTGAATGGTGTATTTGATCTTGAAATTTTTTTAATAATGGTTGTTTGTTGTATATGTTTTTTATTTCTTGGATGACGTGTAGCGCATCGGTGATGATAATATGTTCTTTGTGCATTTTACTGGCGTGGATTAGTTTTAATGCTGCGTATATGCAGTAGGCGTCGGCTGTGAAGAAGCTTGGGTTGTGTGTTAGATGTATTTTGTTGACTTCATCTTCTGTAATGACCGCTCCTCCTGTTTCTTCTGGTGTTTTGGACCCGTATGTGTAACTTTTTTGAGCGTTTTGGTACTTTTGACTTATTTGGTTAAATTTTTCTTGTATTATTAATTGTGGTGTGTCTGGTTTTATATATTCTGTTAACTTCAGGTTATAATTTGCTGGTGTTTTTTCGAGGTCGGTAAGTTTTATATGGAGGGTGGTTAGGAGGTTCTTTATTTTTTGTCGGAGAGGTGTTCGTGATAAGGGGGTGATTTGGTTTTCGTTTTGTTTAAATATGTGTTTAAAGGCAGGGTTGTGCGGATTTGTTGCAAGTTTTGTAGTATGGGACAACGCTAGTTGGTTTCTGCGTGTTTCTAGGGGCATGATGCCAGATTCACAGAGCATATTTTTGACTGAGCTGGTTCTGTACGCACCTATTGCTAGTCGAATAGCTGTGTTTTGTATGGGTTCTAGAGTTTTTAGTGTGTTGCTATTTGCTGTTTGATATATAATCGAGCCGTAGACGATTTTGGATTGAATAAGAGACAGATACAGTCGTAGTAGGATTTCTCTATGGGAATCCCAGTTATTGTGACATAGACATTTGATAATGTTTATTCTTTTATAACATTCCTGTATTAATTGTAGAAGGTGTTTTTTCCACGTTAGGTGTAGGTCAAGTATCATGTCTAAAAATTTTATCGTCGTGACGTATTCTATTTTGTTGTTGTTTAGTTTGATGTGTGGTTTTATTGTGGGTCTGGTAAGTTTTGTGAAAAACATCATCTTTGTTTTGTCTTCTGAGAATTGTTGCCCGGTAGTTTTAGTCCATTCATGTAGTTGGTTGGAGGCGTGTTGAAGTTCTTGTTTCAATGTATTTGTGTTCTTGTTTTTGTAATACATTGCGAGGTCGTCGGCAAATATTGAGACATGGACCTGTTTTGGTATATAGCTGGTTATTTTGTTCATTGCAATTAGGAACATGGTGACGCTTAGTATTTCTCCTTGGGGTGTTCCGTTTTCTTGATATTTTTCTTCTGATAGGGTTCCATTATACAGCACTCTGAATTTTCGTTCATTCATGAAGTTGTTGATGTAGTTAAGTATGTTACCATTTAGGTTATGGTCTTTTAGAGTTTTTATGATATAATACCGCCAGACTGTGTCATACGCCTTTGTTATGTCGAAGAATATGGTTGCGGTGTTGATGATTACTGAATGCATTGTGTACTTCTGTCTGGAGGAAGGTCAGTTAGTCAATAGTGGAGCGTCCATGTCTAAAACCGCTCTGTGTTTCGTTTAGTATTTTATGTGTTTCTAAGTGCCATACCAATCTTTTGTTTATATTTTTTAGTAGCAGTTTGCTTAGACAATTGGAGAGGGAGATTGGTCTATAGTTTATTGGTTTAGTTTTTTGTTTATTTGGCTTGAGTAGAGGAATTGTAGTGACTTCCCTCCATTTTTCTAGGAATTTGTTATTTATCCATATATTGTTGTAAATTGTTAATATGTAATCTTTTGTTTTATCTGACAAGTGTTTAATCATTTCATACGTGATTCCGTCTGGTCCAGGGTTCATAGATTGTTTTATTTCTTGTATTGTACCTAGTTCATGTTTTGTAATAGCTAGGTTGATTTCGCAATCATAGTTTTGGTCGATTTCTATTTTTTTCTTTTTCTTTGTTTGTCTTATATATATAAATATATCATCACGCCTTCTATCCATTACTGGGTGTGGCACTCTAATTTAAGTTAAGAATTTACTAATTGATTTAGGTCACGAGAATATTTGGAGAAATCAATACATAACTGATACTGATATTAATATGATAAGTGAAGAGTTAGAAAATTCATTGCGATCTAAAGACTTGGAAAAAATTCGTAACTCCTCATTTTGCAACCATTATAAATTAATAAAAAATTCATATTGTACTGAAATTCATCTAAATGATTGCGCTGTAGCTAAATCTAGAATAATTTCACAAATTAGGCTCTCCAGTAAAAGAGGCTTAACCATTTTTTATAAACAAATTAAGTATACTCTTGATGCCACTAATAATTGCAGTATCTGTAATCTAAATAAAAAAGAAAATTTATTCCATTTTTATTTAGAAAATAAATAAATAAATATATCATCACGCCTTCTACCCATTACTGGGTGTGGCACTCTGCTGAAGCAGATCTCGGTAAGTGATATATTTTGCGCGTGAAGTGCGGTTACCAGTCGTCAAATCACGGCCCCCAAACATGTTAGTGGTGGAGGAGCCACAGGGATAGCTTTTTCAAATTATGAAAATTTGTCGCCTGTGGGAATCGAACCAGGGACCTCAGGATCCACAGGCCGACTTCATACCACTGTACTAGCCATCTTATGAGTGATGAATTCGGGGGTGCATTGTGAGTTGCTGGAATTTAGGTAGAATTGTTCTGCTAGTGTATTTGCGATTTCTGTAGGTATTGATATTATGATGTTGTTGTGTATTAGTATGTCAGTCTGAAAGTTTGCTTTTTTCACGTTAATACATTTTATTTTGTTTCCACATTTCGGTTGGAGGGGTATCTGTAGTTATTTTAGAGGTATACTCTTGCCATAGTTTTTTACTCTGTAGTATTGTTTTCCTGCAGAATGCTTTAAATCGTTTCAGGGGTATTAGGTTTTCTATTGTTTTATGTTTTTTGTATTGTATAGAGCTGTTTTATTGTTTTTTGTAGCTTGTTGACATTGACTGTTCCACCATTGTACTTGTTTGCTGTTATAGTTTTTGTGAGGGTTTCTGCTTGTTCATCGATGTCGTTTTTGTCGTGGGTGTTTATCTCTGCTAGATCTGTAAAGAGTGGCCAGTCTGCATTGTTTGTTGTCCATTTGTTTATTGTTTGTTGTGTTCTGTTGATGTTTGGCATGTTTATTGTTACTTTTATAGAAAAGTGATTTCCGACGTAAGCTAGAGGTAGTACCGTCCAAGTAAGGTCTGGAGCGGTAGTTGTGTCACACATAGTTAAATCTATAGCTGTGTAGTTACCCGAGTTGGCACAGAAATGAGTCTTGTTGTCGTCATTTAGTAAAATTAATTTATCGTTTCGGTCTAATATGTTTTCTATGATTTTTATTTGTCATCTCACTCCCCCAAATATTGTTATATGCATTAAAATCTCACATTATGAGAAATGGTGTTGGGAGTTGAGTAATTAGGTTTTGCAGTTCAGATTGATTGATTTGTTGGTTTGGTGGTAGATATATGGAGCAGATTGTTAGTTGTTTCGGGGTGAATATTTTGATGGCAACTGCTTCTACGGTTGTGTTAAGGGTAATGTCTTCTACGTGTTTAGTATTGCTAGTTAATATGGCCACTCCACCACTAGCATTGATTGTATTTTGTCTATTTTTTCTGAAAATGTTGTAGTTTTTTAGGTTAGCATGGTGATGGGGGTGGAGGCATGTTTCTTGTAAGCAGATAATATGTGCATTAGTTTCAGTAGTATTTTTTTGTAGTTCTGGAAGGTGTGCGTGAAAGCCGTTTAGATTCCATTGTACTAAGTTCATATTAACTATTTTGGGTTTCTTCGAGTTGGATTTTAAGTTTGTTATGAATGCTGTTAAGTCTATTTTTTATTACTTTTCTTGTTAGTAGTGGATATAAGTCGTTTATCATGGAGATTAAATTTATTGTGTCTAGGGTGTAATTTTTTTATATTGTTAGTGGCTCTGGACTGTTTGTGGCGCTTTCGATGAAATCTTTAAACCTTTCATAGTTCAGTGGATATTTTCCTACATTTGTTTTTATTTCATCTTCTAATCCTTGTATTAATTCTTATGTTGTTATTTTATAACTGGGATTCATTGATCTTGTTTTTTTGGGCTTCTTTATGTCATTGGAATTAGTGATTTGTCGTGTATTAGTATCTTCAATATTACGTTGACGTGCTGGTTGTTGTGTTTTGTGTTATATTTTTACCGTCGTTTCTTTGTGATAGTGCTATTTGTTGTTGTTCGTTTGTTGATGTTTGTTCGGTTGTAGGGTTTGGTAGTGAGGGCGGTATTTTTGGGTGAATAAATAGAAATTTTGTGTTGTCTTTGTATTTGTAGGTTTTATTGGTGTTTGAGGTTGTGACAGGCGTAATTTTAGGTCGTGAATTGTTTTCGAGTTTGTGGATGGGAATGGTTGCGACAGCAAGTGTGTGTTTTCGTATATTACTGCTGTGGATGTTTTGGGTTGTAAAGTTGTTTGTGGGGGTGGTTTTGTGGTTTCTTGTTGTATTTGTTGATTGAGCTGTATATTTGTTTCTGGTGTATTTTGTGTTGTTTGGCATTGAGCTGTAGTGTGCTCTTGTTGTTTGCATTTGTAGCAAGTGGGCGTGTCTCAACACAGAAATACTCTATAATAGGTGTTATCATGGATGACAAATATAGATTCTGGAATTGTTATGTTGTCTTTCTCCACTATGGATACCTGTCTACGAAAGCTGAGTATATGAGAATATTCGGTATCCAACATTCCTACTCTAAGAAACGTTGCTGGAGAGGCTGGTTTTAAGTTTCTTTGTTGTAATGCTTTTTCTATTATGTCATGAGGTATTGAGGGAGATACGTTCGAGATGATTATTCGTTTAGTGGGAGAAATTAATCGCCTGACTTCGAGTGTTTTATATTCTATTTCTATTGTTTTGTGTTTTGTAACGAGGTTATAAACTATTTGTTTTGAGGATAGATATATATATACAGATTCTGTTTTGTGAGATCCTGGAAGCAAAAATTATATTTTGAGTAAATTTTTTGTCATATATAGATGACTTTGAAGTACAGTAACAATGATAATTTTTAAAGTGAATTTTTATGACAGAAAAATATGGGAGACGCCCGGATTCGAACCGGGGACCTTCAGTTTGCCGGGCCGATGTCTTAACCACTAGACCACATCCCACCTGTCCGATGCAGGCGTTAACCATATTTCTCTGTCGTAGTGCCTAACACAGCATCGATCCCAAGTCTTCTATGAATCATAGGTATTGACAACGGGTTTCGTCTGTAGCGACACATGTCTGATTTTAAAGGAAATCATACGACGAAGTAAATTTTTTGTCAAACATGCGCCTTATTAACTAGTTGATGTTATTAAAATTACAAACCACGTATGAAAATAACCAAAACAACATCATAAATTACTACGGAAAGTTGAACATACCATTACCTGATATGTTAGTATAACGCACACTTCTAACATATTAGGTGAAGTTCCACTGCATGGCGTTACGATGAAAGACAACAATAAAATAAACGAAAAGAATTTGTATTATTATTTAAATCGAAGTTTTAGCAGATTTTTCAACAAATTTGCAAATATAAATCTTGTTTTTAAAATTAATAATCACTTATTTACTAATATTTTTGCATTATTTAATATTTTGACATTACGGTTACTATAGTAGGTATCACCACACCTAACCTCAAACGTCATCGCTAACCTTCAAAAACCCATCAGCTGTCAAAGTATATCATTGCTTGTGTAAACATTTTTAGAAATATTTTGTGGTTGTCTAAAAAATAGTGTACATAGCTCGCACGAGAATGTGATAACTGTGCTCATGTACTTAAATCAGTCAGCGCTGCGCACCTGCTTTTTCAATTTGTACACTCGCACGTTATCTTACACTTTCGATGCTTGTTATGTAAGATATTATAATGAGCATGAGTGAGATGGTACGATTAATTGAATGAATGATTATGATAGGAAAAAAAAAACAATGAAAAAACCCATTTTAAACAATTTTCACTAAGCCTAACTCAGAATTAGATGAGTGACGGTATGATTTATTCACAATGTTGGTATGATTCATTATAAAATTGTATAGATAAATGTGTGTATTAGTTATGTGATGCTACAGTCGTGGAATTTTCTAGAGCAAAATAGGGAGCGTTTGGTGGAGTAGCAAATGTTTGAGTGGAAATGGGGTGATATATTCTCTAATTTGTGTTATATTTCATGTGAGAGGATTATATTGTTGATTTTTCGAATATTCGAGACTTCGAATGTTCGGATTTATTGAACCTTCGAATTTTTTCAATATTTCGAATTTTCGAATTTTTGAATATTCTGAATTTTCGAATTATTCGAATTGTGAATCTGGATCCTAACGTGAACACGGCATGGTGATATGAATTATTTTCAGAATAAACTCATTTGCAGAGTTTTGTATTAATTCATAAGCAATTATTATTAATTATTATTTGCCAAATTAGTTCAAGTTAGACTTAAAATTTCTCTACACTGTCAAAAACGTTTTAATTAAGATGTTTTTTTATCCTTTTTATTCTCATTTTAAAACATTTAGATGGGCGGTAAGAGAATAGACGTCTTAATTAAGACGCATAAACTTGCAAAGTTTTTGCAGGATACTTCGCCGAGTTTATTATTTAATTCGTGGCCGACTTTTCGCGAATTATGTGTGAGCATGTTTGGAGATGACAGATGGCGTTAATTCAGAGACAAAAAAATCGAGAATTCGAAGCATATAAAAATTCGAAAATTCGTAAATTCGAAGATTCAAAAAATTAGAAAATTCGTAAATTCGAAGATTCAAAAAAATCGAAAATTAGAAAATTCGTAAATACGAAGCTTCGAAATTTTTCTGACGAAGTTCAAAACATTCGAATGTTCGAATATTTAGAAATTCGAACTTCGGTGGAAATCAGCGACCCTAATTGTAACTGAGAACTTTTGTGATATTTGTATGATGTGATCGTAGTATGTTTGCAGTAGCGTTATAGCTTGGATCAGTACCAACAAGTTGTGTTAAGGCTGCTGATAAAAATGTTACCTTTAATTGACAAAATATTTTGAAATTACCCTCAGATAAAATCGTTCCGCGATCCTTGACCAGAGAACATAAAAACACGATTTTAATATCAATCGGCAAATAAAAATGTTGACAACTGCTACCATATTTCAAAAATTAATTTAAGGCTTTTCAAATAAAATTTTTGTCTCTTATTATTTGGATAGTTCACTCTTATCAGCAATTAAAAAAATGTTATAGAATATTATGCAAAGTGCGAAATACGGGAGTTTCATATGGGATTTTAAACATGTGCGGAAATTGTACCTCCTGTACATTTTAGAGTAAAAGTACAAGAATAAAAAGTTGTTTAAAATGAAACATTACTTCTAAATATAAAAATAACGTAAAAATATGTCTTTGGTAATAAGTATACGAACTCGAAGTACCTTCCGATCACTCGATTTTTTAGGAATTCTTAATTACTATAATTTAGGATGCAGAGATGATCGCATTACTTATTGCATATTATTTAGGTTGAGTCAGTTGATGAATACAATCTACTGTAGACTGCCAGTCCGGTGAAACGAACAAACCTATTAATTCTAACCTGGTTCATTGCTTTCATGTGTTGTAGCATTAGTTTGTTGAACTAAAATGAATGATAAAGAAATGAGTAATTATACAAATTAACTAAATTGTAATTTGATTATTATTTGTACATATACCGTCATAGTCATCATCGTCATCGTCTGAATCTACAGCACTTCTTCTTCGTAATTCGGCTAAAAATAAAAAATGCTACATAAAATTCAATAAAAAATATAGTCTATATTACCCCAATCAACATCATCTTTATTGTCGATATGAACGTATTTACGTAACTCTGAAACGGCAAAATAAAATATATTTAAGTTAGTAATAAAAAATGCTAAAAAATGAATAATCTTACTTTCTTGAATTAAATACCCACCAATAACAATAATTAAGTAGATAATATAAATGCTTATGTAGGCTATGAAGCAGTAAAGGAACAGAATTAAAAATAATGGAATTATATTTTATTAAAATCCACTTACAACAAGCTTCCCAAAGTTCTACTGTTTCATCTGCAGTGGTCTTTTCGATCCAGATTATAGCACCGAAAGTAAAAAATGTATCTCGGAGAAAATGATAAGGTTGAAAATAAAAAGGGCGGCTTATAACGATGCAACCAGTTACTACACAAGACACAAACATACCTCCACCTGCAATACGAATACACAAAAGAATGAGTAAGAAGTAATATCAATGCCGTAACTAAGGTCCTCTGGCTCCCCAATGTGGTTGGGAGGGAAGCAAAAATCTAAAATTTCTTGCAGTATGATAAGTTACAAAACAGTGCAGTAGAATTAAAAAAAATAATCCGGAAATTTGTTTCTAAAAAACAAAATTTCTACTTATTATAAATTTTTATACTCAAAGCCAGAGATAGGAGTGTCAAACTAAATTGAAATGAAGGCTATTTTCCATAAAAAATGGTCTAAGTTATTGTACCAAAAGAGGGAGATAGAGATATCATATAATACTGGATTAGGTATACGCCACCTATACAGGGTGCTTTAATTTCCAGTGTCCAGACAATATTTCATAATTTAATAATGTAAGATAAATGTTTTTTAAATAAAACTTATTATATACACCATATTACAGCATAGAAAAAAAAATTCTATTAGGCCTTTTCGTTGTAAAATTTTTTAAATATATTTTCTTAAATAGTAATCTATCATTATGTTTATATTTTTAAAAAGGTAATAAATTTCCGAATTCAACAATGTATAACTTCCATATATTGAAATTTAATTTTTTAAATAACAACTTTAATATAGTGAAGATATTGAAAAAAAAATTCTATAACGTAGTAGTCTATGAAAATATTATATTACTATAATTCATAATTACATGATATTGGTAGAGTAGTGTATTAAATGTGAAGGCTGACAATAAATATATATTTATATTAAATGATAAAAGATGGTGATGGACTATGACTGATTAATGGAATTTAAATTAATTAGTGTTCTTTGCAAATAATGGGTTTTGTTTTATCTAACAGAACTTAATTTGTTTCAACATTTTCAACGATATTGAAACTTTTTTTTTGACAAATTAAATTGTAAAAGTTATTGAATTCAGAAAATTATTACTTTTATAAAAATAATTATATGTTACCATTTTTAAATTGCTGTCATATAGAGTATATAATAATAAATAAGAGGTATTTGAAAAAAAATTCTCTTAGTTTAGGAAATATCACCTGGATACTGGAAAGAAAATCACTCTGTATAACGGAGGCAATATTATGATACAAACATATACATATATACATAAAAAAACAACAGTGTACTGCTTGTACGCGAATTGGGGATGCCAAATTTAAATTAATTTTTTCAGAAATAGATATTTTTGATACCCGATTCCCTATTTTTCTGCATTAAGGTTTGGTAGGAATTGATTTTTTCCTTCAAGTATCGAATACTCATAGAAATTTAAATTAAAATACATTTTTAAATTCAAATAAAATATTAGGGAAATTGCTTTTTATGTTGGCAGCTATATTTGAAGATAGCGATTTAATTTTCTTTTCCCATCTCACTTCTGTTAAAATTAATTAAAACATATGTTGAAAAGAAAACAAAAATGAGATTCAACAATATGAAAATCTAGTATGGTACTCATTAATATAATTAAGTTGCTCCTAATTTTTGAAAACCGCCAACTTTATACTCACATCACGCATACATTTGCATAATGAAATTTTTATATGAAACATTTTTGTATATCTTTTATAATTCTGGAGTTATGTGCCTGTTTTAAAATAGCGATTTTTAGTTTAGCCTTTGTTTTTTTATTTGAATAACTTTCAAACTGTTTGAGTCTTAAATTATTCTCAACTAAATCTGAATCAGCCCTAAAAACTGCACAATATTGTTTATTTAACCGATTTCGTAGCTCTACAAAAAAACCTGAATTTTTGTTCAACAATTATTTAATTACATGGAGATATATGAATATGATATAAATTGTGATGTAAAGATTATTTTTTGTTTCGTGTCACCAGTGTATTCGCAATTAATTTTTTTCTTGATTACATAGTTTCAAAAAATTATTAAATAACAATATTATATTACAATCATATTATACTTAGGGCATGGATACAATATTAACATACATAAATTTCATGATTTCAACATACATATTTCACTATAAAGTCAGGAAATGATGAACAAAAATTGTAGGTGTCTATCCCGAGAATATGGTGTTATTAATTTGTTATTTGTTGTTTAATTAGTTCATTGTCTTCATTTTATCTTAGTTTTTATTATGTTGTTTTAATAAAATATTTATTACTCACAAATGCAGCATTTATTACATATTATCCACAATCAGTGGTTAAGATAAATTCTCATTTTGACCACCCTGATATGTTACAATTTACAGGGTTACAATATAAAATATATTATTTTTCTTTGTATTTTGTAATAAAATGATTATTTTTTATTTAACAACAAATAAATTACAAAAATAAATATATCACAACGCCTACTACTGGGTGTGGTACTTTGCCGTAGCAGATTTCGTGAAGTGCTATGTATGCACGTGAGTAGAGTTACCAGCCGTCAAGTTACGGCACCCAAAGATGTAAGTGGAGGGACAGCCACAGGAATAATTTTAATGTGGTGAAAACTATATGTCGTCTATGGGAATCGAACCCGGGTTCTCAAATCCACAGTCCGACTTGATACCACTAAACCACCTACCCCATATTTATGAAGAAAAAGTAACAAACAAACAAACTAAGAATTACGTCTTTCTTGATAGATAATGCAGTTCATTAATAACGGCCGTAAATAATAATTTATTATTCACGACTATGGCCAATAACATCGAGAATAGAACTAATGGTTGACATTTATATCATATAACCTCTAATAATTATTATTTTCGTCAAACTTCACAAAATATTTATGTTATAAATGTCTAATGTCCGATTTATCAATCAATTGTAAAATATACCAAGACAGGCGTTAGTTGTCGATGCCAAGATTAAACAGAAAACTGTCTATATAACAATAATATAAACTTTGAGGCAATATTCGAAAATTTCAATTCCATTTATCTTTTTATTAGAAACTAAATTAGTTACGTTAAATATATAACAATTTACTTCATAACACCCTCGTTTATATTAGATACAATTTTTGTATTAATTATTACTTCACAAGCTATATTTTTCCATATAACATTTTTATCAATGAATTTTTCGTTCCTTCCGACCATTTCTGATTTGCTGGAAATATCGTAGTTTTTCGCGACTTGTCCGACTAAGGGCAGCACCTTACACTCAGATTACGCGGTTACAGATGACGCCGTACCAATAATAGAGAAACTGATAACCTTCCTGTCCAACAACAGTTGAATTTTTTAATCGTCTTTGTAATTCGGTAGAAAATATTCAAGATGTCGTTAAAAGTAAATTAAAATATACAATCTAATGTTTGAATAACAATTGTGTGTAAGTGTGTATACAAATACGCATGAATTTTGACATTTGTCAATCATCATATCGCATTTTTAATTATAAATTATTCAAATAATAAATTTTGGTGAGTTGCTTTGAAATATTTTACGTATATTGGTATGAGGGGACATTTTTATTATAATTACATATTTTGAATATGTGTATTTAAAAAGTAAATTTTTGACAGTCCACAATGAAGTTGCTTTTAAAACAAATTGTCATATAGACAAGTTTTATAAAGTATACAGTTAAACCAAACCAAATTTGTTCTCGGTAATAATATAAAGTAAAACAAAGCAAATTTCGTTAACGGCAATGTACATTAAGACAATAAAAACAGACAATTAAAATTGAAATCAATTTTGACACTCCTAAATTTTCTATCGACAATTGTCTTAGTAAAAATGCTTCAAAACCTGTCGTGTTTGCTGTCAAATGAAAAGTCTTTTGAAGGTCTTTCGTGCAGAATTGGATTTCTCCATCGGCAATTATTTTAGTAAAAGTACTTCAAACCCTATCATGTTTGCAATCAAAAGAAAGGTGTTTTTAAGGGCTTGCAAGCAGAATTGGATTTTTTTTGATCGGCAATTGTTTTAGCGCAAGTACTCCAAAACCTATCGTGTCAAATGAAAGATCGTTTGAAGGGCTCACGTATAAAATTTATTACTTTTCGATCGTCAATTATTTTAATGAAAGTGCTTCAAAACCCATCGTGTTTGGTATCAATTCAAAGGTCTTGTGAAGGGCTTATATGCAAAATTGGAAGTTTGTTAATTGGCAATTGTTTTAATGAAAGTTCTTTAAAACCTATCGTATTTGATATGAAATGAAAGGTCTTTTTAAGGGCTTGCATACAGAATTGGATTTTTTTATCGGCAATTGTATTAGCGCAAGTACTCCAAAACCTATCGCGTTTGGTATCAAATGAAAGATCTTTTGAAGGGTTCACGTATAAAATTTATGACTTTTCGATCGTCAATTATTTTAATGAAAGTACTTCAAAACCCATCGTGTTTGGTATCAATTGAAAGGTCTTTTTAAGGGCTTCCTTGCAAAAATGGAAATTTTTTGATCGGCAATTGTTTTATCAAAAGTGTTCCGAAATCTATAGTGTTTGGTGTCAAATGAAAGATCTTTTGATGGCCTCGCGTATAAAATTTAATATTCTTTGTTCGTCAATTGTTTTAGTGAAAGTACTTCAAAACCTATCGTATTTGGTATCAATTGAAAGGTCTTTTGAATGATTTACATGCAAAATTGGAATTTTGTCTATTGGCAATTGTTCTGATAAAAGTGCTTTAGACCCTATCGTGTTTGGCATCAAATGAAAGGTATTTTTAAAGGCTTGCATGCAGAATTGGATTTTTTTCGAACGGTAATTGTTTTAGTGAAAGTACTCCAAAATCTATCATGTTCGGTATTAAATGAAAGATCTTTAGCATTACTTTGCAATAGTTTATTGATAAACATTTGGTTGTAAAAGAAAAAGTAGAAGCTCAATGTTCAGAATACTTGCACTCACATAATTACATAAAACCAAATTTGTTTCTGTTAGCACAGTGCTAATTTTCCAAATTCTGTTATTTGAAAATGAAAATAGAAATATTCCCAAACTAACTGATACATGTAATATTTAAAACGTTTCAATGGGAACTTATTTGATTCAAGGATATAAATAAAGTAATCAGTGCTATATTTCACCATGGTACTTCAATGGCTGAAGGACACTACATATGTACGTATATTTACAAACAAACTTGGTCAAGAAACTCTGAAAATGGTTATACATATATTTATTTTACGACGACTTTAGATTTTTATAGAAAGATGCAAAAACAATATATAATACCAAATATTATTTATAATATAGGGTCATAATAATGATGAAATCAAAATATTGTATCAAAAAAAGTGATATCTCCCAAAAAAATAATTACATTGATAAAGTACTCCAAGATTGCGCAGATTCGCGCCCTCCCAGAAAAAAGATTCTCTCCGAAAAAGTCTCTCCCCCAAAAACTTGACTATTTTACAACCATTCCCAAAAATTGTAGTATCTATATATTACAGATTTAAAAAAGTGATATCTAATTAAGCCAAGAAAAATATCCGAATTTAAAAAAACCTTGTCGACCAGTTTTAAAAATACCAGGTTAAATTTAAAAAAATACAAAAAAAAAACTTTGGCGACCCCCGTATTTATTTATTTATTTATTTATTTATTTATGTTACTCTGTACAACAGGAATTTATTCCCAATTACAGTACAGGGTCCGAACTCACCGAGCCGCAGAGTGGTTGTAATTATAATTTCTAGCTTGAGTGGGAATCGAACTCGGGATCTCCGGATTCGAATTCCGTAACGCTACCCACTCCACCGTACTGCCGGACTTACCAGTTTAAGTAACTTTATAAACACATTAGTAGAAAAATTTTATTGGAATTTATAGAACTGTATCGCAGTCTTCTGTGTTTATGAAAAATAAAATCTCGCGAGTACAGTGATTGTATTAAGAAAGCCAAAGCATATGGACGGCTAAAATGATACAATAAGTAGTGCAATCCATTCTTAAATAATTAAATCAATCTTCAGTTCAAGATTTTTTAACAAGTCAATATCAGAAAACTGGCTTCTCTTCAAAAGCCACGTCCTTGCCCATTTTGTCCGTGTATTTTTTTTTTTAAATTATGGCAAATGTGCCGCCACTTCAGCAGGCTTCTGGTTAGTCGCCTAATAGCGTTCACATTTTATACATTTTCGCACGTAATCTGTTACTGTCCGTTTTAGATCTGGCCAATAGTAGTGACGTTCGCTACGTCGGATGGTTCTTTCAGCTCCGTTGTGACCAGCATTGGCAGCATCACGGAGTTCTTGTAAAACGCGATTTCTTCCATCAGCGGGAAGAACGAGTTCAGCTTCTTCGGACTCTGATTCATGATCATAGTGATATAATACGCCATTATTCATCATATAACCTCGGTCAGTCCATCTAAGGAATTCTTCACCTGCAGATTCACTATCAAAATTTTTAATGATATTCTTAAGATAATTGTCATTCAATTGTTCAGCACGTATCTCGTTCGCGAAATAGCTAGGTAAATCGGCTGTAATTAAATTAATTTCAGTTTCTTCTTTCCATAGTTTTTTTATGAAAAGCCTGTACAAGGAACATGTCTGTAAAAATAAAATAAATTCTTTAACATTCTTGGAATGGATCGTTTCAATAGGGCTTGCACTTTGTTAGGATTAGCTTATATCCCTTCAGGTGTTAGTATATATCCGAGGTACTATTGGCAAACCTTTCAGCGCATTCTCATTTGAAACGTTAGCACGATCTTTGAACACTTCCACACTGTAGATAAAAGCTTCGGCATCGCTTTTCCTTTTACCCTTAAATCGTGCGGTACATCTTACGAAGTTACCGGTCTATATGGGTACTGGTAGCGGAGATGGGGTTTCTCGTTGTTGTTCACCAAGTTGGCATTGCTGCAGCAAAGTAGGAAATTGATATTTAGTCTGTCGTCGACATCTCTTGTTTTTGAGGTCTACCGCAATTTATTTTCGGAATAACACTCATATACTGAGTAGGAACAAAATTTATTGTAATAGTACAACTAGACTAATCGAGCAGTGGAACGAACGTGCACGACTTTATCATCATGGTAGGCGTGGTTTTCGCGTCACAAATTTTGACACAAAGAAAACGCAATAAACCCAAATGACGAATGTTCTTACTTCAATACCGTATCTAATGTTTTCAGCAGGCTTACGGAGCGACTACTGTTCATGTAAACAATGTCCACAAAGTTATTTCGCAAACGCTTACACAACACTTTCACATAACCTTTTAGTTGCACTTAAAACTTTTAAAAGCACGTTGAGTTGGGCGCCAATTGTAGGATCGTGGTTTTTGTTAACAACGCAATGTTAATATTTAATTACTTATTTATTATTTTACGTAAGAAACACTACAGTAGTTCAACAAAATATTTTACGTCCTGCTTCCGTCTTCATGCAAGTGCAACTGTCTTTTTTGACTGTTAGTTCCTCAGCGTTCCGTGTCGAATGGCGGTGTTGTTTTCCATCAGAGACGGACTTGAGGAATTTTTGTGTTATATGTGTGATTTGGATAAATTTACATTGTAGCAATTTGTCAAACTATAACAAGCGTAAACGAATTCTGTTTGACTACGAACACAGAATTGCGGATCGCAACTTTGCAGCGGTTGTCTAGCGACTGGAGAACGAATAGATACAAATTTTATAATTAGGCTATGCTACACTATGAAAGTATTTTACTTCTGTAATAAAGTGAATGTTTTCTGTTATCCTAAACGATCTATATTCAGTTATTTATTTATTGAATATTTGAAATACTAATGCTCATTTTTTCTTTCAACTGTTATGTATCAGTTACAATTATCTGCCTGTTAAATATAGGAAAATACGTATAATTTATATTGTTATTAATTTATATTCTTTACAATCGATTGATAAATCGGACATTAGACATTTATAACATAAGTAGTTTGTGCAATATTTGATGTCTAAATTTATATTCTTACGGAAAAGTCAAATTAAATTATTATTTATTTAATATCAACATTTGGCAATATAAAATGTGTACATAAAGAAGAAAACTTATAAATTATCAGCTAAAATATGCTAAGGAAATTCATTAATATTAGATCGGAAGCACATTGGATGATTAATTATAATATTATCTATAATTATAATTAGAGAACAGAAATAATAGCACTCGCCCGTCAAGTGAGAAATTTATTTGAGTTTTTGACTGGTTTTTTGGAGCTGGAATAAAATATGCTGACTTTTTGAATATCGGTTTACTAAGATAAGTGTTATCTTTCATTTTTATAGTAGTTTAGTTCTTTTTTATAGTATAGTTTCTATCATATCGTTATTTGTTTATATTGGTTACGAGTATAGAAACGCTGAGTTATGTTTTGTTGTTAGGTGAGATTGACGTTTGACAGTTGTGTGAATGTAATTGATTTCTGTTTTCATTTATTATTAAGGATAAGCCTGGTAAGCTACCTTAAATTCTACTCATCTACTGAGAGAACCCTTTTTTTATTTCTCTTGGTTCAATGGAGAATAAATTGGTAAAATTTAATGAATGTAAGTTTGGTACGCGGAATGTTAGGGGTATAACTGGTCAAGAAAATGAATTGATGAATGTAATGTTTGTGTATATTGTTTATGTTTTGTGTGTCAGTGAGACTAAAAGGAAAGGATGTAGTAAGGAAGAGGTGGATGGAATATTTTTCTTGAGGTCGGGTGTTACTGAGAATGAATACGCAAAGCATGGTGTGGGTGTGCTTGTTAGTGAACGAATTAAACCGTTTGTGTGGGATTATGGTTGTACTTCATCGAGAATTCTTTGGCTGAGATTAAAGGTAGGCTTTCATAGAATCTTCATTGTGTCAGTTTATGGCCTAACCGAATCCGGAAATAATCTTGAAGAAGATAGATTTTGGAATTTGTTAGATAGTGTTATTGATTCATGTGATTCAGGTGAGAAAGTTATTGTATGTTGTGATTTAAATGACTGGGTGGGAGTTACGAGAAGCATGTCTGGGAATGTATTGGGTAAGTTTGGTGATGTGAGAGTGAATGAAAACGATAGGAAAATAGTTTCTTTCTGTTTGGAGCGTGATCACTTTGTTTCTAATTCGGCCTTTAAACATAAATTAGCTCATTTGTATACATGGGAGAATGTGAGTAAGAATAGACGGAGTATGATTGATTTTATTTTTATGATGAACGATTGAGAAGATTAGTTGTAGATACGCGTGTGAAGCGTGGTGCTGAATTGGGTGCAAAAGTCCATTATTTGGTGGTATTACGTATACGTCTAGATAAATGTTGGAGAATAAGGGTGAAAAATACCGAAAAAATGTTTCATATGGAATGCAGTGCGCTGCGGAATGAGGATGAGATATATTTGCCGAGAAAATAAATGAATTTTTGCCTATATGTGAGCTTAATTTTGAATGCAGTATAAATGATGTTTGGTTGAAATTTAAGGATGCAGTTCTTAAATGTGCAAAGGAAGTTTTGGTAAATGTAGTTTAGGCTCTTGTCCAAAGAATGCACGGTGGAATGAAGAAGTAAAAGAAGCGATTGTTATGAAAAAGAGAGCGTATTTGCGATTTCTAAATGTGAAAGATGTGCCTGGAAGTTTACGTGATGAATGCTTGCTGGAATACAAGAGGTTAAATAAATATGTTATGAGAGTATTGAGAGAAAGCAAGGCACGTTTTGATGATTTAATGAGTGAAAGATTGACTAATGATTTTAGTATAAATAAAAGAATGTTTTGGTTGAGGGCGAAGAGATTAAGAAGTGGCAATGTAAGGGCAGTGAAATCGATTAAGAGTGCGGATGGTGAGTTATTGTGGAATGAATCAGATGATAGGAATAGATGGTGTGAGTACTTTAGGGATTTGTATGCTAACATAAATGGACGGAATGGTTGTAGTTAAAATGTTAGAGAAAATGTAAGTAGTGATGAATGAGATATAGATGAGAGTGATGTTAGTTTCGCATTGATGCGTCTAAAGAATGGTAAGGCTTCCGGTTTGGATGGTATATCGAATGAGATGTTGAAGTATGGAGGCGAGAGGTCATTTGACTGGTTAGTTTATTTGTTTAGATTTTGTTTAAAACGATGTGTGGCTCTTGATGATTGGAAACGTGCTATCATTTATCCTTTATTTGAAGGTAAAGGTAGTTCATGTGAATGTACCAATTTTCGTGCGATAAGTTTGCTGAATGTGGTATGGAAGTTGTACGAGATGATTCTTATTCATAAGCTACGAACCTTAATAATCTCCAAGTTAAGCGATCTGCAAGGAGATTTTTTGTGTGAGAGAGGGTGAGTGGATCAATTGTTTTCTCTTCGTATGATTGTTGGAAAGTCACTCGCTAAGAACAAAAAGGTGTTCTGTGGCTTTCTCGATCTTAAAAAAAGCATATGATAGTGGTCATCGCGATACATTATGGAATGTACATCTACAGTACTGAATAAATGGTAATTTGTTGGGGGCAATTCGTGCGCTGTATGAAGGTAGTGAGACTGCGGTGAGAGTTAATGGTAGATTGAGTGATTGGTTTTGTATAGATATTAGCGTGAAACAAGGTTGTGGGCTGTCTCCGTAGCTCTTTAATTTGTGCATGGATGTGTTGTTACGAGTAGCGTTAAATGGGGTAGATGGTGTACATAATGGTGGCAGTGTTGTGTCTGCGTGAGCGTATGCGGATGATGCTGTTGTTATGGGTGAATCTGAAGAGCAATTGAGAAGAATGATTCTAAGTATAAATAAAGTAGGAAAAGATTTTAATTTGTTATTAAATGTTTATAAATGTAAAGTGTTATTTGTTTAAAAAGAGCGATTTGGTGACTGATTGCAATATTTCGGTGAATGGTGTGAGATTGGGTCAAGTGAATGAGTTTTTATATTTGGGTAGTGTGTTTTCGAGGAATGGACGTATTGATTGTTAGATGAAAAGAAGAGTATCTGCGGGATGCAAGGTATTGGGTGCTCTGGGAACCTTTGCTCGAGATGTGAATGTATTCAGAGATGCTCGGTTGAGTGTGTAATGGTGTTTTAGTACCTACATTGATGTATGGTAATGAATGTTGGGTGTGGATGAAGAAATATTAACGTCGAATAACTACTGCGGAAATGAGGTATTTGCGCGGTGTGTGTGGTTATACTAGAAGAGATCGTGTCCGGAATACATTTCTGTATGATGACTGTGAAATTGAGAAGAATATAGTTAGAAAAGTAAATATAAGTCAGTTGAGATGGTTTGGGCATGTAGAACGTATTTTGAATGAGAGATTAGTGAAACAGGTATAAGTTGGTAAAATTGAGGGTGAAAGATTGCCTGGGAGACTTATGAATAAATGGATGAATATTAGACTGTGCCAAAAAAAATCGATATTTTTTTATTTCGCTCTTCTTCGGGTATATTATTCCCCGTTCAAATTCATACAGATTTCCAAAATTTTAAACAATTCGGTTAACATTTAGAGGTGCTTCAAGCCCAAAACGTGTTTTTTGAATTTTTTTATCAATTTTTGTGAGGATTTATAGCACTGTTCTACAATAGCGGGATGTTTGACGCTTGGGAGACATTATTACATTCAGACACAAAGTATTTAATGCATTTCAGTCACCAAATCCACTTTTGGACAGATATGTTGGCGGAAACAACAATTTTTTTAAAGCCTAAAAACTGTAATTTCAACTTTCCGAAAGTGGATTTGGCGACTGAAATGCATTGAATACTTTGTGTTTGAATGTAATAATGTCTCCCAAGCGTCAAACATTCCGTTATTGTAGAACAGTGTTATGAAACCTCACAAAAATTGAGAAAAAACTTCAAAAAACACATTTTGGGCGTGATGCACCTCTAAATGTTAACCGAATTGTTTACAATTTCGGGAATCTGAATGAATTTGAACGGGGAATGATAAACTCGAAGAAGAGCGAAATAAAAAAATATCGATTATTTTTGGCACAGTCTAATGAATATAAATGGAGGATTGTTGCGTGAATGAAAGTTTCCGAGTATGAGGAACAAACGTGCTTATATGAAAGGAATGATGATTGTGGACGATGCTAAATTGGCGTGTTAGGATAGGAACGTTTGGCGAAGATTAATTGCGGAATGAATCTGATGATTTAAGAAAAATGCAGGATTTTTTATTTTAGTTTTTGTTGTTTAGTAATTTCATTAGAGTGTTTACCTGCAATGGTGTAAAATTAACTTGCAAAAATAAGCGCAGGTACGACACTCCCTTCGTTTCTTATCTTTTTTATTTGATTTTTTTATCTTACATTGAGTGTTTACCTGCAATTGTGTGGAATTCACTTTACAAAGCAAGTGTAGAGCGACACTCCCTTCAATTCTTATCTTTTAATTCGATTTCAGTTCTTACGTAGAGTATTTAACTGCAATTGTGTGGAATTCACTTTCAAAAACAAGCGCAGGGCGACACTCCCTTCCTTTATTATTTTTTTGTTTTATTTTCAGTTACTGCATTGTGTGGACTTTTCTTTGATATGCAAGTACAGGCTATCGCTTTCATCTTTTCTAATCTTTGTAGATTGGTTGTTAGATTTATTATTAGACTCGTTGTTAGATTCGTTATTAGATCCTTTGTGAGGAGTAACCGTGAGTAATTAGAGATGTTTTATGCGTATGTTATGTACGTCGAAGAAAGTAGATGAATAATAAGTGAATAGGAATAATTGGGTAGATGTGATTGAAGGTTTGTTGTGTGATTAATGATTTCGAGTGTAATAAATAAATTAGTTTATATGGAGTGATCTATGAATGTGGTTAAAGAGAAGATGGTGTGTTTGGATGATTATGTTTGACGAGAGCTGATTATTTGGTGAATGTAATGAGTGAATATATAACGTACAATTCTGCTCCATTAGATGGAGGCGGCTAGCTAACTGTTTCAGTGAAGATAAGCGGGGGGGTTCGATTCACAAAAAAAAATTAAATATCAAAATCAAAACAAAACTAAAATGAATATTAAGGGCGCCACGTGCTTATTTTTGTTGCCAGCGATACCCAACCACGAAAGTACTGGAACTAGAAAATACTAGGCGTAGGAAGAGGGGAGGCTCGCAAAGTAGGTAGGGATGTCAATTTTTATAACGTAAAGAATACTAGACAACTAACAAGAAATTAACGACTATATTAAGAAACTGATGTTTAAATACCAAAGAAAATAATACTAAAGATTATTCAAAAATACTGATACTATACTGTGGACAAAAACTAAATCAAGAAATCCAATTAAGGTTTATGCAGTAAATAAAATCAAACCAAGCTGGGTATCTGTGCTCTACAGGAGCAATCAGGACTGCGGAAAAGGTAAAAACCTAACAGACAGCACGACAATACAGCGCAACACGCAGTATATTACGATCCGATGGCCAACGAAAAGCGATACCCGACGCAACACAAAATTAACGCATATCAACGCGCTGACCTAATAGCTTCGACGACACACAAGCTACACAACTTGAGACAACAATGTCAACACTAATGAATAAATCAACAATAAAAACTTAACACGATTTGTACAACATAATGTAAGTACTCGTAAAGCGTGATTATATAAACTACTGTAAAATAAACTAAAATAATCCCCGTAATTTCAAATACAAAATAGACAAAAACAATAACAAATATCTTTGGGCTTAGCTGTGAACATGGTCCGATAGCTGGATAAACTTCATTCCAAATATTGGCGGCAAAACATCAAATCCAAAATGTGCTCGTGACGTCACATATATACTAATTTTACTTCTCAATAATGAATGCTTGAATTATCTGAGTTCTTAGGCGGCTTTACGGTAGGAAAAAATTATGAAATTCTTGTCAGAATCAAATCCGGAAAATCCGACGAATACTAAATATTCACATTGGTCAGCCCTACTCTCAAATCCAGTCAAACTGTATTATTTTGCGATCAAACTGAACTAACTTCAAACACGCAACAATAATATACCGAGTAGACCAACCTTCCGACTTGAAGATTACATTTTGACTCTCAATTCGCGACTCGAACAATTGGTTAAAAGTAGTTAAATCAAAACTAATCAGGTAATTTCGTGCATTCTGTAATTACATTGAAAAGGTTACAGTCTCAGCCGCTAAACCTACCTCCTTCTGGCGACATCTACTCTAAAACAATTACAAGATAGCAGAGGACACTACCTTACCGACATTGTGAAGTTAAGACAATAATTTACAATTAAATATTTGCAGATTAGAAAATAAATGACAAAAAGGAAAGATCCCAAAATAAATAAATGTAAAGGTAACTAAAATCTTAATCATAAAAATAATAAGCAAGGTGAGCAGAAGAGGAACTGACTTTAAACAATGACAGACGCTAAATTCACGGCATGCTGTTACTAATTAAAGAATCAAAACAAAGCAACGTGTTTAACCTGAAATTTAAATTGAAAAAGAAACAGAATGATTTTAAATTATTATTACGCGATTAAATATTACCAAAAAAATTAAATAAATTGAAGGTAAGATGTACAGAAGTTTAGTCAACTACTATTTACCAAAAAAAAATAGATTTTAGGCAGAAGAAAAGAAGCAGGAAAATAATTTGAGGAAAAAGTAAAAAAGCGTAACAAATATTTTATGAGTGATTTTAAGGTTCTCGTTACCCCATTTAACAGTTTCTAGCCCGAGGGATCATATCGCCCGCGGTCATTATCATCTATGCTAAAAATTAAATCTTTTGGCAATGTGGCAGAGACAGGTAATGTATTTCTTATGGATTTAAACTCAGCCTTGTTGCAAAGTTTATACTTCCATTATTTTTGGTATATCAGTAGTTTCTTAAGCTTGTAACACTTTTTCTTTACAGTATTAGAATTTCACAATTAAATGTTAGTATACCTAGCTAGGAGTTGTAAATCTAAATGAGTACCATAAAAATTATTAACTAACGTATGGTGTGTGACGAAGCATACTCGTCACAGTAGTTTTCGGCTCCGAATACGCGGATTGAAAGCGCGAGTTACGGAACTCGTACTCGCGCGCCGAGTTCACCGCGGACGTGATGCTATCCATCTCACCCGATTTACTACTTTTGAACCAAATCCAAATTCCCGTTATCCAGTTTCCAAATTCTACCAAAACATCTCGGGACAGGAATAATTAAGGACAGTATATAAACCGGGCCCTCAGCCATCATCAAGACAGTCAGATCATCCGTCTCTTGGAGTGCGAACCCAAGAGATAGCGAGCCACCTATACGTTTCAAAAGCCAGTTTAGAAGAAGTCGTCTTCTCCGTCCACTATGTAAGCAATCGCACTCCTGTTGTTTTCCGTATCGTGTCGTGCGCTTCCTAGAGGTTTTGTTTGTTATTTCCGTTTTTGGGAAACTTGAGTAAGTTCACCAGGTCTCACTTCGACGGTGTCCGAGAGAGCAATCCAAGACACCCGCCGCGCGCCTGGGTGACCGTCGCGTATTTCTCCAATTTTTTACCTAAACTATCTTGTGTTACCTCCTTTTTCTGGTACTTGTTTAAAGGCACAAAATATTACTTCTGCCACGCCCAAGCGAGCTATCCTAGGCGTCCCAGTCGTAACGTTTGTGTTTTTCTCCGGGTTACCAGCGTCCGTCCCGTGTCACCTCTCTTTTCTGGTACTTGTTTAAAGACACAAAATATTACTTCTGCCACGCCCAGCGAGCAATCCTAGGCGTCTCAGTCGTAACGTTTGTGATTTTCTCCGGATTACGAGCGTCCGTCCCGTGTCACCCTCCGTTCTTGGTACTTGTGCGAAAGAAGCAAAGATTTCTTCCGCCACGCCCGAGAGAGCAATCCAAGGCGTCTGCGGTCGTAACGCTTACGTTTCCTCCCGAGCTACCACCATCCGTCTCGTGCCACCTTCATTTTTGGGTACTTGTGCAAAATCACCAGATCTCACTCCGAGCGAGAAATCCAAGACGTCCGCCGCGGTGACCGTTGCGCATTTGCCGAAGTCACCCGTGTCCTGTGCCTGTCACCGTCATTTTTGGGTACTCACTCAGCCGCGATACTCCGCACCATAACTCGGGTACCCTGGCGAAATTTTCGAAGCGGATTTCACTTTGGTCATTAACACACTGTCCGTCATCTCCGAGCACCCTGCGTCGCGACACCAAGAGTCGATTTCCAAAAAAGCTGGAAAACTACTAACCGCAATCCGACACTACTAACCAGCCGCTACTTAGTGGACCCCACTGCCGCGACGCCCGGCGTCGGTTTTTCGACAAACCACGGTTTCGCGCTCTACTTACTCGCGGGCATCCAGACAGATGATTACGACTATTCCCCAGGTCATATCAGCGTCGATCACAAAAACCGGGTGAATTCGATTTTTACGGGTTCGCCTACCCTTGTCGTGGCATTAATTACCACCTCCGACACCACCACCGTCAAAACTGTACTCCAGTATACCAGCCAGTTTTTATCAAATAAAACGCACCATACTTAGTTGTTTTATTTTATTCTTCACACCCGATCCTAATTCTGCAAACCTGCTATCCGGTACCGTTGGCGCCCGAGCAACCAACGCCAACATTTGTCGCCGAGTTAGCAAAGAACTCGTCACAGGTGTACAACGTTTTATTTAATACTGTGTTGCATTTAAATATTAAACATTATTTTCATATCATAACCTTGAAAGTGACATGTTAAAATAATTATAATTAAATGTTAAAACTATTTATTACGTTGCAACCTCACTTGCAACACCGTAATATTCCATTACGGTATCTAATACTGTAAAGTCTCACTTCCCAGACTGAAATCACTACTATAAACATGGAAACGCGACACAGTATGAAATACACATATTTACGTTCTACAATGACAGGGAAAAGATTTTCGGAACTAGATTTATTGTATATTCAGCGCGGATAGGTATATATTCTAAATACCGTGGAGGTTACTAATATATAAATATATGTATATAAGTATATGCGTGATGCGCGTAGCTTTTACTTCGAACATAATTTTTTATTATGTTTCAATAACATCTCCTTTTTTATGAAACTTATATTTACCTATTTTGTATTATAAATACTTATCAACATGGTATTAATTATTTTATATTTGAACTTTCTTCTTAAAAAATCCTAGATTCATGATATATTTTGCGCGTGAAATACTATTACCAGTCGTCAAATCACAGTCTTTAAATATGTTAGAGCTGCGAAAGCTACAAGGATCATTTTAAGGTTGAGTAAAGTTTACTGGCTGTAAGAATCGAACTCGAGTCTACACGATATCACTAATATAATTATAAAAATTACATTTACAGCTGTCCAATTAGCAATTGCATTTATATATTAATGCAAACGTTTTTAAAGTTGCGATCAAAATTATAATTACTAACACCAAGAGAAAATTAGTGAGAAAATAAATTTTCGAAAAGAAACATAAATGAACATAATTAAATGAAAGAGCAAATTATTTGCTATAAAATAGTTATTTATCTACGATCCTGTGTAAAATTGACAGCCAACTGGCTGTTTTCAGCTCGTAAAATAACTGTCAAATATCAAGATTTCATTAGTCACGGATTGGATGATTATGTTTCACGAGGGCTGATTATTTGATGAATGTAATGAGTGAATATTTTATGAGTGGTTTTAGGGTTCGTGCTACCCCATTTAACAGTTTCTAGCCCGAGGGATGATATCGCCCGCGGTCATTATCATCTATGCTAAAAATTAAATCTTTAGGAAATGTGACAGAGATAGGTAATGTATTTCTTATGGAAGTTAACTCAGCCTTGTTGCTAAGTTTATACTTACATTATTTTTGGTATATCAGTAGTTTCTTTATCTTGTAACACTTTTTCTTTACACTATTAGAATTTCACAATTCAATGTTAGTATACCAAGCTGTTGTAATTATTTTTAATTTCGCTACGCTGAAGTGATGATATAATAAAACTATAAATTAATTGGTCTTAGTTTTACTTGAGTTTGGAGTCAGACAAAGTGGTACATTTCTTCCAATGATACTACATACTTTCAAGAAAAATGATATTAAAAATTTAATAAGTGAAACATACGCAAAAATATCCAGTTAAAAATGGAATTCGTTGTTAGGAGGAAGCGTGAGTAATTTGAGATGTTTTATGCATATGTTATGTACGTCGAAGAAAGAAGATGAATGATAAGTGAATAGGAATGTTGTGATTGAAGGTTTGTTGTGTGATAAATGATTTCGAGTGCAATAAATGAATGAGTTTATATGGAGTGATCTATGAATGTGGTTAAAGTGAGGGTAGTGTGTTTGGATGATAATGTTTGACGAGGGCTGATTATTTGATGAATATAAAGGGTGAATATTTTATGAGTGATTTTAGGGTTCGTGCTACTCCATTTTTTGGGATGTATGTATGTAATTATAATATTGAAAATAGTTTTCCTATGTCGTGTTTCAAAGTGAATTTTGTGCAACTGTTTTTGGCGATATTTTTTTGTAAAATTGTTGAGTTGTCTAGTTGTAAAAATTTTAAACATAAATTTATTACATTAGCTATCATTACACAGTTTATGTAAAGTTATTAAAAAAAAATTTTATTTCATAAAATATTTACATTAAATTGCAAAACACTTCTTTATTAAAAATTAAGGGTATATAGTTTTATGAATTTCAACTCTAACGTAGCAAATAAATTTCGAAATAAATTAAATTTCAAATGTTTTTTGAATCTAACAAGGATTTTTAGAATCACTAGATAGTTAACATACGCGTACAAGTGAGGCAAATGGTGGAGGTATGGCACCATTTGCAGTAAAGGCAAAGTATGCATTGTTTTATTGTATTATATGCCTTTTTCTTATGTTTGTATTTAATAAATACTATTAAGTGTGAAATTATAGGTTGAATAAAATATATTATTAAATATATAACACAAACTTAAAGAATAAACCGTCTTTTTGTTGCTTATAGCGGATAAAATATTTACAGTTACATGAACAGTTTAAAAAAAAGTTGATCAGAAACTAACAAATCAAATTGTAACTCACTGTTTTAGAAAATTTTGTTTGGATAATCTTATATTCCAAAATTTAGATTATATTAAAATATTAATTATTTTTATGATTTGCTGTCACTGAACCATATTTTAAAATAAGATTAGTAGTTTCTAAAAAATTTAACACTGAATATATTTTGTATTCACGAATAACTAAATTAAAATCTATAAATTCAATAATAATATTTTTATATGTAATACTATTTGCTTATATTATTAGAATCTACTATATATTTAAAAATAGCGCATTTTTCTTTATTAAAATATTAAGTTTCCATTTTCTCTAAATTTAAGTATATTTTTAAAAAAATAAATACTGATGATACATTTAAATACAGTGTTACTTTTATCTGTTCTCTAAATGGCCGCCGTCAACATGCTTGCCTCACAGATATCAACGGGGGCAGTGGCTCAATGGTATCGAGTCGGCCTGTGGATCCTGAGGACCGTAGTTCGATTCCCAAAGCCGACAAACCTTTTCGCCAAATTAAAAAAAATATCCCTGTGGCTCCCCCAACACTAACATCTTTAGGGGCCGGGGTTTTACGGCTGATAACCGCACTTCACGTGCAAAAATATAACACTTACCGAGATCTGCTTCGGCAGAGTGCACACGCAGTAATGAGTGAAATACTTGATGATATATTTATTTATTTTATTTATGTCAATGCATGCTTCCAGAAAGTTAGCTATTATTCAGTATTTATATAAAATCCTTGATTACCACCTTGAAATTTTATTATAAATATAAATAAATTTAAAAAAATTATATGAAAAATAGTATGAAAACCAAATGTTACTTATTACACAAACTGAACTCATATTACAATAAGGGTCATTGTAACACTTATTTTTCAACATACTATTCTATCAATTTGTGACACGAGTAGTAGACGAGCGACGAGTGGCGTAATTTATCTGAATATGCAATAGCCACTACATGTGAGTTAAATTAAATATATACAGTACCACCAATTTCTCCCCGCGGATGATCTAGGATGCGCAATAGCACGCTAAGGTACCGTATTTAAGAGTATATGTGGCCGAGGGTATTTATTTTCAAAAACTTTTTCATTCTGCCTAGCGGTTACCCAATCCGCCAAGTGAAATTGTCGTACAATATTTTTGCTACGACTCTCAACTAAAAATTACACTTTTAAATCTAGATAAGTTTGACAAAAAGAGAAAAATTATTAGAGGTTATATGATATGAATGTCAATCATTAGTTACGTTAGCAAAGTAATCTCTATTCTCGATGGTATTGGTCATAGCTCGTGAATAAGAAATTGTTATTTACGGCCTTGATTATTGAATAGAATTACCTATCAAGAAAGACGTAATGGTCATAGAAAAAATAATTCTTAGTTTTCTTTATATGTTATTTGTTCTTCATAAATATGGAGCAAGTGGTTTAGTGATATCGAGTCGGACTATGAATTTGAGAACTCGGATTCGATTCCCACAGCCGACATATAGTTTTTACCACATTAAAATTATTCCTGTGACACTCCCTTCACTAACATCTTTGAGGGGCTTGACTTGACGGCTGGTAACCCTACTCACGCGCACACATATCACTTACCGAAATCTACTACGGCAAAGTTATTTATTTCTTGATAAATAAAAATAATAATTTTATTGCAAAATAATACGAAAAATAATATATTTCAAATTTGAAAAAGCTATCCCTGTGGCTCTTCCACCACTAACATGTTTGGGGGCCGTGATTTGACGACTGGTAACCGCACATCACGCGCAAAAATATATCACTTACCGAGATCTGCTTCAGCAGAGTGCCACACCCAGTAATGGGTAGAAGGCGTGATGATATATTTATTTATATTTATTTATTTGTAACCCTGGAAATTCAGTAAAATTGCATAATACTTGTCATAAATATAAATTATTTTATTATATTTAACACCCTAAAAGGTTTAAAAGATAAATATGCCTCTCAGTCTAGTTTTACAATAATCAACAATAAGAAAATTGCATTAATAGTATTCTTCTAATATGCACAATTTTTCAAATTTTATATTATTGATTATTGGCCAGTTTTACAAACAAAACTTACGAGTACTTTAAATTTAAATGAATAAAAGCAAATCGACGTTATATGTCATACGGTATAATTAGTATTGCTGTCAAACATTCGATATGCTTTCATTAATTTAAATTAAGTTTAAAATTTAAGTTTTTGTGATGCAATTTGTCATATATGATTTTAAAATAAATAATTCAACCTTCAACTGCATTACCGACAAGGTTTTTGAATCGTGCAATTCGGGAGTGCCGACATCTATTAGAAGTAGAATATATTTGTTTCATACCGCAAGCAAACCAAAATCTACTTGGCACATACAATTTTTGTTCAACATTTTCTGACTTTATATTGAAATATGTATGTTCAAATCATGAAATTTATGTATGTTAATATTGTATCCATGCCCTAAGTATAATATGATTGTAATATAATATGGTAACAAAAAATTATATTTGCATTACAATTTATATCACATTAATATGTTTGCCAGTAAATGAATAATTTTTGAACAAAAATCCTGTTTTTTTTTTGTATGCAACCATTTATACATGAACGCAGCCTTAAAAGTACGAATAATGTTCGTTTTGTTATAATCAACATATTAAAATACTTTGTTGTAACCAATATTTTGTTGCATTAATATATTATTGTGTTCAAAATATTGTTTTAATCACAATATTATAGACTTAAGGCATTGCCTATGCGTCACCTTATTCCATTGTAACACACATGATGTGTGTTCCACCAAGTATAGTTTCGCGGAAGAATGTTAGATTACATGCCAGCAAAATCTATAGAGATCTTTAGACATTTTTGTAACGCTTTCAAAATCGCTTTCGTATTGTGTTAGAGTTTAGAAGTATTTTTGGGTAATTGTCTTTTAAAGTTATGTGACGTTTTTCTGCAGTTTGGATTTGAAAGTAAAAAGTGGTTGTTTGTTAAGAAGCGAAGGCGATTTCGGGCGAGGTCAGTGTTCGCTAGATGACAAGGGTGGGCCCTTTCCAAGAACTAAAAATCCGTTGAAGATGCATTACGCAAGTTTCGCATTCTTCAACTCGCGATCTAGCAATCGGTTAATCAATAATAGTTGTGAAATTCAAATATTAACCAATGTAAAGTTAGTATTAAGGTGCTCAAGCGGGGGTGAATTCACCCATCTAGGGCTGATGTGCGAATTCAGTTCGACGGTCTAGTTACAGACATTGATCAAAACAGTTTTGCTAAGTTTGAGTTCGTCCTCAGCAGTTTTTAAAGTTGTGAGTTGTAAATTTGTACTAAGACTTTATTGTTGGTCAGATCTAGTAAGATATTTTGAGTTGAGTTATTTGAGATTAGTAAGTTGAGTTGAGTTAAGAAGTTGAAATATCGAGTTTATTTGAGTTGAAGTCTAAACTGAGTCTTTATTTTAATTGTTGAGTAATACGAGTTAAGTTGCGGATTGTAAGTTCAATTAATTTATATTGCTTCATTTCTTTATTAAAGTATCAGTGTTGTAAAGCAGTGTCTACGCAAATGACGAGTAAGTAATAATATTTTACTGTATTTTATTGAGACGAGAAAGTTAGTTCGAAACTATTATTATTAACTAATTGAGATAGTTATTAGAGCAATCTGTTGTTGATCGTGTAAGAATAAGTTAATTAGATTCATTTTGTAACCTATTAATTGATAATTATTTATTTTTATTTATTTGTATTAAAATTGTTATTGTGTTGAGAATCTTGCGCTAATTATCCTATCATTATAGTTGTCTAAGCTGGTTGAGTTATAGTTTCCAAATTAAACTCTTCTGAGCAGAGTTATAAAAGTTCTGTGGTGGCCGGCGGATTTACGCTACCCTTGGTCAATAGTTGATTAATCATTTAATTTTTTAGTTGTTAATTTGGTCAAGTAAAATAAACACTTGTCAGTACTCATTGGCACTCAGTACAGGGTAGCTGTTACTCCATGATACAGAAAAAGAAAAATTTCAAATCAGGGTGCTCTTAATCTTTGAACGTCTATTGGCAAAACGCAAACGCTAGTGCAGAGACGTAGTCAGCGGAGAAGTTATAGGGGTTAATCCTCTCCTTGAATAAAGTTGTCCTTGGTTAATAACATACTTTGCAACGTTGCAGGCAGAGGGATCCAGATATTTTACTGGCCCATCCATACATTACGCATAATAATACATATATTCTGAATTAAAATCTTTAGAAAATATTAATCTAATTTTAAAATATGGCTCAGTGATAACAAATATAAAAATCTGGTGTGTTCACTACACGATTTTCTTATACACAGCATAATTAATATTTAGAATATATGAATGTTATATAATATTATTAAACATGTAATTTAGTTTTTCAGTAATTCAGCATTTATCTGTTTGAAACAAATAAAATACCAAATTTGTTTACGTATAATTTTTTTTGTAATATTGTTTACTTTATGTCTACCGGATGTCCGTTTTTCGAGCTAAACCCTTGGTATCTCAAGAACCGTGAAATACTAAGTCGATTAAATTGAGGCAAAGTTGCCAAAATAGTTGACCATTTTATTTGAAACTTGTTTTCGTAACAGATTTTATTTTTTAAGTAATTGGAATTTATTGTTTTGTGTGTCCAGTAATCTTCCTCTTCCGGTTTTTCAATTTCTTTCAAAATCAACTCAGCTCTTCGTATTTTCATGAAACTTATAATTACCAAGTTTCATTAACAAATCTTATCTCGTTCATAAGATATTGCACACTCGGACACACACACACACACACACAGCGAGAGAAAGAGAGAGAGAGAGAGAGAGAGAGAGAGAGATCATTGAGAAAATGATCAAAACGGATTCAGTGGACCTCAAAACACGTATTTCCGCGAAATTCTCGTCAATCATTTATTCTGTTACTTTTTTTTTTACTTTTATGCATTATTTTTAACTACATTCTTTACGGAACTGTCATTGAGTTGACATTATATATATATTTTTTTTAAATAACAGTCACGTATATTAATAAACAAAATCCATGAATATAATATAAAAATGCTAATGTAAATTATTGTGTTCTCGGAATATCGAAATTGTTATTATCTGTAACATAACGATGCAAAATAAAAATTGTCATTAACTTATCGATCATTAGCAAATAATGATCCAGTTACAGAATAGGGGGGAGGGGGTATAAACTGATTATAATAGAAATATGTCGAGAAGTAATTGAATTTAGTGTTATTTCTTTGTTTTTAAAACGTTAAGTGCTCTATAGTTGTATTTCACGCAACCCCAGAGCACAGCCCATACATCCACAACACGCGCAGGAATAACAATTTTATTTTAACTCATTTTTTCGGCCCACAGGCGACAAATTTTCATAATTTGAAAAAGCTATACCTGTGGCTCCTCCATCACTAATATGTTTGGGGGCCGTGATTTGACGACTGGTAACCGCACTTCACGCGCAAAATATATCACTTACCGAGATCTGCTTCAGCAGAGTGGGTAGAAGGCGTGATGATATATTTATTTATTTATTTATTTTATGATTGCAATAAATAAAATACATTTATGGCCGGTTTCACCAACAAATACTTAATCTTAGGTAATTTCTAGTGTTCACTAGGAATTGCCTTAGTCAATTTTACATTTCACCAATACATAGGTAATGCTTAAAAGCATTTAAGTACTTCCTAATTTAGGTCTCAGTTTTTCGGCATCTTAAATTCCTAGGTATTACTTATCGCATATGACAGTTCTATTTTGACAAAATAAAAATTGTTTAATTCTTTGATAATATTGATAAGTATGATGAAGTTGATTTTAAACGAAGATTTCGTGTTAGTAAATAGTATTTCTTCAGAAATGCTTCAATTTCACCAATGATGTTATTTATATGAGTAGTACAGTAAAAATAAGCACCAAAACCCAACCCCATGCAAGGGGCTTTTATGGGTAGAAAGGGAAACGGGTTTTCGTAAATAGCTAAAAAAAATAACAGCTATGAAAATTTTTTTTTACCCATCCCTCTATAATAAAATGTCTCCGAGATATACATTTATGAAGTTCGCGTAGTTTCAAAGATTTTTTGTATATTCACCATTTTGTAAGTTTAATGATATACAATAAGTAAAGTTATTCAAAGACAAACCATAATTATTTTTATGTGTGAAATAATACATGCTAGCAGAATAGCATTAAGTTAAAATTCACAAAAAATGCTGTGGTGTTAGTTATCTTATTCAATCTGATTTAAATTCTCTTTTCTAGTAAAACATATTACATTGAAATATGTCTTATTATTACTAAATATTGTTCATGAGAATAGAATAGAATAATTAAAGTATGCACATAGTGTTATGATGGAGGTTACCTTATTCAGTCTGATTTCCATTCGTTTCTCTACATACAAGACTAAAATTTATTATTTAGAAACAGAAAGGGCTATTTTTCAAATTACTGTCTTGTTATATTTGTAATGCAGGTACCTCGGTGTTTTTAATATTGGATTATACTTCTTTGTTAATATTTTCCATCAATTATCTTTTAATATTCTGGTTGCACAATCTGTTTTTGGTTTATAATAATCGGATACGATTAATTTAATTTTATAATTGTGTGAAAAATTTAAAAAAACGATTCGATTTTGACATATTTTTTATGAAACACGTCAAATTTTTTTCGGAAATATAACCTTACATCCAAAAGTTACTAGGAAACCATTGCCCAACAAAGAAATGCCTAGCTAAGAATTACTTTGCATGGTGAAAACTAAAATATGTTTAAGCATTTCCTAATTTTAAGTAATTCCTAGTTAGGTATTGATTTAGGAATCGTTGGTGAAATCGGCTATTAAATTATTAATTCTTTAGTTTTTGGTTGGATACAATTTAAAATTTTGTATTTCATGTTTTTTAGTAGGTGGCACAATGGTATCGTGTCGGCCTGTGGATCCTGAGAACCCTGGTTCGATTCCCACTGTCTACAAACATTTTCACCGCATGTTTTTTTAGTTACTATTAGAATTTGATTCTCAAATTAGAAGAAATTAATATTGACACCGTAATTTAATCTCGGAATTAAAAGTTCGGAAACAAAAATTTACTTAATTTATTGTGATTAGGCAGGAAACCTATTATTTAATTTTTATTAAAGAATTTTTAATTTGTTTAGTTTTTCTCTTTGTTGTATATATTTTCTTATTCGTTATATTTTTGATAAAATTTTATAGAAAATAAGGTTCATGATCCCCTTTCTTTCTTGGTGGACTTTATGTATGAGTAATTTGAGATGTTTTATGCATATGTTATGTATGTCGAAGAAAGAAGATGAAAGATGAAATAAGTGAATATGAGTGATTAGATGGATGTGATTGAAGATTTGTTGTGTGATAAATGATTTCAAGTGTAATAAATAAATGAGTTTATATGGAGTGATTTATGAATGTGGTTAAAGTGAGGGTGGTGTGTTTGGATAAGAATCTTTGATGAGGGCTGATTGTTTGATTAATTTAATGAGTGAATATTTTATGAGTGAGGAATGGTGGTTTTTAGAATTAGCACCCGGCGGCAAAATATCTTAAGCCGGCACTGTAAACACAAGAAATATACCATATAATACAAATAGAGCAATGCATGCTTTGTCTTTCTTGCAAATGGTGGTATACCACTAGCCTCGCTTGTAAGTATAAGTAAATTATTCAGTCTTCATATAAAATCTTTTTCCTACAACTGTGCGATTTCTTTGTTATTACGTAACGATAATTGCCTTGGTTACGTATGGAAAGTAGATGAATGCAGACCAAGTGCGTTTCCGAAAGCAAAGAAACACTAGTGCGGAAAGTGCTTCATTACGTAACAGTCAAAAGAATATTGTTTTGACAGCGATTTAAATTTCGCGCCGAGCGCGGAATTCATATTTTGACCACAGACGCTTATGGAAGAAGAAGATACGGTGAACCAGCGCTAGTAAATATGCAGTAGTATATTTTGACGTTTATAAACGTAACCTTAATTTGCAGTATATCTAATCTGTAGACAACTAATAAAAAGAACCGAACAAAGTAAAATATATCGATAAATGGTTTTATTTAAAGAGTAAGTGAAATACTTCATATTTATTGTTTGTGTATATTATTAATACAGTTGTTACAGTTGCTTATATTGACATAATGTAAAGTGGAAACTTTTGTGTCTAAAGAAACATTTATTTCTTCCGTACCTGCTCATATTATTACCAGTAATATTATTGGTAACAATTTCGGAAGCTTCAGAAGTACCAGCAGCAGATTGATTGTCATTGTCGAAAATAGATCCAACATAGTATGATCCGGAGCTTCAATTATCTTTGGAGGTGTTAATGATAAAGAAGAATCACTCACTGTACTATTCCAATCAAGATGATTTTGAAGAAATTATTTTGACGTTAGTGAAATATTTTTAAATAACGTAGAACAATGTGCAAGCAATCAACAAACAAACCATAGCAACGCCGTAAAACATCGTTCTCATGTAATACGATATCATTAAAATTTTATAAATTTTAATAATATTTTAGTGATTTACTAAATCGCACAGTTGTAGGAAAAATGTTGTTTATAACACGTGCCGAAAAATAACTATTGGTTGGACTCACCAAGCCGCAGAGAGCTAGTTCATATATATTTAACATGAGTGTTAATAATAACACCAAACTCACAATCATACGCCTGTATTTCATGGAGTAAATATAATAAAGTTTTATTTGGATCAATTTGTACAATTACTTTTTTCAACACGCTACTGTCAATTTCACTCACAACTGTTTTTTTAATAACGTATCCATGTTTACTTACTGCTAGAGACATCTAGCGGACAAAATTACATATCTTTAACATTTCATATTCCTGACATCCTCCCACCTTAGACACATAAATTTCATACAAAAGGTGTCTCACATGTTAACAATTGATTTTAGAGAACTAAACTAATTACAAAACTATTTTCTACAGTCTGTAACAAAATCTGGGCGGACTGGACATTTCACTGTACGCCCACTTCTGGTAACATAAATCACATTTTATCCCTTCACAAGGAAGAGCCTCTTGCTGTGCAATCTTTATCAGTAACTTCTTAGCCTTTTCCACTTCTTCTGCTAAAAGTTCACTTTTTCTTCTGTTTACCGGATTTTTGCGATTGTAAACAAATCGATACATCCATGCTATCATCCGAATGTTCTTCCAATATTTCGAAAAATACGAGTAAACCTTTGTATTCATTTCAATTGCTAACAAAGATTTGTTGGTATTCTTTTTCCGCTCTACATTTACCTCGTACTCGTTAGCAGTTATCTTGGAGTGTGGCCATGTCTCAATTTCTCCGTATAACCAACTTGGACCTTCACCAATTTTCTGTTTCCAAAGACTTTGCAATAGCAGTTTTGGTTGCAACGTTGTCGGACATGTAAAACCAATTGGATCAAAAATTCGTTGGACAACTGAGAGAATTTCCCTCTTCGTAATTTCCTTTTCTTCAGTTGAAACTTTTTTATAACATACAAAAAACGTGCCATCATTTTTGTTCCATGTCATTCCTAATACGAAGGCAACATCTTCATCTAACTCATTGTTGTGCTCCCACCAATCTTTGATGGACATAGTCTTGTTAAATAAAGACCCACAAAACTTGTGCATCTGCTCTTGTGCTGGCGCACTTGGCGTCTTCCCAGACAGTACCCAGCCCAGTAATGTTTGCTCAGCTACTAAACCACAGTTTAAATCTGCCTTTTTCCAGTAAATAATTTCCTGGTAACATCCACTCCGATTAGAAGTTCAGTGACCATCAATCTGGCTAAATTAGACATCGATGCTTCAACGATTTCATCTTTCCGCGCAACGTCAGTTTTATTCTCTAATTTACCATTGTCCTTTTCACTATCTCTCTTAACATTCAATTCGGGACATAAAATCACCACGTGATGTTTCCCGCACACAATACATTTCACGCCTTCGCGACAGTTTCTCCTCGAATGTCCAGGTTTTGCGCAACAATAGCACGCCTTTTTTCGCACAAGCATTTGTCTCTTCTCTTCCCAGCACATTCTTTGGGCCTTGAAACAGTTTTCGGAACCGTGATTTTTCGCACAATATACACAGCTACTAGTGTTAGAATTAAATAGTCCTGCTGCTGTGGGCATTTTATCATCACCCAATCTTCTATTTCTCTTAGATTTGTCGTTGACTAAACTGTATCCCTCGGTAGCAAGTACGATCCTTTTCCTTACCAGTGCATCGTTTTCGTTTTGCCCTTCGTGCGACACTAATACCTTATCTGCTGGAGGTTTTTTGAGTTTATCAACATTGATCTTTAACATTTGAAAACTGAGTTCATATTCATCTCTATTTTCCATTTCCTGAACTAAATCTGCTTCTGTAGCAGCACTGTTTAATAAATGATCATAGATTTCTTCATCTAATTGCATTAAAAACTCATGTTTGACTTGTAACAGATACCATTTTACAAATATTTAAATTTCATCTTTATCCTGGTTATTAATTAAAACTTGTAGTGCTTTGGCTATCTTCTCGAACACTGAGCGTACGGCTGTACGTGACTTCTTTATCTTTTCCATATTTCTATCGTCACAGAACCCAATCAGTACTGTTCCTTTTGCAGTAAATTCGTCAAACTGACATCAAAATTTACTTCTGGTAAGTGCACTCGCACAACAATATCAAAACTTTCTTCCGTACACGTAAGTAACGGCGTAAAATGTCTTGACTCGCTCAAAAACAAAGTAAAAATACACAATAACTAATCCAAAGGGTCCTGTCATGGTCGCCAAATGTTAATAATAACACCAAACTCACAATCATACGCCTGTATTTCATGGAGTAAATATAATAAAATTTTATTTGGATGAATTTGTACAATTACTTTTTTCAACACGCTACTGTCAATTTCACTCACAACTGTTTTTTGACAACGTACCTATGGTTACTTTCTGCTAGAGACATCTAGTGGACAAAAATTACATATCTTTGACATTTCATATTCCTGACAATGAGTGAGGTTTGAACTTTCAGGATCTTCGGATTCAAGTGCCGTAACTTCAATCACACTTCTGTATTGCCAGACTTATTTTAACATTATTAGTGTTATTATAAAGGATTATCAAGAATTGAATAGACCTTAAGAGAAGAAAAAGAATTGTCTGGCATTTTGAAAAACATTTTAGAATAGTTGTTAAGTAACACAAGATATTAATTTTGTGTGTTTTTTTTTTTAAACTATTTATTTGGTGTGAGCTCCTTTCTTAAGTTGTTCTACTATACTTATATACGGAATTTACGTACTCGTACTGCTATAATCTATAGATGTTTCGTGGCAGCTACCTGTATTAGCGAATTTGATTATTTTTGTAATGAGCAGTAGGAAATATATGTATTTAAAAAATCACACCAGAATTGAAATGATCGTCTTATTATTAATTACATTTTCAAACAAAACGAAAATAAAATGTTCCTTAAATACCAATAATATAAACGAGATAGACAAAAGTCAGTGACGTCCGCAGATTCTATCGTATATTACATTGCGAATTGCAACATTTATTTTCTAGTTTATTTTTATTAGATATTAGTTACTCATTACTTGCATTATTGCATTTACAATCTCTCGTTATATGTTAAAATTATCTTCGGCGGTGGTGCTCGTGTAGCTTTCAGATGCATGTTCACGGTAAGCAGATTTGTCGTGCGCATGTGTTTGAGAGCGCGTGGACATTAGCTCATGGCTCATGTGCAAATTATTATTATAGCAGATGAGATTCTTGACGAATTAACGAAGAATCAAAGAAGAACTGAATTACATTTACAGGAGAAAACGACAATGAGTTAGTATGTTTAATGGTTATGTTTTTTATGTTTTGTTGTGTATAATATTAATATTATATTTGATTGAGAGTTTTTAATTTACATATTATAACTTATAACATCGTACCAATAATAAAAACAGTTTTCAGTTCTCTTTGAAACCTCCTCCCCCCTATAATTAAATCCTGCGTACGTCACAGACGAGAGTATTAGCTAGACTCGATAATGGTCTCGGCTCGTTCTCGATATTCAACCCGAGTCTCGGATCTACTTTTCGCTCGCAATAATACTAATGAGAAAGATCATGGAAATCGATTACAATTGTTACTACAGTAGGCAAGAAATTTAAGTTTTATAAAAAAAAAAAAAATACTTATTCAAATTTTCTAAGATGTTGTGATCACATACAAACCTAATATTTGATTATACATGAGAATTGTATCTCCTTTTGCTGATGAAGAAATTGCTGCCAATATATCAGGTGCACCATTTCCCAGAGCTAATAAAGTTACTCCAGATAAATTTTCCGATAAGTGTAATATTTTTGAAAGTAGTCCTAGTGCTGGACAAAAATATTCATCCACTGTTATAGCCAATATCAGAAACAGAATCACGATCCATATAAACTGAAATTTCACAAAAATTTTAATATCTATTTAAGTATCAGATTATATTCCTTACCATTCCGATAATATAGATAATAACATAAGGATTTGTAAAAGTAGGATTTGATATTCCACAAAACAGCAAATAATGATATCTAAATAATTCTGAATTATCATCGCAGAAAGATTGTTTAACGAAATCACATCTTTTCAAGGGATGTAGATCATGTAAATAAATACACCGTTCCTGTAACAAAATACAAAAACAATAAGAGCAACCATTGAGCCCAAGAAGAGAGATATACTAAACTAAGTAAAACTAGTAAATCTAAGAAATGCATTTCAAGTGATGAAATATGGTTTGATCTCTATCAAATCGAGCAAGTGATTGCTGGCATGCCTGTTTAATGAATGCTATTACCAGTGTACATAATAACAATTCCATGATCCCAACTTAACATGCAATAAGCTAAGCTTGAACCTAAATCCGTTAACATAAAGGGCCAGTTGAACCGCCAGGACATAAATTTTACACTTGGTTTAAATAAATAAAAGCAAAGCGTTGTAACAGGTCAAAAACAATAAATAACAATCGATGTGCTTTTATTTATATAATCTAAATTTAGACGCGATGCTGCTGTACATAAGAAAATGTATCAACAATTTATTGCCAGTAGGCCTACAATATTAATATTAGTGGTGGCTCGTGCTCTGAAATATTAACATGCCTATTGAAAAACAAAAATTTAAACAGTGTTTTAGCTGAATAAATACAGTTTTATTTTGACATTTTGATAATTTTTCTATTCGGAAAAAGAGATATATAACACATCAATGTGCGTTCGCAAAAATTAAATTCCAGTTACCAAATGGGGGTGGTCCATCAACCCAATAGACCCCTCCCCCCTATAAAAATGGGAATTTAGTTTTAGTATCAATGAACATAAAATAATGCTTTTTGTTTAAAATGTTATTCATTTTGTTTGTACCAATAATAAAAACTTATGTAGTGTTTCTTTAAAATAGATATACTCGTTTAATAAATTATCTAAAATTTCTGTATATCATGTTTTGTTTTACATACTTCTATTGTTAATGTTTGATAATTTATTATTTATTGTATTATTAAAATATTTTTAAAAAAAATACACTGATGAGCAAAAAATTGAGGTCAATTTGAAATTGTGATGTATTTTCATAATTTTCTGTTTTACGCTTGTATTTGTAAATTGTAAATCATAGTAAGCACTTCATAATTTATTTGCCGAAAAATATCATCTGCCTTATTTTGTTGTTGTTATTTGTTTACGACTTTTATGAAATTGCACTAATTGAAAATACACATTTCGGTGTCTTATTTTTTTTGTTTTGCTTTGTTTTTTCTCTATAAAACCTATCAGTTGCACGGTATAGTGTTTAGTGCTTACTTAACAGGATATAATGCTTGTAGATCCTATTGTTATGACAAGAATTGTAGCATTGATAAAAGATGGCCGAGGACAACATGAAACTGCAAGAATTGTTGCTAAGAGCCTTTGTGTTGCACAAAAGGTGTACCAGCGGTTTGAAGAAACTAACCTGATATCCAGAAGACCAGGACCTAGGCAAAAAAGAATTCACCAGCCAGAGAGATGAGCGTTTTTTGGGATCCGCAAGTGTGCGAAATATAACAGCTTCTGCAGATTTGATATGAAATTAACTCCAAAAAGTTAGAGATGTAAATGGTAGTAAACGGACCGTTAGAAGAAGGCTTTATGTTGCTGGATTATCTTGTAGAACAATGACTACAGGTCTACCATCGCAACGCCGGTATCGAATTGGTAGATTGGCTTTTGCCCGAAATCACCTACCACCAAATGAAAGTTGCTCTTCAATACAAACTAAAGCGTATCTTTCGCCGGGTCTTCTTCATAGTCATCCATGTCCGTCTGACCCATTGAGAAAAACGCGAATCATTTGAAAACAAAACCCTGCACCAATCCCCATCATTCCATGCCTCGTTATTTCGGCAAAAGCCAATTTTGCAATTCTATGCTAACAATTTCGTAGCAAAACCACAGAAGGTGTTCTATTCCGCATATTTGCGGATATCTGAAAACGATCATCTCTCTAGCTGGTGAACTCTTTTTTGCCTAGATCCTGGACTTCTGGATATTAAGTCAGTCTCTTCAAAGAGCTGGTATACCTTTTGTACGGCACAAAGGCGCTTACCAACAATTCTTGCAGTTTCACTTTGTCCTCGGCTAGGGTTGTTGATTTCCACCGAATTTCGAATTTCTGAACATTCGAACATTCGAATTTTTTGAACTTCGTCAAAAAAACTTCGAATCTTCGAATTTTTGAATTTTTTGAACTTTTCGAATTTTCGAATTTACGAATTTTTTGAACTTTTCGAATTTTCGAATTTTCGAATTTTTTGCCAATTAATTAACGCCATCTGTCATCTCCAAGTACTCTCACGCATAATTCGTGAAAAGTCGGACACGAATTAAATAATAAATTCGGCGAAGTATTCTGCAAAAACTCTGTAAGATTAGGCGTCTTAATTAAGCCATCTACTCTCTTAACCGCCCATCTAAATGCTATGGATTTTTAGTAAAACGTTTTAAAATGACAATAAGAAGAATACAAAAACGTCTTAAATATAACGTTTTTGACAGTGTAACGAAATTTTAAATTTAAATTGAATTAATTTGGCAAACAATAATAATTAATAGAAATTACTTACGAATTAATACAAAACTCTGCAATTGAGTTTATTCTGAAAATAATTCATACCACGTTAGGATCTAAAATATTTAAAATAATTCGCAAAATTCGAAAAATTCGAAAAATTCGAAAATTCGAATATTCAAAAAATTCAAAACTTCAAAAAATTCGCAAATTCGAAATATTCGAAAGTTCGAATTTAAATTCGAATGTTAAAAAAATCCGAACATTCGAATTCTCGAATATTCGTAAAATCAACAACCCTATCCTCGGCTATCTTTTATCAACGCTACAATTCTTGCCATAAGAATAGGATCTACAGGCATTATATCTTGTTAAATAAGCACTAAAAATACTACACCGTGAAACTGATAAGTTTTACAAAGAAAAAACAAAACTAAACAAAAAAGACACTGAAATGTGAATTCTCATCTAGTGCGAATGCACGCAATTTCATAAAAGTCGTAAACATATCAGATAACAAAGAAAAACAGATGATACTTCTCGAAAAATAAAATATTTAGTGCTTACTATGATTTACAATTTATAAATATAAGCTTAAAATACTAAATTCCGAAAATATATCACAATTTCAAATTGACCTCAAGTGTTTGCTCCTTAGTATATACGAGTATATTTCAGTATACTAAAAATATTTTCCATACCCGGTATCTGCTTTACTTCCGAATATAAAAATTTTTTTTACAAGATAAAGCAATAGGGCGCAATAGGAAAGCTTGTTTTCAAGGTAAATGATCAGATAGAGATAATATTATCAAAAAAAAAAAGCAAATTGATACTAAAAGGAAAAAAATATACATCGACAGATTCATGATATATGAACAAAGGATAATCCAAAGAAAAATTGTGGGAACAGCGAGGGAGGAAAAACTAAGGGAAATGAAGTAAGAATTTATTATCATAAGCTGAAAATAAATGCTACGGGAGTGGAACGTGTACATTGCAAGATTAACCTCAAAGAACTGGAGAACACGAGCAAAAAAGAAGAACATAAAGATATAACAAATCCGCAAGGAAAAGAACAAGAGAAAGGATACAGAGTAAGATTAGGAGAAAGAAGAGAAAAGAAATAAAAATAAGAACGCGGAATGTGAGAACGTTACTACAGACGGAGAAGCTGCACGAAATAGGGAAAGAACTATTAAGATGCAAGATAAGTATAGCTGCCATCCAAGAAACAAGATGGAGCGGGACCGGAATAATAGATGAAAAGGAATTTACAATATTTCGCTCAGGGAGCGCAAAACAAGGACAACATGGAGTAGCTTTTATAATTACAGGAAATCTAAGAGATAAAATATTTGATATTGAACTAAGAAACGTAAGAATTATATATTTAAGGGTAGAAGCAGCACCATTTAATATATTACTAATAAATGTATATGCACTAACAAATAACGCCAGCGTAAAGGAGAAAGAATAATTTTATGAACTGCTAAAAGAAGAAATCAAGAAAATACCAGAAGTTGACAACTTGATGATACTAGGAGACTTCAATGCTCAAATAGAGAAAGAGAACTGTATACAGCAAATAGCCGGTAAATATACAATACACGAAAAGACTAATGACAATGGACGAAGACCAAGCAAAACAGCGGCGAAAAACAATATAAGTATCAGCAGCACCAACTATAAACATCCCACAAAACACAAGTTTACTTGGAGCACACCAGATCATAAATTCCAAACACAAATCAACCACATATTAATAACGGGAAGGAGAAGATCAACAATAAAAGACGTAAGAACGTACAGGGGTGCATGCGCAGACTCATGGTAACCGCAACAATAACACAAAAAAAGGAAAAATAAAAGGAATAAAAACAAACAAGATGGAATGTAAAGAACCTCAACGCAGAACACTTTAAATAGGAGTACAAAATAGAAATGGACAAACAAATTCAGAAAAGACGAGGAGGAAATAGAAATGAAATGGATCGTTATAAAGGTTTCATAAACCAAACAGCACAAAAATGTATTGGAATAAGGACACGAGAAAATAGTAAAGCATGGTTTGAAAAGTAGTGCCAAATAGCCGTAGCAGGTAAAATAAAAGCAAGACTGAAATGGATAAAACATGCAAGGAAGAAGACAGAAAACTATAGAATAAGCAGAAAAGCAAGTATAAACATAATAAACAGGTTAAAAAATAGATGGGTAAATGAAGAAATAGAGGAAATAGAGAAAGATAGTAGAAACAACAACACAAAGCAATTTTACCAAAAGGTGAGTCAGCAAAACAGGGGTGGGATTCCATAACTCGGTTGCTATCATTTGAACTTGTTATGATATCAATTGAAAATATCAACTACAAAGTGAACTTGCGATTCTATAACAGTCATCGTTATTTGTGGTTGTTACGTAACAAGAGAAATGAAGTACACTTTACACGAATTGAAAATGTCCAATCGCAATGCAAATTTGTATTCCCGCCATGAAGACATCTGGTGATAGATATTTATACCAATATAAATTTGTCATTTGTGGTCAGTAATAAATACAAATTTCCCGATTATGACTTTGACTATGAGTTTTTGTACATTTATTATTACTGTTGCATAAAATAAGTATTTCAATGTGTTACATATTGTTGATTGATTTGCTTAGTGTATAATGTTGTTGGTTGAATATTCTCTCGTTAATTAATAATAATAATATTAATTTATAAATTTATAATTACATTTCGGTATTTAAATTTGAAATACATTTATTGACAGTAATAAAATAGGTACAATATATTATTAATTCTTTCTTCTTCATGTCACATTCTTATCCATTCGATGTCCGGCCTCTCGTCTTGTAGAATTTGTTCTATATATTTCTCATTTATCTGTCGTATTTACCACGTACGAAGGGCCGCTAGCTATTCTGAAAAGTACTGCCCTGATTCGATTCAAATTTGGTATAGGTATAGACGAGAACCAATCTCAACATACAGGTATAATAAAGCATCAGTCCGCCATCTTGAAACAAAATGGCCGCTAGCTATCTTGAAAAGTACTGCACTGATTCGATTCAAATTTGGTATAGACATAGTTGGGAACTAATCTTAACATAAAGGTATATTAAAGCTTCAGTCCGCTATCTTGAAACAAAATGGTCGCTAGCTATTCTGAAAAGTACTGCACTGATTCGATTCAAATTTGGTATAGATATAGACGAGAACCAATCTCAACATATAGGTATAATAAAGCTTCAGTCCGCCATCTTGAAACAAAATGGCCGCTAGATATCTTGAAAAGCACTGCACTGATACGATTCAAATTTGGTATAGACATGGACGGGAACAAATCTTATCATATAGGCATAATAAAGCTTCAGTCCGCCATTTGAAAACAAAATGGCCGCTAGCTATTCTGAAAAGTACTGCACTGATTCGATTCAAATTTGGTATAGGTATAGACGAGAACCAATCTCAACATATAGGTATAATAAAGCTTCAGTCCGCCATCTTGAAACAAAATGGCCGCTAGATATCTTGAAAAGCACTGCACTGATACGATTCAAATTTGGTATAGACATGGACGGGAACAAATCTTATCATATAGGCATAATAAAGCTTCAGTCCGCCATTTGAAAACAAAATGGCCGCTAGCTATTCTGAAAAGTACTGCACTGATTCGATTCAAATTTGGTATAGGTATAGACGAGAACCAATCTCAACATACATGTATAATAAAGCTTCAGTCCGCCATCTTGAAACAAAATGGCCGCTAGCTATTCTGAAAATTACTGCACTGATTCGATTCAAATTTGGTATAGGTATAGACGAGAACCAATCTCAACATACAGGTATAATAAAGCTTCAGTCCGCCATCTTGAAAAAAAATGGCCGCTAGCTATCTTGAAAAGTACTGCACTGATTCGATTCAAATTTGGTATAAGCATAGACAGGAACCAATCTTAACATGTAGGTATAATAAAGCTTCAATTTGCCGGTTTTAAACAAAATGGCCGCTAGCTATTCTGGAAAGTACTGCACTGATTCGATTCAAATTTGGTATAGGGATAGACGATAACCAATCTCAACATATAGGTAAAATAAAGCTTCAGTCCGCCGTCTAGAAACAAAATGGCCGCTAGCTATTCTGAAAAGTACTGCACTAATTCGATTCAAATTTGGTATAGGTATAGACGAGAAACAATCTCAACATACATGTATAATAAATCTTCAGACCGCCATCTTGAAACAAAATGGCCGCTAGCTACCTTGAAAAGTTCTACACTGATTCGATTCAAATTTGGTATAGACATAGACGGAAACCAATCTTAACATATAGGTATAATAATGCTTCAAAATTCTTTTAAATTAAAAAAAAAATTAATTTCTCAATTTTTTTTTTACTTTTTTAGAAAAGGAATGTGATATAACTAAAAAAAAATCAGTACAACTGATAAGTTCAGGCCAAGTACAAAAACATTTTCCCTTACAAGTCCTAATGTTTTCCGCGTTGCAAAGTTCTGATATAAAAGGTGGGCTCAAGTACATTCTTATAAACTAAGAAACGTAAGATATATAAAGTTGAAACATTAAGGGTTTCTTTAAGAATGAGAACCGAAAAATCGTAATTACATCTTAGTCAAAAGTTTCTGATATAACATATGGGCTCAAGCACATTGTTATATTCAACATTAAAACATGTCTTTTCATACAAAAATCTGAATTACAGAAGTGTCTAACCTCGTAACAAAAATGTAAACGACACAAATGTTCAAAATATCAATGTAAAAAAAACTAAAAAAAAGTACTGTATCGTCACTATATGCATTCTCTAATTGATATTTTTAATTGTAATATTCATATCTTAAGAAATGCTATACTTCATGTATCGTAATTTTTGTTTTTTTTTGTCCACAAACTGTAGCCTGTAGTTTGTTGTGTTTAAATAAATAAAATAAAATAAAATAAACGATAGCAACCGAGTTATGGAATCACACCCTAGAACATATAAATCAAAATCAATGAACATAAATGATAAAAATAGAAGAAAGACAGAAAATGAAGAGAAATACGTGTCTCCATTTGAATCAATTCTGTCATTATTATACTGAGAATAAAGCTCTAGTAATTATTCCTGGGATTAATCTCTGTAGGTGATTTTTTGTTTGTAACAAATGATAGGTACTTGTCAAATAATTATTTAAAACTGTCAACACATCAAGTAAAATGAGTGAAAAAAATCGATTTAGTTTCATTTCAGATACAGAAATACACAAACAAATTTTGGAAACAACTTCCAAGAATACATTAATAAGTAATCAACCGATATGGATCCAGTTCAAAATATTTTAAGTTAGATGAATCGATCACAACAGCTAAGTCAAAAAATAATCTAATTAAATATAACTCCAGAGTTCGATAAATTAGAAAATTATTCTCCAGTATCTTTCTCAAACTTGTTGCCATTTGGCAATAACCACTAAAGCCTTATGGGCTTTCGTAACTATTGCCTGGCAATAAGTTTTCGAAAGATCTGTCAAATTATTTTCAATTTATTCTCACTCTCTTGTTATATTATTACTGATAATTTTTATGTGATAAAAACCAATTGTCAGCTGAGAGAATCAAAGTAGATTGCTCATTTTCATACGAATAATTATATACCTACTGTAAATAACTGACATTATTTAGTGATTCCTGTATAATTTAAGTTTTATGTTGGTATACCTGATTGTCTAATGCAAATAAGTCAAATAACAAACATGGGTGAAATACTTCAAAGATTTATGATAGGGACAGGAGAAGAAACGATATAAGTACCAACTAGGGATGAAGTCAGGCAGATAATAAGCAACATAAGGAACAACAAGGCACCAGGAGAAGACAATATTAACTTAGAACTAATAAAGTACGGAGGTTAAACATTAAATGAACTAATAAACAAGCTGATACGGGGTATATGGAAGAATGATAAAATGCCAGAAGAATGGAGCAGAGGCCAAATATTAACGATCCATAAGAAATGAAACCAGCTGAATTGTCAAAACTATAAAGGGATAACCCTGCTCAGTGTGACATACAAAATACTGACTAAAATATTACAATAAAGATTGACACAGGAAGTAAAAGACGTAATAGGACAACATCAATATGGATTCACCAAGGAGAAGTCGACGACAGATACTATACACATAGTGAAACATATCATAGAAAAAAACGCACATAACTTAGATATACATATACTCTTTATATATTTTAAACAAGCGTCTGACTCCATTAAGAGACGTAAACTAATGACTGCCCTGCAAGAAATTAACATAAACGCACAGCTTAGAAGATTAATTAAAATGACAATGAATGACGAACTGATAAATTCATAATAAATAAAGGAGTAATACAGGGAGATACACTATCCGCCACCCTGTAATATCTGTACTTGCAATATATCCAAATAACAATACAGGGAGATATTTTAAATTGAAATAGAATTTTTATGATACAATATTTGTCACAAGTTATCATTTTGACGAAAACTTAGGATATGATAATTATATTTCAGTAGTTTAGTTTTTATACTATATTGGTCGCAATTCCAAGAAATTATTGATTATTACTAACTAGGTACTTAGGATTTCCTAGTTAACCGATTAATTAACTTCCTACTAAATAAAAGCAGATTCAACAAAGAATTAAAATATATTAAACAAATCGCGATTCACAATGGCTTCTCCGATGAAATAATAAATAAACTTGTCTCTAAATTTAAACATAGAAAAGACATTTTTAACAACAGCACACTAAGTTCAACTAAAAGTAATAAACTTAAATTCATTTCCGTCCCATACGATTTAGCATCTCGAGGTTTAAACAAAGTTTTTAATAATTTCGATATAAAAATAACTTATAAATCTAACAATACCCTTAAAACTTTATTAGGTAATCCGAAAGATAAAATCGAACCTCTTAAAAAATCGGGAATTTACCAAATTTCATGTAACGATTGCGATAAAGTGTACATCGGGCAAACTAAAAGACAAGTAACAACTAGATTTAAAGAGCATTTAAACTACGTGAAATACGGTAATCCTGAAAAATCGAGTGTCTCGGAACACATTTTTCATAATAATCACAACATCAACTCGGATAATTTAAAATTACTAAAATCAGTGAATAATATTAGACAATTAGACGCGTATGAGAGTATGAACATATTTAAAAATAAACACCGCCTGATTAACTCTGACCAGGGTCCCATTCCTAACAGTAAATTGTTTGCTTTCTTAGGTAATTAGTTATGTAAGTTGACTCAAGCTTCATGCTTATTGGTTCCTTAGACACGGCTTATTGCTCCGTTTTAGTATAAATTGGTATGTACCTGTTCGGCTAGTTGGATTCTACCTGGACCACTAACTTGGTTCACAAGTCGTGTAATCCGGTGTTTCCCTAGCTTTGTCTACTGATGATGAGAACTTAGTTCTCGAAATACGTATTTAGATTTTTCTTTATATTGATTAAGGCTTAGGGGTTATTTTATTTTTATTTTTAGTTATATCTTAGCCTTAGATTTTTACTTTTTTATTTTAGGTACTTACGGTAGGAAAATTTTAAATACATCCCTGTGTTGTTATTAGAAGATTTTTACTGTACTGCAGTGAACCATCTGTTTTAAGCTAGACATGCTAATGTTTTTCTGGAAATATTTGACTGGGTACCTAGTATAGACGCTTGGTTGAATTTCCGTTTTTTAGATAGAGAAAACGAAAAGATCAGGAAATATTTAAAATTGTATGATGTATCACGAGTTATCAAGTTTATTAAAGAACTGATAGAGTAAAAACAACCTCGAGAGGATTATAAAGAGTTTATCGAATTAACATTGATATTTCTTGAAAAAGCACGACGTAAAAATCATTTTATATTCCAGGAGCTATTCATCAAGCTAGATAGATGGCGAAAACTATTTATTGCTTAAAAATATTTTCCTTCGAGATGATTGTATTTTTATTGTCACTGTATATATTAACACCGGGATTTGCGCCCCTTTAGCTGTTATAGCACCGTAATTGTAAATACTGCTACTATTAACTAATGTAAGAAGGTATTTTTTTTCAAGATTTTTGAATTTTTTTTTAATTGTTAATCGTACAAGAAAAAACTATGGACGATAAAATATGCACATGACTATATCGCAACTTTTGTTTGACATATTTTTAAATATAACCAATATTGAAACATGTGAAAAAATAATAATTTTTTTTTTATACGTGAAAATATGAATTTTTTTCACTGAAATGTCAAATTTCATTAACCTTGACAATTAGAAAAAAAATATTTATTAAACATTTTGACGTTTCCTTGGTTACGCACAAAATTTATATTATTTTTGATTTTTTTCCTTTCAATTTAATTAAATAAATCAATAATTATTGTATTATTGTTTTTTGACAGTTGTAGAAAAAATGTTGTTTGTATTTCGTGGGCGAAATTCGTGTTTTTTTGGCGCATGCGAACCTGACGGTCTCGACTAAAAGTGACATTCTCAGGTGCAACAAAAAACACTCATTTCGCGCACTTAATACAAAAATAACTATTTTCACAGTTTCAGTGGCTGTAAAGGTAATACAGTCATTTTTTCACGATGTAAAATGTCGCTTTTTTTGACAATTGTAGAAAATCAAAATTATCACTAGTAAGTCTGTTGGGCTATCTATTTATGATTGCAATTGAATAATTCCACGTGAAATGACTAAAAGAAATCCCGACCCTCTCCGATTTGATTAATATACTTATTCATTTTTATCTAAAACTGTTTAGAAAGTTCCTTATTTGGTTCATTTTATCGAGCTTTAATTTTTATTCTAAAATAAAATAAATAAATATATAATTACGCCTTCTTCCCATTACTGGGTGTGGCACTCTGCCGAAGTAGATCTCGGTATGTGATATATTTTGCGCGTGAAGTGCGGTTACCAGTTGTCAAATCACGGCCCCCAAAGATGTTAGTGGTGGGGGAGCCACAGGGGTTGTTTTAAAATGGTGAAAATTGTTTGTCGCCTGTGGGGACCGAACTAGGGTTCTCAGGATCCACAGGCCGACTTGATACCACTGAGCTAGCTATTCCGATATAATAATATGACCATTTTTGCTCTGCCGCACAGAGCATTCGAAAAAAAGTTATACCAATCATTCCAATTAAAACAAGTGTATGATTTTCTAAAAGAGCTGACTAGGCTATTCAGTTCAGCAAACCGAAGCGATTTTTAGCATAACTGTGGGGAATTATGTGGAAAAATGTAAAAATGCCCCCCTTTTTTTCAAAAATCAATGTCTCAAATACATCATCTCAGATTTGCTGAAATTTTGCCAAATTGTAGAGGAAGTATCATATTTTAATATGTCAAAAATTTACGCTATTGTTTTCTTTATTTAAGAAAAATATTTTGCTTAAAAATTGACATATGATTTTTTTAAGTTTTCAAAAGAGTAAAAATAGAATAAAATTTCAAATTGTTCATTTTAGTTAAAATTGATATAAATTAACATGAATACATTGTATTTTGTTTTTACAAATTAAATTTATGGGGTAACGGCTCAGTGGTATCAAGTCGGCCTGTGGATCCTAAGAACCTTGGTTCGATCCCCACAGCCGAAAAACATTTTCAACAATTAAAAATTATCCCTGTGGCTTCCCCACCACTAAATCTTTGGAGACCTTGATTTTACGGCTGGTAACAGCACCGCATGATATATCTATTTATTTTATTTTTAAATTATTTCAAACACGTAAAATTGAAATTGAAATGTAGCAAAAATATATTCTCAAAGAAGCTTAAATAAACTTTAATATAATCTTCCTACCTTTCTGGAAAAAGAATTGAATTAATTTTTTTAAGTCGGACTAACATAAGATTAGCTAGTCCAAAATTCAGTATTAGCTAGGTAAAACTTTTTTGAACATCTGACTGTTAAAAACTGAATTTTCGAAACGAGGTTATATTTTGAATAAGACTGAACATACGGTTGAAGATAACTGAAGTTGCGTGCCTAACGCGTAACTACTATTCTCTTTTGATTTCAGGTTAATTTGGAGCATAGTTTGAATGTCCAAATATATTAAAGATTTGTATAAACGATATTGTTAAAAAAAAAATTGTACAAAATTAACAAATATCCAAAATAAGTAAAATCACGATCGACAATACCGTGGATTTTTTATATATTAAAATGATTCTTCCTGCACAATTTGGCAAAATTTCAGCAAAATCTGAGATTATGTACTTGAGAAATCGATTTTTGAAAAAAGAGGTATTTTTACATTTTCTCACATGATTCCCCACGATTATGCTAAAAAACGCTCCCGCTGGCTGTACTGCATAGCCTAACGTCAGCTCTTTCAGAATATTATACACTTGTTTTAATTGAAATGATTGGTACAATTTTTTTTCGAGTGCTGTGTGCGAGAGGGCAAAAATAGTCATACGAGGGCAGGGTGAAAAGTCCCTGAAAAATAAAACAGATGGCGCCACAATCGCAAATCTCATGTGACATTTGTGATGTACTATCTTTAACTAGAACGCATTAAAATTTTCAGACTGATATGTCATTCAGTTCTGTTTTGACACCCATCGAAAGCAAACAACATTGAAGATTTTTGAAAACATGGAAAAAAGTGAATTTCGCGTCTTGATTAAACATTATTTCTTGTGTGGAAAAAACATTACGCAAACCAAAGCATCGCTTGTTAAACATTAGGGGACTCCTCACCATCGATTGGAACGATTCACAAGTGGTTTACTGATTTTCGTTGTGGTAGTATGACCACAAAGGACGCCGAACGTTCTGGTTGTCCAATTGAGGTTACAACGCCAGAAATCATCGATAAAACCCATGGTATGATACTGGACGATCGGCGAATTAAAGTGCACGAGCTGGCTAAGGCTATGAGCATCTCAACCGAACGGCTACGGAACATTTTGCATAAATTTTTGGATATGAGAAAGATATCTGCCAGATGGGTGCCGCATTTGCTCTCTGTTGACAACAAGCGCGACCATGTGACAAGTTCAAAAATTGCATGAATTGCGCTACGAATTGGTTCGTCATCCACCATATTCTCCAGATTTGGCCCCTGCGATTTTTATCTATTTCCAAACTTGAAGAAATGGCTCGACGGAAAGAGATTTGGCTCCAACGATGAGGTCATCGCTGAGACAAACGCCTATTTTGAAGGATTACCAAAACCGTATTATTTGGAAGGAATCGTAAAATTAGAAAAACGTTGGACGAAGTGTATCAAGCTATAAGGAGATTATGTTGAGAAATAAAATATGTTTTGACCAAATAAATCATTTCTTGTTTCATTTTTCAGGGACTTTTCACCCTGCCCTCGTATATTAATATAGTATTAAAATGAAAACACGGTAGAATGAGTCAAATAAGGAACTTCCTAATTAGTTTTATATGAAAATGAAATAGTACCTATATGCATTTTCACACAAATCGGAGAGGGTCGGGATTTTTTGGAGCGATTTCACGTGGAATGACCCAATAGAAAGTGATATTTGCGATCGAATTAATGACGACAAACTTAATAACGATTAGCTAATATTAAAGCAAAGAAAAAGTAATGTTAAAGTTCCTATGTTTATTGATTATTATGGTTTTTGTTTATTTATTTTCTTTATATCTACTGAAATTAATATCTCACCATTTAAATATCAAGAGTTTATTATAACGCTTTTTAAATTTTTAGTTGTTTCTAAATAAATACATCATCACGCATTTTACCCATTACTGGGTATGGCATTCTACTGCAGCAGATCTTGGTAAGTGATATATTTTTGTACGTGAAGTGCGGTTACCAGCTGTAAAATTACGCCCGCCAAAGATCTTAGTGACCAGGGAGCCAGAGAGGTTATTTTAATGTTATGAAAATTGTTTGTCGGCTGTGTAATAATCGAATCCAGGTTCCCAAACCCCAAGTCCGACTTGATACAACTGAGTTGTATTATTATAAATAAATATCAATTTTTTCCTTACACCTTTTTTTATTGGGCGCTTGTTATTGCTATTTGTTTCAATTATAAAAATGTATTTTTGAAAATTAATAGTTAATAAAATAGTTTTTACTTTTTGATAAAAATATATGTTTTGTTTATGAACTTTTTTAATTTGTTGTCAAATAAAAATTGAAGATATCAATAACTATTTGCACAGGGAAAATTCTGAGGAGTTTTTGAAAAACAGTACGAATTTATTGTGTTTCTAACGTTTATACATAAATCACGATTTTGATTTGTGTAAACAGCTATTGTTTGGCTTATACGCCCTAGGGCTATAATAACATAATTACGCCCGTTTTTGAGAGCTAATAAACAAGATTATGATGCCAAAATAAAATAAAATAGATTTTTGTTTCTCGTGTACAATATTTAAAACGTTTTTATTATTGATCTGAAACTGAACTGCATCATGTTCAAATCTCTATTGATAACCTGAACCTGGTTGGCGAGATATAAATCTGGTCTACATTTATATATTATATGGAGTAATGGCTCAATGGTATCAAGTAGGCTAAGAACCCTGATTCGATCCCGACAGCCGACAAACATTTTATATTTATTTTATCATTTTAATAAAATAGATTTTTGTGTTTCGATTTTATATTGAAAATCGATCAAATGGATCTTTTGATAATGTTTTTAAATTAAAATCGATAATTGAACAAAATCATATTTTTTTTATTCTTGAACTTTTTAATCACATTCGATTTTAAAATTTGTAATAAATCGCTAGAATCGATCAGATCGATCATTTGCGATAAATCGATTTCATTTTATGATCAGAGATCGATTTCTAAATTCAAAGATCGGGCAACCCTGCTATTGTCTATGCACAGACATTTAGTTAACGTAATGCGCGCTCGACGCTCTCGTATTAATGGTTGCGTTGATACTTATTTTTATAAATATTTTCCAATCTAAGTAAACCTAAAGACTGAAATATGAATCAAATAGTCATATTATTAACTTTAATTATGTAATTTCTGAAATATTTCCAGGGTTTGCACTGCACATATATACTTACATAACATTACGTTAGCAAGAACACTAGAATCATTCATAAAACCTTGACTCACCAGATTATTCAAATAATCAGGCCTCTTAAAATATTCTCATCACTGACTGCATGCTATTTAATTAGTGCGATCCGTCTGATGAATTTTTTTGTAAACCGAAAATTTACTAGGTGTTTATTTTAAATTAACAATCTATTTGTATACCTATGTGTATGTTCGAAATACCCTAATATAATCCACCGGCTTAATTGTAGTATATCCCACCAAATGCTAAAAATCGACAAAAATCAACCCCACTATATGATATACTGTTGAAAATCAGTAATTGCGAAACAGTGATCTTTTTTATATGTTTGTAAATAGGTTTGTTCCAGCCACCAGTTTGAACCGTATTAGAATCTATTCAGCGTTCCAGCGTAACAATTCCGAACTAATAAGTTCGAAATTTTGTGTTCCAGTTCTAAAAAATTACGGTTATACAACGGGTATAGAACCGTTCTAATAATCCTTATTCCTAAGCAAAAACAAGTAGTTTAATGCCCGGTTTCATCAACAAAAATTAAACTTTAAACATGGTTTAAAGAAATAAAAGCAAATCGAATGTATGACTGCAATGTTAATTATTTCATTTGACGTGTAATTTTTATTTACTTTTATTTATTTAATCCATGTTTAAAACTAAATTTTTGTTGGTGAAACCGGCCACTGGATTCGCATTTTGTTGAATTCTAACAACTGAATTTTGAAATGACAGCCTGGATTTATGTTTTACTTGAAATTTATGTGACATGATACCGGTTGTAATTAAAATAAAACGCTTTTTTTCTATAAGTGAGAGTAACAGAAGTGACAGTGATGGTGACGAATATTTTGATGTATTGAATATATTTTTTATGGAGTAGCTAGCTCAGAGGTATCAAGTCGGCCTGTGGATCCTGAGAACCCTGGTTGAATTACCACAGTCGACAAACAATTTTCACCATTTTAAAACTACCCCTGTGGTTCCCCCACCACTAACATCTATGGGGGCCGTGATTTGACTGGTAACCGCACTTCACGCGCAAAATATATCACTTACCGAGATCTGCTTCGACAGAGTGCCACACCCAGTAATGGATAGAAGGCGTGATGATATATTTTTTAATTATATTTATTTATATTTTTTAAATGCGGAAAACCCAAAATATGAAACATGAAGGATACTGTGTATTTTTATTGTGACAGAAAATTTAAACAACATTTTATTTTAAGCAAAGATTTTCTAAATACCATTACTAAATAATTTGCGATTAGTGAAATTTATAGTTGAATTTCTGGAGAGGTCCATTAAAAATTAGCGCACTAAAAAAATGTGCTTAGCGAAATTTATAGTTGAATATCTGGAAAGGTCTATTTAAAAACTACAGCAAAAAAATATATATTTTAATATTTTGCTAGTTTGATGGTCATTAGACAGCCAGTTTTCGGAATGTTACTGACAGATTTGATATTACTATTAGTAGTTTATTTCGAGTTATAAGAAGAATGATATCTTTCTTAACAGAAGCAGATCTGACTTTTATATATTAGATGACAAAAATATGAATGAAGATAGTTGCATTATAGTAGTTGAGAGCATAGCGAACTATTTTAGAAATTTGTATTCCGGCGAAACAGTTCTAATATCATATTAGTACTATAGTACTCCTAGTAATTAGTTCGGAATCAGTATCAGTTCAGGGTATTTGAGCTGGAACAAACCTAATATAAAATTTTATTTCGCTAAACTTGAATATATGTGGATTCTCTCACCAATCGACAGACGACCGATCGGCACTTTTCTATTGCATTCAAATTGATACGAGTCTGTGTCGGTTAAGCCCCTGGCATTATAGCGTCAAAACTCCGAGTCTGCTACAAACTGCTGAAAAACTGAGAGTCACGTCCAAAACGGGTGACACATATAGAGTCGGTGTTTCTGACAGTCAGAAATAAATATTTGTTAATTTTAACGTGTTATTTGTTAATTTGTATTATTTAAAATATTTATCGACTATTAAGAAATATAAGAACTATAAACTACGAAATATAAAACAAAAAATTAAATTAAAAAAAAATTACATGAACTATAAATGAAATATAAAAACTTAAATGTATTATTTCAAATGTTTGCCGATTATTAAGAAATATAAAAACTATAAACTAAGATATATAAAACAAAAAAAATTATTAAAAAAAATTACTTGAATTATAAATGAAATATGAAACTTAAAAGTTTCTAACTATGTATAAAGTAAATGAATTTAACTATAAAAATGTACAAAAATCAAACAAGAACATAAATAATAATAATTCATACGTCAAACAACAAAGGAAGATAGCGAAAAAACCAGCATCATAATGAAGTTGGTTTTCGGCAGTCGTGACTGCTGAAAATAGAGGCGTTTCTATTTTTGGCAGTCAAATGGTAGACTCGGAGTCTTGACGCTATATGTGCCAGGGGCTTTAGTGAGAACGCATCTTATAATGGTACGTGAATTCAATTAATATAATTTTGGTAGAGTTTGTTTATTAAAAGTGTGAGCGAAGTGAGCCCACCCAAAATTAATTTTCTGTAAAACTAAGTATAACGGCTAGAATTTGAGTTTGATGAGTTGAAGGTTTGTACATTAAAAATGCGAGTAAAATGAGACTACCTGAAAAAATATTGTTTCCTCTAAAAAACTTTTGAAATATTATATAAATATATTATCACGCCTTCTACCCACTCAGCCGTAGCAGATCTCGATAAGTAATATATTTTGCACGTGAAGTGTTGCTATTAGCCATCAAATCATGCCCCCCAAGGATGAGGAACCGCGTGGGTAGTTGTAGTGTTGTAAAAATTATTTGTCGGCTGTGGAAATCGAACCTCAAATTCACAGGCCGATTCGATAGCACTGTGCCATCTACGCCATACATAAAGCAACCGATAATTTCGAAAAATGCAAAACTTATTTTAAATGAAACCGTTGTCCATTTTAGGCCCGGTTGTACAAACATTGGTTCATATTGAGTTTAACTGAACTACGGTTTTATAGAACCTGAGTTCAAATTGGCTGTGCGTTGTACAAAATAAATTGAATGCAAGTTCAGCTGAACCTCAGCTGAACTATATAACTAATAAAAATTACTTCAGTTGGTAATGCGTAATGTCAAATGTCATAATTTTTTTTTGTCATTTTCAATTTTAAAATTGGTTATTTTATGTCAGTTTGAATTGAATATAATAAGGTAAGGCAAATTAACGTTAAATATTTCGCATCAAATACATTATATACTTCAATGATTTTATGGATTAAATTTTTCATAGTTTTGATACATTATTTATTTCATTATTATGATGCGATCAGCAAATTTAACAAATTCAGATGAGACAAAATGATATTGTTGATAAAAAAAATATATGTATCGGTAATCGAATGTAGTATGCGATATAAACATGAATAAAATGTAAACAGAATGCTGGATGGAAATTATAAAAGAATTTAATACAAATAATGAGATTCATTCTTCTGTTGCAGGCATTTTAATATAAGTATTATGCTATCTATGAATTGATCTGGACACTTTGTGAATGATTGTACTAGTAGTAGATTTATCAAATCCACTAAAATCTCCTGCTACTTGCAAAAAAGGACCAGTTGCATAAAGGCGCAGAGTCACTAGCACCTTATTTTCCGGCAATACGGTGTTGTTTCTTAAATAAATTAATTATTATGTTCAGAAAATGTAAATGCTAATCTTCAAGTATAGCTGTTACTTTATGTTACTTATCTCTATGTGGAAGAACAAATTTCATCTTGAATTTTTTCTATTATATATTTTACAGCAGCTTTCGACAAACAGAATCTCGCACTAAATTCTTTATCATTTCATTTTTTAAAATGATCTTCGCCTTTTCTACATTTTTTTGCAGCTCTACGACGTTTTAATATATTTATTAATTCAAGTATATCTTCATCGTTAGTTGAAATATATGTATTAATTCATTCATAATTTTAAAATAATAACTGTCACGCTAATCAAATTGACACATGATGTTATTTTGTTCATTGAACTGTGGTTGAACTGCAGAATTCGGTCGCTCAGCTGAACCGCACTTTGAACCAAGCTCATTATTTGAACCAGGTTTGTACAACGCAATCTGTCATCTCATTGTAAGTTCAAGACTGAACTCACACTGAACCTATATTGTACAACCGGGCCTTAGTCAATAAGTATTTTGAAATAACTACCGGCTACGATAGTCGAGCGGCTAACGTAGCAGTTGCATGACATTGCACGTCGTAGATCGCGGGTTCGAATTAAACTCAGGGTATAAATGTTTGTGATGTGTTTCTAAGGCCCGGTTGTACAATATAGGTTCAGTGTGAGTTCAGTCTTGAACTTACAGTGAGATGACAGATTGCGTTGTACAAACCTGGTTCAAATAATGAGCTTGGTTCAAAGTGCGGTTCAGCTGAGCGGCCGAATTCTGCAGTTCAACCACAGTTCAGTGAACAAAATAACATCATGTGTCAATTTTATTAACGTGACAGTTATTATTTTAAAATTATGAATGAATTAATACATCTATTTCAAGTGACGATGAAGATATATTTGAATTAATAAATATATTAAAACGGCGTAGAGCTGAAAAAAATGTAGAAAATGCGAAGATCATTTTAAAAAATGAAATAATAAAGAATTTAGTGCAAGATTCTGTTTGTCGAAAGCTGCTGTAAAATATATAATAGAAAAAATTAAAGATGAAAGTTGTTCGTCCACATAGAGATAAGTAAAGTAACAGCTATACTTGAAGATTAGCATTTAAATAATTTATTTAAGAAACAACATCGTATTGCCGGAAAATAAGGTGCTAGTGACTGGAGATTTTAGTGGATTTGATAAATCTACTACTAGTACAATCATTTACAAAGTATCCAGATCAATTGATAGATAGCATAATACTTATATTAAAATGTCTGCAACAGAAGAATAAATGTAATTATTTGTATTAAATTCTTTTTTAATTTCCATCCAGCATTCTGTTTTCATTTTATTCATGTTTATATCGCATATCTGACATTCGATTACCGATACATATTTTTTTTTTTTATCAACAGTGTCATTTTGTCTCTTCTGAATTTGTTAAATTTGCTGATCGCATCATAATAATGAAATAAATAATGTATCAAAACTATGAAAAATTTAATCCATAAAATCATTGAAGTATATAATGTATTTGATGCGAAATATTTAACGTTAATTTGCCTTACCTTATTATATTCAATTCGAACTGACATAAAATAACCAATTTTAAAATTGAAAATGACAAGAAAAATGATGACATTTGACATTACGCATTACCAACTGAAGTAATTTTTATTAGTTATATAGTTCAGCTGAGGTTCAGCTGAACTTGCATTCAATTTGTTTTGTACAACGCACAGCCAATTTGAACTCGGGTTCTATAAAACCGTAGTTCAGTTAAACTCAATATGAACCAATGTTTGTACAACCGGGCTTAAGGGTTTGGAGGAAGAACCTCGGCTGAACCTCGCCCTTGATCCTAAGGCCCGGTTGTACAAACATTGGTTCAACTGAGCTTTACTGAACTACGGTTTTATAGAATCAGAGTTCAAATTGGCTGTGCGTTGTAGAAAACAAATTTAATGCAAGTTCAGCTGAACTATATAACTAATAAAAATTACTTGAGTTGGTAATGCGTAATGTCAATTGTCATAAATTTTCTTGTCATTTTCAATTTTAAAATTGGTTATTTTATGTCAGTTTAAATTGAATATAATAAGGTAAGTCAAATTAACGTTAAATATTTAGCATCAAATACTTTATATACTTTAATGATTTTATGGATTTAATTTTTCACTGTTTTGCTGCATTATTTATTTCATTATTATTATGCGATCAGCCAATTTTACAAATTCAGAAGAGACAAACTGATACTGTTGATTAAAATAATATATGTATCGGTACTAGAATGTAAGTTATGTGATATAAACATGAATAAAAACAAAACTAAATGCTTGATGGAAATAGAAAAAGAATTTAATACAAATAATGAGATTTATTCTTCTTTTGCAGGCATTTTAATAGATATATTATGCTATCTATCAATTGATTTGGACACTTTGTGAATGATTGTACTAATAGTAGATTTATCAAATCCGCTAAAATCTCCTGCTACTTACAAAAAAGGACCAGTTGCAGAAAAGCACAAAGTCACTAGCACCTTAGTTTCCGGCAATACGGTGTTGTTTCTTAAATAAATTATTTATTGTGTTCAGAAAATTTCAATTCTAATCTTCAAGTATAGCTGTTACGTTACTTATCTCTATGTGGAAGAACAAACTTCATCTCTAATTTGTTCTATTATATATTTTACAGCAGCTTTCGACAAACAGAATATCGCACTAAATTCTTTATCCTTCCATTTTTTAAAATGATCTTCGCCTTTTCTTCATTTTTTTCAGCTCTACGCCGTTCTAATATATTTATTAATTCTAATACATCTTCATCATCATTAATTTATTCATAATTTTAAAATAATAACTGTCATGTTAATCAAATTGACACATGATGTTATTTTGTTCATTGAACTGTGGTTGAACTGTAGAACTCAGCTGAACCGCACTTTGAATCAAGCTCATTATTTGAACCAGGTTTGTACAACGCAATCTGTCATCTCATTGTAAGTTCAAGACTGAACTCACACTAAACCTATATTGTACAACCGGGCCTGAGTGGTCAATAAAGACAAGTAAACAAATGAGTAAAATAAATAATCACTAACATTTACGAAATGCACAAAAAGTTAAAAGGCATCATTAAAGTTATACCATTGGTTATATTTACCCCATTAACGAACCTCAATTTTTGGCATAAAATCCTAAATATAAAGTTCTAATTCTAAATTTTACCGCATTTTTACGTTATGGGATGGCTAGCTCAGTGGTATGAAGTCAACCTGTGGATCCTGAGAACCCTGGTTCGATTCCCACAGGCGACAAACAATTTTCATAATTTCAAAAAACTACCCCTGTGGTTCCTCCACCACTAACATCTTTGGAGGCTGTGATTTGACAACTGGTAACCGCACTTGCGCGCGAAATATATCACTTACCGAGATCTGCTTCGGCAAAGTGCCACACCCAGTAATGGGTAGAAGGCGTGATGATATATTTATTTATTTATTTACGTAAAACAATAAACAAAGAGACACAAACTGACTTTTGGGACTAATATTATTTTTTTCAATAGCGAAAATGATCATACATTTTGAAGCAAGTGGTTAGTTACTTTTTAGTAACTTTTCAAATTCGTTTATTTTTGTCAATCTCAAAATATCTCGGTGGACTATATCTGGGCATACGTTATACATATGTATTCAAAGCCAAGAAATATAAAAACAAAAATCGCCTCGCAACCTGCAGGTGCAACTACTCCCAGCAAATGGCGGTTTTTTCTATCTCTTAATCTGTTTAGTCATGTCAATTACTATCATACTATATAAATTTTATGTAATTGTGCTCGTATTAATATAAGTTTCAGTTTAAAACTTCGATTTATTGTATTTTCAAAGTTAAGTTTATTATTGTTCGTTTTGTTAGAATTTATGTTCTATTAGGCAAAGGTCTCATTGATCGAGTTGTGTCGATTTGAGTTGTATTCTTTAAAAATCGATGGTCCGGTCTCACTAATCGTTTGGTATCGAGTTCATTTCTCTTTTGATAAGTAAAAAAGTTAATATATAACCTCTAATTCGAAGCAGCTTTTAGCTTTGTAAGGTAATATTTGGTATTTATTTTGTTAAAATCAGTGTCATCATGGGCGTCCGCAGACATTTTTCCAGGGGGGTCGCAAAAAACTCTCAGATAGACATACATTTCTAACATTTTTTTTACACAATATAAATACAAATACACATAACACAAAAATATTTAAATTTGTGAAATAAATTACTAGTCTTTGTTGTTTGGGTTTGAATTGAAGAAAAAGGACAATCTTCGAATAACTCTACCATAAATTGACACCATTTCTTCAATACAGTTTACAGTTTTTATTTTCTGATATTTTGTGTTCGTGTATACTTAATAAACTTAGCTTACTCAATCGTTATGATAGGGAACATGTCGCTAGCTGGCCATAAGAATACTGCTTGAAAAGTTTTAGCTTGAATTTATTATCTTTAAACTTATAATTTCATTTTTATTTAATTTATATATACATATACAGGATGGTGACCGCGACTCTCGAACATAGGATTTTAACATGTATAATCATATTGATTTAATTTCCAGCTTCATAACAATTTAAAACAAAAAAGCTTCCCTACCTGCGGACGCCCATGAGTGTCATTAGATCAAATGAAATTTTAACTAAACTGACAAATCATATGCATATGAGTATGCGCGAAGGCTTGAGTGTCGAGTAAAATTCAAATCAAATTGGAAAACAAACAAATCGACGAAACTTTATAAAAAACAAATCTCAAATGCGACAGCCGCCATAACAGTACATGTATTTGAAATTTTCACGACGAGTATACGGTTGACAATACTCGCTCAGTGAGACCGCTACCTTATTATCGTTTGCTGTTAATTTTATAATATTAGTACTTAACTTATATTCTCTATTTTATAGTTATTCTCATTTCCTGTTAATTTTATACTATTAGTATTTAAATTATATTCTTTATTTTGTACTTTTGCTACTATGGCTCGTTCAGGTTGTATAATATGGCAAAAACAGCGAAAGAATTTTTATTTTTCATATTTCCATAATATACTGAATGCACAAATTTGTGGTTGGAAATGCATTCATTATACATATGTTTGCAATCTTCACTTCCAAAAATCTAATTTTAGTATTACCACTATAAAATACGAACACACTACTAGTTGTATCCACATTTCTCATTGTAAAAATGAAGTTTGTTGTAATATATTTTCAATAGAATAATTTTTGAACGGATTTAGAAAGTAAAAATTACAATAATTTTGTAAATAATGAAATTAATTTCAAACTTATCAAATATGACAGTGAGTGACATGATTTTGACAGATTGACAGGTATAAAGAAACGCTATTTGCGGCAACTAGCTGCATCTACGGGTTGCTTGTTATCAGAGCTCTATTTCACGGCCTTGTATTTATAACATAGGACACGGCTATACTGTAAGTTTTCCAACCCACTTTTACCTAAAGCATGAATTAATTACCAAATAAATAAGAAATATTCCTATGATTCCTATTCTTATAATTGCAGCAGCGCAAAAGTAATATCTATATATATATATATATATATATATATATATATATATATATATATATATATATATATATCTAAATCCAACCATATCAATATTTATAATATAATTAAAACATATCAAATATTTGTAGATTACCTTTATTACTTCGACTGCAACATGACCGAATCCTCTATGGACCACACTTTTGAAAGTCATTTTGAGTTTCTAATTATTATTTTGTGTATAACATAAATATTATTTTTCTTTCGGTCTGAATTATTTGACAGTTTCTTAATTTCATTGTTTATATTTTTATTTAGTTTAAAACTATGTGATACTTTTTTTATTTTTTTTTTAGTTTATTGTTTATTTTGCGAGCACCTCAGTAGCAAGACTATTGGTGCTCGGGCGTAGTATTTACAATATTTTTTACAAAGGATTACATTTTTCTAATTGTTTTGCCGATAATAGCTATTACAATAAGTGGTATAATTGAGTTGACTTTAAATATTTTATTGTATTTTTTATATGTATTGTCTGCGTAAGGCATTCTTCCAGGGTGGTTGGTAGGTTGTGTGTTCTTCTTTCATCGTTATATTTATTGCATTGGAGTAGTATGTGTTCTATTGTCAGTCTTATATTACATCGGTCGCATGTTGTTGGGTCTTCTCTTTTGAATATGTATCCGTGTGTTAGTAATGTGTGGCCGATTCTCAGTTTGGTTATAGTCGTTCTCTCTTCGGTTTCCTGATATTTTCCATATTTTTGTGTCGTTCTTTAGTCTTCTCAGGTGGTTGTTGTTGATTTCTTGCCATTGTTGATTCCATTTTTGTTTGATCTTATTTTTTATTGTTTGTGTGAAGTCATTTGTTGGGATAGGTATGTTTTTCATGTTATTTGATTCTGCGGCTTCTTTTGCTAGTATATCGACTTCTTCATTGCCATTGATACCACTGTGAGAAGGTACCCATAGGAAGGTGATGTTTTTGGATTGAAGTGTGGTTGTTTGGTGTATTTGGTGTTTTATTTGTTGGATGATTGGGTCGTTTGGGTATATGTCTTGTAAGTTTTGGATGCAGGAGAGGGAGTCTGTACAGATTACATGTTGTTCATGGTTTGATTTTGATATTTGTGTCAGTGCTTGTTTGATGGCGTAAGCTTCTGCTGTATAGTTTGATGTTAAGTTTGGTAGTTTAAACTGTTTAATGTAGTCCGTCGATTTTATTGCTGCTCCAGTTTTGGAATTTATTTTTGATCCGTTTGTATATGTAAATTTATAGTCTTTGTATGTAGTGTGTTTTATGCGTAGAAATTCTGAGTTTAGAATAATTGGTAGTGTGTTTTCTTTGTTGTGTTTTGTTATTTCTATGTTGATTTTCGGTTGTGTTAAGGTCCATGGTTCGTGTGTATAGTTTTTTATTTCTTGTATTTTTGGTAGTACTATGTTAATTTCTTTAATTTTTTGTTTTAAAAACCAATGAAATGCTTCATTGTATCTCACGTGTCTGCGCTTTAAAAAATCCTGACATTATTCGATGTCTGTACACGGAGGTGTGTAAACGTGTTGTGTGCGCCTCTGCTTGTTAATAATATTCAACTAATATATATATATCCAGTTGTTTGCAATTGTTTTTATATTACTTTTCTTAAAAATTATCTGTAAAATATATATTAATAAATTAAGTCAAGTGATCTAAAATCGAAGTTATAATAATTATCTTATTATAATAAACTTATAAAATACTGTCGCATAACCATGTCTCCGCCCAATAAAAATACGCGATCTGCATCTGCATCGAAAGATAAAAATGTGGGTGGTGATTCTAGTGCTGATCGTGATGAAAACTTAATTATGAGTGTAGTGCATAAGTTATTACTGAATGATGAGTTCATCAAATCCATTAAATCTTCTATTTGCGAAATAATGAAGGATGAACTCGACTCGATTCTGGCAGCGCATGAAGTTCAACTAAAAAATTTGGAAAAGGCAGTTCAAGTGGAAAAGGCTAAAATTTTAAAATTAGAAAATGAAGTGGACAATATTCACGAAGAAATAATATTCGCATTTTTGGTGTTAGTGAAGTACAAGGTGAGAACATTAAAACTGTCGTTGCTGACTTGTTCAAGGCCAAAAATATTACCGTAAATATGAACGAAATTGATCGATGTCATAGAGTAGGTTTTAGCAAGTCCAATAAACCTCGCGCGATATTAATTAAATTTACCTTGTATGAATCTAAAATCTCAATTTTAAGAAAAAAACATGTGTTTCGTGGCTCAGGTGTCACTCTTAAAGAAGATTTAACCAAAACTCGTTTAAATCTAATGAGCCAAATATCATCAAAAATTAACTTTAAAAATGTATGGTCTGTCAATGGAAATATCTTCTTTAAATATAAAGAGAAAACGCACAAAATTAATAATATTGATGACTTCAATAAAATTGTTAACTAGTAATATTATTTAAATTTTTAATCCTCGATACTAATTACTATTCTATATTATAATGTTATTTATTGTTCGCAATAGGTTTAAATTCAAAATTTTGGTATTGATATATGTTTAATTTGTTATACTAAATTTAATTTATGTGGATTATTTCTGTCTGTAATAATAAATTGCAAATAATTATTTACAAATAACACTAGCATTGTGGCACATACACAATTCACGTAGTTGTAATCTTTTCTATTTGTTTTTTTTTTTTGGATAAATATATGTTAACTTATTAATTAAAATGCCGTCATTGTTGTTTGGGCATTTAAATGTTAGATCATTGAGTACAGGATTTGATATATTGAATGATAATGTTACTGGAACTAATTATGACATTTTTGCTATTTCGGAAACGTGGTTAAGTGGAAATATTCGTTCTGATGCATTTAAAATACAAGGTTATAATTTATTAAGATTAGATAGAATTAATAGAGGCGGAGGAGTGGCTTTTTATATTAAAGATTCTTTAAATTACAATAAGATAAAAATTTCGGATGAACTCACATCTGATTTGGAACAGCTTTGGATTCAGGTTAACATTAATAATAAAAAAATTGCATTTGGTGTTATTTATCGTCCTCCAAAAGGAAACATACTTGAAGCTGTAAACTTACTTGAAAATTCCTTATCAATTACTATCCCAGAAAATGATGATGTACTGTTAGCAGGTGACTTGAATGTAAATATGTTGGATTTAGAGAAAACTGCAACAATTCTTCTTTATAATATGTTTGAATCCTATAGTTTATCATTAATTAATAATCAGCCTACTAGAATTAATAATAATAGTTCCACTCTTTTGGATTTGATTATCTGCTCCAATCGAGATAAAGTAAGTGAAGTTGATACTTCTGATGTTAACATTTCTGATCACTTATTAGTTACCTGCAAACTTGAGATACATAGATCTATACAAGGGCGAAAGGTAATTAGATACAGAGATTTTAATAATTTAGACTATGATGTGTTGTATGAAGATATGTATAACATTAATTGGCGTACTATTTATTTGCTGTCAGATATTGAAGCTAAAATTTCCTTTCTTAATGAGAATTGAACTAAACTCTTTGATAAACACCTTCCCTTAAAAACACTGAAAACAAGAAAGACATATACACCTTGGATAACACCGGAAATAAAACAGCTTATGAAAACACGTGATAACGTTTTATTACTCTATAAGCAAACGAAAATGATGGAATATTTCGAAGAGTACAAAATAATTAGGAACAAAATTACTAATTTAATTAGAAATCATAAGAAAGCTTACCTAAATAATCTATATTCAAATAGACACAATAAAAACTTATGGAGAACTCTTGCTAAATTTAATTTAAGTAATGCATCAAATCATCATGTTATTCCTGAACACCTAAATAATCCTCAGAATATAAATAATTACTTTGTTACTTCTGTTCAAGATTTAATCTTAAATAACAATCCTGAAGAACTTTGTGAATTTTATGATAATCATGTAGATGATAAAGTTGCAGACAAATTTTATTTTCATTTAGTAACTAGCTCTGAAATAGAAAAATGCTTTTGATATAAAATCTAACTCTGTTGGCTCTGATAGTTTTTGTTTGAATATGTTAAAAACAGTTTTCCCTTTTATTAAAAAATACATCACACACATTATTAATTTCTGTTTAATGCCGAATGTTTTTCCAAATTGCTGGAAAATCTCTCATATAGTTCCTATTCCTAAAATAAAAGTTCCGAAGGATTACAAAGATTTAAGACCTGTTAGTATATTACCTACACTATCAAAAATCATAGAAAAAATTATGTATAATCAAATTATCTTATATACTAATCGGCTTAATTCATTAAGGATTCCTCCGGACGGCAACCAAACATTATGATCGCCTACAGCCTAAACGGTTTGTGCGATTGTTGTGATTTTTTTTCTAGGATTTAAAGATTGTTGGGGACTAGTGCCTTTTGGGTATTTCAGATTTTTTGAAAGTACAGTCCGCGTGAAATTAATGAAAAACTTTGCAAATACTAATCGGCTTAATTCATTAAGGATTCCTCCGGACGGCAACCAAACATTATGATCGCCTACAGCCTAAACGGTTTGTGCGATTGTTGTGATTTTTTTTCTAGAATTTAAAGATTGTTGGGGACTAGTGCCTTTTGGGTATTTCAGATTTTTTGAAAGTACAGTCCGCGTGAAATTAATGAAAAACTTTGCAAATTTTCGTTGATCGAAGCATGCACGCGTTGCTATGCATTTGAAATCTGACCGCAAGCAGAAATTTTTCAGACCTGTCAATCACTTTTGACGTTTCGCATGAAACATTTTTACATAAATATTTCAATTTCTAGACAAGTTGGAGAAATTTTCTAATTTGATTTAGGTATTAGAGGATTGAGGACATATGTTTTGAACGTTTTTCAATTGATTTCATGTTTGTATAAAAGTTTTTAATGTTGCAACGTCCATTTCACAAATCTATGGTTAAGAAACAACTTTACCTCTTATATACACGATCCAGGTTTTGAAAAATCACAGACCTAAGCTGTCATTTTTGACGTTACGCATGGAAATTTTAGATAGAATTATGTCAATTTCTAGACAAGTTGTAGCAATTTTGTAAATTGATTTAGGTATTAGATGATGTTTTGAACTGTTTTGAATTGATTTCATGTTCAAAAAAAGTTTTAAGACCAAACGTCAATTTGATATATAGTTTGTTAAAGTATATAGTAAAACCAAACAAAAATTGACCTCGGTGATAATATACAGTAAAACCAAAAATAATCTACATTGTAAAAAAAAGTTAATAGAATAAAAAAAATTCAGAATTAATATTCCAGCGGGTTTCAACAGTTTAAAAAAAATAGAGTAAAATTACATTTTTTTACAGTAACTATATTCTTTGTTGAATTGATTTCATGTTCAAATAAAGTTTTAAGAGAAAAACGTCAATTTGACATATAGTCTGTTAAAGTATATAGTAAAACCAAGCAAAAATTTACCTCGGTGATAATATACAGTAAAACCAAAAAGAATCTACATTATAATAAAAAGTTAATCGAATAAAAAAATATCAGAATTAATATTCCAGCGATTTTAAACAGTTTAGAAAAAAAATATAGAAAAATTACGTTTTTGTACAGTAACTTTAAACTTTGTTGAATTGATTTCATGTTCAAATAAAGTTTTAAGACAAAGACGTCAATTTGACATATAGTCTGATAAAGTTTATAATAAAACCAAGCAAAAATTGACCTCGGTGATAATATACAGTAAAACCAAAATGAATCAACATTGTAAAAAAAGTTAATCGAATAAAAAAATTTCAGAATTAATATACCAGCGATTTTCAACAGTTTAAAAAAAATTGAGAAAAATTAAATTTTTTTAAAATAACTCTAGACTGCTGAATTGATTTCATGTTCAAATAAAGTTTTAAGACAAAGACGTCAATTTGACATATAGTCTGTTAAAGTATATAGTAAAACCAAGCAAAAATGGACCTCGGTGATAATATTCAGTAATACCACAAAGAATCTACATTGTAAAAAAAAAATTAATCGAATAAAAAAATTTCAGAATTAATATTCCAGCGATTTTCAACAGTTTAAACAAAAATAGAGAAAAATTACATTTTTTTAAAGTAACTCTAGACTGCTAAATTGATTTCATGTTCAAATAAAGTTTTAAGACAAAGACGTCCATTTGACATATAGTCTGTTAAAGTATATAGTAAAAGACCTGTCAAATTGCAATTAGAAAAAATTGAAAATTCACGATAGGCAACTGTTTGAAAATTTAACTATTCCGAATCACGGCGTGTTTGGTATCATATGAAAGGGCATTAAAAGTACTTTCGAATGCAATAAGAAAAAATTTAAAATTTATGATAGGCAACTGTTTGAAAATTCAACTATTCCGAATCATGTCGTATTTGGTATCATATTAAAGGGCATTAAAAGAACTTTTAAATGCAGTTGGAAAAAATTGAAAATATACGTAGGCAACTGTTTGAAAATTTAACTATCCAGAATCATGTCGTGTTTGGTATCATATGAAAGGGCATTTAAAGACCTTTCAAATGCAATTGGAAAAAATTAAAAATTTACGATAGGCAATTTTTTGAAAATACAACTATTCCGAATCATGTCGTGTTTGGTATCATATGAAAGGGCATTAAAAGATCTTTCAAATGCAATTGAAAAAAATTTAAAATTTACGATAGGCAACTGTTTAAAAATTCAACTATTCCGAATCATGCCGTGTTTAGTATCATATGAAAGGGCATTAAAAGACCTTTTAAATGTAATTGGAAAAAATTGAAAATTTGCGATAGGCAATTGTTTGAAAATTCAACTATTCCGAATCATGTCGTGTTTGGTATCATATGAAAGGGTATGAAAAGACCTTTTATATGCAATTGAAAAAAATTCAAATTTACGATAGGCAACTGTTTGAAAATTCAACTATTCCGAATCGTGTCGTGTTTAGTATCATATGAAAGGGCATTAAAAGACATTTTTCGATAGAATTATTTCAATTTCTAGACAAATTGTGTAAATTTTGTAATTTGATTTAGGTATTAGATGATTGAGAATACATGTTTTGAACTGTTTTGAATTGATTTCTTGTTCAAATAAAGTTTTAAGACAAAACGTCAATTTGACATATAGTTTGTTAAAGTATATAGTAAAACCAAGCAAAAAATTACCTCGGTAATAATATACAGTAAAACCAAAAAGAATCTACTTTATAAAAAAAAGATAATCGAATAAAAAAATTTCAGAATTAATATTTCAGCGATTTTCATCAGTTTAGAAAAAAAAAGATAGAAAAATTACATTTTTTTACAGTAACTAAAAACTTTGCTGAATTGATTTCATGTTCAAATAAAGTTTTACGACTAAACGTCAATTTGACAAATAGTCTGTTAAAGTATATAGCAAAACCAAGCAAAAATTGACCTCGGTGATAATATACAGTAAAACCAAAAAGAATCTACATTGTAAAAATAAGTTAATCGAATAAAAAAATTTCAGAATTAATATTCCAGCGATTTTCAACAGTTTAAAAAAAAAACAACTATTTCGAATCACGACATGTTTGGTATAATATGAAAGGGCAATAAAAGACCTTTTAAATGCAATTAGAAAAAATTGAAAATTCACGATAGGCAACTGTTTGAAAATTTAACTATTCCGAATCACGTCGTGTTTGGTATCATATGAAAGGGCAATAAAAGACCTTTTAAATGCAATTTGAAAAAATTGAAAATCTACGATAGGCAACTGTTTGAAAATTCAACTATTCAGAATCATGTCGTGTTTGGTATCATATGAAAGGGCATTAAAAGACCTTTCAAATGCAATTGAAAAAAATTTAAACTTTACGATAGGTAATTGCTTGAAAATACAACTATTCCGAATCATGTCGTGTTTTCCAACGATTTCCAACAGTTTTTCAAAAAGTTAAGAGAAAAAATTCAACTGATTTCATGTATATATAAATATAAATGTGGAACTATCAGAAATGATGTCCGAAGAATTTTTCTTAGTTTAACAAAATCTTTTTAGAAATAAAACACGTATCTGATTGAAATTTTACGACTGTCAATGTGACAAATAGTTTTTAAAAGTATATAGTAAAACAAAGCAAAATTTGTCCTCGGCAGTAATATACAGTAAAATAAAAAAATATCTTTAGATGAGCAGAAATAAAAAGTTTTAGATCGTAATTCAATTAAACCTTACTTCAGTGTCCGCGGAGCCTAGCGAAAAGGCCTGGCGAAGCCAGGCCGAACGCTAGTCCTATATACTATTTTGAGAAGGTATATTTATATATATATATGGATTCATCACGCCCATTTGTAAATCGCTACAGCCTAGACGGTTTATACGATTTATTTGCAACTTTTTTTATTTGATAGAGGTCAATCACGTGGAGTGCCTTTTGATAGTCTCAGATTTTTCGTGCACATGATGTGCGAGAAAACTTGAAAAAACATGCGTTTTTGGGGCAAAATCAACTAAGAGTGTGGAGGCTTTGAAATTTTTAAGAAGAACATCAAACGTCATTTTGACATTTGTCAGTGGACAGGTCGCATTTTTAATTATAAATTATTAAAATAATAAATGTTTTAGAGTACTTTTGAATTATTTTACATATATTGGGGAAATGAGTGGACGTTTTTATTATAATTACGCATTTTATATACGTGTATTTAAAAAGAAAATTTTTGACACTCCACTATGAAGTTGGGTTTAAAGCAAAACGTCAAATTGACAAGTTTTATAAAGTATAAAGAATATGGTGGCTTTGGAATTTTTAAGAACAACATCTAACGTCATTTTGACATTTGTCAGGGGACATGTCGCATTTTTAATTATAAATTACTTAAAAATTCAATTTTGTGAGTAGTTTTGAAATACTTTACGCATATTGTGGAAATTTATTATAATTACACATTTCAAATACGTGTATTTAAAAAGTAAATTTTTGACAGTCCACAATGCAGTTGGTTTCGAAACAAAACGTCAAATTGACAAGTTTTATAATTTATACAGGTGAACTCAACCAAATTTGATCTCTATAATAATATACAGTAAAACCAAGCAAACTTTGTCTACGGCAAAGTTCAATTTCTAAAAACCAGATAACTCGAATTAGAATCATTTGGGCACTCCTAAATTTTCTATGGATAATTGTTTAATTAAAAGTGCTTCAAAACCAGTCGTATTTGGTATATTATGAAAGTTCTTTTAAAGGGTACGTGTGCAAAACTAAAATATTTTCGATCGGCAATAGTTTTAGTGAAAGTACTTTAAGGCCTATTGTGTTTGGTACCAATGAAAGGTTATTTAAAGGGCTCGAGTACAAAATTTATTTTTTTTCCATCGGTAACTGTTTTAGTGAGAGTGCATCAAAACCGATCGTGTTTGGTATCATATAAAAGGTCTTTTGAAGGGCTCACGTGCAGAATTGGAATCTTTTCGTTTGGCAATTGTTTTAGCGAAAATAATGAAAGGGCTCGCGTATAAAATTTATTACTTTTAGATCGTCAATTGTTTTAGTGAAAGAGCTTAAAAAATATCGTGTTTGGTATTAAATGAAAGGTTTTTGAAGGGCTCGCGTGAAAAATTGATTCTTTTCGATCGTCAGTTGTTTTATTGAAAGTGTTTCAAAACATATTGTGTTTGGTATCAAATGAAAGGTCTTCTGAAAGGCTCGCGTGAAAAATTGTTTATTTATTTCGACAGATAATTGTTTTAGTGAAAGTGCATCAAAACTAATTCTGTTTGGTACGCATGGAATTTTCTGATAGAATTATTTCAATTTCTAGACAAGTTAGAAAAATTATGAAAATTGATTTAGGCATTAAATAATTGAGAATACATGTTTTAAACTGTTTTTAACTGATTTCATGCTCATATAAAAATTTGAAGACAAAATGTCCGTTAATTTTTAAAAGTATATAGTGAAACAGAGCATAATTTGTCCGCAGTAATAATATACAGTAAAAAAAAAATTATAAAAAAATTACCGCAGCATTCTACAATGCAAACAAAGATAACTCGAAAAAACAATGTCAGAAATAATATTCCAGCGATTTCCAACAGTTTTTCAAAAAAGTTTAAAGAAAATTTCCAATTGATTTTATGTACATATAAAATATAAATGTGGAATGTCATCAGAAATGACGTCCGAAGGATTTTTAATATATAGCAAAATGTATACGGAAATAAAAGATGGTAGATGTTATTTGAAAGGGCTTTAGAATAAGTTTCAGATGAAATTTAAAAAGTTGAAATTTTACGATAGGCAATTGTTTCAAATTTAATGTATTCCAAATCATACTTTAGAAGAACTTTCAGATGAAAAAAATATATATATTTTACGACGGTCAATTATTTTAAACATAAAGTATTCCAAATTATACCGTGTATAGTGCTATATGAATGGGATTTAGAAGAACTTTAGATAAAATATAAAAAGTTGAAATTTCACGATCCTTAATTGTTTCAAACATAAATTATTCCGAATCATACCGTCTTTGGTGTCATATTGAAGGGCGTTTAAAGAACTTTCAGATGAAATAAAAAAAAGTTAGTTTAGCAAAATATTTTCGGAAATAAAATACATATTTTATTGAAATTTTACGACAGTCAATTGTTTTAAACTTAAAGTATTCCGAATCATATCGTGTTCGATATCATATAGAAGGGCTTTAAAAGAACTTTGAGGCGAAATAAAAAAAATTAAACATTGCGACCGTCAATTGTTTTAAATTTGAAGTATTCGGAATAATGCCGTGTTTAATGTCATGTGAAAGAGTTTTTAAAGAACTTACGATGTCAATTATTTCAAATTTAAAGTTTCGCGAATCATACCGCTTTTGGTATCAAATAGAAAGTCTTTTAAAGGGCTCGCATGCAAAATAGACTTTTTCGATCAGCAATTGTTTTAGTGAAAGTGCTTCAAAACATATTGTGTTTGGTATCAAATGAAAGGTCTTTTGAAGGACTCGCTTACAAAATGTAATACTTTTCGATAGTCAATTGTTTTAGTGAAAGTATTTCAAAGCCTATCGTGTTTGTTTTCAAAAGAAAAGTCTTTTAAAGAGTACGCGTATTAAATTAATTTTTTTTTTGATCGTCCATTGTTTTAGTAAACGTGTTTCAAAACCTATCATATTTGGTATTAAATTACAGGCCTTTGAAGGGCTCGAATATAAAATTGGTATTTTTTTCGACCGAGAATTGTTTTAGTGAAAGTGCTTTAAAACCAATCATGTTTGATATAAAATGAAAGGTCTTTTGAAGAGCTCGCGTACAAAATTAAATACTTTCAGATCTTCAATTGTTTTCGTGAAAGTGTTTTAAAATTTATCGTGTTTGGTATCAAATGAAATGTCTTTTAAAGGGCATGCGAATTAAATTGATTTTTTTGAGCGGCATTTGTTTTAGTGATACAGATTTAAAACCTATTGTGTTTGACATCAATTAATAGGTCTTTGCATGAATAAACGTACAGAATTGAAAAGTTTTAGATTGTAATTAATTCAGTTTATATTTTGTCAATTGTCATACAGAAGTGAACCTTACTTCAGTGTCCGTGGAGCCTAGCGTGAGGCCTGGCAAAGCCAGGCCGACCGCTAGTTTGCTACCTAAATAAATTCAGTCTTTTGCCATCTATGCAATCCGGATTCAGAGCAGGCTATAGTACAATTACCGGTCTTCTTAATGTTACTGACGACATATTTCATGAGCTTGATAACAACAAAATTTCGCTATTAATTGGATTGGATTTTTCCTAAAGCCTTTGACACAATTAACCATAAAATAATGTGTTCTAAACTTCATTATTACGGCTTCGCAAAATAATGCAGTTTCTGATTAAGAATTATTTCAGCAACAGGTATCAAAGGGTTGTTATAGATTCACAAATGTCTACTTGTGAGGAACTATTTTCTGGGGTTCCACAGGGGTCAGTGCTGGGTCCCCTTTTATTCAGCATATATACAGCTGATTTTCATAAAAAACTAGAGCATTGTTCATACCATTTATATGCAGATGACACTTTAATATACAAATCAGTTCATAAGCAAAATTTGTTAGAATCATCTGCACAAATAAATCAAGATCTTATTGTTATAGCGTGTTTTTCGAAAAAGCATCAACTGATTATAAATCCTATAAAATCATCTTTAATTATTTTCTGCAAAAAGAAAGACAGGGAATACATAAAACTAAATTGTCACCTACAGATTTCAGGAGTCAAAATTATTTCATCGGATTGTATAAAAATTCTTGGTATTCACATTGATGAGGATTTACGTTTTAAAAAACATATCAGTGTTTCAATTCAGAAAGCTTTCTGTTGTTTGAAACTTCTTTATTCGCATAAGGGTTTACTTCATTCTTCATTGAGACAGGTTTTGGTGGATTCACTTGTACTCTCAAAGTTTAATTATGGGGATATTTTATATGGGCCTTGTTTGGATCTGGTAACTCAGAAACGTATTCAGAAGCTTCAAAATTCTTGCATACGATTTATCTTGGGTATAAAAAGAAGCGATCATGTTTCACACACCTTTTCTGGCTTGAAATGGCTGAACATGGAAGATCGTAGAAAACTACATTTTGCTTCATTTATACACAAACTTATTTTAACTAAATTGCCTCCTTATTTGCATTCAAAATTAAAATTATCTGCTGACTGTCATTCATTTAATGTGCGTAATAAATTTATGCTCACCATTCCTCATCATACTTCAAATATGTTTCAAAGATCATTCTCTTACAGTTCTCCTAAATTATATAACTTGGTTCCTAAAATATATAAAGAATTTCACTTACCACGTTTCAAGAAAGAATTTCGTTGCTTATTATTATCTAATTATTTCTAGGTTCATTATTAATAGCATAGTATCTAATATAAATAATGTATTGATTATGTATTTGTATCTTGTACGTCTGATTGATTTATAAAATAATGTATTACAAACAATGGCTGTAAACACATATGTGTATTGGGATTTATGATGTATTCATTATAGAGGTTAAGTGGAAGAGCAGCTTAAAGCTGAACTTTGCCTCAATAAAAGTATTATTATTATTATTATTATATGATCATGAAAGCTGTTTTCGTTTTTTATTTTGATCGTATTGTCTCTATGTGAGAATATGTTTTTGTGTGTTGGGTTTTCAGGGTTGGAAACCAGTTTCGTGATATATGTTAGAAGGAGTTGATCTCTGCGTGTATTTAGTGGTGGTTCTCCCATTTCTGATTGTAGGCTGGTTATTGGGCTTGTTCTTAGTGCGCCTGATATGATTCGTAATGCTTCATTCTGGATGGTCTCAATTTTTTTCAGTAGATATTGTTTCGCTGTCGTATATATAATGCTGCCATAGTCTAATTTAGATCTAATTAATGTTTTGTTTATTGTCATAAGTGATTCGTTGTCTGCTCCCCAGTCTCTGTTGGATAGTATTTTCAGTAGGTTAAGTCGAGAGCTGCATTCTGTTTTTAGTTTTTCTATGTGGTTTTTCCATGTTAGTTTTGTGTCGAGTGTTAGTCCTAGGAATTTTATTGTGTTTTCGTAAGTTATTTTTTCACTATGTAGTTTTAAGTCTGGATGGTTAAATTGGTTTTTTCTAGTTTTGCAAAAGTATATAGCTTTCGTTTTGGTTGGTGAGAATGTAAAACTTATATTTTTGGACCATGTTTCTAGGTTTGTTATTGTTTCTTGTAATTTTTGTTGAATTCTTTTTAGGTTTTTGTTTTTGTGATATATTATGATGTCGTCTGCAAAAATTGAATGTTTGACATCGTTGGCGATGTGTTTTGTAACCTTGTTCATTGCTATTATGAATAGTGTTGGACTGATTATGGATCCTTGTGGGATACCATTTTCTTGTGTTTTGATGTCGGAGGTGTTTTTGTTATGTCGCACTCTGAATTTTCTATTGGATAAGAAGTTTTTTATAAAATGTAAGATGTTTCCCTCTATCTCGTATTCTTTCAGTGTTGACAGAATGTTGAATCTCCAGGTTGTGTCAAAGGCCTTCTGAAGATCAAATGAGATCGCTATCAGGTGTTGTTTATTTGTATAGGCTGTTTGTATTTCTGTAGTTCGCGATAGAAGTTGATCCGTGGTTGATCGTGATTTTCTGAAACCATTTTGGTGTTCTGTAATTAGCTTCTCATTCTCTAGGTGCCATAGTAATCTGTTATTTACCATTTTTTCCATAATTTTGCCCATTATGTTGGCTAGCGCTATTGGTCTGTAGTTTTGCGGATTTGTTTTATCTTTGTTGGGCTTAAGTATAGGTATTAGGGTAACTTCTTTCCATTTGGTCGGGAATGTGTGTGATGTCCATATACGGTTGTAAATGTTTAGTAATTGTTGTAGTGTTTCATTTGGGAGGTTTTTAATTAGTTCGGGGGGGGGATGTTGTCTGGTCCCGGGCTAGTGTTGGGTTTGGTTGACTTTATTGCGTGTTTTAATTCGTTTAATGTAAATATGTCATTTATTGGTTTGTCGCAGTTTTTTATTTGGATAGGTGTGTCTTCAGAGTTATTTTTAATGTTTAGGAATTCAAGTGTGTAGTTTTCATTTGATGAGCTTTTTTCGAATGTATTTGCTAGTTCTTTACATATTTCTAGTGGATTAGTTATGTATGTTTGATTTATTTTTAGCGTTGATGTTCCTTGTAGTGTGTTTGTACCTTTAATTTTTCTGATTTGGTTCCATAATTCTTTGGGTGGTGTGTTTGTGTTTATCTTTGAGACATATTGCTTCCAGGATGTTTGTTTCGATATCGTAATGGTGCGTCTTGCAAAGGCTCTTGTTCTCTTTAGGTTTATTAAGTTGTTTGTTGTTTTATTATTTTTATATTTATTTAGGGCTTTTTTATTTGCTTTGGTAGCTTCTTCGCATTGACTGTTCCACCAAGGTGTGGTTTTTTTTCTGTTTTTAGTCGATTTTAGTCCAAATATTTCTGTTGCTACAGAGAGTATTTTTTTGTTAGTTCTTCTATTGATTCATTTACATTCGAATTTTCTTGTGGTGTATTTGTGTTTGTTTCCAGTTTCTTTTTGTAGTCCTCCCATTTGTCTTCTGTTAGCTTCCATTTTTTTATAGTTTGATTTGGGTTGTCAGTGTGTGGTATGCTATTGATATGATCAATTTTGATAGTAAAGTGTTGTTGTGTGGTACTATATGAATCTGGTAATACTTCCCATGTAAAGTCTGTAGCGATTGATGGGCTGCTAATTGTTAAATCGATACTAGAGAACGTGCCATTTCTTGCGGAGAAGAAGGTTGGACTATTATCATTTAATATTATGTCGTTTTCGAATATTTCTTCCGTAATTTTACCATTTCTGTTGATGTTGTGTGAACCCCATATCGGGTTATGTGCGTTAAAATCTCCTAGTATGATGTAGGGTTGTGGCAGTTGCTTTCTTAGTTTTTCAAGATAATTTTTTTGTATGTTTTGATTCGGTGGTATATATATATATGTTACCTAATGTCATTTTTTGTGGATAGTATATTTTTACTGCAATGGCTTCTATGTTTGTGTTTAGTTTTACTTCTTCAGTGTGGTGTTGATTTTTTATTAGTATTGCTGTGCCGCCACTGGCATGGTTTCTATGCTCTATATCTTTTCTGTGGCATGTATATCCTTTGAGTTTGATCTTTTGTGTTGGTTTTAACCTTGTTTCTTGTAGACATATATACTGTGGGTTCATTTTGTATGTTAGTATTTGGAGGTCAGCTAAGTGGGCATAAAAGCCGTTGCAGTTCCATTGAATTATAGTTGCCATTTTAAAAATATTTAGAGTTATTGCTTTGTTCGCTGAGTTGGTCCTCTGTTTCAGATATTGGTTCATCATAGGTCATTTGGCTTGAGTCGCTAAATTCTGCTCCTGTTTCGGCTAGTTGTTGTTGTGTTATTTTTGATATAATACGTGTTATTCTTGCTTTCGTTGATCTGTCTTTTAAGTATGGGTATAACTCTCTCAGCATTTCTAGGAGTTGATCTGTGTTTTGAGTATATTGTCTTGCTATTTTTAATTGTTGGTCACTTCCATGTACGTTTTCAAGAAAATCTTTTAGTTGCTCATAGTTGAGCGTGTATTTTCCTGGGTCTTTTTCTATTATTTCTTTTAGTGGTTCAATTTGTGTACATACTTGCGATGAGAGTGTATTTTGGCTTGGTTCATTTATGTTGCTTTTCCGTTTTTTTGTCTTTTTCTTGTTATTTTTTTATCCAGTTGATGTTGTGTCACTCTGGGAAGCTGGTCTTTTGAATTGGGGCGGTGTCTTTTTGTTGTTTTCCTGTTGTTGTGTTGTATTTTCTTTTTCTTGTGGGTTTGGATTATGTATCTCTGCGTTTACCATAATATTTTTTGAGCATGTTGTTTGTTTCGTTTGATTTTCTTCTGTTGGTGTGTTATCGATATTTTCTTCGTTTTCACATTGGTTTGCGGTATGACCGGGTTTTTTTTACAGAGGAAGCATATCATATTTTCTTCAGTGTTCAGGAATATTTTGCTTGGCGTATCGTCGTAATCTACTGAGATTGTCTGTGGTATTTGTGTGTCTTCATCTGGTATTACTTACTTACTTATACTTGCCTGCGGAAGCTAAGAACGTGTTCATATTCTGTGTTTTGCATGCCTACACGTAGGAAGTTTAATGGTGATACTAGTTTTAGTTTTAATTCAGTGTTTTATTATACACCCAAAAAACATCAATAATTACTTACGTACATACTGTAACGAATCAAATAAATGTATAATACATAACTGTAACAAACGTCGGGATTGTTCCGATTTTAAGTCTCATGTCCCGGTGTCCCAAATAGATTTTTCAGGATGTTCAAATATTTTGGTTTATCACTGTTTAGATTCTTACCAATAATTGAGGTTGTCAAACTGGTAGCGACTACACTTGGCGTGCGGAATTTTCGGTAATTATATACTCTGAATAATTTTTAAATATTTCTAAGTTGAATTCTGAAATAATTTTGTTTTTCTGTGTTCGTTTGCTTAAATACCTCGTTCTCTCTCATTCCCTTTTTTGTTTTGTTTTTGCTGCTCATTGTTCGTTTTGACCTAACAATTCCATCAGTTGCGAGTTTTATTAAAGTTTATTATGATTGGCTTTGAGAAATAAGTTGTATAAGTTTGAAAACATATTTTTAATTTTATTTTTTAATGTTTCGACCAAGCACTAACTATAAAAAGAATAACATTCGACTTATTTAAAAAAAAAATTCAATTAAGTTCTTAGCCTTTCGACACGCGTAAGTTATTACTGTTGATAGTTCAGTAAAATTATTACTATTATGTGTTTATCATTGCATAAATGATTGAGAACCGAAATATATTCTGCTCAGTCAGTAGCTTTTTATAGTATTCCTCCCATACTTTCATGTATTGTTCGTCGTTTTCCGTGCTCTTACCTCCTTCATCCTTCATGCTGTACGTTATCACTTTGTTGGTTTTATTTTGCTCTCTTATTTTCTGATAAAATTGTTTTGTGTTTCTATTTATTCTTTCTTCTTCAATATTTATAAATTTTGCCTCGTACCATTCCTTTTTGTTCTTCTTTATTTTTTTATTACATTCCTTTCTTGCTAGCATGTATTCCTCTCTATCGGTTGCACCATTTGTTTTGAGCCATTTTAGTCTTTTATTAATTTTTCTTTGAACGAAAGCTTGACACTGGTCACTGAACCAGCTCTTTTGTTTTCCTGGCTTTTTTTTACCAATAACTTTGTTTGCCGCATTCTTTATCACATTCTTTATTTTACTCCATATTTCCTCCACTTCGTCTCTTTCCATGTCTTGGTCCCCTATATTCGTTTCAATTTCTTCGCTATAGACCAGCTTTGTATCTTCTTTGGTTATTTTCGTGATCTCCCATTTATTACTCTTTCTTTTCGCGCTAGTGGTCCTCCTTATTTTATTTCTTACTACTGCTGTTACCATGAAATGGTCTGAGTCTGCGCAGGCTTCTCTGTATGACCTTACATCTCTTATTGCTGATTTTCTTTTCCGTGCTATTAAGACGTGGTCAATTTGCGTTTGCACTTGTTGGTTTGGTGAGATCCATGTTATTTTGTGTCTTCTTGGGTGTTTAAACATGGTGCTGCTTATTACCATGTTGTTCTCTGCTGCTAGGTCGCAAAGTCTTTGTCCATTATTGTTAGTCCTATTATGCACAGTATTTTTTCCAGCCACTTGGCTTACATGGTCTTCTTTTCCGATTTGGGCAGTGCAGTCCCCTATCACCATTAGTGTATCTTCTTTCGGTGTTTTTTCAATTACATCTTCAAGTTTTTCGTAGAATTCATTTTTCTCCTCGGCTGTTGCGCTTTCCGTGGGTGCGTAACCATTTATTATGGATAGCTTGAAGGGCTTTGTATCTAATCTCACATATGCCAGCCTTTCGTTAATCGGTTTAAATTCAATTATTTTTTCTTTTATCTCACCCAGAATTATAAAAATAATTCCGTTATTCCCTTGATTGCTGCTCCCTGAATAAAGAATTGTGCAATCATGCTTGTCAATTACCCCTTCACCCTTCCATCTTGTTTCCTGAATTGCGGCTATATTTATTTTATACTTTTTTAATTCATTTACAACTTCCTATATCTTCCCTGTTTGCAGCATGGTTCGGACATTCCATGTGCTTATTTTTAGCTCTTGTTTTCTTCTTTTTTCTCTATTTTTACATTTCTCTTTTGTCTCCATTTTTTTATCTTTTTTATTGCTTCTATTGCTGCCGTTCATTTTTGTGTTTTTAATCGTTCTTGCTACTACTGCATTACTACCCTCGTCTTCATTTAATAGTTTTTTGGAGTATTGCCCTTTTTTAACTCTCTTGTAGTTGTGCACCATTCAAACCATTCGTTATCAATTTGAAGCTTCTTTTACCCTATTTTTACTTTTTATTTTTTTGTTTTTCCTCTGAAGCCTTTGCCACTATTTCTTTCTGTATTTTTACTTCCTCTTTAGTCATATCATTATCTATATATATTTTTGTACCTATCAATTTGCTTTTTTCTTTCATAATGTTTTTCTTACTTTCCCAGGATTGTAGAGTTGCTATCGTATGCTGACTGACCTCATTTTTTCCAATTTTGTATGTATTTGTGACTATTACTTGAACTCCTAATTTGTTCTTTATGAAGTCCTCAACATCTCTAATGCTGTTTTCTATCTTTGCGCCTTAAATGATAATGTTATTTCTTTTTATTCTCTTCTCCCTTCTTTCCTCTGCTTTTTCCAATTCTTCAATCCTGTTTTCTAGAGTCTGTATCTTTTCCGTATTTACACTAATCGTTTCTAATTTCTTTTCTGTTCCGCTTCTTGATTTACTAGTTTCATCCTTTTCTTTGTTCCACTCCTCTGTCATTCTGTATAAATCGGCTTTGGTTGGCTGCAGATCAACTTTGTTTTCTTTTATTTCTTCTTTCAACATTAGCATTTCTTGCTTCATTCCTTTAAGGTCCTCCTTTATCTCCTCCATGCCAATGTTTTCTTTTTTGTCTGGTGTACGGGGCGTGAGTTTGCTTCTCTGTGCCGCTCTTATTTCTTCGGGTGATGAGCTGTTTTTATCTCTATTTGGTCTTCTGCCCTTGTTCTACCTCCTGCACAGTATCTTTATTCATCTGATAAAACTGTATCCGTACTTTATGTTCTTTATGGTACTATTCTTACATACAACTTATTTACTAATGCCAAAATATGACTACCTGTTCTTTAATTAATCTACTATTTACTATTACTATCACTTATATCTAATCACATTGAGTGTTTCAATATACTGTTCTTCACTTTCTTCTTATCATCTGTGTCGGTTTGGATTGCCAAGACTGCCACAAATTGCCCCTTTACGCCAGTTGGTACTGCCTACATGCGTGTGATGCTGGTTGCCCGTTTTGTCGACGTGGGTGTGGTCGAGCGTGAGATTGATTGAGTTAAGTATTATGCCTTTGTTTTTATATATATATATATATATATATATATATATATATATATATATATATATATATATATATATATATATATATAAAAGTATGCCGTGTGTCCCACGTAAATGTTGGCATAGGCAATTAACATATCAAAAATAAAAAGTGTTCGGTAAAAAAATTATTGAACAAAATTTTATAGCAGAACACTGCCAATATCCCAACATACGTTTTAATAAAAATTATTTAATTTTGATAGCGTAATTTAATGAAATTAATAAAAATTATTCCTAATCTTCCGCCTACTCTTTTATTGCTACTTACGTAAAGTGTTTGCAATTTGTCTGAAATATTTTAATCTGACACATATATATATATGTGTCAGATTAAAATATTTCAGACAAATTGCAAACACTTTACGTAAGTAGCAATAAAAGAGTAGGCGGAAGATTAGGAGTAATATATATATATATATATATATATATATATATATATATATATATATATATATATATATATATATATATATAAATAAATAAAATTATTAATGAAATTGTTACAATGAAAAATAAAATAAAATAAAATTATTAATGAAATTGTTACAATGAAAAATAAAATAAAATAAAATTATTAATGAAATTGTTACTATGAAAAATGAAATAAATAAATTAAAAGATATTATCTGTAAACTTATACCAGCTGATATAGCGAGTAACACATAAAAAAATTCCTATGCAAATACTAAGGAAAAAATAAACCCGTCGACATTAAAAATTGGAGTTTCTTCAGTAAGTACTATAAAAAACGGAGGAATTGTTGTTAAATGCAATAAACAACAAGATGCAGATACATTTAAAGATGTAGCGATAAAAGAACTGGGAGACAACTATGGAGTCATGAAGACGTTAATGCATAATCCTGAAATAAAAATAACTGGCATACGAGATAACTTAAGTATGGAACAAATAGAACAGAGTATTAAATCGCAAAATGACCTAAATAGCAATGAAAAATCTATAATAGAAGTTAAATTTGTAAAGGAACTAAAAAATAAAACTAAAATGGCAATTGTTACAGTAGACTCGAATAATTTCAACAAAATTATGAGTACAGGAAAAATTAATGTAGGATGGTCGAGGTGCAATGTGGTTGAAAATTTGGAGATGTTACAAATGTTGCGGTTTCTTCCACAAGTCGGATAAATGCAAAAATAAATTAGCTTGTGCTAACTGCGGAGAGGAACATTTAACTAAAGAATGCAAGAATACAATTGAAACATGTATAAACTGTGCAATGGCTAATAAGATACTACGATTAAAATTAGAAACGAATCATAAAGCGACAGATATTAATTGTTCTGTATACTTAAAACAACTAGAAAATGTTAAAAGCAAAATAACTTATCAGTAGCAATTACAGAAAAATTTAGAAGAAATCAGTGTACCTATCATACACCTCAATACCCAAAGCTTTTTACCACATAAAGAAGACATACATAGTCTACTTATGAATGCAAATCCGATAATATGCTGTTTGTCTGAAACCCAAGTGACTAGTGAAATAGAGGAAAATGAAACTAATATATCGAATTATAACGTAATTCGATGCGACTCACACAGTAGACACAATGGAGGATTAATGTACATTTTTAATTAAAATTATAAATACACTATTTTAAAAAACTATAATGTTCTCAATGAAATATGGTACCTAGCTATTAGACTAAAAATGCGTAATAAATAATTCACTATATGTGGAGTATACAGATCACCAAATTCAAGCAATAAAACTTTTATAGAATGGTTTCAAGGGTGGTGTGATGAAATATCTGTAGTTCGCGATATGGTTATCTTAGTAGGTGATTTTAATATTAATTGGTTCAGGGATGATGTATATACAAACCAAATGAAAAAGACTGTTTTAGAAGCAAGTATGAAACAATTAGTTAATGAGTACATCAGGAGAACTTCTACCACGAATACCCTCATAGATTTAGTTATCTCAAATGATCCATACCTTAAGGTTGAGGTATGGGATACACAAAAAATTAGTGACCATGACGGAACAAGCACCCACTTCTGCACACAATCTGGAAAATTCTCTTCCATAGATCTGTCACTATGTGAACCGCAAATATCACACAATTTCACATGGGACGTATTACAATGCCTCTACAACAGCGATCACTTCCCAATAAAAATCACATCTTACTTAAATAATCAAACAGAGCCACACTCCATATACGCAAAATGGAAAGTGGAACATGCAAACTGGAGCCTCTTTTCGGAACTTGCCATACTAAATAAAGATATATCACTAACTGACGACATTAACACTGTAATAGATACACTAGTTGAACACATAACAAAAGCGGCAAACACAGCAATGGGAAATAAAAAAATTATTAAAGGCAAAAAAATAGTACCCTGGTGGAATAATAAGTGGGAAGAGGCAATCAAACAAAATAAAATGTCGCTGCACAACTATAAGAAACACAAAACAACGGAAAACTTAATATCTTTAAAACACACACAAGCAATCTTGCGCAGAACAATTCTACAGACTAAAAAAGAATCCTGGGAAAATTACATATCAACAATAACTCCAAATACATCAACCCAAGCAATCTGGGATAAAATCAGAAAAATAAAAGGTGGCAAAACATTACTACAAACAACTTCACTAAAAATAGGAACTACATATATAACAGATCCCCAGGAAATCGCAAATACACTAGCCGATACTTTCGAACAAAATTCAGCCGACGCAGTTTACTCACAAGAATTTTTGCGAAGAAAATAAATAGAAGAAAACGACCAAGTAAGTATTGAACACGAACCAAACTCTCCAATAAACAACCATTTTACTTGGGAAGAATTACAAGAAGCAATAAAAAACATGAAAGGGAAAAGCAGCCCCGGGCCAGATGGCATACTTTACCCAATGATAAAAAATCTACCGGAGGACACACTGAAATACCTGCTAAAAATATACAACTTTATATGGAAAAACGGAAAATATCCGGAAAAACGGAGAGAAGTCATTACTGTTCCGATCCCGAAGCCCAACAAAGATAAATCCAACCCTGCAAACTACAGACCCATCTCTCTATCAAACTGCTTAAATAAGCTGTTACAAAAAATGGTCAGCCGAAGACTCATGTGGTTCTTAGAAACAAATAATATTCTAATAGACGAACAATGTGGCTTCAGACAAAATAGGTCTACCATAGACCAAATTATTACCCTAGAAACAGAAATACAAGAAGCTTTTAAAAATAAACAACACCAAATTGCCATATTTTTTGACATCCAAAAAGCTTATGATTGCGCATGGAAACACAGCATACTAAAAACTAAAAAAAAACACCACTTAAACGGCAATATCTTAACCTACATAACAAATTTTCTACACGACAGAAAATTTAGAGTCAAAATAAACGGAAAACTGTCAGAACAAAAAAACCAATAAAACGGAGTCCCCCAGGGCGAAATCTTCAGTGTCACATTGTTCCTACTAGCAATGAATGAAATTAAAAATAATATACCAACAAATATCAGAACATCATTATTTGCAGATGACTTAGTCATATACTACAGAGGAAAAAATGTAAGCACGGTAAAAGAAAAACTCCAACAAGCAATCAATTCGTTAGAGGAATGGGAATTGAGGACAGGATTCCAATTTTCTGATACAAAGACCCAAGCAATTCACTTTTACAGAGGCTGGAAAAACTATTTCAACCCAGTAATTAAGCTAAAAAATAGAGACATCAATTATATAAACACTGTAAAATTTCTAGGGGTTACATTTGATAGGAAATTAACTTGGGTACCACACATACAACAATTAAATTAAAAAAGAATGCATGTAGAAACTCAATATCATCACAGCTCTAGGACATCAGAAATGGGGCTCACACAAGAAGAATATACTTAATATATACAAAGCTCTCATTAGATCAAAAATCGACTATGCATGCATAGCATACCAAACAGCAAAACCAACAAAACTAAAAATCTTGGATCCAATACATAATGCAGCGCTGAGAATTGCTGTAGGAGCTTATAGAACAAGCCCAGTGGAGAGTATTTTAATTGAAGGAGGAGAACCACCACTAAAAATCAGAAGAAAACAACTCACACTAAACTATATTACAAAACTTTCATGTAATCCTAACAACCCGGCTTTTAAAAAAATGTTCTTCTCCCACAATAACCAATTAAAAACCTTCACACCCCTACAACAGAAAATAAACTCCTACCTTGAAGAAATACAGTTAACCTTTCCCAATACACAAAAAATATCCTATCACAAACAGCCTCCCTGGGTTCTAAGACAGCCGAAAATCATCCTAGACCTCACACAATACCCTAAAACCCACACTGCACACGAGCTCTACAAAAACAAGTTCAACGAAATACTTATCGACCACAAAGAACACACATTTATATATACAGATGGATCCGTATATGCCAACAAAACTGGTACTAGCATAATAATTGAAGATGCAACCTACAAATACCAACTTCCACCTCACTGTAGCATATACACTGCAGAAACATTCGGCATAATGGAAACAACAAACAAAATAAAACAATGGAACAAAGAAAAATTCGCCATCTGCACGGACTCGCTTAGTGTCATACAAAACATCACAGATATATTCTCAAAAAAACAGACACATTCAAACGATACAAGAAAATATCCATGAAGCAATCAACAACCAAGGGAAAGAAGTAATTATGGTATGGGTACCGTCACATACTGGAATAGTCGGTAACGAAAACGCTGGCCTAGCAGCAAAAGAAGCAATAAATGAAAACATGGAAACAATCCAAATTCCAGTAAACGACATCAGAAGTTCAACAACGCGTAGCTTAATACAACAATGGAACACCACGTGGCGAAACACAACCAATAACAAACTGAGGGAAGTGAGGGATAAAATAGAAAAATGGATCACATCTGAAGACCGGAAAACACAAACAGTTATGACTAGACTAAGAATAGGCCACACTCGTGTCACACATGAACACTTACTACAGAAAACACAACCAAAAATATGTGACACATGCAACACACCAATAACAGTTAAACACATCATGATAGATTGCAACAAATACGCCGCACAGAGACTAATACACAATATTCCCCAAACACTGAAAGAAGCCCTAGCAAACAACACAAATAACTCAATAAATACTGTTAATTACTTAAAACAAATCAACCTTTTCAATCAAATATAATTATATTGTAAACGTAATGATATACAAAATGTAAACCCAATGCTCCTAAAATATATATTTAATAAAAAAAAAAAAAACTATATAAATAATAATAAAGTGTTGTGTAAATGGCAATCAGGTTTAGAGAAAACCACTCTTGTGAAATCGCGATACAATTAGTGTTAAAAGACTGAACAACAGCAACCGATAATAATCGTGATATTTGTGCGGTATTTATGAACTTAAAAAGAGCATTTGAAACTATAGATAGGAAAAAACTTATTAATAAATTGCAAAAATTTGGCTTCAGTGGAACAGTATTACAGTGGTTTTCTTCGTATTTAATAAATAGACAACAAAGAACTAAATATATTGATAGTGTTTCCACCTCTCGTAAATGTGATCAAAGAGTACCGCAAGGTAGTGTCTTAGGGCCCCTTCTATTTATATTGTACATTAATGACCTACCAGATTGCCTAAATAAATGTAAAATCCATCTCTTTGCAGATGACACATTAATTTATTACGAATGTGATGACTATGTTAACCTAGTAGATACAATGAATGAGGAATTAAATAAAGTTGATTTATGGCTGAAAACCAATAAACTAAAATTAAATTGTACCAAAACTAAATAATAATAGGCAGTAAAAGAATTAAAAGTAAAATACATGAATCAAATTTATCAGTCATGATTGATGGAAATAAAATTGATTATGTTACAGATATTAAATATTTAGGAGTGATCATAGATGATGGATTAAAATTTTCTAAGCATATTGAATTTGTAATAAAGAAATTAGCTAAGAAAATTAATTTTCTATGCAGATTAGGGTACAAACTAACATGTAAAGCTAAATTAGTGATTTATAACAGTATTGTTCTACCACATATCAACTATTGTGGAACTATGTTGATGGCATGTAACAAAGGGCAGCTAGAAGTTTTACAAAAATTACAAAATAAAGCTATGAGGTGTATTTTAAATTATCGAAAGTACAGCAGGATAAAGGATATGCTACAATGTTTAGAGTGGCTAGATATGAAAACATTAATTAACCTTATCGGATTAGTTTTTGTTTATAAAACTGTCAAGAACATAGCCCCAGAATATTTATCTGAAGCAATAGTATATAATAAAGATGTACATAATTATTGCACTAGGCGAATGTCTGATATAAATATTAGCAATGTAAAAAGAAATTCAATTTTTTGTAAATGCATTATTCAATATAATACACTCAGTAATGAGATTAAAAATTTTATTTATGTAAAATAATTTAAAAATAAGGCAAAACAATATTTGTTAAATAATGTAAATATTACTATTTAAGAAATAATTTACCTACTTTAATTTGTGCATATGGTTTGTAATATATTATTTTATAACTATCTGGTTTTTTGTATGTTACTAGCTTAAAGCTAAATAAATATATATTATTATTATTATTATTATTATTATATATATATATTATGGGGGATCAGCTACAGGTATAGTTAATTTGCATATAATTATTATCTTTATATATGTAAAATATTTATTGTAGCTTGTAAAATTAAACGAAATAATGTCAACACAGTTTAGCAGTAGTAGTAGTGAAGATGAAATAAATAATTTTTCATCATCATTGTCTTCAATAGATCATCCACCACCAAGGGAAAGAAGGAAAATAAAAAACAGAATTATTAATTATTCGGATACAATTTTAAACTATAATGATATAGATTTTAGAAGTCAGTTTAGATTACGACGAAGAAGTGTTGAAATTTTAATAAGTATGTAGTGAGTACAACTACTATAATTATGTTATTAATTTAACTATTTACCTTCGTAGCTATGTTTAGTACAAGTACTGTAATGCCGCCTAAAACACGGGGAGGTCGACAGCAAGTTTCGTTTCAAGACGATATTCGAATAACAATTTGGTATTTAGCCAACAAGGAACCTTTAAGAACAATAGCAGATCGCTTCAACGTATGTGAAACGACCGTATTCAATATTATCATCAGAGTGACAAAATGGTTATGCACTTACAAAAATACTTATATAAAGTGGCCAACTGGTCGTAAAATATTACAAATTGTAAGACGTTTTAAACACAAACGTGGCATAGATGGAATTTTAGGATGTATAGATGGGTCTCACATTACAATTATAAAACCTATCAATAAAAGTGAGGATTACATAAACACTCGTAGAAAAGGTTTCCATTCAGTGCTGCTGCAATGTGTAGTTGACGACAAGAAAAAATATCATCAACGTCTCTTGTGGCTATCCAGGATCGATGCATGATGCTCGTATGTTAAAAAGATCCAATTTATATCATAAAGCCGAAATATTACAGAGGAAAAATGAAATTCTGCGTATCCCGTGCTAACTTGGCTTGTCCCACCATTCAAAGATAATGGACGTCTAACACAGCAACAAAATGAATTTAATTATCGCCATTCAGCAACTAAAATGGCTGTAGAAATGTTCTATGGTCTACTAAAAGCAAGATTTCGCAGACTAAAATTCATTGAAAAGCTTTCATTAAACAAAATTACAAATGTTATTTTATCTTGCTGCGTATTACATAATTTTTTACATGAAAATGAAGATAATGATGAATATAATGACATAACGGATGAGGGGCAGATGGAAATTAATTGCGAAGCAGAAGAAGACGAGGATGACAGTAACAATAACAGAAGAGAAAGGCTGTTTTATCAAATGTATAATCAATAAATATATTAAACAATAAATAAACTATAATATAATAAACATTTTGTTCATGTAATATGTAAAATAAATATTTTTTCATACTTTATAAAATTAATATTCTTTCATATTTATTAAATTAAATATAAATACTATAATAAATAATATTTAAATAGTTTTGTTCTTATTTAACATATCTTTTAATAAATAAATTTTTTGTTGTTCCAATGCTAATCTATCTTCGTGTCTTTGTTTCTTTAGAGCTTTTTTTTCTTCAAGATACTTTTTCCATTCTTCTAGTTCTTGTAACTTCCTTTCTTCCTTCTTCTTGTCCTGCAGTTCTTTTTTTAATAAATATTCTTTATACGGGCTTACTACTTTTTTCTGTTTTCTATATATTCTTTTAGGGGAGAATGGTAAAGTATTCGTCTTACTGCATAATGATGTTTCTGTTGAAGTTGATGGTGAATGATTGATTTTGGGGGAAGTTGATGGTGAATTAATTATTCTAGCGAAAGTTGATGATGGTGAATTATTATTTTGTGTACAAGTTGACAGCATATTTATTCCAGAGACTGGAATACTATTTGTTTCAGCTTCTGTAGATTTATTTTCAGATTCACTGGACAATATTTCGCTACCTACCACTTCACTACACTCAACTGTTTTTTGTTGGCCAAAAATACCATCCATTTCATCGAAAAATTTAAATTTTATTGCACCTCTTCCAGTTAATATTTTATTGTCCACAATTGCCTTATATGATTTAATTAAATTTTTTATTTTATTTGTGCTTGCAGCTCAGTTATAACAATATTTCTGATTTTTAAGTCAGCAATCATGAATTTCCGCACTGTTCTTCTTTTAATTGGATGTTTTAAGTCATTAATATATTTTTTATATGTACTCAAAAAGCAAATAACGTCGGAGTCTGTCCATTTACTTTTAATTTTGTCATCAGCAGTATCAAAATAATTTATTTCGGAGTCGCAATTATGTGTTGTAATATTATCCTCTGTGACTACTATATTGCAAGAAACACATAATGCATATTGCTCTTCCATCATCTGCATAAATAATAGTTTAGTATATTTTTTCAAAATATTATTATAAAATTACTTACGTTTTTTATAAAAATAACTCCTAACCTCTCTATACTATTACAAATCGCGATGCCGCCACGAATAACAAGGAACACAAGTCGATTAGAAAGGGATACTAAACGGGTTGAATCAACCAACCCGCTAAAATAGCTGGGGCAGTAGGGTCAGTTTAAGGTCAGTTCCAGGTTACTTAAAGTGTGCTAATTAAACAAAAGTAACCTACCAGGTTACTTTAAAAAGCCCAAATAAATACGACCACTATCATCATGAATAGTTTAAATGTCTAGGAGCGCGTAAATATTATTAGAATGCACTATTGCGGGCGCAGTACAAGACAATATCTGAGTACCTACTTCGCCAGAAACAGTTAGAAAAATTCAAATATTCATGACACTAACAGATGACAGTGACAAATTATAATATTTAAAACAAATTGCAAAACACTTTATGTAACAATAAAAGAGTAGACGAAAAATTAGGAAAATTAGGAATAGTATACAATACTCTGTATTACATAAGTTATAGGGATATTGACAGTATTGTGATATAAAATTTGGTTCCAAGATTGTCGGACATTTTACATTTGCAAAATACTGTTTTTTCCATATTTACTGCCTATGCCAATATTTACGTGAGGCCACACGATATATCTTGTGTTTAGTTTTTGTTGTAAATTTTATTCGTAGATATTTAATATCGTACAGCGTATTTGAAAGAAACAAAAATAGTTGCACCTGTTTTTCTCATATATTACTAGATACTCATGTTGCTTGGAAGACATTTAATCAGTATAATAATTCGATTTATGTGGGTAAAAATTTTAGTTTTAGAACTTCCGCTTTATTCGGAATTTATACTAACTTTGTAAATTTAAATAGAATGATCTTTTTTAATATTTGGGTTTTTATTCTCTTTTCAATAGATTTATAAGTTTTAACATGATTTATTTGTTACAAATACATATTTTCTACTGCTGGATTACGATCGTTAATAGATAATGTGTGAGGGCCTAGACAGTCATTATTTTCATGATATTAGGCACATTATATTTGGCATTTGCATCCGACTTCGTCCACTTGTCATACACAATTTTTTTTTTTATTATTATAAGGAATTTAAATTTTTCAGAAATATTAAATTCAAATATTATTTTAGTGGCCGAATAGTACTTTCCGTCCTAGGCCGAAATAGCTATTTATGTAGCAAGTACATAAAGTCTGATTATCTACGTATATATGTTAATTTGAAAAACTTATTTGCATTTCAAAGCACTTTATATTATTGCTTATGTTCACTAATTTTATGACTGATATAGTTAACCTTATTTTTAGATAATAAGTAGGTAAATTTGTGCAAGTAGGTCAAAAAGAAATAGCAAAACATTATTAAAAAATTGTTATTTAGGACAGACGTTTCAACTGTGAAAATCTAGCCTTCATCAGTGGCTGAAAACAAAGAAAATAAACAATAACCAAGTCACAAAATGATATAACTGATAAATATCGTAATATATAACAGTCAATAACGTAATAACTATAAAAAAGTACTGCTAAAACAATAGCTTAAGTCAAAAAATAATCAGAGTAAAATTCAAAGGCATATTAATACCAAATTGTCAAAATACAATGTCACGGGAACCTAGTGACAAACGTGCGATAAAAACAGAAGTGTAAACGCGCGATAATTTCAAAAAGCGAAAGATCGACAATTGTTTAGTACTGGTTTAAAATATTCAATAATGTTATCATAGTTGGTATTATTGTTGATGGTGTTATTTAAATGAACATTATCGAGATCTTGATTGATGTATAAAGTTTCAAAGAACAAAAGTTTATGTGGATTGCTTTCTTGGCGTAGTATTTTTGTTTCATCAAATTTAATAATGTGGCCAGATTCAAAGTGATGTGTACACAGCGAGCAGTGGTGTTGAACCAGCAAGCCACAAAAATATTTATACTGATAAAGTCTTTTGTGCAGTGGCTGTCGTGATTCACTTATATAACGAGATGCATAGGCTCCGCAGGTGACCTTATAAACGGTGTTCTCCGTATCTTTTAATGCAGTCTTGTCCTTGATTCTGGTGAAGTTGCTGGCAGTAGTGATGGCTGAAGAGTTTGCAATTCTGATTGGTGTGTCTCTTAATATAGTGTTTATTCCTTGGGCAATCAACTTATTATATGGCAGATTACAGTATACAATGAGAGGTTTAGCTCCAAATATTGGTGCATCATCTTTTTATTATTAAAATTAACCCTGTTGTTCCCTCTCTACTAACATATTTGGGGGCCCTGATTTGACAGCTGTTAACTGTACTTCACATGCCTAAATATATCACTTACCGAGGTCTGCACCGGAAAACTGCTACACCCAATAATGGGCAAAAGGCATGTAGATATATTTATTTTATTTAGGGCCGGTCTTTTTATCCACGAATAAACTTTCGAATTAATTTATTCGACGAATAAACAACAAATACGTCTTTCCATGCACCTACAAATAAAATAATCGGAGATTAAATATTGCTTATTTGTTGAATAATTTATTCGTATACTGACCACCGTATAAAACTTTATTAGAGTCATTCGTTTGTTAAATTTGTTACAATATGGACCTCATAAATATTTTTGAAGACAATTGTGACGAATTTAATTTTAATGTTATAAATAATACACGCCAATATACTGTTAAAGAGCGTACACGGAGAAAAATAGATTGTAGAAAACTTATTGTTAAGAAAATTATACTTCCAACAACAGTCCATATACTTACTACTAAAAACTTGCATTAAATTTTATAGATAGTATTGCAATATTAATATTGCTATTGATGTGACAACATCGTATTATGATTATATCCATTTATAATGATGTATTCTATATACAGATTACTAAAATTAGTAGCAATTGTGTTTTGTTGAATTTAACAATAAAATATAATAAATCTAAGTAGTTAGTATTATTATAAAAATGACAAATATAGTGATATTTGTTAGAGCAATATAATATAATAAAGACAAATATCTAGTATTGCTGAGACGAATATCTGTATTGTTATGGGATCGGTGACAACGCAGAACGCATGTCTCTACGAGTGTACACGTACACACGATTCTTCGCGTCTTCATGTTTATCGTTCTTCGTTTCGCTTAGTTTTACGTAGATACTTGTATTGATTAGAGAACAGATTTAAAAATAATAAGTGGTATAAAATGGCAAATGATTACGTGAAAAATATACTTATCGAGTGGGGCCTCGAGACCTCGGAGACTTATTTGAAGGTAAGTTTATTCCATGTGTACTTTTTCCTATATTTTGTCATTTAATAACAATACTTTCGCAGTGTATATTAATAACGTATATATTTTATGTTTTAGAGAAACAAATAAATGAAGAAGCATTTAAATTGCTAGAAACAGACACAATAAAAATTTTATTTCCTAAAATTGGAGCAAGACTTTTATTTCAGCAAAAACATAAAAACTTAATATCTAGCACATTTGAAAGTGGTTAAAGATAAATTAATCTTTGTTTGTTTTTTGACGTGATTATCGAATTCGTAATGAACTATCGTGTTGTAGGTTGGTGTCATTAATGAAAACAACGCAGATACAGATAGTACAAGTACTACTACTTATAATTCAGAATCCAGTATAAACAGTGAAATTTACGTAGCTGATGACAATGTAAGTTTAGATATTGTAAATATACCGATATCTTATGCCGATTTAACGGAACCATCACAACCCCAACCTACACAACTTCAACTGCAAATAGTAGAACAGGTACAGCTGCAAGTACAACCGGCACAACTGCAAGCAACGAAAAGTAATAAAAAATTAGCTTAACATTAGATTCAATTAAAACTTTTTTTATTTTAGGAAAATTCAACGAATCATTAGAGGACAGTGTTTTTCCAGGGGTAAATATATATTTTCTAAAACATAATTTGTGAAAAAATATTCTAATTATTCACATTTTAGGGTTCCCAAAATATATTAAAACGCACAATTACTGGCCAAACAGCACTTAATAAAAAAATTATGCTTAACAAAGGACAACAGGCAAAAGATTTGTAATATTACCGTAAATGAACTTTTGTCGCAATCAATAAATGAAAAGTAAGTAATATAATTATATTGTTGTTTTATGTGTATTATAGGGTTCCCACGGAATTATTTGAAAAAGCAGCTAAAGAAATAGTCCAACTATTTCCCAATAAAAAAAAAACTCTTACTTTATGGCATATATTCCGAAAAGTAATACTTCTCCAACAGTATTAGCCAGAGGAAAATTGTGGTCAGGTATATTAATGCAAAAAGATCATTGAATGCATCAAAAAAGAAAAATTTGTTAGAAAATAACGGTATTTATTTAAAACTAATATATTATAACTAGATTTTAATAACAGGAAATTGTGAAGTTGCAGAAAAAGAACCCGATATAGAAAACAAAGATTAAAAGCAAGACAGTGAATTGACAGCAGAATTAAATTTTTTGAAAATTTGTATTGAGCCCGAAAATCAGGTACAGGAATATTGGACTGTGACTCATGAAAAGAGAATTCAAATGTGTGCACACATGACTACTGCTGAGTATTTTGACACATTTTCCGCATTAAATACAAGAACAGGATATCGTAGGAACGTTAAGCTGACGCAACCATTGCGGCACAATGGGGACTTATACAATTCAAATTTTTCGGTTGTCATCAAGTGAGTAAAACGGTATAGCTTTACAGTTTGACGTTTATCACGTGAGCCAAACGTTAAACGTCAAACAAATCATGGGATCTGAGGGCAGAAGGGTAGAATGGGGAAAGCAGTTGTTCGACTCGGCCTCAGACAAATGTTTTGTCTGAGGACTCGGCATAGTGTTATCTCGCTCTTTCTACAAATTTGTTGTTTCACACAAAATTGTGTGGTGGGGGGTCTGCTGCATGTGACGTCAAAATTGTAAAAAATAATAATTCCACGCCTTTGGGAGTCTATAGACCCCCAAATATTGCTAGAAGGAATTTGGCGGACCGGGCGCACCGAGCCGCAGATTTTACTCTGCCGTACTGCCGGCTTTCGTAGTCAGTTGTTTTTAAGGCGAATATGTGACTAGCATAGAGCGCCCGAGTGTGGCAAATACAAGAAGCTGTATTTTTTATTTTAACGACAAGCCACACGTTGTCGGCCGGTGGATTCGAACTGACGAACCTTGGCTCGGGTGACGTCACAGCGTGCTAAGAGATGTAGCATTAGCACGCTCGGCCACCACCACCGGCCGTCAAAATTGTAAGTCCCCATTAAACAAAAACTATCAGAAAAATTAGTACTCATTAATTACTAATTAATTACCAAAGAACGAAATTTATTACTGTTATTTTTTTATAAATAAGTGGGGTTGTGTCAGCTTATGCGTTAAGTTAGCACAACCACACAAAAACAAATAAAAATAGCAAAGCACCATAATAATACTTGTTTACTAATTAATAATTCATTAATTACTCATTAATTACTAGTTAATTACTAATTAATTACTAGTTAATTGTTGTAATAAGGTGGATCGTCCACCTGAGATCCGGAGAAGTAACGGAAATGGAAAATGGATCTACGGAGAGAGAACGGAGATGCTTCGGAGAATATTACTCGCGCATAACCAGTTCTAATGCATTTTAGACTATATTAATCAGTCAATCAATAACGAAACTCGTGCTTCGAATTCACTACTCGCGCACAACCAGTTATAATGCATTACTCGATCAATGAATATTGAAACTCGAGTTTCGAATTAAGTACTCGAGCACAACCAGTTGTAATGCATTTTATAATGCATTACTCAAAAAAATTAATATTGAAACTCAAGTTTCGAATTAATTACTCGAGCACAACCAGTTGTAATGCATTTTATAATGCATTAATCCCACAATGAATATTGAAACTCGACTTTCGAATTAATTACTCGAGCACAACCATTTGTAATGCTTATTATAATACATTACTAGATCAATCAATATTGAATTTAATTTTAATTTTATAAATAATACACGTCAATATACTGTTAAAGAGCGTAACATTCTGAAAATATTGACCGACACAAAAAACATAAATAGATAAAGAAAACAATTCATTGATAATTTTGCATATTTGTCATAATATAATAATTTTTTATTTGTAATTGTACACTTTTGAAACAATATTCTGATTAAAATTAATTATTCATCGTCTACATTTAAATCTTTCTTTAATGCCAGCAAGTTTCTATTGAACTCTAGTTTTAAGATTTTAATTTTATTATTTATTTCCTATTATTTTCTTTAAATAAATTATCCATAATTTTATTGCAAATTTCAATTTTTCGTTCTCTTCACTCTTTAAATATTGCGTTTCTTGTGAAACTAATTTTATTTTCTGCTCTTTAAACTCTATATTTATCGTATATTATATTTTTTATGACTTTCTGCGAGTTTGAATGTTGATCTATTGGGATATATTAGAAGTTTTTGTTTTGATCTTTTTTGATCGTTTGGGCCTCGGGCGATTAGGTTATATTAGATTTAAATTTTTCATTTTGAGCCTTTTTTTCTTTCTTTTTATTTACTTCTCTTATTTTATCTTTTCTATGTTTCTTCTCCTGTTTAAAAAAATCTGGGGGGTGATCGAGCTCCGGAGCACCCACGGAGTCGACGTTAATTAAGAAACGCAAGTTTTACTTCGCTTGTATTCAACTAATAATCAAAAGTACTGTTGACTGATGAGACATACGTCGAATCAGGAAGCAAAATTATTTACTACTGATGTATTGACTATTTATTTAACAAAGAAATTCAATAACATTTCACCATAATTTTAGATATTTTGACACTTAAATACAATATAAACATGAAAGATATAAAAGGAATTCATACCAGATTTGTTTCGATAATAAATTATTTATATGAATATAAAATTTTACTTAGAAAAATAGGAGCTAATATTTGATAATAGTTATTTCTGTAAGAATTCTTCAAAATTTCATTTATAAATTTTACTGCTTATTTCATTTTACATTTCGTTATTATTTAAACTGCTCATATCGAAAACTTACGTCTGTATTTATTTTGCTTCTAGTCATTTAGTATTTATACTATTGGACACTTATGTTGTTTGTGACTGGTTACCCATCTATCATACGTTTGATTTTTAAATAATCAATCTTTTTTACTCGGTATTTAGTGTTTTCGGTTTTCGTGTAATATATTATTGTACAAAAAGATACGGGTCGTTTGAAATGTTCCGTATTGAAAAATATACAGTATGAAAATTAAAATTAAAATATATAAGAAAATTTACAAGTTAGGAATAAATTGATTGATCTACCCGGAAAGAAATTCTTCCTTAAGCCGGCCATACACGTACAGTTTTTCTTTGGGTTTTGGCGCGCACTCTAGGCATACACGCCAATCGCTTGCGTGTGTGGGTTCTTCAGCCTGGCGCGGCGCGGCTCGGCTTGAGTCGATTTCTAGCACTGTCGGAAATTTTGGCACGTGGTTTCGACTTTAAAGCCGAGTACGAACGTGTGTGTGCTCTGGTAGCCAGGAGCTTGCTCCGTACGCATGCGTACCGAGTAGCAATAACATAGTAGTAGCAGGAGGGCTATTCTGTGCACAAGTCACCAGTCACCAGTCACCAGTTACAGTGTCATTTTGAAACGCATTCTAGCGGTGAACTATGTGTACTAGTAGTAGTGACGTCATATCAAGTCACTTCGCAGACACCACCTCCGGAGGTGGTGTCTAGAGCTAGTCACTAGTGACTTGTGTATCACGTGATCGCACATGTTGAGTTTTGACAAACATATTTATATTGGCGGGCTTTGTTTAAATGTACTTAATTTTCGATTATAGCTAAATGTGAATATAAGCATTGATTACTAACATAAATTACATTTAAGGCAGAGATATCGAAGTGCCCAATAAATTTATTTGTCTTAAAACAAAAAAATAGCATATGCAAAATTGACAGTTCATATAATTTAATAGTTTGATGCCCGGTTTCACCAACAAGAGTTAAATTTTAATCATTGTTTAAATAAATAAAAGAAAATCAAAATTACATGTCAAATGGAATAATTGACATTGCTGTCATATATTCGATTTACTTTTATTTATTTAAACAACGATTAAAATTTAATTTTTGTTGGTGTAACCGAGCATCAATGCGATATTTTTTGTTAATTAGACAGACAATTTTATTAGGAGTACCTAGATATCTCAGCCCTAAATTAGTATATTGAGTGGAGAAATTATTTTAAATTATTTCGGCTGGTACTATGGCGTTTATGCATGGAATATTGGTTGTAATAGAATAACTTGAGAACGAGAACAAAATTCATGCGGATCGTTTATTTAGAAGAAATGTAACAGATGATCAAGATACATTTTCAGTGAGCGATGTTGAATTTATGTCCAATTATCATCTAACAGGCGGTTTTGGATCTCTTTAACGGCTAGTTTTTCAATCACCTATTTACTGTCGATTAATGTTAATCATGATTAAATAATAATGGTAACCATAGTTTCCATTATTATTTAATCATGATTAACATTAATCGGTGATTGAAAAACTGGCACTAACGCTCGGTTTCATCAACAAAAGTTAAATTTCAATCGTTGTACATGTAATTTTGATTTGCTTTTATTGATTTTAACAATGATTAAAATTTCACTTTTGTTGTTGAAACCGAGCATAAGAATATAATTTCGCGTATTAATTAAAAACAAAAGACATTGTACAGCTTTTTATTTATATATATATATATATATATATATATTTTTAATAAAAACATAGAACTTATAATAAAAATATATAACTTATAATAAAAATATACAACTTAAAATATAAATATACAACTTATAATCAAAATATACAACTTATAATAAAAATATACAAATTTGTAATTATTTAAAGGTATTGTCGTAACGCTAGGGCAATTCGCTGCAATATGTTATTGGTTTCAATCCTGTTATCCATGGATTGATTATTTAATTGAATAAGGGCCAGTTTTTCAATCGCCGGTTTACTCTCGATTAACGTTAATCATGATTAAATAATAATGGTAACCATAGTTTCCATTATTATTTAATCATGATTAACATTAATCAGTGATTGAAAAACTGGCCCTAAGTGTTTCAAAATTCTTATTAAATTTTGTCATTTCACTTAAGAGCCCGTCGATTTTAATATTTGTTTCATTATGTAGCTGCCGCTGCAACACTTGATCGGCTTTCTTTAGAGGAAAACTTAATTATTATTCTGTCACGATAATATTAAATTTTTTTACGTAATACCACTGAGTTAAGAATATTATTTATAATTATAGTCGTTCAGTGGGAACACTTTCTGCGAGGCATTAAAATTGGCTTCTTCTTCCTTATCATCTATAAGTACATCCGGTATCTATAAAGTTCATAAATTACACTGGTCAACACAAGTCTTGTTTCCTTTATTTTTTTTTCTGTTATTGGGTATTTCTATGGCCCTAACTATGAAAAAAATACTGGGAGATTGCTAACAGCTTTACCTTTTGAAATATACTGTTTTATTATTTTGACAAAAAAAATACATTATGTTAACAAAATTTCTATTGAAATGATCTTTTATAAGATTTCCTTGAATGAATGACTTTAGGTAGATCTCGTTGCAAACTCCAGCAGTAGTCTGCCATCATATGTGAGCCCCACCGCTCCTGATAACGCTCTTCCATTGTCCGAAGATCCTGATGAAATTTTTCACCCTGCTCCTCACTAAAATCACCCAGATTTTGTGGAAATCGGTCTAAATGCGAGTACAGGAAGTGTATTTTTATGCTCATGTTGATACCTAGCTCTTGCAAGTTCGATAGCTACATTTGAAGTCTGAATCAGAGTCTTCATTTGATGTATTTCGTTCGGGTTCACAGAGATTTGGATCATCAGAAGATTTAGATGTGCTGAGTTGTACCTCTTGTGATTTTAATTGAGATCGTTGAGCAGAAGATAAGTTAGGATATGACCACTTACTTCGATTTTCACGGTTAATTCCGTTTATTTTCACAACGCAGAAGTAGCAATCGTCATGATGGTTTCGAGGTTCTCGCCAAATCATGGGTGTTACGAACATTATTGCATCTATTTTTCCACTGGACCATAACCGTAGATAATCCACACATTTCTGGTATACAATATGAGGAACCCATGGCTTGTCGTGATTACACAATTTTATTTTAAAGTATTGATGATACGCAGTTTTCAAAAAGTCCGATATAGGTTTTCGATATTTTGCAAATATATATTCACCACAAATGTAGCAAAAACAATCGGGAATAAGCACACAACATCTTCTTGACGAAGCCATATTTAAAAATAAAACAAAATATATTTTCCTGTCCAATAAAAAACGAAAATCTAAGTAAAAATAGTAAATGAGGGTAGTTAGCTATAACTCAAAAACAAAAGCTGTTAGAGAAAAATTGTTGCCATATTTAAAAAATAAGCGTCAATTTGAGATAGAAACAAAAAAAAAATCACAGGAAACAAACAATTTTATTTTTTTTGTTGATCTGTGTTATTAATAAAAAAAATAACAAAACATTTATTATAAATTACATTCGTCTTCTTGTCTGTCCCCTCTAAAAATTCAGCATTTTGCACCCAACTAGAAGCAGATGCTTTTCTTTTTGCTGATATTTCTTGGAGTCCAGAAGGGCCAGCAACATCCAATAATATATTACTTTCTTTTCTTGCTCCCTCGCTTTCTAACGAAATATTTTCAGGATCATCAATTCCGAAAATATATTATTCGGACAATATTGATGACACGATCATCCGAATCAGATATTTTTATTTCTGTCATTGGACTGCCTCCAGTTTTTGTCCCGACTTGCCTTTATGGCAGACACTTTTCTCTATACTTTAATTTTTATATGTCCAAGTCTGATTATAAAAGTTAAAATTATAGAATACATATTTTGCGTATTACATTTCCTCACTCTTTGCCATTGTTGAATAGTTTTCTGTTTTCCACTTGTACCATTTAATTGCTGGCTCAAAATCATCAACAGATTTTTAAAAATTTGACGTCCTGTAGATTGTAATCGGCCCAGTGCAAAATCAAGATGATCCTCCATGAAGGACACTAAAATTTCTTTCTTATCTCTGGATATTTTTTGTTTGTTTTCGTCTTACATTTGGCTGAAAATAAATAAAAGATTTAACATTATGCAGATTCCATTAATAAAACTTTTACTTACCACGCTTCAATCACCAGTAAAAAGTGATAAGGCTTTATTACAAGTATTACTGATTTTTCTGTTCGATAAACCAGGTTATTACTCAGAAACAGCCCGCAATGAACAAAGAAATAAAATGGCATCCAACAAGTTGTCATATTTGAAAATAAAATGAAACTTCATTGACACCAATATAACCCTAAAAGAACTATAACCTAGTGAAACAAAAATTACTATAATGTCACTAGGCTGAGTCACGATATGCGGATTGCATACAGTTTATTGACGTCATCAATGTTGTCACTATCACCATGGTGACTTGTGCACAGAATAGGTGTCCAGATTTTGTACCACGTATATTCGTGTCGTTATATTTTTGGTTTAAATTAATTTAAAAATGGAGACTTATTTAAGTCCTAAATTTTTAGAAGAATTCATTGAAATGTATAAAAAATTTCTATAATTATCTTTATTATCAGAAGCGGATTTAAAATATTTCGGGCCCTAGGCAAAATATTTACTTTGGGCCCTTTAAAAATATGACCGCGACTCTTGAACATAGGAATTTAACATGTACAATCATAATTTTGTAATATTCTGCTTCCCTAATTATTTTAAGCACGATAGCTTCAAATATAAGTTTTAGGACATAAAATTCTGCATCTAATCCAATAAACAAAATTAATTTTACATGCTTCCTAACGGCACAAAACAACGAAATTATCGATAGCCATGAAATTAAATCAAAATTAACAAATGTTTGACGTTTAATCTGTCAAAATAATTTGTTTATTTATAGACCACGGGCGTGTGACGTCACGATTTTAGATGTGGTCCGTAACTGTCAAACGAGTGACTCTCACATCAGTATTAAATGTACGATTTAGACTGTATAGATAGAATATATTTTTAACAAGTATATGTGCATATAATTCCAAAAGTGTCAAGTTTCTATTTTATGCATCATTTTATGCATGACAAAGTGTGTGATTTATTTTATCAAGTAAAACGTAATTTGAAGATTGGGTCGCGAGTGCATACTTTTACAATTTTATACTGTTTATATATTTAATATATAGAAAATAAATGTTTAAAAACAATTTTATATGTTTACTTCATAGTGTAAAGCCATGTAATTACTATAATATACAATAGTGTTACTTTGATTGAAGTTTGAAATTTTCATTTTAGGTTACATTTTCCAAATCAACTAATTTTGTTAGAATTTTTAACATTTTACTGTAGTTTTTAATTTTTTTCATTTATAATTGTTATTGTGTTTTTGATCGTAGTAGTGGTCTATTATGTCATTAATTTTGACAGATAAAACGTGAAACATTTGTTTAATTTTGTTTCAATTCCATGGCTATCGATAGTTTTGAGGCTATTTTCATTATTTTCAGATCTAATTTGTGCCGTTAGGAAGCATGCAAAATTAATTTAGGTTATTAGTTTAGATGCAGAATGATATGTCCTAAAACTTGTCTTGCTTAAAATAATTAGGGAAGCAGGAAATTACAAAATTATGATTTTACATGTTAAATACCCAAGTTCGAGAGTCGCGGTCACCATCCTGCATATATATTTCTATGATTTAAACTAAAAGTTTGAATACGGGCCCTAAAATTTTTGGGCCCTAGGCTATTGCCTCTTTAGCCTAGGCGAAAGTCCGCCTATGTTTATTATTCAGACGTAGCTCATTTATTAAATTCAAATGAGAAAAATTATTTCGCTCTGCTAGCCAATTTTTCGTCCAGCATGAACGTTTCCTTTTGTTTTTTTGTTTATTTATATGGTATATAATAATTATTGCAGCAAACATTTTTTACTTAGTGGAGGCATTGTTGCAAGCAATCCCGACGCGATGATACACTGAACTGCACGTGTGTGGCCGATACCAGCCAGGCTTGAGACATGCGTGGCACGAAAGGTCATTTTTCCATTAGTCCAGTTTTTTTACAGGATAAACTATTTAACTGTCATATCATACAAACATAACTTTCTGAAAGACAAATGATAAAATTTGTCATTGAAAACATATTAGAAATTATAATAATTACATTACTAGACACGCTTTAATGCTGTATCTATTTTATTTATTATTCGACAGAGAATAAAGTAGGTAACAAAATATCTAAAGACTAAATAATTCTACAAAATTCCGATACGAATTAATTAAAGGGTAGGAATAGTTATTTAAATTAACATACATAATGATAATTAAGGTTACAGGCAGTGCCGGCTAAAGACATTTTTCCGCCCGGGGCTAACTTTTAAAAACCGCCATTCTTGACAAACCAAAAATCAATATTCCAACATAAAAATGTTTTAAATTATAAAGCGTATATAAATTCTACCAAGAAAAATAAGTGGATCATAAATCATATTTTTCTAATAAAATTTTATTAAAATCATAACGAATAATAGAATATACAACAAAAAGAAAAACAAAACAAAATAACAATTCTTAAAAAAAATAGATAACAGGTCTCTTGCCTAATCATAATAAATTAAGTAAATTTTTGTGTCCGGGCTTCTAATTTCGAAATATATTAATTACGGTATACATATTAATTTGAAAATAAAATTTCTAATATGTAGTAACTAAACAACATGAAATTCAAAATTTTAAATTGCATCCAACTGAAAACAAAAAAAATATAACTTCGTAGTTATTCACGATAAAAGTGGTGATTACACACACATATCTTAATGATATATTATCACACATATATCGTACAAGATTTTATCTAAGGCCACGAAATAAATTAAATTTAAAACAAAAATAATTTTGAATTGACAGTTCTCATTATTAGTTGACATTTATAAAATTAAAATGAAACCATAGTAACTACCAGTTTGAGTGCGTTAAGTATTTAATTAAAGTACTAGTGCGGTATTATTTCCAAAAACGCACTAGTGTGTTAATAAAGTACTTATCTCACTCAAAATGAATGCGATAAACGTCGTAGATAAGTGTATTTTATTTTAATGTACATTCATTAATGTTATAAATGTATATATGCACAAAAACTGATTTAGTAAATATTAATCATTTACCTTTATTTAACAATAAATAAATAAATAAATATATCATCACGCCTTCTACCCATTACTGGGTGTGGCACTCTGCTAAAGCAGATCTCGGTAAGTGATATATTACGGTTACCAGTCGTCAAATCACGGCCCCCAAACATGTTAGTGGTGGAGGAGCCACATGGATAGCTTTTTCAAATTATGAAAATTTGTCGCCTGTGGGAATCGAACCAGGGACCTCAGGATCCAGAGGCCGACTTCATACCACTGTGCTAGCCATCCCAATAACTCAGTTAAAATAAACTTGATACCTGTGAATGTATGGATGTGCTCTGCGCTTGCGTGAAATATAAGTATAGAATACTGCAACGTTTTAGAAACAAGGAAATGACACTAAATTCAATTATTTTTCCTATATATCGGATAATAAAAGATTTATTATAATTTATGAACAAATAATAATTTCAGAAATTATATATTCCTTAAATTTATAGATATTATGAATAAAATTGCTAACGCATCGTTGTGGAATGAGAACCTGAATTCAATTCCCTAGGCGAAAACATATTTTCATCAGATAAAAATAAACCTGTGGTTCTACAACGATGTTCAATTTTTATTGTTCATTACTCCACCGTGTATCAAACCCTTCTGAATTATTTCCAAATATATAATTGAATTATAAAGAGAAAATTGGGATACTGCCAGAATTTGAACTTGGAATCTATGAACTCCGGTATCCCAATTTTTCTCTTTATAATTAGACTTGATTTCATCAATAACCTATTCCATAAAAAGTTGATTATTTTATATGTTAATCTACGTAAACAATAATTTTCTCTCTTTTTTTATATTATTTAAAAGTAGGAAAAAGTAATAAAGATTTTTTAATTAATCGTGACATAGCCTAGCTCCTGGTGACAAAGATAGTTTTAATATTAAGAGACAAAGCATAATAATGAGAAAGAAGGCTTTCATTTTTTAGAGAGATGGGTATACTTTGACAAGAGCTCGAAACGCTTGTTTACGTTTCAGTCAATATGTTTTTGATAGTTTTTATTTATATTATACGAAATTTGTGTAGAACTATATTATATTAACGTTCTAACTGCAATAATAAAAATGATAAGTATCCCACAAATTTAAGAAGTAAAATTTAAGTACATTTTTATATAATTATTAATTTCGATGCACGAGTGGTATGATATTGAGTATTTCAAGAATTAAACTTTAACAACATTCAGCATAAAGATTCGCTTTTGATATTTTGACAATTAATTAAAAAATAAAGAAATAAGATAAAGGACATTGTTTATTTATTTTATCCTGATTACGGTATTCGAATCCAATTATCCCGAGTTTGTATCCCACTCAAACTAAAAATATATGAACTACCACACTGTGGTTCGGTGAGTCCAAGCTCGATACTGTAACGGGAAATTAGTTCCCGTAGCATAAATAAATATACGCGTAGTATGTCTATATTCGCTCAGATACCAAAATCATCGTTTTTATACTAGTATTCTATGAAAATGCAACATTTAGATTGATTTGAAACATAATGATGAAAATAATACCATATTTATGTTGAAAATTATTATAGAGTTTAAAAAATATTCTGCGCGTCATTAGTTTCAAGAGGATACATTTTTAGATCTGGTAGTTTAGATCCAATTTTAGGTTTTCGACCCTAGACTCTGGACATATATATATATATATATATATATATATATATATATATATATATATATATATATATATATATATATATATATATATATATAAGTTATATTGCCGTTGCTCCCCTATATTAATGCTTAGTAGTATAATATTTAACATAAGGTATTATATTATGCTGATTAGTTGCTTTATGCCTTGTAAGATGTAACATAGTTGTAAGTTAGTCTAGAATCAAGCTTGTATCAAGCAACATCGTTGCTAGTGTTCGAATAAATATCTTTTTAAAAAATCAACTTGCGTAGATCGAACTATTATTGGCGCAGTCTTGGTAGGATTTGCAAAACAGCACTATCGATAAATAGTACTGGTTCGTTTTTAACAATTTAAGGCAAATTTAGAATCTAAATCGATCAACCAGTGATAAGTAAAAGTGACTTCTGTCGTCGAACACACATCAAGCATCGCAGCACCGTCTACTGTGGCCGAGAGAACATCGGACACACGACACCCACGTCAACTTCGAAGCCATCTCGAGCTGTCCGAGGGAACATCGAAACGTCTCAACTTCGCACGGGTCAAAATCTTCAACGCACATGAAGACGCTGATTCTGCTGTAAGTTCCTTATGTCTTTTAGAGGTTCTAAAATAATAATTAATTCTGACTCAAGTTCTGATTCTGACTCCAGTTCCGAAAGTGAACTGTCTCCAAATATTTTGACTAATAAAATAGTCTCAAATTCATTAATTAAAAATCCAATATTTAATTTTAATCAAATAACAATGGCTATGCCAGCATTAAAACGAGAATATCTCTATATGATTCCCGATTTCCATGGGGAACGCGAACTTTTACCCCGATTTCTTGAAATATGTCAGAAACTGGTAACTAAATTTTATAACACAACGGATCTAACAGATTTCCAAAACGAATATCTAATGTCCACAATATTGTCAAAGATAAAAGGCGACGCCGCAGTTAATATTGCGAACTGTATCATTTCAAATTTTAAAGAATTAAAAACTGCTCTAACACATACGTACGCTGACAAACGCGATACATACACACTTGCCATAGAAATGACTGAATTAAAACAGTCATATAATGAAACACCTTTTGACTTTTATAACAAGTTACAACATTTGTTAAATCTTTAGATTTCTTATATTAAAACTCATTCGGATCCTAGTGAATCCAACGAAGCTGCTCTTTTATCGCGCTACTTTCAAAATTATGCGTTACGCATACAACTTATGAGGGCTAAAAACCCCGCAGATTTAAATTCCGCATTAAGCATGTTAACTAACGATTTTCAGTTTGACATTCCAACTACTAAAAATCCCAAACCACAAAATAATATACAGAAAATTACTCCAAAATTTAATCAACCACAACAATTTAACCAGACTAAACCATTATACCAGACAAATTACGTACCACACGTAAATAAACCTTTTAATAGAAATTTCAATCAAAACTTTCAATCTAATACAAGTAAAATCACACAAAATCAAAATTTGGATCAACGATTTCCAAATTCAACACCCATGAGTATATCCACAAATAACACACATCAAACACGACCAGGACCATCTCACGGTTACCAAAATTTTAGACCAAAACAAAATGTAATCTCCGAACAATTATACAACATAGACATTGAAACAATCGAGTATGAACATGACACGCACACAGATAACACATACGAACAAGTTCAACATGTCATGAATTCCCCATAGACGCAAACACTGAACCGGACGATTTTTTATGCGAAACCGCCTCGGAAACATTTCAACAATAGAATTACTAAATTTAACGAATAATCAAAACGCATTACCTTACATAATATTGCCAGAAAATAATCTTAAAGTTCTAATAGATACAGGCAGTACAAAATCATTCGTGAAACTCGATATTGCACATAAATATTTCAAAAAATCTATTTTTAAAGACCCATTCCAAATCTCTACAGCACATGGCACCCCTTTAGAACAATTTAGCACTTTGATACCCACTTAAAAAAATTTTAATACGAAACACATTAACAATTCTTGCCTAAAGTATCACTTATTTAATTTCCATGATAAGTTTGTCTTACTGTTAGGAATAGATAACTTAAAATTATTAAAAATTATTATTGACGTAAATAACGATTTATTAATAACTTCAAATTCAAAAATTAAAATTCACTACCTTCAATCAAAAAATAACAAAGTAAATTCAAATTAAATTTCTGCCATGAATAAAATAGTTCTAGAACCCCAATCCGAAAAAGTAATTAAAGTAAAAGTAAATATAAAATCAGGAAACGTTGGTATTCCAGAAATTAAAATAAACAATTTAAAAATACCAGAATGTGTCACGAAGGCTGAAAATCATGAAGCACTATGTACAGTAATGAACCCAACAGACTTAAAAATCTCACTGAACTTACTAAAACCACTGAACGTTGAGTATTCGACAATTATGTATCATACTCTAGTCCTATCCCTAACCTACATTTATTGCAAATAGAGAAAAATAGACTTGACATATCAAAATTTCGTACAGATCATATGAATCATGAGGAAAAAATTAGCTATAACCAAATTATTAAATGAATATTCGGACCTTTTTTATTTAGAAAACAATGAATTAACATTTACGAATCAAATTAAGCACGAAATTAGAACGAAAGATGAACTACCTATTTATACAAAAACATATAGGTATCCGGAAATTCATAAACAGGAAGTACGTACGCAAATTACAAAAATGCTAGATTAGAATATAATAAAACCATCATATTCACCATGGTCATCCCCTATTTGGATCGTTCAAAAGAAGCTTGACGCTTCCGGCAAACGTAAATGGCGTATTGTAATCGACTATCGCAAACTCAATGGCAAAACTATTGACGATAAGTACCCACTACCCAACATTACCGACTTATTAGATAAACTCGGACGTTGTCAGTATTTCACGACATTAGTCTTGGCATCTGGTTTTCACCAGATTGAGATGAACAAAGACAATATAGAGAAAACCGCGTTTAACACTGAGGACGGACACTACGAGTTTCTGCGTATGCCCTTTGGCCTGAAAAATGCCCCAGCGACCTTTAAACGTGTAATGGATAATATCCTTCGAGGCTTCACCAATGAAAAATGTTTAGTCTATCTTAACGACATTATTATTTTTAGCACAAGTTTACAGGAACATATTCAAAATTTAAAACTAGTTTTCGATAGACTCCATAAATCAAATTTCAAAATCCAAATTGACAAATCTGAGTTTCTAAAAAAGGAAGTCGCTTATCTAGGACATGTAGTAACAAAAGAAGGCATAAAACAGAACCCTGATAAAATAAAAGCCGTTCTGGACCATCCTATCACAAAAAATACAAAGCAAATCAAAAGATTTCTCGGTTTACTAGGCTACTACAGACGTTTTATACAAAATTTCGCAAAAATTACTAAACCACTGACAAAGTGTTTAAAGAACCTATTAACAAATGAACTATTACTTCAATACCCTGATTTTTCGAAACCCTTTAATTTAACAACAGATATAAGTAATGTAGCCATAGGGGCAGTGCTATCACAAGGCCCTGTCGGCAGCGATAAGCCAGTTGTTTACGCTAGTAGGACACTAAAATCATCCGAGACATACTATTCGACAATCGAAAAAGAGTTATTAGCAATTATCTGGGCAACGCAATACTTTAGACCATATTTTTTCGGACGAAAATTTACTATAATAACCGATCATAGTTCCCTGCAATGGTTGCACTCATTAAAATAATGTAGTCAAAAACTTATAAGATGGCGTCTAAAATTAGAAGAATTCAACTATGAAATTGTTTATAAAAAAGGAAAACTAAACACAAACGTAGACGCACTTAGCAGAATTCCACACGACCCTCAAAATTTAACTCGATCTAAATTAGAAGAATATTATTTATTAGAGTATCAAAATTATTTAAATTTTAAACAAACAAAAATCAATGTCAAAACCAATGTAATAAAAATTAACGATGATTTATTCAATGAACCCTTTAATAATAGCCTAGCACATTGCGTGAGCAAAGATCTTGGTATGTATCAAGGAATAGCACAGAATTTTAAATATAAATTCAAAAATGTCGAAAACTTAAAAAATCAAAACCCAGAATTACACAACTTAGTTTATTTGCAAGATAAAAATAGATTTATCATCTATCTCATAACAAAAAACCGCTACTTTGATAAACCATCTCTTCAAGATATATTTTACACCCTGTTAAATTTAAAAGATTTTTGATAGTGTGTTTTAATAAGCCAAGGTAATGTAGGAATGAAATTAAAGGACTTAGGCTTAAGTTGTAGTCATTTATTGAAGAATAGTTGACAACGTTTCGATTACGGGTGTAACCATCTTCAGGTCAGAAAACTAGTTGGTAAAAATAACAACACAAAGAAATAAATTCTTTTATAAAATCTTAATCGAAGTTCGGAGTCAGCAATGCGCAATAAAAAAAATTAATAAGAAGTTAAACGAGGCAAAATACATGAATCTAAGTTGCAATACTGACTCCGAAGAGTCGAAGTGCTGACTCCGGACTTCGATTAAGATTTTATAAAATAATTTATTTCTTTGTATTGTTATTTTTACCAACTAGTTTTCTGACCTGAAGATGGTTACACCCGTAATCGAAACGTTGTCAACTATTCTTCAATAAATGACTACAACTTAAGCCCTGTGGCTCCTCCACCACTATAACTTGTACTGCAACTACTGCAAGTTTGCAAAGCAAGCAACTTCGATAAACCAAACGCTGACAAGTACTTCGAAGCAAAAAAGACATATAAGAACTATATTTCGGAATGTAAAAACAAACTTAAGCAGGAAATGCAATATAAATTAGAAACAGTCAATAACCAGACACAATTCTGGAATATGATAAAAAAACTAAACCACTCAACCTACAAAATTAATCCAATTGATATATCCTCATGGACACAATACTTCAAATCGTGGTACGGAAACAAAATTATTAATGAAACCCAATTCCTCGACGCCACGCATCCATATCTCGACATCCCAATTTCCGCCGAGGAAGGAAACCTAGCCTTGAAAAATCTCAAAACAAACAAGAGCCCTGGAATTGACGGAATCACAAATGAACAGTTAAAAAACTTACCTGGAATATGGAAACTTTACTTAAAAGATCTGCTAAACGAATTCTTAAGCTCTGAAGATCTGCCTAAAAACTTAAAAGCAATTAAAATTACATTACTACATAAGAAAGGTGACCAACACAACATGGACAACTACAGACCTCTGGCACTAATCAATACCATTACTAAACTGTTGACATATATACTAAATTTGAGGATACAAACGTGGACACAGAGCTTTAATCTATTACCTGAAGCCCAATCAGACTTCAGGAAAGGAAGATCGTGCTCAGATAATCTCTTTGTGCTAAATACAATTATCCAATCAACACTGATGAAGAGTAAAAAAGGGGTATATTGTTTATTTGTCGATTTTCGCAAAGCTTTTGATTCGGTTCCACATAAAAAACTATGGAACAAACTAAACGAAAAGGAATGAATGGAAAATTGATCAGATTGATGAGAAACATCTACAGTGAAGCCGTGATACGAATAGGTGTCAATAACGAATACTCAGATGAAATCCCAGTTACTAGAGGAGTCTTACAAGGGGAATGCTCCAGCCCAATACTGTTCGCACTATACATTTCCGACTTTGAATACTTCTTCCGTACCAAAAGCCTAGAAGGATTCTACATTAATCAAAGTGAGGACATCCTATCGTTGCAATACGCTGATGATATTGTTATATTCGCGAATTCACCAGTAGACCTACAATATAAAATCACGGCGCTAGGTGAGTATTGCGCTCAAAAAGAACTGGCTATTAACATTAGCAAGACCAAAATATTGCATTTCCACCGTGGAAGGTATCCGCAAAGGAAAAAATATTTATGCCAAGGAGAAGAAGTGGAATTTTCTAGTGAATACAATTACCTGGGTATAGTTTTCAAAGCATCCGGTTCTTTTAATGAAAATACTGCTCGCTGTTTAAGTAAGGCGAACAGAACAGCTGGAGCAATCAAAAGTACATTAAACAAATCAAAAGTACATTCATGGGTTGTAATTAATAAACTATATTCGTCCCTAGTAAAACCACTTTTGCTCTACGGGGCTGAAATCTGGGGCCCATTTCAATGTGTACATATTGAAAAGGGACAATCACAATTTTTTAAGAATATTCTCTCCTGGCCCGCAACAACACCGAACTATTGGGTGCGTAGAGAGACAGGAGAGCCAAACATGGAATTACACCTACTCAGCAGAATGCTGAGTTGGTGGTATAAACTATTACTCATGCCCGACATCAGATATGTCAAAGTTTGTTACAATAAACTACTATTGCTCAATAACTCTACAACCACTTCTAGAGAAGATCAGCTGACATTCAACTGGGTCAGAAATTTAGAATCGATGCTACAAAGAGCAAACTTTCACTGGGTATGGCAAAAACAAAATTTTTTAACACTCAAGGAAGAAATGAGCAATATCCTCATATCTTACAATGAACTCCTATACCAAGAAGATACTCGTCATATCCTACAATCAAATTTCAACCCTAAATTTTCCCTGTATATCACAAGCTACAACTTCCTCTCCCTCAATATACCATATAAGATACTATTCACTTTTATGCGGCTGCGAATTTCGAATCAGAAACTTTGTTACATCTACCAGGACGGATTCTGCCATAAGTTCAATAATGAAGATCTTTGTGATGTGTGAAATTTAGAATCGATGCTACAAAGAGCAAACTTTCACTGGGTATGGCAAAAACAAAATTTTTTAACACTCAAGGAAGAAATGAGCAATATCCTCATATCTTACAATGAACTCCTATACCAAGAAGATACTCGTCATATCCTACAATCAAATTTCAACCCTAACTTTTCCCTGTATATCACAAGCTACAACTTCCTCTCCCTCAATATACCATATAAGATACTATTCACTTTTATGCGGCTGCGAATTTCGAATCAGAAACTTTGTTACATCTACCAGGACGGATTCTGCCATAAGTTCAATAATGAAGATCTTTGTGATGTCTGTAACAGTTTAGAACAAAATGGAATCTCCCACTTCCTATTCCGCTGTCCTCTATACACGCCACTAAGAGAAACTTTCTTAAACAAATTTTTGCAAATAGCCGATCAAGGAACTACAGACTTCCTGTCGCGTCCAACCAGGGAGAAAATATTCAATACCTACAACTTCGTTCGAGGTGCTTTACAACTGAGGGCTTTCGCCATGAATTTATAGTCTACTTAAAATATCAACACTATGCTGCTTTATTTATATATATATATATATATATATATATATATATATATATATATATATATATATATATATATATATATTGTTATGGTTAGCAACAGAATAAACAACACTCGTCCGTCAAATTTGTGTTTCATTTCGTCTTTTGACTGGTTATTTGGAGTTGGATTTATATAGATTGTTTTCCACCGGATTGCTAGCATATCATTTTACTAAGATAAGTGTTATCTTTTCTTTTTATAATAATTTAGATTTTTGTAGTATATTTTCTTTTCATTTCGTTATTTGTTTATATTAGTTACGTACTTAGAAACGCTAAGTTATGTTTTGTTCTTGTATGATTGACGGTTGACAGGTGTCAATGTAATTTATTTATTTCTTTTTATTTCTTTTTTCCTTTATAGTTAAGGATAAGTTTGGTAAGCTACCTTAACTTCTACCCTATTACCGAGAGAACCCTTCTTTTACTATCTTTTGTTTAAATGAGGAATATATGGGAAAAATTTGATGAATGTAAGTTTGGTACGTGGAATGTTCGTGGTATAACTGGGAAAGAAATTGAATTGATGAATGCAATGCGTGTGTATAATGTAGATGTTTTGTGTGTAAGTGAGACTAAGAGGAAAGGCTGTAGTGAGGAAGAGGTGGATGGAATGTTTTGCTTGTGGTCGGGTGTATCTGAGAATGAACGTGCAAAGCATGGAGTAGGTGTGCTTGTTAGTGAAAGAATGAAACCGTTTGTAAGGGATTATGACTGTATTTCATCTAGAATTCTTTGGCTGAGTTTAAAGGTACGCTTTCATAGAATCTTCGTTGTGTCAGTTTATGGCCCAACTGAATCTGAAAATGATCTCGAAAAAGATCGGTTTTGGAATTTGTTAGATAGTGTGATTGATTTGTGTGATCCAGGTGAGAAAGTTATCGTATGTGGTGATTTAAATGGTTGGGTGGGAGTAAAGAGAAGCATGTCTGGAAATGTTTTGGGTAAGTTTGGTGATGTGAGAGAGAATGAAAATGGTAGGAAAATAGTATCTTTCTGTTTGGAGCGTAATCTCTTTGTTTCCAACTCTGTTTTTAAACATAAATTAGCTCATTTGTATACATGGGAGAATGTGCGTGAGAATAGACGAAGTGTAATTGATTTTATTTTGTAAGATGAACGATTGAGAAGTTTAGTTATAGATACGCGTGTGAAGCGTGGTGCTGAATTGGGTACAAATGACCATTATTTGGTGGTATCGCGTATACGTTTGGATAAATGTTGGCGGATGAGGGTGAAAGGTATCGAAAAAATGTTTCGTGTGAAATCCAGTGTACTGCAGAATGAGGATGTTAGGTTTGTTGAGAAAATTAATGAATATTTGCCTGTATGTGAGCTTAATTTTGAATGCAGCATAAATGATGTGTGGTTGAAATTTAAGGATACAGTTCTTAATTGTGCAAAAGAAGTTTGTGGTGAATGTAGATTAGGCTCTTGTCCAAAGAATGCATGGTGGAATGATGAAGTAAAAGAGGCGATTGAGGAGAAAAAGAGAGCATATTTGCGTTTTCTAAATGTAAAAGATGTACCTGGAAGTTTACGAGATGAATGCTTACTAGAATACAAGAGGTTAAATAAATGTGTTAAGAGAATTGTGAGAGAAAGTAAGGCACGTTTTGATGACTTGATGAGTGAAAGATTGACAAATGATTTTAGTATGAATAAAAGAATGTTTTGGTTAAGTGTGAAGAGATTGAGAGGTGGTAATTTAAGGGCAGTGAAAGCGATTAAAAGTGCTGATGGTGAGTTATTGTGGAATGAGTCAGATGTTAGGAATAGATGGTGTGAGTATTTTAGGGCTTTATATGGTAGCATAAATGGAGGGAATGGTAGTAGTGAAAATGTTAGAGAAAATGTTAGTGGTGATGATTGGGATATAGATGAGAGTGATGTTAGTTTTGCATTGATGCGTCTGAAGAATGGTAAGGCTCCTGGTTTGGATGGTATATCGAATGAGATGTTGAAATATGGAGGTGAGAGGTTATTTGACTGGTTAGTTTATTTGTTTAGATTTTGTTTAAAACGGTGTGTGGCTCCTGATGATTGGAAACGTGCTGTCATTTGTCCTTTATTTAAAGGCAAAGGTAGTTCGAGTGAATGTACTAATTTTCGTGCGATAAGTTTGCTGAGTGTGGTAGGGAAGTTGTACGGGAAGATTCTTATTCATAAGGTACGAACCTTAACCATTTCCAAAATAAGCGATATGCAAGGTGGTTTTTTGCCTGAGAGAGGGTGTGTGGATCAATTATTTTCTCTTCGTATGATTGTTGAGAAGTCACTTGCTAAGAACAAAAAGGTGTTCTGTGGCTTTCTCGATCTTAAAAAAGCATATGATAGTGTTCATCGCGAGACTTTGTGGGATGTACTACTACAGTACGGTATAAACGGGAATTTGTTGGGGGCAATTCGTGCGTTGTATGATGGTAGCGAGGCTGCGGTGAGAGTTGATGGTAGATTGAGTGATTGGTTTTGTATAGATGTTGGTGTGAAACAAGGTTGTGGGATGTCTCCGTGGCTGTTTAATTTGTATATGGATGTGTTGTTACGAACGGCGCTGAATGGGGTGGATGGTGTACATATTGGTGGTAGTGTAGTGCCTGCGTTAGCGCATGCGGATGATGTTGTTGTTATGGCTGAATCTGAAGAGCAATTGAGAAGAATGATTCTAAGTATAAATGAAGTAGGAAAAGGTTTAAATCTGTTATTAAATGTTGATAAATGTAAAGTGTTAGTGTTTGAGAAGAGCGATTTGGTGACCAACTGCAATGTTTCGGTGAATGGTGTGAGATTGGGTCAAGTAAATGAGTTTTTATATTTGGGTAGTGTGTTTTCAAGGGATGGACGTATTGATTGTGAGATTGAAAGAAGAGTATCTGTGGGTTGCAAGGTATTGGGTGCCCTGGGAACCTTTGCTAGAAATGTGAATGTATCCAGAGATGCTCGATTGAGTGTGTATAATGGTGTTTTAGTGCCTTCATTGATGTATGGTAGTGAATGTTGGGTGTGGATGAAGAAACATGAACGTCGTATAACTACTGTGGAAATGAGGTATTTGCGGGGTGTGTGTAGTTATACTAGAAGAGATCGTGTCCGGAATACATTGGTGTATGATGAATGTGAAATTGAGAAGAATGTAGTTAGAAAAGTAGGTATAAGTCAGTTGAGATGGTTTGGGCATGTTGAACGTATGTCGAATGAGAGATTAGTGAAACAGGTATATGTTGGTGAAATTGAGGGTGAACGATTGCGTGGACGACCTATGAATAAATGGATGAATATGATAGAAAAATTGTTGCGTGAACGAAAGTTTCCGAGTACGAGGAACAAACGTGCTTGTATGAAAGGAATTATGAATGTGGATGAAGCAAAAGTGGTGTGTCAGGATAGGAACGTTTGGCGCAGATTAATTGCGGAATGAATCTGATGATTTCAGAAAAGCGCAGGGTTTTAGATTTTAGTTTCGTTGTTTAGTAATTTCATTAGAGTGTTTACCTGTAATTGTGTGAAATTCACTTTCAAAAACAAGCTCAGGGACGACACTCCCTTCGTTTCTTATCTTTTTTATTCGTTTTCTGATCTTACATTGAGTGTTTAACTGCAATTGTGTGGAATTCACTTCCAAAAACAAGCGTAGAGCGACACTCCCTTCCTTTCTTATCTTTTAATTCGTTTTCAGTTATTACGTAGAGTGTTTAACTGCAATTGTGTGAAATTCACTTTCAAAAACATGCGCAGGGCGACGCTCCCTCCCTTTCCTATCTTTTTGTCTCATTTTCTGTGACTGCATTGTGTGGTCTTTTCTTTCATATACAAGTGTAGACTATCTTGTAGATTCGTTGTTAGTTTCGTTATTAGATTCGTTGTTAGGAGTAAATGTGAGTAATTTGAGATTTTTTTATGCATATGTTATGTACGTTGAGGAAGGAAAATGAATGGTAAGAGAATAGGAATGATGTGATTGAAGGTTTGTTGTGTGATAATGTTTTCGAGTGTAATAAATGAATGAGTTTATATGGAGTGATCTATAAATGTGGTTGAAGTGAGGGTGGTGTGTTTGGATGAAAATGTTTGGTGATGGCTGGTTGTTTGATGGGTGTGATGAGTGAATGTTTTATGAGTGATTTTAGGGTTCGTGCTACCCCATTTGTTGGGATATAGCGTGAAGATATGTATGTATGTATGTATTATTATATCAATATACATTGCACTGTAGGGTTTATTCACGACTTGAGTTCACTTGCTATAATAATTTGTAAGACAGAATATACTATGCCTATTTACTCTATATACTGCAATTCTGCACTATATCATTTTATTATAAAATTGATTTTTTTTTTCACCGAAACTTAAATGTAACTGCAAAAATATTTGGCGCGCTTGCTTTTATATACTCCCTTTTTAAACTGAAAGTAATTTACATTAAATGTCAAATAAATCAGTGAATTCCCTGGCAACCTAGCTGCCATGTTTTAAACATCAGTGAATCCTACTAAGGGCTGGTATTACAATATCCGGTTAACCTTGTGTATAATATATGAAAGAGAGTTTGTAGCAAGCACTTGATGAAACAAATAATCCAGATTTCATTTAAATGCAGAGCCATAAAGATTATGACTAAAGTGCTCCATAAATAACAACATAAATAGTTAAATACTCAGTAACTTGATATGTTAAGCTTAAAAGTTATAGACATGATTACGATTTTGTTTAAATTAAAATATAGAAAAATATTGGCAAATTTAATTTTTAAAAATTAGGATCACTGATAAGTAAATGTTATTATAGTGGTGGGAAAATTTTAAAAATAAGTGGGTTACATTACACATTTGCCAAATATTGACAGATAGCGATGATAAAAATATAAATAACATAGAAAAACCACATGCGCCAAAAGTTTTTCGACAAATGTGAAATCATATAGAAATTTGGAATAAAATAGAATTAATAAATAGGAAAAAACAGGAAACAAATTTCCAACACTTGTCAAAGTTCCACAAAAATTACAGCATATTTGAATCAACTTATCAGGTCATCATCAAACGGCTGGTCAGTTCAACTTTAACCATAGATGTGGTTCGCTCTATGGGAGCTCATCAGCAGGGACGGCGCCAGGATTAAATTGATGGGTGGGCACGAATTGGTCGCATAAGTTGTTGGGTGGGCACCTAGATGTAAGCGAATGTGGACATGGCCTGCTGGCCTGCATTAAAAATGCGATATAGTACTCAAAATATTTTTTATTCTCTATACATTCGGTATAAGTAGTATCTGGAATTTATAACATGGCATAAAATAAATAAACATTATATAGATGTTTTTAATTGAGAACATAAATTTATTTGAAATTAGTAATATAAACAGCTGTACATAAATATATAAAACAATATTAAGTACTTAAAAATAAACTTGGAACTTAGAACATTGCTTCAAAAATTTAAATTAAAATATAACTTACTAAATGAACTTTTCAATATTGTAATACAATTATATATTCATTACACTAATTGCATTCTTCTATTTGGATTGCGTTTAATAAACTCGTTCACTACTGTCTCCATGCTTATTGATTTTGCTATATATTTTTCAATATTTATAATTGCCAGAGTTGCCAGCCTGTCGTTAGTCATTTTATTTCTTAAATAGGTTTTCTATGGAATGCCGTTTTACTTTTTATTGAAGTAATTTTCTTTATTAATATTAGAGAAAACCAGCAAAAATGTATGAAATTATTTTAAATGTTTGTATAGATGCAAATAACAATTTATCAACATTCAATTTTAATCATATTCAATTTAATCATGGCATCTTTTGCAATGATTCATATAAAAACAGGAAAAAATTTGTAAGTCGATCTATTAACTTACATTTTAAGTATACTTCCATAAGTTACAACATTACAACATAAATTCTTTTAAGATATCACTTTTATACTTTAAATTAAAATGGAATAGCAAAATATAAAACATGCAATTTTTGTGAATCATTAGTATGAATTCTGTAGAACAAAAATAAATGTAAGTTGAAACTTGTAAACCTACATAATATTTAAAATGGATATATTAAACCTACGTAATATGTAAGTTGAAATTTTTAAACCTACAAAATATGTGAGTTGGAAATATTAGACTCTCATAATATGGAAGTTGAAATTTTTAAACCTACAAAATATGTTAGTTGGAAATATTAGACTCTTATAATATGGAAGTTGATAATTTCAAACTTACATAAAATTATCTAATGTCACTTTAGTAGTGGGGGAATAGAAATTAATTTATAAGCCAGATAATAGATGGCAGGGCATGTCTGGACAGGACTGAATTTCGAAGGTGCGCTAAATATGAATTATAAAACAAGTACAAATTAAAGGTTGGAAATTGATTAAATTGCAATGTACACCTACTTTCCGGATTTAAAATAACAGGAGCTAGGGTCTGATACTTAATTGTATTTATTAATTATAAATAAATTATATTTTTCACTCTGCGTTCAGCGCAATCTAGCGGTGAAGCCCGAAAGGACAATCACTGACAGCTGTGGGCGCTGTCGGTAATCCCCCACCACTTTTTTGACATTAGATAATATTATGATAGTCTAATATTTTCAACTCTCATATTATGGATGTTTAAAATCATGAACTTACATTTTATGAGAGTCTAAAGTTTTATATTTACATTTTTTGTCAAGTAACAAATTTTGTTTCAGTTGAATAGACAGATATGTATAAATATTTGTGATTACGTTTTATACATGGGATTTGAATTTTAATAGTATAATATAAGTTAGACTTGTAATATTGTACTAACAAAATTTGTTATTTTAAATAATATGACACATGAAAATATTTTGTACTTAGGTACCATTCCACGTACACATTCGTTTTATATTTATATTTTATTTGCTTAATATATTCAACATTCGAATTTAATATTACAGTATACAATTGTACAACACTTCCATATTATGTAACTTCAAACTTCAGAGTTACATTATAATCAAGACCAAGTTTCTTTAAATATATTAAATATTGCAGATATAAATGATATAATAACATACATGGAATTGAAAGATGTTAGTGGTAGAGCTTCAAAATAAACAGTTCTTGACACTTTTCATATTTAAACACAATGCTTGATGTAAAATTCAGCTTAGTAAGATTTGATATGTAGTTTCAAAGTATCATAAATTTATATATAAAATATTTTGAGTTACAGATTTTTAAAGTAAGACATTATTTTCAAGTAACAAAATTTTATAAGTATTATTTTATAAAAACCTATGAGCTCTTATAGCAATATTGTACATGCATAAATTGAAGACATACAATTTTAATCTAAATTTGCTTTTACGATTCAAAAAGTATCGTGTTAAATGTTTAAGCAGCATTTTTGACATCACATTAAATCCATGTTGAATATTACAAGAAAGAGACAGGTATACATTCCATATAGTAGTATACTGTTTTCTATCTTCGTTCGTATTCTATTTTTGTGATATTGAAATATATTATGTTTCATATTTTGTAATGTTAGTTTTGTGAAAACCACATTACAAACTGTTATAAATTTCAAATAGAAAAATATTAATCACATATTAAGTTATATCGAAATATTTGACTTTCATTTACAACAATTTAACACAAACATTTTTACTTTCATATTATAATATAAGCATATTTTTATATTGAGATAATATTTATTAAAACAAAAATGATTAAAGTCAATTTGATGATTTGCATTAAATTCTATCTTGAGAAATGTTAATAATATGTAAATACACAATTTTGTGTAAATAAAAGGTAAAACGGTATTCCATGGTTTTCAGTCTTCTAAGATAAGAAAAGAATCTCTCACATGCAGCACTTGAAACCAGAATTGTTATGCATATTATTAAAAGTGTGTGTATCACCGAAAATGCAATTTTATATTTATTTACCATATCAGCAAATTGTAACATGTTTGAAATTTTTATTTTATATTCTTTTTCGTAATTTGAAATTGTGTTTGGTAAAATATTTAATTCTGATCTTAGTAAATTTAAATCACATAAATAATATTTTGCAAGTGGAATTATAGTATCATAATTTAAATTTTTTCTGGTATTTCAGGATTCAAGCTACAAATTAAAATATTTTTATTAGCAAAAAATCTGTTTTCTAGCTCAATTAAAATCCTGTCTATCACAGATAGAAATATTTTCGTCCTTAAATGTTCTTTTATTTCTGTGTTAATATCTTGCTCAAGAGAATGCATTTTCTCTGAAATTATATAATTTTGAAATTTTTTAGAGACTTTCGACAGTCGTTTTCTTTGAAAAATTTGCAGTTTAATATTATTTTCGTCGGCAATAGCTACTGCTTCTTTGTAAACAATTTTAAAACAGAATTTTTGCTCAAAAGTGTGAATAGTGTCTCTTTGGTTGCTAAATACATTTTTAATTCCTTCTATTAACAATAAAGCATGAGATATATCTGAATTAACTTCTTGTAAATAATCACTTATTCCCTTGAACATAAATAAAATATGAAAAAACATAGTGTGATTAAATATGAACATGAAATTCAATTGTTTCAAAAGACCAGTCGCTTCTATCTTTCGTTCGCCTTTTTCAGTGATTAAAATATTTAATAACAGTAAGACTACTTCAAATGCGTTCTTTAAAGCTAAGCATGCGTGTACTTGACTTGTCCAACGCGTAAAACATATTCGCTTTAATTCCACAGGTTTGCGGTCTTTATATATTTCTTTTTGTAAATTTATAAATCTATTATGTATTGCAGAACCAGAAAAAAAACATAATGCCGCTATGCTTGTGATTGAAGCAATGCCTGTACACCATTTAGTCTGCCACTCATGACACTAGCCCCGTCGTAAGTTTGTGCCACACATTTGTTTATATCTATGTTATATTTGGACAGATTTTATTTTATATAAAGAAATAAAGATTGAGCACTAAATAACTCTGCTGCCGTATAACCCAGAAATCTTTCATACAGAGTACCATTTAAATAATATCTTAAAACAATAGAAATTTGTTCTGTTTCCGAAATATCTTTCGTCCCATCCACCATTATTGCAAAATATTCGCATCTTTTTATATCATTGCTAATTTCATTTAGTATTAAATTTGAAATAATATTCAATAATTCATTTTGTATACTGTGATGTAAATATTTTGCATTTTTCGGAGCATTTAACAATCGAGATTGTAAAAATAAATTATGCTTAGATACAAAATGCAATAATTCAATAAAATTACCTCTATTTACACTAGTTTCACTTTCATTGTCACCTCTCAATGGAAATCCCTGCACAGCAACAAACAGCAAAACTTCTGCTATCAATTGTAAATATTCTCGGTTTTCTTGCACCTGTTTCTAATATATCTTGTTAATTTGTGAAAGGACAGACTCGTTATTTTTGCACCTTATTGAATTGATTTTGTGGGTACTTGGATAATTTCGGCTGTACTGGTCCTGTTGTTATACTCTGCGCGATATCTTGAGGACCAACAACGGTTTTTAACACATGATTATCAACTAAAGAATAATTTGTTGCTGATGATTTATCAGCAAATGACAGTGATGCACATCCGTCTATCACTTGCTGCAGAAACTGCGTATTCAGCATACGATTCGTCTAAATCTGCATCCTCTTTGTCTTCCCACTTATCTTGGTCCTGGATTAAACTTTGGGCTGCACTCACATTTTCACTAAGTTCGCTACTTGAAGCAGTACTATTTTCGCTTTCTTCACTTATTGATTTCTGTTTTTTATTGCTAGTAACTAGCCAATTTAATAAATTCCGTTTTCTACTCATTTTATAAATAATTATCAACACGTCCGTACCTCACTGCTACAATTTACAAATGTGCCACTAATAATGCTTAATCGAGTATAGTTTTGTACAGCATAAACCTCGCGCAATATACAAGTCGACGCTAGTCGGCTAGTCGCAAGATAGCACCTCCTTCCTCTCCCTTCGCGGCGGTAAGAATTGCGAGTATAACTTGTCTTTGCGTATGCGTGCAAGTAAAATAAATATTTGTTAGTTTTATTGTCTTCATTTCCTTAATTATGTATATAAAATATATTAATATATTATATCAAAAAATCAAATTTCTAGTGGGTGGGCACCTGGGTGGGCACAACCTATTTTCGGGTGGGCAAGTGCCCATCCGGGCCCACCCCTGACGCCGTCCCTGCTCATCAGCATGGTGCGATCAACTATACTACTAGACAAACAAGGGGCTAGTGAACTGTGATACTATTTAATGATGACCTGATAAGTTGATTCAAATGTGTTGTAATTTTGTTGAACTTTGACAAGTGTTGGAAAACAATTTTCCTATTTTTTTTTTATTTATTAAGACTTAGTTCCACATAGCAATTGACAATTTGTCTTTGTATTAAAATGTTAAATGAAATACAACAGCTTATTGTTTTTCCGACTAATAGGTACCTAAATATATTATAATTTGGTAGAAATGAAGCTGTGTCTACAGTTGATCAACTAGGTACTGATAGCGCTTAGATTTTATGCAGATGAAACAAGCGCGTCACCGTAGTCGACATTGGAGGCGTTCAATAGTTCATTTTGAAGATAACTAATTGTAGAAAAATAGTAATAGTAATGAATAAATATTATAAGCATGTAATACGTTATACATAGGTTAATATAACAACATCCTTTATTTAACTTATAATTTTTAAGAAAGTGTTTCCTTCTAAAAGATATTACCGCAAATTAATCTGCTGAAATAGCAATTTCAATCAAATGTATTGCCAATCTAGTATATTTTTCAGTGTATTTAGTACATAATATCATAAGTATTGTAACATAGTATGCAAATTTGACAAACAGTTAACTATCCAGTTATAGTAAAGCTGACTGAAAGTTTTCTGACAACTATAGACAAGTCAAATCAACTATAGAGGCGCTGCATTCGCCTAGCTTTGGTAGGATAAATGGTTTGTTTACATTAGAATACATATGTTAAAGTAGAGCTCGTTTCGCTAATTTTGACGATGAAATTAAGTATTGTGCATTTGTTTAAATTCTTTGATGTCTTCACATTCGTAGGAAAATTGTATATATTTTTTTAATTCTGAATAACTCGCGTAGTATAGAAAATAAAAATAGATTTTTTCTCATGATAATTTACTTTTTGTTTGAATAATATTATTTTCGCATAGATAATTGATTTGTGATTACAAAATACATACGAAATATGGGGATAGGTATTCAACTATAAAAAATCTAAACTTACAAAATGTAAACAACGAATATTTACAATACAAAATTATACTAATTTCATGTTTTGAAGATTTCGAATTACATTTATTTCTACAGGCCGGCATACAAAATTACAAGAACATGATTTAACTATATGGGGTGACTAGCTCAATGGTATGAAGTCGGCCTGTGGATCCTGAGAACCCTGGTTTGATTCCCACAGGCGACAAACAATTTTCATAATTTCAAAAGCTACCCCTGTGGCTCCTCCACCACTAACATCTTTGGGGGCCATGATTTGACGACTGGTAACCGCACTTCACGCGCAAAATATATCACTTACCGAGATCTGCTTCGGCAGAGTGCCACACCCAGTAATGAGTAAAAGGCATGATGATATATTTATTTTATTTTATTTAACTGACCTATTTAAATTACTTATTGACCACTGCTACGATAGTTTATTAATGTATGAAATTAGCAGTGTAATGTTTGAGTTAAAAAATTGCTGCCAGAACATGTATTACAAATTATTAACTAAGGATTATTCCTGTATCATAAGTTGCAATAGTTCAGAGCGATTTGCATCCTTAAAAGCGCGCAACTTCACATTTTAAGAAACATATTGCAAATTATATTACGCTCTGTGTGAAAATTTTAAAATAGTAGAAAAGAGTAACTGTAGTGTACTTGTAATATATTTAATTTGTGATATTTGAAAGTTGTTTATGTTGGGAAAAAGGAGAAGGGAGAGGAGTTAGAAAACATCTGAAATACAGGTATGTATATAGTATCAAAGCTACTTATGATGTGAATATCTGGTATAAATAATCTAACCAAGGAAGAATTAGAAATAAAATAAACATTGTAACTATTTTAAAAACATTTATTGATAACTGGGTTAGGTTTAATAAAAACATGGCATACTATATGTGTATGACAACAAGGACAAGAAATTATTGTTTTTATCTTATATTCTTTCTAATTTTGAGGTTCTTCATTTCTCTCTTTGGGTTTTTGTCTGTTTACATGGAAAAATAACACAACGGAGTAATTTAAACTGCGCCAGGCGTTATCACGTTGCCCAAACTGTAAATGAAGAAACAACACTTTAGCCTATATTATTAACCAATTAATAACGTAAAAATGTACCTGTTCACGCAGTTATAATATACAGACAAATATTTTATGGTTCCAACACAAGGATCTCCAAATTCAGCATTATTGGCTCCTATACTGCATGTTCTTTGCCCATTACACCTAAAAGCAAAATATGATTTTAATAAAAATATATTTATTGATATGATAACATAATTTATACACTTTTTAAAATTAAAAAAAAAAATAAAACTATTAAATTTTGGAAACAGTCAGTGGCGTAATAAGATATTTTGAGGGCCCAGACACAATATTGTTTGAGATTTCTATTTTTTACGGTTTACTAAATAAAATTTGGTACTTTTTAAAAATTTTAAATAGTGTATTATATCATTAAAAGTAAATTCAATATTTTATGTACTGAACGAGGCAGTTAACACGACGGGCGTAAGGAAAATAAATAAATAAATAAATATATCATCACGCCTTCTACCCATTACTGGGTGTGGCACTCTGCTGAAGCAGATCTCGGTAAGTGATATATTTTGCGCGTGAAGTGCGGTTACCAGTCGTCAAATCACGGCCCCCAAACTTGTTAGTGGTGGAGGAGCCACAGGGATAGCTTTTTCAAATTATGAAAATTTGTCGCCTGTGGGAATCGAACCAGGGACCTCAGGATCCACAGGCCGACTTCATACCACTGAGCTAGCCGTCCCATTAAGGAAATACATATTTATTTCAATGGCATATTTTCGATATATAACTAATTAAATTCACTTCAATAATCATAAAAGTTATAGAAAAAAAGAAGGACTGACAATTTTTATATTATTGATTGTATTTAGTAACCTACACATTCTTTTGGAAGAACAAAACAAGGTTCCAGCATACTAATACTCCAACATTTATATAATTTAACTGACGTCGTAGCTCTTTCGGTTCTAGAAATTCTCATGCGGGCAGAAATTTATGACATTGAAGTGAGGTATATTGTAACTACATATTTCTGGTTATTATGCTTGTCTGCCAGTCACAAGAAATATTAATAATTTAACAACAAATCTAGTTATCAAACTGTTCATAATTATAAAACAATATCAAGTCTAGCTGACATCTTAGACATCTTAAATTTTATATTTATATGTGAATGATTTAGTATAGTAATATAGCGGACGTTTTTTTAAAGTCCGAACATAAAAGATTAACATCGGAAATCAGTTTTTTGCTGATTGCTGCTCGCCGTTCTGTTATATTACAGTAGTTTTGCTGTTAATCAAAAGCCTTAATTTTTCTGTATAAAATCATGTAAAATACATGTAAAATTTGAGCTATTTTGTTCACCTAAATATATTGTTAAATATTAATAAAGTCATAGATTCACACATTTTTATCAAAAATAAATATTGTTAGCTGTGTTTAATTTATCTTCAATTACTGTAATTCATTTTGACGTTACTGAAACTTTGATTTTACTTCTTAATTGCACATAATTAAGCGGACCCAAAAATGTTTAGAATTTTTTGGTGGACCATTTGAACAGTCAATATAAGACACACTATCCAGTATTTAATTTTATTAATTTGTAATTAAATAAATGATTGTTAATCACAGAGCAAATAATGATATCACAGCCATCTCTTATAATTATGTTTATTTGAATTTTTATGTATATTTTAAGAGCAAACCCCTACTTGTCAGACATTATTGAAAAGAGAAGTTGATTTAGAACCTTATTCTACAAAAATATATAGGATGTTCTACTTGAAATAACATAATTAAATATTTTTCCGGAAAATGGCCATGTTTTGGTGCGCATTGCTTCCCAATTAATTTTACATGAAAATACTTCAAATAAACTGTACAGGCGCGATGGCCGAGCGTGTTAATGTACATCTCCTAACATGCTGACGTCATCCGACCATTGGGTCGTCAGTTCGAATCCGCCTGTCGACAATGTGTAATTTGTCGTTAAATATAAAAATACAGTTACATGTATTATCACGCTCAGGCGCTATGAGCTAGTCACTCATACATACTTGAAATAATGTAACATCGACTATGAAAAAACCAGCAGTACGGCAGTGTAAAAACTGCGGCTCGGTGGGTCTGGTCTCCTATATGGAGCATGCCAAAATCCACAAAGGATTGTAGTGCAATAGCAAGAAGAAGATTTCAAATAAATTTATAAAGAATAAAATTACGGATTTTCTAATATAAAATACTTTTGATTAAATATATATTTCTATCAGAATGTATTGACAAAATTATACATCAAGAAAGGTTAGAACCACATAAGTTTTGTGAAACTACTACTTTCTATTCCTCAAACCCTCATACCATTCGTCTCGTGATAAATGAAACTGATTAAAAGCGATTAGATATTCATTTCTGTTGACATTGCTGTATTTGCAATTCTACTAGAATTATGTTAGAAAGAAAACGAAGCTAAAAGCGCCCGGACACACGATTACCATTTACGCCATGAATCATACTGATTCTATATTTATGCAAGAAATAATAGTATAAATACCTGTCCTCCACTTTCTTCTTGGAAACAGGTGCCAAACAATTGAGTGTCGTTTGGTAAGTGCAGATATGTGGTAGTTGCCTCCCGTAATTTGCTCCCATAATTTTAATCACATGATCCATCTTACATTCGATATTCAAAGCTGAGTGTTCGCAAGCAATTTCAGTTAAATATGCTAAAAATTAACAAAAAAACATATTATCTGTGACTCTCGTTTTATATCTAAATAAAGTTCCAGATAACTAATATAATAAAAAATATAAACTATAGTATTCAAGCTAAAATTAATAAATTTACACAGCCACACACAAAAAAAAATCTGGTCCGGGGGCAGACCATGTTTACTATATGTTTTTGGGGTCGTTAAAACCGAATCCTAAGACTATTTTATCTCATAACGTCAGGCTTTTGATATAACCTTAAAAAATCTCATAATCCAAGCCCAATTAGTCCGTTTAACCTAATATATTGAAACTCATAATCTGTTAACCCCACAACCATTTAACACCGTCACCCATAACCAAATTATTATTGTGATAGAAAATTGAAACAACATTTTGGATTAAGCAAAGATGTTCTATATACCATTATTAATACAAAATGTGCTTAGCGAAATTTATAGTTGAATATCTGGAAAGGACTATTTAAAAATTACAACAACAAAAAATATAATTTAATATTTTGCTGGTTTGATGGTCATCAGACAGTCAGTTTTCAGAATATAAATTATAAGAACAATATGTTTTTTTAAAAAACAAACAGATTTGGCTTTTTTTATTAGATGACAATAATATGAATGAAGATAGTTGCATTATAGTAGTTACATCTCTTGAGAGCATCGCGAACCATTTTAGAAATACGTGTTCCAGCTAAACAGTTCTAATATCATAATAGAACAGAAACACTAGAAACTAGTTCGGAATCAGTATCAGTTCAGGATTTTTAGCTGGAAGAAACTTATTTACGACACAAGTACAAAATATATTTTCGGACAAGTGCAGAAAAGTTTCGAACGCCTTATTTGCACAGAACAGTGCGTAACGCATAAGGCGAATTCCACTATAACAATTTGCTAGGTGACCATTTCAGCTACTGTGTTTAATAACTAATGCCACAGTATTGTATAACCTAAGTAACAGACAGAACTGTCAAATCTAAATATATTATTTCGGTTTTGTCAACATTTGATGCTATTATTTAAGTAGTTTACTATAGAAAAATTATTATTTGCCTTGATTTTTTTTTAAATAAATGTCTTTAGGGCAGAAGTTGTATATATTTCAAATAGCAGATAAAGATATACAAATTTGAGAGAACATTGATTAATAAAGCAAAATTGACAATAAAATTATAAAGTGCATTTTTTTGTAGTTCTTGGAAAATTATAGATTTAGTTATATTTGTTGATTTTAAATATTGTAACGATCATTAGACTGACTTAGATACCAAATAATTGCAGTACCTTATGTCGCCGGACAATTGAAGGGCTGACAAATATTATATATATATATATATATATTAAAAAAAACTCTAAATATATTATTACAATTTTCAACAACATACACGTCTGATTTAGGATTTTCTGCTCCTATAATAAAAAAAAAACAGAGAACGTCAATTGAAGTGGAAATGCATGCTTGATGTAAACCATCTGTTAATGTTTGTTAAGTTAATTACAACCCTTATTTTTTATGATTAATCTGAAAATTACCACCATTTCGGCATTCTGTGACCAAAATAATTTATACTATTACTTCTATTTTGCTTTATAAATTTTGCTTTCGTACAAAAGTGCCAGTATAAAAAAATATAATTCTTAACCACACTTTTTACGGAACTCTGAGTAATCTGTCATTATATTATTTTATTATAATAATAGCTACATATATTAATAAACAAAGCCCATAAAGATAACATAAATATGTCAGGATAAATTATTCTGATCTTACAATACCAAAACTATGATCATCTGTAAAATAACGATAAAAAATAAAAATTGTTATTAACTTATCGATCATTAACAGATAACATGGTGGCCACTTTTTTCCCGGAAAAAAAATCCCTGACATTTCCCTGACTTTTCCCTGACAAATTAGAAATTTTCCCTGACACACGACCTAACGATATATATGCTATTAAAAATGAATAATGCGAATAAAAATGTTTTCAAAACGCGGACACGTTTTCGACAAATTATTTATTTTCTCGATCAACGATGAATATTACTTCACAAAATATATTTTTCAGTTTTACAAAATATAAACGATCTTTGGATGCATAAAGCTTCTAATCAGAACAAACACTAGTATGATAATAATATAATATATTATGTTTCTTACAATAATATATGTGTCTTTAAAATTTCTTCTTAAGTGCTTCGATTTGTTCCGTGAGGAGAGCTTCTTTTTCTTTCGAACTTTCAATGAGTTCGCGCTTTTTATGCTCTAGTTCTTTGAGTTCCAGAGCATATGCCTTTTTTTCGGCACACATAGTTTCTTCGATTACTATGTCCTTCTTCTTCTGTTCTACGCTCTCCTGATAACGTGAACGGGAATTGCGTGCAGCATGAATCAACTATTTCGTGATTGGTACATTCTGTATTCCTCCTGCTACGTTGATGGCATCGTAGATTTGTCTCTGAGCAACAAGGGACTGCTCCATTTGATTTTCCATCCAACATTCACGGTTTACCGAGAAACCTCTTTCGAGGTCAGCATTCCCGTGCGATAAAATCAACACTTTTTTCAGGAACGAGCACAATTCTTGACACTCCTCTCGCGATTCCTCCACAACTGACATCCAGAGATCGTCGAGCCTATCGTGTTGTCGCGAAAAACCTTTCATTGCGTCGAGGAACCTCGGTCTTCCGCATACTACTTTGAATTGTTTCTCAACTCTATCTGCGACGACGCCAGAAATCTGCCATTTTTTAACGAATTCATTGAGAGCGAGACGAATACGAGAATCGCGATTGGTCGGAATCGCGGCTACGGCTGGGTCCAAACAAGATATTCCCTTCACAAGCGGAAACGTCAAAGGAGAGCGGATTTGAAGCTTCTCGCACATCTTCTGCAGGCCTACGCGGCACTGTTGGCGGACTTCGAGAATATCGCGATCATTGATATTTGATCGGACTTTGCTGATAGCTTCACGAGTCGCATAGCCCAAATCGATTTTCTTCACTTCCTGGAGATTCTTCTTTTCAGAAATATCGACGACGTGGATATTTTTCGCGGCACTGAGAACTTCTGCTTTGACGAATCGGTTCATGAGGCTTCTCATAATGTTCGTCAACGTTTCATAAAGAAACGGTGCCATTGGCTTGTCCGTCTGAAATTCACGCAAGAATGGTTCTACCTCAGCCGCGACAGATTGGAAAAACGTTAGCTTGCTGATCAGTAGGTGATCCTTCAGCGCTGACTTGAAGCTTTTGCTATCCGGCACGGCTTTTTTGTCCTTAGTGATTCCCTCGACGTATTTTTGGACATTCGGCAGGATCTTTGCGGCTCTTTCAGCTACGATTCCGTTTTCAAGCCATCGAACGGTGCAGAACTTCTGCGGGAATAACTTTGAACCCGAGTAATACGTGTAATCTCCTCGACGTGCTGGAGTATCTTTTAAAATAAAGTACAATGCACTCAGAAATTCAGAGATTTTCGACGCAGTCGCTTTCATTCCCGTCTTAAATTTACGCTATGAAGACCGCAAGATCCAATATCAAGCAGCACTCGATCTTCGGGGTCTTTTGTCAAGCTGTCGCTGAGGTCTCGATGAAACTTGAGGTTTACGTTCGGTCCATCCATTGACACTTGAAGCACCGGCTGAATACCAACTACTGAGAGTGTCGAAGAAAAGGCTCGCAAAAGATCTGCAGCAGTCGCGTGATTCAAGAAAGCAGAAGTTAAATATCTCGTCAACACGCGATTGTTCGAATCTTTCCAGAATCGTACGACAATATCCATTTGCCCGAGCTGAACGACCTTGTTGAGCGACTCATCAAATCCAACAACAATATCGGTACAGTTTTTCAGCTCTGTAATAAGTTCGTTGTGGAAGTATGGAGCTAGTCCGTGCAACAGTAAGTAGCCAAGTTTGTTATGTATGTTTGAAATCATGCGCAAACTAAAAAGAAGTAAGAAACTGCTTTACGCAGAAATTTCATGGCATAATGACAATTCAGGACTCATACTACGAATGAAAAAATTCTTTGTTTTAGTCTTGATATGATACATTTTTTCAGATTTATCAGCTGCCTAGGGTTTAATAGCATAGCATATTAAAGATCTTCGTTTTTTTGCTCACTCGACTTGTGTAAACAATCAAATTCAAACATTACGTACAAAGTTGTTGCGCGAAAAAATGTTATTCGTAAAAAAAGTTGAAGAAATCTGATTGAAAATGGCGTATTATGCATAAGTACGCGAAAATATGAATAATATAATCTTCTAGTTAATCCATCTCTTATAATATATTCATGTTTTTCTGAGAAAAAATCGTTCATTTGCGAGTCATGTAGAAACAATAATCGTTCGCTTTAACATGATTATTTCCTCATAAATAATGTACTAAGACTTACCTTACTCAATTTCACAAAAGCCCAACCAACTTCTTCTAAATCTTCGGTTCTCGTGTGTCATTAAGTCACTATCCGGATTTTTGGAACGTTCTAACGACTGCTAGCAACAAGTCTCTGCCAGTCGCGCGCGTAAACAACAGCTAGAGGTGACCCCGCCGCTATAAGCCTGCGAGTAAAGCGCCTCGCTCGCGGCCGTGTAGGTACGAGCAAGAAACACAACGCGTAACCGCGCACCGCTACAAGCCTGCGAGTAAAACGCCTCGCTCGCTGCTGTACAGGTACGAGCAAGAAACAAAACGCGTAACCGCGCAGACTTGTATAAAACAAGTGGAGAAACTATTGTTCATTAAAATTATCGAACAAGATTAATGTTGTAATGATTATGTCAATGTTTATTGCTGTTTCTTTTCCTCAATTTTATTTCAATTTTTTGCCGGTCCTTTTTCTATGAACTTTTTATTAACTTGTGGGAGATTCGGCGAAGATAAATTTTTTTCCCTGACTAATTTTGAAATTCCCTGACATTTCCCTGATTCCCTGACAAATTTTATTTTTCCCTGACATTTCCAGGTTTTCCCTGACTTCCCTGACTCGCGGCCACCCTGGATAATGATGTAGTTACAGAATAGGAGGGTATATTAATTTATCAAAAATGTTTTAAAATAATCAAATGGTACACGAGTTCTCCTCACTCAATAACAAGTCATACATGGGGTTACATACTCAAAAAAAGGTTGGGAAACATTGATACAGACTATTCCATAACAGATGATTTAAGAAGAGGGCAGTTGTCAAAATAAATTTTACATAAGTATTTATAATGTAATCATGAATAAGATGATAATTATATTTTATAGATAGGAATGTTGAGCTTTAAAAGTTGTACATATGAATGTTACGGAATATATAAAAAAAGTAAGAAAAACATTTAAAATGAGGTTAGAAACACAACTGCTCTCTCAGTGTGACGCTGCGCTAGTTTACTCTATTGTATAAATAATTATCTCTGCTTGTATAAAAAAATAACCACAAACTTATAACAGTTGACGGAATAACAGTTCAGAGAACAAAACAATAATAGATATATCTCTCACACAATTACGAATAAGTATATATTTAAGCATGGAGTTGTACTCTTTTGGAGTAGAACAATATATTTAGAGGGCATAAATGGTATTCCTATAAAAATAAAAGATGTTCTACAGTATGACAATTTATTACAATTTTTTCAATCACCGATTTATTCTCAATTAATATTAATACATACTATAGGGATCGAAAACTTGGGCAGTATTTAAAAATTTTCATTTCACGCCACTGTTACCACATTTTAATAATATTTTGAATTGTTAACAAGTAAACAATTGAAGCGTGATTGACATCTAACAAATTTAATCGCTATTTCTACTTTAGTACGTATATCCAATGAATAGATTAACTGTATATACTATAAACTACTCCAATGATATCTAACTAATTTATCGCTACATACACAAATTTACTGTAAAATAATACAGAGACGTTTGTTTTCTTAGATTTAATTTTGAAATTGTCAGTATATTATTGTAAATTGTTATATTCTTACATACAAATTTGGTAATTCCCATTAGGAGCACAGGTAGATTATGCAAATATCTTGACATAAACTATATGAAAGTTCTTTTTGATTGTAAGAGTTCTCACTGAAAATTTTAAGAAACTGATTGAAGGTGAACTTGAAATTCATACTTGTAACTTGTAAGTCAAATGTGCTTTTATTTGTTAAAAAAATCTCATAGTTTACTAGATTATGGAGAAAATTTAAATTGGTTGATTTTTTTCTTTCTCAAATAACTTCTAAACTATTTTGAATCGAAGACAACGTTTTACTCAAATAAGGCATGTTACAGTAGTAAAATTTATTATTTTTTTCCTTTTTACGGATACCAAGCACATAATAATTTATTTTGTACATTTAGAGAACTAAATAAAAAAAATCGTTCAGTGACTTGAAAATCATATTATTTAATAGAACAAGTTGTTCATTATATTACGAATTTTAACAAAACTTATTAAATTACAAATTTAAAAGCCTGTAATAACAAACGAATATGAAAAGCACAAACTTTAGGGTCAAGCACAAATCAGCACTAACTTTTGATATTTTATTGGGAAGATTGGCGTTATGAGATTATCTGTTTTATAATAAGATTCAGATTTTAAGTCAGTTCTAATGATTATACTTACAGCATTCAGTCTCATCCTCGCCACCGCTACAATCCCACTTGCCATCGCAGCGCAGTACTGCATCGATGCAGTGTCCATGTGCGCACTGGAACTCGTACTTCGTGCACGTCGACTCTGCAAATTATGTTGTTTCAATCAGTTGAACTAATTTGTTATCCGCTCAAGAGACAACAGTCTACATGAACATGAGCGGTATGTTATACAATGTATATTTACAAACTTGATGTATTCACTTTCTCTATGCATGATAATAGTTCTTTTTTTTAATCTTGTAATTATAACGAACCACCAAATTTTAAAAATATTAATCGCGGATCCCTTGTTTCTAACTTAAGCTAGGTGTATATAAAAGAAGTTCAAATAATGTTTTTATAAATTTATCATAAAAATTTGAACAAAAATTTAAATTTGAACTCCTATATAATCCTGATTCTCAATATTTATTTCTCATTACTTAAACGATTTCATTACATTTGTTGCCCATGATTTTTTTTAACTATGCTGTCAAGTGTTGCTGCGAATTCAACATTTCGCCAATAACTATTCAAAACTGATTTATTGTATACATCTTACACCCAATATTTAAAGAAAACACAAATCTTGCTAAAAAGTAGTTATTTGAAATAAATGAAAAATTTTTTTTTTGTGATTTTATTAATATTTATGATTTTTTTGCTATTTTAAAGTTTTTTTAATTGTAGAAATTTTAAAAAAATGCGCAACTAGTCTATAGAAAGTGAATAAATATTAGTAAATGTAAATAAATTTTCTTATGACATTAAATACTAATTAGCAAGGTTCATTGGTTAACGCAATAAAAAAATATTGTTTTAAAAATACTACATATGAGAATACTAGTCCAGAATCATGTGATGAGTCAAAGCAAATATAGCACAATTTTTTTGAAGAAACGTGTTTATATAATGCTATAGTCTGTTTACCGAACAGATAGAGTAGAAACTTTTTTTCGTTTCTAATTCCTTCTTTAAATTATTCATGAATTTAATTTCAAATAAAATGATATTTTTTCGAATTAATTACATTTTATAACGTATAAAGCTGGTTTCTGCGCACATCGAATTACGTTATTTAAACCCTACCTATTAATTTTTTTACTCTATGTGTTCGGGCCATAAATAAAATTTTGTTTATTTTAATTATATAAATGTTCCTGACTTAAACAATGATAGCATTATAATAGCTTCATTCAAACATGCCTCTATTAATAACTACAAACGTAGACAAAAATTTTAAAGCATTTAAAAAATGACAAGAAATAAAATTTAACCGCGGAACATTTAAAACAATACTTAATTGTCAACACATCCAAATAATGACGAGTTTAATTTATTATACTTTGGAAATATTTTGAAGTTTGTATGAATCAATTTAATTTTTCACTTTACTGTTTCGAATCTAAAATAAATCTCAAGATTCTTACTAGAAAAACACATTCCATTAACATTTAATTGACAAATAAAGCCAATGAAACATGCATCACTGAAAGAGAAAGGTTTAACGAATCACTCGTCCAAGCAGGATAGACACAGTCGGATCTTATATACACAGGCAGTCCAAGGTAACTTGAACAGCATGGGGATTTCGAAAGCTATAAAAGCTACGACTTTGAATAAATAAACTGCTGATCCTTGAAGGGTGACTCCGTAATTTCCTGAGCTAGAGAGACGGAGGTGAGTCGTAGTGTATTCAATAAAATGGGACTGACACCAGTTGATATACTTCAATGATTCAACGTGAAAGGTTGATCAACAAACCAAGTTGGAAGTAAGGATAGACGCAATAGGAGACAAAATTTAAGTAACGAGTATTATATCTCGAAGATACAAAAAGCCTAGGAGTATTTATAACTAGATCCCTCTCGCAAGGATTAGTTATACCACTGAATTAATTAATTAATCCTAGGTTTTCTTTTACGTTACAAGACTTAAATATGGAATTAATGACTTAGTTCCATTTATAGAAGTGTATTATTGAGTCGATTAAACGAACTGAAATAGCAACAAAATGCCATAAAGTTAAATTGATGTAACAATCAACTGAGATATTGTGCGGCTTTCAAGTGCTGCAGGAAACTATCGAGATAATTATCCGGTTAATACCGAAGAGTAAGTAATGCTCTTGAATAGTAGTGAAACCAATAATCCAAACTTTGATTTGCAATAATCCAATTTAATTTCACGAATAAAATGGTATCACTACTTTTCTCACGGAGGTCTCTACTCACAATTCTGTATTTTACGCTTTAGGAGGTCAAAAGTCAATAAAATCATGTATTTGCTAATAAAGTAACAAAGTGGCATAACCTTGAGCCCTCAAAATTAAAAGTATAAATCAAAATACTCTGATAATTACATGACTGCTGGAGGGGTTGCCTGCTAGTATGCGAAGACAGAGATCACAAGGCAGCAAAGCGAAATGCTGTCACACTAGTAGGCTAATTTAGCTATGCTTTAGAAAATTCCGTAGATCATTAGAAACAGAGAAAAATTTAAAAGTTGCAATTTTTAAAGATGTATAAATTTTGTATGGAATCAATATTAAATAACATTACTTAAGATAGTATTTTTGTTCTCTTTTCAACACTGCAAAGTTTTTTACAAAATTCAATATTCACTGCGATACCAGAACACAGTAGGACTTTAACATATAAATTTATATTTTTGTAATTTCCTGCTTCCCTAATTATTTTAGAGAAAAGAATCTTCAAATGAAGTTGAAAGACCATAAAATTCCGTATCTAAACCAACAATGAAAATTAATTTTACTTGCTTTATAACTGCATAAATTAAATAATTTCGAAATGAAATGTACTTGTTTGAAATTTTATTAGTATTTTTTTTATTCAATAATTAATTGGTTAAATCAAATTTTATGTTGGAAATAATAATTCAGAGCTACACTTCCCTATTTATGGTTCTAAATTCAAAGCCCAGTATGTTTAATAAAACCTAAAATTAATTTTATTTTTCTAACTTTATTTCCCTGTGTAAATTGAATTATGCTACTTTCCTTAAGTTCTTCCTAACATATTTATTTTAGCATAATATCCTGCATACATTGTTGAAAAAAGAATACCTAAGTATATTGTACTTTTAACAGTTTGTCAAATTTTAGTGCCATATTTATTTTGTGATGAAGTATGTTCATCAGGAAGAATATTAAGAGCACTACGAATTTTATCTATTAATCAGTTACTGGACCGTATATATATTCCACAAGCAAAAGACGATACGAAATAAATATATATATATATATATATATATATATATATATATATATATATATATATATATATTGAGCATATCTTTAAATTCTCATCAAATTATAAAGGAAAATCATAAATTTCACATTTTTTTCTCCCTCTAGTGATCTATGAAAATTTTCGTAAAAATATAGTTAAATTTATCTACTAGTGCGATAACTCTTGTGCAATTTGACCGAAATCATAACTCTTACAAATCTCGAGATACCCATTCTGTCTTGAACAGCCTGTATATATATTTATATCTTCAAAGCATTACTTCTAACACACTCGTAGTGAACTTCGGTATACTTGTATGTGTTAACACATGGATCGCCAAACACTTGATTCGTTGAAGGTATTGAACAGAATCCTTTTTCATTGCATCTGAAATTATATTATAAAAAGTTATTGTAGATCTAGATAAAAACTGCACATATATTATATTTTGTTGCATAGAAGTGATTATGTTTATTGACTCGATTTCATGTTGGCTTTGCTAGTGTGGATTCGCTGAGTCAACTAATGGGGTTGCTTAAATTATAAAAATTCATAACGCGGCAGTACCGAATTAAACTCAATTAGCCAATCAAAATTTCCGGGCTCCCTTCACAAATTATGACTGAACTATTTTAATTCAACTAATTAACAATTCTAATAATAACTATTTATCTAACAAGTATATAACGCAAGACTTTACTACGAATCGTAGTTTATGGCCGAGCGAGCGAAGCTAATTAATAAAGAAAGTCCTATTAAGTCTGATTAAGTTCTTGTAGCATACAAAGCTTTATGTTCGATTGCTTCGGAAGCGATTTTTAAAAAAATATGTTAATGTGAAAATATAAGTTATATCTCAACGTGCTTTGTTATTGAACTTGTTTAACAATGTTTTTTTTAGTAATTAAACTGTTAAATTTTGTCCAAAAAAAGTAGAAAATATATTTATAATGTTTCTAGACTTAAAAGAATTCCAAAAGAAGAAAAAGAAATTGCATTAAATACAATGGAATTTATTAATTAAGTAGATATATTAATTATGTTGAGTTTTATTTTTTGACTTTGACAGGAACCCAAACCTCGTCCTTGACCCCAGTTGGCGAATAACGTAAAGTAAATAAATAAATAAATTTACATATAATAGCATAAATATATATTTTTCACATTAATAAGAAAAAACCTTGACATGTCCGAAAATTTAAGCTGAATTTAAAGTTCAGGCGAAATCGCAACATTGATTTAAAATGCGTAATAAAATAAAAAATAATAGATAGGCGAAGAAATATGCCAGAGCCATCGGAAGTAAGTTTCGTGACGTATCAACAGTGTTTGTTTACAGCGTAGGATAGTCACAATATAGCGGTACGAACTTTCTTTTAAAATGTTGCGAAATCTGTGACAGATATGAAAAAATGGGTAAATACAATATTATAGGTTATTAAATTTACTTTAGAAAAGTCCGTGACAGCATATGTTTATATTTAGTAGTTTATATGAATGAAGCGTACAGACACAACTCGTTGCTTGACTTTTTATTCAAAAAATCATCTCTCCACCTGTATTTTTGTTAAGAAGTAAGTATATAAAATATTAAATATATTTAGACTATTATCACATAAATACAAATAAAAGTTATTGAATGTAAAACACATTTATTGTAGTAAATTAAAACAATATTGCAAACAGAAATGAGAATTCTATATAAAAGCAACAAATACTGAAACATTTATAAATAAATTGAAAATAATTATTTCCGAAATATAATGTTTATGCCTCTCATCAAATCCTGCATTGTCAGTATCAAATATCATTTTCAGTGAATTTAAATGCTTCGGACTTGGTGGACTTAATACATTGTTAGTATGTATTTTTCCATGCGCATCAGAAAAATAATAATAATAAAAAAATTAGACCACATCATAAGGCCGACTGAATATCGTTTTTCGTTTATTAAAAATTAGGGATAGTTAATTTACATTTTTCAATTTCATAATCCTCACTTAAAACACAATAGAATAGAAAGTAAAATGGCTTGATCCAGTTTTTCATTTAAATCAAAATGAATAGTCTTTATATAGATAATTAAGACATTTAATTTTGTCCAGATTGTACAATAGCACACAGTTAGTAATTTCTAATGGCAGAACTTTAAGTTTAACTAAATTTTTATTAGTTCCAATAATAGATAAATCTCTTTGAATTGTAATTGACGTGTTAATATACGGAATTTTAACTTCTATATTCACTTTCAGAAAAAAATAAATTTTGTCGTTTTTCAGTATTATAAAAATACTTTCAATATCTATTAATTTAAAACAATATTTAATGTTAAAGTCTTCAAAATTTATTATTCTCACTTCTGTCTTTTTTCTTCTTCTCTGGCTTAAATATCTAATATTCTTTCCGCAAGATCCCTACTAGTTGTGTACCACGCTGTACTATCAATAAGATGCGGGCACTCACGTGACACTGTGACGTTTTTGTGACGTAAACACAGCTGTTCGAGCAAAGATCACTGCGCCACCTACAAAATGAACTATTTTTTTTGGGACGAGATTTGAAACGAACCGTTCTTTTCAAATCTCGCCCGAACAGCTGTTTTTACGTCACAAAAACGTCACAGTGTCACGTGAGTGCCCGCATCCTATTATAGTAAAACAAATCGTATAACCGTGTTTAAATTTCCAAAAGATATTGAATGGCAAAAAAATAGGGAATACTTTGTAACAAAAGATTCGTCAGTGATTTGCATCAGGCATTTTGATGGAAAATGTATTATTCGGAATAATGGAACAGTTTTAACAGTTAGTTTTTAATACGAATATGTTGTTTGCTTGCTTACCCAGTCGTACTGTTATTTGTTTGCGCGGTCACTTGCTTTTTTTATCCCACAAACTCCTACATCATCTTTTTTTTTTGTCGAACGTTAGTTAGACGTGAAAATTATCGCGTTATTTAATTTTTTGTTTGTCTATATTACTTTCATGACTTCTTCGTAAAATAAAATTAGTAGATTTTTATTTAAATATTTTAATTAATTTCTAGACGTAACTACATAAAAATACATATAAGTGTTCGTGCTACCCCAGATTTTCTCAATGCAATCTAGGATCTTTTCATGATTTTCATCATTTTTAATGTTTTTCGTGCACATCATATATAATAAACTTATGAGAATAATCAGAAGGAACCCTTCTATGTGGTTTCTATCATAGTGCAAAGTGACCTCTAAATACAGAATAAACTAGAGACTAAAGCAATTTGTCTTTTTTTTTTCAGTTACCAGCAAAATGTTTTATACCAATAACATTATTTATCAGTCCGACTCTCAAACAAGTGTTAGCTAATTCTGAAATTTGGATTAGTAATCTTAATTTAGTCCGATTTTTAAAAGTTAATATAAATCACAGCCAGAAACTCAAATGGTAACAATATTATATTAGAGTTTATTTAAACATTTTTGAAAATATTTAATTAAAACTTTTTTGAAAATTGGGCTGCTAATGTCTAAAAATAGAAAAATAGTTAATATCCCATAACCATGTTAAAGGTAATACTTCAAGAAACAAAACAAAAATAACATAAGCGACATACGAAACAAACAATTCATGTTTTAGTTTAGATTCGTAGTCAATTATTTACTACAGCCAAAATAAAAGTTTGACATCTTAGCAGAAACGTGTTACAGGTATACGTATCTTCAGTCCATTTTGTATAGAATTTACTGGTATGTACCACTATTATCATTTTAGTGTATAGGATGGTGTTTGATAACTGCGAACATACGAATTTAACATGGGATACTAGTTTTGTACAATTTTCTGCTCTTATATTAATTTTACAGAGTGTAGAGTGTTAAAATGTTTAGAATTAAAAGAAACGTAGAAAACTGTTTTTACATTTTCATTACTTGTATGGTTTTAGGCGCAACTTTAAAAATAAATTTCAAAATTAGTTTTTTACAATTCATAAACGTCAAAGTTTCAAGGTTATAAACATCAATCATATTTATAATCTTCAAACAAGTTTATAAATAATTTACGAAAAACAAAGTTCATGGCTATTTAACAGAAATTTAGAATTTTTTTTTTTAAGTTGCGACTGAACCAGAAACTTAATTTAAAAAAATCAGTTTTCTATGCAACTTTTAATTCTGAACATCTTTTATCTATAAAATTAAGAGGAGAGCAGGAAATTATGTAAAACTAATTTTCCATGTTTAATCTTTATATTCGCCCTTATCAAGCACTACCCGATATAGGATTTAAAATATTCTTATCAATTCTTTATATAATGACGCAAGCCAAATGGTAACTTAAAAAATTAATATCAATTAGACGAAGACATAAAATGTAGAAGGAATTCTGAATAGACTAGCAGCCGTATTCATAGTGAACATAACATGGTTTAAACGAGTACTATCTTCATATTAGTTTAGTTTACCAAAACAACTTATTCATAGAAGTGGTTTAGGCTAGCGCTGGTTTAAACCAGGCTTAATTTCTAGACTCGCCAATACCCTAGTTTGACAGTGGTTTAAAGTTTCATATAGGTGATTAATATCGAAAGTATGTACTTTTATCAGTGTAAGTACAGTTATTACTAACTTCTTTAATCATTAAATTAATGTGAATATACGGAAATAATATTTTGTATTTTCAACTTGAATCGGCTTGCAGGTTAGAATGGAAGATGTCAATTAATTCCAAGATATGTTTGCCGACATTGAAGACATCGAAGACGTTGTAGATCCGTCAAAGAAGAAGTCGAAAAATATATTTAGATCACATAAATCCTTTTAAACAATGTGATGACACCGAATTTAAAAAAAAATAACTAGTAACTTCACAAGTTATGTATTTTATAGTTTATGTAATTAAATATTATAAATTATATTCGCAGATTTACAAAAGAAACTACGAGAACACTCATTAACAATGTTCGTCCAATATTAGAATATGGTAATATTCGTGGAAGAAAAGTACGACTTGTAAATATAGAAATACAAGTTTTAAGCACGATTCGTTATTTAGTGAAAAGCGAATCAGTTATAGTAATACAGTATATTATTCAAATGAGCCCATTTTGCACCGAATATCAATTTATTTTATATCAGCATTCCTAATTTAATTCATATAATGTATAGTATTTATTTCCATCCGATATTCTGTACTTTGAATTGATATTTATAAATATTAATATATACGTTTCTCGTAATTTATAAATAGTTGGTAATATGTTTCTAATTGTTTTATTTTATTTGCTAGGAATGTCCGTATATTAATCTTGTTAGACGACTCCTTTGTATAAACTTTTATCAAAAAGAAAACAAAACATCAAACTGTCACATCTGTTTACATAAAATAATATTCACTGAGCATGCGCGCAGCAAAAATGACCATGGCCAACTTGATCACCCTCGCTCCAATGAATTTAAACTTGGACTACGCAGACAAGGTTTAAACCCGGTGCGAATAGTACTATGAATAAGTTGTTTTAGTACAGGTCTAAACCTGAACTATGAAAACCTTATTTAAAACTGGTTTATCTGATTTACTATGAATACGGCTGTAGATGTTCAAGAGAGATGATTAAAAAATGATTGCAATGCTCTGACGTTAAAATAAATTATATTAAAAACACAAATATCTTAAAAACTAACATTTTTAAAATATTGCTAATATCTTGTTCTAAGTTTTTGGGTCCAGTTTGTTTGTTGGATACTTTTAATTTGCATAAAACTTATAAATACATACATACATATTATCACGCTATATTCCATCATTCGTAAAATATTCACTCATGAAATTCATCAAATAATCAGTCCTCGTCTAACATTCTTATCCAAACACACCACCTTCATTTTAACCATATTCATAGATCACTCCATATAAACTAATTTATTTATTACACTCGAAATCATTTATCGCTTAACAAACCTTCAAACACATCTATCCATTCACTTATCATTCATCTTCTTTCTTCGACGTACATAACATATACGTAAAACAACAAATTACTCACGCTTACTCCTGACAACGGATCTAATAATATAATTTCACACTCATCGTGCCACAACGTATTCCAGATACGATCTCTTTTGGTATAACCACACACCCTGCAAATACCTCATTTTCACAGCAGTTATACGACGTCCATATTTCTTCATCCACATCCACTACCATACATCAATTTAGGCACTAAAACACCATTATACACACTCAACCGAGCATCTCTGGATACATTAAACATTTCGAGCAAAGGTACCCAGAGCACCCAATACCTTGCATCCCGCAGATACTCTTCTTTTAATCTCATAATCAATACGTCCATCCCTCGTAAACATACTACCCAAATATAAAAACTCATTCACTTGACCTAATCTCATACTATTCACGGAAACATTGCAATCAGTCACCAAATCGCTATTTTCAAACATTAACACTTTACATTTTTCAGCATTTAATAACTGATTTCAATATTTTCCTACTTCATTTATACTTAGAATCATTCGTCTCAATTGCTCTTCAGATTCACCCATAACAACATCATCCGCATACGCTAACGCAGGCACAACACTACCACCAATATGTGTAACAAGTCAAAGTCAGCACATTCTTAGTGAATACAATTAAGTAAAGTAGAGCATGTTGTAATGAGGTCAGGTATTCTAAATAGTATTGTTTGACGTAAGTAGCTAACTATTTGCTGACTTAGTACTTTTGTAATTAGATATATAGTAGCGTTAGGTCAGTTATAATGACAGTTACAGTCAGATGCAGTCTCAGTATAGTCGATAGTCAGATAGTCAATACGAGAATTCAGTAGGAACTCGACAACTCCAACCATGTAGTAAGTGTGAATAAATCTTTGTTATTTGTTGAACCAAATTGTAAGTACAAACTTATTTACAACAACCCTAGTACTTGTCCTTTCTCCGGTCTGACAAGAACCCATATAAATTATTTGTTAATTCTCCTTTAAATAAAGGTCTGGGTCACAAATTGGTGGCAGCGGTGGAATTTGCAACAACAACCCTCTGTCACAAATTGGTGGCAGCGGTTTTTGGATATTTTGTCAGATCAGAGGGGCCAATCGTTTTTGGTCCACTCGCGGAAAAGTAAGTATTAGGAATATTCAACAATAACAACAGTTGTATTCTATCTGATACAAATGATGGCAGCGATTTGCGGATTTTTTTTTTCCAAACTACACGAACTAAATGTTTGGTAAATTAAGAAGCATGGATTCAATGACAACAAGCAAGTAAGTGACTCAAGAAAGATGTACGGCCAAAGAAGATCAAATTACAACGAGAGAAGACGCTCTGTACAATGTTACATTTGCAATGGCAACCACTATGCCAGGCTGTGTCAGCAACAGCATCAGCGTCAACGAGCGAATCACTATCCGAAGGAAGAAAATTACCATTATCATAGGGAAGAAAATTACTACTATCCGAGGGAAGAAAATTACTACTATCCGAGGGAAGAAAATTACAACTACCAGAGGGAAGAAAATTACAATTATCCGAGGGAGAAAAATTACAACTACCAGAGGGAAGAAAATTACAATTATCCGAGGAAAGAAAATTACAATTACCAGAGAGAAGAAAATTACCATTACCAGAGGGAAGAAAATAACCATTATCAGAGGGAAGAAAAATACAATTACCAGGGTGAAGAAAACTACAATGATCAGAGAGGCGATTACTACGACTACCAGAGAGAAGATGATGACACTCATTATAGAAGAAATCAAGTTCAGTGTTATAATTGCAATGGCAACCATTACGCCAGGCATTGTCAGCGTGAGCGTCAGCATAAGCGTCAGCATAAGCATCAGCGTCAGCATAAGTATCAACGTCATCAGTCAAATTTTTATGATAATCATAAAGAAGAAGACATTGAAAATGATACACAGTATAACAGAAGAGAAGCAGAAACAACAGGCCAAACTAAGAAAAATACAGAAGAAATAGACCCGGAAGAATTAAAAGAGATGGAGGAAATTACGTGGTTCTTTAATATGTTAAGAATGGCGGAAATATCCGGTGACCAAGAGGCAGCTCTTATGATTTAAAACCACTTAGATGGCATTCCGATGGACGATGGAGTATTAAGATGTTTTGGATGCAAGATGCCTAAGAAAAAGTACTGTCTTTGTGAAGAAATTAAAGAAAGAGAAAATATTGCTAAAATAGACGAGAATGAGGATGATTCCCAACAAGTAAGTTCAGAAGAAGACCGTAGCAGTGAAGAGAGACCTAATGACGCCGTTACCGAGGAAGCTCCGGAAATTTACGAGGTAAATAGGGAGGAAAAAGAAGCATCAGGGGTTAAAAATGATGGCTTAATAGAGGGTACGGGTATTGAGGAAATTTCACAAGCGGTTAATGTAGGAAATGACGAAGTTGGACAGATCAGCATTAAGTTCGAAAACAGCAAACAGTTTCAGAGAAATAAAGAACAAAGAAAACAGTACGATAGGAAGAATCCACATCAATTAAAGAACTCCACAACAAATGGCCAAAAGATGAAAAGAAGTACGAGTAAACGAGATTCGATATTTAGACGACATAAGCAGTACTACAAGAAGAAATTCAAACCAAATTCGACATTCACAAATAACCACAAGAAAGAACGAGATACGAGGTATAAACTTCAATTTTATTCTAGTGTTGTGCGTTATAAAATAAACATAAGACGATGGTGGTGTTTATTTGGACTATTTTATGGACGGTACAAGTGATAAAAGTGTTTTGTGTTTATGTATATTTAATTTAAAATTAGTAAAAATTAAGGTATAAAAAAGGGAATGTAACAAGGAAATAATAGTTAAATTATGTTTTGTGTAATATGTAAATTGTGCCCCTTTGCAGGAAGCAAATTGTTTGAAAAAGGGAGGAATGTAACAAGTCAAAGTCAGCACATTCTTAGTGAATACAATTAAGTAAAGTAGAGCATGTTGTAATGAGGTCAGGTATTCTAAATAGTATTGTTTGACGTAAGTAGCTAACTATTTGCTGACTTAGTACTTTTGTAATTAGATATATAGTAGCGTTAGGTCAGTTATAATGACAGTTACAGTCAGATGCAGTCTCAGTATAGTCGATAGTCAGATAGTCAATACGAGAATTCAGTAGGAACTCGACAACTCCAACCATGTAGTAAGTGTGAATAAATCTTTGTTATTTGTTGAACCAAATTGTAAGTACAAACTTATTTACAACAACCCTAGTACTTGTCCTTTCTCCGGTCTGACAAGAACCCATATAAATTATTTGTTAATTCTCCTTTAAATAAAGGTCTGGGTCACATATGTACACCATCCACCCCATTCAACGCCTTTCATACTAACACATTCATGTACAAATTAAAGCGCCAGGGACACATCCCATAACCTTGTTTCACGCCAATATAAAACCAATCACTCAATCTACTATTAACTCTCACCGCAGACTCACTACCCTCATACAGCGCACGAATTGTCCCCAACAAATTACAATTTATACCGTACTGTAGCAGTACATTCCATAATGTCTCGCGATGAACACTATCATATGCTTTTTTAAGATCGAGAAAGCCACAGAACACCTTCTTGTTCTTAGCAAGTGACTTTTCAACAATCATACGAAGAGAAAACAATTGATTCACACATCCTCTCTCAGGTAAAAAACCACCTTGCATATCGCTTAACATGGAGATTGTTAAGGTTCGTACATTATGAATAAGAATTTTCCCGTACAACTTCCCTACCACACTCAGCAAACTTTTCGCACGAAAATTAGTACATTCACTCGAACTGCCTTTACCTTTAAATAAAGGACAAATGATAGCACGTTTCCAATCATCACAAAATCTAACAAATAAACTAACAGTCAAATAACCTCTCGTCACCATACTTCAACATCTAATTCGATATACCATTCAAACCGTGAACCTTACTATTCTTCACACGCATCAATGCAAAACTAACATCACTCTCGTCTATATCCCATTAATCACTGTTTATATTTTTTCTAACATTTTCACTACAACCATTCGGTTTATTAAAGCTACTATATAAAGCCCTACAGTACTCACACCATCTGTATCTAACATATGATTCATTCCACAATAACTCACTATCCGCACTCTAATCGCTTTCACTGCCATCTCTCAATCTCTTCACTCTCAACCAAAACATTACTTTATTCATACTAAAATCATTAGTCAATCTTTCACTCATCAAATCATCAATACGTGCCGTTCTTTCTATTACTACGCTCTTAACACATCTATTTAACCTCTTGTAAAGCATTCAACACGTAAACTTCCAGGCATATCTTTCACATTTAGAAATCGCAAATATGCTTTCTTTTTCACCTCAGTCACTTCTTTTACTTCTTCGTTTCACCAGGCATTCTTTGGACAAGAGGCTAAACTACGTTCACCACAAACTTCTTTTGCATATTTAAGAACTGTATCCTTAAATTTCAACCAAACATCATTTATGCTGCATTCAAAATTAAGCTCACATACAGACAAAGATTCATTTATTTTCGCAACAAATAAAGCATCACCAAACTTATCCTATACATTCCCAGACATGCTTCTCGTAACTCCCACCCGGCTATTTAAATCATCACATACGATAACTTTCTCACCTGAATCACGTGAATCAATAACACTATCTAACAAATTCCAAAATCTCTCTTTTTCAAGATCATTTTCGAATTCAGTTGGGCCATAAACTGACACAACAAAGATTCTATGAAAGTCTACCCTTAATCTTAGCCAAAGAATTATCGATTTAGTACAACCATAATCCCTCTCAAACGGTTTCATTCGTTCACTAAAAAGAACACCCACACCATGCTTCGCATGTTCATTCTCAGCAACACACGACTACAAGCAAAACATTCCATCCACTTCTTCCTCACTACATCCTTTCCTTTTAGTCTCACTGACACACAAAACATCAACATTATACACGCCTTAAATTCATCAATTCATTTTCTTTACAAGTTATACCCCTAACAAATTTCATCCACTTATTCTTCATTTAACCGAAAGAAATAAAAGAAGGGTTGTCTCGGTAGAAGAGTAGCTGTTGAGGTAGCTTACTAGGCATATATCTCATATTAAACGCCTATGTCTCTATTTTCTCGCAATACACAGTACACTAAAACATAGAAATTTTGATTTTTATTTATTTATTTAAATAAACCTGCGTTACGAAAAATATTTAATTCATATAAAATGCAACTAGATTCATTTTTATTATAATTTTATCTTTTAAAGTGATAAATTTTCTACTTTTTTACTTACTACCCACCGATTGAGCAATGATATAGCTAGAAATTTTCAAAGGTAGGATCTGACACTCTGAGACATGTTCTTCCACAAACTGCAGTTTAAAATAAAAAAAATTAAAATATTACATATTTATACCAAGGCGTGCGATGCGTTTGAGAGTTGGGTGTGCATATTTTTTTGTGGGGTTTAGAAGGGAATCATTGTATAATAATTAATTTTGTTTTTAACAAATTTATTTGTTATTTAAATTCATACTTCTGTCGCCATTATTACCAGAATCGTTTCAAAAAAGTCTAGTTTACATTAAACGAAATTTAGTCATTCTTTTTCAACAGTAACTAAAGATAAACTACTTAATCTTTCTTGAATCATTGTATTATGATCATAATTTTTTATTTAATGATCTCTCGGCAAAAGCTGTTGAAAATGGAATTGTAAGTATTAAATGTGTTATTTATATATTGAATAAGTGGCGATATATTTATATTTTGGAAATATTCAGAACGATAAACAACACATAGTTCGTTTGCAAATCTCACAATAATCAAAATAACGCAGCTATTCTTGCTAAAATCAAAGCAAGAACACAAATTTACATTGCGCGCGGAGTCAGAGTACGAGTGATACGTTTTACTAATATTTTATCTCTTTCTCTGGCAAGCCAGACTGTTCCTATCTGTATGAATGTATGAATCTATGAACATACATTTAGTTATTGCGATACCCGTTGGACGCGCTCGTATTAATGGTTGCATAAATATTCATTTAATATTTTCCAAACTATATAAACATAAATTAAATAAAAATATAGTACAAAGTTAATTTTAATCATGTAATATCTGAAATATTTCTAGGGTGCGCACTGCACATCTTGCACATATTGGTTGCACGTCACTGATTTATACGTACATGTAATTAAAAATTAATTGTGCCAATTGAATAAATGTTTCTACTGAAGATTAATAATATTTCTGCTTATTCAAGAAAATATGATTAAATAATAATAGAACAATATAAAATTGTATGTAATTTACCTATCTTTAACAATTTGTGTAGAAACGGCGGCCTTGCAGTTTTGGTTACTCATCAAATTATGTACACAAACTGTTGGTGAAAGTCTTCCATAATTTGCACTAATTATTGATATTATTTCATCTCGTTTGCAATACAAGTTTAGAGTGTGTCCCTCGCAAGCATATGCACTTACGTAATCTGAAAAAAAAAAGTCAACCTACTACATATTTACATATTATTACCCCTATAGGCCTACTGACCATAGATTATAAAAAAAAACTTATTTCAGAATAATGAATAATGAATAATGCATTTTATTACTCGGAACGATAATAAAGACAACAACTATAGTCCGTTTGATGAGAAATTACAAGTAATTACATCAATAATTTTTATTCAATTATTTAATTTTTTTTACAAGTAGATTACATAATAAAGTAGTTTTGTTAAAAAATTCGAATATCTATTTAATCGACCTAATAGCAGTCACTCTGTTCTCATAATATCTTTTGTCTCATGTTCGCGGAAGCACTGGCAGTGAGTGGCATAAAAGCGTGGAGAAAGTGCAAAGCCGTACTTTAAGTTAGACGAGAGATCTTAAGTGCATGGGAAAGAGAATATAAACAATTATAATTGGAAAAAAAATTATATGTATACGTTTCTTTGGTAATCTTCAAAGAACTTTATTTTACTGTTCAATTCTATTTAAATTTCTAGAAACAAATCGTTCTGTAATGAACGATTTTGTGTGAATATAAAATATCTGTATTTAACAAAATGTGTAAAATTATGTTGCATAATAAAAGAAAAAAAAATATTTTGCAAAATATTCTTTTTTTATATTTTCTATTCGAAAAATATTTCACATTAATTGATACACGTCATGATATAGAAATATTAACACACCACAAGTTTTGAAATTAATTGAACAATAATTTTTAAGATTTAAATTATTCTTAGCAAATAAAGCATAGACACAATCTTCGCAAAGAATTTTTTTCATTAATCTTTTTGAACATATTTAGTATTTAATAGGTGCGATTTCTGAATCCCCTTACACTGCACAAAGACATAGTTTTATTTAATTAACTGCACAAAAAAATATTGTATATATCAACCTTAAATATAGCCCATTTGTCATGGACTTAAATCAAGGGATAATAAAAGAAGAAGCATATTTTGTGAGCTTTGTTTTAGTAAGGGTATGCGATATTAATCCAAATTTTCCTCATAAAATTTTATGGTCTATTGAAAGTAAATTTACAAATAACGGATTGTTTAACAGACACAATTACCATTATTCTTCAGTCGAAAATCATCACTTGTTACACAAATCAAGGCATCAAGTAGGTACATTTTGGCTGTTTGAATAGTAATAATAGGATTAAGAATAATAGGACACATAATTTTTCATGAAAATTTGACAAGCATCACATATTTACAAAGATTACAAAATGAAATTAATAACTGTTGGTTTTAACAGGACAGCAAAGATTGCTAAAAAATTCCAAATTTCTAAAGGAATTTTTTTTAACGTAAGAGTATCTAAATAGCTTTAAAATAAAAATGATTTTCCCTTGATACTAAATTTTATATTTGTGGATTTCTCTGTTGCTACTATAAACGGATGAAAATTTCTAAAATGTGTCCGTACACCATACTATACAAAAGAATATTAAAACTCAGTTAAGGAAAGTTACACTCACCTTGTCCTTGTTCGTCTTCGCCACTAGGACAATCCCTAAAACCGTCCGAAATAGCAGATTCAGCTATACATTTACCATTGTTACATTGAAATTCTTCTGCCTTGCAGGGAGTTACTATAAAAAGAAATTATTAATGTTTTGTTTAAACATACTATATTTGTAAATATCAAATATAAAAGGAAAGCGTATTAATATTTAATTATGAAACTAATTCATCTTCGTTCATATACGAGAACAAAAATCAAATGTAGGTAAACATTCAAATTCGACGCATTCATGTGTACGGAACTACGAGTGTATGCGTATGCCTTTTAATTTCATTGTAATTCGAATTTTATATAACAGGTTATATTATTCACAAATCAATAATAAAATGATAAAACCGACAATAAAAAAATGTATTAAATTTGAAGCGTGAATTTATATTGACAATTTAGTATGCCAAGAATTGACATTTGTTATTTGAAAACAAATTGTTTATATTTACTCGTAAAGCTTGTTAAAATATGTCTGAGTGATAGCGTTATAAGCTAATGTCTCTATTTCTTTTGTAAAGTGCTTAAAATGTTTGTATATAGGATGTTTCTATACCTCTGCACGAAACTTTAATGGCATATAATTTGATATACTGATTATAGAACAAAAAGAAATCTTTTGAAATTCGCAAAAATTAAAGTATTTAATTCCTAGCAAACATTTTTAGTGTCACTGGTTTAAAAATACATTTATTTGTTTATAATTATGTTACTAATTAAATAAAGGAAACAAAACTAATAAAATTAAAGGTATTATGTAATTTACAGTTATAAGTGAATTTAATTATTTATTTTTATGGGATGGCTAGCACAGTGGTATGAAGTCGGCCTGTGAATCCTGAGGTCCCTGGTTCGATTCCCACAGGCGACAAATTTTCATAATTTGAAAAAGCTATCCCTGTGGCTCCTCCACCACTAACATGTTTGGGGGCCGTGATTTGACGACTGGTAACCGCACTTCACGCGCAAAATATATCACTTACCGAGATCTGCTTCAGCAGAGTGCCACACCCAGTAATGGGTAGAAGGCGTGATGATATATTTATTTATTTATTTAAGTGAATGTTTTGATTGTTTAGGTAGGTAGGTCAAGAGAAAAACAAAAATGAGGATATCATTTTTTTAATTTCACATCACAAAAAACTGCAACAACTCATTGCTATAAAAATTGTTCAAAATTATCTCCTCCTGCAGCTATACAAAATGCAGCATATTGTATCAAACACACACTACACGCCCGATGCAATGAATTTTGTTGCCTTATTATTTCCGCAATCACGTTGCCGCAATTCTGCGACTGTTTCTGGTTCATTTTGATTGTTATAGACTAGAGATTTCAAAAACGTTCCGATAAATATGTGAAAATCCAATGGAATAAGATCTGGTGACCTAGGAGATCATGATACAGGTCCAACGCGACCTATCCATCTACCTTCAAACACTTCATTTAAATGTTACCGAACATTTCTTGTAAAATGCGGTGGTGCATCATCATAAACCAAGTTTGTTGACGCACATTTAAAGGAACATCTTCCAATAATTCTGGTAAATTATTTTGAAGAAAATGTAAATAATTATTTCCGTTAATTCTGTTTGGTAGTATGTAGAGTCCAATTAATGTATCATTTACTATTTCTGCCCAGACATTTCAAGAAAATCGATGTTGAAAAGTATTTCTCACAACAACATGCGAATTTTCTTGAGACCTATATTGAGCATTAAAATATAGTGAATTCCAGCTCTTGTAAAAATTGCTTCATCACTAAATATTATTTTTGACGTAAAATTAGCATTTAAAGCTTATTGTTCTAACAACCATTCACAAAATGTCACTCTGAGAGGATGAACTCGTGGAATTAGTGCATGAGCTCTTTGGAAATGAAAGGGATGAAAATTATAATCTCTAAGAATTCTCCAAACTGAACAATGAGACACTCCACCCATAACACGAGATATTCTTCGCGTACTGACTGTAGGTTCAGCGGTCACAATTTCCAAAACTTTATTTTCAGCATTGTTGCGTAATCTTTGGCGGCCCCCACCTCATCCCGCATTTCTCCGTCATCACGAAAACATGTGATCTTTACAAACATCTGGCGATGGGGATGATGTTTTTAAGGATAACGCTATGCATAGATTCGCTCTGCTAATTCGGAATTTTGCGCCGCTTCTCCATGCACTAACAGCATATCCATTAATTCACTGTTGCTATACATTTTTCTCCAATTTTTCCCACAACAATTTACTCTTTCAATACCGTATACAAAATCAGACTAGGTACTCAAATAAAAATAAAAATAAGGTTTTATATCAGGCATCTACATAATAACTAATTAATAAATCATTATTTGTAGGCAGTGTTTATACTGTTATTCCATTAGTAACATAATTATAAATAGTAGAGTATTTTAGTAAGCCGAAAATATTATGGTAAGGTAATAATGGACAAACGGTTTAAAGTTGTAGTTATTTTATTAAAGATGTAATAACGACGTTTCGGCCAAGGTTATGGCCATCTTCAGGTCTAATAATAAAATATAATAAAATTAACAATAGAGTAATTGTTAGTCAAAACAACATTTAACTTACCAAAAGCGTTAAAATAAACGAATAACAACAATATAAGTTAAGTTACGACTTAATTATCTTGGAGATTAGGAAAAACCGATTCTAATGTCGCGAAACACCTTATAGAAAATAAACACGGTATAACAATAGAATCTCTAAGGGTCTTACATGTTGCCAAGAAAGGATTAAAGATGAATTGCTTGGAGGCGATTGAAATTAATAAAGCCTTAAAAGCCAACAAAAATCTTATGAACGAACAATTAGATCTCATTCATTCGCCTCTACTAAATTCTATTTAATCTTTTAATGGCAGTCCCTCAATATATCCTAATGACCCGATCACAAATGTTATAAACTGTTTCCATCTCTAAAGTGTTTGTAGGTACTTGCAGGTATATGTATATAAAGAGATCGATGTTGAACTTTTCGTCACTTCTGACGATGGTGTAAAAACCGAAATGCGCATCAAGTATTAAATATAAATTTTTCTTTGAAACAACCAAGTGTTTTTATTTACTATTTTTTTATTAATTATTTAGGGCGAACATATATAAAAAATGAAAAAAACGTAAGAAGCTAAATAGGCAAAAATCATGACTTTAAATTTATATGTTCGCCCTAAAGAGTCAGATAGTCGACTGAAGAAAAATAATTAATTTTTACATATCTTAGTTTGAGGTGACGTACATAGTGAGCCATCTAGTGACTGAATTCGAAAACAACACAAGGTTGACAGTAAGAAGAAACAACCAACTCAAAACTGCGCAATATTTAGGCAAACAACTAATTTAAAATTTCATGGAGGTTAGAGTAAATATTTTTGCTCTCATTAAAATCAGATTGAATGTTAATAGATTTCGTGTCATTGTTGATATGACAGCTCTCAATAAAAAGACGTTCTTCTTACGTTTTTTTAATTTTTTATATATGTTCGCCCTAAATAATTAAGTCGTAACTTAGCTTATATTGTTGTTATTCGTTTATTTTTACGCTTTTGGTAAGTTAAATGTTGTTTTGACTAACAATTACTTTATTGTTAATTTTATTGTATTTTATTATTAGACCTGAAGATGGCCATAACCTTGGCCGAAACGTCGTTATTACATCTTTAATAAAATAACTACAACTTTAAGCCGTTTGTCCATTATTACCTTACCATAATTATAAATAATTAAATGTACTATTAAACCAATGGCACTAAAAATGTTCGCTAGGAGTTGCGAATTTCAAAAAAATCTTTTTGTTCTACAAGCTGTTCTATTTAAGTGTGCCACGATTTCTATCTCGCGAACTATAAGAGCTACCGGACACGACTTTCTTATTTTAAATGGGAACATATGTTTTTTAGTTTATCCGATAGGGTAGTTTTTTCTGAATTCAACGACATAAATATATAAATAAGAAAAAATAGGAATTTCTTTTTCCATCACTTGTCAAAGTTCCACAAAAAAATTTACAGCACATTTGAGTCAACTTATCAGGTCATCATCAAACGGCTGGTCAGTTCAGCTTTAACCATAGACGTGTTTCGTTCTTAAGCAACTCATCAGTGTATCCTAAAGAACGAAACGCGTCTATGGTTAAAGCTGAACTGGCCAGCCGTTTGATGAGGACTTGCTATAAAATTTTTTGTGGAACTTTGACAAGTGATGGAAAAAAAATCCTATTTTTTCTTATTTATTAAGACTCATTTCTACATCGCAATTGACATTTTATCTTTGTATTATATAAATATATCATATTCTAATATAACAAAATAACTGAGAAAATGTTAAATTTATATATTGTAACGAATTTTAAGCCAGCCAGTCGAGAGCGTTCCAGAAACTGCGTTGCAGCGAGGCCACCCAAGCAGTGCGTTGTGCGAGCTCGCATATTTGAACGTGCGGTGGGGAAGCGAGAGGAGATTTATTATTCTGGAACTCTTCTACGATCGATAATATAAAAAGCGAAGAGTCGGCTGGAGTTGAGTTCATTTGACAGTTGATTGCGATCGCGTAATATAAATGTCGTGAAATAAATAACAGCTCTAGTGTACGTAATATAAATAGTAGTTTAGTGAACGTTAGATAAATAATATTAGTGTTTGAACATTTATTAGTAGTGTTTAAGTTTTATTGTAGTGTTAATTAATTTTAAATAAGTTTCTTTTATTTTTATTTTCATTTTATTAAATAAATACTTTTATTTTCGTTTAACATAAATAGTTGTCAGTTATTTTTGTGCCTTAAACATTCTACACACTTTCAGAAAGACGAAAAACGTTACAATTGGTGTCAGGTGTGAGATAATTAAATAGTGAGGTGTGTAGGAAGCAATAAATAAAATGGCGTCGTTTGGTTTAAAACTAAGTGAATTAAAAGTTGCGGACCTAAAGAGGGAATTAGAGGAGCGAGATTTGGACTCATCCGGGTTAAAATCAACGTTATAACAACGTCTGCGAGAGGCTTTGGTGGCGGCTAATCAGGGTCCTGACGAATATGTATTTGAAACTAGTTCAAGTGACAATCGTAAAATGTTGGAGAAATTAAAAGAAGAATTAACAGAAAGTTCTAGAACTCTAAAAGAAGAATTAACCGAATCCGTGCAACATCAATTAGAAGAGAATTCCAGAAAATCTGAGGAACGTTCTAGAACTTTTGAACAGAAATTAGAAGAAAGTTCCAGAATCCTAAAAGAAGAATTAGCAGAAAATTCTAGAACTTTGGAATAGAAGTTAGAAGAAAGTTCCAGAATCCTAAAAGAAGATTTGGCAGAAAATTCTAGAACTTTGGAGCAGAAGTTGGGAGAAAGTTCTAGAATTCTAAAAGAAGATTTGGTGGAAGATTCTAGAACTTTGGAGCAGAAGTTAGAAGAGTATTCTAGAACAACCGAAGAAAATTCTAGAATTTTAAAAGAAGAATTGGAACAGAAGTTAGAAGAAAATTACAGAAATTCTGAAGTACGTTCTAGAATTTTAAAACAAAAGTTAGAAAAGGATTTAAATGAATTGAAAAACAAATATGAAAAGAAAATAGAACAGTTAGAAAATAAATTCCTCACTGCAACTGCAGCATCAAATTTATGTCCTGGTGTGGCTGAAACAGAAGCAGCAAGTGAAAGGAAAATAGCAAAAAGTGAGACTGCATCAACAATTCGTATAAAAACACTGGAATTTTATGGAAAAACATCGTGGCCGAATTATTTGAAGTAATTTGAAGCTGCTGCAAAAGCTAATGAATGATCACCGAGAGAGAAAGAAATGCCGTCGATATCTTGCAAATACTGAAGCAAATACTGAAGCAAGAAGAACAAGAAGACTACGACCAGCTGGTTAAGCATTTAGATATGCGATATGGAAATGCCCACCTAGAACAAGTGTATCAAACGCAATTAAGAAATCGATATCAGAGGTCGAATGAAACTCTCCAAGAATTTGAAGCGGACGTTGCTCGCTTGGTTTGCCTCGCGCATCCTACAGCTCCGGACAGTGTACTAGAGTGCTTAGCCACCCAAACATTTATTTATGGAATCCGAGATGGCGAAATTCAGCAAGCTCGACCAAAAACATTAGCCGATGCACTCTCTCATGCTTTAGAACAAGAAGCTGCAAAACTAGCTTCGCGTAGCCAATCCAGGGTACGATCAATTAACAGCGCAATGAAGAACAAAGATAGTGAAGATATTGAAGAGAAGCTACGACGAAACGCTACCGAAATGCTTAAAAGCAAGAAGAAAATGCGTTGTTGGAAACGCGGTAAACTAGGACATCCGCGAAGGTTTTGTGGAAAATTGCTGAAACAGAAAACGGAAGCTGAGTCAGAGAAACCAAGTCGGGTTGATAAAAGAGGACAGTCGTCGACCTGTAATTTGGTAACATCATATTCCATCGGACATGTCGCCTCTCTTCATCATCAAGTCAACAGCATTTTCGTGGATGGTCTTGTTGACGGAAGGCCACTCAAAATGTTGCTGGATACGGGTGCGACAAAAACAATAATAAGAGAGTTAGATGTGACCATCAACATCGGGAACACCGCCCTCAAACATCGAGTGTTGGTAGCCGAAATTGAAGATGACTTTATTCTTGGAATGGACGTAATGGAAAAATATGGTTTTAAACTGGACCTCAAACACGGCGTAATAGTGATAAATAATGAAGAACTCGTACTACATCCACGAGAGGACAGAGTTGCACGTGCTTTAATAACCGAAGATGTAGTACTTCCGGAGCGAAGTGAGACAATTGTAGAAGCACAACTTGAAGGAAAATTTTGCACAGGAAATGTTCCAATGTTGGAACTCCGAAATAATGATGAAGAAACTGGTCGTGGAGTGATGGTTGGAAAATCACTGGTAAGGGCCAACAAGATAATACCAGTTAGAATAATGAACATTAATTAGTATCCGGTTACAATTAAACAAGGAACTATAGTAGGGGAATGTTCATCCGTATCTTCGATTATTAGAACACTGGTGGCTCAGAAAACCCCAACTAGCAAGATTCCGGATACTTTGCTCAATCAAATATCAACATCTTTTCACGGGCTGACATCAGACGAGAAAATCAAAGCGAAGAGTTTAATTAGCAAGTATCAAGACATCTTTGAATATGACAAAAAATCCAAGGGCAGAACGAACGTTGTTCAGCATAAAATCTATACTGGAGATGCAAGACCCATCCGTCAAGGAGCAAGACGATTACTACTGGCAAAGCGTGAAGAACCCGGAAAGATAATTGAAGAAATGAGGAAAGAAGGTGTCATTGAACCTTCAAATAGTCCATAGGCTTCACCCGTGGTATTAGTGAAGAAAAACAATGGATCCACCCGATTCTGTGTAGATTACCGTTAACTTAAAAACGTGACGAAAAAGGATAGTTATCCACTATCCCGAATAGACGATACACTGGACACATTGGCTGGGTCAAAAATATTTTCTACGTTGGACCTAAAAAGCGGATACTGGCAAGTTAACTTGGAACCGAAAGACCGTGAAAAGACAGCTTTTACCATCGGAACAGGACTTTGACAATTCACAGTTATGCCATTTGGACGCTGCAATGCTCCTGCAACATTTGAACGACTTATGGAAACTGTGTTAGCTGGGCTGTCATGGAAAACCTGTTTGGTGTACCTCGATGATATTATTGTGTTAGGAAAAACGTTCGAGTATCACATGAAGAATTTGGAAGAAGTTTTTTAAAGATCAGCCCGAAGAAGTGTCATCTGTTCCAGGAGAAAGTGCATTATCTCGGGCATGTGGTTTCTGGTGAGAGAATTGCAGTGGATGAAGACAAAATAAAAGCTGTAAGGGACTGGCCAGTACCAAAGGACAAGCATGAATTGAGAAGTTTCCTTGGTTTATGCACTTACTATCGGCGATACGTGCAAGGATTTGCCAACATTGCTAAACCACTAACACGACCTACTGAAGAAGGTAAAAGATTTATTTGGGAAAACGACTGTCAAACTGCATTTGAAAAATTGAAGGATTCTCTGATAACCGCGCCAATCTTAAATTAACCTCTTCCGGAAGGCAAATTCATTTTGGATAACGATGCCAGCAATGTTGGGATTGGCGGCGTCCTCTCTCAAGTACAAGGTGGTCGTGAAAAAGTGATTGCCTTCTTCAGTAAGACACTGTCGAAACCGAAAAGAAACTATTACGTCACCAGGAAAGAACTATTGGCAGTTGTGAAGTCCACTGAACATTTTGACAAATATTTATATGCCAGAAGATTCCTGACAAGAACTGATCACGCTGCCTTGAAATAGCTATTACAATTCAAGAATCCAGAAGGTCAGGTAGCCAGGTGGATCGAAAGGTTGCAAGAATATGATTTTATCATTGAACACCGGGTAGGAACTAGCCATCGTAACGCTGACGCGTGGTCCAGGAGACCATGTTCCGAAGAATGCAAGCATTGATGCCGAGTAGAAGAGAAGCAAGCTGCTGCGTTAAGAACAACGGTAGTCGATGATAAATGGCAACCGGAAGAATTGCAGAATGATCAGGAAAATGATCTGAAGATTGTAATAAATTGGAAGAAAAACGGGGACAAACCGATTTGGCAAGATGTTGCACCATACTCCCAAAATGTGAAATCGTACTGGGCGCAATGGGACTCTTTAATAATTGAAGAGGGTCTCTTAAAACGTGTTTTGGAGAATGCGGAAGGTACATGGCAGAGAACTCAGTTACTAATACCTAAGAACAGGCTACCTGAAATGTTGAAAGAGATCCACGACGGATCTACTGGAGGACATCTTGGAGTGGATGAAGACAAAATAAAAGACTGCTGAGAAGTTGCGGGAACGATTTTACTGGCTAAATTTTAAAGAAGATGTTAAAGAGTGGTGCAAGAAATGCGTAGTTTGCGCTGCAAGTAATGGGCCAAATAGGAAACGTAGAGCCCCAATGCGTCAGTACAACGTAGGAAGCCTATTTGAACGCATTGAAATCGACGTGGCTGGACCATTTCCCGAAACTGATGATGGCAACAAGTATATAGTAGTCGTCATGGACTACTTCAGCAAATGGGTTGAAGCTTACCCACTGCCCAACCAAGAAGCAATCACCGTCTCTGAGATAATGGTGAAGGAATGCATATGTCGATTTGGAGTACCGCGCGAAATACAGTCCGATCAGGGAAGAAACTTCGAGTCGTACGGCATGGTTGAGCGAATGAATAGAACGATCAACAGATATCTGTCGAAAGTTGTCTCTAACCACCAAAGAGACTGGGATCGTCATCAGCATATATTTTTGATGGCATATCGTTCATCTACGCATGAAACAACAGACCAGACACCCGCGAATATCGTATTCGGACGTGAGTTGCGTTTACCGTGCGATTTGAAATTCGGATGTAAACCTGGAGAAGATCTAGCTGGGATAGATTACGTCACCGATTTACGAAGAAGAATGAACGACATTCACGAACAAGTTCGTTCAAACATCCAAACTTCAAGCGACAGAATGAAAGATCATTATGACATCAGGGCAGAAAAGGGAGGATATGGAACTGGAGAGTCGGTGTGGTTATATAACCTACAGAAGCGTCGTGGTCTACCGCCGAAGTTACAAACATGCTGGGAGGGACCCTACGAAGTGATGAATCGGATAAATGACGTTATCTACCGAATTAGGAAAATACCGACTGGGAAGTCGAGAATAGTCCATTTTTATCGACTGGCCCCTTTTTCTGGAAATAACCATGAAGTTAGTGATGTTTGTGCAGCAAATTTTCGCTTGCTTTCAAGAACATGGAACATGAACATGAATTAACATTTGGAGACTTCATGAAGAAATATTCCACCGGTCACAAAGCACGGTACGGCGTGACAAAAGAAGAACATCGAGATCTGTTCTTGGCGCCTTTGGAATATTCTATTGCCCACTGTGTGGCGGAAGACCTAAACATGTCTCGAGGAATTGCTACAGTATTTAAAAAGAAATTTGGACGACTACAAGACCTGGCCAATCAATAACCATCTGTTGGAAGAACACTAAAACTGCGAGACAACTCAGAACACAAACGGTACCTCTACTATTTAGTCACCAAGGCACGATCATCTCAGAAGTCCACCTATCGCACTTTATGGGAGGCACTGATCGATTTGAGGGAGCATCTTTTAAATAACGATGTTATGAAGCTGGCAATACCAAAATTGGGTTGTGAACTAGATGGGTAGGAGTGGAGAATAATTAGGAATATGTTAGAAGTTTGACCCCAAAGGAAGAACAAAATTAGATCGCACTGTGGATTGCCACTTCTTTAAGACCTCAGGATGCATCAAGGGTTCGATTTGCATATTTCGTCATAACTTCTCCGCAACCCGTCAACCTCTGTTCTGAGACGAAACAGTTTTAAGGAGAGGACAGTGTAACGAAATTTAAGCCAGTCAGTCGAGAGCGTTCCAGAAACTGCGTTGCAGCGAGGCCACCCAAGCGGTGCGTTGTGCAAGCTCGCATATTTGAACGTGCGGTGGGGAAGCGAGAGGAGATTGATTATTCTGGAACTCTTCTACGATCGATAATATAAAAAGCGAAGAGTCGGCTGGAGTTGAGTTCAGTTGACAGTTGACTGCGATCGCGTAATATAAATGTCATGAAATAAATAACAGCTCTAGTGTACGTAATATAAATAGTAGTTTAGTAAACGTTAGATAAATAATATTAGTGTTTGAACATTTATTAGTAGTGTTTAAGTTTTATTGTAGTGTTAATTAATTTTAAATAAGTTTCTTTTATTTTTATTTGCATTTTATTAAATAAATACTTTTATTTTCGTTTAACATAAATAGTTGTGAGTTATTATTGTGCCTTAAACATTCTACACACTTTCAGAAAGACGAAAAACGTTACAATATATTTTATTTATACCTGGTTGAAACAAGAGTGCTTTGGATAGAAAATAATTGAAAAATAAACAAATCTAACAATGGTGTAACTACAATAATATTAAAATTATTAACATTTAACAACAAACAATGAAACAATGTTATACAGAACAATATATTCAATTATTTTCAATCCAAAGCAATCTTGTTTCAGCCAGATATAAATAAAATACATATAAATTTAACATGCATTTTTCTCAGTAGTTTTCTATATTTTTTTACTCATCGTAATAGTCTTGTAAAATCGTGGTTCTTTGCTAATTTAACCGACCTCATAGCTCTTATAGTTCTCGAGATTGCAATGGTGGCACACTTAAATATAACACTCTGTATAATCAGTATATCAAATTATACATGTCATTAAAGTTTCGTGCAGAGGTATAGAAACACCCTGTATAAGTACAATTAACGTTTTAATAGTCAAAATTTCAAACCATAAAATTAGTGTTTTTTTAATTACTTTGAAGCACTAGTGCGCAAAATCAAACTTTACTTCAGTTTTCAGGGTAATGTAAACCTTATTTTGAAAGATGAGAGTACAAAAAATAGATTTTTCTAATTTAATATAATCGTAGTAAATGACCATCTGTGGAAAAGTGATAAGTATAAATATGTCATTAAAAATTATTTCAAAACTGGCAATAAGCAAACAGGGGCAATTATTGCTGGTATAAAAAAATATTTCTTCAGTGATTGTGTTGTTTAATATGTAAGAGCGTTAGACGGAAACGAGTAATAACCTAAATATAGAATCGATCGAGCCTTAATTAAAGTAAAATTTAGACGTCTCCGTCATTTAAGTAAATAGTAGTCAAAATTAATAAATATATTGTTTCACCCGAAACAGGTACATACTCATACCTACATTTGTAATATATCTAGTATTTTTTGTGTTCTTACATTCAGATTAAAATAAAATGTTATTTCCTAATTTTATTTTTGTATTAATAAATATTTAAAGGTAACAAAATATAGTTTTACAGTAACAATTTTTTTTTTAAGGACTTGTGGGCGGAATAGATAAAAATTTATCCGTTGCTTTGGTACCAAGAAAATTCTTTTGACGGGTTCACGTGCAGAATTTTCGAAAATTGTTTCAGTCAGAATAGCTTCATAACTAACTAATCATGTTTTGTAATTTAAAAAACAACAATAGTTAATATAACTATATTGTCTCACCGTAACTTCATAGTAGACCGAGTTACACAACGAAAAAAAAAATATACCACAATCATAAAATTGAATAAAACAGTAAAAATTATGCATTGACTAACTGTGCATTGGCACAAATATAAAAATACAAATTAATGTCACTGCTGTATTTTTTTTGTACATCGTAAATCCACTACGGCGATCAGCTAATCACCGACGCGGAAATTTATTCTTTATGATATACTATGGCGTTGTAGTTAAACAGAGTATAGACAAATATTTTACAAATATATTTCAAAATTGTATCACGTTTGATATATAAAAATATTTAGTAATAATTGTTTGATCCATGCAAGCGGTGTTGACCCGGCCGTTACTAAATAACTATTCTAATATATTTGTTTTAGATTCGATGTATGAGTCAAGTTATGAAGATATCATAGGTGGTGTTTTTATACAGCAGTGGCCGATCGTGAATTTTAGAAGGACCGAAGTCGGCATTAAATATTTAGTTATACCAGAAGTCTATTTTATATCAGACGGTATACATCCGCTATTCATAAACATTTTATACTGGCTCCGGTACTTTTTCAAAAAGTCTCAAATCGCCACTGCACTCTTTGGAACTATATTAAAACAAAATATTGATAATTTCATGAAATAGGGATATGTATGCCGATTGAATTTCATGGCAATTATATTGATATACTTCGAGTACTGTCATTATCACTTAACTGACACATTATAAATGTATGAATATTTTCTGTAATAGATACTAGTACGTAAAACTTGTCACAAGTAGGTCAGACTCGATTTAACGGAATGCACCTTATCGCTCTTAAATGGTCATTTGGGCCAGTTTTTATACTTTCTATTATTAAAAGATTATTACCTGGAATACACTGATACTGCACAGTTAAGTATTTGTATGTCCCACCACACGGGTCACCAAAAACTCCATTTGATGCATGTATACTACATGTTTGTTTATTGTTGCAACTGTAAATGTAAAATAAATATATTAATACGAAGAAAATACATTATTCCTTTGATCTATTTTCAACCAATTATAACGCAAAATGGGCTCTGTAGCACAGTAGTATCGAGCCGGCCTGAGTATTCGAGAAACCACGTTCGATTCCTACAGGCGACAAATAATTTTCACCACAATACATTTCCTTGGGGGCCGTGATTGGACGGCTGGTAACTGCACTTCACGCGCAAAATATATCACTTACCGGGTTCTATTACACACAGTAATATACTGAGGAGAAATTTGGTTGGGTTTACCTGTATACTTTATATTTACAATTTGACGTTTTGTTTTAAAACCAACTTCATACTGGACTGTCTATAATTTACTTTTTAAGTACACGTAATGTGTATTTATAATAAAAACGTCCTCTCATTCTCCTAATATGTGTAAAATATTTCAAAACTACTCACAAAAATTTAATATTTAAGTAAATTATAATTAAAAATGTCCACTGAGAAATGTCAAAATTACGGTAGATGTTCTTAAAAATTTCAAAGTCTCCACACTCTTAGTAGATTTTGCCCAAAAAATGCATATTTTTTCAAGCTTGCGCGCACATCTTGTACAAGAAAAATCTGAGACTATCAAAAGGCACTCCCTGTGATTGACTTCTATCAAATAAAAAAAATCAAATAAATCGGTAAATCGTCTAGGCTGCAGCGATTTACAAATGGAGATGATGACATGATGAATCAAATAACTATTTAAATTTGCCAATGTATAAAACAAAATACGAATTAAATTTGTGGGTCAAAAGATAATCTATTTAAATATTACTTTAGCGTTTAATAAATATGACAATCATTCTCCAGTTTCTCTATCAAACTGGTTGACATTTGGCATTGCCTAACAACAAGTTTTCGAAAAACTGTCAAATTATTTTCAATTTATTCTCACACTTTGATTATGTTATTACTGATAAAATTTCGTTACTGGGGTAAAATCCCGATACTATTGTAATATTCCGGCACTAAGTAAATGTGTTGTACTGTCCATATATTTTTTTTTTAATTTGTATCATTTCCAAGTTGTGTTACGTAAATAACTATTTTGGCCTTGAAGAAAAGTACTTCTCAACCGCTAAAATAATTTCTGAAATTAAGAAATCAAATAAAATCAAATAAAAAATTACGACTTCTTACACATACGCATAAACAACTATTATGCAAAATTGAAATTCATCGATAACACCAGAATGTCTTATACTTAAACAATTCAGAATAATTATTGACCATGTATTATATTTACGAAATAGAATATTGGTGAAAAACAAGTTATATAGGAATTACAAAATATCCTAAATATACTAAAGGTAAAGATTGGAAAATGTAAGTTAATCGGTTTTTTTTAATGTTTAGTAGATGCGAAGTTTGTTTCGTAATTTAATACGAAATATTTCATCCACAAGAATAAATGTTGAATGTTACTGTTGAACTAACTTTTGATTGACAACATTAAGTGACGATGCAGCATAGCAGTTCCGGTTGCCCATGGCTGAGTGAGGGCATGTGTGTCCGTCTGTGCGTCCATAATTTGCAGACTTTACAAGGATAATATCTCCAATAGCACATTGCAAGCTGACTGATTGCCCTTCACAAGCTGTAGCTGTTTTTATATCTGCACACACACAAAATGAAGCAAGAATTATAATATGCAATAGAAATGTTTGTTAAAAAATATCCAGAATTTTAAATTGTTTCATTATATTCGACAGTGAATTTAAGAACCCCGGTTCGATTTCCACAGCCGACAAACAATTTTAACCACATTCAAATTACGCCTGTGGCTTACCCTCCACAAACATATTTAGGGGCCGTGACTTGAATGTTGGTAACCGCAATTCACATGTATAAATGAGTCACTTGTTGAGATCTACTACGGTAGAGTACCACACCCAGTAATAGGTAAAAACGTGATAATATATTTATTTATTTTATTTTGACTTTGACATTGAAATTGCACATGTAGTTCCATCTGCATAAACATCTTTCCAGACAGTAACTCGACATCAGGTAACCGTACTTCATGCGTAAAAATATATCACTTACAAAAAACAGTAACACTCAAAAGGTATAATCACCTGTAGACATACTCGTATATTTGTATTTTTAGTCAAATTGAATTATAGAAAAAAAATAAAAATAATCAATAAATTTTTATTTGAACTTCGATATCGTCATCATTGACGCAACATGAAAGAATGAAGAAGCTTAAAATACATAAATACATACGTAACATCACGCTATATCTCATGAAATGGTGTAGCATGAACCCTAAAATCATTCATAGAACACTCACTTATCAGATTTATCAAATAATCCGTCCTCGCCAAACATTCTCATACTAACACACCTTGCTTTATAATATTATTATTATTATCATTCGATATAAGTTTCACATGCTCAAAACATCTCAAATTAGAAACGAAGGAAGCGTTTCCTGCACTTTTATTTGAAAAAAAAATCCAAACAATTGTAGTTAGGTATTCTATTTTAAGAACTGAAAACATATAAAAAGATTAAAAAAGGAATATTGTCGGCCTGCGCTTATTGTTGAAAGTGAATTCAACACAATTGCAGTTAGGCACTGTAAGAACTGAAAATGAAACAAAATGGTAAGAAAGGAAATGTATGCCACCTTCACCTATTTTTGCAAGTGAATTACATTACTGCAATTAGACACTCTATTATAAGAATTGAAAATGAATTAAAAAGATAAAGAAGGAAGTGTCGGCCTGAATTTGTTTTCCAAGTGAATTTCATAGAATTAGAGACAAACACTCTAACATAATAACTAATCAACAATTCTATACTCACATACACCAATGTATTCCGGACGTAATTTCTTTTAATATATCCACACACACTCCGCAAATACCTCATTGCTACAGCAGCTATACACAGTTCGTGTTTCTTCTTCCACACCCAACATTCACTACAATACATAAATGTACTACTCTGGATACATTCATGTTTAATCAAAGGTTCCCAGAGCACCCAATGCCATGCAACCCGCAGATACTCTACTTTTAATCTTTTGATCACTACGCTCATTCCTCGATAACAGACTACCCAAATAAACAAACGTATTGACTTGACCCAATCACACACAACTTACACACAACCAGGCGAATATCCAACTCCTGAAAGATTTCTCCAACAACATTAACAAAAGTTGCTGCTCACAAAATAGAAGAATATTTTTACTACAATGTAGAAGATATAACATTATTCCAGCTTGCTGTGAAATCAATGTACCCCACCAACATGTATCAGCTTGTCACATCTTGCAAAAACAAGTAAAAAATATGTGTTTAAAGATTTTAAAATTCGAAATTGGCTCTTGCATTAAACTCATTAATAATTTAGATTCTGAACATAAGAAATTAAAAATTAGAATTTTATCCACTTTTTCACTAAAATTTACTAACAGTTTTTTCATTACTCAGGATACTAAATATTATAACTTATTTGAAACCATAAAAAATAAACAAATGATAAAATTCAATAATTTACTTCACTACAACTACGCTTTTAAATTTTTAAGTTCTATTGAACCTCACGTGAATAAATGGCTGATAAACAAATCTAAAACTATTATTCCTAATGACATCAAGTGTATTTTAGCCCCTGGGCCGAAATTTCACTTCTTAAATGTTAATAACATTAATGTAAACAACTCAAATTTGCTTAATATTTTGGCTACCTTAGAAACTAGTTTCAATCCTAACAGAATTGATTTGAATGTATGACGCATTTACGCTATAAAATTAACAACTTAATTAAAACTCATAAATCCAAATTTAGATTAAACAACTTACATTGATCTGATATTCTCTTGATAGATCTCATTAAACGGACTGAAAGATTTTTAAAAGCTAATTCTAACCTAATTGTCACTAGAGCCGACAAAGGTAACTTAACAGTCATTCTTGATAAATTAGATTACCTTGAGAAGTGTGAAATGTTACTAATAGATTCCAAGACTTATAAATTACTTAACAAAGATCCTACTAATGCCTTTCAATCGAGAAACAATAAGTTGGTCAGTAAATTGAAGAAAGAGGGTGTACTTGAAAATAATTTAGCTGCCACTTTACGTACTTACAATTCTGTAAGTCCTTAACTTTATTGCTTACCCAAAGTTCATTAGATCGATTGCCCGGTTAGACCCATTGTATCGAATTTACAAACTCCTAACAGTGGTATTTCCAAATTTTTAGCAAATATTTTATCTAGATTAAAATATAAATCGGAATATTTCATAGAAAATTCCTTCGCACTTAAAGATAAACTTAATAACACAGTTATCCCTTTTGATTACAAATTAATCTCATTAGATGTTAAGTCCTTGTTTACTGTAATTCCTCAAGATTTAATATTTGAATGTATTTCTGAACGATGGCCAGAAATTCAAGATCACACTGCTTTAAGTCTGGAACAATTTTTATCTTGCATAAAATTTTGCTTATTGACATCTTTCCTCCAATTCAACAACAAATACTACTTACAACTAATAGGATGCCCTATGGGAAATTCTTTGAGTCCAATACTGGCAGAAATTGTGATGTTCCACTTGGAATCTTCAATTTTACAAAGCAATCCTCAATTTAAAATGTTATTTTACCATCGTTACGTTGACGATATTCTTTGTTGTCTACCTTCAGATCAAATACAACCAATTTTCGATAAATTTAATGCTTTTAATATTAACATTCAATTTACATTAGAAACAGAAGTCAATAAATCGATAATTTTTTTAGATATTACATTCATTAATAGTAACAATAAATTAATCACTAACTGGTATCGTAAACCCACTTGGTCTGGAAGATATCTTAATTTTAATTCACATTATCCTGTTAAATACAAACGTGCTGTCATCAACAGCCTCATTGATAGAAACATTTTATTATCACACCCTCAGTTTCATCAGGCCAACTTCAGTTTAATTTTATCCACCCTGGTGAATAATAGCTACCCTAAAAAATTTATATTACAGACAATAAAGAATAGACTTAATTCCAACAAATTCTACAACAACAATTCCTTGCCGTTACCCAACAACAAGGAATCTGTTAGATATATTGCTTTACCTTACTATAAACACTTTAAGTTTTAATTGGATCAGATCACTTTCTCCTTGGGTCTTAAACCAGCTTATAGAACTTCTCCCAACACCATTTTTTTGTTTTCTCGATTGAAAGACAAAGACGAACTAAAACTGTCAAGTAATGTAGTATACAAACTTAAATGTAAAGACTGTGAGTCAACTTATATGGGTGAAACCAAACAATACCTTCAAACAAGACTCAGACAACATGAATATCACCTATTTAAAGGTAATATAAATCACAGTGCTTTAGTGGAACATAGTAACACTTTCAATCATACTTTCGAATTCGACAAAGTTACTATCCTTCACAAGGAATCTAATTTAAGAAAACGTCTGTTTATTGAGAGCTGTCATATCAACAATGACACCAACTCTATCAACATATAATCGGATTTTAATGAGAGCAAAAACATTTACTCTAACCTCCATGAAATTTTAAATTAGTTGTGCCAAAATATCGCGCAGTTTTGAGTTGGTATGTTCTTCTTATTGTCAACCTTGGATTTGTTTTTGAGATTAGTCACTAGATGGTTCACATTGTACGTCGCTCTCAAATTAGATATGTAAAAATTATTTTTTCTTCAGTCGGCGAACTGACTCTTTAGGGCAAACATATAAAATTTAGATTAATGTTTTTTGCAAAGTTTAGATTCTTACTTATTTTTTTCATTTTGCCCTAAACATATTAAATTCGTAACTTAATTAATTGGTTGTTATACTTTATTTTAACTTATGGTAAGTTATTTGTTGTTTTGACTAACAATTTTTAGATTGTCGATTTATTTTGTATTTTATCATATAGACCTGAAGATGGCCATAACCTTGGCCGAAACGTTGTCAGTACATCGTCAATAATATAACTACAACTTTAAGCCGTTTGTCCATTATTACCTTACCATTTAATTTTTCGTTTACATAAATATTTGTGAGTTATTTTTGTACTTAAAACCTATACATTTCCACAAAAGACGAAAAACGTTACAATATTTTCTCTTGCATTTTCACTATAATCATTTGGTTACCTGAAGACGAGTGTAGATTACAAATACTCGAAACGTTGTGAAAATTTTTTGTACTTTTGTTCAAATAAATAAAGATAATGCAAGTTCAACACAGATATTTTACTCAACCATTTGGTTATTTTATGTTACCTTATAAATTCCTGAAGTACTATCACCATTTATTCCTAACATCTGATTCATTACATAGTAACTCAACATCCGCACTCTTAATCGCTTTCACCACTTTTGCTTTACCACTTCTCAATCTCTTCTCACTAAATCAAAACATTCTTTTATTTTTAAACTAAAATCATTCCCCAAACTTTCACTCATAAAATCACCAAAACGTGCCTTACTTTTTGTCACTACTCTCTTAACATATTTATTTAACCTCTTATATTGCAGTAAGCATTCATGTAAATTTCCAAGTACATTTTTCACATTTGGAAATCTCAAATACGCTCTATTTTTCTCCCTCATCGCTTTTTGAACTTCATTATTCCGCCATGAATTACATTGACAAGAGCCTAATCTACATTCACCACAAACTTCTTTTACATTAAAGTACTGTATCCTTAAATTCCATCCCAACATCAAACAAGACTCTAACATCCTCACTCTACAGAATACTTGATTTCACATGAAACATGTTTGTGGTATTTTTCAACCTCATTCGCCAACATTTATCGAAACGTATACACGACAACATCAAATAATGGTTATTCGTACCCAATTCGCACCACGCTTCACACGCGTATCAACAACAAAATTTCTGTATCGTGCATCATACAAAATAAAATCAATCACATTCCGTCTATTCTCACTCATATTCTTCCTTGTATACAAATGAGCTAATTTATGTTTAAAGAGTTAGAAATGATGAGATTACTCTCCAAGCAGAAAGATGCTATCTTTATACCGTTTTTATTTACTCACGCTTTACCAAATTCACCCAAAATATTTCAAGATAACTACCGGAAAGCTAATAAAATAAGCTTTCAAGCAGACTAAAATGCAAGTTATTTGAATAAAAATTGACGGCGTAGCGTCAATTTGAGTAATACGAATTTTGAAGTACATAAAGAACAAAAACGTTTATATAGGAGTTTTGATTAATATTTCAGTTTTTACCCCAAAAATTGATAGACCACTAACAACAATATGAAAACTACATTCTGAAATTCATATTAACTATCTTCAAATGGTTGTAATAATCGTAGACATACACAATGCTGAACTGATAAAAAATATATTTTAGGCAAATTAATGTAATCATAGGTTTAAGAAACGCTTTTCAAATGACTTATTAAATATTTAATTTTAAACCATTAAATTTAACAACATAAAGTTAAAATTATAAAAAGTGCACTTATATTAATAATTAATTAAATTTGCATCATATTTGCATTATTCGATGCTAAAAATGATAAAATTTTAGTCAAAATGGATAGAGATATGGAGTCCTAAATATTTTTATAGAGTCTATAAAAATAACACTTTACAGATTTTTTACAAAAAATAAGTGAGAACAACAAAAAAAATAGCGATACAAGAAAAGACACATTGGTTGAACCCATGGATATGGTGTATGTCTGCGATTATTGCAACCATTTGAAGATAGTTAATATGAATTTCAGAATTTAGTTTTCATATTGTTCTTAGTGGTCCACCAATTTTTGGGGTAAAAACTGAAATATTAATCAAATTTCCTATATAAACGTTTTTGTTCAAAATTCGTATTACTCCAATTGACGCAACGCCGTCAATTTTTATTCAAATAACTTGCATTTTAGTCTGCTTGAAAGCTTATTTTATTAGTTTTCCGGTAGTTATCTTGAAATATTTTTAGCTTGAAAATATAAAAAGTTATACATAAAAATATCAAAAAAGGCATTTTCCCCATTTAAACTACATGTACACGTTTTCGTGGTATTTTTCAACCTCATTCGCCACCATTTATCAAAACGTATACGCGACACCATCAAATAATGGTCATTTGTACTCAATTCGGCACCACGCTTCACACGCGTATCAACAACAAAATTTCTGAATCGTGCATCATACAAAATAAAATCAATCACATTCTGTCTATTCCTACTTACATTCTTCCTTGAATACAAATGAGCTAATTTATGTTTAAAGAATTAGAAATGATGAGATTACTTTCCAAGCAGAAAGATGCTATCTTTATACACGCATTACCAAATTCATCCAAAACATTCCAAGATATGAATATCTTTACTCTCTCACAGCTATTAGAATCACCACATATGATAATTTTTTCACCTGGATCACATTAATCAATCGCACTATCTAACAAATTCCAAAATCGATCTTTTCAAGATCACTTTCAGATTCATTTGGGCCATAAACAGACAACGAATATTCTATGAAGGTCCGAGCTTAACTTCACTTCTATTTCCGAGAGAACCCAATTTGTATTATCTTTTGTTAAAATGAAGGATAAATAGGCGAAATTTGATTAATGTAAGTACCAAGAGTCAAAAAATCCAAAGAATTCTAGATAAAATTAACAAAAGTTTTTCACTAACAAGCACATTCACACCATGCTTAGTCTGTACATTATCAGCAATACCCGACAACAAACAAAACATTCCATTTATTCTTGTTTCTCTTCTTAGTCTCGCTCTTCATTCATTTTCTTTATTAGAAATATTTATTTATTTATTTATTATGCTATTTTGTACAATAGAAACTTAATCAAAATTACACTATTGGTTCTGGATTCGTCGTGTCGTGTTGTGGTAATTCATATATTTTTAGCTTAAATGGGATTTGAACTCGAGATCTTCGAATTCAAATCCCATAACGCTAATTACATCACCGTAATACCGGACATATATATCCCAAACATTCCACGTGATACTTACATTAATCAAATTTCGCCTATTTATTCTTCATTTTAACAAAACATAATACAAATTAGGTTCTCTTGAAAATAGAAGTGAATTTAAGGTAGATTACCACGCTTGTCTTTAACTATGAAAGTAAATGGAAATAAATTACGACATTCATGCACTATCAAATGCCAATCAGACACAAAAATAAAACATAATTCCAGCATTTCTAAGCACGTCACTAATATAAAAAAAAATATTATATTTTATTTTATTTTATTTGGCTTTATAGACCACTTAGGGTCAAGGGCGGGGTTCATCCTAGGGCTCTTCTTCCACCTAATTCTTACAAAAACATCACAAACATCCATACCAGGGGCGAGATTCGAACCCGCGACCTACTGCGAGCTATGTAAAAGTAACTGCTATGCTAGCCGCTCGACTACCATGGTTATTAACGATATTAAAAGAAAATATATTATAAAAAATCTATACTACTATAGACCGGTTTCATTAACTAAAGTTACTTTTACCTTGGTTTAAATAACTAAAAGAAAATCGAATTTATAATAGCAATGTAATTTTGATTTGCTTTTATTTATTGAAAGAAAGTTTAAAATTTACTTTATGTTGGTGAAACCAGTCACATAAAAATTAAAGATAGCACTTGACTTAGTAAAAGCATGTCCGACAAGTCCAGTTACATACAGTTTACTCAAAATATTAATTCAATTTTGAAATTATCCCTTAAATGCAAAATAAATTTCTTACTTGACGGGCAAACTGGAGATTATTTATTACTCGTATGTTGTTCTCCTATAATTATATTTAGAATAACTAAAGCTCAGATTTGAGGCAAAATGTATATTTTTTCATATCTTGCATGTTTCATCCTGCTTTTGCCACTTTTGGCTATTGCAAGACAACTTGCATTTGTACATATTTGTTAATTTCTCGACATATTTTGCCAATTTGACCATACTGGTAGGTAATTCGTTGTATGTAATAAAATTTAAACTTTCTAAAACAGCCGAGCAGGTACTGAATCTTAACATCCTTCTATTAGAATTATCGCTGAATTTTGTAGCTGACAGCTGCAATTTTTAATCTTTTTGTACCCTAAGAAGGAAATTGGCAAATCTTACTGAGTTTCAGTATTGTTGTATTGGGGGTAAAATTTCAATTTTCTGGTTTCATTCGGTTTAAACCATTCATATTTGCACTTGATCGAGAATAGTAACATATCTTTGAAAGTAATTTTATAGATTCGGCCTTATCCGAAATTGACTTTAGAAAGTGATGTTGTTTTTGGAAACCTTGCTTCGAATATACCGCTAAATAAGTTAAGTAACCCATATATGAAGTAATTTTGTAAGTATTGTAATTTGTAAAATAGTTATTCCGGATGAGAGCACATTAAGAAAATCCACAATTGACAAGTTGTATGTAGAAACAATATCTAATTAGAAAGTAATTTTATTTATTTTGTTGTCGATTAAACCACAGATGTACGCGGAAAACTTATTAATTGATGTTTTATCTGAAAAATCTTCATGTAAACCTTATTTAATTACTTTAAAAGAATTAGAAAAAATAAACATTGCAACAATCAGTAGATTTATACAAGAAAGTTTAATAAATATAATTTTGCCCAATTCCATACCATCTAATAAAATTGTATTAATGCTTAATGATACTGCGTCATACATGGTTAAGGCTGGTTTTTTACCCAAATTTAATACACTTGTGTCGCTTATGTCGCGGAGAAAAAGCAAAATCAGTTTTTATCAAAGCTCCGATAAGAGTCCAAATAATAAAAGATGTACTGTTGTCCCCTAAACCTGTAATTATGCTGTGGGCTACATGACTCGACGTAGCTTTATGTTACGTTAATTATTTTGAACAAATACAAAACGTAATCAGTGGTATCCAGTCGGTCTGTGGATCCTAAGAACCCTGGTACGATCTTCACAGCAACCAAAGCCAACAAAACATTTTCACCAATTTAAAATTACCTGTGTGCCTCCCCCACCACTAACATCTTTGGAGGCCATGATTTGACGGCTGATAACCGCACTTCGAGCGCATAAATATATCTCTTACCGAGATCTGCTTCGGCAGAGTGCCACATCCAGTAATGGGTAAAAGGCGTGATGATATATTTATTTATTATTTTTACAAAACGTAATATCATAAATTGACGAAAATTCATCTACGGCGATTAAAGACGCAAAAATTGATCTTAATTAACCTAAGTCTACGTCAATATCTGAGTTTTTTAAATAACAATTACCGATTTATTTCTAAAACATTAATAATACTAGAAAAACAAGAAGCATCTTTAGCAGAATTAGTAAAATTGGGAAGCACTCCTTGCACCATAAACAGTAGCACATTACTCAATCAATTTCACAAAAATTAGAGAACATACTCAATAAAAATGAGGGTTTTAGCTTGTTGCGTAATATATCGAATGTATTGAATGGTGAATTTTCAGATGAACTTAGTATTAATATTAACCCTCAAATATTATCATCTTTAAAATATGCATCTGTTACGTCTGTCGATATAGAGCGTAGTTTTTCAATTTACAAAAATATTTTAAGTGACAATAATTTACTCTTACTAATTTAGAAAAACACGTAATTGTTAATGGCAGTAGTAACATTGTTCTTAATAGTTATCTATTTTGGTTTTATGTAATAATGGGATGGCTAGCACAGTGGTATGAAGTCGGCCTGTGGATCCTGAGGTCCCTGGTTCGATTCCCACAGGCGACAAATTTTCATAATTTGAAAAAGCTATCCCTGTGGCTCCTCCACCACTAACATGTTTGGGGGCCGTGATTTGACGACTGGTAACCGCACTTCACGCGCAAAAATATATCACTTACCGAGATCTGCTTTAGCAGAGTGCCACACCCAGCAATGGGTAGAAGGCGTGATGATATATTTATTTTATTTTATTTATTTGTAATAAAGCAGTTTGTATATTTTGTGAATAATGAATGTCGAATTAAAACTGCAGTTTTTTAGCATATTTTGTCTTTATTATTGCCTATTTTGGATACCTTACTTTTTTTGTTTAAAAAGCCTGCATATATATGCGCATGTTTTACGCAGAAGGTTTGCCTATAAATCTGAATTTTAGTCATAATACAAGAAAACTAACTGCTTTTTATAAAATCTCTAGGCATTTTATGCAACGCTTTAATTTGTATTTTGCTTGCGACATATACATATTTTCAATTTAGACTCTACTGAACATATGTAAAGTCAGTCTGTTTGCATGTGTTCTGTCTGTAAGTGATATCTCAAATATGCAATGAAGTTTTGGAATGAAGTTATATATTTAAGCTTACGACAATAAAACTACTATTCCCAAAAATGTTTTATCTTATCAGGAATTTTGGATTAGCTATTATTCTATTCCAATATTAACAAGTTAATTTAAATCGTATTTTGAAAACTAAACAGGATTAAATTTTATTTCAATATTTATGGCTAAAATTGTAAAAGAACAAAAAACAAAATATAAATAATATGTAGGTATAATAAATTTTATAAACTTGTTTCTTTATCTTATTATTAGTCTAAAATGACACTGCCGCTATTACTAAGTTTTATTAGAGTTTTTCAAATCATATCAAGCATAGTCTCAAATTAAAACACTCAGTCGATAAGTTTAGTATGACTATCAACACTGATATTTAATGTATACAAATATTTCTTACCTGTTATACACTCGACAAAAGAAAACCATGCCAAGATTAAAACACATACATTAAATTTATTAACCATCTTTGAGAATTATTATAACTGTGCACATGAGAGTTGTTAATGTCAAAACATATACTATCAGCTAAAACATTAATTTCATCCTTTAAATAACTTTCAACGCAAGATAAGTAACATGATAATATTTTGTTTATTATTTTAATAAAAAATATATATTATCAATCTTAATTGGAAATGTCATCATTTATAAATTATTATTTTTTTTTTTTTTAATTAGATTTAGGAAAAGACAGATATGACATATAGTATGTTTCGAAATTTAACCAAGGTAATCGTGACCGAATTAAAAATGGATGAATAACAATATAAATGCGGGTGAGATGAACAAGTGAGACTATATCACTAGGTGTCATCTGCTACAGGTGTTTACCTTTAATCGCCGAGAAATCTGTCAGGGTGTAATTTGTAGTGTGGATAAGATTACTGGTATCATTACGGAGGTTGATGAAATTTGAATTAGCTTAGTACAGATCATTCTAAGCAAGAGTCTAGAGTTGAAATTGAAACATATGTGTTAGATGTGTGGACTGTTAAAGTCAAAGTTATGTTACTTATTAATGTTATAAAAAGTCGCGGATCATGCTGAAAAACAAAACAGTCTTAAATAAGAATGAAATGGTACTCTGCCAAAAATTTAACTTTTTGCTAAAGAAGATCAATTAATGAAATTAATAATTTAAAATGAAAAATTAAATCAAGTGCTTCAGTTATGAACGTTTTGCAGAAGTTATTTCGATCATTTTTTTAAATTAGTATTTTGTTTAAGTTAATTTATTGAATATTAAATAAGAATAAAGAAAACTGTTTAATTAACAAAGTAATATTATTAAAATAAAAACAATATATATCATCCTATCTTTCAAAATGGTTAACACGTTGTCTCACTGTATATGGGTGACGTTTTGGGTTTACAAAATCTACTATTTCTCGCAATTCTTGATCGTCGGCAATGACACGTCCGCATCTTCTTCGGCTTTAATCGGTTCTTATTAACAACCCGAAGCAGTTTATTTTGAACTCAATGCTGCAAATAACTTATCCGTCGAATAAAGCTAGATATTCTCCGAATATCCACTGTCTAATTATGGAAAGACGGACTTAGATTTTATTTGACAAATATATTTTATTTGGAACTTTTTTCGTACATGGAAAGACCGGGCCTAGATTATGTAGATGTGAGTTCTATCTGGTAATCATGGTTTTGTGTCGTTATATGCGTTTTTTTTTAGTACACGACTGGGCATTTAGTACATCTAATACAAAAATCCAACCTCACCTACTCAGTTCAGTAAATTCCAAAAGTTGTTGATCTATATACTGATGTGGAGTTTAGAGAAAATTTTCGCAACATAGAATAACTTTCTAATATATATTGGCATTCATAGATCGTTATGTTTCAAATAATTTGGTGATAATGGTAGAAATACAACATCTTTGTGATATTTTGCTCCTCTTGATTCTTACAAGTATATGAAAGGCAAAAATAAAAAGCATCCTGTATGAGTAAATATATTTGTATATAGATCTATATGCAGCCGATTTACTGTGTGTAAAGCAAATAATTTGAAAAACATGAAAACAATTTTTTTGTGTTAAACACATAAGATTCGAATTTTGTGATATTATTCAGGAAATGTATTGGACTAGTTTTAAAATGAAAAATTTGCGTTACTTTGCCTTTTATTTAGTATAATAGGATTCTGAAGCCTTATTTTAAATATTACAAATACTGTATAAAATATTCGTAGTATTCAATTCAAAGTTCACTTTTTATATCTTGAATGATATGTGATAATTAGGAAAGTCCAGTTTAATATTTATATTTTTTTCTGGTGAAGGGGAATTACTAATTTGTTTTCTTGATACAATGTATCGTTAATTGATTAAATTTGCTGTTTAACTGTGCCACAAATATATTTTTATATATTAAAAATAAATTAAAATAAACAAAGGCACGACTAAAAAAAAGCCATTTGAGTTAATAGTTTTAACATTGAAATTAAACAATACGCAATGGATAAGAATGTTTGAGGTCAAAAATACAATGTGATAGTATGTATTTACTATGATGTTTGTGTGCATGCTTTAATAATGTAATTGATTTAAGAAAACACAAAATATATAATTTGTTATATATATATATATATATATATATATATATATATATATATATATATATATATATATATATATATATATATATATATAATTTGTAATTTAAAATTAATAATTGTTGCCTTAAGGTGATGTCGAAAGTCTACTGCAACGGGACTTTCTTTGCAAAAAACTAATTATTTAATATTTCTTGATAGACTGACGAGAGCAGCATTCTGTGCTCATGGGAGAATGCTTCGGAGCTCATAAGCAAATATGAATTTTAAATTGTTTGTATATAAACATTGGAGATCTTATTTTTTGCCCTCTTGAATAAATTTTACGGGTGAGAACTGAAATATTAATCGAAATTCTTATATTAACGTTTTTGTCGTTTTTATGCTTCAAACTTCGTATTACACAAATTGATGCTACGGCGTTGATTTTCATCCAAATAATTTTAGTCTGTCTGAAAGCTTATTTTAAAAGTTTTCCGGCAATTATCTTGAAATATTTTTCGGACTAAATCATAAAAAGTTATGTATAAAAGTAACGGAAGAAGCAATTTCTTCACCTAAACTACGAGCAAATATTGAGCCCTCTTGCGGCACGTTTTAACGTCATTTGACAGACCTGGGATTTCGGCTCAATTTTTTAAAATTTATTATGAGTAGTTTTAGAGGGAGAGAGCATCAAATTTCCGGCTAAAATAACGGATATCCTAATATATATATATATATAAAATAACCCCTACAAACATGTACAATATTATGTATGTATTGTAACGCGCAACTCGTCTAGTATAAAATAATGGTTTAATTTAGGACCTACGTTGTGTTTACCTACGTTGCGTTTTAATATTGAAGAATGTAACCCTCAAAATGTTCGTAATACGAAGTAGCTGTCAATGGTGGGGGAAATCGGGAAAGGTTGATTTGAGTGAAAGATTTAGATTCCTTCCAAAAGACATGACTGTGACGTCATACCTTGTGCATTTATTGAAAATCAAGTAATAAACAAGATATCATTTATTATGTAAATTTAGAATGAACAGAGTGATTCGAACACAAAGTTCGGTCGTGAAATAATCATATGATAGCTCTCTAGGTATTTACCTTTACGCAAGAGGGAAAAACACGACCAAAAAACCCCAAGCAGAGAGACAAAACCAATCATCATATATTATCAAAGTTAATCAAAATGTATCTCAAATGTCAAAATTACATATTTTATATAATTCAATCAGAACAACTCAGAAGTAATACTTTTAGACGTATCACAACAATTTGTCAGTGCATTAATATCTTTGAATGATTGTTAAATCACTAGCCCAGTGTTTGTTGCTAATGTTGTGAGTTTGAAAGTTATCTATTATTTATAATATGGAGGGTTTCCTTGAGAAGTAACCAATGTCCATTATGGAGGGTTTCCTTGAGAGGTAACCAATGTCCATTAGGGGGTTTCCTGTACCGGTAACCAATACCCATTGGGGAGTTTCCATTACGGTAACCAATGCCCAGTAATAATTAGTGTTGTTACATTTTCATGCAATGGATCAGCAACAAATACTTGATCAGTAATTAATCCAAATAAATTATATTTATATTATTGTGATTGTCTGTCAGTATTATCATTATATTCAAATATTTGGCGACAATTGCCATGATCTCAGTAATTAATCCAAATAAATCATATTTATATTATTGTGACTGTCTTTCAGTATTCCAATTTATATTAAACATTTACATTGAATAGTTTTATAATCAGAGAATGATAATTTAATATCGTAGTGTCGATTTGGTTGCTACTCTTGTGGGAAAGTAACAATCCCTTAAAACCGACGTATGTCAATAAGTCGGAAGTCCATTTAATAGAGTTTTGAGTAAATAAGGATCACCCGTGCCTGGCCTAGCTACAGCAACAAGGTGGGTAAATCAGGAGCACCCGTGCCTGGCCTAGCCACAGCAACAAGGTGGGTAAATCAGGAGCACCCGTGCCTGGCCTAGCCATAGCAACAAGGTGGGTAAATCAGTATCACCCGTGCCTGGCCTAGCCACAGCAACAAGGTGGGTAAATCAGGAGCACCCGTGCCTGGCCTAGCCATAGCAACAAGGTGGGTAAATCAGGATCACCCGTGCCTAGCCTAGCTACAGCAACAATGTGGGTAAATCAGGATCACCCGTGCCTGGCCTAGCCACAGCAACAAGGTGGGAAAATCAGGATCACCCGTGCCTGGCCTAGCCACAGCAACAAGGTGGAAAAATCAGGATCACCCGTGCCTGGCCTAGCCACAGCAACAAGGTGGGTAAATCAGGATCACCCGTGCCTGGCCTAGCCATAGCAACAAGGTGGGAATTATGAATGTGAGTGAACTTCGCAGCTTACTGACATAGAGTCAGAGTGAAGTGAAGACCCGGGAGGGTCTTCTGGAGTCTCGTGAGAGTCTCCTGGTTTACGACAAATCATGCAGTTTATATACTCTAGTTGCCCTCTCGTTCCTCCATCCCGAAAGCCTACGATAGGTGCGTCCTCTTCACCTCTTCTCCGAAGTTGGCGTGGGTTCTCGTCTGCACCCCGTCTCCGAGAAGGTGGCGTGGGTTCTCCTCGCACCCTGTGTCGGAAGTGTCAAACTGGAGCGTCATGTACTGTTTAATCTCTTTCACACCTTTCCCGTGTCTGGATTGTAGCGTCATGTACTGTTTAATATCTTTCTCACCTTTCTGAAACAAAGAAGACCCACACGTGTGCATATCGCACAGATTTCCAAAAACCACTTGACATTTATTGCCATCCCTTAAAAGACACAAACCACAACACTCGTACCGCGGCGTCGGTCCGCCGACTCGCCAGATGTTGTAAACTCAAGTACCTATGTGTTTAACAAAAAACGAATGAGCAAGAGATAATATTTATACCTTCATACATATTATATTATAGCAATACTAAATCAAAATCATTGTTCTGGCCACAACGTTGTAAAACAATCAACAAATGAAATAAATTTGATATAGGTGTGTGTTGTCACAGTATTTATGTATGTACTTACAGCACTTATTTAATTATTACTCAAAAATGTCATTATATTGATTTTTGAGTACTATAATATAAGTATAAATATTATGTTAGTAATTTTTATAACTTAGTTACGTATATAGGTGTTTCAATTTCGAGGGGCTATCATAGTATCATAGATAACTAAAACTAAACTATAAGAGCTACTAAATCGGTTAATTAGGACTTTTGTTCTTATTTTGGAAGTCATCTCATACGAATTATTTTTTTTTTAAATCGCTTTAATTGGATATTTTTCCATTCTCAGTTAACTCGTAAATGGTTGCATATAAAAAAGGTCTTTTGAGAAGCGCTATCAACACAACTGATAATAAACATCAAGTAATATTTTTAACAAGTCGCATTTAAAGAAAATCTAACATAATTAAAAAATTACCTCAAGTAAAAATAGTATAAACAACACGTTTCATAAGGCATGTTATCGCACTCGTCCTTTTTAAAAAATTGAACTCGTGCGTTAACAAATTGCCTTATGAAAATATTTTAGTTTATATGTGCAATCTGTTTATATTTTTAATTTAGAAATAATTAATTTAAATATTCAATGGCAAGGTAGTACCTATAATGCATTTATTTGGGCATATTATGCCTTAAAAACGGCTTTAAACTATTGTAATGGTCACGGTTGGTTACTTGGTAAAAATTTACTTCATTAGTATAGAATTTAGTGAAATCATTGTTTAAATATAACTAGCACTCTGTAAATCTCTGTAAATAAGTGATTCGGGTTATCCATGTGAAATACATTTATTAACTCCTTTGCGTCAACCTGAAAATACAGCAAAAAACGGTACCAGCGGCACATATCCAAACCAGAAATATCATAGAAAGAATCTTTGGTGTTCTTAGATAGATTTCAGTACTTGGATATATCCGGAGGTACTTCATTGTACTAACCTGACAGGATAAAAAATATTATAAAATATTCATAGTATGTGCATTAGGAATAAAATACCAAACCCTGAAATTGATGTAGAAGACGAACAAATAATAGACAAGAATATTATTCAACGTAATAATCGTGATGGTGTGTTACAACAATTTTTTATTCACGTTTTTGATAATTTATGCTCTCTTGCACAATTAATATTCAATTATATAGATAATTACAAATAAAATTCATTTATTTTCTAAAGTATCAGCAACCCTTTTTAGAGTTATATTTAATGGTTTTATTTCTGTTCTTATGTATTTTGTTGTATTTAACATCTCTTTATTAATTTTAAGTAAAACATAATTTTCCTCAGTAACTGTTTCATTTGCCCTATAAATAAATAGTTAAATGTAATAATTTACTAACAAATAATATATATATATATATATATATATATATATATATATATATATATATATATATATATATATATATATATATATATATATATATATATATATATTAGACTGTTTCAAAAAAATCGATAAATTTTTGTTTTCTTAATTATATCGAAAATGTTGTTGGAAATGGTAAAAAAAAAATCCTGTGAAAGTTAGAGCTCTTAATAGTAATATTAAGAGGTGCCGCATCGTAAAATTCAATTTCCCATTTAAATAACATGGGAACAAGGTTTTCTTGGAATTTGGAATTTTGTAACTCACGTTAGGGAAATTATTTTGAAATTATCAAAACATATTCTTGTAGAAAATTTAACGCTCTACAAAAATTTCTCTTATAATTTTATGATATATGTATGTTTTCAAAAGTTATTTAACGATAGAGTTGGCTTGATATAAAATTTTTATATTTTTCTAATTTTCCGACGCAACCATCAACTTTATGAGAAAATTCCATAGAACATTTTTTGTAGAACATTTCATTTCCTAAAACTTATCTTCCAAAAAGTTTTCGATATTTATTACAGGTCGTAAGTTATTTGCAAAAAAGTAAAAAAATTAACTAAAATTAATTAATTATAAAAATGTCATGATTAATTTTAAGTAGTAAAATGACAACTTTATTAAATTTATTTTAGTTTTTTTGCAAATAACTTACGACCTATAAAAAATATTGAAAACTTTTTGGAAGATAAGTTATAGGAAATGAAATGTTCAACAAAAAAATCTTATGAAATTTTATCACAATTTTGATGGTTGCGTTGGAAAATTAGAAAAATGTAAAAATTTAATATCAATCTAACTCTATCGTTAAATAACTTTTGAGAAAATAAATATATCAAAAAATTGTAAGAGACCTTTTTTGTAGGGCGTTAAAGTAAGTTTCACATAGTTTTTCCAGTGATTTTTGTAATCAAGAATGCTCGAAACCGTCGTATGCAACAGTCTTTAGTAGTCCCTTGTAATTCGTATGTATGTTGGTTTTGACAAAACATCCAAAATTATATTCCAATTTTCATCCATTAAATGGTTAACACCAAATTAGTCATTTGAGTATGCAGCAGCATACGGCGCCTCTTCACTTTCGATTTAAATCTGGCTCCTGAATCTGCGAATGCAAAACGTGTCCTCGATCTAACTCTACAGTGAAAGGAAGTCCTTGCAGGTACAATCACGAACGTGCTATCATAGGTGTTAGATCAGTTTTGTGCTTCCCACTCGTACAATCGATTATCAACTTAAACTCAATCCCTGGGAGATAAACGAGAAACTTGTTCGATGTTTTAATAACTGCTAACGTCTGCAGTTCGAAAGAGTGTTATTATTTATTACTTGGCGACCAGATTATTCGACTAGTTGTAGCTTGTCCTACTTTTGATTTTAAAAACTCTCGGATCTGTCTAGCTCGCATTTAAATGTGTCTCAATCTTCTCGTTCGAATTGTACATAATGCTAGCTGTAGTCGTGAGCCAGACACTCGTCTAAAATGTTCATATAAGTCATTCTATTTAGAATTCCAGTTCCAAGTTTGTAATATCCTTGTCAATTGTGTCAAAAGTCGTGTGGTCATCTAAAATCCTTCTATAAAAGTTATTCCCGCTACAGATTTTTGCCATATTTTTCTCTCTTTCCACAGCAAATCAAAATAATCTGTGTAGTTATTCAGCAACTTTATTACTTGTCCTCTCTAACTTTCATCAAGATCTTTTCCAATATTTCATCTTGTTACGTTTACATTTTCGCACTCTGACTCTCCTTTCTATTTATTTTCTTTTTTTGCCTATTTGTAGGTATTCCTTTCTTCAATCATGTCCTCGTAATATCGCGGTTGATAACTATTACCGTTGGTAGTATTTGACTATCTTTGCGCGACGCAAACAACTCTGATCAACCACGGCTAATTCGCATCCTGTGTGTATGCTTATTCCTATGCATCCCGTCCGTTCTTCAACGTTTTAAAGCAGACGATTCGTTGCGTTGTTCCACACTCGTTCCTTATTTTCAAATATATCTATATAATGCCAACTTTGCTCGTGTATATATTTTCATTATTTTACTCCCTTGTCTACATTCATATCCGGAGATATGTAGGTCATCCTTGTTGATTGAGAGAGTTTCAGTTCGATCTACTTGTACCCACAAAAGTCTTTTCGCTTTACACTCTCACCGTTTCCACTTAGCTCACTGTGGTTCGACCGGTCCCGTTCGAGATTCCGTTCAATAGGATTTTACCAATCTTAAACATTCCTTTACTTCAGTCCCAACTTTGTAGTAATCCGAGTTATATCCTCACACAAGAGTTCAGTTAGTTTTTCTTTTTTTTTTCAATGGAAAGATCTCTGTTAGACGTCGGGTAACACAAACACATTTTCATCGGTAGCTATTATCTATCTCAAGATTTTAACGTTCTCGCTTCCTTCATCTAGTCTCACACTCCCGTCTTAGGAATGAACATCTGTTCTTTCCATATAACATTCAATGTGTCCAATGTCCAAAGTTTCCATTGTCCTTTGTTCATATACTCGCGTTATCCTTTTCTTTTTCCAGTGGTACTCCATAATAACTTGTTTTATTTTAATTCCGCGTCTGTAACAGTAATTCAAAAGAATCCAAATTGAGGTAAACTGTTCACTCTCATCAATTCACTCCAATACTGACAAGAAAGATTTAGTTATCGTAGATTCCTACCCTGGTGGCACGCGCCTCGTAACTCGATGTCTGTTTGTTTATCCTGATTCTTGTCTTATTACATGTTGTTGTTACTGTTCTCTCGGTTTATGCTGTTAATACCATTCTCTTCATAAAGTTCTGTTGTTTACCACATTTGTCTTACGAATTCGTCGATATCTCTCATGACAGTGTTATTTGGTGTGCGTTGGTTATCCAGACAAGTCAAATATTAAATTATTTTCTTGTAAACTTGATCACGCTGATAGTGCCTTACATAATGATTTCATAATTCATTATGCATTCATTATCTACGTAGATGTTCTCATCACTGAAATCTTTGTTAAGCTTTAAATAGTTTCTCAGTTCGTTTCGTATGTACCTCCGTACTTCATCGCAAATTATATTAAGAGAGATCGTAAATCCTTTGGCTTCTTGTTCTACAAACCATTGCAGTAGTACAAATATTGATGTCTGAGATTCCTCCTAAGCTGTGTTATATCGCATTCTCAATATACTTTTTATGTCCATGTTCAAGGTCACTATTTTGTTCATAGAAACACTTCACCAGTATTGATTCGCACGAGTCATTTACTGTAGATTTCAGTAGTAGTTTATATCTTCATGCGAAAACGCTTCGAATAACTCCGTTTCTGATTTCAAAATAATCCGATGCTATCTGAATTCCTGTATTACGTTTTCCATAAATTCACTTATTCGCGATGATCAAATTAGGTACCTAATCGTTGACTTATTCCTGTTAGTGTACGAATCTCCTTTAATTTATGCAATAACTCCTGTATTTCCTGCGTGCAGTTTCCCGGTTAAATTGTGAATTGCTTCACGCGTTTTTTAATTGTACTGGATACTTGATAGAATGTTGTTAAAATGCCTCTTAATTCGCCTTACATCGTCGATCATTTGCAGAATCTTATTGTTCTATGCGTCCCTCGACGAGTTATCACACAGCAGAGTTCGTCTGTGACTATTAAGTATCGATTTACTAAAGATGTAATTCACGTTCTTAATCCTATTTTTGTATTTACATATTCCAGCCAATTCAGAATTCCCAATATCCAAAGTCCTTACTTGAAAGATGCTGATCCTAATCACCGATTCCTGATATTCGCTATGCAACTTAACACGTTGTCCTGATCCCACTTCTGAATTGTTACGGTAGGTGATTACAAGCGAATGAAACGTAGCGGCGATATTTATACTTAATCTATATAATCGTACTTACATAAAATGCAGCCCAAATATACTGAGAGAATACCTGTCCTAAGAAAGCTCTAAAATATCTATTTCCGGTTTAGCATCTGGAAAGAATATACTAAATAAGCATTAAAGCTCAGTGAGAACACACCTCCAATAATTCATCTCAACTATTCCACATCAAGTACTCCACAGGTCGAACTGACCAGGTCATATAACATTCACATACTTGGCCAAGTCACACAACATTCGCTAACCTTTCGTATCTCGTTGGTAACCCAAGCTGCTTGCTGCTCGTTGGCGGCCAGTCACGGTTCCGCTACAGCACAAAGCTGCCCGCTGTACGTTGGGAGCCAACCACGGATCTCCATATGACCACACTCGGCCACAGCCGTAACATGCGCTCACACTTGCGCTAACTCAACAATACCATCAACCAACTCAACTCACATACGCAAGGAGGGCTCACCTCTAAACCTGTCCTGAATATCCTCGAAACTCTATCAGGCACTTAACACAATATCTAACCATCTCAATATTACTTTACTTGTCAAACGATGAACTGTAACTAACGTAAGCCATCCAACGATTTGGTTAATAAATATTCAATCAAACATTACATAATTACCTAGTTGCGTTAATAAAAGGAGATGACATAATCAAAGACGAGCTAACTAATAAAATTAATGAGATTAAATAAATATGACTGTGACACTTATTACCAACTAAGGAGACTACAACATATAACAGTGTAACAGGCACCTTGTACTTGGTACTAATAGGTAACTGACATACGAAAGAATTTACTTGATTAAATGAATAATCAAGAGTAGCGTAAATGCTGCCACCAATATTTAACTCTATTCCAAAAAGTAATTAAAACGGGACCGATGATCAAAATGACGGGAATATGCGCGTGTGCAAAATCAAACACGTACTCAACAATAACAAAATTATATAATATTTAATAACGAATAACGAGTCAAAATAAATTATATAAATCAAAGATATTTACGAACTGAATACTTGACGCTATATAAACCAAGGTATCCCTTACTCACTAAATACACAATCAATTCAATATTCCAGATTACTACAAACATATGCAATCAACAATTCTCATTAGGTACATAACTAAAATCTACTTACATGAACTCAGAACAATAAACTTCACAAAATAACAATGCGATCGAGAGAGGCTCTTAAACTGTGTAATCTTTTTGACCATTTCACATAGAAAGCCAAAATGCAAGTAGTTGCACTGCCGATGGTTCGAACATTTTATTACTAAGGGATGGGACAATGGTTCTCAAAATAACGCTAACTGGGCACTACTCTCGCATAAGAACTAGACGTTTAGCACAAACTTATTGACATCCGCTGATTAGGCTCCCAACTGAACAAAACTAAAATTCTAAGAATTGTGGAATTTTCTACTGCCAACTGAAAACTAACAGTCAACCTTTTAACTTACTTTTAAATCTATTCAAATATAAAGTCAACTTTTATAGTAATAAACGCAAATGCCGTTTATTACAACAGTATGGCAATTATTGTCTCCATGGTAAAGCTGTAATAAGAAATTATATTTGGCAGGTAATTTGATTGAATTATTATAATTAATGTGGCAATATTTATAATTTAGGCTGTTTTTGTTTAAATTATGTGTTTAGTTTAGTTGTTGAGATGTTCATCTCAATGAATATTGTTTTACTAAGTGGTTCTTGAACCATGTTTTAATTTTAATAATTTTATAATGTAACTTCAGTATTATACCCATGTTTTGCTTGATAATGGCCAGAATTTTGGCCGAAACGTCGCATATGAATAAAAAAATGTTTTAAAAATTGTGTTTTCAATTTTTCTACAACTTTTCAACAAGTTCTGTAATCCTTTTAATCAATTTTTAAAATGTTTAGTTTAGTGTTAATTAGTTTTTGGTTATAGGCTTAGACTGATGGCAAATGTGAGAATATGTTGCAATTGATGAAGGATGAAGAGATGTATGTGAATTGTTAAGGGCGCATGTGACTTTGTAGATAGTTTTTAAGACAATGTGTATCCGGCGATAGACAAAAAGGTTGAAAGTAATTATTGTAAATGTTTAAATAAAGCTGATTCACTGTACTTCGTCTATTATTATCTTGACAAAATACATGAATAAAGAAGTGCAGAAGGAGCAGCATCAATCCGGAAAAATTATATATATATATTAGGGTGTCCGTAAAAAAGAAAAAAAATTATGTACCCACTCAATAGGTTCCTAGTGATGTCAAAGAAACCATATGGATCTTTATTTGACGTTTTATAAGGCGAAACCGGTGCCACAAATGCGATGAAGTTGGAAAAAATGACGTTTTTAGGCGATTTTTCGCATCGCACTACTTAGACTGTAAAATAACAGATTTTTTCCTGCCAAAATCGAAAAATCTATTTTTTTCTGATTATTTGAACCACCAATTTTGTGGTTGTACGATAATTGTAGCCGAAATTATGGCCATTTTAATAAATAACAATTTTCACAATTTTTTACGTTAATGTTTGATATGATAAATTCGGGTTACTGAGGCGTGTTTTCATATGATATCGACCTCCTGAATTCAAATCTGAGCTCAAACTGTACATTTTGAACTATTTTTATGAATAAATATTCATGTAATAATTTACATAAATTTTCCGAGGCGAGCTCCGAAGATCGCGTTACGCCGTGATTGGTGCGGAAGGAACGCTTGCTCCGCGCTGATTGGCGTTTGGTGCGTGGCTGGGGTAAATTATTACAAAAAAACTGATTTACCGTATTAAATACACCTGTTGTTATGTAAAAATTATTTTAATTTCCGCTGTTTATTCAATCTTTATTTCATACAAAATATTTATCTTTTGTTAGAAAATAATGTTTTAATTTTTTATATAGGTATGTATATTTACTTTAAAAAATACGGATGAGAGGATGTAAGCCTCCAATGCATGGATCCGGTTTTACAATACCACAATAGAATAAAAATATCCCAGTCCGCACAAGTTGTGCATTGTACCTCTTCCAATCAGTTTTATTACTGATACAATACAGTATTCTGTATTATTAAAATTGTATATATATATATATATATATATATATATATATATATATATATATATATATATATATATATATATATAAATTTTGATTTTGAATTTGATTTTCAATAAAAAAAATGAAATCAAACAACTGATTTTAGTTTTAAAACTTGGTTTATTTGTTTACAACAGTAAGCTAGACCGACGTGGTCTATCTTAGACAAGTGATACAAGAAGTGCTGTAATTACATTTCTTACTCCTATTTATGTATTTTTATTACATGTTTTTCTTACATTCCTAAGATAGAGATAACGTTGTTTCTGGTGTCAAATAATGAAACTTCAGCGTTTCGGGATTCATAATTCCTCCCCATCAAGAAATAACGTTATTCACAAGGATTTATTTCTATATCTTTATTTTGATTAATAGTAACATTTCTTTTTATAACACAACTATATATTCTATTTTTACATAATACTAAAATAATAATAATAATAAACATAAAGAAAAGGGTTACATAAAGTATGGGTATATGTTGATTGTTGATTTGTTTAATGGATTCAATTTGTTTCAAGTGTGTAGTATTTAGTTTTATTTCATTTATTTTACGAATTTGGGGTACTTTTTTTATCTCTATAGTTTTTAAATCATCAAAGATATATTCTTGATACAGGGGTTTATATTTTTGAAATTGCCAGTTTTTAATAACACACGTATCTTGTTCATTAAGGAAGATACCTTGTAATTGTTTATATTTATAGTTATTTCCACAGTTGAATTCTAGTTTCTGTAAGTTTGGTGAAAAGATTATTATTTTATTTGTGAACGGTATTTGAGAAATATAATTTTTTTCTGTTATTTGTTTACTTAAACAATCATCATATACTTGCCTATCTAATATATTATTAATACAGCTATTTATAGGGTTATAATTGGAGATACAATATTTATTATTAATAAACTTAGAAATACGTATATTTTTATTATCATATTTAACATATATAGTATTGTCTTCCAATATTTGTTTATATACAGAGTCGTAGTATGGTGTAGGTGTGAATTGTTGCAGTTTGTATAGATTGTTTGTGTAATTTGGGACGGCTAAAAGAATGTGTATTTTATTGTTCTGTAGTGTGCATGAGACGTGTATTGTTTCAATCATTTGAAGGATGTTCGGGTTTTGAGTAATATTCAGGAGGCTGTTTGGATCTATGATGGTGATATCTAATTGATTCAATGAACAAAATTCTAATGATTTTATAACATTGTCCACTGTATTTTTAAGTCGTTGGATGTAAATTAATATTTTATTAAGCTGTATCTCTAAGTGTATAATGTTTTCCAATTTCCTTCCTTTTTTAATGTATTTATAATTTCGTTAAGCGATTCTTGTAATTTGTTTTCGTTAAGGTTTATACTTTGTAGATTTTTATTAAATTTTTCTGTGAGTGTTTGTTGTTGGTGTACTATTTCATTTGTTTGTGTTTGTAGTGTTTTTTGGTTATTACTGAGTTGTTCTAGTATTAGCTTGTATCGCTCTTCGTCGGAGGCGTCGAGGTTTCCGGTTATAGATTTTATTATCGTTCCTAGCCCGTTAATTACTCCTCTTTTGGCTCTTTTATTAAATAACTTAATTATGTTCTGTTCTAATTCGTTGAACATGTAATTTATAATTTGACCGCTTTCGAAGAAGAATGTCTCATTTGTTAGTTGTTTTATTTCTCTGTCGATGATTTGTTTTAGTTTTAGGTATTCATCGTATATGGGGCTTATGTCGTTATAAAAATAGTGTAGTTGTTCGTTTTCTCTTAGGTGGCATTCGCCGATAGTGTGTAACAAGAATCCGGGGTTGATAGTGATATTTTAACATCTGCGAATCCAAGAGGGATTCTGAAACAGTTAAATTTTAATTTTATCAATTTTTACTTTTCGTTCTCTTGTTTTATCTTTCGCGTATATTGTTCTATATTTATCATCATAATTTCTAATTTTTGTTTTTACATATAATGGTTTCTTAAATTTAGTTATTAAACGGGGATTTTGTTTTATATATGCTTCTGTGAGATTTTTTAATTTATCGATTTTGTCATCTTCTTTAGGATTTTTATACCGTTTTTGTTTTTCTTTGTTAATATTAATTTTTACTTGTTTTATTTCTTCTTGTCGTCTTTCCACGTAATTCTGTAATTTGTTTTGAGTATTTTCTTTTGGTCTTAAGTTTGTATAATCTTTACCATAAAGTATTTCGTTTGGTGTCATATTTGTGGTTGATTGAATTGAGTTATTGTACGCGAAGATACAGTCATTTATTAATTCTTTTAAGGGTTTCAGATTATCAGTTCGTGTTTTGATTCTTAAATGTTCGATTAGTGTTGAGTGAAATCTTTCTATGGCATTTGATTTTGGATTTTGGGCTGATGTTACGTGTAACTCAATCTGGTTATTATGACAAAATGTTCGCAGGGTTATATTGTTGAATTCGCAACCTTGGTCACATATTAATTTCCTAGGGGGTATTTTTATTCTAATAAATGTTTCTAAAATTTTCACTATGCCTTTACTTTCTTTTGTCTTAACTAAGTATATTTGTGCGTATTTTGAGAACTGGTCGTATATCGTTAAGTAATGTTGTCCGTCGAGGGTTAGTAAGTCGATATTAATTATTTCAAAGGGTCGTTCGGGTGTTTCGGTAAGGTTATCGGTGAGTTGTATGGGTTTTCTGTCGTATTTACATTCTTTGCATATTTGGCAGTTATTTATAAATGAAGTGATGGTATTTATCATTTTGGGCCAGTAATATTTTGCTTTTAATTTATTGTACGTTTCCATAATTCCGCGGTGGTTTGTCTTTCCTATGTGGTATGAGTATACTATTTCATTTTGTTCATCTAATTGTTCTATGTCATCTACTTCTTTATTAACTTTAATAATATTGATGCTATTTATTTCAAAGTCCTTTTGAATAATTTGATTTAAGAATTTAGAGATTTTATCATTACATATACAGTAATATCTAATTTTTGGTATAACATAATTTTTTATAAATTCTTGTAATTGTTTTTCTACTTTATTTTCTTCAAGGGTAACAATTAATCGTTGTTTTTTATTTCCGAAGAGTCGTATAATTTTTACATCATATTTCGAATCGAAAGAAAATATGATTTGGTTATCGGCTACGTTTATTCTATTGTCCAGAATTTTTAGACCGTTGACGGGGTGTTCTTGAGCGCTGTGTATGGTGTCAGTGTCATTTTGTGTGTCAATTATTGTCTTTATTGAGTCATCGTCTTGTTCTATAATTTTTTCTAATTCAATTCTCGATTCTAATTCGTCGCTTAATGCAAAATTTTCGGGTAATGAGTAAATATTAATTTGTATGCAGGTGTTCTCGAATATTGAAATTAAGATTTTATTCAATTCTTCTTTTGGTAGTCTGTCGCAACCACATGATAGGTAAGGGATGTTAATTTCGTATATATCGTTTTTTATTAAATAGTCGCGTAATTGAACTAGTGATTGTTTTAGTAATTTTTTATTACATTCTTCATTGTATAATTCTTTTGAGAATAAATGAAAAATTTGTTTATTATATTCATTTTGGATTATAATTTTATTTGATAATTTATTTATACAGAAACTTTTACTATTAAATTGATCATCAATTTGTTTTGCTAATCCTTTGCCGAATTTGTAATCTTTCGAGATGCAATGTGCGAAAACGGGGGTTGTTGTTACATCGCCTATTTTGTGATTAATTTTGAATTTATTTCTGATTCTACTTAAAAAGTCTGCGATTTTATTTGTTTTTCCTGAGATATATTCTATTTCAAAATTATATTCACTGAGTTCAATTTTCCAACGCATTAATTTCTGGTTCGCGTTTTTCATATTAAAAAGCCAGACGAGCGGCCTGTGGTCTGTTCGTATGACGAATTTTCTCCCGTATAGGTAAGGTTTGAAATTTTGAATAGCCCATACTATCGCTTTCAATTCTTTTTCTATGGTGGCATAGTTTTTTTCGTGGGAATTAAAAGTTTTTGATGCGTAAGCAAGAGGTTTTTCTTGTAGGTCATGGTTTTGAGATAACACTGCGCCCATGGCATAGTCAGAGGCGTCCGTGGTTAGTATAAAATTTTTATTAAAGTCGGGGAATGCGAGTATTGGTGGATTCGTGATCAGTCTTTTTGCTTGTATAAAACATTCTTTATATTCGTTATTATGAATATCTATTATTGATCCTTTTCGTAAACAGTTTGTGAAGGGTTTGGTTAATTTTGAGAAATTTGGAATAAATCTTCGATACCAGGAAAGTTTGCCTAAAAATGATTTTATTTCTTTTACGGTTTTTGGAATCTGAAGGTTTTGTATTACATCTATTTTTTTGATATTTGGTTTAAGACCTTCATTTGAAATTACGAAACCTAAATATTCAACTTCTGTTTTAAAAAATTCAGACTTATCTAATTGTATTTTTAGATTAGCTTCTTTTAAATATTCAAAAACTGTTTTAATATTCTCTAAGTGTTCTAATTCGGTATTGCCAAAAATTATAATATCGTCGAGGTATACAAGACAAATTTTGCCGATTAAGTCTTGTAGTATTTCGTTCATACATCTTTGAAATGTCGCGGGGGCATTAATTAAGCCAAAGGGCATACGCAAAAATTCGTAGTGTCCTGAGGTTGTGCTGAAGGCGGTTTTTTCTCTGTCTTTTTTGTCAACAAGTATTTAATGAAACCCTGAATGTAAGTCGAGTGTAGTAAAGTACTTTGGGTTTTTTATTTTGTCAAAAAGTGTGTCAATGTTTGGTATAGGGAATTTATCTTCTTTCGTTTTTTGGTTTAGTTTTCGAAAGTCGATCACTAATCTAGTTTTTCGTTTATTTGAGGCGTCTGATTTCTTTGGAACGATCCATATTGGTGAGTTATAAGGGCTTTTTGATTTTTGTATAATTCCTGTTTCTAACATAGTTTGGACGTGTTCTTCAATATCTTTCTCATAGATCTGAGGAAGTCGGTAATTTTTCGTGTATATGGGGATGTCGTCCGAGGTATAAATTTTATGTTGTGTTTTGTTTGTATATGTCAATGTTTAATTTTTTCTTGGAAAGAGTGAGTCGTATTGTTCTATTATATTATATAGTTTAGTTTTTATGTTTGGTTGTGTCAGTCGCGTATTTGTACGTAACTTTCTTTATTTTGTTTATTTAATGTTTGAATATTAAATTTCATTTGTCTCATTTGTATAATATTTTCTGCAAAATTTATAATAGTATTTGTTTCGTGAAATATTTCTGTTCCAAATAGTAAGTTACAGTCGGAGTGGAAGTTAACGACAAAAAAATTATATTTTTTATTAAATATTCTAATTTCGACATATTTATTACATTTTACTTTATTTGTTGCGGTTCTAAAAGTTAAAAATTCTTCTAAGATTTTCATATTATATTGTTTTACGGTTTGTTCTGTTATTAAATTAATATCTGAGCCTGAGTCGATAAGAATTTTAAAATTTTGAAATATGATGATTGGAATTGTTTTTGTGTTAGAGAACATTACGTATTTTCTTCTGTCGATTCGTGGTCGTATTCTAAAAAAGATTCTGTTTCGAAATTTTCATACTGGTCTCCTAATTCTTCTTTATTCGTAATTTCGTCTTTATTAATTTCTACATCGTTTTCTGTTTCTAACGCGTAATTCTGTCTTATGGTTTGTGTGGACATAGGTATGGTTGTTTTTGTCATACCGGACATGGGGGTAGGTTTAAATTCGCGCCTTGTTTCTATGCCGTTTTTTAAGTTTTGCCTAGCGAATGTTTGTGGTCCAGAAGGGCGTGAATATTGAGGGTTGAATGGTCGTGAGGGAAATTGTTGTGTTGGAAATTTCTGTGGTGGGGGGTTAAAGTGTCTTTGGAATTTTTGTTGTGTGTTTTGAGGTGTTGTTCTGTTCATAGGTGATTTGTGTAGTTGTATGGAATTATATTCGTTTGTTAGAAGTTGCTCGCAGGCGTCGAGTGTCTGCGGATTTTTACTTATAAATGAGGCTCTAAAGTTCATAGGTAATAATGAGATGAAATGAGAGACTACTGTTTTTTGAGTTTCAACTATTAGACATTGTTTTCCATATTGTTCATATTGTAATAGTTGAATTTTGGAAGTCATTCTTTGATATAGATCTTTAAATTTCTTTAGAGTGTCATTTATATTGTTGTCTATTTGTGTGATTTTAATCGTTGTTAATAATAATGTATTGTATGTACTTTTATCTTCAAAGTTAGTTTGGAGATATAGTTTTATATCATCCCAAGATGTGAATTCTTGGCTATCTAGTATATCTTTGGCGTTATGAATAAATTTCTTTTGTAACATAGAAAAGCAATATGTTTTCTGTATTTGATTTAGTTCTAAAGAATTCATTACCGCATAAAAATTATCGGCTTCTTTTATAAATCTGGGGAGAGATTTGATTTCTCCATTATACTCGGGTACTGCGTCGATGAAATTTCGAATATCGCTAATTGTTACGGTTTCCATATTTAATTCAATTTGTAAATCTTGTACTGGGTGTTCTAAGGGTGTATTAGGGATATCTTTGATCCCTGTAATAAATTGTTGGAACTTACTACTGTTACCTAATATGCTAGGTTTGAGCGTAATTGGTATTTTATTAAATTTACTTAAATTTTCTATTTCTTCGTCAGAAGACATATATTAGTATTACAATGTATAATTGTATGTTTTTGCCTTGTGTCGGGGCTCGTTTTGTTTCTTAACAGCGTTAGCCGTTCCACAAAACCCTTGTGTAAAACAGTATTTAGTCACAGACCGATTGTTATGACCGGCAGAGATAATATTATCTTAGAATGAACTTACAGCAAGGTTGTCACGAAGTAGACAGCTGTTTTCATGATAGTGCGGATCTTGATACGCTTCAAGTGGGCGGAGGTCTTGTATCTTGTCGTGCGGCTCCGTGAAGTTGATTGAAGGATTTTCTTCACGATGGGCTGGTTAAAGATGGGTCGTGGTTAGACCCTGGTGCGACCACTGTTTAGGTCGTTCGAGGAATGTAGATGATGTTCGGATAGCTCATGTGAAAATTTAAAAATTTTCGGCAAGCGTTTCACAGACTTACGAGGTTTTTTATTCACTTCACTGGATTCTTGCTGGCTATCCTACCGACTGCGCCAATTTTGATTTTGAATTTGATTTTCAATAAAAAAAATGAAATCAAACAACTGATTTTAGTTTTAAAACTTGGTTTATTTGTTTACAACAGTAAGCTAGACCGACGTGGTCTATCTTAGACAAGTGATACAAGAAGTGCTCTAATTACATTTCTTACTCCTATTTATGTATTTTTATTACATATTTTTCTTACATTCCTAAGATAGAGATAACGTTGTTTCTGGTGTCAAATAATGAAACTTCAGCGTTTCGGGATTCATAATTTATATATATATATATATATATATATATATATATATATATATATATACATAAGTTATAGTGCGGAATAGTGCTGACATAGACAATTAATACTTTTAAGAACGTGACTTTATGTAGAATTATCATATTACATTATACGTATTTGTAGTTTAACGATGGGATATTCTTTGTATGCTTTAAGTTAATCTTAGTTCAGAATCTGTACTAGTAGGAACTCCTAGAGTAAAATAAATAGTTTTTAAAAACAAAGTTAATTTGTTTAATAATATAATTGGCGCAGTCGGTAGGATTTTCCATAACAAATTAGTGAAAATAATTTGATTCACCTTAGTGATTTATTTGGCAAACGAACAGTCTTTTTGTGTTAACGCAAGTAACACATTGTGCGCGTAGTGAGTTAACGTACATAACTAACTAATCGCGCATCTTACCAAAAGACAAAAAACAAATTAACTTAAGTTCCTGAGCGTCCTCACCGTGCTAAGTGCAAATCAACCAACGAGAACGTCAACTCTGCAGCGTCGACCAGCTGGGCGGCATCTCCGAATCCAGACGCACCTGCATCCGACCTAGACGACTACAGTACGAGCATCTCATCAAGCGATTTCAACGAATATGAAACCGTCACTGATACTGCTACTGTAAGTACCACATGCCATTTCGAGGTCCAAATATAATAATAAATTGAAGCGAAAGTTCAAATTCTGATTCAGACTCAGATCTTGACGATCCTAATTTAATTCCAAATATCTTAAATAATGCTATAATTGTATTAAGAAAGTCAATATTAAACATGACAACCCCAACCTTAAAAAAAGAATATCTGGATATGGTTCCAGAATTCTACGGTGAAAGAGAACTTTTACCAAGATTTATAGAAATCTGCGAAAAATTAGTAAAACGATTTTACAATCAAGCAGATGCTCCAGATTTCCAAAATGAATATTTAATGAGCACAATATTAATTAAAATAAAAGGCGAAGCAGCAATAAATATTTCTAGCTGTTCCGTGAAAACTAGGGACGATTTAAAAACGTCACTGATAGATACATATGCGGATAAAAGAGATTGTTTTAATAGACATGATCGAAGTAAAACAAGGCGCGAACGATACAGTATTCGATTTTTATAATGAAATACAACACATTTTAAATTTACAAGTATCGTATGTAGTAACAAATCATCCGACAACTGCAGAAATAAAGACTGATTTCTTTAGAAATTACGCCCTCAGAATTTTATTAAAGGGATTAAAGGAGCCAATAGGGCAACTCATGAAAGCAAAGAAACCTGCTGACTTAAACGCTGCACTAAGTATGCTTACAAACGACTTTCAGTTTGAAAATCATTCCAAACCAGCTAAAAATGTAATGCCTATTCAAAAACCATTTCAGAGACAGAATAATCAAAATTTTAGAAATAATAGACCCTTTCAAGTAACAAATGTACCGCAGAACACTAACTACACGTTTAATAAACCACCGACATATTTTAATAACACATACAGCGCAGCGTAGAACTAACTTTCCTACAATGATTAGAAATACTAATCAACCACTACCCAGACCTACACCAATGAGTATATCTACACGAAATACACAATTAAATGCCCCAAAATCCGGACCTTCCACTCAAAGGCAAAATTTCATAAGTCAAAACAGACAATTCTTTCCCAAAAATATCGCGGAAGAACTTTATAACATAGATCAATCAGAAATAATAAATTATACAGACGAACACAACATTGTAGATCAACCAGAAACACAAACTTATGCAGTAGATGAATATACACTCGATGATAACGCAGAAATTACAACTAAAACTAACATATCAGATCAAAACGAGCATTCATTCTTTTTTAGGCGAAATAGCCTCAGATCAAATATTTCATTCTTCTAATTAATGAACTTAACAAATAACCAAAGCAAACTGCCATACATTATAATTCCAGAAAATAATTTAAAAATCTTAATAGACACTAGTAGCACGAAATCATTTGTAAATTGCTTTTAAATACTACAAACACGCTATCAGTAAAGACCCGTTTCAGATTACAACTGCACACGGCTCCTCTACCGAGAAGTACAGTACACAAATTCCTATCTCAAAAATTTTTAATCTTAGAGATAATTTAAAACCCGCGTTAAAATATTATCTTTTTAAATTTTATAATCAATTTTATTTACTTCTGGGCATGGAAAAAAAACTAAAACTTTCAATTGATACAGTAAACGATATGATAATTACCCCAAACAGTAAAATTAAAATTCATTATCATAATTCTAAAGCTACCCCTGATACAAATAATTTAACAATAAATGAAAAATATTGTAATATTGGCATAATAGAACCCACTTCGGAAAAAAATAATTAAAATAAAAGTTAATAAAGGAAAAGGTAATATTCTAGTTCCAGAAATTAAAACAAAAAATTTATTAATTCCTGAATGTGCTACTGTAGCAAAAAATTTTGAAGCTATGTGTACAATTATTAATTTATCAGAGAATGAAGTTAAATATCAGTTTACAATTCCGATTATAGTGGAAACGTTAGACGACTATGTGATTTATACAGAGAATAGAAATTCAAATCTATACCTTACACAAACAGAAAAAGTAAATTTCGATAAACTAAAAATTAGAACGGATCATATGAACAAAGAAGAAGAAATGGCAATTTCAAAACTAATTAAACAATACTTGAATATTTTTTATTTAGAAAACCAAAATTTATCTTTCAGTAATCAAGTAAAACACAAAATTAAAACTAAACACGAAATCATATCGATACCCTCACATTCATAGAGAGGAAGTTAGGTCCCAAATAAATAAAATGCTTAATCAACAAATAATTCGACCTTCTAATTCACCATGGTATTCCCCAATCTGGGTAATCCCCAAAAAACTTGACGCATCGGGCAAACAAAAATGGCGAGTAGTCATCGACTACCGAAAATTAAATGAAAATACCATCGGAGATAAATATCCCATACCTAACATTACGGACTTGCTGGACAAACTCGGACGGTGTCAATATTTTACCACCCTTGATCTCGCGTCGAGTTACCACCAAATTGAAATGGACAAGACTGACATATCTAAAACAGCATTCTGCACTGAAGACGGACATTACGAGTTCTTACGAATGCCATTCGGGCTAAAGAACGCGCCAGCGACCTTTCAACGGGTCATGGTATTGCCGTCTATATGTACAGGCCTGGAACAGCGCTTCCATGACGTTACTGCGTGAGGCCGACAAACGCGTCTGTCTGACATTAGCTCTCGTGTTAAAATACTGTTCGTAAAATAAAAACTAGCTTCTATCTCGTTAACTATCAAAGATATTGAAATTATGTACATGACATAAAATGTGCTTCTTGTAAAGACGAATCAAATGGCTATTTCAATTTTCAAAATCTTGTCTAGCTTGCGGAGAAACATTACTTTTTCCTTTTTTGTACTTTGTAATATACATTTTTAAAAGTATATAACTCGTACTAGAAAATTTTCACCAATCATATATATAGTATCCATAAATTAGTACAAATTAATGAAATAAAAACAAGCAGTATTCTATAATTAAATATTTGATATATTTATTTTACACAGCACACAATCAGGTACAACATAAAAAGTCACTCTTAAAATAAGAAAAAAGAAAAAATATAAACTTTTTAATTAATAATAATTATGTATATATATATATATATATATATATATATATATATATATATATATATATATATATTTTTTTATGGGATGGCTAGCTCAGTGGTATGAAGTCGGCCTGTGGATCCTGAGGTCCCTGGTTCGATTCCCACAGGCGACAAATTTTCATAATTTGAAAAAGCTATCCCTGTGGCTCCTCCACCACTAACATGTTTGGGGTCGTGATTTGACGACTGGTAACCGCACTTCACGCGCATAAATATATCACTTACCGAGATCTGCTTCAGCAGAGTGCCACATCCAGTAATGGGTAGAAGGCGTGATGATATCTTTATTTATATATATATATATATATATATATATATATATATATATATATATATATATATATATATATTTAAAAAAATTAACACAATCACTTATTTTGACTGAGACATTCTAACTTAGGGTTTCTTTTGGTAGTATTTTCCATATTATTATTTTTTATTTTTGTATAATTATTTAGTAAAATATTGCACATATTGCTTCATTATTGAAGTTATCATTACTTTTACCACATTTGCAAATAAAAATTTCTATTGAAGTATACTTTCTTAATTGTTCTATACATATTTCTTTCAAAAATTGCCTCTGATTTTTAACTGATAACAACATTTTTTTATAATCGCTATTGCTAATTATTATTTGAAATATTTGATATACATTTGAAACTATATTAACTAGAAAATCTTTAGGCCATTTAAGTTCACCTCTATCAATTATTTTTAGGTACTCATTTGTGAAGCTGCCACATTCTGTTATCATTTCACGATTGTGTACAAGAAACTTCTGACAGTCCGTACATTTTGGCAATGAAGTGAACCGTCAAGGTAAAGTCTTATATAGTTTTTAAATACATGTTAGAAAGTACAAAAGAAGAAACAAGTCATGTTTCTCCGTGAGCCAAACTAGATTTTGAAAATAAAAAATATCCAATTGATTCGTCTTTATGAGGAGCACATTTTATGTTATGTACTTAATTTCAATAGCATTGATATTTAACAAGATAGAAGCTAGTTTATACATTAGGAACAGAATTTTAACATGGTAGTATATGGAAGAGAGACGCGTTCGTGGGCCACACGTTGTGACGTCACAGCCGCTTGCGCTCCGCTGTTCAAGGCCTCTACATATAGACGGCAAGGGTCATGGACAATGTTCTGAGAGGGTTAACTCACAAAATTTGTCTAGTATATCTGGACGATATAATCATTTTTAGTACAAGTTTAGATGAACATATAATTAATTTTAAATTAGTATTTGACCGATTAAAAGAAGCCAACTTAAAAATTCAATTGGATAAGTCGGAATTTCTAAAAAAAGAAGTTGCGTAACTTATACAATATTAATTGGAAATTGTGTTTTTAAAAAATTATTTATTTTACATACACAAGTTACAGGTATAGTTCTCAGGACAGACTGATTGCGGTATGTAACAAGATTCGCTCTTTTATAAACTTACTATTACTAGTCAGCACATTCCTTGGAGTGCGCTGTAACATGAAGTTTCTTAGTGATAATGATATACATAACTCCTCCGCCCTAAAAGGGAACTTCGTTTGTTACGGTTTGGAGATTTTCCTTTTTTAACAGTTTTTTTGAACATTGTATTTTATGTTTACATAAGATTAAACAAATAATTACTATTATAACAATAATAACAACAGAATTAATTAAAGTATGGTTATTAACATCATCTTGAACCTTTATATCATTTAATATTGGCGTTTCTTTAATTACAATATCTTGTTTATTAATTTGTTTCAACTCAATTGTTTTATTACTTAATTGTCTGTCCTTAATTTTAAATTTAATATTTTCAAAAATTATTTCTTTAGCATTAGTTATATAATTTTCCAATTTATAATTATTAATTATACAATTTTTATTTGTTTTAAATTTATATACTCCTTTAATTAACTTATGTTTCACATATTCAGAACACTTAATATCTAAGTTTCTTTCATTCTTACTTATAATAATAATAATATTAGAGTTTTCAATTTTTATTAAAATAAATCCTTCAGTAATCTTATGGTACTTACATTCATTATTATTATGCCTATTAACAATTTCGTTCAAACATTTATTAGCTTCTACATAATTGGTCTTACAGTAAAAATTTTGTTTTAATTTATTACAGTCATTAGTTAGCAATAGTTGATCTCCTTCTTGAATTAAAAATTCTTTATTTTCATTTAGAATGAACATTTCATTTCCACTAATTATGGGGATTGGAGTTATTTGCAGTAATTTCCTTTCAGGTTTATTTTCATACACGGGAATTTCTAGTAAGTATTCTATTTTATTGTTATTTAATTTACAATGACTTGAAATCTGCGAAGTAATGTCCCAAATTTTTATTCCTGGATTAATTTGGTTAATTATTTGTTTTAGTTCTTCTAAAGATATTATTGAACTATGGATCTTATTTAAGTTGCAAAATGTCAAGCTAGTTTCAATTTCGGATATGATCTCAAGTAAATTTATGGTTAATAATATCAATTGATTAAATATATCTTTAATCACCCAAACGTTTTGCCGATTTATAGTTTCTTGCATGAAAGTATCTATTCGAGTTTCCAAAACCAATTCATTGTGTTTAATATTTACAATTTGTTTATTAAATTTATGAATCATTTCTTTATTTAATCGAATTGTTTCAAAATTTTGAGTTTGTAATATTTCTTGATTTTTATTTATCTTTTCAAATAATTTGTCATATTTTTCGGCATCTTCAGCATCTATATTTCCAGTTATGGCTTTTATAATTCCTCCCATACCATTAATTAATCCTCTTTTATTTCTTTTATGGGTGAACAGGTTACTTATTTTAATAGCTAATCTATCATAATTAAAGTTTAATATATTTTTATATGTTTCTACTTCTCTAATATACGTATCATTACCATCAAATTTTATTTCAATATTATTTTTATATTTACCTATCTTAAAGTACTCTTCCTCTATATTCTTAATATCATAATTATAATATGAATAATATGAATTTAAATATGTATATACATTGCCCAAATCCACGATGTTTATACCGGGATTGTCGGTGATTAGTTCTAATTCCTCATGGTTTCCTTTTATGCAGGTACATCTGCAACAAAGAGTCGGGGCTTCTTAATCTTATCAATTTTGTGTTTACCTTTATTCGTTACTTTAATTACGCCTAATTTAGGGTTGTATTGTTCGATATAAGGAATTTTAAAAAGTGGTTTCTTAAATTTTTGTATTCTTCTTTTGCCTTCTTTGATTAATATTTTATCTGGTAATTTAGCTGGTCTATTTTCTAATTTATTTTGTGCTAAAAATCTCTTATTCTTCTCTACTTGAATATTTTCTTTAATTTTTCCATGTTAAATTTTGAGTTTATTTTTATAATTAATTAAATAGTCATCTATAGTAAATCTAGTTTCAAAAATGTTCTTATCTTTATCCGCTCCGAAAAATATTTCGTTAGGAGTAAATTTAGTAATTGAATTAATAGAATTATTATAAGCTATCAGAGCGAAATTTAATTTATTCTCAAATTTGGTATTTTCGAAGATTTTATTTTGATTAATTAATCGGAGATGTTCGATTACGGTGGAATGAAACCTTTCAATTAATCCATTGCTTTTTGGGTTATCGACACATGTTATGTGGGTATTTATTTTATAGATTTTGAGTACTTCTTTTACAAGGTTGTTGTTAAATTCAACTCCGCTATCGTGTATTATTTTATTCGGTATTTGATATTTACTAAAAAAGTTTAACAAACTTTCTGTTATATTTATAGCGTCTATTGTTTTCATAAAATAAATTTGTGCAAATTTAGAAAAAGCGTCGATAATTGTCAAATATTTCCTTTTTTCTAATGTCAGTATATCTATATGTACTATGTCAAAGGGATATTTACTTATTTCTGTAATATTATCGTTTAATTGAAACTGTTTTCGTTCGTACTTGTTCTGTTGACACAGTTCACAGTTATTTATGAATTTTTGAATGTCAAAGTGTAATCTTGGCCAATAGTATTTACGTTTTAATCTCATAATTGTTTCGGACATTCCACGGTGATTTGTGATTTCCTAAATGATAATTTGTAATAATTTCTAATTGATCGTTCGTATTTTCAATATCTTCTAATACTTCTCCACATTGTATCAGTCGATATGAATCTTTAGTAAATTTGTTTTGCAAAATTTCGTTTATTGTCAAAACTATATCTTTTTCTATAAGACAATAATAATTAATTTTAGGTACGAGATATTCTTTAATAAACTGAAATATTTCTTCCTGTAAGTCATTTTTATTTAAGGTAATTATTAATCTCTGTTTGGTATGTGCGAATATTTTTTTTAATTCTACCTTGGTCGGTTCGTTATGTGCTTTGACAATTATTTGGTTCTTGCCAGTGTTAATACAACCTTCTTTGTAAGTAATTCCGTTAACTTCATTTTCGTCTGCAGAGTGACATGTATCTAAATCTTCGTTATCAATTTGTACTATTATACTTTCATTATCGTTTTTAAAAACTTCTGGTTTTAATTCATGAACTATTATTTGAATATGAGTATCTTTAAAAAGTTTGTTGATTAAATTTTCAATAATTTCAAAATTTATTTTATTTTCAACTTTATCATATCCGTTACAAATTTTAGGCATATGTATTTCAAAAATATCATTTTGAATACAGTAATCGCGTAAATTAATTAAACATTTATTAATATCTAATAAATTTGGTTTAGAGAAATGTTCTAATTTTGTCACTAAGTGAAATAATTTATATTTATCATAAATAGGTTTATAAAAATATTTCCTTTATTCTTATTCTGGTTATTTAGATAAGTTTTACTTTGGAATTTTGAATTAATTTGTTCCGCAAATCCTTTACCTAATTTTTTATCTTCAGAGATACAATGTACTATATTATGTGGTTTATCGAAAATATCATCAAATGTTTTCTTAATTTCAAATTTACGTCTTATTCGTGAAAGAGCATCTGCATTATTATTTAAATTTCCTTTTTTATACTCAATATTGAAATTATAATCGTCAAGTTTTATTTTCCATCGCATTAATTTGCTGTTAGTATCTTTTAAATTCATTAGCCAAGTTAGGGGTTGGTGGTCAGTTCTAATTTTGAATTTTGTGCCGTAAACGTAAGGTCTAAAGTACTTTGTCGCCCATACAATTCCTAATAATTCTTTTTCGGTTACGCTGTAGTTTATTTCATGTGTGTTTAGAGTTCTACTAGCGTAGGCTATTGGTAAATCTTTACCGTCTATGTTTTGACTTAATACCGCACCCAGGGCATAATTACTAGCGTCGGTGGTCAGAATGAATTGTTTAGAGAAGTCGGGGTATTGCAAAATTGGTGCATTGATTAATAGCTTTTTACTATGTTCAAATGATTCTATATATTCTTTATCGTCTATATTTACCTTACTTCCCTTTTTTAGGCATTTAGTCATAGGTTTTGTCAATGTAGAAAAATCAGGGATAAATTTACGGTAGTATCCTAATAATCCTAGATAGATTTTTATTTCTTTAGGAGTTTTTGGGATAGGGAAATTTTTTACAGCTTGGATTTTTGTAGGGTTAGGTTTAACACCTTCTTGTGAAACAACATGACCCAAATACGCTACTTCTTTCCTTAAAAATTCCGATTGATCAATTTGGATCTTTAAATTATATTCTTTTAATTTAGCAAATATTTTTCTAATGTTTTCGATATGTTCTTGTAATGAAGTGCCTAAAATAATTATATCGTCTAGATATACGAGACAAATTTTGTTTATATGATCGCGTAATACAAAGTTCATTAATCGCTGGAAAGTCGCGGGTGCATTTTTTAGGCCAAATGGCATTCGACAAAATTCAAAATGTCCTTTGTCGGTATTCAATGCTGTCTTTTGGATACTGTTTTCATGCATTTGTATTTGATGGAAACCGGAAGCCAAATCTAAAGTTGTAAAATAAATATTTTTGCCCAATTTATCCAATACTTCTGTGATATTTGGTATTGGAAATTTATCGTCGATAGTTTTTGAATTTAGTTTTCTGTAATCTATAACCATTCTAAATTTGTATTTTCCTGAGGTATCCATCTTTTTGGGGACCATCCAGATAGGAGAGGACCAGGGGGAATGAGATTCTTTGATTATTTTTTTCTTTTAAAAGTTTATCTATTTGGTTGTTAATTTCTTCTTTATAGCATTCTGGTTGACGATAAGATTTTGTATAGATTGGTATTTCGTCTGTTGTTTTGATTTCGTGTTTTATGGCACTGGTATGTGATAGGTTTTGATTTTGTTTAGGAAATATTGATTCATATTCTTTGATAATTTTGAATAATGCATTTTTTTCCTCTTTATTTAAATGATATGGGATGGCTAGCTGAGTGGTATGAAGTCGGCCTGTGGATCCTGAGGTCCCTGGTTCGATTCCCACAGGCGACAAATTTTCATAATTTGAAAAAGCTATCCCTGTGGCTCCTCCACCACTAACATGTTTGGGGGCCGTGATTTTACGACTGGTAACCGCACTTCACGCGCAAAATATATCACTTACCGCGATCTGCTTCAGCAGAGTGCCACACCCAGTAATGGGTAGAAGGCGTGATGATATATTTTATTATATTTAAATGATCTGCTCTAATTTGAATTTTATCAGCGTCTTGTAAATTTATATTATTTTTAGAATCAAAATTTTGAAGTTTAAGTTCTTTGTTTAAAAATAGGACATTATTTTCTGCAAAGTTAATACTAATTTTCAAATTTATTAAAGCAGGTATTCCTAGTAACACATTAAATTGTTTATGAAAGTTATGTAGGTAACATTTAATGTTTATATCTTCTATTTTTAAAATAATATATTCATTTCCTCTATGTTCACCGGTAGCTGTTGTGAATGTAAATTTTTCGTTATAAATTTTGAATTTATGCTTATTATTGTAAACATAATTTTTACTAATTAAGTTTATTGACGATCCTGAATCTAATAATATTAAATAATCGCGTACTTTTATAAATGGTAATTTGGAATTACATATTATATTCAAAATTTCTCCTCTATATTTATAAGGCTTTTCTCTAAAAAAGAATTGTCAATTTCGTTATGTTCTTGTTCATCGTAATTATATTCTAGGTTTTCGAGATTTTCAAAAGTTTCAGTATTGTCAATATCATTAGGTTGTTCGAGTTCAGTATTATTTAATTCCTCAAAAACGTAATTAGATGGTCTGTTACTTGGGAATTTATTATTTTGCTGTGTAAAATAATTATTGGGTTGGTTAGTGGTTCTTTGTGGTTGCCAAGTCTGTCTAGTTTGGGTAGACATGGGTGTTGGTTTCATTCCTTGCGCATTTTTTATTTGCATGCGAGGAGCAAAGCTTCGGACGGGTTGTTGAGTGGTTCTAAAGTTAATAGGACCTGTGGGAAAATTATTTCCGGGAAATTTTCTCGGTGTGATATTTGGCAATCTTTGGTTATTAATTGCGGGTTTCAATGAGGGTTGATTATTTTTAAGATATTGGAAGTCGTTTGATAATAAAGTTTCGATTTCAATTATAGTTTTTGGGTTTCGAGTTGCCAAGTTATTTCTGTAAGGATCTCCTACAGTAGATATTGCGACGTACTGGCAGCGATACGGCCAAACAAATTGGCGACGGTATGCTCGGGCGCCAATTGCTCGGATAGCAATCCGGTCGGAGGAATCAGGTGTGGTTGTAGAAAATAAGAACACAGCAAATTTGTTAAAAATCATAAAATAATGTAATTTTATTTTTCGTGTAGGTTAGTATTTGCCAGGGAGGCCGTAGGTGATGTCGGGGTTGGTGAAATGGTTGGATACGGTCGCTGGGGCGACCACGACGGTCGGCGATGCGGTGAGCGTCGCGGCGGAGACGCCTTGTGACGGTGACACGGCGGTACGGAGCTCGACGATTACGCTGAAGGCGTCGTGGCGATGAAACGAAATGAGTGATGATAATCCGCCAGGTAGGAGTGGGGGAGCGGCGCACGGCCGGAGCCGCGACTCGCAACACCGGTGTCGGCCACACCGCAGCGCCCACGCGTGAGACTCTCAGCGCGGTGACGAAGCGGGAGTCGAGCGACTCGTGCTACTCTGAGCCCGAGTCGGTCGCGGAGAGAGGGGGTGGGGCAACACACAGGTGACAGGACGGTAGGGGAGTGCGGGGTAGGTATTTGACACTTTGCACGTGAACACTGCGAGCAACACAACAATAGGAAAACAAAGGCCGGTTTGATGAACAATATGTGCGAGACTCACACTCCACGGACCGCGAGACCTCGGAAGCACTGTACGTGGCGCTGAACGGTCAAACCGGAATTTGACAGGTACAAGAAAACGGATGGGACTTACCACGGGTCGGGAACCTGACGGAGCTGACGATGGTGACGGCGATGATGGCGATGACGGTGATGACGGTAATCCAGGATACGCGGAGAACTCGCGGCGAGACGTGAGACACGGTTTCTGGGGTTTTTAGTCGGTACTTTTTAGTCGTGAGCACGGCTACTAGTTTTGAATTTCGATAACTCGATTTTCGGAACTGACTGACTGCCTATCGTTCGCTCTGACCGCGTATTTATACTAAAATTTGGTAATGAATCGTGTCCGGTTAGGTTGGCGGCGGCTCATCCTATGTTAACCAAATGGGTGGTTTGGTTTCAGAAGGAAACTAGGGTAAAAACCACCCGATTTGGTTTAACATAGGTTTGCCGGCCGCAGAACGCGGAGACGTACGCGGTGTCGAAATTTGACCGAAATCGGTGACTTGCCGCGCGTAAATGGATCGCCAGGTCCGGCTTCGGAATTTTTCAGAACGCGAATAAAACTATTTCGCGTTTTTTAATATTGTGACGAACGACTTCGTCACATCCTCGGGGTACTCCGGTATGAAAAAAAAAGAGGGGTGTCGTGGGGTTTAGCAGGGTGGTTTGACAACCCTGGCATATGTTTACAGGTCCAAATATTTACAACAATATTCAAAAACAACTATCTACAAAGAAATGTTCAAAAATAAATTATTTCCAAAGCGAAACAATATTTCGCGGAGAAATCATACAATAAACAGAACTATTTTACAGCCGGAAGCAAAATATGCTCCAAAAACCAACCTTACATATTTTATCAAAACTTATGAACTAAAAACTTAAATAACCCAAAACTTATAAAAATAAAACTAAATAACCAAAACTTAAAACACTAACAACTTGTCCGTAGGCGGCACATAGTGTCCAAACCTAGGCAACGGGGAGGACTCACTGCACTGCCGGGGGCGGGGGAGGGGGTGGACGACGCTGGGCCTGGATGGTGACCCGACGGCCGTTGGGCAGCCGGTACCGGAGCGGGCGGTACGGGTTAGCTCTGCTGGGCCGCAGCGACTGCAGCCACGCTGCGTAGTCCAGGGGCTGCTGGGCTGCTGGTGCAGGTGGCGGCTGCTGCGGGCGGGGACGGACGGCCACGGGTGGTGTCGGCTGCGGGGGCTCTGCGTCCGGGCCTACCGACTCCAGCAGGTCCCACAGCTTCTTCCCGGGGCTGGACGGCTGCACCCAGCGCCTGAAGTGGGGGTAGCACAGTACCCCGCGCTGGTGCCTTGCCCGGTGTCGTCAGCTGGACCTTGGGTACGGCCGGGATCTTGAACGCGCCGACCTCGGGAACGGTCGGTGGCGGCGACGCGTTCAGATCAATTATGTCGCCATGGATCCATGGCGACCGGAGAGTCCAAGGGGCTGACGGCTTCTTCCAGGACGTCGGGTACGGACCAAACCTGGCGATTAAGGCCTGTCGGAGGGCCTCATCCCCATCGCCAGGTTTCCAGGAGCTGGACGGCTGGGCTCTGCTGGTGGAGGCAGCAGACGGAACGGCAGATGGTGTGGATGGCGGTGCAGTGGGGGTGGGCCGCACCAGCCGGCTCTCCAGGACGCCTACGACCGGCCTGATGAATGGACGGCCCCTGGAGACCCGTCCAGTCACTGGTGGTGGCAACGTGCCACATCCAGCCCTTCCAATCCCCCTGACAGCTCCTGCTGTCAGGGGCCCCATCCTGGTGGGTCCCACGACTGCAGGGCCCACGCTAGTGGATGGGGGTCTCCCCACCCGGCTGGATGGGAGACTGCCCACCCGACTGGGACGGGTCGGCTGACGGATCCACGGTGCGGCGGTGGTGTTGGATTCCATGTCTGAAACAGGCTACAGAGGTGTTGACCGGTTTCAGGTCTTTAACGTGAATTCGGCGGAGGATCTGCCCGCGCGTGCTTCGGAGGTCGTATACGGTCCCGGAAATCTTCTTCCAAACGCGCCACGGTCCCGAGTAGCGCGGAGCCAGTTTCGCGGCGAAGCCCCGCGTCGCGGAAGAGAGGTGATGCTCCCGGCGCATCACGGAGTCCCCGACGGCTGGCTGCCAGTCCCGGTGTCGCAGATTATAGTGCCGGCACTGCTGCTGGGCTGCTCGGGCCAGATGCAGCTTGGCCATCTCGTGGAGCTCTGCCAGCTTAGTAAGGCGGGCCCGAAGCTCCTCCGGAATGCGGCTGGCTTCGGCTGGGACGTCTGGGTGGGCTGGTTCGGCCTCCTGGTACAGGCCGGGCATGATTGGCTCTCGGGCGTAGTTCAGATACGCCGCTGAGTAGCCGGTCGAGTCGTGGCGGCTGGTATTGATGGCCATGGTTAGCTCGGGCAGGTGTTCGTCCCACGTCCTCTGGTTCTCCTCGCAGTATTGAGCGAGCATCGTCTTGAGGACACGATTGACTCGCTCAACTGGGTTGCACTGCGGGGAGTACGGCGGCGTCTGCAGGTGGTGAATCCGCAGTGCAGCGAACGTGTTTCGCAGGGCCTTGTTTGCGAACTCGGTGCCGTTGTCGGTGATGACGGTACGGGGGCAACCGTACCGAAACAGCACCAGCTCTTGAAAGGCCCGTGTGATGGTGGCGGCAGTGGCGCGGCGGAGTGCCCGGCACTCCACCCACTTCGTCATCCGGTCCTGCAGCACCAGCAGGTAGCAGTGGCCTTTGGTGGACCTGGGTAGTGGTCCCATGATGTCGGCGGCGACGGTGTCCCATGGCCCGTGGATGCGTGGTGGGTGCATCCGGCCGGCAGCTCCCTGCTGACAAGTTTTGTACCGCTGGCACTGGCGGCACTGGCGCACGTAGCGGTGGATGTCCCGGAACATGCCGGGCCAGTAGTAGCGGATAGCGACACGGGCCGCTGTCTTGGCCATCCCTCCGTGTCCCCCGGTTGGCTGGTCGTGGTTCTCGGGGAGCACACGGTTGCGCTCGGCTGGAGGAACGCACAACTTCCACTCGTCGCCTTGCGTGTCCGTAGTGGACTCGATCCGCCGGTACAGGTGCTGGTTGCGGATTTGGAAGTCCGGCCATTGCCGTGGATGGGCACGTACCTCGTCCCAGCGCTTCTGATACCAGGAGCGGGCCGGTTGCACCGCATGGACCGCGGTGTTGGCTGCTGGAGTGGTGAGGATCGGCTGGCGTGACAGGGCGTCTGCCACACGGTTGAGGGCGCCTTTCCGATACTGCACCTGATAATCAAATTGTTGCAGGTACATCGCCCAGCGCGCCAGCCTCCCGGGTGGGTTGTCCAGGGTGTGCAGCCAACGGAGGGCCTGGTGGTCGGTCACCACGGTGAACGAGTAGCCCTCCAAATAGTGCCGCATCTTCTGCACGCCCCAAACGATGGCGAGGCACTCCTTTTCGGTCACGGAGTATCGTGCCTCGGCTCCTTGGAGTGTGCGGCTGGCGTAAGCGATTACCTGCTCGCCCTGCTGGGTGTGCTGCACCAGGACGGCACCCAGCCCTTGGTCTGATGCGTCGGTTTGCAGGTAGAAGCGCTTGTTGAAGTCGGGGCAGCCCAAAGCAGGAGCTGTGGTGAGAGCGTGCTTCAGCGCGCGGAACGCTTCTCCTTGCTCCTCTCCCCAGATCCAGCGTTGCTGCTTCTGTAGCAGCATGGTGAGTGGGCGGGCGATCCGTGAGAAGTTTCCCACGAATCTCCGGTACCACGAAGCGGCACCCAAGCACTGCCTGAGCTGCTTCAGAGTGGTGGGTGCTGGCATGGCCCGGATGGCCTCCACTTTCTCTGGATCGGTCTGGATCCCTCTGGCGCTGATCACGTGGCCCAGGTAGCGGATGCTACGCTTGCCGAACTCACACTTCTCGGGGTTTAGCCGAAGGTTGGCGGCTCGGAGTCGGCGGAAGACTTCTTGCAGGTGGACCACGTGCTCTTCAGCGGTCCGGCTGGCGACGATGTTGTCGTCCAGATATGGGATGGCGTAGGGGTCCATTTCCGGCCCGATCACCTGATCGAGCAGCCTCTGGAATGTTGCGGGGGCGGCGTGGAGGCCGAACGGCATCACCCGGAACTGGAACAGGCCTCGCCCTGGTACTGTGAACGCCGTTAGTGGTTTGCTGGGTGCTGACAGCGGTATCTGCCAGTAACCCTGCTTCAGATCCAGCGTGCTGAAGATCGTAGCTTGCCGTAACTTCTCCAGGATGTTGTTGATGTACGGCAGGGGGTACGCATCCTTCTCGCTGACATCGTTCAGTCGGCGAAAGTCGATGCAGAAGCGCGGCTTCCCATCTTACTTGCGAACGATGACGGCGGGAGAGCTCCATGCGCTTCGCGAAGGCTCAATGACCCCCTCTTCCAACATCTGGTCAACTTCAGTGTTGATGACGGCCTGGATTTTCGGGTTACGTGGCTGATACCTCTGCTTTAACGGCGTGTGGTCCTTGAGGCGAATGTGGTGCGTGACCAGCGGCGTGGTGCCTCGCAGGCACGCGAACTTCGGCAGCTCGTCGTGCAGCAGCTGATTCAGCTGCTGATTTCCGGTGTCCGGGGTGGTGATGGTATCGAGGCCAGGGGAACGGCCTGGCTGAGCGGCGTCCTGCATCTGGATGGTCCGGGGGCCGCTGTGGATGGTGATATTGAACGCCCGGAGCGCATCCATGCCCAGGATCATCGGCAGCGCCAGGGTAGGCAGGCAGAGCAGCGTGATCCGCCTGGTGGTGCCCTGGATGGTAGCGGCAACTCGGAAGCTGCCGGTGATGATGGTTACCTGCCCGTTGGCCATCTGGGCCTGGTGGACTGGTGGTGGGCGTTGGCGGACGCCCTGCTGAAGGAGTCGCCTGGCGGTGCTCTGGCTGACGTAAGTCAGGGTGGACCCTGTGTCGAGCAGCGCTCGAAACTTGCCTCCGGTGGTGGTCACGGAGAGATGGAGGCGTCCGTCCTCTCCCTGGTGGACGGCTGGTACTAGTGCGGACGGTTTCCGGGCCGGCTGAGGGGGCCGTCGCGGGACCCAGACGGCTGCGCGTTTCCCGAGCATCGGCAGTCTCGGGACATGACGCCAGGCTGCCCACAGCGCGAGCAGAACAGCTTCGGTGGATTCCGGCAGTCGCGCCGGAAATGGTCATCCTGTCCACAGCGCCAGCAGACGTGCCGGACATCGGGCCCCAGGGCGTGGCCGGCCGTGGACCGGTGGGCCGCGACTGTACCTGGTGCTGGTTGAGGACGTACCTTCATTTCCCGCTGCAGGGCCTCGAGCTCGCGGATCTCCTCGAGCAGGGCGGGAAGGGTGCGACAGTCTTGTCGCCGGATACGGTGCCGGTACTCCGGCTGGAGGTTCTTGTACAGCCGGCTGAGCTGTTGGTCGGCGGAGAACCCACCGTGGCGTCGCATCAGAGTCTGCAGCTCGGTGATGTAGTCCTGGCATGTCTCGCCAGGACGATGCTGGCGGCGGAGAATTTTCTCCGCTAGCTGTTCCTGGTCATCTGGGGTGAAGAAGACGGCGAATGCCGCCCGGAAGTCTCCCCAGCTGGTGAACTCGTCCCGATGATTGCGTAACCAGTGACTGGCATTGCCACGGAAGAGTTCCGGCAGAGCGGTCAGGAGTTGTTCCCCTGGGAGGCCGTAACTGGATTGGAGCTCGTCCAGTCGCTCCAAGAATAGGATGGCGTCGGACTTGCCATCGAAGTGCACGCCCCACTTGCGGACGATCTCACAAATGGCGGCTGGAGACCGCACGGATTCTTGGATCGGAGCGGGAGCTGGCCCAGCCTCCTCGGCTGGTGTGGTGGTGGCTTGGCGGATGAGCGCTACCAGGCGCTTGCGTAAGTCGTCTACGGTGTCGTCGGTACTGAGACCGAAACGCTCGCACTCTTCCTGAAGCTGGGTTTTGGAGAGGGTGTAAACCCACGCGGTGCTGGCTTCTCCCTGGCCCACCATGGCTGTGTTGCTGATGTCGGAGTCCCTGTTCGGGCGCCAAATTTGCGACGTATCTGGCAGCGATACGGCCAAACAAATTGGCGACGGTATGCTCGGGCGCCAATTGCTCGGATAGCAATCCGGTCGGAGGAATCAGGTGTGGTTGTAGAAAATAAGAACACAGCAAATTTGTTAAAAATCATAAAATAATGTAATTTTATTTTTCGTGTAGGTTAGTATTTGCCAGGGAGGCCGTAGGTGATGTCGGGGTTGGTGAAATGGTTGGATACGGTCGCTGGGGCGACCACGACGGTCGGCGATGCGGTGAGCGTCGCGGCGGAGACGCCTTGTGACGGTGACACGGCGGTACGGAGCTCGACGATTACGCTGAAGGCGTCGTGGCGATGAAACGAAATGAGTGATGATAATCCGCCAGGTAGGAGTGGGGGAGCGGCGCACGGCCGGAGCCGCAACTCGCAACACCGGTGTCGGCCACACCGCAGCGCCCACGCGTGAGACTCTCAGCGCGGTGACGAAGCGGGAGTCGAGCGACTCGTGCTACTCTGAGCCCGAGTCGGTCGCGGAGAGAGGGGGTGGGGCAACACACAGGTGACAGGACGGTAGGGGAGTGCGGGGTAGGTATTTGACACTTTGCACGTGAACACTGCGAGCAACACAACAATAGGAAAACAAAGGCCGGTTTGATGAACAATATGTGCGAGACTCACACTCCACGGACCGCGAGACCTCGGAAGCACTGTACGTGGCGCTGAACGGTCAAACCGGAATTTGACAGGTACAAGAAAACGGATGGGACTTACCACGGGTCGGGAACCTGACGGAGCTGACGATGGTGACGGCGATGATGGCGATGACGGTGATGACGGTAATCCAGGATACGCGGAGAACTCGCGGCGAGACGTGAGACACGGTTTCTGGGGTTTTTAGTCGGTACTTTTTAGTCGTGAGCACGGCTACTAGTTTTGAATTTCGATAACTCGATTTTCGGAACTGACTGACTGCCTATCGTTCGCTCTGACCGCGTATTTATACTAAAATTTGGTAATGAATCGTGTCCGGTTAGGTTGGCGGCGGCTCATCCTATGTTAACCAAATGGGTGGTTTGGTTTCAGAAGGAAACTAGGGTAAAAACCACCCGATTTGGTTTAACATAGGTTTGCCGGCCGCAGAACGCGGAGACGTACGCGGTGTCGAAATTTGACCGAAATCGGTGACTTGCCGCGCGTAAATGGATCGCCAGGTCCGGCTTCGGAATTTTTCAGAACGCGAATAAAACTATTTCGCGTTTTTTAATATTGTGACGAACGACTTCGTCACAATATAAAATTGTTTACGATTAATTTTTCAGTAAATTCTATAATAGCCAATTTTTTATTTGCGTCTTCTTCTATGCTAATTCTTGATTTAAAAGCTAAGAATTTTTCTTTGGTAATCTCGAATAGTTTAAATGGGTTTTTATTTTGATATTTTAGTAATTCATTAATTATTGTAGTAGAGTTCGTTTTATCTTTAAAATTTCGAATTAAATGCATTTTGAGATCATCCCAGTTCTGAAACTCTAACACTAGTATTCATAGTCGTTCGCCAGCGGTTCGCCAGCGTTTCGCCAAGTGTATCGCTTATGGGCGCTTCCTCAGCGCGTCGCTGGGCGAACGACTATGCATACCAGTGTTAATCTTTTATGCTATCTAGTGCTTTGTCAACTATTTTGCTTTTGATATTTAAAAATGAAACTGCTTTATCGAATTCATCGAGTGCTGGGTTTAGTGTACCCAGTAAGTTTTGAACTAAGTTAACTGCATTTATAAAAATACTCAGCTTATTTGGATCCCCATTATAAGTTGGAACTGCATTAAGTGCGAACTTAATTTTATTTATCCGATCAGCCATTGCTAACTCGTTTAAATTAATATTGTCTTCAATTTCGTTTAAAATATCTAACAAGTTATCCAGTGTGGATAAAATATATATCTAATAGTATTATTACTAATTAAGTCATTACAGTGATTCGAACCTACGTTAATATATTTTACTTAGTAAATAGTGATTCGTACAGTCGTTAATATGTAGTAAAAATAAACTCACAGTAGAACTATGTAGACTGCGGTGATTAAAACTGCGATCTTCATCTGGAGATGCTGCGTTGATGTGGTTCTGGCGTGCTGCTGTGACGTCGGTCACGATACGGGTTCTCGTTCTGCGGACTCTGTGTACCGGAATCAGTAGAATAGTCTGAAGTCTGTAGCTTGTGTGGAATCTGGGGTTGTGAAGACCTCGGCTCTAGCGATGCTGGCTCTCTGGGCTTCTTCACGTTGTTGTTCGTTTCCGGAATTAACGTTAAAACGACCGTGTTTTTTGTTTTAACGAATTTGTTACTTTTCGTGTAACTTCGACAATTAACACGTTTCCGAAATCCGATCCGACTGCGCCACTTATACAATTTTAATTGGAAATTGTGTTTTTAAAAATTTATTTATTTTACATACACAAGTTACAGGTATAGTTCTCAGGACAGACTGATTGCGGTTTGTAACAAGATTCGCTCTTTTATAAACTTACTATTACTAGTCAGCACATTCCTTGGAGTGCGCTGTAACATGAAGTTTCTTAGTGATAATGATATACATAACTCGTACCTCGGTCATATTGTAACCCCTCATAGCGTTAAACCTAATCCTGACAAAATTTCAGCTATTCTAAATTACCCATTTCCTATCACGACAAAAAAAAATTTTAGGACATCGGATATTATAGGAAGTTCATAAAAGACTTCGCAAAAATCACCAAACCCATGACAAAATTTCTAAAAAAAGACGCGACTATTGACATTAATAATTCAGAATATAAACAATGTTTTGAGACATGTAAACTATTACTAACTAATGTACCGATACTACAATACCCCGACTTTGAAAAGAATTTACCTTACATGCGATGCAAGCAATGTAGCACTCGGTGCCGTCTTATCGCAAGGTAAGATAGGCAGTGACCTGCCAATCGGTTACGCTAGCAGAACGCTTAATGAAACGGAAATGAACTATTCTACGATCGAAAAGGAACTTTTAGCGATACATTGGGCAACAAAATATTTTCGGCCGTATCTTTTTGGAAGGAAATTTTCAATTTGCACAGATCACAGACCCTTACACTGGCTGTTTTCCCTTAAGGATTGTAGCCAAAAATTAATTCGTTGGCGATTAAAACTCGAGGAATATGATTATGAAATTATTTATAAAAAAGGAAAATTAAATGCAAATGCAGACGCCTTAAGCCGAATTCCGCGAGAAAATTATGACAAAATTCAAAATTTATTAAAACAATACGAAAGCGAATCTGTCCTAGCGCAATACCAAGACTATCTAACGAAAAAACAAACAGACAAACCGACTCACACAAACATAGTTGAAGTAGTTGGAAACTTATTTAATGCTCCGACAGACAACAGCCTAGCACATTGCGTCAGTAAAGACTTAAAAATGTCAAAAGGAATTGCTATACAATTTAAATATAAATTTCAAAATATCGATAAACTCAAATCCCAAAACCCTCAACTTCATAACTTAATTTACTTAAAAGAAAAGAACCGTTTTATAATATATTTAATAACTAAAGAAAATTATTATAATAAACCAACAAAACAAGACGTATTTTACACGTTACTGGAATTAAGAAACTTTTGTTTAAAAAATAAAATACAAAATTTAAGCATACCCAGAATTGCTTCTGAACGAGACCAGTTAAACTGGAATGATGTTAAATCAATGCTTGAATATATTTTTGATAAAACGAATATATTAATTACAATTTTTACCTTACCAGATGACATACGCTCACACATAGAAATTAATACAAACGATTCAGACGAAAACATTAATCAATTCCAAAAATTCATGGACAATTTTAATAGAGAATTAGAGAATAATATAAATTCTAATAATCAAGACGATAATCAATCCTTAGTTGTGGAAGTAGGAGATGATACTCAAACTGCAGACGTAAACAACGATCAACATAATGATAACGATAGTGACGTCACAGTTCATTCTAATCAACAGAACCCAGTAATCGGCATACATATTGCTGAATATCCTGTTAACTTCGGTAAAAATCAAATAATCATATCTGAAGTAGAATTCAACCCTAATTCTCCCAAAATTTTAAAACTATTTGAGAACACAAAACAAAGAATTCTAGTACAATTTTCGAAACTAAATTATGAAAAAGAAATGATTCAATTCCTTAAAGAATTCACCATACTAAAAGTAAAATATTATTTATATTTCGAAAATGAATTATATGAAAAATTATCCCTAGTTCTGCAAAAATATTTTAAAAATTCACAAATACACATGATTAAATGCACAAAATATCTTACAGACGTCACTAATGAAGAAGAAATATTAGAAATCATAAATAATTATCACACAGGAAAAACAAATCACAGAGGTATTGACGATACAGAGGCACGTATTAAACAAAATTATTACTGGCCAAAATTAAGAAAATCGGTTCAAACGTATATTAATAATTGTGAATTATGTCAATTAACCAAATATGACAGAAAACCCCTAAATTAAAAATTTAATACAACTCCGACAGCAACTAAACCTTTTGAAATTGTGCACGTAGATACGATAACATTAGAGAATTCTAAATTTTTAACAATAGTTGACTCATTTTCTAAATTCGCACAAGCATATAAACTTAATGCCGGGCACGGAATCGAAGTAGCTAATAATTTGATAAAACATTTCACGTATCATGGAATACCGGAACAAATTATTTCCGATAATGAACTAGAATTTAGAAACTCAGTTGTTAAAGACTTGTTAGAGATACACAAAATTCATATTCATTTCATTAGTTCACAAAATCCTCAATCTAACGGAATAATAGAACGCTTCCACTTGACACTCATAGAACACATTAGATTGTTCAACAATCAGACCGAATTTTCTAAAGAAACAATTGAAACTAAAGTAAACTATGCTCTTTGGGCATACAACAATACAATTCACTCTGTTACGAAAGTAAAACCATCTGAAATAATATCCGGTCACCTGGAAACCAATTCCCCCTTCAATATAGATATTGATAAGCAACTTGTAAATAATTACATGGAAAATCATAGAAATAAAACTAAAATTTTATATCAAACTATTAATAACAAAATTTTGCAAAATAAAGAAAAAATAATTAGTAAATGTAATGAAATCAGAGAAGAATTACCCAAAATTCCTAAAGAAGTTTTTGTAAAAAATAAACAAAACAACAAAAAACAAAAAATAAATTTAAATCTGAGAAATTAAAATCGATTAATAAAAATTTAAAAACCGCTCAATTAGAAACTAAACACGGGAACGCAAGGGAAAAAAATCATCTTTCGAATATAAAACACCCTAGAAAAAAGACTTATCAATTTAATACTCTTCCAGGCTGTTCACATTGGGACAAGGATCGATCATCAAAAACATAACAGAAAATATTACTACCTATTAGACTGGGCCCGGCCAAATTAGAAAAAGCAACACCTACACTCCTTCACTACTACAACCTTAAACCCCTTTTCGAACAATACGACAACCTAAACAATCAATATAATGATCTAAGAATAACGATATCTAATAACTCGAAATATTTACATGAACTTGACAACTATATCAACATAATAGAATTCATTCGGACAAATATTGATAACAAAATTGATAACATCGAATTCCATACAAATAAAAATAGAAACAAAAGAGGCCTAATAGATAGATTGGGATCAATTTTCAAAGCCGTTACTGGCAACTTAGATGCAGAAGACGGTAAAAGATATGATAAAATATTAAACCATATGCAAAAGAATGAACACAATTTAGAAAACCAATTAAAATTAGCCTATTCGGTAAACCACCAAATTATAACAAATTTTAATAATACTATATTAGACATAAAACATAATGAAGCTATTTTGAAATCTAAAATATTACAACTCAGTGAAATAATAAATAACATGCATATCCAAGATATTCTTTTTGCAAAAACCATTTACGATCAATTAATAATCCTTTACAACTCGATCCTAGACATCCTACAAGATATCGAAAACTCAATCACCTTTTGTAAATTGAGAACATTACACCCCAGTATAATACATCCAAATGAATTATTATCCGAATTGCAAAAGATCTCTAAACATTATAAATCCCAATTACCCTTCGAACCAAAACCAGAGAATATCTTAGAATTTGAATCATTATTAAAAGTAGACTGTAAAGTTGAACTATCCCAAATAATTTATTTAATATCAATTCCCATTAACTTTGAAAAAGACTTTGAATTGTTTTAGTTATATCCCATACCAACAATACACGATTCAGAAATTGTAACGATTATTCCAAGTGCAAGATACTTTCTAAAATCTAATACAGAAATAATGCCTCTAAATGACATATGTACTACCACCAAGGTTTATCAGTGCCCAAACAAATTCTACAACCACCATCAATCATCATGTGAACAAGAAATCTTACAACAACAATCCTCGACTCAGTGTCACTATTCTAAAATTAATATAAAAGAAAACCATATCGAAGTAATTCCGGAAATTAACAAGTACTTATTAATATTCCTTTACGAAGATAAAATAACGCTTAAGTGTTTAGACGCAGTAAATATCAAAACTCTGCGCGGAATCTATTTAGTAAAAAATGATAATAATTGTGAAATAATATATAATCGACAAAAATTAATATTTTTGATTAAAGAACAAGGACAACCTATAACTTTGCCAAAATTAAATTTCGCACTTAATACTTTGACATTAACAAATTTCTCAATAAACTTAAACCCTGTGAAGCTAGAAGACATTTCATTAAACCCTGTAGTCGCTATTAAAGAAAAAGTCATCAACATCCATGTGCCAAGTGTATGGACTGTTATGTTGTATCTGTTAATCATAATAATTGGACTGTACTTACTAATAAAGTGAATAAAATCAAGGAAGCTAAGAAAACCGATCATCAATTCGAAATCGGAAGAAGAACAAATCGAGCTACCAGGAGGTGCTCCTTTCTGAAGAAGGGAGAAGTTATATGCTCAGCTACAACAATAAACGTGACAAATAAGACATTTACGTAGAAGCACGTCTCGCCGACACGTCATGTTTCAAGAACATAAAACCAAATGTATCATGTAGTTTTAGTTAGTCTAGATTCAGATGTAACGCTATTAACAACTTATTATTGTATTAATCAAATAAATAGTTTTTAAAAAGTTACTTGCGTTGTTTAAACAAATAATTGGCGCAGTTGATAGGATGGCTAAAACGTTTTAGAGAATATAAAATCGTTTCACATCAGTGATTAATTCAGCCATCGAACATTCGAAAGTGTTAGCAAAAATAACACTTTACGTACAAGACAATCAAGTAACCAGAACGAGACCCAAAGAAGAGAGTTGCTGAGAGGACATCAGTCATCCAATTCAGAGAGGTCATCGCATCTACAAAAGAAGCGTTCATCGAGAGCCGAGTACCAGCCAGCCGCCACCGTCTCAGAGGATATGAAGCGAATCCTGGTGTTGCTGTGAGTACTATATGTCGTTTGTTCCTATTTTTAATTTAACGAGTGAATCGGAAAATAGTACAAACTCTGAATCTGACTCTGATCTTGAAAATCTTAATTTAAATCCTAAAATCAGTTCGTTCAAATTAAGACAACCTAAATTACAATTAAAAATGGCAACCACACCCACACTCAAAAAGGAATATTTGGACATGATTCCTGAATTCCATGGAGTAGAAATCACGGGAAAACTTATAACAAAGTTTTATAATGCCGCCGATGAAGTTGATTTTCAAAATGAATACCTCATGAGTAGTATTTTAGCGAAATTAAAGGGCGAAGCAGCCATTAATTTAGCCAGTTGCACTATTGCTACATGGAATTATTTAAAAACAGCTCTTTTAACCACTTATGCGAACAAAAGAGATTGCTATACCTTATGTATTGGAATGTATAATCTGAAACAAGGCGATAAAGAAACTGTTTTTGAATTTTATAATAGAGTGCAACATCTCTTAAATATACAAGTATCAAATATTTCTATAAGTTTCGTCGCTAACGAGGTACCAATTTTAATTGGATATTTCCGTAACTATGCTCTAAGAATTTTATTGAAGGGACTTAAAGACCCTATCAGTCAATTAATGCGGACAAAGAACCCTGGCGATTTAAATTCGGCATTACATATGCTTACGAATGATTTCCAATTCGAAGCAAGCCCTAATACACCTAAAAACCTTTATAGTCAAAATCAAAAATTTATTCCAAAACAAAACACCCCAAAGTTTAAAATGGTACCCAAATACATACCACCTCAACCCGCATATCAAAATAAATTCCCACTTGCTAGACAAAACTATTTCACTCCCACAGTAAACAGGAACCCTTATTTCGGAAATCAAAGAAATTTCCCAAGTCAAAATTTTAGAAACTCAACGAATAATCGGAGCAAAGTTATGCCAAAACCTACTCCTATGAGTATATCAACTCGCAATACTGGTTTTCAGCCTAGACCCTAGACCAGGACCGTCACGTCAAAATTTTAAAAATTTCCAATCCCACAATTTCATGCAGAAGAACTTTTTAATTTAGACGAATATAATTGTTATCTCCCAGAAACATATGAAAGCGACGAAATAGAGACAGTAGAACAAGTAAATGCTAACGATAAAAATGACATTGATATCTCTGACCAACATATTTTAGGAAATCTAGCCTCGGATCTCACTTTGAACTAATGAATTTAACGATAAATCAGAGTAAACTCCCATTCATAATACTCCCAGAGAATAATTTTAAAGTATTAATAGATACCGGTAGCACTAGATCTTTTATTCGGCCCAACATAGCATCTATATTCTATAATAAATTTGTAACAAAAGATCCATTCCAAATTACAACAGCACACAGGACATCCACAGAATTATACAGTACAATGGTACCTATTTCTAAAATATTAAACCCAAAATTAGAAGACGAAGTTTATTTAAAATATCATATTTACGACTTTCACGATCAATTCGACATGCTATTAGGCATGGATAATCTAAAAAAGTTAAGAATTTTAATTGATACATTTAATGATTTAATTAATACACCATATAGTAAAATTAAAATAAACTATTTTGATAATAAAAATAATTTGAATTTAAACATATCAAAAACTATACCAAATATTACTGTCGAACCAAAGTCAGAAAAAAATATAAAAATAAAGATAAATGTAGAGAAAGGTACAGTACTAGTTCCACAAATTAAATCTCAAAATCTAATTATTCCCGAATGTGTAACAAACGTACAAAACTCTCACTGTTTATGTACCGTTATCAATCCAACAGAGTATCACGTTACGTTCAGATTACCTAGTTTAGTTGCACTAGAAAGTTTTGATAATTATGTGACATATGCAAGTCGAAATTTAAATTGTTATGAAATAAAAAATTTGAAATTCGATGCATCGAAAATTCGCACGGAACACATGAACATGCCTTTCGGGTTGAAAAACGCTCCCGCAACTTTTCAGCGAGTAATGGACAACATACTACGGGGATTTACTAACGAAAAATGTTTAGTCTATCTGGACGACATTGTTTTTTCAAGCAGTTTTCAACCGTTTACGAAAATCTAGTTTCAAAATTCAGCTTGATAAGTCGGAATTTTTAAGAAAGGAAGTCGCATATTTAGGCCACTTTGTAACCCCACAAGGTGTATGACCTAACCCAGACAAAATTTCGGCAATTCAAAATTATCCTATTCCCAAAACCGTTAAACAAATTAAAGGATTTCTTGGCCTGCTTGGTTATTATCGGCAATTTATTAAAGATTTCGCGAAATTAACTAAACCACTTACAAAATGCTTGAAAAAAGATGCAATCATCAACATATAAACTGTTTTAATACGTGCAAAAATCTGCTTATAAACGAACCACTGTTACAATACCCAGACTTTACTAAAGAATTCATCTTGACATCTGATGCCAGTAACGTCGCAATCGGAGCTGTCTTATCGCAAGGTAACTCTGATAATGACCTCCCGATCGCGTATGCGAGCAGGACCTTGAAAAACGAATCAGTAATAACAATTAATTGTAAAATATTATAGTCTCAAATAAATTACTTTATATCATTATTAATAAATTTCGAAAAGCGATTTGAACTTTATTATTAGCATTCAATACTTATAAAACTGGAATCAGAATTTATAACAATCATCCTAGAAATAAAACACTTGCTAAAATCTGAGAATAATGAAAATAAACCTCTAGACGACATTTGTACTAAAGGAACAACCTATCAGTGTTCCAATAAATTTCAAACCCACTATAACCCAGTATGCGAACGCCAAATTCTCCTAGAAGACAACTCTAGTCAATGTCAGCACATAAAGCTGAATACCAAAAGAAACCACATCAGATCGTTCCAGAAATCAACCAGTTGTTGAGCTTTTTTCGTTCAAAAAATTTTTGCTACAAATTAATGAATGTTTTGTTGAAATTCACGGTGTACCATTTAAGTAAAAATGCATAAATAAAAATATAAAATAAAAGTAAATTAATACATTATGAAGAAGTAGATATATTATTTTATTTACAACCAGTTAATTTGTTAGTTTTTGATTTTTTAAAAGTTGGACAGTTAGCTATTGTTGATTTTTACTTTCCAACTGACCGAAAAGTAGCAACTTTCCGGCCTGAGAAAACATTACAGCTTTGATTTAAATTATGAAATAAAACTGTCACTGTCAAAAAAATTCAATTTTATTTTGATTATAAATAATTAGAAAATAACAAATAAATTTTCATATTCAGAGTCACAATTGGTGTGTTTTGATTTTTTACTGTTTAATAAAAAGATGTAACAAGAAAATAATTGTTGAAGAATGACACTCTGAAATTTGTTTCAAATTCATCACCTACTAAAAAAATAAATAGAAATATTTCGTTGAAATAAGCAAACTAGTTAATTTAAAGAATTTAAGTCATATGAATGACCGAGGACCTTCAGCTTGCCGGGCTGATGCTATAACCACTAAGCCACGGCTCCCCTAAACGAATAGGCGTCAACCGAATTTATCTGTCATAGTGTCTAACACAGCATCGATCCCAAGACTCCTATGTCTCACAGGAATTGACAACGGGTTTCGTCTGTAGCGACACAATCTGATTTTTTAAGGAAATCATACCACAAAGTAAATTTAAAGATTAAATTCGGTTGACGCCTATTCGTTCAGGGGAGCCGTGGCTTAGTGGTTAAAGCATCAGCCCGGCAAGCTGAAGGTCCTCGGTTCTAATCAGGTCGTCTCCCGAATTTTTCTGTCATAAACTTTAAATTTATCAAACTTCAAAGTCATTCATATGATTTAAATTCTTTAAATTTATGTAAGAGAGTTTGTAGCAAGCACTTGATGAAACAAATAATCCATATTTCATTAACTGTACAGCCATAAAGATTTTGACTAAAGCGCTCAGTAAATAACAACATAAATAGTTAAATACTCAATAATTTGAAATGTTAAGCTTAAAAAATTAAAGATTAGTTATGATTTTGTTTGAATTAAAATTTAGAAAAAAAATTGGCAAATTTTATTTAAAAAAAATTAGGATAAGTAAATGTTATTTGGGAAAATTTTTGGGGTTACATTGCACATTTGCCAAATATTGACAGATAGCGATGATGAAAATATAAATAACATAGAAAAACCACATGAGCCAAAAGTTTTTCGACAAATGTGAAATCAGATAGAAATTTGGAATAAAATAGAATTACTTGATAGATTTCGCATTTCGAGATATTTGTTAAATGAAATACAACAGCTTATTCCTTTTCCGACTGATAGGTACCTAAATATATCAAAATTTGGTAGAAATGAAGCTGTGTCTACAGTTGATCAACTAGGTACTGATAGCGCTTAGATTTTATGCAGATGGAAACAAGCGCGTCACTGTAGGCGACATTGGAGGCGTTCAAAAGTTCATTTTGAAGATAACTAATTGTAGAAAAATAGTAATAGTAATGAGTAAATATAATAAGCATGTAATAAATTAAACATAGGTTAATATAATAACATCCTTTATCTAACTTATAATTTTTAAGAAAGTGTTTCCTTTTAAAAGATATTAGCGCAAATTAGTTCGCTGAAGATGAAATTTCAATAAAATGTATTATCAATCTAAAATATTTTTCAGTGCACTTAGTACGTAATATCATAAGTACTGTATCACAGTATGACAATTTGACAAACAGTTAACCATCCAGTTATAGTAAAGTTTACTGAAAGTTTTCTGATAAATATAATACCGGCCCTAAATCTAATTTTTTAAACTAACTTCATAGATGGCGCGAACTTCACATTTTAAGAAACATTGCAACTGATGATATTACGAGTATATTACCGATAAAGTAGCAACATTTTTACAACTTGATTAAGACTTGCTAGTTCTTGCCGCCCCCTGAATCCTGCCGCCAGTGTGTTAAGAACCTGTATCATCCCCGTTTGGCGCTGTCCTGTGTGAAAATTTAAAAATAATAGAAAAGGGTAACTGTAGTGTACTTGAAATACATTTAATTAGTGATATTTGAAAGTTGTTTATATTAGGAAAAAGGAGAAGGGAGAGGAGTTAGGAAAGCTACTTATGATGTGAACATCTGATATAAATTATATAGGTATAAATAATCTAACCAAAGAAGAATTAGAAATAAAATAAACATTGTAACTATTTTAAAAACATTTATTGATTACTGGGTTAGGTTTAATAAAACATGGCATACTATATGTATATGAAAACTATTAAAGAAATAGGACAAGAAATTACTGTTTTTATCTTATAGAATATCCATAGATAAAATGTTGCTGCGCTAGCATCGTATCGTGTCATCCTTTCTAATTTTGAGGTTCTTAATTTATTTCTTCGGGTTTTGGTCTGTGTACATTGAAAAATAACACAACGGAGTAATTTAAACTGCGCCTGGCGTTATCACGTTGCCCAAACTGTAAATGAAGAAACAACACTTTAGCCTATATTATTAAACCATTAATAACGTAAAAATTTACCTGTTTACGCAGTTATAATATACAGACAAATATTTTATGGTTCCAGCACAAGGATCTCCAAATTCAGCATTATTGGCTCCTATACTGCATGTTCTTTGCCCATTACACCTAAAAGCAAAATTTGATTTTAATAAAAATGTATTTATTGATATGATAACATCATTTATACACTTTTTAAATTTAAAAAAAAAATAAAACTATGCAATTTTAGAAGCAGTCACCTCAGTGGCGTAATAAGATATTTTGTGGGCCCAGACACAATATTTTTTGAGATTTCTATTTTGTACGGTTTATTAAATAAAATTTGGTACTTTTTGAAAATTTTAAATAGTATATCATTAAAAGTAAATGCGATATTTTTTGTACTGAACGAGGCAGTTAACACGACGGGCGTAAGGAAATACATATTTATTTCAATGGCATATTTTCGATATATAACTAATTAAATTCACTTCAATAATCATAGAAGTTATAGAAAAAAAGAACGATTGACAATTTTTATATTATTGATTGTATTTAGTAACCTACACATTCTTTTGGAAGAACAAAACAAGGTTCCCGCATATTAATACTCCAACATTTATATAATTTAACTGACGTCGTAGCTCTTTCGGTTTAGAAATTTCCATGCTGACAAAAATTTATGACATTGAAGTGAGATATATTGTAACTAAATATTTATAGGTTATTATGCTTGTCTGCCAGTCACAAGCAATATTAATAATTTAACAGCAAATCTAGTTATCAAACTGTTCATAATTATTAAACAATATCAAGACTAGCTGACATCTTAGACAACTGTATAATGACTACATCTAAAATTATTAAATTTTATATTTATATGTGAATGATTTAGTATAGTAATATAGCGGGCGTTTTTATAAAGTGCGAACATAAGAGATTAACATGGGAAATGCTGCTCGCCGTTCTGTTGGATTACAGTAGTTTTTCTGTTAATCAAAAGACTTCATTTTTCTGTATGAAATCATGTAAAATACATGTAAAATTTGAGATATTTTGTTCACCTAAATATATTGTCATAGATTCACTCATTTTTATCAAAAATAAATATTGTTAGCTGTGTTTAATTTATCTTCAATTATTATAATTCATTTTTACGTTACTGTTACTTTGATTTTACTTGCTAATTGTACTTAATTAAGCGGACCCAAGAATTTAGAATTTTTTGGTGGACCATTTAAATAGTCAATATAAGACATACCATCCAGTATTTAATTTTATTAATTTGTAATTAAATAAATGATTGTTAATCACAGAGCAAATAAAGATATCACAGCCCTCTCTTATAATTATGTTCAGTTGAATTCTGAGGCATAGTTTAAGAGCAAACCCCTACTTGTCAGACATTATTGTAAAGAGAATTTGATTTAGAACCTTATTCTACAAAATATATAGAGTGTTCTATTTGAAATAACATAATTAAATATTTTTCCGGAAAGTGGCCATGTTTTGGTGCGCATTGCTTTCCAATTAATTTTACATGAAAATACTTCAAATAAAATTGTAAAGAATAAAATTACGGATTTTCTAATATAAAATACTTTTGATTAAATATATATTTCTATCAGAATGTATTGACAAAATTATATATCAAGAAAGGTTAGAACCACGTAAGTTTTGTGAAACTACTACTTTCTATTCCTCAAACCCTCATCCCATTCGTCTCGTGATAAATGAAACTGATTAAAAGCGATTAGATATTCATTTCTGTTGACATTGCTGTATTTGCAATTCTACTAGAATTATGTTAGAAAGAGAATGAACTAAAAGCGCCCGGACACACGATTACCATTTACGCCATGAATCATACTGATTCTATATTTATGCAAGAAATAATAGTATATTACCTGTCCTCCACTTTCTTCTTGGACACAGGTGCCAAACAATTAAGTGTCGTTTGGTAAGTGCAGATATGTGGTAGTTGCCTCCCGTAATTTGCTCCCATAATTTTAATCACATGATCCTTCTTACATTCGATATTCAAAGCTGAGTGTTCGCAAGCAATTTCAGTTAAATATGCTAAAAATTAACAAAAAAACATATTACCTGTGTCTCTCGTTTTATATCTAAATAAAGTTCCAGATAACTAATATAATAAGAAATATAAACTATAGTATTCAAGGTAAAATTAATAAATTTACACAGCCACACACAAAAAAAAATCTGGTCCGGGGGCAGACCATGTTTACTATATGTTTTTGGGGTCGTTAAAACCGAATCCGAAGTCTATTTTATCTCATAACGTCAGGCTTTTGACATAACCTTAAAAAATCTCATAATCCAAGCCCAATTAGTCCGTTTAACCTAATATATTGAAACTCATAATCTGTTAACCCCACAACCATTTAACAGCGTCACCCATAACCAAATTATTATTGTGATAGAAAATTGAAACAACATTTTGGATTAAGCAAAGATGTTCTATATACCATTATTAATACAAAATGTGCTTAGCGAAATTTATAGTTGAATATCTGGAAAGGACTATTTAAAAACTACAACAACAAAAAATATAATTTAATATTTTGCTGGTTTGATGGTCATCAGACAGTCAGTTTTCAGAATATAAATTATAAGAAGAATATATTTTTAAAAAAAACAAACAGATTTGGCTTTTTTTATTAGATGACAATAATATGAATGAAGATAGTTGCATTATAGTAGTTACATCTCTTGAGAGTATCGCGAAACATTTTAGAAATTCGTGTTCCAGCTAAACAGTTCTAACATCATAATAGAACAGAAACACTAAAAACTAGTTCGGAATCAGTATCAGTTCAGGATTTTGAGCTGGAAGAAACTTATTTACGACACAAGTACAAAATATATTTTCGGACAAATGCAGAAAAGTTTCGAAAGCCTCATTTGCACCGAACGTGTTAGTGCGTAACGCATAAGGCGAACTCCACTATAACAATTTGCTAGGTTACCATTTTCAGCTACTGTGTTTAATAACTAATGCCACAGTATTGTATAACCTAAGTAACAGACAGAACTGTCAAATCTAAATATATTATTTCGCTTATGTCAACATTTGATGCTATTATTTAAGTTGTTTACTATAGAAAAACTATTATTTGCCTTGATTTTTTTTAAATAAACGTCTTTAGAGCAGAAGTTGTAATATATTTCAAATAGCAGATAAAGATATAGAAATTAGAGAGAACATTGAATAAGAAAGCAAAATTGACAATAAAATTTGAAAGTGCATTTTTTTGGTATTCCTTGGAATATTATAGAGTATTTGATGATATTTGTTGTTTTTAAATGTTGTAACGATCATTAGACTGACTTAGATACCAATTATTTGCAGTACCTTATGTCGCCGGACAATTTACTTTTAAGGAAGTTGAAGGGCTGACAAATATTATATATATATATATATATATATATATATATATATATATATATATATATATATATATATACAGATTAGTTTTTTCTTTTTTGATTTGTTTTCTTGTAAATTCTACATGATCTTGTATTATTATAATGGTTTCTTAATTGAATATAATTTTAATTTTGAGGATGGTTTCGATTCCCACAGATAGTAAACAGTTTGACTTACCGAGATCTCTTACAGCAGTGTGCTATATCCAGGAATAGGTAAAAGGCGTGATAATATATTTATTTTTATTTTATTTTTTATATATCAATATGTTTTTAAAATTTACATTCAAAACAAAATCTTTGACCTAGTAAAAGCTATTTGTACATATTCTTCTGCAATCTTAAGTTTTACTTTGTGATGTTGATTCCCAAGAAGTCGGAAAATGAAACTGACCTTTTTTGAGTAAAACGTTGTCTTCGATTCGAAATTGCTTAGAAGTTATTTGAGAAATAAAAAATCAACCAATTTAAATTTTTCTCCATAATCTAGTAAACTATAATTTTTTTTAACAAACAAAAGCACATTTGAAATGGCTCTCCAATAGTCACAAAAAACTCCCATTTAACCAAAGTCGTAGCTTATAGTATTCCATTCCAAAACATGTCAGATATATATATCCATTCCTAAAACACCGATAATTAAAAGTAGATTTTTACGAATCATGACGCGAATTAAGCGACAAGCATAATTTCAAGACAAGAATAATTAGTTGACCTAAAATGTTAATAGAGTGGAATTGCAACGGTTTTCACTCACACACGGATTAAATAAAGAAAATAACAAAAGATTACGATGCACATTAGAAAGCTACTTTAAAAACTTACAACGCTTCGAAACAGAACAGATACAGAACAATTAAAGTAAATATCTGTTAAGAGATCGCCATAAAAATGACAAATGACCATCTCGTATATCTACCACCAAATAAAAAAAACGTCGCTGTAAGATAAATAAACGAAAACAGCAGTCTAGGTCCAGATAGCAGTTCGTACATATTTATTAAAAATCTATCAGAAGAAGCATTGAAATATCTACTTTAAATATACAGTAAGATATGGACAATATATCAATACCCAAAAAAATGTCATCTAGTCCTGAAAATCCCCACTCCATCCCCAAACATATCCTAACAACAACCGATATCTCTGTCTAACACAATAAGCAAATTACTCAAAAGAATGGCCAACAAATTACTAGTATGGTTTTTAGATATAAATAAAAAACTAAAAGAAACACCAAGTGGCTTTAGAGCAAGCAGATCAATCATCAAGCACTACATTATCTGTAGAAATATAGAACATCTTAACGCTATTTTCTTTGACTTTAAGGGCCTACGATACCACTTGGAAATATTACATTTTTGTAATAAATCCACCAAATGAAAATAAATGGCAACATGTACCATTAAATAGAAAACATTATGTGTGATCGAAAATATTGCCTTAAAATACATAACAATATCTCATAAGAAAATGTATAACAAAATGGAGTACACCAAGGCTAAATACTAAGAGTAATAATGTTCCTGATAGCGATAAACTAAATCAACGAAACTAGTAATTTACTTCAAAATCAAAGATATAAAATAATATAAACTCAAAAAGAAGAGCTTTCAAAATTCATACTTTGTCAAAAACAACAGAATTTCAATTCTCAAAACTAAAAACAAAAGCAATGTACTTGTGCAAGTTACGGAAATGTCATTCACGTCCAATAATAAAACTTGAGGGCACAGAAATACTATAGGTAGAAAAACATTCGAGCAGTCATCTTTGAGTTCAGTTGACTTAAACACAAAAATTACATTTAAAAAAGCCTGTAATAACAACCGAATATGAAAAGCACAAACTTGAAAACCAAGCACATATCAGCACTAACTTTTGATATTTTATTGAAAAGTTTGGCGTTATGAGATTATCTGTTTTATAATAAGATTCAGATTTCAAGTTATACTTACAACATGCAGTCTCATCCTCACCACCGCTACAATCCCACTTGCCATCGCAGCGCAGTACTGCATCGATGCAGTGTCCATGTGCGCACTGGAACTCGAACTTTGTGCACGTCGGCTCTGCAAATTATGTTGTTTCGATCAGTTTGTACTAATTTGTTATTCGCTCAACAGACAACAGTCTACATGAACATGAGCGGTATGTTATACAATGTATATTTACAAACTTGATGTATTCACTTTCTCTACGCATGATAATAGTTCTTTTTTTATCTTTTAATTATAACGAACCACTAAATTTAAAAAATATTAAACGCCGATCCCTTGTTTCTAACTTAAGCTAGGTGTATATAAAAGAAGTTCAAATAATGTTTTTATAAATTTATCATAAAAAATTGAACAAAATTTCAACTCCTATATAATCCTGATTCTCAATATTTATTTCTCATTACTTAAACGATTTCATTACATTTGTTGCCCATGATTTTTTTTTAACTATGCTGTCAAGTGTTGTTGCGAATTCAATTTTTCGCCAATAACTATCCAAAACTGATTTATTGTATACATCTTACACCCAATATTTAAAGAAAACACAAATCTTGCTAAAAAGTAGTTATTTGAAATAAATTTTCACATTTTTTTTTGTGATTTTATTAATATTTATAATTTTTTTGCTATTTTAAAGTTTTTTTAATTGTAGAAATTTTTAAAAAATGCGCAATTAGTCTTATTATGATATCTATAGAAAGTGGATAAATATTAGTAAATGTAAATAAATTTTCTTATGACATTAAACACTAATTAGCAAGTTTCATTGGTTAACTCAATAAAAAAATATTGTTTTAAAAATACTACATACGAGAATACTAGTCCAGAATCATGTGATGAGTCAAAGCAAATATAGCACAATTTTTTTGAAGAAACGTGTTTATATAATGCTATAGTCTGTTTACCGAACTAATAGAGTAGAAACTTTTATTCGTTTCTAATTCCTTCTTTAAATTATTCATGAATTTAATTTCAAATAAAATGATATTTTTCCGAGTTTATTAAATTTTATAACGTATAAAGCTGGGTTCTGCGCATATCGAATTACGTTATTTAAACCCTACCCATTAATTTTTTTACTCTATGTGTTCGGTAAATGGGCTATAACTAAAATTTTGTTTATTTTAATTATATAAATGTTCCTGACTTAAACAATGATCGCATTATAATAGCTTCATTCAAACATGCCTCTATTTATAACTATAAACGTAGACAAAAATTTTAAAGCATTTAAAAAATGACAAGAAACAAAATTTAACCGCGGAACATTTAAAACAATACTTAATTGTCAACACATCCAAATAATGACGAGTTGAATTTATTATACTTTGGAAATATTTTGAAGTTTGTATGAATCAATTTAATTTTTCACTTTACTGTTTCGAATCTAAAATAAATCTCAAGATTCTTACTAGAAAAACACATTCCATTAACATTAAATTGACAAATAAAGCCAATGAAACATCACTGAAAGAGAAAGGTTTAACGAATCACTCGTCCAAGCAGGATAGACACAGTATCATTAATTTTATTTCGGATCTTATAGATCCGAAATAAAATTACACAGGCAGTCCAAGGTAACTTGAACAGCATAGGGATTTCGAGAGCTATAAGAGTTACGACTTCGAATAAATAAGCTGCTGCTCCTTGAAAGGTGACTCCGCAATTTCCTGAGCTAGGGAGACGGGGGTGAGTCGTAGTGTACTTAATAAAATGGAACTGATGCCAGTTGATATGCTTCAATGATTCAACGTGAAAGGTTGATCAACAAACCAAGTTGGAAGTAAGGGTAGACGAAATAGGAGACAAAATTTAAGTAACGAGTATTATATCTCGAAGATATAAAAAGCCTAGGAGTATTTATAACTAGATCCCTCACGCAAGGATTAGTTATACCACTGAATTAATTAATCCTAGGTTTTCTTTTACGTTACAAGACTTAAATATGGAATTAATGACTTAGTTCCATTTATAGAAGTGTATTATTGAGTCGATTAAAAGAACTGAAATGGCAACAATGCCATAAAGCTAAATTGATGTAACAATCAACTGAGATATTGTGCGGCTTTCAATTGATGTAGGAAACTATCGAGATAATTATCCGGTTAACACCGAAGGATAAGCAATGCTCTTGAATAGTAGTGAAACCAAGAATATAAACTTTGATTTGCAATAATCCAATTTAATTTCACGAATAAAAAGGTGCCACTACTTTTCTCACAGAGTTCTCTACTCACAAATCTGTATTTTACGCATCAGGAGGTCAAAAGTCAATAAAATCGCGTATTTGCTAATAAAGTAACAAAGTGACATAACCTTGAGCCCTCAAAGTTTAAAGTATAAATCAAAATACTCTAACATGTTTGGGGGCCGTGATTTGACGACTGGTAACCGCACTTCACGCGCAAAATATATCACTTACCGAGATCTGCTTTAGCAGAGTGCCACACCCAGCAATGGGTAGAAGGCGTGATGATATATTTATTTATTTAAAATACTCTGATAATTACATGACTGCTGGAGGGGTTGCCTGCTAGTATGCGAAGACAGAGATCACAAGGCAACAAAGCGAAAAGCTGTCACACTAGTAGGCCAATTTAGCTATGCTTTAGAAAATTCCGTAGATCATTAGAAAAAGAGAAAAATTTAAAATTTGCAATTTTTAAATATATATAATTTTTGTATGGAATCAATATTAAATAACATTACTTAAGATAGTATTTTTGTTCTCTTTTCAACGCTGCAAAGTTTTCTAAAAAATTCATTATTCACAGCGACACCAGAACGTAGTAGGACTTTAACATATAAATTTATATTTTTGTAATTTCCTACTTCCCTAATTATTTTAGAGAAAAGAATCTCCAAATGAAGTTGAAAGAACATAAAATTCCGTATCTAAACCAATAGACAAAATTAATTTTACTTGCCTTATAACTGCATAAATTAAATAATTTCGAAATGAAATGTACTTATTTGAAATTTTATTAGTATTTTTTTTTATTCAATACTTAATTGGTTAAATCAAATTTTATTTTGAGAATAATAATTCAGAGCTACACTTCCCTATTTAGTGTTCTAAATTCAAAGCCCGGTATGTTTAATAAAACCTAAACTTATTTCCCTGTGTAAATTGAATTATGCTACTTTCCTTAACTTCTTCCTAAAATATTTATTTTAGCACAATATCCTGTATACATTGTTGAAAAGAGAATACCTAAGTATATTGCACTTTTAACAGTTTGTCAAATATTAGTGCCATATTTATTTTGTGCCGAAGTATGTTCATCAGGAAGAACATTAACAGCACTACGAATTTTATCTATTAATCAGTTACTGGACCGTTGGCGTTGGTGTCCAAGAAATTCGCTAGACTGCCATAACTTGTCAATATATATATATATATATATATATATATATATATATATATATATATATATATATATATATATATATATATATATATATATATTGCACTTTTAACAGTTTGTCAAATATTAGTGCCATATTTATTTTGTGACGAAGTATGTTCATCAGGAAGAACATTAACAGCACTACGAATTTTATCTATTAATCAGTTACTGGACCGTTGGCGTTGGTGTCCAAGAAATTCGCTAGACTGCCATAACTTGTCAAAATATATATATATATATATATATATATATATATATATATATATATATATATATATATATATATATATATATATATATATATATATATATATATATATATATATATATATATATATATATATATATATATAATATATATATATAATATATATAATATATAATATATATATATATATATATATATATATATATATAATATATATATATATATATATATATATATATATATATATATATATATATATATATATATATATATATATATATATATATATATATATATATATATATATATATATATAATATATATATATATATATATATATATATATATATATATATATATATATATATATATATATATATAATATATATATATATAATATATATTTTATATATATATATATATATATATATATATATATATATATATATATATATATATATATATATATTCCACAACCAAAAGACGATACGAAATAAAAAAATATATATACTGAGCATATGTTTAAATTCTCATCAAATTGTAAAGAAAAATCATAAATTTAACAATTTTTTCTCCCTCTAGTGATCTATGAAAATTTTCGTAATAATATAGTTAAATTGACCTACTAGTGCGATAACTCTTGTTTAATTTGATCGAAATCATAACTCTTACAATTCTCGAGATACCCATTCTGTCTTGAACAGCCTGTATATATATTTATATCTTCAAAGCATTACTTCTAACACACTCGTAGTGAACTTCAGTATACTTGTATGTGTTAACACATGGATCGCCAAACACTTCATTCGTTGAAGGTATTGAACAGAATCCTTTTTCATTGCATCTGAAATTATATTATAAAAAGTTATTATAGATCTAGATAAAAACTGCACATATATTATATTTTGTTGCATAGAAGTGATTATGTTTATTGACTCGATTTCATGTTGGCTTGCTAGTGTGGATTCGCTGATTCAACTAATGGGGTTGCTTAAAAATTTTTTTATGTGAAATTGAATGGCTTTTGATTTAAAAACTTTGTTTTCATATTGAATATAAATGAATTAATGATTTAATACTTTAAATTTAACAGTAGGTAATTACTTTCGTTTGAAAGATCAAAAACAGAAGTAATTTCAAAACAAATAAAAATTTTGTTGGATCAAAGTTGAATGCAAAATATTTTGATTTTACCTGCAATTTTTTTATATTTAAAGCAATTTTTTTTTTTAGTGTACATATTATCACGCTATATTCCATCATTCATAAAATATTCACTCATAAAATTCATCAAATAATCAGTCCTCGTCAAACATTCTCATCCAAACACACCACCCTTATTTTAACCATATTCATAGATCACTCCATATAAATTCATTTATTTATTACACTCGAAATCATTTATCACTCAACAAACCTTCAATCACATCTATCCATTCATTTATCATTCATCTTCGTTCTTCGACGTACATAACATATACGTAAAACATCTCAAATTACTCACGCTTACTCCTAACAGCGAATCTAATAATCTAATTTCACACTCATCGCACCCCAACGTATTCCAGATACGATCTCTTCTAGTATAACCACACACCCTGCAAATACCTCATTTTAACAGCAGTTATACGACGTCCATATTTCTTCATCCACATCCACTACCATACATCAATTTAGGCACTAAAACACTATTATACACACTCAACCGAGCATCTCTGGATACATTAAACATTTCGAGCAAAGGTACCCAGAGCACCCAATACCTTGCATCCCGCAGATACTCTTCTTTTAATCTCATAATAAATACGGCCATCCCTCGTAAACATACTATCCAAATATAAAAACTCATTCCCTTGACCCAATCTCATACCATTCACCGAAACATTGCAGTCAGTCACCAAATCGCTCTTTTCAAACACTAACAATTTACATTTATCAACATTTAATAACAAATTTAAATCTTTTCCTACTTCATTTATACATAGAATCATTCGTCTCAATTGGTCTTCAGATTCACCCATAACAACATCATCCGCATACGCTAACGCAGGCACAACACTACCACCAATATGTACACCATCCACCCCATTCAACGCCGTTCGTAATAACACATTCATGTATAAATTAAAGAGCCACGGAGACATCCCAAAGTCTTGTTTCACGTCAATATCTATATAAAACCAATCACTCAATATACCATTAACTCTCACCGCAGCCTCACTACCTTCATACAGTGCACAAATTGTACCCAACAAATTACCATTTATACCATACTGTAGGAGTACATTCTATTCTTGCGATGAACTCTATCATATGCTTTTTTAAGATCGAGAAAGCCACAGAACATCTTCTTGTTCTTAGCAAGTGACTTGTCAACATTCATACGAAGAGAAAACAATTGATCCACACTCTCTCTCGGGCAAAAACCACCTTGCACATCGCTTAACTTGGAGATTGTTATGGTTCGTACCTTATGAATAAGAATCTTCCCGTATAATTTCCCTACTCTCATCAAACTTCTCGCACGGAAATTAGTACATTCACTTGAACTACCTTTACCTATAAATTAAGGACAAATAATAGCACATTTCCAATCATCAGGAGCCACACACCGTTTTAAACACAATCTAATAAATAAACTAACAGTCAAATAACCTCTCATTACCATACTTTAACATCTCATTCGATATACTATCCAAACCGGGAGCCTTACCATTCTTCAGACACATCAATGCAAAACTAACATCAATTTCGTCTATATCCCATTCACCACTGTTTACATTTTTTCAATCATTTTCACTACAACCATTCCGTCTATTAAAGCTACTATATAAAGCCCTACAGTACGCACACCATCTATTCCTAACATCTGATTCATTTCACAATAACTCACTATTCGCACTCTAATCGCTTTCACTGCCTTTACATTGCCATCTCTCAATCTCTTCACTCTCAACCAAAACAATACTTTATTCATACTAAAATCATTAGTCAATCTTTCACTTATCAAATCATCAATACGCGCCGTACTTTCTCTTACTATGCTCTTAACACATCTATTTAACCTCTTGTATTCCAACAAACATTCAACACGTAAACTTCCAGGCACATCTTTCACATTTAGAAAACGCAAATATGCTTTCTTTTTCACCTCAATCGCTTCTTTTACTTCTTGGTTTCAACATGCATTCTTTGGAGAAGAGGCTAAACTACGTTCACCACAAACTTCTTTTGCACATTTAAAAACTGTATCCTTAAATTTCAACCAAATATCATTCAAAATTAAGCTCACATACAGACAAAGATTCATTTATTTTCTCAACAAACAAAGCATTACCAAACTTACCCAATACATTCCCAGATATACTTCTCGTAACTCCCACCCAGCTATTTAAATCATCTCATTCGATAACTTTCACACCTGAATCACGTGAATCAATAACACTATCTAACAAATTCCAAAATCTCTCTTTTTCAAGATCATTTTCGGATTCGGTTGGGCCATAAACTGACACAACGAAGATTTTATGAAAGCCTACCTTTAATCTTAGCCAAAGAATTCTCGATGAAGTATAATCATAATCCCTCACAAACGGTTTCATTCTTTCACTAACAAGCACACCCACACCATGCTTCGCATGTTCATTCTCAGCAACACCCGACCACAAGCAAAAGATTCCATCTACTTCTTCCTCACTACATCCTTTCCTTTTAGTCTCACTGACACACAAAACATCAACATTATACACGCATTAAATTCATCAATTCATTTTCTTTACAAGTTATACCCCTAACAAATTTCATTCACTTATTCTTCATTTAACCGAAAGAAATAAAAGAAGGGTTCTCTCGGTAGAGTAGCTGTTGAGGTAGCTTACTAGGCATATATCTCATATTAAACGCCTATGTCTCTATTTGCTCGCAATACACAGTACACTAAAACATAGAAATTTTTATTTTTATTTATTTATTTAAATAAACTTGCATTTCGAAAAATATTTAATTCATATAAAATGTAACTAGATTAATTTTTATTATAATTTTATCTTTTAAAGTGATAAATTTTCTACTTTTTTACTTACTACCTACCGATTGAGCAATGATATAGCTAGAAATTTTCAAAGGTAGGATCTGACACTCTGAGACATGTTCTTCCACAAACTGCAGTTTGAAATAGAAAATTTTAATATTCTAATTTTAATAATATTTATACCAATGGCGTGCGATTTTTAATTTAATGATTTCTCGGCAAAAGCTGTTGAAAATGGAATTGTAAATATTAAATGTGTTATTTATATATTGAATAAGTGGCGATATATTTATATTTTGGAAATATTCAGAACGATAAATAACACGTAGTTCGTTTGAAAATCTTATAATAATCAAAATAACGCAGTTATTCTTGCTAAAATCAAAGCAAGCGCACAAATTTACAATGCGCGCGGAGTCAGAGTACGAGCGATACGTTATATTATTATTTTATCTCTCTCTCTGGCAAGCCAGACTGTTTCGTGCTCTATGAATGTATGAATCTATGCACAGACATTTAGTTATTGCGATACCCGCTGGACGCGCTCGTATTAATGGTTCCATAAATTTTTATTTTATATTTTTCAAACTATATAAACATAAAATAAATATAAATAAAATACAAAGTTAATTATAATCATGTAATATCTGAAATATTTCTTGCGTGCGCACTGCACATCTTGCACATATGGGCTGCACGCCACTAATTTAAACGTACATGTAATTAAAAATTAATTGTGCCAAGTGAATAAATGTTTCTACTGAAGATTAATAATATTTCTGCTTATTCAAGAAAATATGATTAAATAATAATAGAACAATATAAAATTGTATGTAATTTACCTGTCTTTAACAGTTTGTGTAGAAACGGCGGCCCTGCAGTTTTGGTTACTCATCAAATTATGTACACAAATTTTTGGTGAAAGTCTTCCATAATTTGCACTAATTATTGATATTATTTCATCTCGTTTGCAATACAAGTTTAGAGTGTGTCCCTCGCAAGCATATGCACTTTCATAATCTAAAAAAAAAAATAAGTCAACCTACTACATATTTACATATTATTACCCCTATAGGTCTACTGATCTTAGATCGTAAAAAAGGAACTTATTTCAGAATATTGAATAATACAATTTATTACTTGGAAGTAGTAAAAAGCAACAACTATAGTCCGTCTGGTGAGAAATTATAATTAATTACGTCAATTATTTTTATTAAATTATTTCAACTTTTTTTCAAGTTTTCAAACATCTACTTAATCGACCTACTAACAGTCACTCTGTTCTCATAATATCTTTTGTCAGATGTCCGCAGAAGCACTGGCCGTGAGTGTTGTAAAAGAATGGAGAAAATGCAAAGCCGTACTATAAGTTAGACGAGAGATTTTAAGTGCATGGAAAATGTAAACAATTATAATTGGTAAAAGAAAATATATTTATACATTTCGTTTGTTATCTTCAAAGAATTTTATTTTACTGTTCAATTGTATTTCTATTTCTAGAAACAAATCGTTCTGTAATGAACGATTTTGTGTAAATGTAAAATATCTGTATTTAACAAAATGTGTAAAATTATGTTGCATAATAAAAGAGAAATATTTTTATTTTACAAAATATTTTTTTTTCATATTTTCTAGTCAAGAAATATTTCACATTAATTGTTACACGTCGTGATATATAAATATTAACACATCACAAGTTTTGAAATTAATTGAACAATAATTTTTAACATTTAAATTATTTTTTGAAAATAAAGCGTTGAGACAATCTTCGAAAAGAAGTTTTTTCAATAATCTTTTTGAACATATTTATTATTTAATAGGTGCGATTTCTGAATCCCCTTACACTGCACACAGACATAGTTTTATTTAATTAACTGCACCAAAAAATATTATCACCCTTAAATATAGCCCATTTGTCATGGACTTAAATCAAGGGATAATAAAAGAAGAAGAATATTTTGTGAGCTTTTTTATGTAAGGGTATGCGATATTAATCCTAATTTTCCTCATAAAATTTTATGGTCTCATGAAAGTAAATTTACAAATAACGGATTGTTTAACAGACAATTACCATTATTCTTCAGTCGAAAATCATCACTTGTTACTCAAATCAAGGCATTAAGTAGGTCCATTTTGGCTTTAATATTTGAATAGCACTATTAGGATCAAGAATAATAGAACACATAAATTTTCATGAAAATTTGACAAGCAGCACATATTTACAAAGATTACAAAATCAAATTAATAACTGTTGGTTCTAACAGGACAGCAAAGATCGCTAAAAAATTCCAAATTTCTAAAGGAATTTTTTTTTTAACGTAAGTGTATCTAAATAGTTTGAAAATAAAAATGATTTTCCCTTGATACTAAATTTTACATTTGTGGATTTCTCTGTTGCTACTATAAACGGATGAAAATTTCAAAAATGTGTCCGTACACCATACTATACAAAAGAATATAAAAACTCAGTTAAGGAAAGTTACACTCACCTTGTCCTTGTTCGTCTTCGCCACTAGGACAATCCCTAAAACCGTCCGAAACAGCAGATTCAGCTATACATTTACCATTGTTACATTGAAATTCTTCTGCCTTGCAGGGAGTTACTATAATAAAGAAATTATTAATGTTTTGTTTAAACATACTATATTTAGAAATATCAAATATAAAAGGAAAGCGTATTAATATTTAATTATGAAACTAATTCATCTTCGTTCATATACGAGAACAAAAATCAAATGTAGGTAAACATTCAAATTCGACGCATTCATGTGTACGGAACTACGAGTGTATACGTATACCTTTTAATTTCATTGTAATTCGAATTTTATATAACAGGTTATATTATTCGTAAATCAATAATAAATTTTTAAATTTAGTAGTTTTGGAGATTAATATAATTTGTTCTAGAAAATTTTACTTTTTTATTTATACGTATTTACTTTACTGTACATATAGTAGACTTTGACATAAAATAAACGTGTTTTATTGTTTCTCTCTGTCAAATAATCAAGACAGGCTTTAGTTTTCGACGCCAAGATCAAGCAGCCTACGGCGACACATTGACTGTCTATATTACATTATCAAACACTTTGAGCCAATATTCGAAAATTACAATTCCATTTATCTTTTTATTAGCCGATAAATTATTCATATTAAACATATGATAATTTACTACATAACACCCTTGTTTGTATGAGATACAATTTTTGCATGAATTATTACTTTACAAGCTATATTTCAATATATAAGACTTTTTCAATCAATTTTTCGTTCCTCCAGACTTTGGTTTTTCGCGACTTGTCCAACTGGCGGCAGGAACTTACGCCTCAATTCGACAACTTCGGCTCTCGAGCTCGCTTCGTTGTCGATCGGGAACTGATGCAAAACCAGAAGTACAAAACTAAAATTTATTGACTTTTAATATTGCGAGTTATCAAATTTGTGTAAAATATTATTATGAATAACTATCTGTTATGTTATGTTAAAGTTCATATATTCAAAAGTATATAATCAAGACAGGCGTTAGTTGTCGACATCAAGATTAAGCAGAAAAAGTAAATAATAGTCAAAATTAATAAATATATTGTTTCAACCGAAACAGGTATATACTCATACCTACATTTGTAATATATCTAGTATATTTTTGTGTTTTTTTTATTCAGATTAAAATAAAATGTTATTTCCTAATTTTATTTTTGTAGTTCATGAACCCATATTTTGCAAATAAATATTCTCGTAAAGGTAACAAGAAACAGTTTTACAGTAAAAAAAATTGTTTACGGACTTGTGGGCAGAATAGATATAAAATTGTCCGGTGCTTTGGTACCAAGAAAATTCTTTTGACGGATTCACGTGCAGAATTTTCGAAAATTGTTTCAGTCAGAATTGCTTATAACTAAATAATCATGTTTTGTAATTTAAAAAACATCAATTGTTAATATAACTATATTGTCTCACCGTAACTTCATAGTACACAACGAAAAATTATACAGAAATTTAAAAATCCTCGAAATATACCACAATCATAAAATTTAATAAAACAGTGAAAATTATGCATTGACTAACAGTGAATTGACACAAATGGAGAAAGACAAATTAATATGACTGCTGTATTATTTTATACATCGTAAATCCGTTACGGCGATCAGGTAACCACCGACGCGGAAATTTATTCTTTATGATGTTCAATACTATGGCGTTGCGGTTAAACAGAGTACAGACAAATATTTTAAAAATATATTTCAAAATTATATCACGTTTGATATATAAATATGTTTTATAATAATTGTCTTACAAATGTGATTCCTACATCACAGATCCATGCACGCGAAGTTGACCCGAGCGTTACTAAATAACTATTCTTATATATTTGTTTTAGATTCGATGTATGAGTCAAGTTATGAAGATATCATAGGTGGTGTTTTTATACAGCAGTGGCCGCTCGTGAATTTTAGAAGGACCAAAGTCGGGATGAAATATTTAAGTATATCAGAAGTCTACTTTATATTAGACGGTATATATCCGTTATTCATAAACATTTCATACTGGCTCCGGTACGTTTTCAAAAAGTCTCAAACCGCCAATGCACTCTTTGGAGCTATATTAAAACAAAATAATGATAATTTCATGACTTAGCTAATATATGAAATAGGGATATGTATGTCAATTGAGTTTCATGGCAATTATATTAATATACTTCGAATACTGTCACTATCAATTAACTGACACATTATAAATGTATGAATATTTTCTGTAATAGTTATTTACGATACTAGTACGTAAAACTTGTCAAGAGCAAGTCAGACTTGATTTAACGGAATGCGCCTTATCGCTCTTAAATGATCATTTGGGCCAGTTTTTATAGTTTCTTTTATTAAAAGATTATTACCTGGAATACACTGATACTGGACAGTTAAGTATTTGTTTGTCCCAATACACGGGTCACCAAAAACTCCATTTGATGCATGTATACTACATGTTTGTTTATTGTTGCAACTGTAAATGTAAAATAAATATATTAATACGAAGAAAATACATTATCCCTTTGACCTATTTTCAACCAATTATAACGTAAAATGGGCTATATGGCACAGTAGTATCGAGCCCGCCTGATTATTCGAGAAACCGGATTCAATTCCTACAGCCAACAAACAATTTTCACCACAATATATTTCCTTGGAGGCCGTAATTGGGTTTACCTGTATACTTTATAATTACAATTTGACGTTTTGTTTTAAAATCAGCTCCATACTGGACTGTCTATAATTTACTTTTTAAATACACGTAATGTGTATTTATAATAAAAACGTCCTCTCATTCTCCCAATATGCGTAAAATATTTCAAAACTATTCACAAAAATGTAATATTTAAGTAATTTATAATTAAAAATGCGACATGTTCACTGAGAAATGTCAAAATTATGGTAGATGTTCTTAAAAATTTTAAAGTCTCCACACTCTTAGTAGATTTTGCCCCAAAAATTCATATTTTTTTAAATATATTAAAACGTAAGTTAATCGATTTTTTTAATGTTTAGTTGATGCGAAGTTTGTGCTGAACTAACTTTTGATTGACAACATTAAGTGACGATGCAGCGTAGCAGTTCCGGTTGTCCATGGCTGAGTTAGGGCATGTGTGTCCGTCTGTGCGTCCATAATTTGCAGTCTTTACTAGGATAACATCTCCAATGGCACATTGTAAGCTGAGTGATTTCCATTCACAAGCTGTAGCTGTTTTTATATCTGCAGACTCACACAAAATGAAGCAAGAATTATAATATGAAATAGAAATGTTTGTTAAAAACTAAACAGAATTTTTAAATTGTTTTAATATATTCGACAGTGAATTTGAGAACCCCGGTTCGATTTCCACAACCGACAAACAATTTTAACCACATTCAAATTACTCCTGTGGCTTACCCTCCGCAAATATATTTGATATATTTGACGATTAGTAACCGCAATTCTCATGTGCGTCACGCTAGATGGCCCCCTATCTCAAATCTTTTCAAAATTTTGTGTACAGTTAGTGCTAGGTTTGTTCTAGTTTGTTTCATATTCCTGAAGTTTGTTCTATTCTTTTACACAAGTTATTAACAGTTGACGTGGGGAATCCAGCGTGACACTAAGAGTAAACCTATCTAATCTTTCCAGTTTTTAAAAATCTTTTGATATGAGAAGTTAGTGCTAGGTTTGTTCTACTTAGATATAAATTTTGAAAGTTTGTTCTATTCATATACACATGTTATTAACAATTGAATTGGGGAATCCAGCGTGACACTAAGAGAGATCCTACCTAATCTATTCAGTTTTAAAAAATCTTTTTATATGAGGAGTTAGTGCTAGGTTTGTTCTGCTTAGATACAAATTTTGAAAGTTTGTTCTATTTATATACACATGTTATTAACAGTTGACTTGGGGAATCTAGCGTGACACTAAGAGAGAACCTACCTAATATATTCAGATTTAAAAAATATTTTTATATGAGGAGTTAGTGCTAGCTTTGTTCTACTTAGATTCAAATTTTGAAAGTTTGTTCTGTTCATATACAAATGTTATTATCAATTGAATTCGGGAATTCAGCGAGACGCTAAGAGAGAACCTACTTAATTTATTCAATTTTTGAAAATCTTTTTATATGAGGAGTTAGTGCTAGGTTTGTTCTGCTTATGTACAAATTTTGAAAGTTTGTGCTTTTAATAAAAAATAAAATAAATATATCATCACACCTTCTATCTATTACAGAGGATGACATTCTGCTGTAGCAGATCTTGGTGATATATTTTCGCGCGTGAAGTGCGGTAACCAGCCGCATTTTGAATCAATTAATCAATGAATTATAGAAAAAAAAACTAAATCAATTTTTATTTTTATTTCAACTCGTCATCATTGACGTAACATGAAAGAATGAAGAAGCTTAAAATACATACATACGTACGTAACATCACGCTATATCCCATCAAATGGTGTAGCACGCACCCTAAAATCATTCATAGAACACTGACTCACACCATCCTTGCTTTAAAATATTATTATTATTATCATTCGATATACGTTTCACATGCTCAAAACATCTCAAATTAGAAACGAAGGAAGCGTTTCCTGCACTTTTATTTGAAAGAAAATTCCAAATAAATGCAGTTAGGTATTCTATTTTAAGAACTGAAAACATATCAAACAGATTAAAAAAGGAATATTGTCGGCTTGCGCTTATTGTTGAAAGTGAATTCAACACAATTGCCTTTAGGCACTGTAAGAACTGAAAATGAAAAAAAAGCTAAGAAAGAAAGTGTATTCCACCTTCACCTATTTTTGTAAGTGAATTCCACATTACTGCAGTTAGACATTCCATTATAAGAATTGAAAACGAATTAAATATATAAAAAAAGAAGGAAGTGTCAGCCTGAATTTGTTTTCCAAGTGAATTTCATAGAATTAGAGACAAACACTCTAACATAATAACTAATCAACAATCCCATACTCACATACACCAATGTATTCCGGACGTAATTTCTTTTAATATATTCACACACACTCCGCAAATACCTCATTGCCACAGCAGCTATACACAGTTCGCGTTTCTTCTTCCACACCCAACATTCACTACAATACATAAATGTACTACTCTGGATACATTCATGTTTGATCAAAGATTTCCAGAGCACTCAATGCTATGCAAGCCGCAGATACTCTACTTTTAATCTTTCGATCAAAACGCTCATTCCTCGATAACATACTACCCAAATAAACAAACTTATTGACTTGACCCAATCTCACACCATTCACTGAAACATTGCAGTCAGTCACCAAATCTCTAACACTTATTTACATTTATCAACGTTCAATATCATATTTAAACCTTTTCTACTTGATTTATACATAGAATTATTCTTATAAATTGCTCTTCAGATTCACCCATACCAATCATCCGCAAATGTTAACGCAGGCTCTACACTACCACTAATACAACTTTTCTACCACATTCAACAAACATATCGCACGAAAATTAATACATTCATTCGATATAAAGACAAAAAGTCAATTACGATGTGGAACTGTGTCTTAATAAATAAGAAAAATAGGAAAACAAAATTTCCATCACTTGTCACAAACTCCAAAATTTTTCCTATTTTTCTTATTTATTAAGACACAGTTCCACATCGTAATTGACTTTTTGTCTTTATTTTATTTAAATTGCTGTCATGCAGTTTGCGATTCTGTCGGTAGATGGCACCACGGGTTGCTCCTTAGCTCTCATGTCTTGTCTACCGGCGTAGTTACTTTAACATCAGTCGTTCAGCTTGTAAAAATATCACAGTTCACTAGTCCCTAGTTGGTCTAGTTGGATAGTTGATCACACCATACTGATGAGTCCCTAAAGGACGAAACGCGTCTATGGTTAAAGCTGAACTGACCAGCCGTTTGATGATGACCTGATAAGTTGATTCAAACGTGCTGTAAAATTTTTGGAATTTGTGACAAGTGATGGAAATTTTGTTTTCCTATTTTTCTTATTTACATTCATTCGAACTAACTTCGCTCTTAAATAAAAGATAAACAATAGCACGTTTCTAATCATCACACACTAAAATCTAAACAAATAAACTAACTAGTCAAATAATCACTTACATTACTTCAACATCTCATTCGATATATCATCCAAAACAAAAACCTCATCATTCTTCAAATGCATCAATGCTAAACTAACATCACTTTAATCTATATCTCATTCATCATATTTAATATTGTAATGAATATAAGAAATGACATAACCAGTCCAGAACGTTCTAAAATCTTCTCGAAAACCAAGAGCGTTCAGAAACCTTCTCGAGAACAAGAGCGTTGCGTTACAGCGAGACCGGCCAGATGCATAGAGCGAGCTCTCTTATCTAGATGTGCGGTTGGGACTTTCTGGAAAGATCAAGATGTGTTGTTCCAGTGTTAATTAGTTTTATATAAGTTTCTTTTATTTTCTGTTTCCATTCATTAAATAAATACTTTTATTTTTCGTTTACCTCGTAAATATTTGTGAGTTATTTTTGTGCTTAAAACCTACACACTTCCAGAAAAGACGAAAAACGTTACACGCATAACAACGTGACAAGCATCACATATTTACAAAGATTACAAAATCAAATTAAAAAACTGTTGGTTCTAACAATACAGCAAAGATCGCTAAAAAAATTCCAAATTTCTAAAGGAATTTTTTTTTAACGTAAGTGTATCTAAATAGTTTGAAAATAAAAATGATTTTCCCTTGATACTAAATTTTACATTTGTGGATTTCTCTGTTACTACTATAAACGGATGAAAATTTCGAAAATGTGTCCGTACACCATACTATACAAAAGAATATAAAAACTCAGTTAAAGAAAGTTACACTCACCTTGTCCTTGTTCGTCTTCGCCACTAGGACAATCCCTAAAACCGTCCGAAACAGCAGATTCAGCTATACATTTACCATTGTTACATTGAAATTCTTCTGCCTTGCAGGGAGTTACTATAATAAAGAAATTATTAATGTTTTGTTTAAACATACTATATTTAGAAATATCAAATATAAAAGGAAAGCGTATTAATATTTAATTATGAAACTAATTCATCTTCGTTCATATACGAGAACAAAAATCAAATGTAGGTAAACATTCAAATTCGACGCATTCATGTGTACGGAACTACGAGTGTATACGTATACCTTTTAATTTCATTGTAATTCGAATTTTATATAACAGGTTATATTATTCGTAAATCAATAATAAATTTTTAAATTTAGTAGTTTTGGAGATTAATATAATTTGTTCTAGAAAATTTTACTTTTTTATTTATACGTATTTACTTTACTGTACATATAGTAGACTTTGACATAAAATAAACGTGTTTTATTGTTTCTCTCTGTCAAATAATCAAGACAGGCTTTAGTTTTCGACGCCAAGATCAAGCAGCCTACGGCGACACATTGACTGTCTATATTACATTATCAAACACTTTGAGCCAATATTCGAAAATTACAATTCCATTTATCTTTTTATTAGCTGATAAATTATTCATATTAAACATATGATAATTTACTACATAACACCCTTGTTTGTATGAGATACAATTTTTGCATGAATTATTACTTTACAAGCTATATTTCAATATATAAGACTTTTTCAATCAATTTTTCGTTCCTCCCGACTTTGGTTTTTCGCGACTTGTCCAACTGGCGGCAGGAACTTACGCCTCAATTCGACAACTTCGGCTCTCGAGCTCGCTTCGTTGTCGATCGGGAACTGATGCAAAACCAGAAGTACAAAACTAAAATTTATTGACTTTTAATATTGCGAGTTATCAAATTTGTGTAAAATATTATTATGAATAACTATCTGTTATGTTATGTTAAAGTTCATATATTCAAAAGTATATAATCAAGACAGGCGTTAGTTGTCGACATCAAGATTAAGCAGAAAAAGTAAATAATAGTCAAAATTAATAAATATATTGTTTCAACCGAAACAGGTATATACTCATACCTACATTTGTAATATATCTAGTATATTTTTGTGTTTTTTTTATTCAGATTAAAATAAAATGTTATTTCCTAATTTTATTTTTGTAGTTCATGAACCCATATTTTGCAAATAAATATTCTCGTAAAGGTAACAAGAAACAGTTTTACAGTAAAAAAAATTGTTTACGGACTTGTGGGCAGAATAGATATAAAATTGTCCGGTGCTTTGGTACCAAGAAAATTCTTTTGACGGATTCACGTGCAGAATTTTCGAAAATTGTTTCAGTCAGAATTGCTTATAACTAAATAATCATGTTTTGTAATTTAAAAAACATCAATTGTTAATATAACTATATTGTCTCACCGTAACTTCATAGTACACAACGAAAAATTATACAGAAATTTAAAAATCCTCGAAATATACCACAATCATAAAATTTAATAAAACAGTGAAAATTATGCATTGACTAACAGTGAATTGACACAAATGGAGAAAGACAAATTAATATGACTGCTGTATTATTTTATACATCGTAAATCCGTTACGGCGATCAGGTAACCACCGACGCGGAAATTTATTCTTTATGATGTTCAATACTATGGCGTTGCGGTTAAACAGAGTACAGACAAATATTTTAAAAATATATTTCAAAATTATATCACGTTTGATATATAAATATGTTTTATAATAATTGTCTTACAAATGTGATTCCTACATCACAGATCCATGCACGCGAAGTTGACCCGAGCGTTACTAAATAACTATTCTTATATATTTGTTTTAGATTCGATGTATGAGTCAAGTTATGAAGATATCATAGGTGGTGTTTTTATACAGCAGTGGCCGCTCGTGAATTTTAGAAGGACCAAAGTCGGGATGAAATATTTAAGTATATCAGAAGTCTACTTTATATTAGACGGTATATATCCGTTATTCATAAACATTTCATACTGGCTCCGGTACGTTTTCAAAAAGTCTCAAACCGCCAATGCACTCTTTGGAGCTATATTAAAACAAAATAATGATAATTTCATGACTTAGCTAATATATGAAATAGGGATATGTATGTCAATTGAGTTTCGTGGCAATTATATTAATATACTTCGAATACTGTCACTATCAATTAACTGACACATTATAAATGTATGAATATTTTCTGTAATAGTTATTTACGATACTAGTACGTAAAACTTGTCAAGAGCAAGTCAGACTTGATTTAACGGAATGCGCCTTATCGCTCTTAAATGATCATTTGGGCCAGTTTTTATAGTTTCTTTTATTAAAAGATTATTACCTGGAATACACTGATACTGGACAGTTAAGTATTTCTTTGTCCCAATACACGGGTCACCAAAAACTCCATTTGATGCATGTATACTACATGTTTGTTTATTGTTGCATCTGTAAATGTAAAATAAATATATTAATACGAAGAAAATACATTATCCCTTTGACCTATTTTCAACCAATTATAACGTAAAATGGGCTATATGGCACAGTAGTATCGAGCCCGCCTGATTATTCGAGAAACCGGATTCAATTCCTACAGCCAACAAACAATTTTCACCACAATATATTTCCTTGGCGGCCGTGATTGGGTTTACCTGTATACTTATAATTACAATTTAACGTTTTCTTTTAAAATCAGCTTCATACTGGACTGTCTATAATTTACTTTTTAAATACACGTAATGTGTATTTATAATAAAAACGTCCTCTCATTCTCCCAATATGTGTAAAATATTTCAAAACTATTCACAAAAATGTAATATTTAAGTAATTTATAATTAAAAATGCGACATGTTCACTGAGAAATGTCAAAATTATGGTAGATGTTCTTAAAAATTTTAAAGTCTCCACACTCTTAGTAGATTTTGCCCCAAAAATTCATATTTTTTAAAATATATTAAAACGTAAGTTAATCGATTTTTTTAATGTTTAGTAGATGCGAAGTTTGTGCTGAACTAACTTTTGATTGACAACATTAAGTGACGATGCAGCGTAGCAGTTCCGGTTGTCCGTGCCTGCGTTATAGCATGTGTGTCCGTCTGTGCGTCCATAATTTGCAGTCTTTATTAGGATAACATCTCCAATGGCACATTGTAAGCTGAGTGATTGCCATTCACAAGCTGTAGCTGTTTTTATATCTGCAGACACACACAAAATGAAGCAAGAATTATAATATGGAATAGAAATGTTTGTTAAAAACTAAACAGAATTTTTAAATTGTTTTAATATATTCGACAGTGAATTTGAAAACCCCGGTTCGATTTGCACAACCGACAAACAATTTTAACCACATTCAAATTACTCCTGTGGCTTACCCGCCACAAATATATTTGATATATTTGACGATTAGTAACCGCAATTCACGTGTATAAATGTGTCACTTATTGAGATCTACTACGGTAGAGTACCACACCCAGTAATAGGTAAAAACGTGAAAATATATTTATTTATTTTATTTTAACTTTGACATTGAAATTGCACATGTCGTTCCATCTGCATAAACATCTTTTCAGACAGTATCTCGACACCTGGTATCCGCGCTTCATGCATAAAAATATATCACTTACAAAAAAACAGCAACATTCAGAAGTTACAATCACCTGAAGACATATATTTGTATTTTGAATCAATTAATCAATGAATTATAGAAAAAAAATACTAAATCAATTTTTATTTTTATTTCAATATCGTCATCATTGACGTAACATGAAAGAATGAAGAAGCTTAAAATACATACATACGTACGTAACATCACGCTATATCCCATCAAATGGTGTAGCACGCACCCTAAAATCATTCATAGAACACTGACTCACACCATCCTTGCTTTAAAATATTATTATTATTATTATTCGATATACGTTTCAAATGCTCTAAACATCTCAAATTAGAAACGAAGGAAGCGTTTCCTGCATTTGAAAGAAAATTCCAAACAATTGCAGTTAGGTATTCTATTTTAAGAACTGAAAACATATCAAACAGATTAAAAAAGGATTATTGTCGGCTTGCGCTTATTGTTGAAAGTGAATTCAACACAATTGCCGTTAGGCACTGTAAGAACGGAAAATGAAACAAAAAGCTAAGAAAGAAAGTGTATGCCACCTTCACCTATTTTTGTAAGTGAATTTGACATTACTGCAGTTAGACATTCCATTATAAGAATTGAAAACGAATTAAAAATATAAAAAAAGAAGGAAGTGTCAGCCTGAATTTGTTTTCCAAGTGAATTTCATAGAATTAGAGACAAACACTCTAACATAATAACTAATCAACAATCCCATACTCACATACACCAATGTATTCCGGACGTAATTTCTTTTAATATATCCACACACACTCCGCAAATACCTCATTGCCCCAGCAGCTATACACAGTTTGTGTTTCTTCTTCCACACCCAACATTCACTACAATACATAAATGTACTACTCTGGATACATTCATGTTTGATCAAAGGTTTCCAGAGCACTCAATGCTATGCAAGCCGCAGATACTCTACTTTTAATCTTTCGATCAAAACGCTCATTCCTCGATAACATACTACCCAAATAAACAAACTTATTGACTTGACCCAATCTCACACCATTCACTGAAACATTGCAGTCAGTCACCAAATCTCTAACACTTATTTACATTTATCAACGTTCAATATCATATTTAAACCTTTTCTACTTGATTTATACATAGAATTATTCTTATAAATTGCTCTTCAGATTCATCCATACCAATCATCCGCAAATGTTAACGCAGGCTCTACACTACCACTAATACAACTTTTCTACCACATTCAACAAACATATCGCACGAAAATTAATACATTCATTCGATATAAAGACAAAAAGTCAATTACGATGTGGAACTGTGTCTTAATAAATAAGAAAAATAGGAAAACAAAATTTCCATCACTTGTCACAAATTCCAAAATGTTTCCTATTTTTCTTATTTATTAAGACACAGTTCCACATCGTAATTGACTTTTTGTCTTTATTTTATTTAAATTGCTGTCATGCAGTTTGCGATTCTGTCGGTAGATGGCACCACGGGTTGCTCCTTAGCTCTCATGTCTTGTCTACCGGCGTAGTTACTTTAACATCAGTTGTTCAGCTTGTAAAAATATCACAGTTCACTAGTCCCTAGTTGGTCTAGTTGGATAGTTGATCACACCATACTGATGAGTCCCTAAAGGACGAAACGCGTCTATGGTTAAAGCTGAACTGACCAGCCGTTTGATGATGACCTGATAAGTTGATTCAAACGTGCTGTAAAATTTTTGGAATTTGTGACAAGTGATGGAAATTTTGTTTTCCTATTTTTCTTATTTACATTCATTCGAACTAACTTCGCTCTTAAATAAAAGATAAACAATAGCACGTTTCTAATCATCACACACTAAAATCTAAACAAATAAACTAACTAGTCAAATAATCACTTACATTACTTCAACATCTCATTCGATATATCATCCAAAACAAAAACCTCATCATTCTTCAAATGCATCAATGCTAAACTAACATCACTTTAATCTATATCTCATTCATCATATTTAATATTGTAATGAATATAAGAAATGACATAACCAGTCCAGAACGTTCTAAAATCTTCTCGAAAACCAAGAGCGTTCAGAAACCTTCTCGAGAACAAGAGCGTTGCGTTACAGCGAGACCGGCCAGATGCATAGAGCGAGCTCTCTTATCTAGATGTGCGGTTGGGACTTTCTGGAAAGATCAAGATGTGTTGTTCCAGTGTTAATTAGTTTTATATAAGTTTCTTTTATTTTCTGTTTCCATTCATTAAATAAATACTTTTATTTTTCGTTTACCTCGTAAATATTTGTGAGTTATTTTTGTGCTTAAAACCTACACATTTCCAGAAAAGACGAAAAACGTTACAATATTTTCTCTTGCATTTTCAATATAACTATTTGGTTATTTTATGTTACCATATAAATTCCTGAAGTACTTCCACCATTTATTCCTAACATCTGATTCATTCCACAGTAACTCACCATCCGCACTCTTAATCGCTTGCTTTCACCATTTTTGCATTACCACTTCTCAATCTCTGCTCACTAAATCAAAACATTCACTCATAAAATCACCAAAAGTGACTTACTTTTTGTCGCTACTCTCTTAACATATTTATTTAACCTCTTATATTGCAGTAAGCATTCATCACGTAAATTTCCAAGCACATTTTTCACATTTGGAAATCTCAAATACGCTCTATTTTTCTCCTCCATCGCTTTTTGAACTTCATTATTTCACCATGAATTACGTTACAAGAGCCTAATCTACATTCACCACAATCTTCTTTTACATTACAGTACTGTATCCTTAAATTCCATCCAAACATCAAACATGTCTCTAACATCCTCACTCTACAGTATACTGGATTTCACATGAGACGTTTTCGTGGTATTTTTCAACCTCATTCGCCACCATTTATCAAAACGTATACGCGACACCACCAAATAATGGTCATTTGTACTCAATTCGGCACCACGCTTCACACGCATATCAACAACAAAATTTCTGAATCGTGCATCATACAAAATCAAATCAATCACATTCTGTCTATTCCTACTCACATTCTTCCTTGAATACAAATAAGCTAATTTATGTTTAAAGAATTAGAAATGATGAGATTTTTTTCCAAGCAGAAAGATGCTATCTTTATACACGCATTACCAAATTCATCCAAAACATTCCAAGATATGAATATCTTTACTCTCTCACAGCCATTAGAATCACCACATATGATAATTTTTTCACCTGGATCACATTAATCAATCGCACTATCTAACAAATTCCAAAATCGATCTTTTCAAGATCACTTTCAGATTCATTTGGGCCATAAACAGACAACGAATATTCTATGAAGGTCCGAGCTTAACTTCACTTCTATTTTCGAGAGAACCCAATTTGTATTATCTTTTGTTAAAATGAAGGATAAATAGGCGAAATTTGATTAATGTAAGTACCAAGAGCCAAAAAATCCAAAGAATTCTAGATAAAATTAACAAAAGTTTTTCACTAACAAGCACATTCACACCATGCTTCGTCTGTACATTATCAGCAATACCCGACAACAAACAAAACATTCCATTTATTATGTTTCTCTTCTTAGTCTCGCTCTTCATTCATTTTCTTTATTAGAAATATTTATTTATTTATTTATTATGCTATTCTGTACAATATAAACTTAATCAAAATTACACTATTGGGTCTGGACTCGTCGTGTCGTGTTGTGATAATTCATATACTTTTAGCTTAAATGGGATTTGAACTCGAGATCTTCGAATTCAAATCCCATAACGCTAATTACATCACCGTAATGCCGGACATATATATCCCAATCATTCCACGTGGTACTTACATTCATCAAATTTCGCCTATTTATTCTTCATTTTAACAAAAGATAATACTAATTGGGTTCTCTCGGAAATAGAAGTGAAGTTAAGGTAGATTACCAGGCTTGTCTTTAACTCTTAAAGTAAATGAAAATAAATTACGACATTCATACACTATCAAATGTCAATCAGACACAAAAATAAAACATAATTCCATTATTTCTAAGCACGGCACTAGCATAAACAAATTTTCATTTTATTTTATTTCATTTTATTTGGCTTTATTGACCACATAGGGCCAAGGACGGAGTTCAGCCTAAAGCTCTTCTTCTACCTAATCGTTACAAAAACATCACAAACATCCATACCAGGGGCGAGATTCGAATCTGCGACCTACGGCGTGCAATATCAAGTAACTGCTATGCTAGCCGCTCGACTACCATGGCTATTAACGATATGAAAAGAAAATATATTATAAAAAAATCTATACTACTATAGACCGGTTTCATCAACTAAAGTTACTTTCAAACTTGGTTTAAATATGTTATGGTATCCCACTTCTGACACCAGTTTTGTTATGGGCAAAACGACCCGGTTGTTACCACTACGTAATTTATATTTATTTAGTTATAGGATTTGTATTGAATTTTAATAATGGATAGTGAAATTTTTCTCCTTAAATATATTTACAATTTACAACATACTATTTACAAAAATGATTTGGTTTTAAAGTGAATTTTTTGGATTTGAAATTAAGTTTTTAGTTTAGAAGTCAACTGTTTAAGATTCCGTGATCAAGTCTTTAAGTTAGAAGTCGATAGTTTGAGATACTGTGTTCAAGTCTGTTCTCTTCTAAAAATTAGTAATTATATAAACTTTGAAGTTACTCCCCACTAGAGGGTTTTTACCCCCGTTAGTAGGCGTTCTTGGATTTCATTGGTCACATATTCAAATGTGTTATGAAACAAACAAAACTTTATTTCTTGTTTTCTTTAAACGCGTCAAAATTTAGTACTGAAGTTAAGTGGCTAAGTCTGGATAATATCTGTCAATAGTTAGAATTTGGAAAAGTGATTTTAAAAATGTGTAAGCAATAAAATTTGATTTGGGTTGACACTAACATGTTTGTAGGTTTTAAAGGAAAGTGGTTGACATTAATAAATTAGAATACAAGTTATGTGAAAATAGGAATTAGGAATTAGGTTACATACGAAAATTAAGAAAAGTAATGAATATAAAATACTTAAAACTAACAAAGTTAATGATAATAATAATTATGATTATGAAATAAAAGTAATAATATAGAATATAATATAAAATTGATTAATATAAGTATAATAAAAAAGTGTTATGGGCGGCTCCATGACAAATAACTAAAAGAAAATCGAAGTTATAGTTGTAGCAATGTAATTTTGATTTGTTTTTATTTATTGAAACAAAATTTAAAATTTACCTTATGTTGGTGAAACTAGCCACATAAAAATTAAAGATAGCACTTGGCTTAGTAAAAGCATATCCGACAAGTCCAGTTGCAAACAGTATACTGATAATATTAATTCAATTTGAAATTACCAGTTAAATACAAAATAAATTTCTTACTTGTCGGGCAAACTGGAAACTATTTATTCTGTTGATTTCCTATAATTATGTTTACTCATAACTGAAGTTCGGATTTGAGGCAAAATGCATATTTTTTCATATCTTGCATATTTCATCCTGTTTTTGCCACTTTTGGCTATTTCAAGACAACGTGCATTCGTGCATATTTGATTAATTTCTCGACGTATTTTGCCAATTTGACCATACTGGTAGGTAATTCGTTGTATGTAATAAAATTTATACTTTCTAAAACAGGCGGGCAGGTACTGAATCTTAACACCCTTCAATTAGGATTTTTACTGAATTTTGTAGCTGCCAGCTGGAATTTTTAATCTTTTCGTACCCTAAGAAGGAAATTGGCAATTCTTACTGAGTTTCGGTATTGTTGTATCGGGGGTAAAATTACAATTTTCTGGTTTCATTCGGTTTAAACTATTCATATTTGCACTTGATCGAGAATTTTATAGGATCGGCTTTATCCGGAATTGTCTTTAGAAGGTTATGGTGTTTTTTGTAAACCTTGCTTCGAATATACCACTAAGTAAGTTAAGTAACCAAAATATTAAGTAATTTTGTAAGTATTGTAAATTAGTTATTCCGGATGAGAGCACATTAAGAAAATCCACAGTTAACAAGTTGTATGCAGAAACAATATCTAAAAGTAAGGCACAATTAGCAAGTAATTTTATTTATTTTGTTGTCGATTAAACCACAGATGTATGCGAGCAAACTTATTAATTGATGTTTTATCTGACAAATCTTCATGTAAACCATATTTAAATACCTTAAAAGTGTTTGCAAAAATGGAACATTGCAACAATCAGTAGATTTATATAAGAAAGTTTAATAAATATAATTTTGCCTAATTCTATACCATCTAATAAAATTGTATTAATGCTTAGTGATGCTGGGACATTTAATACATTGCACTTGTGTCGCTTATGTCGCGGAGGAAGTGCAAAATCAGTTTTTATCGAAGCTTCGTTAAGAGACCAAATATACAGAGAAACTATACCAGATGTGCTGTTATCCCCTAAACCTGTAATTATACTGTGGGATACATAACTCGACGTAGCTTTATGTTACTTTTATTATTTTGAACAAATACAAAACGTAATCATTGGTATCAAGTCGGCCTGTGGATCCTAAGAACCCTGGTTCGATCTTCACAGCAACCAAAGCCAACAAAACATTTTCACCAATTTAAAATTACCGAGATCTGCTTCGGCAGTGTGCCACACCCAGTAATAGGTAAAATGCGTGATGATATATCTATTTAATTATTTTTACAAAACGTAATATCATAAATTGACGAAAATTCATCTGCGGCGATTAAAAATGTAAAACTGATCTTAATTAACCTAAATCTACGTCAATACCCGAGTTTTTTAAATAACAATTACCGATTCATTTCTAAAACATTATTAAAACTAGAAAAGCAAGAAGCATCTTTAGCAGAATCAATGAAATTGGTAGGTAATTTAAAGTTAAATGTTTATGGTGCAAGGAGTGCTTCCCTTGCACCATAAACAGTAGCACATTGCTCAATCAATTTCACAAAAATTAAAGAATATACTCAATAAACATGAGGATTTTACTTTGTTGCGTAATATATCGAATGTATTGAATGGAGAATTTTCAGACAAACTTATGTAGTATTAATATTAACCCTCAAATATTATCATCTTTAAAATATGCCTTTGTTACGTCTGTCGATGTAGAGCGTAGTTTTTCAATTTACAAACATATTTTAAGTGACAGGAGACAATCATTTACTCTTACTAATTTAGAAAAACACGTAATTGTTAATGTCAATAGTAACACTGTTGTTAATAATTAACCATTTTGGTTTTATGTAATTATGTAATATGTATACCTGTATTTTGTGACTAATAAATGCCGAATTAAAACTATAGTTTTTTTAGCATATTTTGCCTTTATTATTGCCTATTTTGGATAACTTACTGCATTTTTTGTTTAAAAAGTCTGCATATATACTCTCTTAAGTTGAATTAGTAAAAATCTACTAATTTATAGTGAATATTCACTTTTTGAAAATGTCCAATGTATACCACTAGTAAATAGTAGTTGTTCACTTTTTCAATTAGTGAAACTTGTCACATTTTTAATTAGTGAATTTTTTACTAATAAAAAAGTAAAATTCACCAAATGAAAATGTGATTTATTTACTAATGAAATAGTGAAAATTCTACTATTGAAAAAGTAAATTTTCTACAAATCAAAAAAGTAAAACTCTTTTTAATGAATATTTAATAATAATTTATTGAAAACGTAAAAATTCGATTGTTATAAATAATAAATATCCATTGATAATTATAGTGATATAAAACCTTACAAATAAATATATAAAACAACAATAATTGACATATTTTCAAATTTCTAACCTTAAATAATTTACGTCAGTAGTGATATTGAAAAAAAACAACATTGGAGTTAATTTATATTCAGAATTAATGTGGACATGTAACATAGTTGAAATGTGACAATAATACGAAAATTACAACATTTTATTTATTTTCATTTTATTGCTTACTTTAAAAAAATTTATTTGCACAACGGTAGATCTTCTCAATGTTCTATACAGGAACCAAGTACACACACGCGTAAAACTTATACTGTTGACACGGTGGCGCCACTGAATCGCTTGAGGACTACTAATTCGATAGTAGCTTTGGACCATTTTAATTAGTAGAAAACAACCGATTAAAAAGTGAAGCTATTACCTTACTAAAATTTTAGTAGATTCAATCTTAAACTACTAATTTTTATGTAGTTTTCATACTTACTATTTCAATTAGTGAATATTCTACTAATTCAACTTAAGAGAGTATGCGCATATTTTATGCAACGATTTAATTTGTATTTTGCTTGCGACATATACATATTTTAGATTTACACTGTACTGAACATATATAAAGTCAGTCTGTTCGCATGTGTTCTGTCTGTAAATGATATCTCAAATATGCAATGAAGTTATATATTTAAGTTTAGGACAATAAAAGTACTATTCACAAAAATGTTTTATCTTATCCGGTATTTTGGATTAGCTATTATTCTATTCTAATATTAACAAGTTAATTTAAATCGTATTTTGAAAACTGAACAGGATTAAATTTTATTTCAGTATTTATGGCTAAAATTGTAAAAGAACAAAAAGAAAATAAAAATAATATGTAGATATAATAAATTTTATAAACTTGTTTCTTTATCTTATTATTAGTCTAAAATGACACTGCCGCTATTACCAATAGTTTTATCGGAGTTGTGCAAATCATATCGAGCGTAGTCTCAAATTAAAATATTCAGTCGATAAGTTTAGTATAACTATCAATAATGATATTTAATGTATACAAATATTTCTTACCTGTTATACACTCGACAAAAGAAAACCATGCCAAGATTAATACACATACATTAAATTTATTAACCATCTTTGAGAATTATTATAACTGTGCAAATGAGAGTTGTTAATGTCAAAACATATACTATCAGCTAAAACATGAATTTCGTCCTTTAAATAACTTTGATAGCTTCAACGCGAGATAAGTAACATGATCATATTTTGTTTATTATTTTAATAACAAATATACATATATTCTTCAATTTTAATTGGAAATGTCATCACTTATGAAATAAGATAAAAATTATAAATTATAATTTTTTTGTTTTTAATTAGATTGAGGAAAAGACATGTATGATATATAGTGTGTTCCGAAATGTAACCAACGTAATCGTGACCGAATTAAATACGAATGAAAAATGAATTAATAACAATAAAAATGCGGGGGAGATGAACAAGTGAGACTATATCACTATGTGTCATCTGCAACAGGTATTTACCGAGAAATCTGTCAGGGAGTAATTTGTAGTGTGGATTTAGATTATTGGTATCAATACGGTGTTTGATGAAATTTGAAGTAGCGTTAATACAGATCATTTCAAGAAAGAGTTTACAGTTGAAATTGAAACATGTGTGTAAGATGTGCGTACTGTTAAAGTCAAAGTTATGTTGCTTATTAATGGCGTATTTTATGAGGGCGGTTTCTTCTTGTAGGGGTCGGTCTTTCCATCTACGAATAAACTTGCGAGTAACTATTCGTTGACTAAAGATATTCGGAGGTCTTATTCGGTAAATAATGTGTAAGTGTCTTTCAAACTGACTTTATCCATCGGATTATTATTCTGTAAATTAACCGAACAAAAATAACTATTTCAATGTTGGCTGCAATGAAATTACATTAAATGACTTCATCATAGTTTTAGATAATATGATGCAGAATATGTATGTGTTAGACAAGGATAAACAATTGTTTACATATTTTGGCGGTCGAGTTGTCAGACACGTTGTAAGTATTTTTAGGTTATTTGTCACCTGTATATATTTTATCTGTGATTACCTGCTTCAGTTTTTTTAAGTAAAAAAACGTATTAATACATGTCTCCGCGGATTTATTTTTGTATTTCTTACATTTTTAGGTCAAAGAATTTTTCCTATTTCTGCTCGAAACACCAAAAACAGTATAAAATTGCTGTAGTTGTGTATTATTTATTGTATTTTTACAGAATGACTAAAATACGTAAGCGTGCATTGAACTTCACGGAATTGGAAGTGTTAGTAGATGTGGTTATAAAATTTATGCACATTATAAAAGTCGCGGATCATGCTGAAAAACAAAATAGTCTTAAATAGGAATGAAATGGTACTCTAGCAAAAATGTAACTTTTTGCTAAAGAAGCTCAATTAATTAAATTAAAAATTAAAAATGTAAAATTAAAACAAGTGCTTCAGTTATAATCAAAGGAAGGTTTGCAGAAGTTATTTCAATGATTTTTTTTTAAATTAATACTTTAACCCTGCTGTTCTCCTTGGGTTAATATGACCCAAAATTAAATTTGTGTTTTAATCACTTTTTTATTTATCATAATTTACACCCAATATTTAATGACTTTCACTCGTACTTGCTATAGATTACATAGTATATATTTTTTAAAAAGGGATGTTTTGTTAATGTTTGAAGAGTGATTGTTACACAAATACTCCTCGGGTCAATATAAACCAATATAATTTTATACTGGTAATCTATGCAAAACTTTATATCCAATAATTTTAACTGCAATTTTATTCATATCAAACACATTCTTGTTGAGTAGTGGATGTGTTTGAACAATAATGTACTATCTTCATAGCGGTGCGTTGGTTGAAACAAGTGCTTGCTTGCAATTTACTTCACACATAGGTAGCGACTAGTTATACACAGACTCTAGTTCTGTTTGTTGCTTTATAAAAGTCAAGTGATTTTTATGTAAGTGTAAACAACAATAATGACTAGAAAATTTCTTAGTGATGAAGAGCTGGCGAATATGCTTGAAAGTCTGAGCGACAGTAATGATGAAGCTTCCGAATACGAAGATCATATTAGCGAGAAGAATAGTTATGAGCCAGTCAGACGATGATGATTTAGAAAATGCTTGTCAAGGGAATGCTTCAATGCAAGCAGTGCATTTTGTTCAGTCAGTTCAATCTAAAAACAATACTATACGTTGGAAGCTAGAACCACTACTACAAGAAGAGCGTGCAACGAGTGCAAATATAATAAAAGTTACACCAGGTCCGACTAGACTAGGTACTGCATCTCAAGAGTCCATGACATAAAATCTACATTTCAACTATTTTTGAATAGTTCTCTAGAAAAGTTCATGTTGAAAATGACTAATATTGAAGGCCGCATGCTTCTTGCTGACAATTGGCAAGAATTAGATGACATTACGTTGCAAGCGTACATAGGTTTGCTATTGTTAGCGGGTGTTTACAAATCACATGGAGAATCTACTAAAAGTTTATGGAATGCAGAAACAGTTAGACCTCTTTTTCGTGCAACAATGTCACTGAAACGCTTTTATTTATTTTATTCTATCTTTGGGGCCGTGATTTGATGACTGGTAACCGCACTTCACGCGCAAAATATACCACTTATCGAGATCTGCTTCGGCAGAATGCCACACCCAGTAATGGGGTAGAAGGCGTGATGATATATATATATATATATATATATATATATATATATATATATATATATATATATATATATATATATATATATATATATATATATATATATAAAGTTTCGTATGTAAAAAATAAAGTTTATAATGCACAAATATGTTGTATCCTTGGTATGATTTCTTATTTCAGGGTCTCGGGTCAATATGACACGAAGGAGTACATGTGTGTAGTCTGGCGGAGGAGAACAGCAGGGTTAAGTTAATTTATTGAATATAAAATAAGAATAAAGAAAACTGTTTAATTAACAAAAATAATATTATTAAAATAAAAAAAAAATTGTCATCCTATCTTTCCGAATGGTTAACACGTTGTCTCACTGTATATGGGTCACTTTACAAAATCTACTATTTCTCGTAATTCTTGATCTTCGAGTTCATCAATAATATCAATTTCAAAATAAATAAAATGTTTTTTAAACTAATCGGTAATGACACGTTCGCATCTTCTTCGGCTTTAATTGGTTCTTATTCACAACTCCGAATAACTTATCCGTCGAATAAAGCTAGATATTCTCCGAATATACAGTATCTAATGATGGAAAGATGGACCTAGAGTTTATTTGACAAATATATTTTGTTTGGAACTTTATTCGAACATGGAAACACCGGGCCTAGATTATGTAGATGTGAGTTCTATCTGGTAATCATTGTTTTGTGTTGTTATATGCGTTTTTAAGTACATGACTGGGTATTTAGTAGATCTAATAAAATAATCCAACTCCACCTACTACATTAAATACCAAAAGTTGTTGATCAATATACTAATGTAGAGTTTACAGAAAATTTTCGCAACATAGAACAACTTTGGAATATATATTGGCACTCACAGTTCCTTATGTTTTAAATAATTTGGTGATAATGATAGAAATACAATATCTTTGTCGTGTTTTGCTCCTCCGATTCTTACAAGTATATGAAAGGCATAAATAAAAAGCATCCTATATGACTACATATATTTGTATATAGATCTATATTCAGCCGATTTAATGTGTGTAAAGCAATAACTTTACAGTAACTTTATAGTAAGACGAATAGCAGATGCACTTATAATTATTAGTCCATCTATAATAAAATGACTGAAAGGATAACAACTAATCAATATTAAGCATCAGTTTCATAATATAGGATTTTCAAATACTATACTTATAGAACAAGAAGTAACTCACATTACCAGAAAAAAATTTGCATGTGTAATTCCACAAGTATAATAATTTGTTTACTTTTAACAAATTTTGTACTTTGCTCTACTTTAGGCTGTTTGCGATCACAGATTATTATTTACTCACTACTATGCAAATGAAGTAGTGTCAGTTCGTATTAAACGACAAAGCGCGTCCTTTATTACCGCAATTAATGACACCTTACAAAATATAGGAAATTTATATCAGAAACAAAGGAATTATAATTATAGACATTCTGCATTCCGAAGTTGCATAGAACGAGTATTTGCTTTTTTGAAAAAAAGGATCAATGCATGAAAATTTTAGATATTAGAACAATGCCCATATACGAGTATACCAAAATAAATAATATCGTTTTGTCTTCATCACAGTATTTGTACTTGAAAAAAAAATTATTACAAATAAGTGTGCAGCATAGATACTAGTGTATTATATGTCAAGGGTGTAAAGTGCATAACTTAATCCTGAGGGTGAAGTTTATTTTAAGAGCCTCTCGTGAAATAATCACCTGTGGGATTAAATGCACTATAGCCTGTGGTATATACTCTATTTTGCGCACTTTCAGCCATACATTTTAAATTAGACTAATTTTAATATTAATTTGGTTAAAAATATATTCGAGTACTTTCCTCTGAAATAATTTGAAAAACATGAAAACTATTTTGTTATGTTAAGTTTCGAATTTCGTGTTATATTCAGAAAATGTATTTGACCAGTTTTAGAATTAAAAACTTGCGTTACTTTGCCTTTTATTTAGTATAATAGGATTCCAAAGCCTCATTTTAAATATTACAAATTAAAATACTGTATAAAATATTCGTAATATTCAACTCAAAGTTCACTTTTTTTATCTTGGATGATATGTGATAATTACGAAAGTCCAGCTTAATATTTATGTTTTTTCCTTGTGAACGGGAATTACTAATTTGTTTTCTTGAAGTTTATAATGAAACAATATGTCGTCAAATGATTAAATTTGTTGTTTAACTGTGTCACAAATATATTTGTATATATTAAAACTAAATTAAAATAAACAACGGCACGGCTAAAAAAAATCCATTTCAGTTAGTAGTTTTATCATTGAAGTGAAATAATACGCAATGGATAAGAACGTTTGAGGTCAAGAACAAAATTTGATAGAATGTATTTACCATAATGTTTGTGTGTGTGCTTTAATAATGTAATTGATGTATAATTTGTAATATATATATATATATATATATATAATATTATGTATGTGTTATACTTATATATACTTAATTTTTATTCAAAAATGTCGGTCCATTATATTGATTTTTGAGTACTGTAATATAAGTGTAACTATTATGTTAGTAATTTTTATAATTTAGTTATATAGGTGTTTCAATTTCGAGAGGCTATCATAGTATCGTAGATAACTTCTAAACTATAAGAGTTACTAAATCGGTTAATTAGGACTTTTGTTTATATTTTGGTCATCTCATACGAATTTTTTGGTCAAAAAATCGATTTTAATTGGATATTTTTCCATTCTCAGTTAATTCATAAATGGTTGCATATAAAAAAATGAAACCAGTATCTTAATTAAATTCCACATTTTTTCCAATTTTAACGATGTGGAATTTTTTGAAAAACAACTAGGTTGGAATTACCTTCGAAATATGCATAAAAAGTTCCATTTAATCGTATTAGTAGCTCTTATAAATTAGAAGTTATCTGTAATAGCCCTCGAAATTAAAAAGGCAGTAGAAGTTAGCAACGATAGTCATTAGACATTATGTATTACTGCTCGTATAAGAGGGATTTTAAATTTAAACTCGAATTTAAAACAAGGAAAAAACAACTAATATTAATACAAAAAAAGATTCATGAAAAAGCTTATATTTAGTGTTAAATATTCCTAATTTTAATCCGAGTTAAATATTAATACCTATTGGCAATTCATAAACCAAAGTAATGTTGGTGCTATATTTGACCTATTTAATAAGTTGTTATTTTTACCACTAACACTGGACGCTACTTTATTTTAACAGTAAACAGGATTAAAGTTTAAATAAAAGGTTCAAATTATTAAATCTTTACAGAACATGAAGTTAAAATGAACTATATAAATCTGAAAATAGAAGAAGAGAAGAAGAAAAAAGAATTTCACAGAAAAAGAAATAGAAATAAAAATTAAAGAAATTAAAAAAAAATCACAATATTTTATTTAATAAAATTAGTCCTAGTACGCTTACAGCTGAAAAAATTTGGCAAAAGATTTGCGAAAATGTAAATGCTGTAGGCAAAAATAAAAGAAATGTAGAAGATATTAAAAATAAATGGAAACAATATAAAAAAACAAGTAAAAATTCTTGTAAGTTCATTTATATTTACTCCGTATTACATACATACATACATACATACATACATGCATACATACATACATACATACATGCATACATACATACATACATACATACATACATACATACATACAAATCTATCACGCCTTATACCCAACTTGGGTATGGCAGCCTCACTCATAAGACGTCGGTGTAGGTTGGTACATTTATCTACCGTGTATTTTTGTGCAGATAAACTGTAATTTTTACCTGACCGTTGACCGGATTCAGACATTAATTGCTAGATCCACAGTTGGTGTTCTATTTCCTTGTTAACATTAATATGACTGTTTATTTTATAAAATATAATAATATAATACGCAAATAAATTTATTATAGTAACTCAAATACGAAAAAGCGTAATGAAAACTGTGGGGAACCATAGTATTGATGAAACAGTATACTGGAAATTATTGGCAAAACAGCAGTAGATGGAATTCCTGGTGATGGAATTGATGTTGAGCTACTAATAATAAATTATGGTAATATTTTTATTTAATGTTGGCCACGTGCAAAAGTTGGATTATTATTTATAAAATTCATAGTTGCAGAAAATCACGAAGAAATTCCTTCTATAGAAACTGAATGCTCTGAAAAATTAACAAGTAACTCAACGAGTATATTATTTTTATTTAAATTTGAGATTAAGTAAATTTTTTACTCAATATTTGATTTTAGAATCAATAATGCAAATTCCAGGTATACAATTGCCATGGAATATATGCAATGAATTTAAATGTGTGGAGGATAAGGAAACGCAGACTATGACTAAGTAAATAATAAATTATTTGTCAGTAAATTATTACACGTAACTATTTATGTATAGGGCAAATGAAACAGTTACTGAGCAAAATTATGTTTTATTAAAAATTCATAAAGAGATGTTAAATACAACCAAATAAATAAGAACAGAAATAAAACCATTAAATATAACTCTAAAAAGCATTGCTGATACTTTAGAAAATAAATGAATATTATTTGTAATTATCTATATAATTGAATATTAATTGTGGAAAACAACATAAAATATCCAAAAAATTAATAAATAAATGTTGTAACACACCATTACGATTATAACATTGAATAATATTCTTGTCCATTATTAGCTCGTCTTCTACATCAATTTTAGTGTTTGAAGAACGCATGCTGCTGTTATGATATTTTTTACTCTGACAGGCTTGTACAATGCAGTACCTCCAGACATATCCAAGTACTGAAATCTATTTTTAAGAACACCAAAGATTCTTTCCATGATATTTCTGGTTCGGATGTGTGCTTGGTACCGTTTTTCTTTGCTGCATTTTCAGGTTGACACAAGGGAGTTAATAAATGTATTTCACATGGATAACCCGAATCACTTATAGAGATTTTCAGAGTGCTAGTTATATTTAAACAATAAATTCACTAAATTCTATGCTAATGAATTAATTTTTACCAAGTAACCAACTGTGAACATTACAAACGTTTAAAGCCGTTTTTAAGGCACAATATGCCCAAATAAATGCATTATAGGTATTACCGTGCAATTAAATATTTAAATTAATTATTTATAAATTAAAAATGCAAACAGACTGCACATTTAAACTAAACTATTTTTTCTATTTATATAATTTGAGGATCTTGCTACAAATATGAGCTCGTTAATAGTATATTAGAGAACTAGTTTCATAAGACAACCTTTTAACGCACGAGTCCAAATTTGTAATACTGGCCGCAGAGTGGCTCGGTTTACAAAGGACGAGTGCGATAACATGCGTTATGAAACGTGTTGTTTATACTATTTTTTTCTATTCAACTAATTTTTTAATTCTGTTAGATTTTCTTTAAATGCGACTTATCAAAAATATAACTTGATGTTTTTTATCAGTTGTGTTGACAGCGCTTCTCAAAAGACAAACAAATAAAATTTCAAATTTTTTGACATTGATTTTGTCTGATTATAGCATATTATTTTTAGTCCCATTACCTGGAGAAACGATAAAACATTTATAATTAAAAGTAAAAGTTTGACACCAATCATTTTCAATTTTGAGGTTATATGTCATACATATGTGAAATTTATATATATATATATATATATATTCTATGTCCGTAACAGTATTTTGTTTAAAATCTTAGACACTAGCTTCGTAAATGCATATAATGTTGAACACTTATGGATTCAGTGTACTATTCATAAGCGTAAATTAGGTCTTGGAGTCATTTACAACCCTCATGCAGATTTATACAGAGATATGGAAGTACTGGATGCAATATTTGCTGAATTTAATTCGTTAGTTGATTATCTGATATGCGCAGGGGATGTAAACATTAATATGTTGTCTAATGATTTTCGTACCAAGTTCTTGTCTAATATAATATCACTTAATGGAATGCATCAGATAATTGAACAGTACACTAGACCGTCTTCTAAATCTCTGATAGATATAATTCTAGTATCAGATAAAAATATATGCACAAATTCTGGTGTTCTGGATACTAGCAATATCTCGGACCATAATTGTGTGTACTGTGAATTAAACATACCTAAGACTAGTGTTTTACATAAAACTGTTACGTATAGAGATTTTAAAAATTTCAACTCAGACATGATTTTTACAGATTGTACCTTAGTTGACTGGATTCAGGTTATAAAACTTAATGACATTAATTATAAAATAGATTTTCTTAATAGTAATATAACTGCATTATTTGATATACATGCCCCAACTAAAACTGTTAAAATCACTAAACAATACTGTCACTGGATTACTCCTGTTATTCAAATAATGCAGAGAAAAAGAGATAAGGCCTTGCTCGATTTCAAAAAATATAAAACTGAAACTGCATATTATAATAAAATTCCATCTGAGTTGAAATCTTTACCAATGAATGCGTTCAAACATCATGTGAAAAATATGTTTAAACTTAGTTTTGACCAATGTAAATAATTCTTTGTAATTAATTCTTTTAATAATTCTATGTTACATTTTACTAAAATAATGTAAAATACCTATAAATTTGTTGATTTTCTTGTAAATATCTTTTGTATGTCATATCATGTACTCTGGTTAGGTGGAAGAGCAGCCATTGGCTGAACCTCGCCTTTGACTTATATGTCAATAAAGTATTAATTATTATTATTATTATTAATATTATATATATATATATATATATATATATATATATATATATATATATATATATATATATATATATATATGGAGTGGCTAGCTCAGTGGTATGAAGTCGGCCTGTGGATCCTGAGAACCCTGGTTCAATTCCCACAGACGACAAACAATTTTCATAATTTCAAAAACTACCCCTGTGGCTCCTCCACCACTAACATCTTTGGGGGCCGTGATTTGACGACTGGTAACCGCACTTCACGTGTAAAATATATCACTTACCGAGATCTGCTTCGGCAGAGTGCCACACCTAGTAATGGGTAGAAGGCGTGATGATATATTTATTTATTTTATTTATATTTTAAAAATCATAAAATACAAATGTCACGTAACGAAAAATTAAAAAAAAATTGCACCTACACAGGATTAAAAAAATTATTATTATCAGTTCCTACATGAAGCAAAAATCATAGTCTCATACTATAATAACATAAAATTAAAAAATCATTATAAAATGTGAAATTTACATGAATGCTATTTCTTTTTTCTTGATTATTCTTCAGCAAACTTTGAAATGACATCATTACAATCAATGGATTTCAAGATCTCTGCCTCTATATTTAATATGGCTAGTGATTGCAATCGCTCTGGGGCATGGTCGAGCGTAGATAATTATTTACTCTTTTTAAGCATGAAAAAGATCGTTCAACGGACGCATTAGATAAAGGATGCGTTAAATATATTTGTAGAACAGTCATTATATTTGTAAATGTTGCTTGTAATCTATTTTTAATAATCAATACATGTTTTTCTTGAACGTTGTTGGTACTGAGAAATTGTGTGGAGTAGCTTGTGCACTTTGCGCTATGCGACGACGCCACAAGGCGATTACACAGTGCTGCCACATGTATTTAGGTATAATATATACCTAAAATACAAAACAATTAGTTGCGGAAAATAGTATTTATAAAATTAAATTTTCATTTTACATAGTAATTGCATATTAATTTATATATAAATCCAGTTAGCTTAATTTTATGTGTTAGACAAAGATAAGATATTTTGAGACGATCATCAATGTGATTCATATTAGCGATAATGCGATATTTAGAAATATGATCGCATTTCCGCACACCATAAACATATCTTAAGCATGAATTTTGAAAAAGAGTTATTTTCTGCTTATCTAATTGAGTCAAATGAGGCACATAAACACAAGCACAATAATCAAATAAAGATAGTACAAGGGAATTAACAAGGCTCAATTTAATCTGCATAGAAAGAACATCGCGGAACTGGTACAAATGTCGAAGTTTCAATCTAGCTGCTGTAAGTGTCTTAAGTAAATGTGTTCTGAAATGTATGTCGTGGTCTATATGCATACCTAGACGTTTTATTGTACTGCTACGTTGCAACTGAAGTCCGTCCAATATAATATTCGGCGTCTCACTTGTACCCAATATTAACAATGATGACTTGTCAGCATTAATTTTAAGGCCGTTGTTAGTAATCCACTGAACTAAATTGTCGAGATCTTTATTTATTACTGTGCTTGTTTAATTCATTTCTGAACTATTAAATGAAGCTAAAATCTGAGTGTCATCAGCATATGAATGTGAAGTACAGAAATTAAGAACTGTTGGCATGTCTGCAATATAGATTAAGAAAAATAAAGGCCCCAGAATTGATCCCTGTGGCACGCCACGCTTTAGAGAAAATGGAGCAGATAGTGAAGTAGTTGTATTAGTAGACATGTTCACGTGAAAAAATCTACTAGTTAAATAGCTTTTGCACCAGTTTATAGCGTTGTCACCGAAATTAAAATATTTCAGTTTTGCTAACAACAAACTGTGATCAACTAAGTCAAAAGCTCTTGAAAAATCGATTTGTACTAGTACAGAAACCTGTGAGTTGTCATGATTATTAAGAATTGAATCAAAAACATTTAACAGACAGGTATTTGTGCTGTAACCATTTCTAAATCCTGATTGGGTGCTTGGCAGGATTCTATTTTCAATAGCAAAATTCATTATTTGATTACTACAAACTCTTTCAAGGACTTTAGACATTGTTGGTAAGATACTAATTGGCCGCAAATCATCGAATGCTACTAAATTTAAGTTTTTGGGAATTGGTTTAACTATTGCAAATTTCCAAACATCCGGTACCACACATTCTAATATGCAACAGTTTATAATATGCGTAATGTAATCTATTATTCCTGGTAAAATTATACGGATCATTTTCAATGATATCCCATCAACACCAATTGCATTAGATTTAAGTTTATTTATAATTTTCATGACTGTATCTTGGTCTATACATTTGAAGCAAAAGTAATCATCTGTCTGTTTAGAATTCCCATTATCAAGATAATAATTAATAGTATTAGGATTTATATTAGTAGTACCTACCTTGTCAAGTAAATAATTTCCATAATCTTGGGAATTTGCAAGAGTATCAGGAATATTTTTAATCGGATCATAAACACCTAAACGTTTTAAATTATTCCACAGTTGACTAGAATTAAGGTTATTGTTAATGTTACATTGAAGAAAGGCTTGTTTTTCTTTACGAATAGCAGCTGTAGTTAAGTTTCTTAGCTGTTTATAATATACAAATTTTGCTTCAGTTTTATATTTTTTGAAATCGAGCAAGGCCTTATCTCTTTTTCTCTGCATTATTTGAATAACAGTGTAACAGTGGGTTGTGTCAATGAAGCACAACCCCCGTCGACGTACCGAATTATACGGGATGATAAATAGATAAACAAGTTTATACTTACCTGTATCTCGGTGTCGTTCCACGACGTGCTGTAAGTAGGAAGGGTAGTTTCGAATTACACACACACATACACAGTCTGTTAACGTAAACGGGTCTATATTATTTGTGTAAGTGAAGTTTACAGTAAAGTTTACAATGATTGTCTACAAAATGCCAGCCGAACCGCGCGTTCTGGTCTTGGAGGTAACCGAATCGAGAATGAACACGTTTACCTCGAAGACAGCAAAATGTCCCTCGAATCAGATTGATCGTATCAGCAATTTGCTGGTAGTATTCCACTGCTTGCTGCTAGTCAGCAATATGCAGCGGAAGACACCCAGGTTACTGATCCGTGATTGCAACAGTCACGGTAATAATAATAGCAAATTCATCATATTATTTAATTGAACTACGTGACTGTTACAACAGGAGTAATCCAGTGACAGTATTGTTTAGTGATTTTAACAGTTTTAGTTGGGGCATATATATCAAATAATGCAGTTATATTACTATTAAGAAAATCTATTTCATCATTAATGTCATTAAGTTTTATAACCTGAATCCAGTCAACTAAGGTACAATCTGTAAAAATCATGTCTGAGTTGAAATTTTTAAAATCTCTATACGTAACAGTTTTATGTAAAACACTAGTCTTAGGTATGTTTAATTCACAGTACACACAATTATGGTCCGAGATATTGCTAGTATCCAGAACACCAGAATTTGTGCATATATTTTTATCTGATACTAGAATTATATCTATCAGAGATTTAGAAGACGGTCTAGTGTACTGTTCAATTATCTGATGCATTCCATTAAGTGATATTATATTAGACAAGAACTTGGTACGAAAATCATTAAAACACATATTAATGTTTACGTCCCCTGCGCATATCAGATAATCAACTAACGGATTAAATTCAGCAAATATTGCATCCAGTACTTCCATATCTCTGTATAAATCTGCATGAGGGTTGTAAATGACTCCAAGACCTAATTTACGCTTATGAATAGTACACTGAATCCATAAGTGTTCAACATTATATGCATTTACGAAGCTGGTTTCTAAGATTTTAAACAAAATACTGTTACGGACATAGAATGCGACACCACCACCACGTTTGTGACATCTTTCTAAACTTACAAAATTATAACCATCAATGTGAAATAATGAAGAAGGAGCAGTGTCGCTAATCCATGTTTCTGTAATCGCAATGATATCAAAATTACATTCATTTATAAATTCTTTAAATTTTAGAAAACATGAATTAAGCGATCTGACATTAATCTGACCAAATGTAAATTTACTATTATCGAGTTCAATGACTTCTATAATAGAAATAGCTGATATCGACATGAAACAAATATTGACAAAAAATAGCGAAATTGAACAATAATTTTAATAGAAGTTAATATATATATATATATATATATATATATATATATATATATATATATATATATATATATATATATATATATATTTGGGCCATTCTCTGGGAAACGGACACCCCAACGTCTACAAAATTTGGAGCACCCAAAAAAATTTTGAAGGGCATGGAATAATCGAAAAAAGTATCTAATTTCCAAATATAACTGGCGAAATTGATAATTTTCATTATTTTTGGATGTTTTGCCCATTTATTTTGGCCAAGGATTCAAGCAAAAAATTTTCAAGTTGAATAAAATGCTTAGGTTTGCTTTTTTTTACATATTGACGGTGGCATCTCGTTTCTTGTTATAAAACTGAAATATTTTGTCTCCAATCAATTTTTCTTAAAAGTTACCTTTTTTTTAGTAAAACTGGGTCAAAAAAAAATTATTAATTGAAATCTGTCAATTTTTTATTCAAAAACAAAGCATTCTACGAAAAAAAATTATGTAACAAAAATGCTTAGAATTCATCAGAGAATATGTGCAATTTGTTTCAGATCTTTTTTTAATTATAAAATTTTTCTAAAATTCTATAGTCCAAAAAAACAAGAAAAAATTAAAATGTCTCTGAAAAAAATCACACGTATTCTCTGATGAATTCTAAGCATTTTTGATTACATTTTTTTTTTGTAAGATGCCTTGTTTTTGTGTAAAAAATTGATAGATTTCAAATAATAATAATTTTTTTGACCCACTTTTAATAAAAAAGGGTAACTTTGTAGAAAAATTGGCAAGAGATAACATATTTCAATTATTCAACAAGAAACGAGATAAGGAAAAAACCAAACCCAAGCATTTTATTCAACTTTAAAATTTTTCGCTTAAATCTTTGGCAAAAAAAAAATGAGCAAAACACCCACAAATAATAAAAATTATCAATTTCGCCACTCATATTTGAAAACTAGATACTTTTTTCGATTTCCTCATGCCCTTCAAAAATTCTTTTGATGCTCCAAATTTTTGAGAAGATGGGGTGGGGTGTCCGTTTCCCAGAGAATGGCCCATATATATATATATATATATATATATATATATATATATATATATATATATATATATATATATATATATATATATATATATATATGGAATGGCTAGCTCAGTGGTATGAAGTCGGCCTGCGGATCCTGAGGTCCCTGGTTCGATTCCCACAGGCGACAAATTTTCATAATTTGAAAAAGCTATCCCTGTGGCTCTTCCACCACTAACATGTTTGGGGGCCGTGATTTGACGACTGGTAACCGCACTTCACGCGCAAAATATATCACTTACCGAGATCTGCTTCAGCAGAGTGCCACACCCAGTAATGGGTAGAAGGCGTGATGATATATGTATATATATAAGTTATCTTGCCGTAGCTCCCCTATAATAATGCTTAGTAGGATAATATTTAACATAATGTATTATATTATGCTGATTAGTTGCTTTATGCCTTGTAAGATGTAACATAGTTGTAAGTTAGTCTAGAATCAAGCTTGTACCAAGCAACATCGTTGCTAGTGTTCGAATAAATATCTTTTTAAAAAATCAACTTGCGTAGATCGAACTATTATTGGCGCAGTCTTGGTAGGATTTGCCATACAGCACTATCGATAAGTAGTACTGGTTCGTTTTTAACGATTTGAGGCAAATTACGAATTTAAATCGATCAACAAGTGATAAGTAAAAGTGACTCCTGTCGTCGAACACACATCAAGCATCGCAGCACCGTCTACTGTGGCCGAGAGAACATCGGACACACGACACCCACGTCAACTTCGAAGGCATCTCGAGCAGTCCGAGGGAACATCGGAACGTCTCAACTTCGCACGGGTCAAAATCTTCAACGCACATGAAGACGCTGATTCTGCTGTAAGTACTTTATGTCTTTTAGAGGTTCTAAAGTAATAATTAATACTGACTCAAGTTCTGATTCTGACTCCAGTTCCTAAAGTGAACTGTCTCCAAATATTTTGACTAATAAAATAGTCTCAAAATCATTAATTAAAAATCCAATATTTAATTTTAATCAAATAAAAATGGCAATGCCAGCATTAAAACGAGAATATCTCGATATGATTCCCGATTTCCATGGGGAACGCGAACTTTTACCCCGATTTCTTGAAATATGTCAGAAATTGGTAACTAAATTTTATAACACAACGGATATAACAGATTTTCAAAACGAATATCTAATGTCCACAATATTGTCAAAAATAAAAGGTGACGCCGCAGTTAATATTGCGAGCTGTACCATTTCAAATTTTAAACAGTTGAAAACTACTCTAACGAATACGTACGCTGACAAACGCGATACATACACACTTGCCATAGAAATGACTGAATTAAAACAGTCATATAATGAAACACCTTTTGACTTTTATAACAAGTTACAACATTTGTTAAATCTTCAGATCTCTTATATTAAAACTCATTCGGATCCTAGTGAATCCAACGAAGCCGCTCTTTTATCGCGCTATTTTCAAAATTATGCGTTACGCATATTATTACGAAGACTTAGAGAACCAATAGGACAACTTATGAGAACTAAAAACCCCGCAGATTTAAACTCCGCATTAAGCATGTTAACGAACGATTTTCAGTTCGACATCCCAACTACAAAAAATCCCAAACCACAATATAATACACAGAAAATCACCCCAAAATTTAATCAACCACAACAACTTAACCAGACTAAACCATTATACCAGACCAATTACGTACCACACGTAAATAAACCATTTAATAGAAATTTTAATCAAAACTTTCAACCTAATAGAAGTAAAATGACACAAAATCTAAATTTCGGTCAACGATTTCCAAATCCAACACCCATGAGTATGGAACGCCGTTTGACTTTTTATAAGACACGATAAACATATTTTAAATTTTTAATTCAACACCGATACTTATTTTTAATTAAATAATTTTTAATATGATTGTCTTGCTCTTAAATAATTTTTAATATGATTGGCATGCTCTTAAATAATTTTAAATATGATTGTCGTGCTCTTAAATAATTAAAAATCAAACCATTAAACAAACGAAACATTAGAAATATGGTTAGCGTAGTAAAATTCATTTAAAAATAAGAATCGCTGTCTGTGAATTAAATTTTGAAATCTATTTCGATTTAAAAATAAAATTGAATTAAAAATAAGATTCAAAAGGGCATGATTCATATTTTTAAATGCGCCATCTATCTGTGAGCCGCGTAATCTGTAACATTGTTGCCAAGTGTATTAGCGGGTTACACCCATAACTCAAACATTATAGAAACCTGTATCTGTGGTTTCACATTCAGTGAATTTTTCTGAATATATCCAAATATGTTTAATAATTTGTATTATTACGAATTTCGGTAACTAATAATTCTTTTCATTGATCAGATACGCTTTAATTATCATTTGATGTAAGAACGAGAATACATAACCTGAATATTTATTGTAATAAGATTATAAGAATATTAATTCTATATCTAAAGGAAAAGTGATTTTTGTAGGTAGTTTTGATAATTTTGTGTGCATCGAATTGAAAGATTTGGGAGTTGAAGAACTTATAATATGAGCTCATTCACAGGGATATTTCTATCATATTTTAATAAAAATTATATAGAAGCAATATGTAATATGTAATATTGTCGTGTACTGTATACAAGTTTCATATGTATACATATTTTAATTTATTCATAAAATATGTTCCTATTGTCTAGCATAAAATATTTTTATACTTGTTACAATATCACGAAACTATAAAACAGCAGATTATATTTGCTATTACAAAAGTAGGCCAAATATTTTAAAAAATTATATTGACATTAATATCATACTGCAAAAAAAGTACTAAAACATGATTTAAGATTATGAAATACGTGGTTCGATGAAAACTAAGATAGTCTCTCTTGCATTAGATAAGGGATTTTATTGCATGTTTTAAATATTAATTATTCAGTGAAGCCTTCTTCTTTCGACGATCTATGATTTATTTTAGTTTCATGAGTCATGTAAACATTAAGGGTGTGATGATAGAATTCATCGTAAATCTGAAAGATACAAATATGTTGCTGACTGAATATAATTCCTTAAATTGTTTCAAATAGAAACATGCGCTATATTTTCAACACTTAGCTGTAAGATGTCATTTCGTAATTTTTGGAAGTCCAGAACAATCTTGAATGAAGATCTGATTTGATGATATTGTTATTTTGAATTAAATTTATTAAGTACTGTACCAACATTTATTGTAGTAGTATTAAGGTGAATCATCCGGGCTGAAGATATAGCAGTAGAACGGCGATCTAACTTGATCTCTTTAAAACAAAATATTCTTATTATGAATGAAACTTACTATGTATTGTACATAATTTCAAAGCCAAAACTTCAAAGTATGACAATAAACTAAATACCATTAATGTTATGTACAAATGATGAAATAAATTACAATCAAATATTGACTTTAAGTTCTCATAAATACGACGATTAATTTTAGGTTAAAAATTTTGTTTATTTAGAATCTGGCCTTCTATAATATAGCAACTTTTTATCCAATTTAATCCTGAAAAAAATGTAAAAAATGCTCAAATCAGGGCTTTTTAGTGTATTTTTTGTTTTCTCTCAAAAGTTCCACGATCAACTTGGATAAAAATTTTGTATATTATAGAAGGCTTGAATCTTAAATATAGAGAATTAATTAATTAATTAAATATGATTGTCGTATTTTTGAAAAAATCAGACTTAAAATAGTTTCCTTGGATTTTTGTGATTTAAGGTGAAACATACGGGCTGAAGTTAGTATCAGAACGATGATTTGCCTTGATCTCTTTGAAACGAAATATTATTCTTATTATGAATTAAACTTATTAAGTATTGTACATAATTTTGAAGCCAAAACTTCAAAGTATGGTAATGAACTAGATACCATTAATGTTATGTACAAATATTGAAAGAAATTACACTCAAAATTTGAATTTATTTCTCAAAAATGTGACGAACAATTTTAATTTAAAAAAATTCTCTATATTCAAGTATCTGATCTTCTATAATATAGTAAATTTTTATCCAATTTGATCGGGGAACTTTGGAGAAAAAAAATAAAATATGCGAAAAAACGCTCAAAACAGGACTTTTTCGTGTATTTTTAGTTTTTTTTTAAAGTCCCACGATCAAATTGAATAACATGTTTTTGTATTATAGAAGGCCTGTGTTTTAAATATAGAGAATTTTTAAATTCAAATTGAACCACACATATTTGACAAAATCAGACTTAAAATTTTGATAACATGATCTCTTACACTTCAATTCCAATTTATTTATATTACAAAGATTAAACATTCTTTTTAATACCTTTATCAAAAAGCTGAATGTTCAAAGATTATGTAGTACTACTTGTTTTTTATTTTGGATAAGATTAAATATATGAAATATTTTTTTGAAATTTGAATTTTTTATTGCTACTTCGCGAAATTCTCATTTTCCACAAGTGGTGCGGGCTTTTACATACACTCAGCGTTAAAATGATCAGGAAGTATGACAGCTGTCATAATCATGTGTGTCAAGATGTGCTACATAGAGATATACATGAAATTATATAAGCATTTCTAAATTTGTGGTTTGAAATATGTCTAGTTTTGTTTTTCGTGTTATATTATATTATATATTCAAAGTCATGGGTACTTTTTTATAATAAGATATTTTATCAATTTTAGGAGAGCATACTAGTGGAACAGGATTATGTGTAATATTGAAATGTATTATTTATCTTTCAATAAACGATATTGTCAACATAAAAGTATCTGATTATACGGTTATAGAAAGTAATTCACTTCTAACCTCAAACATTTCATCAAAATAAAATTCATCACTGGACGAAAGGAATGATATTTTATTATTTGGACACCTTTGGTTATAGAAGTACAGACAATAAACAGTGATATTAAAGATATTTTATGTAAAAGAACTTGCTCCAGAAATAGTTGATTCTCGAAAAGAAAGAAGCAAGTCGATCAAGAATATGCCACAGAAACGCGGAAAGTAAGAAATTTTAAAAGAGTTCAAATAACCTGATTAATTCAGTAGGATGCAAAATAGGGTTTTCTGGTTAATTTATGGACATTGGGAAATATATTAAATGAAACTTCTAATTCGTCATGACTAGAAATAATGATATATAAGTGGCATAAACTGGCAAAATGGTGAAAGCGAAAAATTGTATATAAAAAGCTATACCATATCAGAATCTATAGAAACAGTTAAAATTAGATTTTTCTGTCAAATACTCTTCCTGACGCTCGTTAAAATCAAGGAATTTCTTTAGTTTACCTGCAGCAGAAAATGTTTTCCTGCCGCTCACGAGTGGTAGGGAAATTATATGATATAATGGGTAAACATTCCGGCGTTTGAAGAAAAAAACAGCATATTTTATGTAGAGTGAAAATGACGTTTTGTGCCTCATTTGTAGTTGACGGACGAGCGCACAAAAACTATTACTTTAGCTCCTTATAAAATAATATACTTTATATATGATTATTTATAATTGAAATAAAATTGTATGTAAAATTTTTTATTTTTATATTATAATAAAATAAAATACTATATTATATTAAAGTTTAGTTTTTGTGTTTCCATAATATAGAAATATTTCTTGCGATTTAAAATCATTTTCTTGAAAATCTTCACATTTGTATAGTTTTTAAAAGCGCGCCAATACTCCTTCCACTATTCTATACAGATCCACATTCTTGTTAGGACCACAAGAAACCCCACTTACGCGATAACAAATTGTTGGTTAACGAACTTCAGGCGAAATGCTTCACCTTAAATATAGGGATATAAAAATAACACAAAGAAAAAATAAATATGAGTTTCAGAACAAGTAATAAATTCATCTAATATGAATATATACTGTTACATAATAAAAATACATTTTATAGCACATGTTTATATATCAGTCATCATAAAAATATAGTTTTATAAGACAAAAATCTACAAACACTGCAAAAGCCGCCAAACACGTTTCAAACTTGTCAACAACAGCTGTGAAGTTACCAAACTAACCGCCGCTCGAGCACGGTTAGTTTGATTATTAAAAACTAATCACAAATTTCAAAAACCGTGTATATACTATAAAAATAAGGGATATTGGCACGCGTTTTATAACTATACAAATTTGATTTTATTTTCAAGAATGGTATTGTAAATCACAGTAAATGTTTCTGTATAATACAATAACACAATAAAATATAAAATTAAATTAAACATAAGATTTTATTTGATTAAATAAAAAATAAATAAATTTATCATGAAGCCTTTTACACATTACTGGGTGTGGCACTCTGACAAAGCAGATCTCAGTGATATATTTATGCCCGTAAAGTGCGGTTACCAGCTATAAAATCACGGCCCCCAAAGACATTAGTGATGGAGGAGCCACAGGGGTAATTTTAAATTGGTGAAAATGTTTTTTGTCGGCAGGGAATCAAACCAGGGTTCTTTGGGTCTACAGTCCGACTTGATACCATTGTGCAATTACCCCATTGATATTCGATATTCTGTTATAAAATTAACATTTTATAAGTTCTTTTTGCATATTTTATAAGTAAGTTGTTCATAATCATATATAAATTACTATTATTTGCGACTGTACAATTATTTTATTTATGACACTGTTCAGTGTTTATTAATGGTTCTTTATTGGAATAGTAAATTTACCTACCTAATAAATTAATTCTTTTGAATTTAATACTGTCTTTTGGACGAATGCAGGCAATTGCCGGACGAAATCATATCCTAGGACAAAAAAGTATTATATTTTTACCGAGAATTAATTAATATTTTTTCACTGGAAGATAAAATTCCGATATAAGGAAAAATTCACTGATTTGTACTAACTAAAATATATTCTCGGATAAGATATGCACGTACAAAATGGAAACAGAGAGGGAAATATAAAAAAAAATACATCACTGCACAAAAGAATTTATAAATACTTATATTTTATTTTTTAACTATGTAATAAGACCCATTTCCTGTTCAGTTTTTTCTAAATGAATATGCTTCTTAAATAAATCACAATTGCCGACTTGCGTGTTGCATAATCTTCGGTAGGGTAACCTTTAGTTTTTCCTAAAACGTATTGAAAACTTGCAAACATTCTATGAATTAATCAAAACACATACGATCAGAAACATCAGAGTTGTGGTTCTCGATGTGTCTCAAAAATTCTAAGCACGATTTGAGTTTTAATATTCTGTAAATTTTTAAATTGGGTCTTAAAACAGTAAATTTTTATTGCGTTTGTTTTTGGAAGTTTCAAAAAAAAATAAATGCGAAAAAACGCTGAAAATAAGACATTTTCCAAGAAAACTATATTTTCTTCAAACTTCCTTACTAATATGTCTCACAGTCCTCCGCACTTTATAAGAGTCCATAGTTTGAAACTCTTTTGGCGATAAGTGCTAGTAACATAAATGAAATAGTTCGATATATTGCTATAAGCAATATTTGGAAATAATTGAGATTATTTATATACATCTTTTAATGAAGATATTGCGGCTACACTTCACCAGTAACGTATTCAAATAAATAGACATATTTATTTATATAAACAAATTAAAAAATCCAACCCAGAAACCTATTGGACTAGTTTAATTATAGTATTTTAAGTAAATACTTAAACAATTGTTGAAATTAAATTAAATAATAATGAGAAAAATAGGGTTATAGTCAGAATTTGAATAATTTTTTTATTATAATAATTATAATATTATATTATAAATATAATTCCAATCTATTTTCAAAACTTATCCAAAGAAAAATTACAATAGGTTATTATATTCAGAAACACCACTTCTATCACTTAATAATTATATATCTGTTTATCTATGGCATAGATAGCTACTGTTGACATTTCTTTTAATTCAATGAAAAATGTTTACGTTTTCTTTCACTTCAATCTTTTTGGTTTATTAATACCTACAAGTTATAAACATATAATTACTTAAATATTGACATTAATAAAAAAAATATTAATACCACCTTTATTTTTTATGGAATGAAATAATTTTCACAAATTTTGTTATTGCTCCATTAGTATTAAATTAATTTCCATCAGTATTGGAACTTGAGTGCTCGTTCTCGTTTAATAATAAATTAGATTATTATTCGATATTAGTAGATAATTGTTTCACATGTCAAACATAACGTCATATTTACATCTAGGTTAAAAAGCAGTGTCTCCAACTCTTTAATGCTTTTTTACAAGAAATACCTAGTCATGAAACATAAATTTCCTAACATGGAGGACATTTAAAACTACTCTTATTTTCTTATTTTCAACTAGTTATACAACATTCTCACATTTTTCCTATGAAATCTCAAGTAAGAAAATAATTACAATCATCCATAGCCAATTTGACTTCTAGTTTCATTGCAAGTTACAGAATTCTGTAATATATGAGCTACAAATAAACTTGGCAACTATGTTAAACGTTACACTAATCGTCGACAGATGGCGCATTTAACACATATGTATTGAATTCTTTTTCGAAAAAAAATTCAATGAACACCATACAATATTTTTTTAAAAAATAATTCAATCGTTATTTAAAATTATGTTTCGGCTTCTAGGTATCATTTAAAAATCTGTTTGAATTATTTTTTAAAATATTAAATGCTGAATATAAAATTAAAACCATTTAAAAATTGAAATAAAATAGTTTGAAAAATAAATATTTTGTTCGCGTGTAGTAAAGTTAAATAAAAATATGTTTCCAAATTAATTGAATCTTATTTGCCTGCAATACAATTTTTTTTCAAACAAAAATTCAGGCTTATTTTTAAAAAATAAATTAAAATTTGAAATCAATTTAGAACACTTGCGCGAAGTTTAAAATAATATTATTTACTACAATTAAAATTTAAAAAACTAATATAAGTAAGAAATATATTTTAAAATAAAATTTATTATTCGCAACTATTTTATTTCAATTTTTAAATGGTTTCAATTTTATATTCAGCATTTAATATTTTTAAAAATAATTTAAACAGATTTTTAAATGATACCTAGAAGCCGAAACATATTTTTAAATAACGATTGAATTTTATTTTAAAAAAATATTGTATAGCGTTCATTGAATTTTTTTTCGAAAAATAATTCAATACATATGTGTTAAATGCGCCATCTCTCGACGATTAGTGTAACATTTAACAAAGTTGCCAAATTTATTTGTAGCTCGTATATTACAGAATTCTGTAACTTGCAATAAAAACAGAAGTTAAATAGGCTATGGATGATTGCAATTATTTTGTTACTTGAGATTTCATAGCAAACATGTGAGATTGTTGTATAACTAGTTGAAAATAAGAAAATAAGATTAGTTTTAAATGTATATACTATCTACAAAAATCACTTTTTCTTTAGATGTAGAAATAATGTTCTTATAATTTTATTACAATAAATATTCAGGTTATATATTCTCGTTCTTACATCAAATGATAATTAAAGCGTATCTGATCAATGAAAAGAGTTATTAGTTACCGAAATTCGTAATAATACAAATTATTAAACATATTTGGATATATTCAGAAAAATTCACTGAATGTGAAACCACAGATACAGGTTTCTATAATGTTTGAGTTATGGGTGTGACCCGCTAATACACTTGGCAACAATGTTACAGATTACGCGGCTCACAGATAGATGGCGCATTTAAAAATATGAATCATGCCCTTTTGAATCTTATTTTTAATTCAATTTTATTTTTAAATCGAAATAGATTTCAAAATTTAATTCACAGACAGCGATTCTTATTTTTAAATGAATTTTACTACGCTAACCATATTTCTAATGTTTCGTTTGTTTAATGGTTTGATTTTTAATTATTTAAGAGCACGACAATCATATTTAAAATTATTTAAGAGCATGCCAATCATATTAAAAATTATTTAAGAGCACGACAATCATATTAAAAATTATTTAATTAAAAATAAGTATCGGTGTTGAATTAAAAATTTAAAATATGTTTATCGTGTCTTATAAAAAGTCAAACGGCGTTCCATACATGAGTATATCCACAAATAACACACATCAACCACGACCAGGACCATCTCACGGTTACCAAAATTTTAGACCAAAACAAAATGTAATTTCCGAACAATTATATAACATAGACAGCGAAACAATCGAGTACGAACTTGACACGCACACAGATAACACAGACGAACAAGTTCAACATGTCATCGAATTCCCCACAGACACAAACACTGAACCGGACGATTTTTTATGCGAAAACGCCTCGGAAACATTTCAACAATAGAATTACTAAATCTAACGAATAATCAAAACGCATTACCTTACATAATATTGCCAGAAAACAATCTTAAAGTTCTAATAGATACAGGCAGTACAAAATCATTCGTGAAACCTGATATAGCAAATAAATATTTCAAAAAATCTATCTTTAAAGACCCATTTCAAATTTCTACAGCACATGGCACTTCTTTAGAACAATTTAGCACTCTGATATCCACTTCCAAAATTTTTAATATGAAACACATTAACAATTCTTGCTTAAAATATCACTTATTTAATTTCCATGATAAGTTTGACTTACTGTTAGGAATAGATAACCTAAAATTATTAAAAATTATTATTGACGTAAATAATGATTTATTAATAACTCCAAATTCAAAAATCAAAATTTATTACCATCAACCAAACAACAACAAAGTAAATTCAAATAACATTTCTGCCATGAATAAAATAGTTCTAGAACCCCAATCCGAAAAAATTATTAAAGTAAAAGTAAACATAAAATCAGGAAACGTTGTTATTCCAGAAATTAAAACAAATAATTTAAAAATTCCAGAATGTGTCACGAAGGCTGAAAATCATGAAGCACTATGTACAGTAATGAACCCTACAAACCTAAAAATCACACTAAACATACTGAAACCACTGAACGTTGAGTTATTCGATAATTACGTATCATACTCTAATCCTACCCCTAACCTAAATTTATTACAAATAGAGAAAAATAGACTTGACATATCAAAATTTCGTACAGATCATATGAATCATGAGGAAAAATTTGCTATAACTAAATTATTAAACGAATATTCGGACCCTTTTTATTTAGAAAATAATGAATTAACATTCACGAATCAAATTAAACATGAAATTAGAACAAAAGATGAACTACCTATTTATACAAAAACATATAGGTATCCGGAAATTCATAAACAGGAAGTACGTACGCAAATTACAAAAATGCTAGATCAGAATATAATAAAACCATCATATTCACCGTGGTCATCCCCTATTTGGATTGTTCAAAAGAAGCTTGACGCCTCCGGCAAACGTAAATGGCGTATTGTAATCGACTATCGCAAACTCAATGACAAAACTATTGACGATAAGTACCCACTACCCAACATTACCGACTTACTAGACAAACTCGGACGTTGTCAGTATTTCACGACATTAGACTTAGCATCTGGTTTTCACCAGATTGAAATGAACAAAGACGATATACAGAAAACCGCGTTTAACACTGAGGACGGGCACTACGAGTTTCTGCGTATGCCCTTCGGCCTGAAAAATGCCCCAGCGACCTTCCAACGTGTAATGGATAATATCCTTCGAGGCTTAACCAATGAAAAATGTTTAGTCTATCTTGACGACATTATTATTTTTAGCACAAGTTTACAAGAACATATTCAAAATCTAAAATTAGTTTTCGATAGACTCCGTAAATCAAATTTCAAAATCCAAATTGACAAATCTGAGTTTCTAAAAAAGGAAGTCGCTTATTTAGGACATGTAGTAACTAAAGAAGGCGTAAAACCGAACCCTGACAAAATAAAAGCCGTTTTGGACTACCCTATCCCAAAAAATACAAAGCAAATCAAAGGATTTCTCGGTTTACTAGGCTACTACAGACGTTTTATACAAAATTTCGCAAAAATTACTAAACCACTGACAAAGTGTTTAAAGAAGGACGCGACTATCGACATAAATGACCCTGAATACGTACAATGCTTCCAACTATGTAAAAATTTATTAACAAATGAACCATTACTTCAATACCCTGATTTTTCGAAACCCTTTAATTTAACAACAGATGCAAGTAATGTAGCCATAGGCGCAGTGCTATCACAAGGCCCTGTCGGCAGCGATAAGCCAGTTGCTTACGCTAGCAGAACACTGAACTCCTCCGAGACAAACTATTCGACAATCGAAAAAGAGTTATTAGCAATTATCTGGGCAACGCAATACTTTAGACCATATCTTTTCGGAAGAAAATTTACTATAATAACTGATCATAGTTCCCTGCAATGGTTGCACTCATTAAAACAATGTAGCCAAAAACTTATAAGATGGCGTCTAAAATTAGAAGAATTCAATTACGAAATTGTTTATAAAAAAGGGAAACTAAACACAAACGCAGACGCACTTAGCAGAATTCCACACGACCCTCAAAATTTAACTCTATCTAAATTAGAAGATAATTATTTATTTGAGTATCAAAATTATTTAAATTTTAAACAAACAAAAACCAATGGCAAAACCAATGTAATAGAAATTAACGATGATTTATTCAATGCACCCCTCAATAATAGCCTAGCACATTGCGTGAGCAAAGATCTCGGTATGTACCAAGGAATAGCACAGAAATTTAAACATAAATTCAAAAATGTCGAAATCTTAAAAAATCAAAACCCAGAATTACACAACCTAGTCTATTTACAAGATAAAAATAGATTTATCATCTATCTCATAACAAAAAACCGCTACTTCGATAAACCATCTCTTCAAGATATATTTTACACCCTGTTAAATTTAAAAGACTTTTGTTTAAAAAATAATATTAAAAATTTAAGCATTCCCAGACTTGCATGCGGTAAAGACGAGAAAAACTGGAGAGATATAAAAATGATGATTCAGTACATTTTTCTAGATACGGACGTAACAATATCCGCGTATACTGGACCGGACTTAGAATTATTGCCACGAGAAAAATTTAACATAAACGAAACAGACACAACTGCTTTTCAAAAATACATAGACGACTTTAACGAAAAATTTATAGATCCTAACGATAATAATACTCCTGACGACTCTGAATCTTTAATAGTTGAAGTAGGTGACGATTAACAAAAATTAGAAAATTACAATAAAATAATTAAGTTCTCCAATCTAACATTCATAACAAAATTAATCACATTTAAACACATTCGACTAAGAAAAAATTAAAAGAGGTCTAATCGATGACCTAGGAACGATATTTAAATCTATCACTGGTAATTTAAAAATGGAAAAGATTTAACACAATTTTGGAACGCATGTAGAATAATGAACAAAATTAATTAAACATGGCATACAGTGTAAACCCCAAAATAATATAAAAATTTAATGGTACAATTCAAAATATTCAACATAACGAATTAGTAATAATAACTAATTGTAAAATATCACAATCTCAAATAAATTACTTTATATCATTATTAATAAATTTCGAAAAGCGATTTGAACTTTACTATTCGCATTCAATACTTATAAAACTGGAATCAGAATTTGTAATAATCATCCTAGAAATAAAACATGTTAAAATCTGAGAATAATGAAAATAAACCTCTAGACGACATTTGTACTAAAGGAACAACATATCAGTGTTCCAATAAATTTCAAACCCACTATAACCCAGTATGCGAAAGCCAAATTCTCCTAGAAGACAACTCTAATCAAAGTCAGCACACAAAGCTGAATATCATAAGAAACCACATCGAGATCGTTCCAAAAATCAACCAGTACCTCGCAGCATTTCCCCAAGAAGAAAAATTTCAGTTTAACTACCCACAAAGTGCAGAAGTGAAAGTTCTAAGTGGTGTGTATCTCATTAAAGAAAATAATTGTGAAGTGTTGTTCAAAAATTAATAATCAATCTCTCACTCGGCATAGGCCTAGTATTTGGACAATTATACTTTATGCTGGACTTTTATTTATAATAGCATTACTATGTACTCCAACATGTTAGACAGAAGAAGATCCAGCGCAGAACCAACGTCTCATCCCCAAACGAAGATATTCGCCTACCAGAAGGGGCTCAATTTTAAGAAGGGAGGAGTTATCTTGCCGTAGCTCCCCTATAATAATGCTTAGTAGGATAATATTTATCATAATGTATTATATTATGCTGATTAGTTGCTTTATGCCTTGTAAGATGTAACATAGTTGTAAGTTAGTCTAGAATCAAGCTTGTACCAAGCAACATCGTTGCTAGTGTTCGAATAAATATCTTTTTAAAAAATCAACTTGCGTAGATCGAACTATTATTTATATATATATATATATATATATATATATATATATATATATATATATATATATATATATTACAAGTTATCAGTGAGAACAACAAAAAATAAAGCGATACAAGAAAAGACACATTGGTTGAACCCATGGATATGGTTTAAAATGAAATATTTAATAAGTCATTTGAAAAGCGTTTCCTAAACCTATGATTACATTAATTTGCCTAAAATATATTTTTTATCAGTTCAGCATATGTCTACGATTATTACAACCATATGAAGATAGTTGAAATGAATTTCAGAATGTAGTTTTCATATTGTTGTTAGTGGTCCATAAATTTTTGGGGTAAAAACTGAAATATTAATCGAAATTCTTATATAAACGTTTTTGTCGTTATATACTCCAAAGTTCGTATTACTCAAATTGACGCTACGCCGTCAATTTTTATTCAAATGACTTGCATTTAAGTCTGCTTGAAAGCTTATTTTATTAGCTTTCCGGTTGTTATCTTGAAATATTTTTAGCTTAAATATATAAAAAGTTATAGATAAAAGTATCAAAAAAGGCATTTTCTCCATTTAAACTACATGTAAATTTTGATATATATATATTGAAAGTACTCTACAAAAAAGTAAGTTTTCCAAAATTTTAGTTTCTAAAAACGATTTTTGAAATTTTTAAATCAAACCAAAAATGCCTATTTTCAGACATTTTTTCTCTGCACCCTTAGAAGCTAATGACTTTGACAAGGTCGCTTTTTTTTTCGTTGTAACCTATATTTTTTTGGAAAAATATGTTCAAAATCGCTATATACTATCCTCTTTCCGTAGGCGCTAATAGTGTAGGAGTACTTTTTTTTCAAAAAGGTGCCTGTTTTAGAATTGCTGCTAAATAAAGCCTTTTCGATAAAATTCAATCTGTAGCTCCTCAATTACATTGCTTGTTCCTCAATTTAGTAAATTTCCTTGCAAATTTTAAATCTGTCAAAATCATCAAAAGTTATGCGTTTGTTAGTAAGTCCAGTTTTTAAAAAAACGTTAATTTGGGACCTATATTTCTTGTTTCTATAATTATAAAAATGACAATTTTTTTATGAAATGGTAGACCAGCTCCATCCCGTAACCTGCCAAGTGTTGAGCACATCCATTCGAGAGATCAGTGATTCCAGCCTGACCCAGCGAGCTGAGAGTACATCAGCCAGTGTTGCCGGAATACTAACCTGGTTGGTAACAAATGGCAGTATAAAAAAGTAATAGATTTTTAAATAAAGTAATAAGAGTTGGACAACTATTTGGAGCGAGGCTGACGTTTTTTTATTAATTTTATGAAGAACAAAAGTGCGATATGCATATAATTAAAAATTATTTTCGCAAATGTAGTTCTTATAAGCAAAAGTCAGTCACCATGTTTATTTCCAAATTCGTTATATTCTTTAGTACAAAACTTAATAATTAAAAAAAAATATTTGTCTACATAGAGCTCGCCAAATCAACGCAAACTCTTGGCACGATGCGCTTCAACTACACCCATTTAGTTATATAATAAATGGCAAGGCTCTACTTTGTCGCGATAGTGAAATATACAGTCACAGTAAAAATATTTGGCGCGTCACCATGAAGGATATGCGCATCCATCATAACTATAATTTTTTTAACATACTATTTTTATAAATGGAAAGACTACATATGGTCCCGCCATTTTCATAAATACAACTTTTGACACTTTATATACAGACGATAGTAGCGACCTCCGAAGACACTCCACAAGTTTTTACTTTGGTTTGTCGAGCTCTATTTATTTTATTGTAAGTGTAATTATTGAAAATTAAGGGGGCACTGCATTCAATTTGAATTTAACTGTTGTGTTACCCTCCTTACGTTTCCGCACTTCGTGGGCGGGACTTGAACCGTTTAGTCACACTCATGCGGGGTGTAGTAACGACAAGGGTCACGAACCAATACAGCGGACCAGGCAACTCATATTTCAAATACGTCTCGCTGAAACTTGCCCAGTGACAAAGTCTTGTGCTATTTATAATTTTGTTATACATGCCATGGTCAGAGCTGGGCAATACTTAATTACTCAAGTACTTAAGTACCAATTTTTCCTATCTTCTAGTACTTAATACTTATACTGAAGTATATTTATTTTTGTGTTACTTAACACTTGAAATTTTACTTAAGGGCGCACTGCACTGATAAATTGCGATTGAAAAATGATGTTGGTATTAAACACTTTATGAAAAAATGCTAAACTTTAGAAGCCCAAATTAAACTTTATTAGATAGTAAAGAGTTTACTCCGTGCTTCCCGTGAAAAAAAAAATTATTTTTTATTTTCCTTTTGTAATTAAATTACATTTAAAATTCCATTATTTGCCTATTTTAAGTGAGAAAAAAATGTGTCATACAAGAGCAAAATTAAATAATTGGAGCACGGGCAGCAAAGATTGAACTTTTATTTAGAAGTACAAAATAATAAATTAGTTTTACGAGGTTTAATTTAACTAATACTAAACATCTAAATGTACAAACATTATTGCGGTATAGTACTGCCACAACGCGCAAAATGTGTACTATTTTCTTTCGCCTTGATTTTAGAGTGGACCATTCAAAATATTCAATAAGATAGGTACTGAGTGATACCACTTCACATTCGTTCAAGGCTCGAGCTAGATTATACTTGTCTCTTTGCTGTGAAATTCCTCTTTCATTCACGCTCAGAGCTGGGCAAGTACTTAAGTATAAGTACCAGGACTAACGATGGTCAGTACTTGTTTTGCAGTACTTTTTCAAGCACAGCTTGAAAATACTTAAGTAAAGTACCAGTTTTTTTAGACCAAGGCACTTAAAAATAAGTATTTTGCAAGTACTAGTATTGGATATATTCGTATGAAATAGTTTTTCTGTTATTGTTATTTATTTTAATAACAACATATTCTAAATATACATTTTGAAAACATGATTAAAAAATCTGGTGTAATATTATTAAACATGTAATTTAGTTTTTCAGTAATTCAGCATTTATCTGTTTGAAACATATAAAATATCAAATTTGTTTACGTATAATTTTTTAGTAATGTTGACTACTTTATGTCTAACTTTACTGATGAGGCATATACATATACATTAAAATTGACGTTTTTTGTTTCTAATGCTACTATGATTATTGAAATATTATATATATATATATATATATATATATATATATATATATATAGTCAAGAACCCTTTTACCGTGAGGTGTAGGGTGTGAAATGTCTTTTAGTCGTGCACAAATTTTGCCCATTGTTTCTTATTCTTCGCGATCCTTCGTGCTTCCTGTACTGTAACATCTCTCTTCTTTAACATCTTGTTGATTATGGTGTCCCATGTGTCCTTAGGTCTTCCACGGTTCCTCTTTTCTTTCACGTTTGTCATCCAGACTTGTCGTACAGGTCTATCTTCATTCATTCTCACCATATGTCCCCACCAAGCTAGTTGTCTCGCTTCTATAAATTCCAATATAGGTTTGCATTGTAGTTGCTCTCTTATCGTTTCATTTCTTATTCTATCTAGTCGTGTTACTCCTTGTACCCTTCTAAGGTATTTCATTTCAAGCGCTTGTATTTTGCTTTTCATGCGTCTTGTCAGTACCCATGATTCACAGCCATATGTTAATATGGATCTATAAATTGTGTTATATACTGCCATTTTTGTTTTCACGCTAATTTCCTTTTTCCCAATGAAGCTGGTTTTCATTGCATGAAAGATTCTTGCTGTTTTGTCTATTCTTTCGTTTATGTCAGTGTTTTGCTTGCCATTATCTTCGATTGTAGTGCCCAGATATTGAAACTTCTTGACTTGCTCAATTTTTTCGTTATTAACCGTTATGTTTTCTGATACTGTTTCTGTTTCATTTCCCACTATTATAACCTTTGTTTTTCTTGTATTAATTTTCATATCATACCTCTGTATAGCTTCGTTCCAAATATTTAGATTCTGCTGTAATTTTTTCTCACTTCCTGCCATAATCACTAAATCATCAGCAAACGCACATACTGATATTTGCGTTGGGCTTAAGTTTCTATATCCTATGTGTAACTTGTTGAGACTTGGCTCACATTCTTTGATAATTTCATCCATGAATATTGTGAACAAGACTGGACTCATCACTCCACCTTGTCTCAGCCCATTTTTTGTTTCAAACATTTCCGATATTCTATTTTGATTTATGACGCAGTTGATATTCTTCTTATATAACCCTTTTATGGCATTTAGTAGCTTAGGGTTTATTGCTCTTCTTTCTAAGATATCCCACAGATTTTCTCTTTTCACTTTGTCAAACGCCTTCTCAAGATCTATAAATACCATAAATGATTTAGATTTTGTTACTAGTGTTTTTTGTATTATGTTCTTGATGGAAAAAACATGATCTTGCGTGCTTCGCCCCTTCCTGAAGCCGCTCTGCGCTTCCGACAAGGTTGTTTCTATTTTGTCTCTTAGCCGTTTTTCTAGTATTCTTTCGTACGTTTTTAGAGCTGTACTTAGTAAAGATATACCTCTATAATTACTACAGTCTTTGGTGTCACCTTTCTTATGTATTGGTACTATGACCGCTATTTCCCAGTCTTTTGGTATTTTTTCCTCGTTCCAAGCTTTGTTGAATATGTCTGCCAGTATCTCTGTGCCTCTTTCTCCCATGTATTTTAGCACTTCTGCTGCGATTTTATCATGGCCTGTTGCTTTTCCATTTTTCAGTGATTGTAGCGCTTCCTTTACTTCAGTTATTTCTATCTCTCTTTCGTCAGCTACGCCAGTATGTTCACCAGTATTTGTTGAGCCTTTATGGGTGAATGTTTCTTCTACTTCGTCTTCTATCGTTGCACATAGCAGTTCTTGGAAATGTTCTTTCCATCTGTTCATTATATCTGATTCTTTGATTAGTACAATTCCTTCTTTATTCTTGATTATATTCGATGTATAGGTCTTACCATTTCTAAGCGTTTTCAGTGATTTGTAGAAAAGTTTTTGGTTCTCTTTGCTATTTGTTTCCAGTCGTTCACCAAACTCTTTCCAGCTTTTTTCTTTTGCTTGTAATACCAGTTCTTTGACAATCCGTCGTTGTATTTTATAATTCTTATAGTTTTCGTCGTTTTTATTAGTAAGATATTTTACCCATGCACTCTTCTTCTTTTTTATTTCTTCTTTAATTTCTGCATTCCACCATGGTGTCTGCTTTCTGTTAGCCCTTACTTTAGTTAACCCACAAATATTCTTTGCTGCTTGTGTAATTATATGCTTGAAGGTATTCCAGGATTCTTCAACATTTTTACCCGAGTAATCTGTTTCTTCATTTTCAATTATTCTTGTTACTTCTCGTTCGAATTCTACAGCTGTTTCAGTGTTTTTTAATTTGTACGTTTTTAATGTCTCGTATTCTGGTTTCTTAGCTTCGTTTATGGTAATCTCCTTGTTTATTGTTTCCTTTTTGATTCTTGCCTCGACGAGAAAATGGTCGCTAAAAATTTCTGGTCCGCGTCTTACTCTACAATCTGTTACTTTATTTCTATTTTTCTTTTCTATAAGAATGTAGTCTATTATTGATCTTTCCTCTTTTCTCGGTCCCTGTCTTGTATATTTGTGGATTTCTTTATGTTTATAGAATGTGTTAGTTTCTAGCAGATCGTTCAGTATACAATAATCTATAAGTCTTGTTCCGTTGTTATTCCGGTTGCTTTCTCCATGGATTCCAATTGAATTTGCAGTACTACCATCCCTTGTACCCACTCTTCCGTTAAAGTCTCCTGCTATAAATATATTTCCCTTACTGTTTTCTGTTGTTAAATTTAATTCTTCCCAAAATTTGTCTGGGCCATATGCTATTATTATTGTTTTAGTTTCTACCTTCTGTTCTGTGATTACTACTTTCATTATTCTCTCAGTACATCCTTCCCACGCCTGTATGTGTTTAACTAATCTTTTATTTATTATACATCCGATTCCTGCTGCTGCTCTTTTCTCTTTGGGGATTCCGCTGTATATCAGTAGGTGGCCAGTATCTAATAATATTTCGCCTTTTCCTTTCTTCTTCGTTTCTGTTATGCATAATATATCTATATCTAATTTGTTGAATTCGTCGTACAGTTCATCTTCCTTATCGTTTATGCTTCTCTCGTTCCATGTTGCTAGTTTCCATATCTCTTTATTCTTATCGTCCTGCCTTGTCGTTGTCTTTATGTCCGTCCTGCTTTGCGTAGGTGGGCTTATCCGTTTTTTGATTTCAAATCTTTTTCTAGGTTTCCTATTTTGTTATTCCATACCCATTTTTCACCATCAATAAGTATTTGCTGGTATTTAACTCTTACTCTCCTATTATTTTTCTTTTCTTCATCCCCTATTTCTTTAATTCTCTTTTGGATTTTCCTTTCCTTCTCTGTAAGATCCGAATCTATGTAAACCTTACTGAACACTCCGGTTTTGAGCTTAGATTTATTTCTAAGTATTTCTATTTTCTTCTCAAAATTTTCCAATTCAACCAAAGTAACATTTTCATTAATTTTTATCACTCTCTGTATTTTTATATTTACCTGCAGATGTAGGGAAATGAAATTTTCTATTCTTTTTGCAATTTCACTCTCTGTATTTTCTGGTACATTTAAACCGTTTATAATTATATTTTTCCTCCTGTTAGCTCTATCAATTCTTTCAAATTTGCTTTCCAATGTCTCTAAGTCTGAAACCTTATCTCTTAAGTTAAAAATTTCTTTCCTCATTTGGTTGTTTTCCTCTTTAATTTTGCTCATAATTTCCTTAAACTCACTATTCTCTTTCCTTATTTCTTTCATTTCTAGCATAAGTTGTTCAAACATAGCTTTGACTTCATCCATATCTTTGCTCTTGTTCTTAGTGGGTGTTCGTGTAGTTAATTTGCTTCTTTTTGTTATGTCTTGCGTGTTTTCTTCTTTCCTTCTGCGTTTTGCTGAGTCGTCAGTCGTGTAATCTTCACTATCCGAATTGCCGTTACTCATACCTGGTAGACTGGTTGCTTGAGTTTTAAACTTTGCATTAAATTAATATATTTCACACTTCGCTGCCTGCGACTCCTCTACGCGATACTGGTTGCCGTGGCTCAGGCGACAGAAAACCACACTCAAATCAACTTTTCGGAGGCGTGGCCTTCTACCTCGCCACGTTATCAGTAATTTCTTATCTTTATAAATATTAACTTACAGGGATCGGATTCCTTCTGTTTTTCACCAGGCTATTGCACTTCGTTGTTATTTATCTTCTGGGTCTGCTTTAGTTATTTAGATGCTCGTATTTTTCTCGTTTTAGAGATTTAAACACGGAGCTCAAACGTACACATGCACTCAACCTCAAAATTTTTAAAATATATTATTAAATATAAAATTTAGTTTTTCTCAAAATTAGACGCATATACAGGAAAATTGCAAATAACATTTTACGTTCCAAATATTTTTGCTAACATCTTTTATTTGAAACTTTTTTTCGTAATTGATTCCATTTTTTAAATAAATGGAATTTACTGTTTTGTGAGTCTAGTAAACTTCCTCTTCCGGTTTTTCAATTTCATTCAAAATCAACTCAGCTCTTCGTATTTTCATGAAACTTATAACTACCAAGTTTCGTTAACAAATCTTATCTCGTTCATGAGATATTGCACACTCGGACACACTTCCATCCACACACACACACACACACACACACACACAAACACACACACACACACACACACACACACACACACACACACACGCACACACACCCACACACACACACACACACTCAACACACACACACACACACACACACACACACAACACACACACAAAATGATCAAAACGGATTCAGTGGACCTCAAAACACGTATTTTCGCGAAAATCTCGTCAACGATTTTTTTCACGATTCCAATACTTCCTTATACTGTGTATAAGAAAGTAAAAATAAAAAGATTTTTATTTCAAAATAAATAGGTACATGTAAAATGTAGAATGTAGCCGGAAATTACAAAAAAAAACAGTCTTATATATACAAATAAACATATATGTAATACTAGTGTGCTAATGTATACATAATTAAAAATGTACATAGTTAATAAAGTAATATAAATAAATAAAAAGTTATAAAATTAATATAATTTAAAATGTATTAATATTTTTTTAGAATTTGCTTTAAGTAATAATAGCTGGTCGAAATGTTTATCACTCAATGGACCATTAATCATTGTTGCAAATGAAAATATTCTTTCAACTGCAGCAGATGATGGTAGGCAAGTGTTATAGCATAAAAATATATTTTTAATATTTTGAACATGTCTGTGTTCCTCATGTTTACGTCACAGTACAGCACAATAAAAAAATCTGGTGTGGTCACCACACGACTTTCTTATACACAGCATATTTTATATTTAGAATATATGAATGTTATATAATATTAATTAACTTGTAATTTACTTTTTCAGTAATTCAGCATTTATCTGAATTTATAAAAATTTTGGGATTTTACTAATTTCTTTTTAATTTTCATTACAGATAATCAATTTCTTAACAAAATTTTAAATAAGTAAACCTATATTAATAGAAATAGAAATAGAAAATTACTTACTATTTGATCAATGAAATTAATATAGCATTAAAAACGCTGATTTGAACACTTATGACTTAGGGTCAAATTCATAGTCGTGACTCACCCTCACCTCATTCTCATTTCACACTTAAAATCGAAGTAACTAAGGCAACTAACTCAAATTGTGCACATTCTTGAGTTAGTTGCCTTAGTTACTTCGAATTTAAGTGTGAGGTGAGGATGAGATGAGTGTGAGTGACGACTCTGAATTTGGCCCTTACTCCTTGCATTTGGCAATTATTATTTGACATATAAATGTTAAACATGTTTTTGTTTTTTGTTTCTATTGCTACTATGATTATTGGAATATATTATTAAATATATAAATTAGTTTTTCTCGAAATTAGTCGCATATATGGGAAAATTGCGAATAACATTTTATCTTCCAAATATTTTTGCTAACATCTTTTATTTGAAACTTTTTTTTGTAACTAATTCCATTTTTGAAATAAATGCAATTTATTGTTTTGTGTGTCTAGTAAACTTCCTCTTCCGGTTTTTCAATTTCATTCAAAATCAACTCAGCTCTTCGTATTTTCATGAAACTTATAATTACCTAGTTTCATTAACAAATCTTATCTCGTTCATGAGATATTGCACACTCGAAAGAAAGTAAAAAACTGCATCAACCGCAAACTCAAAGTACTTGTTTCGAAACATTTAAGTACTCTCCGCGATTTTAGTAATATTAACGTACTTAATTATTTAAATAATACTTCAATATTTTTTACATTTACTATCCAAAAATGTAAGTATTATGTACAAGCTGAAATTAAGTATTTGAAAATTTCAAGTGTTAAGTAACACAAAAATAAATATACTTCAGTATAAGTATTAAGTACTAGAAGATAGGAAGAATTGGTACTTAAGTACTTGAGTAATTAAGTATTGCCCAGCTCTGACCACGGCATGTATAACAAAATTATAAATAGCACAAGACTTTGTCACTGGGCAAGTTTCAGCGAGACGTATTTGAAATATGAGTTGCCTGTTCCGCTGTATTGGTTCGTGACCCTTGTCGTTACTACACCCCGCATGAGTGTGACTAAACGGATCAAGTCCCGCCCACGAAGTGCGGAAACGTAAGGAGGGTAACACAACAGTTAAATTCAAATTGAATGCAGTGCCCCCTTAAGAAAGAATATCTGGATATGGTACCAGACTTCCATGGTGAACGGGAATTACTCCCTAGATTTTTAGAAATAAGTGCAAAATTAGTAAATAAATTTTATAATACTGCTAACCAATAAGACTTTCAGAACGAATATCTGATGAGTAGCATTTTATCAAAGATAAAAGGGGAAGCAGCTATTAAAGTAGCATCTTGCACAATTACATCTTGGGATGATTTAAAAAATGCTTTTATTAATACATACGCAGATAAAAGAGACGTAAACACACTGAATATAGAATTAACTGAATTGAAACAAAGTTATAACGAAACTCCTTTCGAGTTTTATAGTAAAATTTAACATGTTTATTAATATCTTATATTGTGACACATCACGATAATGAAGTTGAAGCACGAACACTAATAAAATAGTTTCAAAATTACTCGCTTAGAATTTTGTTACAAGGGTTAAAAGAACCTGTAGGCCAACTTATGCGAGCAAAGAATCCGGCGAATCTTAATGAAGCACTAAATATGCTTGCAAATGATATCCATTTTGAATTGAATTATAAAATTGCTAAACAAACACAACACAAAACTATCAAACCACCACAAAAACCTAATTTTCAAATTAATGGACCATATTAACTAATGCCCTTCGCACACAACTCGCGATTTGCACGAAAGAAACCATTTTATAAAAATAACTATAATCCACACAAAAAGCAAATAGAAATAACACATTTAATAATAACCCCGCTTCACAAAACACTAAATTTAAACTAAATCAACAATACAAACCAACACAGTTCAGCCAAGATTCGACCCATGTCAAAATCAAAATTATTTCTCGCCCGCAGCTGCAAAACGAAATTTTATAAATGAAGAACTTTTTAAAATAGACGATAACACATACGATAACGAATGTAACGCAGACACAGATTACAATTACGTAGAAAACAACTATTACGAACCCATTGTAGAATTCCCTGTTGAAAATTAACATACTTCAAATTTTGAGAAGATTAATTTTTTAGACGAACCAACTTCGGAACAAAACCTACTGCAAAATTTAAACTTATGAATATAACCAACAATCAAAGTGAATTGCCATACACAATCTTACCAGAATATAACTTGAAAATATTTTTAGACATATATATATATATATATATATATATATATATATATATATATATATATATATATATATATATATATATATATATATATATATATATATATATATATATATATATATGTAACGTAAACCGAATACACTACCAACAACTCCTTTATTACATTCAGATATAATACATAACAAATATCTTAAACACTCGCTACCGTCTCTATAAGGTACGAAGCACTACTGTCTCTATGAGATGCCAAACACTACTGCCGCGCACACAGCACATACTCTCGGCTCCGCGTTCGGTCTTTTCTCCCCACCCCGCTGTCCATGTTACCGGCGGCCGCCTTTGCGCATATCATGTCCCTTTGTTCTACGACCACACACCGAGCTACAACTGCGCAAGTATTACTCATCGCCCAGTGGCGCACTCGCCTACTTACACACGCTACACTACTCCCTCCTCTCGAAAAGCTTCCTCCAGGAAGCGAATATTAGATCGGGCCTTCTGCCTCGGCTGCCAGTTGAGCCAAAGGAATATCGTCCTCTGGTAACCATTGTGGTTCTCTAGCTACTTCTCGTAATCTAGCTAGCGGAACATCATCCTCCTTATCCCAAACCTCGGTGTCTTCGTTTTTGTCGACGATTCTTCTTCTTATCTCTGCTAACGGAATCAGGTCTTCCTCGCACCAATTCTTCATTTCTTTTCCTGCAAGTGTATCGCCAGACTGATCGGAGGAGGAATCAGAATGCAACAACCCGCGAACTCTTAAAACATCTAATGGCGGTGCGCTCTTATTAAAATGTCTGCCACGATCAGGATACAGTGGTAATCGACAAATCCGAATCTTGATATTACTAGTTGAGAACACTTTTCGGATGATCATTCTAACATGTACTGGATCCAGAAGATCCAAACCACACCCGATCATTGGCATGGCAATCTTATTAATGCCTTGACGTTCAGCCTCGTCACGCATAGCTTGCAGACTGGCCATTACATTGTCATAGGTTGGTTTGTCCTGACTTCTTTGTTTGGTTACGAGGTAGAATATATTCCGACCATGAGATCGCAGAAAGGCCACTCCCCCTGCACGGATGTTTTGGCGTCGTAATTGCTCTATTCCATTAAATCGTTTGCGAAACTGCACTGCGATTCCCTGTTCCATTTGTAGGTCCTCTGCAACACAATGCGCATCGAAAAGGTTTTCTGTCACTTCCTCCAAACTGAATTCGTGTTGTTGTCTTCCTTGTCTGGGCATGTAACTTTTACGCGGTCGCCCTGGTTGCCTCTTAGCTCGTTCCTCGCGCTGTGCTTGTTCCGGGGGCGGTATTTCAGCGCACGGCTTCAACCGGTCAATATGTACAACCAATCGTTTGTGCCTCAATGCACAGTGCTGAATGCGTAGCGTATTCAATCCCATGTCTTTGACAACTCTATAGGGCCCCGTCCAAGGCCGATGAAGTTTGGTACTCTCCCCTATCCTGGGAGTCACCTGATGTAACCAAACAATATCCCCGACATTGTAAACTTGCCTCCGCGCGTTGCGATCGTAATACTCTTTTTGACGTTTGTGGGCGGCTTGCAAATATTCGCGTGTCATTTCATGAGCGCGATCCAATGATGCACGCAACTGTTGTACATACTCCTGATCGGACTTACATGAATGGTCTGGTGGCACACCATATTGCGCGTCCAGCGGTAATCGGATCTCACGACCAAACATTAATGCAAATGGTGTGTACCTAGTACTTTCATGTTTGCTACTTCGATATGCCATCATGACTTGTGGCAAATTTACATCCCATGTTCTGTGATGCTCCCCAGCCCAATGGCTCAGCATGTTGAGCAACGTTCTATTAAAACGTTCGATCATGCCGTCGGATTGTTTGTGAAATGGCGACGTTCGAGTTTTATCAATATTTAACAGGCCTCACATTTCTTGAAATAACTGCGATTCGAACTGTCGTCCTTGATCGGTATGTACTATTTCTGGAGCCCCGTACCGGCAGATGAATTCGTTCACGAACACACGCGCAACCGTCCCCGCCGTTTGATCTGGAAGTGCAAATGCTTCGACCCATTTCGTGAAGTAGTCACCTACTACCATAATATATTTGTTCCCTTGGATTGAAGGAGGGGATATAGATAAAATATCAATGGCAACACGCTGTAATGGTCGGGTCGCTAAAGTAGATTGCATGGGTGCTTTTACAGTATATGCTGGAGATTTACGACGATTACAATCTTCGCATTTCTGGCACCATTTAGCCACATCTTGTTGCATGTTAACCCAAAAGAATCGTTGTCGAAGCTTACTCGCAGTCCGTTTTACTCCCAAATGGGCACCCGCGGACGCGTTACCGTGGTATACGCGCAATACGTCTTTAATTAACTGTTCTGGGACTACAACTCGGAACCTACGGGTTTCACTGTCATTATCTGTTATACACAATAAGTTTTGAACAATTTCTGGTTTTAAATTCCACAATCTTCGCGCAGCGATTGAAAGAGTTGCCGTATCCTTTAAGTCTCCCCGGATTAGTCTTATTATTGACGCGCAACACTTATCTTCCAATTGTGCGGTTTCTATCTGTCCTATGTCCATTTCCGCACTAACATCGATATCCGGGTCATTATTTAAAACGCAAACTTGACTATCAATGGATTTCTTTAATACACTAAAATCCTCACACCCGCACTGCGTACACGGGCGCCGAGATAACCCATCAGCGTTAGTATGTTTCTTTCCGGGGCGGTGAATAACTTGCATATTATATTCGGATAATGTTTCTAGCCAACGAGCGACTTGGCCTTCGGGTTCGCGGAAGTTTCGCAGCCACTGCAGGCAATTATGGTCCGTTCGCGCTATAAACGGTACGCCCACCAAATAACCTTTGAAATGCCGACACACTGCAACAAGGGCAAGTAATTCTCGACGTGTAGCACAGTATTGTCTTTCGGACTTGGTAAGCGTCCGACTAAAATAGGCCACAACACGTTCCTCTCCATTTTGACATTGGCTTAGAACACCTCCGATCCCAGTCCCACTGGCGTCAACATCAATAATAAATTGGTCATCCTTTCGAGGGTATGCCAAGATCGGTGCACTTGTTAAACACTTTTTGAGAATACCGAATGCCATATCACATTCATCTGTCCAATAAAACCGCTCACGTTTGTTTAATAACTTATGAAGCGGGTTCGCGATACTCGCAAAAGACTTAATAAAACGTCGGTAGTACGACGCCAAACCGAGAAATGATCGTAACTCAGTTAAATTTGTTGGAACAGGCCACTCGAAGACTGCTCTTACTTTACTAGGATCTGTAGCAATACCATCACTGGTAACGATGTGTCCTAAAAACTCTACTTTTCTATGAAATAGGCGACACTTTTTAGGATTAACTTTTAATCCAGCTGCTTGTAGTCTTTCGAAAACGGCTGATAATCTCGCTAAATGTTCTTCGAAATTCCTTCCAAATATAATCACGTCGTCAAGGTACACCAACGCAGATTCCCAATTTAAGCCTTCCAAAATTACATCCATCAAACGTTGAAAAGTGGCAGGGCCGTTACACACCCCAAAAGGAAGGACGTTGAAATGATACAGGCCTGTTCCAATCGAAAATGCGGTCTTCTGGCGGTCTTTAGCAGCAACCTCGCATTGCCAGTATCCCGTTTGCAAATCCAAAACTGTAAATAGTGTCGACCCCGATAATGAGTCCAGAACTGAATCAATTCGGGGAAGGGGGTAACTATCTTTAACTGTCACATCGTTCAACTTCCTGAAATCGATGCAGAATCTCAACGTTCCATCCTTTTTCTTGACAAGAACGACAGGAGAACACCATGGTGACGCCGAGGGACTGATCACACCGGATTCCAACATATTCTGCACTTCTTGTTGAGCTTCCGTACGGTGAGCAAAAGGCAACCGACGTGGATGTTGCCGAATAGGTTGTGCAGCTTCAGTGTTTATCTCATGTTTCAATACACTGGTACGTCCTGTATCTTTCTTGTGCTTAGATACTACATTCACGTATTGCCCAACACACCGTTTTGCCTGTCTTAACTCCTGTTCATTAAGATTCCGGGCAGCTTCGTTCCAATCAAATAAATTTACAGATAGAACATTATCGGACACTAATTGTTTATCGATTACAGCACACGCCAACGCGGTGCCCACTCTTGTGTTCTTTCTAATTGTCACTGCATCTACCGTAGGGTTGCGTAACAGTATCGCGCCATCAGCCCCGTGTATAACTGATCGCCCTATCATACAACCGTTCTTCTCTACACATTTAATTGACGGTTCGATTAGTCTGGGTACATCATATAAGTCTCCGGATACTTTCACTTTACAAATAAGTTCCGCACGACCTGGAATTGTCACTGTTTCACACAAAGTTACTACCGCTGGCAATACGGGGCACTCGTCGATACGTTGTCCATTTATAAAAATACAGTCTCGTTCGAGGTCTACTACACATTTGTGCTTTCTAATAAAGTTGCAACCAATTACGAACTGTTCCGTTAAATTCTCACACACTGTAACTTCAGTAGGCACCACAAAGTCATCTAATGTCAACACAACATTTCCCACTTCGATTACGGATAGAGGATCTGTATTGGCTTGAACAATTTTTGCACTACAGGGCCGTACTCGGCCATTTCCAACCTTGTCCCATAAATCCTTTCTTATAAAACATCGTGACGCACCTGTGTCTACTAAAATAGTCACCGAATGTTCATTCACCTTACCACGCACTTTAACTACATTTTCGTCCTCATTCATTTGCCCCGGTGTAGAAACGGGTGACAGCATGGGGCGCCGCGTCACCCGATTTAGTTTCCCTGTTGATCCTCATCAAATCGCGGCGGTCGCGAGAATCTACTCGCACAGTCTCTGCTAAAGTGTCCATATCTGCCGCACGAGTAACAGCGCTTTCCTGTATCTCGAGAATTTCCACCTTGAGGGCGTCTGCCCCGCTGCTCCATATAGGCTGATGAAGGCTGCAAGCGCGTCGACGACTGTGTTGACGAACGCACAGGTCTGTGTGCCAATCCACGGGTAGGTGAATGCAACGAGGAATTAAGCGGTGGAGGTAGCACTGAACGCGTTGGTGAACGCGCCGGAGAATACACTGGTGAGCGAAACCGAACTCGCTCACGACGTCCCTGTTGAATGGAGTGATCGTCATAATTATTATTATCTTTAACAACAAGTTTATGCACAATGTTTGTTAATTCTTCAACTTGACTTTTAAGTTCGTTAATATTTTCCTGGACACTAGAACTCACAATATTCACTTGTCCATCCGCGGCTGGTGCGACCGGTCGTGAAACGCCAGCTCCTTCTGGCTTCTGTCTTATTTCATCTATAGCCTTCTTTACACGCAATGCAGTCTGTGCGGCTACCACAGCGTCTGACAATGATCCCGGATTCTGTCGTGCAGTTTCTTCGGCCACTTGACTTTCTAGTCCTCTTAAAAATTGACCCAGCAACAATTTTTCCCGAGTCACATCATTATGATCAGCGAACGCCCGATTTCCCAACGCTCGCAATCCCGCAGCGAACGACGCAATAGTCTCATCCGGTTCTCGTCGTCGTGCACGGAAAAGATTCTCAGCACCGTCTTCTTCTTGTTGAAAAATTTGTTTCAGCGCACTACACGTTAACAGCCAGGATGCACGTTGCGCCGCCGACAAACTTTGATATGCCTGCTTAGACGAACCCTCTAAAAATAGAGGCAAAACAACAACCTTACGCGCTTCATCCCAGTTTTTGAGCAGCGCGAACGCTTCGAATGTCTCCAGCCACTCACTAAAATCACCGGACTTAAACCGCGGGCACTGAACATCCGACATACTTCCAATAGTTCAAGAACAACACAATCTTATTCGACAAATAAACAGCGATCCCACCGCTGCCACCAATGTAACGTAAACCGAATACACTACCAACAACTCCTTTATTACATTCAGATATAATACATAACAAATATCTTAAACACTCGCTACCGTCTCTATAAGGTACGAAGCACTACTGTCTCTATGAGATGCCAAACACTACTGCCGCGCACACAGCACATACTCTCGGCTCCGCGTTCGGTCTTTTCTCCCCACCCCGCTGTCCATGTTACCGGCGGCCGCCTTTGCGCATATCATGTCCCTTTGTTCTACGACCACACACCGAGCTACAACTGCGCAAGTATTACTCATCGCCCAGTGGCGCACTCGCCTACTTACACACGCTACATATATATATATATATATAAAATTCGCAAATAAGATGGGTAATTGATTTTAAACTTATTGCTTAAGAGTTATAAAAATTTCAGAATTTCAGAATTTCAAAATGGCGATTATAAAATGGCGACTAAAAATATAAAAATACTTGAAAACTTATCTAAAATTTGTTACTCAGGGGTTTTTGGAGTAGCGGATTATGAATTCATTATCAGAATGGACCAAAATTAAGTGAGAATATGTAGTGGAGGGAAGGCGGCACCCTTTTGAGAGGGAGGGGGGTAAACGTAATATATATTTTTTAAAGTGAATAGAGAATCACATTTTAAAATAAAAAGGTGATAATAGAAATTTTAAAATATTTTAGCTCTTTCTAGTTATTAAGCTTAAAAAATGCAATTATTGGCATCAAACTTACGTGTTTACAATCATTTTTTTTTAATACATCAAAAAAATTGCATTTAATTACATAAACCAATTGTAACAGAAACGAGGTTGTTTTAAGATAAAATCTAAAATAACAGAAATTTTGCCGCCGGCATTAGCATTACCCAATGTGCACCACGAGCAGGATAAATTTTTCATGTTTTTACGTCTTTCGCACTTTGACCCTCTCAAATATATCGTTTAAAGGGACCTGTATAGAGGTCTAAGGTTTTTTTAACTTTATTTCTTGGATTATATTTCAAAAAAACTGATTGAAAGCTTGTAACTTTGATGTCAATAATTGAATTTTTTAAGCTTAATAACTCGAAAGAGTTAAAATATTTAAAAATTTCGATTATCACCTTTTTATTTTAAACACACCTATTCACTTAAAAAAAATAATAAAATTTTTTTTTTATCCCTCTACTGCTCAAAAGGGTGCCCATCCCCCGATCAACATACTCTCACTTAATTTTGGTCCATTCTGATAACGAATTCATAATCAGCGACTTCAAAAACCCCTGAGTAACAAATTTTACACTTTTTGTTATAATGCCTTGTTTTCGAGATATTCAAGATCATAATGTTATATGGGACAGCCTGTATATATATATATATATATATATATACATATATATGTACATAAAATATTGTTTTCATGCTTCTAGTTACTACTAACATAGCATAACGCACATTTTCCAGTCTTAGGAGCCAGAAATTTTTTTTAGGAAATAGTGCACTTTTTATATGACTATATGGACTTGTCCTACTAAATATTCATAGGGATATTTCTAAAACTGTCGACGATATTTGATATATGTCATTAAAAACCTCCCTAAATTCAAATTTTCTTCACCATGAAAGCTTTACTAGTAATTTTACAGAATTTATTTTCTTTTATTGTTATTTTTTAAAATTTGTAAGCTACGTTTGATACAATATAGCAAAATATAAATTATATACTTCCCAAGTTTAAATTCTGGATACATATCTGGAAGATGGTAACACTCAACTTAATTAAATCAAAAATAGTAACAGACTGACTTCTCTATTCACGTCTCAGCTTTAGCTGGTTGAGACATATAATTATACTCAGCATTCTTAAGGGGACAAACATCATCAATTCTAGGAATATTAAAGGGAGACGAAATAGATATTAATACTATCAACATTTATATTAGAAGCAGAGCTGCGCAGTAGCTAGCTACTTTTGTAGCTTAGCTACATTTACCTTAGCTGTAGCTGTAGCTTAGCTAACTGAAAAAATATAGCTGTAGCTTGTAGCTAGCTACTTTTTTTCTATTAGCTTAAAAATAACAACTGAAGCTACTTTTAAAGCTACTTCTTGTAGCTTAAAGCTACTTTTTAAGCAGAAGGTCAACAAAGTACGCATCCGTACAAGCTAAACCCACACAAAATAATTATTTGTTGCCGGTTCTAACTGGCTCTAATACGCAAAAATACACAGTAGATGCCAGATGGTATTTGCCATTTTTGATATTTATGTACATAATAGTAAATTAACAGTCATTATAACAAAAGACTGATCATATGAAAATGGCAAATTTAATTATTTCACAATAATTTTAAAAAGTAGCTTTAAAATTTAACAGCTACTTTAACGAAAGTTTTTAGCTGTAGCTTAGCTATATTTTACAAAATATAGCTTATAGCTGTAGCTTAGCTACTTTTTTAAAGAATAGCTGTAGCTGTAGCTTAGCTACTTTTTTAAGTAGCTTTCCTAGCTCTGAATATAAGCAATCTTATTACTAACTAAGGAGATTACAACATATAACAGTATGGAAATTATTATCTCGATGGTAAAGCTGTAATAAGAAATTATATTTAGCAGGTAATATAATTGAATTATTATAATTAATGTGGCAATATTTATAATTTAGGCTGTTTTTGTTTAAATTATGTTTAGTTTGTGTCAGTTAGTTTATGGTTATTGGTTTAGAAAATATTAAGTATTGTGAGAATGGAATGCTTGGGGTGGTTTCAAACCAATAAATTATGGGCAAGTGTGCCTGAGTCCGTCTGAGTGACGCCAAATGTGAGAACATGTTGGAATAGGTGAGGGATGAAGAGTCGTATGTGAATGGTTAAGGGCGCATTTGACTTTATAGATAGTTTTTAAGATAATATATATCCGGCGATAGACAAAAAAAAATTAAAATCATTATTGTGAATGTTTAAATGAAGCTGATGTACATATTCACTGTACTTCGTCTATTATTATCCTGACAAATACATGAATAGAGAAGTACATAAGGAGCAGCATCAATCCGGAAAAATTACATCATATGTATGACAATTAACAGAAGTGAGTTAGATTGTTATGTATTATATTGCGACATTAATTTCACTTATTTCTGTTATTTCAATAAATGCAGACTACTTTTAATTTGCAAAAAACTTATTTACCATGTTAAATGTACCTGTTTTCATGTAACATAAAAATTATTTTAATTTTCTTTGTTTATTCAATTTATAAAAATAATATCTTTTGTTTGGAAATAATGTTTTAATTTTTTTATATATATTTACTTCAAAAATTACGGATGAGAGTATGTAGGCCGCCGATGCATGGACCCGGTTTTACAATACCCCAATAGAATAAAAATATCTCAGTCCGCTCATGTATACGCAAGTTGTGCTTTTTACCTCTTCCAATCAGTTTTATTACTAATATAATCAGTATTATGTATTAGTAAAATTAATTTAATTGTTGTTCATATGTCGTCATCCTAAAACCAACCAAAGTCATATGTAATAATTTTATCCATATAGCGTTTTCTATATTTAAAAAAACTGTGTTTTGCGCTCTTTTTAACTAGCAAAAATTCGTATGAATATAATAACAAACGTAGTTGGTAATACATTTTTCGTTAAACAAATTTCAAAACATTTAATAGCTACAAATATTATATATGAACTATACTTTTAAATTATTATTATTAGGCAGTTTAGAAAAGAAAGATATTGCATTGAAATTTTGTAAATATATCAGTGTCCTATGTACAATTTATATAAAAATATTGTACAACAAATATTCTACTGATGATATATCAAAACAATGGTAATATTACATATGATCTTTATACTTTCAAAGAGACGATGTGTTATTTTATTTATTTTTCTTTGGATCGCGAAATCTATATAATTGTTCTGGGCTACGGTTCAAAAAGATTAAATAGTCATGTAATATATATATAATTCAACAGAACAGCTGGTATAATTCTGAAGATTTAAATGATGGTCCGAAATATAAACACACTTCAAAACTTTAGCTAAGTGATTACAATAAATGGAATCTATTTATATTAATGTTTCCGCAAAGATAAGTCCGACATCTGAATGACATTCAATAAGTTTCAATCCGTTTAAAATATTTCGGTATAATGAATCTTCTTAGAGTCAACAAATTCATTACAAATCTCTTTTATAAAGATAAATATTTACATTGCGATAGTATAAACTTTTAAAGTAGAAATAATATAAACAACATAATTGCCTTGGTGTCGGGTCGTGTGCAAAAAAGAAGAAAGTATAATTAGCAAATGGAATTATCTCAAGAGACATTCACAGTTAAAGTGTGTACGTGAGCAGATACAAAATGCAGCGTAAAGTCATTATATTGATGCTGATTTGTGCAGTAGAGAGGGTTTTGTCATGTGAGCCGTGCAAGTGTGCCGTGGATGATACTGGATACTGGCCTGGTTTGCAAGTAGCGAAGTGTGAGAATGTGCAGGGACTGAGTTCGGTACCAGATACAGACACGTTGCCCGACTACATTCAAGTGCTGTATATTTACAGTATGTGATTTCATTGCTATCAATCAGTGATACAGTATTATACTTAAGATTATTTGTTTTAGTCGGATCAATAACTACTATCAAGGAAAATCAGTTCGTCCCATTTAAAAAGTTGCGAGCTATTAAAATAAACAACAGTAATGTCAGTAAAGTTGAAAGTCACGCCTTCAGGAACATGACGAATGTAACAGAAATTAATTTGAGCTATAATTTAATAACGGAGTTGCCGGCCGGTTTATTCTCGGACACACCCGGCTTGGTTCAGTTGTGGCTTCGTGTAAACAAACTGAAGATTCTTCCGAAACAATTTCTATCTAACCTGAAATATTTAAAAATAGTTTCGCTGAGTGATAATCCAATAACATCGATTGAAACTAATTGCTTCATGAACGTCCCCCGGTTAGAAAAACTGTGGATATATAACAATAAGCTTACTAGTTTATCTATGAGTATAATGAGTAACTCAAGTAGTTTGAAAGAATTGGGCTTGTACGGCGACTCATGGCATTGCGATGAATCTCTGTGTGATGTGATGTCGGCTATAGTGAGCGGCAGGTTGGGTGGTACATTTTTTTTCCCAATATGCGCGACACCCCCGGATCTGCAGGGGAAACGGTGGAGTGAATTGAAAGAACACCCTTTGCTGCGTCAATGCTCGCCACCCAGTCCGTGACACCTCGTGAGGTCCACAATAGCGTACTGCCTCATAGAGGTTGAGAACTATTGATAGTTTAGACCTTCGAAAACAATCGATAGTTTACCTGTTACTACCGATATAGATCGATAGTGATATTATTTTATTCAATTATAAACATATTGCGTATAGATTGCATATGATATAATAGCTTGAATTAGCATTTTTTACTAGACAGAATTTACAAATTTCTATCAAATTTATTTATTTAAAGTGTGATTAATTTGAAAGTATCGAATCAGCCTGAGGATTTGAATCCGGATTTGAAATCCGTAGGCGACAAACAATGAAAATTTTCACCACATTAAAATTAACCCTATAGCACCTCCTTCTACTACTGTTAACCGTATATCACTTATAAATCTGCTGTGACAAAGTACCACACTCAGGGATTAGTAAAAGGAGTGATTATATTTTTGAATTGTCAAAACTATCGATAGTTATAGTGAGTTGACCTATATCGACTACAATTCGAATTTTTTCAATTGTGGAAATCCGGATGTCCAATTAATCCGGTATTCCTTCAAAAACCGATTTCCGAATTCAATAGGAATCCTGAAAAAACCGAATCCGACTAAAACCGTTATCCAATCCGTTTATCCAAATCTAATATTTCTGACAGAAAGTAAATATACAAAAGTAGAAAATGCTAATAAACATGGGCGTCCTCAGGGGGGCAAGCCGGGGTGCGCCCCCCTCCCCTTGATATTATCTAGGCTGGTGACCACGACTCTCGAATATAGGACTTTAACATGTAAAATTATAATTTTGTAATTTACTTCTTCCCTAAATATTTTAAGCAAAAAAAGCTTGAAATAAAAGTTTTAGGGCTTAAAATTCTGCATCTGAACCAATAAACAAAATTAATTTCACATAGTTTGTAACGACAGAAATTAGATTTGAAAATGACGAAAATTGTCTCAAAACTATCGATAGGCATATAATTGAAACAAAATTAAACAAATGTTTGACATTTGATCTGTCAAAATAAATGAAATAATAAATAAAAAATTTATTTTGTCAGTTTTGACAGATTGAACGTCAAACATTTGTTTAATTTTGTTTCAATTATAGCTATCGATAGTTTTGAGACAATTTTAGTCATTTTCAATTCTAATTTGTGCCATTACAAAGCATGCAAAATTCATTTCGTATTTTATTCCCTAAAACTTTTATTTGAAGCTTTCTTGTTTTAAATAATTATGAAGCTGGAAATTAAATCAATATGATTTTATATGTTAAAATCCTATGTTTGAGAGTCGCGGCACCATCCTGTATTTGTATAAATAAATTAAATAAAAATTAAATTATAAGTTTAAAGATAATAAATTCAAGCTGAAACTTTCCAGCAGTATTCTTATGGCCAGCTAGCGACATGTTCCCTATCGTAACGATTGAGCAATCTAAGTTTATTAAGTATACACAGGCACAAAATATTATAAAATAAAAACTGTAAATCGGAATTTATTGAAGTAATGGTGTCAATTTATGGAAGAGTAATTCAAAGATTGTCTTTCTTCTTCAATTCAAACCCAGACGACAAAGACTAGTAATTTATTTCACAAAAATATGTTTTTGTCAATTTGTTTTGTATTTATATTATGTAAAAAAAAATATTTTAGAAATTTATGTCTATCTGAGAGTTTTTTGCGACCCGCCCCGCCCCATGGAAAAATATCTGTGGAGGCCCATGCTAATAAACTCATAACTTTTCATTATAATTTGATATACTCGTGTGTGTTAGTTTAATTTTGTTTCTTTTTATATATTTAATATTATAATTTTATTTTTAACTCGAGAATTATCACTTCGTTATGTTGTATATTTGAATAAATAATGTACCTGTATAAGTATAGAACATATAATTTTTTATTATTACTCTTAGAAATCTAATTATATTTAAAGTGTTATTTAATTGTTTATCTAATTTAGATACCATCACCATCGATTTGTTTAAATATTGGAATGTCTGATTTCTGCGGAATACTCTATTATCCGGAAATCAATTACTCCCGCATATATGAAGGAGGTTTGTAAGGATCCCGGATTCAGGTTTTGCTAATACCGAAATCTCCGGAAGTTGACTGGCCTATATGAAGCGCCGTTTGAGACATAATTAAATTTATCCATATATTTGTACAAAACAGTTTTATATGGATAAATTTAATTATAGCTCAAACGGCGCCTCATAGGTACTGTGAACTGTTTTCGAAATTGCACTTTTACATCCTTGATACACAAATAACTATTTTATAATGGGTAGCCATAGAAATTGAAGAAAGTATCACAATTTTTTTTTATATTTAACCGAAGCAGATAAATAATTTCCCTAGCTGAAGATTTATGGATAACTGTGTTTACAAACGACAATCAAAAACTACATCTGTGCTGTATTTACATCCCCCTCCCCTAACCGTCTGCATCTAATGTCTATGAAGATCACTACAATAAACTAAGTGAAGTAAATCTACAACAACCAAAGATATATTTTTCATTGTTGGTGAGTGGTGACAACTTGCCTGGTCTACAATCGTTCCCCATCAGTAACAACTGCTTGCAGCCCACTCCCATTACAAGATTTTTTTTACAGAACTAATTAATACTTGAAATTAATGCAATCGAAATCAATATAATCGTATTACAAACTTTTAAAATATGTACATCTTAATGTTTTATTATTATTATTGTTATTTTTTAGGTCATTGAATTCATTCTATTCAACGCTCTGTTCTGTTTCAATAATGTATTTACATTGTTTATGTATCGGAGGAAATCTATTATTGGTTTCTGAATTGTTGCTTTCCCTCAAAGTAAATGAAATATATAAAAAATAATTCTATAGACAACAGCAGAAAGTAAAGTGAAGAGGAATAAGCTAATCTAGTTTATCAGTGATGTGTGAGGCTAAGATGCTCGCTTCTGAAGAAGCGATGTTGCTTGACATCCACCAACGCCAGAACGGTAGGTCACCCGCTATACCTGGGGGTGAAACAGGAAGTGACGATTAGTCTACAGGCCATAGCGTTTCGGAATCCCAAAATCTCGTGACACCGATTTCTCGTAAGTTCGATAACTTTGCCCCTTGAACTCGCTTCGTTGTCGATCTGACGCAAATCCAGGAATACAAAACAAAAATTTATTGACTTTTGACATTGACAGTTATCAATTTGTGTAAAATATATATTTAAAGTTCATATGCAAGTAGTTTTGTATTCAAATTTATATTATATTAATAATTAGAATCATTTAATTATCTGCAAATATGTATTTCAGTTAATAAAGGAAAAATATAATTTAAAAAAAATACTATACGCTGTTAGATCAGAATTTGATAGAAAAACAATGTAAATCTGAACAAAAATACGTTTCTTATATGCGGAACAACATCTTATTACTTACAGGTACAATTATATTATTTCTATTGACTATTGACATATCATATAAACATTAATATTAATGTTTCACATTAAAATGTTTTTTGTTCATATTTGTAGATATTTCATAATATAGATTAAATGAAAACAATGTATATATATATATATATATATATATATATATATATATATATATATATATATATATATATATATATATATATATATATATATATGGGATGGCTAGCACAGTGGTATGAAGTCGGCCTGTGGATCCTGAGGTCCCTGGTTCGATTCCCACAGGCGACAAATTTTCATAATTTGAAAAAGCTATCCCTGTGGCTCCTCCACCACTAACATGTTTGGGGGCCGTGATTTGACGACTGGTAACCGCACTTCACGCGCAAAAATATATCACTTACCGAGATCTGCTTTAGCAGAGTGCCACACCCAGCATTGGGTAGAAGGCGTGATGATATATTTATTTATATTTATATATATATACGAGCCTTACCTCACTCAAGTTCACTTGCGGTTTAACTAATTGTTTATTATATATTTGCGATTAGATTTTGGCCAGCTTTTAAAAAATTATATTAGTAATTCTTTGATACTCAGATGCTTTTAACTATTTCGAAAAAATACGGCATATTTTTAATGTATACAGGAAATATTGAATAATTTGCGGCAACTTAACAAATTTAGCATGAAACGCTTAAAATGAAAGATCCACATAATTAGATTATTAGTATGCTATTTTAAATCAAATGATTTTGACATTTCCATCTGATAAAATATATTCATAGAGTATTATTAAGTAAAATTTAGAAAAAATTATTAATAAGAAGTAAAAATGACTCGCGGAAAATTTATTTCTGAAGATATTCGGAAAATAATCATTAGTTTATCGGAAAAAGAAAGATCTGCATCTCAAATAAGTCATGTTGTTAACTTGTAAAAATACACAGTCGTAAGTATTATTCGTATGTAGAAAACTATCGGCTATACTGCAAAAAAACCAGTTTATTCGGAAATGAATTTAAGCGTTCTAAAAAAAATCTTTAAAAGAAAATCGGCGAGCCAATTACAGTATAATAAATAATTTGTGGTGTTCTGCTACACAAAAACAATTTCCAAGGTCCACATATCATAGAGCTACTATAAAAATGGGCTTTAAGGTTAATAAAGTGTGTATGTTTACCTTTTTTCTACTTATTAATTTACGATTTAAAATTTATTTATTATTAGGCGAAAGAAAAACCTCTGCTTACTGAAAAACAGAAGAAAAACAGACCTATTTGGGCAAAAGCACATATGAAATATACATAAGAACAGTGGAATTTAATTTTTTGGAGCGACGAATCAAAATTTGAAGTTTGTGTAGGCGATAGCTGCAGCAGGGTAATAAGAACGCGAGATGAGGCGAATTATAAATATTGCTTAATACGTAAAGTTAAATTTCCTGCGTTTGTAATAGTTTGGGAATGCATGTCAGCAATGGGGGTAGGAAAATTACAAATGCATAGACGTGTTCCGAAATTATTTAAAGCCTTCAGTAGAAGAAATGCGAATATCTGGTATTCGTGTTACCTTCCAGGAAGATGGTGCCGCCTGTCATACAGCTAAAAAAGTTAAAAATTTGATATCTGTAAATGATATTCCATTACTGAACTGGATTTCCAGCAGCACAGATTTGTCACCAATTGAAACATTGTGGCACATAATGAAAAAGTAATTTGCGATCACAGCCTGCACGAACACTATCCGAATTACGTGCCCGCCTACACGAAATCTGGGATTCGTTTACTTCTTCTTCTTCTTCTTCTTCTTTTGGCTCTACAGACTCCATGAATCCTTGGCCTGATCAACTTGTTTTGCCCACTCCTTCCTGTCGTCCACAAAGCGAACTCCTGCACTCCGCATATCCTCAATCACACTGTCCCTCCACTTATTCCTTGGTCTCCCTCGGCTCCTACCAGCTGCTGGGTTCCGTTTGTAGGTCCTGTACACTTGACGGTCTTCCTTCATGCGGTTTACGTGGCCATACCATTTCAGTCGTAGGACTTTTACGAAGGCCGATAGAGGTACGTCCTTGTACAGTTCCATATTCCATTCCATTTTTCTCCTATCGTTAGTGCGACTACTTGCCCATCTTGGAGTTTGTTTAGAGACTCTACTAGCTTACTTTCAAAAGTTTCCCTAACTTCTATATTGTCTAGAACTCTCAGATTATATCTCTGTACTCTACTAAGCTTTCTGCTTATTTTAGCCACACTAATATTTTGCTTATATTTGATCATTACCGGGTAGTGATCAGAATCTAGATTTGGGCCTCTGTAGCTCCTAACGTCTTGTATCGACTTCACGTGTCTTGCGTTGATTATCACATGATCGATCTGGTTACATGTAGCTCCATCCGGTGACTTCCACGTATGTTTATGAATATTCTTATGCGGGAACATTGTGCTTGCCGTAACTAACTGTTTAGAAATGGCGAAGTTGACTAACCTTTCTCCATTGTCGTTACACTTATCATGTAGGCTGTGTCTGCCAATAGTTTGTACAAGATGCTTCTCTTTCCCTATCTGGGCATTAAAGTCTCCGCATACGATCTTAATATCATGTTTATGGCTTCGATCGTATACATTTTCTAGTTCGTCGTAGAATGCATCTTTGATTTCATTTCCTTTATCCTCAGTTGGACCATATGAGTTAATTAAGGTAAGGTTGAAGAACTTCCCGCGAAGTCTTAGTTTGCACATACGATCATTGATTGACTGGAAGTCTATTATAGCTCCTTTTAGAACGGATCTGATCAGGAAGCCAGTCCCAAATTCATGTTTGGACTTGTTGCCACTGTATAATAATACATAGTCCTTATTGACTAATGCTCCCTGCCCTAACCATCTAATTTCTTGCAGCGCTACTATATCCCACTTATATTTGGAGCATTCGTTTTTTAGTTCCCTAAAGGCTCCTAGTTTATAGAGACTTCTTACGTTCCAGGTGGTGATTTTCCCATAGTCATTTTCCTTAACTTCGCCTTGTCGTTTCCGTGTGGACAGTACGTTTCCGAGGCATCCCTGTTGATCCTCGATTTGCTCGCGGTACGCATCAATGCAATACAAGTGCCGTCACTGCTATTTGGTTAATGACAGGTGTGCTAGACCAGTGGTTGATGATGCTATTAGATAGCCGTAACTCGCCCTCTCGTCGATGGCGCTGGGCGGGACTATTTAACTACACCGGATCCCCAGCCGAGCGGGACTACGGCGTCACCGGACCTCCGTGCCGAGTGGGACTATTGCGTCAACCGGACCTCGGTGCCAAACGAGTTAAAATTAATAGTGTTAGATTTGGGCTACGATGCTACGTTCACTTCCCCACGTAGCCAGCTAGTGTGTAGGAACTGCAGAAGTTTAGCAAACGTAATCCACTGTCACGGCCCTCAAGCAACCCGCGAACACAACACTCGTGCTCAACAACCAACTCGACGCAAGAATTAAACCAGTATTAAACAAAAGTAAATAATAATAAAATTAAAAAGACATTACAATATTATGTGGCCTCGGTACAAAGCATGAATGAATAATTTTACTGCTCCACGGGGGTTCTCGGACAGTCCGGCGGTCAGAGGCAGCTGGTAAGGTAGTGGACCCAAGCTCGGTGCGGTCGGTCACAGCTATCTGAAATCACAAGTTCCGGCCACTAGCGGCCGTCTTAGAATAATGTTTGATATAAATAAATTAAGAACGATACAATACCACAGATTTCGATGTCTTCTTGTGCGCGAGCCGATGACGATTTTCACGGTCGAGAATTCTCGGGGGAAATCATCCGACACGCACACACATTAACTATTATAATACAGTTTCCCGCGTAAGCCAGAAATAGTTATGTGTACTACCAAAAAATTCGTAATAATGAATTAGTTGGATTTAATATTACTGAAAACCGAAGTTCTCTATTACAACACTTGGGCTAGATAATACAATTCCGACGTTAGTCAGAAATAGCTTCTGTGTCACCAATGAAATCGAATTAATGAATTCGTTGGATTTTATATTGCGGAGAACCGAAGTTCTCAATTACAACAATTGGGCTAGATAATACAATTCCGACGTCAGTCAGAAATAGCTTCTGTGTTACCAATGAAATCGAAATAATGAATTCGTTGGATTTTATATTGCGGAGAACCGAAGTTCTCAATTACAACACTTTAGCTAGATAATACAATTTTGATGTCAGTCAGAAATAGCTTCCGTGTCACCAATGAAATCGATATAATGAATTCGTTGGATTTTAATATAACAATAATTGGCACTTGTTGTACAGGCTCTAACGGAGTCGGCGGGCGCCTCGCCAATCGCGATCAGACGATACAACAAAAGTAGGTACACAATTACTTCTCCACAACAGCTCATATAACCAACTTCAGCACAAGGCCGAAGGCAGCTGATGTGTTTACTAATACACAGCGAATGCGAGTTACTCTGATTTCTTTCTAATGTAGGCTACAACGGTGTCGGCGTAGCCGATCGCGATCACACACAATAAAAATAGTCAGAGACCAACACTCGGCAGGTGTTCAGACTCAAAGTCAGAACGTAATACAAAATATCTGAGTAGGCTCAACGGTGCCAGAATAAACTGGTCGCGAACACATACCCCAGGACGAAATGTTTGGAATCAAAGTTCTGCTAATAATACCAAAAGTAGGCTTCAACGGGGTCGGCGTAGCCGATCGCGGTCACACACTTTTCGACAGAACAAAGATAACCAAACGGAACGAGATCGGAATCAAGTTCCTCGATTTGCTCTCAAACATGCATATTTAACCTAATTACCCCACCGATGTTCCTACCCTCTCCAAATTAAAACTACCACCTCTACTAAAACCAACACCCCTAACGAAATCAACAAATCGCGTATCTGTAACCAAACCAAAAATGTGACACTGTTACGTCATAGCCACCCACATCGTTCTTTCCTGAATATGCTTAGCGCAGATTTGTCCGTTTACTTAAGCCGGACCCCGAGTGTCCCAATCCCAGGTCAGTCTCAGTTAGAGTGAGAGCGCGCGAGTCTTCCTACTCTTAGCTAGACGGAGATAGCCAACCAACCCTCAATACTTTGCTGCCTTTTTGAATTCGATTCTTTCTTGTATTAATTATGTATTTACTCTAACTTGAATTTATTATCACTTTATAAACGTATGCGTATTTGAGGAATTTCACTCAGTAGACTTTTGTGAAACATCGTTCGTTCATTTGTGGTCTTTTTATCACCGCGCAATTATTTTTATTACAGGAATCAATTTTCAATGATTTTACTTTAATCATACTACAATTAATCGGGATCTAAGTAATTAGAAGTTGTATCGATCTATTGATCGATTAAACACACAAATTGTTACACTACTCGGACATGAAGAATTTAGAAGAACAATTCAGCTCATTTCATATTCTTTTCCTAGAAACATGTGTTCGGTTTCTCTGTTTCCCTCATCGCTCTGATCTGTTTGCATTCTCTAGTGACGTTTTATACAAAGATTTCATAATTTACAACCTTCTAGACTGCGAATTTACTTACAACGGTTTCAAATGTCTTCCTACCGACGGTAACGATAAATATCTCACTTGACAATTTTTCCACAATCGGTGCCCGACTCAAGTGTTTCTTCTACAAAAATGACCCTAAAATTTCTAAAGATAGCCGGTGGCTGACGTATTGTCTCACATCCGAGTATCTGCTCCGCGTAACTTCTGACACTAGTTTCGGAACGATATTTCCGTGAAATCTCACAATATTCTTGCATTTTCTTATTTATAATTATGTATTTGAAATAGAATTAATTTATTTACAAAAAAAAATTTAAATATAATTCCGTCCCGTTACAATATATAGTTATATTTAACCAAATTTGAGGAATAAAACTCGATATTGGCATCAAAGTATAAAATCACATAATAGAACATCTAAATTAATTAAGTTATACATCGAATAACGTAACAAAATATGGAACAAGACAGGATAATGCAATATGGATAAGAAAAAAATTACAATTTTTTTACAATAAATGCTCAAATTGTGCACTTACAAGAACATATTAATTTTTTAGATTTTTTTTATTTTATCAAATAATAGCAAAGGTTGTCGCGAATTCATTGTCTCATTGTCATTTTAATATTTATGACAACCGAAAACAATATCATTTTACGTTACAGTAGCAGTTTTTGATGTACATTTTACAATCGTTTTCAGTCATGAAAAACATCAATTATTCACATTCCAGTTCTAGATGAATAAATTTGTTCAGATTTTGTTTGAATGAAGATAAGAATAAAATATTAAGTTTTGTCGTTCTATAATTTCGTAAAACTTAATAATAAGTTAGTTAAGTGCATATATATATGTAAAGATATATACACGATTTTAATAGTTTAGAAAGTACTTGGGTATACAAATTATATATGAAATGAAAGATTTTGCAAAAATAAAAGTTTCCATCTACGAATATTTTCATTACATGAATAAGATTGTAATGACTGAAGTCAGTAGTAATTATATTAAATTTGAAAAAATCAACTTGCCTCCGCCAGGATTTGAACCCGGACTTTCCACTTTAGCCGCGAACGTCCTACCACTTAGACCACAGAGGTGTGTCTAAATGCTGGCGTTGACAAGTGATTTTTTCTGCGTGTCGATTGTTAGTAATTATCATATGCGCGAAATGTTTATTTCGTCAGTTACACATGATATACAAACGCAGTGACACTAATGAGAAACCTCATAGAATTTTGATGAATAAGATTGTAATGACTGAAGTCAGTAGTAATTATATTAAATTTGAAAAAATCAACTTGCCTCCGCCAGGATTTGAACCCGGACTTTCCACTTTAGCCGCGAACGTCCTACCACTTAGACCACAGAGGTGTGTCTAAATGCTGGCGTTGACAAGTGATTTTTTCTGCGTGTCGATTGTTAGTAATTATCATATGCGCGAAATGTTTATTTCGTCAGTTACACATGATATACAACGCAGTGACACTAATGAGAAACCTCATAGAATTTTGATGAATAAGATTGTAATGACTGAAGTCAGTAGTAATTATATTAAATTTGAAAAAATCAACTTGCCTCCGCCAGGATTTGAACCCGGACTTTCCACTTTAGCCGCGAACGTCCTACCACTTAGACCACAGAGGTGTGTCTAAATGCTGGCGTTGACAAGTGATTTTTTCTGCGTGTCGATTGTTAGTAATTATCATATGCGCGAAATGTTTATTTCGTCAGTTACACATGATATACAACGCAGTGACACTAATGAGAAACCTCATAGAATTTTGATGAATAAGATTGTAATGACTGAAGTCAGTAGTAATTATATTAAATTTGAAAAAATCAACTTGCCTCCGCCAGGATTTGAACCCGGACTTTCCACTTTAGCCGCGAACGTCCTACCACTTAGACCACAGAGGTGTGTCTAAATGCTGGCGTTGACAAGTGATTTTTTCTGCGTGTCGATTGTTAGTAATTATCATATGCGCGAAATGTTTATTTCGTCAGTTACACATGATATACAAACGCAGTGACACTAATGAGAAACCTCATAGAATTTTGATGAATAAGATTGTAATGACTGAAGTCAGTAGTAATTATATTAAATTTGAAAAAATCAACTTGCCTCCGCCAGGATTTGAACCCGGACTTTCCACTTTAGCCGCGAACGTCCTACCACTTAGACCACAGAGGTGTGTCTAAATGCTGGCGTTGACAAGTGATTTTTTCTGCGTGTCGATTGTTAGTAATTATCATATGCGCGAAATGTTTATTTCGTCAGTTACACATGATATACAACCGCAGTGACACTAATGAGAAACCTCATAGAATTTTGATGAATAAGATTGTAATGACTGAAGTCAGTAGTAATTATATTAAATTTGAAAAAATCAACTTGCCTCCGCCAGGATTTGAACCCGGACTTTCCACTTTAGCCGCGAACGTCCTACCACTTAGACCACAGAGGTGTGTCTAAATGCTGGCGTTGACAAGTGATTTTTCTGCGTGTCGATTGTTAGTAATTATCATATGCGCGAAATGTTTATTTCGTCAGTTACACATGATATACAAACGCAGTGACACTAATGAGAAACCTCATAGAATTTTGATGAATAAGATTGTAATGACTGAAGTCAGTAGTAATTATATTAAATTTGAAAAAATCAACTTGCCTCCGCCAGGATTTGAACCCGGACTTTCCACTTTAGCCGCGAACGTCCTACCACTTAGACCACAGAGGTGTGTCTAAATGCTGGCGTTGACAAGTGATTTTTTCTGCGTGTCGATTGTTAGTAATTATCATATGCGCGAAATGTTTATTTCGTCAGTTACACATGATATACATATATCATGTGTAACTGACGAAATAAACATTTCGCGCATATGATAATTACTAACAATCGACACGCAGAAAAAATCACTTGTCAACGCCAGCATTTAGACACACCTCTGTGGTCTAAGTGGTAGGACGTTCGCGGCTAAAGTGGAAAGTCCGGGTTCAAATCCTGGCGGAGGCAAGTTGATTTTTTCAAATTTAATATAATTACTACTGACTTCAGTCATTACAATCTTATTCATCAAAATTCTATGAGGTTTCTCATTAGTGTCACTGCGTTTGTATATCATGTGTAACTGACGAAATAAACATTTCGCGCATATGATAATTACTAACAATCGACACGCAGAAAAAATCACTTGTCAACGCCAGCATTTAGACACACCTCTGTGGTCTAAGTGGTAGGACGTTCGCGGCTAAAGTGGAAAGTCCGGGTTCAAATCCTGGCGGAGGCAAGTTGATTTTTTCAAATTTAATATAATTACTACTGACTTCAGTCATTACAATCTTATTCATCAAAATTCTATGAGGTTTCTCATTAGTGTCACTGCGGTTGTATATCATGTGTAACTGACGAAATAAACATTTCGCGCATATGATAATTACTAACAATCGACACGCAGAAAAAATCACTTGTCAACGCCAGCATTTAGACACACCTCTGTGGTCTAAGTGGTAGGACGTTCGCGGCTAAAGTGGAAAGTCCGGGTTCAAATCCTGGCGGAGGCAAGTTGATTTTTTCAAATTTAATATTTTCATTACAGTTTCGCATTTCTGAGTAAAGTTTATATTTGTTTTTGATATTTCGTGTCACAATGTCACATATTTAACACCTTATGTACAAACCGATGTAATCCAAATGACAATGTCTGCCCTGAACGATGCGGTATCTGACGGATTTCGGAACAATTACTTTTTATTACGGTTTCACAATAAACATCGCAAACTTTTGTGCCCACGGGCACGCTTCTCTGTAAACTGATGATAGTGATGAACTGATGACATACCGAGCACAGAACTACTGTTCTGATATTTCTAAATGAAAATGTTATAGGTACTTACGAGAAATTTAATATTTAATTTAGTATTAGCATTTTAGCATATTAATTGACAGAATATAGATTGAATTTTTACCAATCTAAAACTTTTCAATTCCACACGTCTGTCCTTCTAAAAACCTTTTAATTGATACCAAATACGACAACTTTAAAAAATCTTTCAATAAACAATTATCGATCGAAAAAAAGTCCAATTCCGCATGCGAATCTTTAAAGAGACCTTCCACTTGATATAAAACACGATAAATTTTGATGAAATTTCATTAAAACAATTGCCGATCTAAAAAACATCAATTTTTCACGCCAGCCCTTCTAAAGACCATTCATTTGATACCAAACACGATAGGTTTTGAAGCATTTATATTAAAACAATTGCCGATCGAAAAAATTCCAATTCTGTACGCGAGCTCTTCAAAAGACTTCTCATTTGAAATAAAGCATTATTCGTTTTAAAGCACTTTTACTAAAACAATACAGAATCGAAAAGTATTTAATTTTATGCGCGAGTCCTTTAAAAGATCTTTTATTTAATACCAATCACCATAGGTTTTGAAGTACTTTCACAAAAACAATTGCCGATCAAACAAATTCTAATTCTGCTCCGAGCCCTTCAAAAGTTCTTTCATTTTATACCAAACACGATGGGTTTTGATAAATTTTACTAAAACACGCATGCCTGTCAAAAGAACTTTCATATTATTCCAAATACAATAGGTTTTGAATCACTTTCAATAAAACAATTGTCGATAAAAAATTTAGAAGTGCCAAAATTTATTCTAATTCTAGTTACATGTTTTTTTAAATGTACATTACCGTGAAACAAATTTGCTCAGTTTTACTATATATTATTACCAAGGACAAATTTGTTTAGGTTTACCTGTATACTTTTAAAAATTTGTCCATTTGACGTTTTGTATTACAACCAATTTCATAGTGGACTGTCAAAAATTTAATTATGAAATATACATATTTGAAATGTGTAATTATAATAAAAAAAATTCCCCTCATTCCCCCAATATGCGTAAAATATTTGAAAACTACTTCCAGTGATTTAGAATACCTGAAGTTTGAAACAACTGTCTACCGTAAAATTTATTTATTTTTTTTATTTCATTTAATAGTTCTTTAAAAATCATTTCATATGGCATTAAACACGGCATGATTCCAAATATTTTAAATTTAATACAATTGACAGTTGTAAAGTTTATTTTTTTTATTTCGTCTAAAAGTTGTTCTAATGCACTTTCATATGATACCAAATACGGCATTCGGAATACTTTAGGTTTGAAACAATTATCGACGGCCATAAATTTACGGGGTGGCTAGCTCAGTGGTATGAAGTCGGCCTGTGGATCCTGAGAACCCTGGTTCGATTCCCACAGGCGACAAACAATTTTCATATTTTCAAAAAAGCTACCCCTGTGGCTCCTCCACCACTAACATATTTGGGGGCCGTGATTTGAGGACTGGTAATCGCTCTTCACGCGCAAAATATATCACTTACCGAGATCTGCTACGGCAGAGTGCCACACCCAGTAATGGGTAGAAGGCGTGATGATATATTTATTTATTTATTTATTTTATAAAATATTTTTTTTATTTTTATTGCATTTATAAGTTCTTTTAAATCCATTTCATATGACACCAAACACGGTATGATTCGAAATACTTTAAGTTTGGAACAATTGACAGTCACAAAAATGTATATTTTTTTTAATGTCATCTAAAAGTTCTTTCAAAACTCTTTCATATGACATTAAACAGGGCATGATTCCGAGTACTTTAAATTTAAAACAATTGACGGTCGTAAAGTGTAATTTTTTTAATTTCTTCTAAAATTTCTTTCCTTTGATATCAAACACGATATAATTCGGAAAACTTTATGTTTAAAACATTTAACGATCTTCATATATATATATATATATATATATAAATATAATTTCGTTCGAAATTTCTTCTAAAGCTCTTTAATATGATATCATATACGATATAATTAGGAGACTTTAAGTTTAAAACAATTGACTATCGTAATATATATATATATATATATATATATATATATATATATATATATATATATATATATATATATATATATATATATATATATATATATATATATATATATATATATATATATATATATATTATTTTATCTGAACTAAAGCCCCTTTCGTATGATATCAAACAATATAATTCAGAACACTTTATGTTTAAAACAAGTGACGATCTTAATATATATATATATATATAACAACAATAATAATAATTTACTTGCTTATGCCAGGTTTTTCAGTGACGGGTTAAACTGAAGTTCAGCTGAACCTTGAACTTGGGCCTGAACTTTTTTTTTGTTTATAGCCTGTCAAATTGAACTGGTTCTGCTGAACCTTTACAGAATCTCAAAATAATTTTGTAGTGTTGTGTAATTTGGGATTTTGAGAAAATATCAACGATATCCTAGGTTACTGAAATTGTATTTATGTCAAAATAAGAAAAATTCAATTAAAATAGGTATCTGTCATCATCATTTTCTTTCTTGAAGGAAACTAAAAGGGCAGCGAATTTTTCTACTGATGAAATCGAACTGTTAATGGATTTAATAAAAAGAAAAAATATATCATGGAATGTAAAAAAAAATATTTTGGAAAGAAAAGTGTTGGGAGGAAATTTTACAATATTTGCGACAAAGTTCATTGGTTTTAAGAAAGAAATACAAAAATTTCAAAAAAAGAACAAAAGTGAAATTCGCAAATTCTACAAATAAAATTAATAAAGACAATTTAACAAAAGATATTGAACATGGTATAAGGGCGCAAAATTTACTAGAAGAAAGAAATTTGAAAAAAGAGAACATTCTATACATATGGATATGAAAAGATTGGAAAGAGAAAATTTAGAATTAGAAATACAATTAAAAAAGCAGCAATTAAATGTAATTAATAACTAATATGTAGGCATTTGAAGTTCATAACTTAATTTATTTGATAATGATTGTATCATAAATAAAAATATGAATTAAACATACTATGAAAATAATATATAATAGAATTTCTTGATCTGTTATTCGGGCCAACTCGCTATCGATAATTATTGCCATTTACTGCGTTTACGAAATTAACAGCTGCTCCAACTTCTTCGTTAATAGCAGACACAGCTTCTTTTTCATTGCAAGCGATATTTTGTAGTACAGCTGTAGCTACAACATATCTTCCAGTACTTAATCTTAGCCTAAATATATATATATATATATATATATATATATATATATATATAAACTAGTTGCAAGTACAGGGAACCTACGTTTCCATAGTCCGTACTGCCTCTCCACAGTATTTCTAGTCCTAATATGCGCCATAACAACAAGCGCCTTGTTGTTTAAATTTTCAGCAGAACTTTGGGGATTTAATAAGTTAGTAAAATATATTTAATAGCGGAGTTAGTAAAATATTTATTGTTTTAAACCCATTATCGCCCAAAAATAATTAATTTCCCATTTTGTCATGATCAAATAAAAATTTATAACATCTTCATCATCTGAAGATTCCATTTTGATAAAATTATAAATTATTTGTGACAGGTAAACGTCAATAAATACAGTAAAACAGTCGTTTAATTTATTATAATAACAATGTAGGCGACGATTGAACTTGTCTTAAACCAAGTAAAATGATGGTTTAGGTTCAAGACAAATTTGAACTGAGTTTAAGATTTAAACTGCACTGAAAAACACTTTGAACCTTGAACTTGAACCGATGTTTGAGTTTAAACCGGCACTGAAAAACCGAGCATTAGAATTCAATATTCATGCAAATAGTTTAGTAACATGGTAGGTAAATATATGTACAAAGTTTTGTATTAGATATTTAACATAAAAGCTCGAATTGTTGATGCATTTATATAATAATGATAAATTTTAAATGTTTTCTCTCTTGATATTTCGGATAGGAGATGCCTTGTTTTATCTTCAGAGTTACTTACTTCGGTATGTTTTGATAGAAAGCGCTTACGCACAGGGTTACATATCGGATATGTGAACAAGAAGTGGTAAAAGCTGTTTTCTAACATGTTGCAGATGTCGCAAATTTCTTCATTGCAGAACTTATGACAATATCTATCCTGATACAAGATAAAGTTTTTAAAGTTAGAAGTTCTCAATTGTCTGATTAATTTTAGGACCTTAAATGGGTTATTAAGTGATATGTAATTATGGCTAGTGATAAATGGATGGAAGTTATGGTTGTAGGAGGAATTCTGGATTCTTGTTGTGTCATTTAAATAATTTTTATAAGCTGTTATAATGTTATTAAGTTCGGTCTTCAATTCTGTACAACTTTGATTCTCTCATATCCAGGAGAAATTTGATTTTTCTAACAAAAGTCGAAGGTTTCTGACCCAGTTGAGTTTCTTCTGTTTTTCTACATTTATGATTTTAAATGATTTTTCATCAAGTTTTCTGATGTGTTCGTAACATAATTTGACGTGTCTTTCATTTGGCATAATTAATATCTTGTACCACCAACGAAGTACATTTTTACAGATTTGGATTTCGAGTTTGTTCTGTCCTGTTTCTCTTCTTACTATTTAGTTTGGGGTAGTTTTTTTCCAGCCTAGGATGTTCTTGAAGTAGTGTACCATGCCTTTTTCTATATTATCACACTGTATGGAGCCCCATATTTCAGAACCATATAATAAAATTGGGACAATTATGGATGAGTATAGTTTGACATTAGTGTCCCAGCAATTGATTTTTACTTTAATGAGTGTGTTCCTGATTGAGCCCGTTGCTCTGTCAGATTTAGCTATATTTTCCTATTGTTATTGAAAGATCCGGATGAAGAGAAGATTACTCCCAGATAAGTGTATTTATTTGCATATCTTATTTCTTGTTGTTGACAAATTTGTATCATTTTTCGTTTTGGAGGTCTGTCTTTATGGATATGTACGATTTTTGTTTTGTCAGCAAGCGCTGATTGAAAATAGAAAAATATGAATGAATTCTAAAATAAAGAAAGGTTTATAATAATATAAATAAACTAAACAAAGATGTAAATAATGTGTATCGTTTTCACTCGCAATGAACATTGCGTTTAGAAATGACAATTTAACAACGCAAAACGATATCGTTTTCGCTGTTCATTTTGTTTGATTTGGGTCACTACTATTCGTTTCTAGTTATTTTTACATGATCCCACTATAGATATCAAATTAATTAAAGTGACATTTATATATGAGGTGAGTTATCATCTATACTCTATTCCAGTTAAGAATGGAGAAGATGGCATCGTGTACACGACCGGTTTTACATATTCAGGTTCATCATCCATAATAAAGTAATTTGTTAAACGATGAAGTATAATAATTAAATTACAGAACAAATTAACAAGTTAGAAATTATATGTATTATACCTGAATTGAAATACTTGATTATTTGGAGGCTAATGTCACACATTTGTCACTACTGTACAATATACATGACGTATTTTTTTTGTTTTATGAACTTATTTTGGATTTCAACCAATCAGAGGACAAAAATGATTGGCCCTATCTAACTCTATGATCCATTCTTAACTGGAATAGAGTATACCTGTATAATTTCGTTTATTCCTCACACTCTGAATCATTCGTTTATTATTCATTAATTCAACCATTTATTCCTCGGACGTCTACACTATTTCTCATACCAAAACCACACTTACAATAGATAAACTTCAAAAATAAAAAAAAAATACCAACAAAGAATCATATTTTTATAGATAATTTATTTTTACATTACAGAACAAATAAAATAAATATTGGTAATATTATTCTTGCATATCCACATATTTACTTTCCATAATACTTTCCTGAAATAGCAGAATCATGATCAATATTTATATAATAATTAAAATGTGCAATAAGTTTTCTTGTCCCATAGTACATCTGATATTCCACTTTGATTTTCTTCCAAGGTATATTCATATTTGCTGGTATGAATTTGGCGTTAATTACCAGATCTGTCACTTTCGTCATTATGCCCTAAAATGTTTTTATGCCTTATTTACTAGTAGTAAAATAATTTATTTCTTTTACCTTTTTAATAGGACAAGAGTCTGGTATAATAGAACCTTCAGGTACTATGTTACCAACAATTTTTAACTCTGAACTAAATATAGCACACAGTTTGGCCTGGATATTAATTGGCGAATGATGATACCGGTTGTTATGTTCCACTAATACTAATAATTTTATCTGTGTACCAACAATATACAAGATGTTAAATAAAAAGGGTAAACTCAATCCGAAACATTTTTTTACAAAATTCTCAAAATTAAGTATTGAAATATAAAATATTAATACCACTAAACGACACTAAATTTTTCATGAAAATAATAATGAATTATTTAATCATCACCTGATATTGAATAACAAATTAATTAATTTAATTCTGATGTTTTATACTTCATGACATTAATCAACCATTGGAATAAAAAGGCATAATTTAATAATATGATGAGCTAACTGCTCAATTTTAATTAATTACTTACTCCAAAACCAAATTTTTGCGACACAAAGATTCCGAGTGAAAAGCATAAACGAGTTTGTACGAATGGAATTATGAATGTGGATGTAGAGAAGATAAGTAGCGTAAATTGGACTTGTTTGGATGACTCCATGGATGTTAATTGTTGTTTAGATGAATTTTATGTAATCCTACACCTAAGAAAAAATCTTATATTAGTAAATTTCCTATTTATTTCACTAGAGATATTAAGGATAAAATTAAATTAAAAAATAATTTACATACATTAATTTCCAATGGATTTGCTGATTCTGCTCAAATTAATCAATACAAATTCTTACGTACTGAAATTAAGAGTCTCACTCAGACGGCGTATCGAGAATATACACTTAACCTTGAATGTAATATCTCTAATGATCCTAATACCCTTTGGTCTTTTGTTAAGACTAGGAAGGGAGGCAATTCTAGTATCCCATATAAGATGTATCATGATAATGAAACATACAAGGGCAGTGAGGATATATGTAATGCTTTTGCAAAGTACTTTGAATCAGTTTACTCATCTCAAACATGTACTGATGTTGACCTGACTTATCTAGATGGAGTTGACTACTCAAATTATTGTGACCTTTTTAACTTTGAGTACACTGAGGACGATATTATTGCTGCAATTAATAATTTGAAAAACAAACTAACAGTGGGTTGGGACAAAATACCAGCTTTTATTTTCAAAGGTTGTAGGGACATTCTTATAACACCATTACTCAAAATTTTCTGTAAAGCAAACATGTCTTCCCAGATAAATTGAAACGGACGAGAATCTTTCCAGTTTTTAAAAATGGTGATGCTGCACAGATTAGTAACTACAGACCCATTTCTATTTTAACTGTTTTAGCCAAAATATTTGAATCCATAATGTATAAGAAAATTTACGCCCACGTTGATTAGTAGTTATCAACATGGCTTCATTCCAGGTAGATCTACTTCTACGAACCTCCTTTCCTTCACACATGATGTATCCTCTGCTGTTGAAGGTCAGATTGATGTTCTGTATACTGACTTTGCTAAGGCCTTCGACAGAGTGGACAATCAAATGCTATTAAAGAAACTTACTTTATTTGGCTTATCTATGAATGCAGTAGACTTTTTTAAATCTTACTTATCTAATAGATCTCAATGTGTACAAATTTGTTCCTCAGAGTCTGACACTTTCATCTCCACTTCTGGAGTGCCACAGGGCTCTAATTTGGGACCACTATTGTTCCTAATTTTTATTAATGACTTGCCACTTATATTACGTCATTGTAAACCATTATTATACGCAGATGACCTTAAAATTTATCTAAAAATCAACTCAGAGCTTGATTGTGTGAAACTTCAATTTGATATTGAACAATTGAGTAAATGGTGCAAGGCAATTAAATTATAATTCAATATCGCAAAATGTATGGTTATGTCATACACACGAAAGATTTTGCCAATACATTTTGACTACTATATGTCTGATAGTAAAATCAAACGAGTATTCAATTGTAATGACTTGGGTGTTACTTTTAAATCCGATTTAAGATTTCAGTTACACATAGTTAATTCTTGTAAAGGTGCTTACAAATTTATGGGCTTTATTACGCGCAACTCGAGCTGTTTCTCCCGATGCAGCACTCTAATTAAACTATTTAATACTTTTGTGAGATCTAAATTCGAATATTGCTCTGTAATCTGGTTTAGTAATACTAAATTGTACTCTGATATGATTGAAAAACTGCAAAAGAAATTTGTAAAATTGTTGTACTTTAAGAAATTTGGCGTGTATCCGAATAATATTTCTTATGACATACTGATTGTAACCTTCAAAATCTGTACTCTTCAGCAACGAAGATTTTATTTGGATATCTTGTTTCTGTTTAAATTATTAAACTCAATTATTTACTTACAAGGTTTACTCGAAATCATTGATATCTGTGTTCCTAAGTTAGGGCTACGTAATCAAAATAATATACTATTTAATTGTAATCTCTGTTATAAGTTATCACCGTTATATCGGATTATTTATTTGTATAGACTCAGTATGTATTCTCAGCTTGATTTATTTAATTGTAACATTGCTATGTTAAGAAATGTACTTGCCTCTACTACTTTATTTTGTTAAGTTAAAAATTGTACTTACTTCATTTACTTAATTATGTATTTTATAATTGTTTTTTATTCTCGCAAACTGTAATTAGGTTCTCCTGTAGTTTGTTGTTCGTAATAAATAAATAAATAAATAAATAAATAAATAGAGAAAGTGTGCTAGGATAGGAATGTTTAGCGAATATTAATAATTTGATGTACATATCTAATGAACAAATGTGTCAGAGTAACTGGTAATCTAGGGATATTTTGTGAAATATGTAACTAACATAGACATGAAGTAGTTTATACAGAATAACGGCACTTCCTTTGTTCTAGTATGTTTGTTAATGTATTAATGTATATAGTTGAAAATTAAAATAAATTATTAAAAATAATTACATGGTGCCGAAACCAGAGCAAACCTTAGAAACCAGAGTAAATCTTCGATAAAGTAAAAACGAAGAGAAAAACATATTGCAATGGCAGTAGAAGGAGTAAATGGTTTGAAACCTCCAAAAAATCTGCACATAAATAATGAAAGCAACATGGCAGAACAATGGAAAATTTTGTTACAACAGAACAAATGGTAAGAAATTGCTACAAACTTGAAAAATAAAGATGCAGAAGTACAAGTTGCGACATTTATGTCAATAATTGGTTCTGAAGCAGCAACTATATACAACACATTCAAGCTTAATCAAGCAGATGAAAAAGATGTAGAGAAAATAAAAAAGAAATTTGAAGAATATTTTGTTCCCAAGATAAATATTACTTACGAACGTTACATATTCAATCAAGTAATATAGCAAGGAAATCAACCATTTGATGAATTTCTCACGTTATTAAGAAAAAAAGTAAATATTGTGCTTTTGGAAAACTTGAAGAATCACTGTTATGTGACAGAATAGTGATAGGAATTAATAGTAATACAGTTCGAGAAAGGTTATTAGCAGAAGATAAGCTGACATTGGAAATGGCAGTAAACATCTGTAAAGCAAGTGAGCAAGCGAGAAAGCAATTGAAATCACTAAATGAAATCTGTGTAGCAGATCTTAAAATAGATGAAGTAAGAAAAAGAGAAACAAGAAAGCCAAGCCAAAATTCCCAAACAAGAAAAAATCAAAACAAAGATGAACAGTTTGATTGTGGTAGATGTGGTATGAAGCACGGTAAAAAATCGTGTCCAGCGTTCAACAAATTTTGTTAAAAATGCAATAAAAAAGGACATTTTGCAAAATGTTGCAAAACAAAAACAATTGATGCTGTTCAAACTCGAGAACAAGAAGAGGTAATGTTCATATCTAGTTTGGAAAACAGAAAAAGAGATAAGAATGATTGATTTGAGTTTTTGAAACTACCCAAAAATCAACAAGTGAAATTTAAACTAGACACAGGAGCTCAATGTAATGTAATTACAGAAAATATTGCTCAACGATCGAATCTGCAAGTGAGAAAGTCAAAAATCAAGGGATTAGTATGTTTCTCAAATCAGCAATTGCAGGTTAAGGGTGAATGTATCACAGATATTACTATAGACAGAACTAACAAAAAAGGTCAAGTTAAATTCTTGGTAGTAAGTAATAATCTACAACCTATTTTAGGAAAAGACACTTGTGTTAAACTAGATTTAATAAAGCGAGTTTATATGGTAAATGAAGAAATATTTGAAGGCATTGGGTGCTTGAAGAATTACGTATACGACATAGATTTAGTAGAGAATGCCAAATTAGCTATATATCCAGCAAGAAAAATACCTTACGCTATCAGAGATGAGGTGAAACAAGAGTTAGATAAAATGTCAAACATGGGAATTATCAAACCCATAACGGAACCAACACCAGCTGTTTCTCCGATGGTCATAGTAAAGCAGAAAAATAAAATCATGCTATGCATTGATCCATGAGTGATAAACAAAAATTTTAAAAGGCGACATTATCCTTTGAAAACATTAGAAGAAATCGCAACAAAATCAGTGGTTCAAAAATATTCACACTTTTAGATTGCAAAAAAGGATATTGGCAGATAAAAGTGACTGAAAGAACTGCTAACATATTAACTTTTGCTACACCATGGGGTCGTTATAGTGTCAAAAACTACCATTTGGATTGGCATCTGCGCCAGAAATATTCCAACAAATAATGAATAATATATGAAAAGATATAGAAGGAGTAGAAGTTAGTATGGATGACATTTTAATTTATGCATCAAATAGAACAAAATTAGAAGAAATAACATCAATAGTTGTTGAAAAATTAGACCAATCAGGAATAAAATTAAACAAAGATAAATGTGTTTTTGAAAAAGAAAAATTGAAGTTCTTAGGACATATACTCACAAGTGAAGGTATCAGAACAGACCCAGCAAAAGTAGATGCAATTACAGCTATGAAAACACCAAGTAATGTTAAAGAGTTACAAAGATTTTTAGGGATGGTGACATACGTAGCAAAATTCATTCCTAATATATCAGAAATAACTACACCATTAAGATCTCTGTTAGAAAAACAAAATGAATGGAGATGGGAAAATACCCAAGAAGAAACATTTGAAAAATTAAAAGAATGTATGAAAAATCTACCGGTGTTAAATTATTATAACACAAAATTACCAATAACTTTATCGGTAGATGCGTGTAGCACAGCACTAGGAGCAGTAATGCTGCAAGAAAATAAACCAATAGCTTATGCGACAAAGTCACTTACCAAAACACAAAGAAATTATAGTCAAATCGAAAAGGAAACTTTAGCAATAGTCACAGCGTGCAAGAAGTTTCATGAATACATTTGGGGTCAGAAAATGTGATAATAGAATCAGACCACAAACCGTTAGAAATCCTAATAAAAAAACCATTACAAGAAACACCACCAAGGTTGCAGAGAATGTTACTTGAAATATTACCATACAATGTTACAGTAAAATATAAAATCGGAACTGAATTGTTCATAGCAGACACACTCAGTCGTGATTGTCATGCTACAGAAGAAGTTGATGATGATCCAAATAATTTACCAAAAATACATGTCATCACGCCATTTTCAAGAAAAAAGATAGAAAAAGTGAGAAGAATCATTCAGGAAAATGAAGAATTATCAGCTTTAAAAGAAACTATATTGAAAGGATGGCCTGAAGAAAGAAGTATGAACAAAGAAACATTGAACAAATACTGGTCATTCAGAGAACAGTTATCAGTTTATGATGGACTCATATTCAAAAATGAGCGTATGCTAATACCAACTGAATTAAGAGAAGAAGTCATTAGAATTGGTCATTTGAGTCACAAAGGTATACAAGGAACAATAAGATTTATCAAAGATCATGTTTTTTTGGCCAAAAATGTCAAATGAAATAGAAAAAAGACAACCCAGCAGAAAAAATCTGTTTGCAAGAAGTTCCGACCAGACCTTGGAAAGTCGTGGCATCTGACTTGTTCAAAATTAATAATGAGTATTACATTGTAATAGCAGATGGATACTCAGATTATTTTGATGTCAAATTGTTAAAAAATATAACAAGCTCAGCAGTAATTCAAGCTTTAAAAAGTTGGTTTGCTGAACATGGAATTCCGGAAGTATTAGTCACTGAGAATGGTACTCAGTATACATAACAAGATTTTAAAAATTTTGAAAAAGTATGGCCGTTTGAACATAGATTTTCATTTCCAGAATTTCCAAGTTCTAATGGATTGGCGGAAAGATATGTGCAAGAAGCAAAAAATCTGATAAGAAAATATGTAGAAGAAGGCTCTGATATATATTTAGCTCTTTTACATCATAGAAATACTCCAAGAGACAAATTAGGCGCTCCAGTACAAAGACTTATGAACAGGAGAACAAGAACACTAATGATAACCAATCCAAAGTTATTAAATTCAGAAGTAATTCAAGGAATTCCAGAAGAATTACGAAATATTAAAGAAACAGAAAATAAATTTTCGGATAGAAATAAGAAAATACTTCCAGAATATACAGAAGGAGAAAAAATATTGTATAGAAATGAAGTAAAAGATTGGTGCCCAGCAACAATAACAGAAAGAAATCAAGAACCAAGATCATATATTATAAGTACACCAGAGGGGAAAGTATTTCGAAGAAATTCATGGCATTTAAGAAAATTAAAAACGGATGAAAAAGCAGGAGAAGAGATATCAGTTCCAGCCAGTGGTACAGAGATTGAATCAACATCCAGAACTGAAATACCAACTCCAGAAGCAATCCAGAATGAGGCAACAAATTTGACCACTAGATCTGGAAGAAGAATAAACAAGCCAAATATTTTAGATTTGTAATTAGTATTGTTAAACAAGTAAAAGTTATTATTATTGAAAGAAGGGGGATGTCAGAGTAACTGGTAATCTAGGGGTTTTTTGTGAAATATGTAACTAACATAGACAAGAAGTAGTTGATACAGAATAACGGCACTTCCTTTGTTCTAGTATGTTTGTTAATGTATTAATGTATATAGTTGAAAGTTAAAATAAATTATTAAAAATAATTACAAAATGTTCAGTGAATGTTTCAATCGTTCGTGCTAAGGTTTAGTAATATATTAAATGATACCATTGAGTCCTCGGGTAGATCTTCATAGATGTATATAAATTGAGAAAGTCCTTTTAGAGTTCTAGATAGATGTGAAATGCTAAGGTTCGCGTGAGTTAAGTTTTTGTCAAAATATACTATTTCGGCTCTATCCCATGTGAACTCAGCTTGCTATAGTTTAAAAATATGTACATTTTATATTCAAACAAGAAAATGATAATGTGATTAACATTCGGTGGTTAATTCCTGCTGTGAAACATTTCTAAACTGTTAAATCCATTTTAAGTTTATTCTCACTTTTATTTTAAGCATTTTTGTTTATCATAATTGAGAAACATTTGACAGCATAATAGATATGTATATTATTGATGACGTGATTGTTAAGATTTTCAGAATATACTGTACGTACCATTGAACTTGTAGATGAGAAAAATGTAGAAAATATTAATACAAAATAATGATTAAATGTCATCTTGTACAGAAAGTAAAACTAGTAATAATATAAATAGAAACAGACAATCTAATTCATGGTCGATCGCATAATTCTAATAAATGTATATATAATTATATTTTTTTGAAGATAATTGATCAGTTTTTAAACATATATACATCCTGTGTGCAAGAATAATGTTATTATACTGCAGTAAACAAAATACTAATATAAATGTACAAACAAATTTAAAAATACCAAACACCATTATAAATTGTACATATGAGAAATTTAATTTAATAATTACTGGTAACAGAAATACGTACGAACAGAATTCGCATTTCTAAATTTCTTACAATTTTCGGGATTTATCTATAAATTTCTTCAAATATTCAGTTTATTCAGAGCTGCTAATTTTGTAAAACCAAAACCAACCTAAACAAATTAACGATTCCATGTCGTTACACAAACCAACAAATACAAAATTATTTAAGTAAACCAAACCCAAAATTAGTTAAACACAAAACAAATTGCAATTCAACAGGTCAGGGCTGATAAAATGTAAAAAACCCACCCACGCGATCCGGCACGCACATCGGCTGTAACACGGGTCGAAGAGGGAAAACCGTACTCGCAGTCCCTGTTTCGTTTCTGCCATTTGCTTCCGAACTTTGGCTCGCCTTACGCATTATCACTAGGTATTTTTCCATTTATTTATCTCTACTATAGGTGAAAAGATGAATGAATTCACGTATGACACATTATAATATGATATCTGGTGATAGAATTTATTATTACACATTGGGATTTTTCAATTGTTAAAACAGCAAATAACGTGTTAGTTTTTTTTATTTTGACAATGTTCAGTAATCTCGTTTTAGTAATTTCTAGCTAGCACGAACTTTTATAATGCTCAGTGGTTGAAGTCGGCCTGTGGATCCTGAGAACCCTGATTCGATTCCCACAGGCGACAAACAATTTTCATAATTTCAAAAACTACCCCTGTGGCTCCTCCACCACCAACATCTTTGGGGGCCGTGATTTGACGACTGGTTACCGCACTTCACGCGCAAAACATATTACTTACCGAGATCTGCTTCGGCAGAGTGCCACACCCCGTAATGGGTAGAAGGCATGATGATATATTTATTTTAGTTATTTTTACGAACTTGTATATTTTACATTAAAAATTTTAGTTGTAGTTATCGGTAACAATACTGACAGGTCAGAGCAAATGCACAGTTGCCGTATTTCACTATACAGGCATCAATCGTGACAACAACTATTAGCGATTGACATAGGCCGGAATATTGATATTTAGTACTAGAAATGTATCGAAGCAAACTAGAACGGTGATAATAATAACAGATATTCCACTCTCTCATATATATATATATATATATATATATATATATATATATATATATATATATATATATATATATATATATATATATATATATATACGAGCCTTACCTCACTCAAGTTCACTTGCGGTTTAACTAATTGTTTATTATATATTTGCGATTAGATTTTGGCCAGCTTTTAAAAAATTATATTAGTAATTCTTTGATACTCAGATGCTTTTAACTATTTCGAAAAAATACGGCATATTTTTAATGTATACAGGAAATATTGAATAATTTGCGGCAACTTAACAAATTTAGCATGAAACGCTTAAAATGAAAGATCCACATAATTAGATTATTAGTATGCTATTTTAAATCAAATGATTTTGACATTTCCATCTGATAAAATATATTCATAGAGTATTATTAAGTAAAATTTAGAAAAATTTATTAATAAGAAGTAAAAATGACTCGCGGAAAATTTATTTCTGAAGATATTCGGAAAATAATCATTAGTTTATCGGAAAAAGAAAGATCTGCATCTCAAATAAGTCATGTTGTTAACTTGTCAAAATACACAGTCGTAAGTATTATTCGTATGTAGAAAACTATCGGCTATACTGCAAAAAAACCAGTTTATTCGGAAATGAATTTAAGCGTTCTAAAAAAAATCTTTAAAAGAAAATCGTCGAGCCAATTACAGTATAATAAATAATTTGTGGTGTTCTGCTACACAAAAACAATTTCCAAGGTCCACATATCATAGAGCTACTATAAAAATGGGCTTTAAGGTTAATAAAGTGTGTATGTTTACCTTTTTTCTACTTATTAATTTACGATTTAAAATTTATTTATTATTAGGCGAAAGAAAAACCTCTGCTTACTGAAAAACAGAAGAAAAACAGACCTATTTGGGCAAAAGCACATATGAAATATACATAAGAACAGTGGAATTTAATTTTTTGGAGCGACGAATCAAAATTTGAAGTTTGTGTAGGCGATAGCTGCAGCAGGGTAATAAGAACGCGAGATGAGGCGAATTATAAATATTGCTTAATACGTAAAGTTAAATTTCCTGCGTTTGTAATAGTTTGGGAATGCATGTCAGCAATGGGGGTAGGAAAATTACAAATGCATAGACGTGTTCCGAAATTATTTAAAGCCTTCAGTAGAAGAAATGCGAATATCTGGTATTCGTGTTACCTTCCAGGAAGATGGTGCCGCCTGTCATACAGCTAAAAAAGTTAAAAATTTGATATCTGTAAATGATATTCCATTACTGAACTGGATTTCCAGCAGCACAGATTTGTCACCAATTGAAACATTGTGGCACATAATGAAAAAGTAATTTGCGATCACAGCCTGCACGAACACTATCCGAATTACGTGCCCGCCTACACAAAATCTGGGATTCGTTTACTTCTTCTTCTTCTTCTTCTTTTGGCTCTACAGACTCCATGAATCCTTGGCCTGATCAACTTGTTTTGCCCACTCCTTCCTGTCGTCCACAAAGCGAACTCCTGCACTCCGCATATCCTCAATCACACTGTCCCTCCACTTATTCCTTGGTCTCCCTCGGCTCCTACCAGCTGCTGGGTTCCGTTTGTAGGTCCTGTACACTTGACGGTCTTCCTTCATGCGGTTTACGTGGCCATACCATTTCAGTCGTAGGACTTTTACGAAGGCCGATAGAGGTACGTCCTTGTACAGTTCCATATTCCATTCCATTTTTCTCCTATCGTTAGTGCGACTACTTGCCCATCTTGGAGTTTGTTTAGAGACTCTACTAGCTTACTTTCAAAAGTTTCCCTAACTTCTATATTGTCTAGAACTCTCAGATTATATCTCTGTACTCTACTAAGCTTTCCGCTTATTTTAGCCACACTAATATTTTGCTTATATTTGATCATTACCGGGTAGTGATCAGAATCTAGATTTGGGCCTCTGTAGCTCCTAACGTCTTGTATCGACTTCACGTGTCTTGCGTTGATTATCACATGATCGATCTGGTTACATGTAGCTCCATCCGGTGACTTCCACGTATGTTTATGAATATTCTTATGCGGGAACATTGTGCTTGCCGTAACTAACTGTTTAGAAATGGCGAAGTTGACTAACCTTTCTCCATTGTCGTTACACTTATCATGTAGGCTGTGTCTGCCAATAGTTTGTACAAGATGCTTCTCTTTCCCTATCTGGGCATTAAAGTCTCCGCATACGATCTTAATATCATGTTTATGGCTTCGATCGTATACATTTTCTAGTTCGTCGTAGAATGCATCTTTGATTTCATTTCCTTTATCCTCAGTTGGACCATATGAGTTAATTAAGGTAAGGTTGAAGAACTTCCCGCGAAGTCTTAGTTTGCACATACGATCATTGATTGACTGGAAGTCTATTATATATATATATATATATATATATATATATATATATATATATATATATATATATATATATATATATATATATATATATATACACATATATACATATATCTTTATATATAAAAGAAAGTCGGGTTAGTTACACCATTTATAACTCAAGAACGGCTGGACCGATTTTGATGATCTAAGATTTGTTGGATTCGTCTTCGCCCCGAATAGCAGAATAACTATTAAAATATCGATTTACGTAAAAACACAAAAAAATTATTACAGGGGTTAGAATACATTGTACTTTTATTTTTCCACTCTGTGGATAGATGTCGCTAAATTGGCTGTGTTTTACTTTTCCACTATGTGAATAGATGTCACTAAATTGGCTGCGTTACAGTATAATTATAAAGAGCATAGAATTCTTAAAAGTAGTGTACTAAATTCGCTGCGTTACAGTATAATTAGAAAGAGCATAGAATTCTTAAAAGTAGTGTACTAATTTCACACAGAATATATGAGAAATAGACCATATTACTATCTCAATACGCATGCTCATAATGCAAATAGTTAGCTACTTACGTCAAAGAATATTATTTAGAATACTTGACCTCATTACAACATGCTCTACTTTACTTAATTGTATTCACTAAGAATGTGCTGACTTTGACTTGTTACATTCCTCCCTTTTTCAAACAAGTTGCTTCCTGCAAAGGGGCACAATTTACATATTACACAAAACATAATTTAACTATTATTTCCTTGTTACACAATCATATGCTAGGAAGTACAGCTAAAATCAAACCAATGTATTTTAAAGTAAAATATCATTTTATCTAAATGTAAATGAATGATAGTTTTTTTATACAAGTTATATTTAATTTTTTACTATCGGATTTTGCCCTTATAATATATAAATAATCAATAGAGTAATATTAAAATAAATATTAAAATTTAAAAATTTTAAGCGCCAATTTGCTCTTCTGTCATCTGTCACTGGCCGATAACCTCAAACTTACGTTTTGTTGTGATTGTTTTGTGAAGTGTGAATTTTGTTTGAAAAATTCCTGGGTACAATTGTTCCCTCCCGGATTGTAATTTGAATTCATTAATTAATAAGGCAATATCTTTTCATTTCTTTCCCACGATTAGTAATCAGATCAAAATTTCAAATTAAAGATTTAATGTCAACTTCAAACTGGCGGCATTAAAACTGTCACAATTTATGCGCACATGCGCATATGCATCACCGTTCGAGTCACATGGCGTCACAAACATTAGTATTGCCAACATAATTAGAAAAAAATAGAAAAAAAGTTTGTCACCCTGGCACGCTTTTTTCATTTCATAAATTTGCCGGCAGAGGCGCTATAGAAAATAATATGGTCTATGCTCGGAACATTCCATTGCCGCTGTCTGTCAGTATATAACCAATAAAGTTACCTGTAGATTTGTTAGTTTTTTGCGAGTGTTTAAATAATAAATCTTATTTGTTTTCTTATAATTTGTGCGAGAATTATTATTAAAAATGCCGCGACCCAGAAGATCTAGTCTTTCCCAACAAAGCCGTAATGCAATTCGGCTTCGTAACACTGCGAATCAATCCACCGAAGAAGAACGGGAAATCGCACGAGAAGAGCGCCGCGATAGTATGGCCCGACTTCGTGCATCTCAAACACAAGAGCAAATAGAGGCAGCCCGTGAAACAGCTCGGTTGGCAATGAGAAATCGTCGAGCTTATCGCACAGATCAACAAATGTCGCCTGTTACCGTGTCGGACAACCATCAACATTATTTATTTACGCGCCAGAAAACAAAACAAAAAATGTTGTGTATCAAAAAGCATTACAATAAACACAATGTTTTCGAAATAATTATTAATTTAAAATTAATTCCACTTCAAATTGAATATTCATAGTTAAAACAGGACAACGTCTGTCGGGTCAGTTAGTATATATATATATATCTCTATCTTAAGAATGTAAGAAAAATACGTAATAAAAATACATAAATAGGAGTAAGAAATGTAATTAGAGCACTTCTTGTATCACTTGTCTAAGATAGACCACGTCGGTCTAGCTTACTGTTGTAAACAAATATACCAAGTTTTAAAACTAAAATCAGTTGTTTGATTTCATTTTTTTTATTGAAAATCAAATTCAAAATCAAAATTGGCGCAGTCGGTAGGATAGCCAGCAAGAATCCAGTGAAGTGAATAAAAACCTCGTAAGTCTGTGAAACGCTTGCCGAAAATTTTTAAATTTTCACAAGAGCTATCCGAACATCATCTACATTCCTCGAACGACCTAAACAGTGGTCGCACCAGGGTCTAACCACGACCCATCTTTAACCAGCCCATCGTGAAGAAAATCCTTCAATCAACTTCACGGAGCCGCACGACAAGATACAAGATCTCCGCCCACTTGAAGCGTATCAAGATCCGCACTATCATGAAAACAGCTGTCTACTTCGTGACAACCTTGCTGTAAGTTCATTCTAAGATAATATTATCTCTGCCGGTCATAACAATCGGTCTGTGACTAAATACTGTTATACACAATTACACAAGGGTTTTGTGGAACGGCTAACGCTGTTAAGAAACAAAACGAGCCCCGACACAAGGCAAAAACATACAATTATACATTGTAATACTAATATATGTCTTCTGACGAAGAAATAGAAAATTTAAGTAAATTTAATAAAATACCAATTACGCTCAAACCTAGCATATTAGGTAACAGTAGTAAGTTCCAACAATTTATTACAGGGATCAAAGATATCCCTAATACACCCTTAGAATACCCAGTACAAGATTTACAAATTGAATTAAATATGGAAACCGTAACAATTAGCAATATTCGAAATTTCATCGACGCAGTACCCGAGTATAATGGATAAATCAAATCTCTCCCCAGATTTATAAAAGAAGCCGATAATTTTTATGCGGTAATGAATTCTTTAGAACTAAACCAAATACAGAAAACATATTGCTTTTCTATGTTACAAAAGAAATTTATTCATAAAGCCAAAGATATACTAGATAGCCAAGAATTCACATCTTGGGATGATATAAAACTATATCTCCAAACTAACTTTGAAGATAAAAGTACATACAATACATTATTATTAACAACGATTAAAATCACACAAATAGACAACAATATAAATGACACTCTAAAGAAATTTAAAGATCTATATCAAAGAATGACTTCCAAAATTCAACTATTACAATATGAACAATATGGAAAACAATGTCTAATAATTGAAACTCAAAAAACAGTAGTCTCTCATTTCATCTCATTATTACCTATGAACTTTAGAGCCTCATTTATAAGCAAAAATCCGCAGACGCTTGACGCCTGCGAGCAACTTCTAACAAACGAATATAATTCCATACAACTACACAAATCACCTATGAACAGAACAACACCTCAAAACACACAACAAAAATTCCAAAGACACTTTAACCCCCCACCACAGAAATTTCCAACACAACAATTTCCCTCACGACCATTCAACCCTCAATATTTACGCCCTTCTGGACCACAAACATTCGCTAGACAAAACTTAAAAAACGGCATAGAAACAAGGCGCGAATTCAAACCAACCCCCATGTCCGGTATAACAAAAACAACCATACCTATGTCCACACAAACCATAAGACAAAATTACGCGTTAGAAACAGAAAACGATGTAGAAATTAATAAAGACGAAATTACGAATAAAGAAGAATTAGGAGACCAGTATGAAAATTTCGAAACAGAATCTTTTTTAGAATACGACCACGAATCGACAGAAGAAAATACGTAATGTCCTCTAACACAAAAACAATTCCAATCATCATATTTCAAAATTTTAAAATTCTTATTGACTCAGGCTCAGATATTAATTTAATAACAGAACAAACCGTAAAACAATATAATATGAAAATCTTAGAAGAATTTTTAACTTTTAGAACCGCAACAAATAAAGTAAAATGTAATAAATATGTCGAAATTAGAATATTTAATAAAAAATATAAATTTTTTGTCGTTAACTTCCACTCCGACTGTAACTTACTATTTGGAACAGAAATATTTCACGAAACAAATACTATTATAAATTTTGCAGAAAATATTATACAAATGAGACAAATGAAATTTAATATTCAAACATTAAATAAACAAAATAAAGAAAGTTACGTACAAATACGCGACGGACACTTACAACCAAACATAAAAACTAAACTATATAATATAATAGAACAATACGACTCACTCTTTCCAAGAAAAAATGAAACATTGACATATACAAACAAAACACAACATAAAATTTATACCTCGGACGACATCCCCATATACACAAAAAATTACCGACTTCCTCAGATCTATGAGAAAGATATTGAAGAACACGTGCAAACTATCAATCAAAAAGCCCTTATAACTCACCAATATGGATCGTACCAAAGAAATCAGACGCCTCAAATAAACGAAAAACTAGATTAGTGATCGACTTTCGAAAACTAAACCAAAAAACGAAAGAAGATAAATTCCCTATACCAAACATTGACACACTTTTTGACAAAATAAAAAACCCAAAGTACTTTACTACACTCGACTTACATTCAGGGTTTCATCAAATACTTGTTGACAAAAAAGACAGAGAAAAAACCGCCTTCAGCACAACCTCAGGACACTACGAATTTTTGCGTATGCCCTTCGGCTTAATTAATGCCCCCGCGACATTTCAAAGATGTATGAACGAAATACTACAAGACTTAATCGGCAAAATTTGTCTTGTATACCTCGACGATATTATAATTTTTGGCAATACTGAATTAGAACATTTAGAGAATATTAAAACAGTTTTTGAATATTTAAAAGAAGCTAATCTAAAAATACAATTAGATAAATCAGAATTTTTTAAAACGGAAGTTGAATATTTAGGTTTCGTAATTTCAAATGAAGGTCTTAAACCAAATATAAAAAAAATAGAAGTAATACAAAACCTTCAGATTCCAAAAACCGTAAAAGAAATAAAATCATTTTTAGGCAAACTTTCCTGGTATCGAAGATTTATTCCAAATTTCTCAAAATTAACCAAACCCTTCACAAACTGTTTACGAAAAGGATCAATAATAGATATTCATAATAACGAATATAAAGAATGTTTTATACAAGCAAAAAGACTGATCACGAATCCACCAATACTCGCATTCCCCGACTTTAATAAAAATTTTATACTAACCACGGACGCCTCTGACTATGCCATGGGCGCGGTGTTATCTCAAAACCATGACCTACAAGATAAACCTCTTGCTTACGCATCAAAAACTTTTAATTCCCACGAACAAAACTATGCCACCATAGAAAAAGAATTGAAAGCGATAGTATGGGCTATTCAAAATTTCAAACCTTACCTATACGGGAGAAAATTCGTCATACGAACAGACCACAGGCCGCTCGTCTGGCTTTTTAATATGAAGAACGCGAACCAGAAATTAATGCGTTGGAAAATTGAACTCAGTGAATATAATTTTGAAATAGAATATATCTCAGGAAAAACAAATAAAATCGCAGACTTTTTAAGTAGAATCAGAAATAAATTCAAAATTAATCACAAAATAGGCGATGTAACAACAACGCCCGTTTTCGCACATTGCATCTCGAAAGATTACAAATTCGGCAAAGGATTAGCAAAACAAATTGATGATCAATTTAATAGTAAAAGTTTCTGTATAAATAAATTATCAAATAAAATTATAATCCAAAATGAATATAATAAACAAATTTTTCATTTATTCTCAAAAGAATTATACAATGAAGAATGTAATAAAAAATTACTAAAACAATCACTAGTTCAATTACGCGACTATTTAATAAAAAACGATATATACGAAATTAACATTCCTTACCTATCATGTGGTTGCGACAGACTACCAAAAGAAGAATTGAATAAAATCTTAATTTCAATATTCGAGAACACCTGTATACAAATTAATATTTACTCATTACCCGAAAATTTTGCATTAAGCGACGAATTAGAATCGAGAATTGAATTAGAAAAAATTATAGAACAAGACGATGACTCAATAAAGACAATAATTGACACACAAAATGACACTGACACCATACACAGTGCTCAAGAACACCCTGTCAACGGTCTAAAAATTCTGGACAATAGAATAAACGTAGCCGATAACCAAATCATATTTTCTTTCGATTCGAAATATGATGTAAAAATTATACGACTCTTCGGAAATAAAAAACAACGATTAATTGTTACCCTTGAAGAAAATAAAGTAGAAAAACAATTACAAGAATTTATAAAAAATTATGTTATACCAAAAATTAGATATTACTGTATATGTAATGACAAAATCTCTAAATTCTTAAATCAAATTATTCAAAAGGACTTTGAAATAAATAGCATCAATATTATTAATGTTAATAAAGAAGTAGATGACATAGAACAATTAGATGAACAAAATGAAATAGTATACTCATACCACATAGGAAAGACAAACCACCGCGGAATTATGGAAACGTACAATAAATTAAAAGCAAAATATTACTGGCCCAAAATGATAAATACCATCACTTCATTTATAAATAACTGCCAAATATGCAAAGAATGTAAATACGACAGAAAACCCATACAACTCACCGATAACCTTACCGAAACACCCGAACGACCCTTTGAAATAATTAATATCGACTTACTAACCCTCGACGGACAACATTACTTAACGATATACGACCAGTTCTCAAAATACGCACAAATATACTTAGTTAAGACAAAAGAAAGTAAAGGCATAGTGAAAATTTTAGAAACATTTATTAGAATAAAAATACCCCCTAGAAAATTAATATGTGACAAAGGTTGCGAATTCAACAATATAACCCTGCGAACATTTTGTCATAATAACCAGATCGAGTTACACGTAACATCAGCCCAAAATCCAAAATCAAATGCCATAGAAAGATTTCACTCAACACTAATCGAACATTTAAGAATCAAAACACGAACTGATAATCTGAAACCCTTAAAAGAACTAATAAATGACTGTATCTTCGCATATAATAACTCAATTCAATCAACCACAAATATGACACCAAACGAAATACTTTATGGTAAAGATTACACAAACTTAAGACCAAAAGAAAATACTCAAAACAAATTACAGAATTACGTGGAAAGACGACAAGAAGAAATAGAACAAGTAAAAATTAATATTAACAAAGAAAAACAAAAACGGTATAAAAATCCTAAAGAAGATGATAAAATCGATAAATTAAAAAATCTTACAGAAGCATATATAAAACAAAATCCCCGTTTAATAACTAAATTTAAGAAACCATTATATGTAAAAACAAAAATTAGAAATTATGATGATAAATATAGAACAATATACGCGAAAGATAAAACAAGAGAACGAAAAGTAAAAATTGATAAAATTAAAATTTAACTGTTTCAGAATCCCTCTTGGATTCGCAGATGTTAAAAATATCACTATCAACCCCGGATTCTCGTTACACACTATCGGCGAATGCCACCTAAGAGAAAACGAACAACTACACTACTTTTATAACGACATAAGCCCCATATACGATGAATACCTAAAACTAAAACAAATCATCGACAGAGAAATAAAACAACTAACAAATGAGACATTCTTCTTTGAAAGCGGTCAAATTATAAATTACATGTTCAACGAATTAGAACAGAACATAATTAAGTTATTTAATAAAAGAGCCAAAAGAGGAGTAATTAACGGGCTAGGAACGATAATAAAATCTATAACCGGAAACCTCGACGCCTCCGACGAAGAGCGATACAAGCTAATACTAGAACAACTCAGTAATAACCAAAAACACTACAAACACAAACAAATGAAATAGTACACCAACAACAAACACTCACAGAAAAATTTAATAAAAATCTACAAAGTATAAACCTTAACGAAAACAAATTACAAGAATCACTTAACGAAATTATAAATACATTAAAAAAGGAAGGAAATTGGAAAACATTTATACACGTAGAGATACAGATTAATAAAATATTAATTTACATCCAACGACTTAAAAATACAGTGGACAATGTTATAAAATCATTAGAATTTTGTTCATTGTATCAATTAGATATCACCATCATAGATCCTAACAGCCTCCTGAATATTACTCAAAACCCGAACATCCTTCAAATGATTGAAACAATACACGTCTCATGCACACTACAGAATAATAAAATACACATTCTTTTAGCCGTCCCAAATTACACAAACAATCTATACAAACTGCAACAATTCACACCTACACCATACTACGACTCTGTATATAAACAAATATTGGAAGACAATACTATATATGTTAAATATGATAATAAAAATATACGTATTTCTAAGTTTATTAATAATAAATATTGTATCTCAAATTATAACCCTATAAATAGCTGTATTAATAATATATTAGATAGGCAAGTATATGATGATTGTTTAAGTAAACAAATAACAGAAAAAAATTATATTTCTCAAATACCGTTCACAAATAAAATAATAATCTTTTAACCAAACTTACAGAAATTAGAATTTAACTGTGGAAATAATTATAAATATAAACAATTACAAGGCATCTTCCTTAATGAACAAGATACGTGTGTTATTAAAAACTGGCAATTTCAAAAATATAAACCCCTGTATCAAGAATATATCTTTGATGATTTAAAAGCTATAGAGATAAAAAAAGTACCCCAAATTCGTAAAATAAATGAAATAAAATTAAATACTACACACTTGAAACAAATTGAATCCATTAAACAAATCAACAATCAACATATACCTATACTTTATGTAATGTTTTTCTTTATGTTTATTATTATTATTATTTTAGTATTATGTAAAAATAGAATATATAGTTGTGTTAGAAAATATAAGAAAAGAAATGTTACTATTAATCAGAATAAAGATATAGAAATAAATCCTTGTGAATAACGTTATTTCTTGATGGGGAGGAATTATGAATCCCGAAACGCTGAAGTTTCATTATTTGATACCAGAAACAACGTTATCTCTATCTTAAGAATGTAAGAAAAATACGTAATAAAAATACATAAATAGGAGTAAGAAATGTAATTAGAGCACTTCTTGTATCACTTGTCTAAGATAGACCACGTCGGTCTAGCTTACTCTTGTAAACAAATAAACCAAGTTTTAAAACTAAAATCAGTTGTTTGATTTCATTTTTTTTATTGAAAATCAAATTCAAAATCAAAATTTATATATATATATATATAGCACTTCTTGCAGTATTTTTCCATTATGATAAGATATGTAATAAAAACCCCTGTAACTAAGATAAGGTGTTCATTGTTCCTGTATGCTTCTATCTCAACACTTGTAAACACGTTGAAAATAAAAAATAATAAAATATATTTTTTTAAATAAATTAAAATAAAATATTTAATTGGCGCAGTCGGTAGGATAGTGTCGACACAGATAAATTAAAATATAATAATTTCATCTGTGGTACTTCTTGAAAAGTTTCACCACACTAAATTCTAAAGAATCTACAAGACTTCGAAACGGCTTCTACAAAAGCCCATCAGGGTCTATACCACGACCCATCTCTAAAACGACACCAGATAGGCAACTTTGCTGTTCCATTGCGAGATCACGTCCTCCTCGAGCGAGAAGAACTTGCTGTTCCGCAACTGGTCCACGTCGCCTGAAGAATCTGCTGTCCTCCAGAGAATCACAAGAATCACAGGAAGAATCAGCGACCCGGTGATGTCCGTAAAGAATCAAGCAACCTTAATACTATTTACAATAACTTTGTAAGTTGAAAATTAATTAATAATTACTTTTGTATCACACAAAGGGATACCTCTAGCATACGACTAGTTACAAAGGTATCGAGGGACCGGCACAGTCCCAAACACACAACACTTAACATATGTACTATAGTAACCATAGTTCAGAATCTGAAAATTCTGAAATTGAATTAGAATATATTACTCCTTTAAATAATACTATTAAAAACATAATTCTAAAGCCGAGTAGATTCAACGTATCAAATAATTCAAACAACTTAACCATGACTACAACAACTACACTTGCAGAATTAAAAAACCTCTCTGAAATAATCCCTCTGTATAATGGAAACATAAAAATACTAAACAATTCAAGGCGCTTCTCAAGTAAACAGAGCTGACTCCGATACATTATTAACAGCCGATGACACAACAAACAATACACAGGAAAAGAAAAAGATAAAGCAACACATGGGAAGAGAGATGAAAACTAAAATAGCACAGACAGGAAATACAGCAAGTGCGTCAACCAAGCCTATACATGAATATATGCAAAGACCACGAACAAACAGCTATGACGATAGACCAATCAGAGGTGAACAACAGTCATAGCAATCAAATAACAGCGATACAGATTATTTGGCGACGACACTGCAAAGAAAATTGTACATGAATAATAAGCCTCTTCCCAATAAATTAAGAAATAATAGCAAAAATCAAAAGTCAAAACATAATAATATGAATCTCCCAAAACGACTGGTCACCGAGGGAGATTACGACCCTCCACCCCCCATTGTTACACAAAATAAAGAAAAAATGCATACAAAGAAAAAAGAAAAAACTATATACGTATCAACTTTAAACACACGCTCACTAATGTCAGACGACCGTCTAATCGAACTAGAAGAATCACTTACCAATATAAACTGGGATATAGTTGGACTAAGCGAAGTAAGAAGACAAGGAGAAATGATTATACAGAGAAAAAATGGTAACATTTTCTACTTCAGTGGCACAACAAAAGGTCAATGTGGCGTAGGATTCTACATTAAAAAAAAAAAATGGAAGAACTGTATAAAAGAAATACGAAGCGCAAACGAACGAATAGCAGTATTAAAACTAAAAATAGGTACGGCTTTCAACATAGACATAATACAAGTCTATTTTCCTACGGCTAACGCAACAGAAGATGAAATACAAAACTTCTATCAAATACTCAACGAAACCATAAATACATGTAGAGCAAAATACAGATTAGTAATTGGAGATTTTAATTGCAAGATTGGACAACGGAAACAAGGAGAGGAAAAAATCTGTGGACCTCATGGATTTCAGAAACGAAACAACAGGGGAGAAAAGTTAATACATTTCGCTGCCCAAAATAGACTTAAAATCGCAAATACTTTTTTCAAAAAAAAACCACATCACCAATGGACCTGGCTATCACCAAACGGCAGAACATGTAACCAAATAGATTACATACTCACCAATGATATGAGAATAGTTACAGACACGAAAGTAATCCAGGGACTAAATTTTTACACGGATCACAAAATGGTAAGAAGTACACTAAAACTAAGTAGACCGCTAGCATTTAAAAAAGATAGCAACTGCACACCAACCAAATCTACCATAATAAATGAAACATTATATATACGAACACTAACAGATAAATTAGAAACAATGAGCAGCCATACTTATGAAGACGCACAAAGAAAGTACGAGGAGCTAGTTGAGAGCGTAAAATACGCTGCAATATCAGCAGGGACTACAATGACTACAGAAAAATGGAACAGTATAACAGAACCCACCAGGAAATTAATAAAAAATAGAGAAATGCTAAAGTTAAAAACTAATAAGACAGAAATAGAAAAAATAGAATATGCAGATACTAACAAACTAGTCAAAAGAAAAATAAGAGATGACATAAGGCAAAATAACACGAAAATTATCCAAGATCTTCTGGAATCCAGCGGATCAACAAGAAAGATAGCACGGGAATCTACAATGGGTACAAGTTGGATCCTTGGTATAAAAAACGAACAAGGAATAATCATACACGATAGAACCGAAATAAACAATATTGCCACAACTTACTACAAAAAACTATATTCATCATCGCTAACCGAGAGGCAGAAAAAACAACACGAAATAGATCTAACCGTGGAAGAGGCTATATTACCTATCCTAGAAGGAGAAGTGGAAAAAACAATCAAGGATCTAAAAAACGAAAAGAGTCCAGGAGAAGATCAAATTACAGCCGAACTATTAAAAATGGGTGTAGATGTTCTCACCCGCCCCCTAACAAATATCTTTAACGAAATGCTTCAAACACAAGAAATCCCAGAAAGCTGGACTTCCTCAACCATAATATTGCTTCATAAAAAGGGCCCAAAAACAGACATATCAAACTACAGACCGATAAGCTTACTATCGACCATATATAAAGTCTTTATAACCATAATCCTTAGGAGACTAACACCAAAGCTGGATGAAAATCAGCCAATAGAACAAGCTGGCTTCAGAAAACACTACAGCACTACAGATCACCTACAAACTATAAATCAATTAGTAGAAAAATTCACGGAATATAATATGCCGCTTTACATGGCGTTCGTAGACTATACGAAGGCATTTGATACAGTTGAACACTCATATATGATAAAGGCGTTGAAAGAACAAGGGATAGACAGCAACTACATATCCCTAATTAAAAACATTTACGAAAGAAGCACAGCATCAATAAAAACAGAAATATCTGGCCATAAATTTCCGATAAAACGGGGAGTAAAACAGGGCGACCCACTGTCCCCTAAAATATTCAACTGCATCCTGGAATCGATATTCAGAAACATCGATTGGGGAGATGTAGGGATCGATATAAATGGGAGAAACCTTACCAATTTACGTTTTGCGGACGACATAGTACTACTAGCTCACTCTAAAGAGAACCTTGAACATATGCTGTCACTACTACACTCAACGGGACACCAAGCAGGTCTCCAAATAAACTTCGCAAAAACAAAAATCCTCACGAACAGACTACAAGAGGAAATAAACATTGAAGGAAAAAAAATAGACTACGTAAACGAATTCATCTACTTAGGACAAATTATAGCGTTCAAGGATAAACACAAACTAGAGATAGAAAGAAGAATAAAGAATACTTATAAGAAATACTGGTCGCTAAAATTCTTAAGACAAAATGATATACCTTTAAGCCTAAAAAGGAAAATCACAAATTCCTGCTTACTACCCGTACTCACATACGGCTCGCAAACCTGGGCTCTGACAAAAACACAAGCCAACAGCCTAAGAATATGTCAACGAAACATAGAAAGAAAACTTTTAACTATAACAAGAAGGGATAGAATAAGAAATATAGAAATAAGAGCAAGAACACAAATAACAGATGCGATACAATTCGCAAAAATCCAGAAATGGAAATGGGCAGGACATATGATGCGGACAAACGACAACCGGTGGAGCAGGAGCTGTACGGATTGGATCCCATTGCACAAGAAAAGAAGTAGAGGACGCAAATTAAAACGATGGAGGGACGACCTACACTCTTTCGACAAATATTGGTCAACCAATACAACAGATCGGGAAACCTGGAGAACAATGGGGGAGGCCTTTGCCCAGCAGTGGGATGCATAGGCACAAATCATCATACTCCTTTAAATAATACTATTAAAAACATAATTCTAAAGCCGAGTAGATTCAACGTATCAAATAATTCAAACAACTTAACCATGACTACAACAACTACACTTGCAGAATTAAAAAACCTCTCTGAAATAATCCCTCTGTATAATGGAAACATAAAAATACTAAACAATTTTATCAGTGAAGTAGACGACGTACAGTTTTCACTAACCAGCACTACACTAACTGCTATTCAAAAAACATACCTTTTTGGTCTCATAAAAACTAAACTGACGCACAAAGCTGCTGAACTGTTAGCAGTAAATAAATTTGAAGATTGGGAAGATCTAAAACTTTACTTAACAACAAATTTCTGTGATAAAAGCACAGCTGAGACAATATTATTAGAAATTTTACAAACGAGAAATAAAGCTAGCACTGACAAAACCCTAGAATTTATTTCTCAACAATTCTCAAAATATAAATCAAAAATTTTATTAAAAGAATACAGTCAATTGCAAAAAATGCGATAATAAATGAAACCCAAAAATTAATAATTTCACATTTTATAACTCTCCTACCTTTATCAGTAAGAGGTTCATTTATTGTAAAACAACCTAGTACATTAGAAGAATGCGAACGTTTATTGAGAAATGAATTTAATTATTCACATCAGAGCACACACCAATCACCCATGTTAAAAGATAAGCAAAATTTTAGCTTTAATGTACCACCAAGAAAATTCCCGGCCCAAGAATTTCCATCCAAATCAATTCAATTCAATAATAACCAAACACAACTAAAACCTTTCGCTCCTCGTCAAAATTAAAAAAATTATTGTGAAACTAAACGAACATTCCAACCGAAACCAATGTCACAGCAAACCAGACTTACTACGCCTATGTCAACTCAGACTATCAGACAAAATTATAATCTTAATGATAATTCAGATGAATAAATACTAGAACAAACTACTGACGAATACGAATACGTTGAACAAAATGATGAAATTGAAAAGGATTCTTTTTTAGAATTAGAAACAGAACCAGACGAACAAAACAAGTAATTTCTAGTTTAACATACAATTTACCGTCATTACAAATACAAGATTATATTATTCTATTAGACACGGGGTCAAGTATAAATTTAATACATCCTGATTTAGTCAAATGTAAAAAAATTAAAACTTATGAGGAAAAATGTACGTTCACAACTGTAAATGGTAAATCCACTATCTCGCATTTTGTGATGTTGAAAATTAATAAAATACCACTAAAATGTCATGTTTATAAATTTCATAAAGAATACAATCTTTTATTAGGTATTGAAGCATTTAAGAAATTAAATATCCAAATTGATTTCGTAAAAAACTCTGTTAATATACAAGGAAAAGAAAATATACTACAAAACGATTTTCAAAATTGCAAACAAAATAATAATATTCAAATCCGCTCTGAACACTTGAATCCAATTGAAAAGTCAAAATTAAAAATAATCATAAATAACTTCGAAGATCTTTTTCCAAAACCAAACGAACAATTGTCTTGTACTAATCTATGCGAACACAAAATAATTCTTAATGACGAAATTCCAATTCACACAAAAAATTACAGACTCCCACAAATTTATGAAAACGATATAGAGGAACACATTAAAAAGATGTTAAAAGAAAAAGTTATACAACCATCTCACTCACCATGGAATTCTCCTATTTGGATTGTCCCCAAAAAATTAGACGCTTCCGGTAAACGGAAAACGAGATTAGTAATTGATTTTCGGAAAGTAAATGCTCTAACAAAAGATGACAAATTTCCATGACACCCTATTGGACCATATTGGTCATTCAAAATATTTCACGACTCTAGACTTGCATTCTGGCTTCCACCAAATTCCTATGAACAAAACCGATATCGAAAAAACTGCATTCTCTACTTCATCCGGCCATTATGAGTTTTTACGCATGCCTTTCGGTCTCAAAAACGTTCCCGCAACATTCCAAAGAATGATGAATGTTGCACTTGGAGAACTAGTTAACAAAATTTGTTTAGTTTATTTAGACGACGTAATCATTTTTGGCAAAAATCTTGAAGAACATTTAAATAATATCAAACTAGTTTTTGAAAAATTAAGAAATGCAAATTTAAAAATCCAAATCGACAAGTCGGAATTTTTACAAACACAAACAAAATATCTAGGCTACATTATAACTCAAGATGGAATTAAAACGGATCCTTCCAAAATAGAAAAAATTCAAAATCTCAATATCCCCAAAACCAAAAAAGAAATTAAGCAATAGGTTGATATCGTAAATTCATCCCAAATTTTTTATAATGAATGCTATAGAAAAAGTTTTAATGAATGCAAAGAAATTCTTACCTCTTCCCCTATATTACAATTTCCAAATTTTAACAAAAATTTTATATTAACCACGGATGCCTCGGATTATGCCATAGGTTCAGTCTTATTACAAAAAGACGAACACGGTAAAGAAATGCCAATAGCATATTTTTCAAAAACTTTAGGAAAAGCCGAACAAAATTATAGCACAATCGAAAAGGAACTATTAGCAATAATAGAATCTGTTAAAAATTTTAGACCCTACCTATTTGGAAGAAAATTTCTTATCAAAACGGATCATAGACCTTTCTGTTGGCTATTCAATACGAAAAACCCAAACCAGAAATTCATGCGGTGGAAAATCGAACTAAATGAGTATAATTTCGAAATTGAATTTTTACAAGGCAAAATGAATGTAATAGCAGATAATCTTTCTCGCCAACGCGACAAAACACAAATTCATAATAAAATTGGTCACGTAACAGAGACAAAAATATTTGCTTATTGTATTTCCGAAGATTTAGAAATGAGTCAGGGTTTAGCAGATCAAGTCAATAGATAATTTAATAGTAAACATTTTTGTAAAAATCAAAAATTAAATGATAAATATATTATTATTCAAAATTCTAATAACCAAACAATTATCCATTTAATTACAAAAAAAATATTTAAGGAGAAACCATCAATTAAAAATTTAGACAAGCCGCTAAAAGAACTTAGAGATTATCCCATACTTAATGAAATTTTTGAAATAAATTTACCCCTGTTAGGATGTGGCATAGATAAGCTAGAGTGGAATCAAGTGTCGGTAAAAATACTGAAAATATTTGAAGACACAAATATACAAATTAACGTTTATACCTTGCCTACAGTAAACTTAAATAGTAATGATAATGAATCATACATACATACATACATATCTTCACGCTATATCCCAACAAATGGGGTAGCACGAACCCTAAAATCACTGATAAAACATTCACTCATCACACCCATCAAACAACCAGTCATCGTCAAACATTTTCATTCAAACATACCACCCTCACTTCAACCACTTTCATAGATCACTCCATATAAACTCATTCATTTTCGTATAATCAAAATACAGTTCATTCAAACCCAGAAAATTTAGTCTTGAAGATGAAATATTAAACTTTCTTAAATAATATATAATTCCAAAAATAAAATATCTAGCCATTTTTAACGAGAAAAATCTAGACCTTAAATTTTCTAAAATAATAAAAGAAAACTTTGAATTTAATATAATTAACATAGTTGCTTGTAATAAAATAGTTGACGACATAGAAAACGAAGAACAACAAGTAGAAATAATTCATGACTTTCATAAAGGCTTAACCAATCATAGAGGCATAATTGCAACCCGCAACGTACTAAAAGAAAAATATTTCTGGCCCAAAATGATTAACAATATTACTGAATATATTAATAGGTGTGAGCTTTGCAAATTAAACAAATATAACAGGAAACCAATCCCAGCAATAGACAATTTAACCCCAACACCTCTAAAATCATTTGATATAATAAATATCGACGTACTTTGCCTAAACAAAAATAATTTTTTAACAATTTTTGATCAATTCTCCAAACATGGTCAAATTTGTCCGTTAGAATATAAAAGTTCAAATAATATATTACAGAAATTAATGCAGTACTTTCAAATATATACCATACCAAATAAAATAATTATGGATGCAGGCCCTGAATTTAAAGGTAGCGTTTTACAAGAATTATTCAAAATTAGAAATATGGAGAGTCATGTAATTTGCGTAAATAATCGTAAGAGCAATGCCGTTGAAAGATTTCATTCAACACTTATAGAACATCTTAGACTCCTCGAAAATAATAATCACTTCAAGAACAAAACATTCTTAGAAAAACTTGATTTAGCAATTTTAGCCTACAATAATACTAAACACACTGTAACGAAATTAACTCCAAATGAAATACTATTTGGCAAAAATAACCAAATTCCTTTTAAAACAATCCCCGACATCAATGAGGAAATAATACAAAAATATCAAAGAGAACAAGAAGAATTATTCAAAATTATTAATGACAAAATAAAAACCGAGAAACAAAAACGCTATAAGGAAAATGATAACCCCTTACAGATAAAAGATACTGTTTATGTAAAAGAAAACCCACGATTAATAAAGAAATTCAAAAAACCATTATTTAGAAAATACAGAATTCAACATTATAATCCAATACTCGGTAAAATAAGAATCAGAGATAAAGTAGCCGAAAAACATATAAGAATAAACAAAATTAAACAGTAAATTGTTGTTTCAGATGTACGGCTCAACTTACGGATATATCATATGATAATGGATTTCATTTAGCTAAATTAGGGAAAACACAGATAAAAACTTCAGAACAAATAGTTTACTTTAATTATAACATTACCCCGATTCACGATGAATTTATTAAAATCACAACATTGAAAGAAACTCTTCTCTTCCAAATTAAAGATTCAAAAGAAATATTCCAAGATTATATTAACATCCTAATATATAATTTTAACGACTTAAAAAACCAAATTAATAAAATATTCCATAAAATTTCAAAACGCGGTTTAATTAACGGGATAGGAACCATCATTAAATCAATATTAGGTAACTTAGATGCGACAGATGGAGAACGTTACGAAAAAATTCTCGAAGAAATTAAAACTAATGAAAAATTATTACAGACCCAAACTAATCAAAATTTAAAAATTAGTAAAGAAATGATTGATAAATTTAACAATCAAATTGATAATATCAAAAGTAATGAAAATATGTTGAAAATATAAATAGAAAATATTCAAGGAATCTTAAAGATAAATTTCAATTGGCAAGGAAAAATCGAAGTAGAAAATAAATTCCAAAAATTAATATTTATAATTCAGAATTTAAATGATCTCACTAAACAAATTGAAATCAGTTTAACTTTTTGTAATTTAAGAAAACTGCACACAAGAATTATTGACCCGGACAATATTAGAAAAATAACACAAAACAAAGACATTTGGAAATTAAATGAAGTTATAGAAACTTACTGTCAGCACGATAACGAACAGATACACTTTCTTATTAATATCCCAATTTTTTCTTCCCAAACCTATGATTTATATCAATTTACTCCTTTACCTTTTATCAAACATAACCAATTTTTACGATTAAATGAAAAACAAACAATGTACTTTGCAAATAATAACGATAATTTTAAGATAAATAAGTGTACCTACCTAGTGTTGATTTTTTAATTTTATTATAAATAAGTGTATATTAATTAATAAAATATATTATTGTAAAACTGAGTATGTAGTTTTAAAAAAATGTATAGTTAATATGTTAAAGGCCCAGACGAATGATGAATGTAAATATCATACTCTCGAATTAGAAAATACCTGGGAAAAATCCAAAACACAAATGAGTTAATCATAATTAGTCCCAACGAGCAACGAATTCAAATAAATTGTGAAAGTATTACACTTAATAAGAAAATTAAAGGTATATTTAAATTAAAACTCGTTAATAAATGTGTAATAAATAATTTTAAGTTTGATATAATTCAGGAAACTTATAAAGAAATTATGTTCGAACCTTTCAATTACAATAGTACGTTTAAACAACTAAACTTAATAAATCTAGACAAAATAAGTAAAGTAAATATAACAATTGAAGATCCACCTCAAATAAAAGAATTAAATTTGAAAAATCATGACGATCATCATCTTTATATTATTTATACTATGTTATTTATAATAATATGCTTTGTTGTATTATATAAGTTTAGAATTAAGTTTTTAACAAATTGTAAGAGAAATAAAAAACCTACTGTTAATAAAGAACCAGTGGTAGAATTCAAGTTATTTGCAAAAAATTAAAAAAAATTCATGATTAATTTTAAGCAGTAAAATGACAACTATTTTTTAGTTTTTTGAAAATAACTTACGACCTGTAAAAAATATCGAAAACTTTTTGGAAGATAAGTTATAGGAAATGAAATGTTCTACAGAAAATGTACTGTGGTATTTTCTCATCAAGTTGATGGTTGCGTCGGAAAATTAGAAAAATGTAAAAATTTAATATCAATCTAACTCTATCGTTAAATAACTTTTGAAAAAATAAATATATCAAAAAATTGTAAGAGACCTTTTTTGTAGAGTATGTTTCGATCATTTCAAAATAATTTCCCTAACGTGAGTTACAAAATTCCAAAGTCCAGCAGAACGTTGTTCTCATGTTATTTAAATGGGAAATTGAAATTTACGATGCGGCACCTCTTAACATTAATATTAAGAGCTGAAACTTTCACAGGATTTTTTTTTTATCATTTCCAACATTTTCGATATAATAAAGAAAAAAAAATTATGGATTTTTTTTTAAACAGTCTAATAAATATATATATATATATATATATATATATATATATGAGAGAGTGGAATATCTGTTATTATTATCACCGTTCTAGTTTGCTTCGATACATTTCTAGTATTCGTGCTACAGCCGATGTGCGTGCCGGATCGCGTGGGCGGGTTTTTCATATTTTATCAGCCCTGACCTGCTGAATTGCAATTTGTTTTGTGGTTAACTAATTTTGGGTTTGGTTTACTTAAATAATTTTGTATTTGTTGGTTCGTGTAACGACATGGAATCGTTAATTTGTTTAGGTTGGTTTTGGTTTTACAAAATTAGCAGCTCTGATGTTGCGGTCAACCTCAAAATTATTTACAGTTTTGTTAAACAAAACCAAAAGTTATGGTGAGACTGTTTAGCTGTTTAAAAGTTAGAAAGTATTAGGTATAAGTTGATGGATATGTTTGTATGTGTCAATTGTGATGATTTGACTACGTGGAATGTTTGTAGCATGAACTAAATATGTCAAATGGGAATTATGAAGCAACAAAAGTAGTGTGCCAGGGTGAGTATGTTTTGTCAAGATTAATTGCAGAATAAATTTATTGCAACATTTTATGCATGTATGTAAAATAAACTGAATATTTGAAGAAATTTATAGATAAATCCCGAAAATTGTAAGAAATTTAGAAATGCGAATTCTGTTCGTACGTATTTCTGTTACCAGTAATTATTAAACTAAATTTCTCATATGTACAATTTATAATGGTGTTTGGTATTTTTAAATTTGTTTGTACATTTATATTAGTATTTTGTTTACTGCAGTATAATAACATTATTCTTGCACACAGGATGTATATATGTTTAAAAACTGATCAATTATCTTCAAAAATATATAATTATACATACATTTATTATAATTATGCGATCGACCATGAATTAGATTGTCTGTTTCTATTTATATTATTACTAGTTTAACTTTCTGTACAAGATGACATTTAATCATTATTTTGTATTAATATTTTCTACATTTTTCTCATCTACAAGTTCAATGGTACGTACAGTATATTCTGAAAATCTTAACAATCACGTCATCAATAATATACATATCTATTATGCTGTCAAATGTTTCTCAATTATGATAAACAAAAATGCTTAAAATAAAAGTGAGAATAAACTTAAAATGGATTTAACAGTTTAGAAATGTTTCACAGCAGGAATTAACCACCGAATGTTAATCACATTATCATTTTCTTGTTTGAATATAAAATGTACATATTTTTAAACTATAGCAAGCTGAGTTCACATGGGATAGAGCCGAAATAGTATATTTTGACAAAAACTTAACTCACGCGAACCTTAGCATTTCACATCTATCTAGAACTCTAAAAGGACTTTCTCAATTTATATACATCTATGAAGATCTACCCGAGGACTCAATGGTATCATTTAATATATTACTAAACCTTAGCACGAACGATTGAAACATTCACTGAACATTTGTTCATTAGATACATCAAATTATTAATATTCGCTAAACATTCCTATCCTAGCACACTTTCTCTACATCCACATTCATAATTCCATTCGTACAAACTCGTTTATGCTTTTCACTCGGAATCTTTGTGTCGCAAAAATTTTGTTTTGGAGTAAGTAATTAATTAAAATTGAGCAGTTAGCTCATCATATTATTAAATTATGCCTTTTTATTCCAATGGTTGATTAATGTCATGAAGTATAAAACATCAGAATTAAATTAATTAATTTGTTATTCAATATCAGGTGATGATTAAATAATTCATTATTATTTTCATGAAAAATTTAGTGTCGTTTAGTGGTATTAATATTTTATATTTCAATACTTAATTTTGAGAATTTTGTAAAAAAATCTTTCGGAATGAGTTTACCCTTTTTATTTAACATCTTGTATATTGTTGGTACACAGATAAAATTATTAGTATTAGTGGAACATAACAACCGGTATCATCATTCGCCAATTAATATCCAGGCCAAACTGTGTGCTATATTTAGTTCAGAGTTAAAAATTGTTGGTAACATAGTACCTGAAGGTTCTATTATACCAGACTCTTGTCCTATTAAAAAGGTAAAAGAAATAAATTATTTTACTACTAGTAAATAAGGCATAAAAACATTTTAGGGCATAATGACGAAAGTGACAGATCTGGTAATTAACGCCAAATTCATACCAGCAAATATGAATATACCTTGGAAGAAAATCAAAGTGGAATATCAGATGTACTATGGGACAAGAAAACTTATTGCACATTTTAATTATTATATAAATATTGATCATGATTCTGCTATTTCAGGAAAGTATTATGGAAAGTAAATATGTGGATATGCAAGAATAATATTACCAATATTTATTTTATTTGTTCTGTAATGTAAAAATAAATTATCTATAAAAATATGATTCCTTGTTGGTATTTTTTTTTATTTTTGAAGTTTATTTATTGTAAGTGTGGTTTTGGTATGAGAAATAGTGTAGACGTCCGAGGAATAAATGGTTGAAGTAATGAATAATAAACGAATGATTCAGAGTGTGAGGAATAAACGAAATTATACAGGTATACTCTATTCCAGTTAAGAATGGATCATAGAGTTAGATAGGGCCAATCATTTTTGTCCTCTGATTGGTTGAAATCCAAAATAAGTTCATAAAGCAAAAAAAATACGTCATGTATATTGTACAGTAGTGACAAATGTGTGACATTAGCCTCCAAATAATCAAGTATTTCAATTCAGGTATAATACATATAATTTCTAATTTGTTAATTTGTTCTGTAATTTAATTATTATACTTCATCGTTTAACAAATTACTTTATTATGGATGATGAACCTGAATATGTAAAACCGGTCGTGTACACGATGCCATCTTCTCCATTCTTAACTGGAATAGAGTATAGATGATAACTCACCTCATATATAAATGTCACTATAATTAATTTGATATCTATAGTGGGATCATGTAAAAATAACTAGAAACGAATAGTATTGACCCAAATCAAACAAAATGAACAGCAAAAACTTCTTCATATCCGAGTAGTGTAACAATTTGTGTGTTTAATCGATCAATAGATCGATACAACATCTAATTACTTAGATCCCGATTAATTGCAGTATGATTAAAGTAAAATCATTGAAAATTGATTCCTGTAATAAAAATAATTGCGCGGTGATGAAAAGACCACAAATGAACGAACGATGTTTCACAAAAGTCTACTGAGTGAAATTCCTCAAATACGCATACGTTCATAAAGTGATAATAAATTCAAGTTAGAGTAAATACATAATTAATACAAGAAAGAATCGAATTCAAAAAGGTAGCAAAGTATTGAGGGTTAGTTGGCTATCTCCGTCTAGCTAAGGGTAGGAAGGCTCGCGCGCTCTCACTCTAACTGAGACTGACCGGGGATTGGGACACTCGGGGTCCGGTTTAAGTAAACGGACGAATCTTCGCTAAGCATATTCCGGAAAGAACGATGTGGGTGGCTGTGACGTAACAGTGTCACACTTTTGGTTTGGTTACAGATACGCGATTTGTTAATTTCGTTAGGGGTGTTGGTTTCAGTAGAAGTGGTAGTTTTAATTTGGAGAGGGTAGGAACATCGGTGGGGTAATTAGGTTAAATATGCATGTTTGAGAGCAAATCGAGGAACTTGATTCCGATCTCGTTCCGTTTGGCTATCTTTGCTCTGTCGAAAACTGTGTGATCGCGATCGGCTACGCCGACACCGTTGTAGCCCACTTTTAGTATTATTAGAAGAACTTTGATTCCAAACATTTCGTCCTGGGGTATGTGTTCGCGACCAGTTTATTCTGGCACCGTTGAGCCTACTCAGATATTTTGTATTACGTTCTGACTTTGAGTCTGAACGCCTGCCGAGTGTTGGTCTCTGACTATTTTTATTGTATGTGATCGCGATCGGCCACGCCGACACCGTTGCAGCCTACATTAGAAAGAAATCAGAGTAACTCGCATTCGCTGTGTATTATTAAACACATCAGCTGTCTTCTGCCTTGTGCTGATGTTGGTTATATGAGCTGTTGTGGAGAAGTAATTGTGTACATACTTTTGTTGTATCGTCTGATCGCAACCGGCGAGGCGCCCGCCGACTCCGTTAGTGCCTGTACAACAAGTGCCAATTACTGTTATATTAAAATCCAATGAATTCATTATTTCGATTTCATTGGTGACACGGAAGCTATTTCTGACTAACGTCGGAATTGTATTATCTAGCCCAAGTGCTGTAATAGAGAACTTCGGTTTTTCAGTATTATTAAATCCAACTAATTCATTATTACGAATTTGTTGGTAGTACACATAAACCATTCCTGGCTTACGCGGGAAACTGTATTATAATAGTTAATGTGTGTGCGTGTCGGATGATTCCCCCCGAGAATTTGCGACCGAGAAAATCGTCATCGGCTCGCACACAAGAAGACATCGAAATCTGTGGTATTGTATCGTTCTTAATTTCCTTATATCAAACATTATTCTAAGACGGCCGCTAGTGGCCGGAACTTGTGATTTCAGATTGCTGTGACCGACCGCGCCGAGTTTGGGTCCAGTACCTGAACCAGCTGCCGCTGACCGCCAGGCTAAACGAGGAACCCCCGTGGAGCCTTCCAATTGTTCATTCCTCTTTTGTACAGAGACCGAATAGTATTGTAATGTCTTTTAATTTCATTATTATTTATTTACTTTTGGTTTAATACTAGTTTAATTCTTACGTCGAGTTGGTTGTTGGAGCGCGAGTGTGGGGTCCGCGGTTTGATTGAGGACCGTGTCAGTGTATTACGTTTGCTAAACTTCTGCAGTTCCTACCTACTAGCTGGTTATGTGGGGAAGTGAACGTAGCGCCATAGCCCAAACCTAACATTACAAATTTCAACTCGTTCGGCACCGAGGTCCGGAGTAGTTCAATAGTCCCGCTCGGCTGAGGATCCGGTGTAGTTAAATAGTCCCGCTCAGAGCCGATCGACGAGAGGGCAGATAGCAGTGACGGAACTTGTATTGCATTGATGCGTACCGCGAGCAAATGGCGGATGCGCACTGTGATTCAGCGACCGACTGTTCATCTGAGTTAAACCAGCTCGTTTCGAATATTTTTGACTGTTTAATAAATAATTAACACTCGTTTGGTGATTTTATTTCATGACAACCTTAACACATCCTAAATGACGACTTCAAATTACGAATCCTGAGAAAAGGTAGCTCGCTTAATTCAATAACACAGAACGTAGGAATTTAATTGACGATCACAAAACTTATTATGTTATTAATAGATTAATTTCAATTACATTATTAAATAATTAAATAACTGCCGCGTTACAATATATATATATATATATATATATATATATATATATATATATATATATATATATATATATATATATATATATATATATATATATATATATATATATATAAATTATCAATCAATAAATAGAAGGCGAGTTTTTAAAAAAGATTTTTATTGACATTACGAGGTGTTCCTAAGTACAAGACAAGATTCTAACTAACTATCTAAATACAACTATTCTTACAAGTAAACTTATCTACTATGTTGACCTCGAGGATCGGGTAGCACCCTGGGAGCGGATGTAGTATGTAATGTGTGCATATTATTGGATTTGGTGGTGATGTAACTCCTCGCTCCTTAAAAGGAAGCTCCCCCTGGGAGATTGATATCGTGAAGTTCGATTTCTATGGGTACATTTTTCCTATAAAACTTGTTTTTCAACCAATTACATAATACATAAAATATGACGACAATTAATGTACAATATAATATAATGGTCCAAATGCTTGGTACATAGTAAGTCGGTATGTTTTCTTCTAGATTATTGATAGGAATTAGAGGAATATCCTTAAAATCCAATGATTTAAAATTGACTGATAAGTTAGACAATTTGTTTTCTGGTAAGTTAAAGTTTAGTTTTGGTAATATAATAGGTTTTCCTTTTGTTACGTCTAAGAAGGTTAATATTTGATCTTTAAAATTAATTATACAATTATTTGCTTTTAATAAGTAAACACCCACTAGTTGTTTCACTATTGCACTATCGGGGCACTGTACACTAATTCTTTCTTCGTGTGGGAATATTCCTAAATATTGGTTAATTTAAGGAATAATTTCGATGTGACTTTTCTGGATGTTTAGTCTTGTATAACGGCAGCTGCTGGAGTTTTGGTGGAGAAATATTTCATGTTCACATGATGGATTGAAATGGGGGTGGAATGCATTCGGACACTGATAAGTTTTGCTTTCAGCACACATATCTTTTAGAGGTTTAATTTCAGTTTCTGACTTTAAGAAATAGCTAACCTCTGGAATTATAGTTACAAATTCTGACTCTCGTTTTGTAGGTAAGGGGTGTAAATAGTAAAGTTCAAAGTTCTTTTCGAAATTTATAGGTATTGATGTGAAATAAACAATTTCAGTTGGATCGATTTTGCAATTTATTTTTAATAAAGATTCATAGTCTAAAATATTTTCTAATTTTGGTTCTAAGGGTAGTTGACCTCCATAATGATCGGAAATTTTTTGTAATTCAAATAATAATTGATCGGGTTTTATAATAGAGGGATGCAATGTTCTTATCTTGCAGAATGTGATACAATTCTCAATATCTTGTATTATGTTCAAAATAGTGTTATAAAGTGTTATTAATTGAGTGTAAATATCTTTTACATATAAAATATAATTTTTGTTCAGATTAATTTGTAACAGATCGTTAATGTTTTCAATTTTTGATTTTAAGATTAGTTCATTATGCTGAATATTGTGAATTGTGTCATTAAAGTTCTTTATCATTTGACGGTTCACTGAATATGATAGTTTTAACTGATTTTCTAAATGATGTTGATTTTCTTTTAAATGTCTTAGAATTTTGTTATGGTTTCCAAATTCAATCTCAGCGATGTATTGTGTGGTATTTGCTACAGCTAATTGTAAAAGTGTGTGTAGGTTGTTTAAGTTTTCATATTCGTTTAAGAGTGGTTTTAGATCGTAATATTGTTATATTTTTGATTTCGGGTCCGTAGCAGATTTTGAGCAACTTGGAAGATTTTGAAAAGTGTAAGTTTGTTTTCTAGGTCTTTTGATATTGGAAAGATGTATATTTTCTGTGGTATTACCGTGTCTTGTCTCGATTTTCGCTGTTTTTAAATCTGTGTTGACACTTTTGATTTTTTCGCGTTTATATTTATTGCGGGTTTTTTGCTGTTTTTGTCTGTTTTTTACATAAACATGTTTCGGAATTTTAGGTATTTCTTCTCTATGTTGGTTAACTTTATTCATAATTTTTTCTTTATTTTGTTGCAATTTTTCATTAACTTTTTGATATTCTAATTTCATTTTATTTTTATGGTTTAAAATATAATTATTTATTAGCTGTTTTTCAATTTCCATATTAAAAGGAGAGTTTGTGTCTAAATGGCCAGATATTATGTCAAATGGTTTTAATTTTGTTGCAGAATGTATAGTATTATTGTAAGCTACTAGGGCATAGTTAGCTTTTGATTCGATAGATTCTTTATTGTATTCTGTTTGGTTATTAAACAGTCCTATGTGTTCTATTAGGGTAGAATGGAATCTCTCGATGATTCCATTTGATTCTGGGTGTTGTGAGCTTATAAAATGAATTTGTATTTTATGGAGTCCTAAGAGTTCTTTGACAAGTGAATTTTTAAATTCTAAACCATTATCTGAGATTATTTTTTCGGGAGTGCCGTGGTGTGTAAAAAATTTAATTAAGTTATTAACAATTTCGATTCCTTGTGCTGAATTTAATTTGTAAGCTTGTGCGTACTTTGAAAATGAGTCAACGATCGTAAGAAATTTTGCGTTTTCTAAAGTAATACTATCTATGTGTACGATTTCAAATGGTTTTGTGGCTGTTGGTGTAATATTAAATTTCAAATTCAATGGTTGTCTATCGCATTTTGTAATTTGACATATCTCGCAATTATTTATGTAAGTTTGAATAGAGTTGCGTTGTTTTGGCCAGTAATATAATTGTTTAATTCGTACTGACGTTTCGTCAATTCCTCGATGATTTGTTTTACTTTCATGATAATTTTTTATTAATTGAATAATTTCGTCTTCGTCTGCTACGTCTATTAATTTTTGTGTACATTTTATCATTTTAATACTAGAATTTTTAAAATACGTCTGAAGGACTCTACTAAATTTCTCATAAAGTTCATTTTCGAAATAAATATAATATTTAACATTAGGGGCTATAAATTCTTTAATGAATTTTATCATTTCTCTTTCATAATTTATTTTAGAAAATTGTATTAAGAATCTCTGCTTATTTTGGAATAATTTTAAAATTTTAGGTTCACTAGGACTATGTTCGACTTCGGATATAATAATTTGATTTTTCCCAAAACTTACTGGACATTCTATGATTGGTATACCGATTATCGGATGTTCTGGGTTTGAATGAACTGTTGCATTACTATCATCTGGTTCGTCGTCTACAATTTCAGTCTTATTATCTACTTCTACGATAAGAGTTTCTGTGTCATTGTCGGGATTGTTATAGTCAAGATTTTTGATAATGTCGTTTAAATATTCAAAGAAGTCGTCACCTTTTTTATCGGTTTCATTTATATTTAATTCAATATTCGGGGTTACGTTATCTGGTTTATTAATGGCAGTTATTATTGTATCAGAGTTTTTAGGGGTACAAGAAGAGTGATTATTATCTGTATTTACTTCGTTTTTTAAATTGTGATGTTGGATTGGTATTTGACAGCTGGGAGTTATAATTAAATTTTGATTTAAATCTATGACTGCTTTTAGATATTTTAAATTATCCAAGCCTAATAGGAGATCAAACTGATCGTGAAAATCAAATAAGTGGAATTTTAAATTGGTTTTATTTTTTAGTTTAAATAATTTTGAAATAGGCACAGTTGTACTGTACTCTTCTGTTGAAGTACCATGTGCAGTAAAAAATTTGGAAAGGATATTTAATAATTGAATTTCTAAAATATCTTTGTGCTACTTGTGGATTTATAAAAGATTTTGTACTGCCTGTGTCTATTAATATTTTCAAGTTATATTCTGGTAAGATTATGTATGGCAATTTACTTTGATTGTTTGTTAAATTCATGAGTTCGAATTTTGGGGTAGGTTTTGTTCCGAGGCTGGTTCGTCTAAAAAATTCATCTCGTCAAAATTTGAAGTATGTTCATTTTCAACAGGGAATTCTACAGTGGGTTCGTAATAGTTATTTTCTGCGTAATTGTAATCTGAGTCTACGTTACATTCATTATCGTCTGCGTTATCGTCTATGTTAAATAATTCTTCGTAGATAAAGTTTTGTTGTGCAGGTCCGGACTTAAAATAATTTTGATTTTGATATGAGCCGGGTTTTGGTTGAACTGTATTTCGTGTGGAAATACTCATAGGTGTTGGTTTGAATTGTTGATTTGGTTGAAATTTATAATTTTGTGAAGCGGGTTTATTATTAAATGTGTTAGTTCTATTTGCTTGTTGTTGTGGTGGATTATAATTATTTTTATAAAATGGTTTATTTGGTGCAAATCGCGAATTGTGTGCGAAAGGCATTAGTTGTAATGGTCTATTCATTTGGAAATTAGGTTTTTGTGTTGGTTTAATAGTGTTGTGTTGTGTTTGTTTGGCGATTTTATTATTAGATTCAAATTTGAAATCGTTAGAAAGCATATTTAGTGCTTCGTTAAGATTCGCCGGGTTTTTTGCTCGCATAAGTTGGCCTACAGGTTCTTTTAACCCTCGTAACAAAATTCTAAGCGAGTAATTTGGAAAATATTTTGTTAGTGTTCTTGCTTCAACTTCATTGTCATGATGAGTTACAATATATGATATTAATAAATGTAGTACGTGTTGAATTTTATTATAAAACTCGAAAGGAGTTTCGTTATAACTTTGTTTCAATTCAGTTAATTCTATATTCAGTGTGTTTACGTCTCTTTTATCTGCGTATGTATTAATTAAAGCGTTTTTTAAATCATCCCAAGATGTAATTGTGCAAGATGCTACATTAATAGCTGCTTCCCCTTTTATCTTTGATAAAATGCTACTCATCAGATATTCGTTCTGAAAGTCTTGTGGGTTAGCCGTATTATAAAATTTATTTACTAATTTTGCACTTATTTCTAAAAATCTAGGGAGTAATTCCCGTTCACCATGGAAGTCTGGTACCATATCAAGATATTCTTTCTTAAGAGTTGGCACCGTCATTTTGAAGTTTAATTTTAATTTAGGATTTTTAATAATTTTTGACTTTAATGGTGAATTTAAGGTTTGATTTTGAATATTGTTTTCAAAATCTGAGTCAGAATCTGTACTACTAAGTGAACTGTCAGAATAAATTAGTTTAGGGCCTCTAAACGACATGTACTTACAGCAAACTCAGCATCCAATGCATGGTCCGCGAAGTAGGTACTGCTCCTGGGTTGTCCTGGGTTCGATGCTGATATTCTCTCAGCTCGCTGGAACAGGCTGGAACCGCTGATTTCTCGAATGACTGCGTCGGATGATATTCGTTCAACACTTGGCAGGTTACGGGATGGAGCTGGTTACTTTTTCACTCACACAACTATTGATTTTTATGTTCGATTGCCGGTTAAATCACTAAGTGAACCGAAATTATGTGCGTTAATTTCGTTATAAGCAATCCTACCAAGACTGCGCCAATTATCAATCAATAAATAGAAGGCGAGTTTTTAAAAAAGATTTTTATTGACATTACGAGGTGTTCCTCAGTACAAGACAAGATTCTAACTAACTATCTAAATACAACTATTCTTACAAGTAAACTTATCTACTATGTTGACCTCGAGGATCGGGTAGCACCCTGGGAACGGATGTAGTATGCAATGTGTGCATATTATTGGATTTGGTGGTGATGTAACTTATATTTATATATATATATATATATATATATATATATATATATATATATATATATATATATATATATATATATATATATATATATATATATATATATATATATATCATTGTCATTGTGGAGCCGAAGTGGATAGCTTAGGTTATCATGGGCTTTCTTGTAGACAAAGCAAAGGTCGTTTAAGTCGTCATGCATCCCTTAATTCTACAATTCATAGGGCATTAAGTTCAGCTGCAGTTCCTTCCATTTTAGAACCCCCTGGTTTAGCAAGGGATGATGGAAAACGTCCAGATGGGATGTCTCTCATCCCATGGGCATCTGGGAAAGCTTTGGTTTGGGATGTAACTTGTGTGGATACAATGGCCAATTCATATATTTCTGGCACGAGTCAGCGAAGTGGTTATGCAGCTTTACAAGCAGAGGATAGAAAGATCAGAAAATACTCTGCACTTCAGGATTTGTACCACTTCATCCCTTTTGGTGTTGAAACCTTTGGTTCGCTTGGACCAGCTGCAGAATTGTTTTTGGCCAAGTTGGGAAAATTGATTCTTTCTCAAACTTTAGAAAAACATTCGTCAGAGTACCTGAGACAACGAATAAGTATTGATTTGCAACGGGGAAATGCCGCATCAGTAATGGGTACTCTGCCAAATCAGAAGGCTTTGGATGAAATTTTTTATATTTTGGGAAGAGATCATTCATCCAACCTTACTTAATTTATTTGTTCTTCTATTTTATTATTATTATTATTATTATTATTATTGTTATTTAGTTTGTTATTTATACTCATATTTTATGTATATTTCAATTAGTAATATTATACAGAATTAATTCTATATATATATATATATATATATATATATATATATATATATATATATATATATATATATATATATATATATATATATATATATATATATATATATATATATGGATTCATCATGCCCATTTGTAAATCGCTGTAGCCTAGCGGTTTATCCGATTTATTTCAAACTTGTTTTATTTGATAGAGGTCAATCACGAGGAGTGCCTTTTGATAGTCTCTGATTTTTCGTACACATGATGTGCGAGAAAACTTGAAAAAACATGCGTTTTTGGGGCAAAATCAACTAACAGTGTGGAGGCTTTGAAATTTTTAAGAAGAAGATCTACTGTCACTTTGACGTTTGTCAGTGGACAATGTCGTATTTTGAATTATAAATTATTAAAATAATAAATGTTTTAGAGTACTTTTGAATTATTTTACATATATTGGGGAAATGAGTGGACGTTTTTATTATAATTACGCATTTTATATATGTGTATTTAAAGAGAAAATTTTTGACACTCCACTATGAAGTTGGTTTTAAAGCAAAACGTCAAATTGACAAGTTTTATAAAGTATAAAGAATATGGTGGCTTTGGAATTTTTAAGAACAACATCTACTGTCATTTTGACATTTGTCAGTGGACATGTCGCATTTTTAATTATAGGAATCTTTTCGTTCGGCAATTGTTTTAGTGGAAATGCTAACGTATTTAGTATCAAATGAAAGGTCTTTGAAAGGGCTCGCATATAAAATTTATCACTTTTACATCGTCAATTGTTTTAGTGAAAGTGTTTCTAAACTTATCGTATTTAGTATCAAATGAAAGGTCTTTTCAAGGGCTTGCGTACAAAGTTTAATAATTTTCGATCGTCAATTGTTTTAGTGAAAGAGCTTAAAAAATGTCGTGTTTGGTATGAAATGAAAGGTTTTCTGAAGGGCTCGCGTGACAAAATGATTCTTTTCGATCGTCAGTTGTTTTATTGAAAGTGTTTCAAAACATATTGTGTTTGGTATGAAATGAAAGGTCTTCTGAAGGGCTCGCGTGAAAAATTGTTTTTTTTTTGACAGATAATTGTTTTAGTGAAAGTGCATCAAAACTAATACTGTTTGGTACGCTTGGAATTTTCTGATAGAATTATTTCAATTTCTAGACAAGTTAAAGAAATTTTGAAAATTGATTTAGGCATTAAATGATTGAGAATACATGTTTTAAACTATTTTTATCAGATTTCATGCTTATATAAAAATTTGAAGACAAAGTGTCAGTTAATTTTTTAAGTATATAGTGAAACAAAACGTAATTTGTCTGCAGTAATAATATACAGTAAAAAGAAAAAAAATTGACCGCAGAATTCTACAATGCAAACAAAGGTAACTCGAAAAAACGATGTCAGAAATAATATTCCAGCGATTTCCAACAGTTTTTCAAAAAAGTTTAAAGAAAATTTTCAATTGATTTCATGTATATATAAAATAAATGTGGAATGTCATCAAAAATGACGTCCGAAGGATTTTTAATATATAGCAAAATGTATTCGGAAATAAAACATGGTAGGTGTCATTTGATAGGGCTTTAGAATAAGTTTCAGATGAAATTAAAACAGTTGAAATTTTACGAGAGGCAATTGTTTCAAATTTAAACTATTCCAAATCATAACTTATTTGGTCTCATTTATAAGATCTTTAAAAGAACTATCAGATGAAATAAAAAATATATGCGCATGCAAAATTGACTTTTTCGATCCGCAATTGTTTTAGTGAAAGTACTTCAAAACATATTGTGTTTGGTATGAAATAAAAGGTCTCTCAAAGGGCTTGCATGAAAAATTGAAATATTTTCGTTTGTCAATTGTTTTAGTAAAAGTGCATTAAAACCTATCGTGTTCGATATCAAATGGAAGGTCTTTTGAAGGACTCGCGTGCAGCATTAAATTTTATTCGATCGACAATTGTTTTACTGAAAGTGCTTTAAAACCTATCGTGTTTGCTATCAAATGAAAGGTCTTTTACAGAGCACGCGTGTTAAATTAATTATTTTTTGATCGTCCATTGTTTTAGTAAAGGTATTTCAAAACCTATCATATTTGGTATTAAATTACAGGCCTTTGAAGGGCCAGAATATAAAATTGGTATTTTTATCGACCGAGAATTGTTTTAGTGAAAGTGCTTTAAAACCAATCAAGTTTGTTATAAAATGAAAGGTCTTTTCAAGAGCTCGCGTACAAAATTAAATACTTTCAGATCTTCAATTGTTTTCGTGAAAATGTTTTAAAAATTATTGTGTTTGGTATCAAATGAAATGTCTTTTAAAGGGCACGCGAATTAAATAGATATTTTTAGCGGCAATTGTTTTAATGATTCTGATTTAAATCCTATTGTGTTTGGCATCAATTAATAGGTCTTTGCATGAATAAACATACAGAATTGAAAAGTTTTAGATTGGATTTAAAATATTTTATATTTTGTCAATTGCCATACAGAAGTGAACCTTACTTCAGTGTCCGCGGAGCCTAGCGTGACCACTAGTCCTATATACTATTTTGAGAAGGTATATTTGTATATTTATATGGATTCATCTCGCCCATTTGTAAATCGCTACAGCCTAGACGGTTTATCCGATTTATTTCAAACTTTTTTTATTTGATAGAGGTCAATCACGCGGAGTGCCTTTTGATAGTCTCAGATTTTTCGTGCACATGATGTGCGAGAAAACTTGAAAAAACATGCGTTTTTGGGGCAATATCAACTAAGAGTGTGGAGGCTTTGAAATTTTTAAGAAGAAGATCTACTGTCACTTTGACGTTTGTCAGTGGACATGTCGCATTTTTAATTATAAATTATTAAAATAATAAATGTTTTAGAGTACTTTTGAATTATTTTACATATATTGGGGAAATGAGTGGACGTTTTTCTTATAATTACGCATTTTATATATGTGTATTTAAAAAGAAAACTTTTGACACTCCACTATGAAGTTGGTTTTAAAGCAAAACGTCAAATTGACAAGTTTTATAAAGTATAAAGAATATGGTGGCTTTGGAATTTTTAAGAACAACATCTACTGTCATTTTGACATTTGTCAGTGGACATGTCGCATTTTTAATAATAAATTACTTAAATATTAAATTTTTGTGAGTAGTTTTGAAATACTTTACGCATATTGTGGAAATGAGGGGACGTTTTATTATAAATACACATTTCAAATACGTGTATTTAAAAAGTAAATTTTTGACGGTCCACAATGAATTTGGTTTCGAAACAAAACGTCAAATTGACAAGTTGTATAATTTATACAGGTGAACCTATTTGATCTCGATAATAATATACAGTAAAACCAAGCAAATTTTGTCTACGGCAAAGTTCAATTTAGAAAAACCAGATAACTCGAATTAGAATGATTTGGGCACTCCTAAATTTTCTATCGATAATTGTTTAATTGAAAGTACTTCAAAACCTGTCGTATTTGGTATATTATGAAAGTTCTTTTAAAGGGTACGTGTGCAAAACTAAAATATTTTCGATCGGCAATAGTTTTAGTGAAAGTGCTTCAAAACATATTGTGTTTGGTATGAAATGAAAGATCTCTTAACGGGCTTGCATGAAAAATTTAAATATTTTCGTTTGTCAATTGTTTTAGTGAAAGTGCATCAAAACCTATCGTGTTTGATATCAAATGGAAGGTCTTTTGAAGGACTCGCGTGCAGCATTAAATTTTATTCGATCAACAATTGTTTTAATGAAAGTACTTCAAAACCTATCGTGTTTGCTATCAAATTAAAGGTCTTTTGAAGGGCTCGCGTACAAAACTTAATACATTTCAATCGTCAATTGTTTTACTAAAAGTGTTTCAAATCCCATCATATTTTTGTTTCAAATGAAAGATATTTTATAGGGCACGCGTGTTAAATGAATTATTATTTTTTGATCGTCTATTGTTTTAGTAATGGTGTTCAAAAGCTATCATATTTGATATTAATTGACATGCCTTTTGAAGGGCTTCAGTGAAAGTACTTTAAAACCAATCATATTTGATATAAAATTAAAGGTCTTTTGAAGAGCTCGCGTACAAAATTAAATACTTTTAGATCGGCAATTGTTTTAGTGAAAGTGCTTCAAAACCTATTGTGTTTGGTATCAAATGAAAGATCTTTTGAAGGACTCACTCACAAAATGTAATACTTTTCGATAGTCAATTGTTTGAGTGAAAGAGTTTCAAAACCTATCGTGTTTGTTTTCAAATGAAAGGTCTTTTAAAGAGCACGCATGTTAAATTAATTATTTTTTTTGATCGTCCATTGTTTTAGTAAAGGTGTTTCAAAACGTATCATATTTAGTATTAAATTACAGGCCTTTGGAGGGCTAGAATATAATATTGGTATTTTTTTTTACCGAGAATTGTTTCAGTGACAGTACTTTAAAACCAATCATGTTTGATATAAAATGAAAGGTCTTTTGAAGAGCTCGCGTACAAAATTAAATACTTTCAGATCTTCAATTGTTTTCGTGAAAGTGTTTTAAAACTTATCGTGTTTGGTATCAAATGAAATGTCTTTTAAAGGGCATGCGAATTAAATTGATTTTTTTGAGCGGCAATTGTTTTAGTGATACAGATTTAAAACCTATTGTGTTTGGCATCAATTAATAGGTCTTTGCATGAAGAAACGTACAGAACTGAAATGTTTTAGATTGAAATTAATTCAGTTTATATTTTGTAAATTTTCATACAGAAGTGAACCTTACTTCAGTGTCCGCGGAGCTTAGCGTGAGGTCTGGCGAAGCCAGGCCGACCGCTAGTCCATATACTAAAAGGGTAAGGGTATATCAGTATATTTGTATAGATTCATCACGCTCAATTGCTCACCTCTACAGCCTAGACGGTTTGTCCGATTAATTTGAAACTTTTTTATTTGACAGAGGCCAACTTGAAATGTGACCTTTTTATAAATTCATAATTTTATTACGCATGATGTGCGAGAAAACTTGAAAAAACCAGCGTTTTTGGGGCAAAATCAACTAAGAGTGTGGAGGCTTTGAAATTTTTAAGAAGAAGATCTACTGTCACTTTGACGTTTGTCAGTTGACATGTCGCATTTTTAATTATAAATTACTTAAATATGAAATTTCTGTGAGTAGTTTTGAAATATTTTACACATATTGGGGAAATGAGGGGACGTTTTTATTATAATTACAAATTTCAAATATGTGTATTTAAAAAGTAAATTTTTTACAGTTCACTATGAAGTTGGTTTAAACGTCAAATTGACAAGTTATATAAAGTATACAGGTAAACCAAACCAAAATTGTCCTCGGTAATAATATATAGTCAAATTAAGCAAATATTGTTTATTATTATTTATTTAAATTTATTATCGATATTTATTTTATTGAAAGTTTTTCAGTAAAACTGCATCAAAACCTATAGTGTTTGGTATCAAATGAAAGGTCTATAGAAGGGCTCGCGTAGAAAATTAAATATTATTCGATCGGCAATTGTTTTAGTAAAAATGCATCAAAACCTATCGTGTTTGGTATCAAATGAAAGGTCGCTTAAAGAGTTCGTGTGCTGAATTAAACTTTTTTTTATTGTCAATTTTTTAGTGCCAGAGCTTCGTAACCTATCGTGCTTGGTATCAATTAAATGTATTTTAAAGAACAGACATGCAAAATTGAAAACTTTTACTTCGGATTTATATAGTGTCAATTGTCTTACAGAAGTGAATCCTATTTCAGTGTCCGCGAAGCGTAGCGTGAAGGCCTGGCCAAGTCAGGCCAACCGCTAGTCCTATATACTATTTTGAGAAGGTATATTTGTATATTTATCGCTACAGCCTAGACGGTTTATCCGATTTATTTCAAACTTTTTTTATTTGATAGAGGTCAATCACGGGGAGTGCCTTTTGATAGTCGCAGATTTTTCGTGCACATGATGTGCGAGAAAACTTGAAAAAACATGCGTTTTTGGGGCAAAATCAACTAAGAGTGTGGAGGCTTTGAAGTTTTTAAGAAGAACATCAAACGTCATTTTGGCATTTGTCAGTGGACATGTCGCATTTTTAATTATAAATTACTTAAAAATGAAACTTTTGTGAGTAGTTTTGAAATACTTTACGCATATTGTGGAAATGAGGGGCCGTTTTTATTATAATTATACATTTCAAACATGTGTATTTAAAAAGTAAATTTTTGACACTCCACTATGAAGTTGGTTTTAAAGCAAAACGTCAAATTGACAAGTTTTGTAAAGTATAAAGAACATGGAGGCTTTGAAATTTTTAAGAACATCTGCTGTAATTTTGACATTTGCCAGGGGACATGTCGCATTTTTAGTTATAAATTACTTAAATATTAAATTTTTGTTAGTAGTTTTGAAATATTTTACGCATATTGTGAAAATGAGTGAACGTTCTTATTATAATTACATATTTCAAATATGTGTATTTAAAAAGTAAATTTTTCACAGTCGACTACGAAGTTGGTTTAAAAACGAAACGTCAAATTGACAAGTTTTAGAAAGTATACAGACAAACCCAACCAAATTTGTTCTCGGTAAAAATATATAGTAAAACCAAGCAAATTTTGTACACGGCAAAGTACAATTTAGAAAAACCAAGTAACTAGAATTAGAATTATTTGAGAACTCCCAAATTTTCTATCGGTAATTATTTAATTGAAAATGCTACAAAATCTATTGAATTTGGTATAGTATGAAAGTTGTTTTAAAGGACACGCGTGCAAAATGAAAATATTTTCGATTGGCAATTGTTTTAGTGTAAGTACTTCTAAACCTATCGTGTTTGGTATCAAATGAAAGGTCATTGGAAGGGCTCGCGTGCAAAATTGAAATATTTTCGAACGGCAATTGCCTTATTGAAAGTGATACAAAAGCTATCGTATTTATTATCAAATAACAGGTCTTTTGATGCGTGACAATTTTAGTTAAAGTACGTCAAAACTTATCATGTTTGGTATCAAATTGTTTAAAAGAAAGTTCATCAATACATATCGTGTTTAGAATCAAATAAAAGATCTTTTGAAGGACTGGCGTAAAGAATTAGATTTTTTTCAATCGATAATTGTTTTAGTGTAAGTACAGCATGACATTTTTTAGATCGACAATTGTTTTAACGAAAGTACTTCAAAACCTATTGTGTTTGATATCAAATGAAAGGTCTTTTGAAGAGCTCGCGTAAAATTAAATAGTTTTCGATCGGCAATTGTTTTAGTGAATGTGCTTCAAAACCTATCGTGTTTGGTATCAAATGAATGGTGTTCTGAAGGGCTCGCGTATAAAATATAATACTTTCCGATTGTCAATTGTTTTAGTGAAAGTATTTCAAAACCTGTCGTGTTTAGTATCAAATGAAAAGTCTTTTGAAGAACTCGCGTACAAAATTAAATATTTTTCGATTGAGAATACATGTGTTGAACAGTTTTCAACTGATTTCATGTTTAGATAAAATTTTTAAAACAAAACGTCAAGTTTAACAAATAATTGTTAAAAGTACATAGTGAAACAAAGCAAAATTTGCCCGCGGTAATAATATAAAATAATAATAAAAATGAACGCTACAATGCAAAAAACAAGATAACTCGAATAAACAATGTCAGAAATAATATGCCAGCGATTTCCAATAGTTTTTCAAAAAGATTAGAGAAAAATTTCGATTGATTTCATGTATATATAAAATATAAATGTGGAACGACATCAGAAATGACGTTCGAAGATTTTTTTAATAGTTTAGCGAAATGTATTCGGAAATAAAACACGTATTTAATTGATATTTTACGACTGTCAATTGTTTTAAACTGAAAGTATTCTGACTCATGCCGTGTTTGGTGTCATATGAAAGAGCTTTAGAAGAACTTTCAGATGAAATAAAAAGAAGGTAGTTAAGCAAAATGTTTTCGGAAATAAAACACATATTTGACTGATATTTTAAGACCGTCAATTGTTTTAAGCATAAAGTATTTTGAATAATATCGTGTTTGATATCATATGAAAGGGCTTTAGAACAACTTTCAGACGAAATAAAAAAATTAAACTTTGCGACCGTCAATTGTTTTAAATTTTAAGTATTCTGTATAATGACGTGTTTAATATCATATAAAAGAGTTTTGAAAGAACTTTTATATGAAATAGAAAAAATATAGATGAAATTTTACGAGTGTCAATTGTTTAAAATTAAAGTATTCCGAATCATGCCGCGTTTGGTATCAAATAAAAAGGTTTTTTGAAGGGCTCGCATGCAAAATTTATTTTGGTATGAAATGAATGGTGTTCTGAAGGTCTCGCGTACAAAATATAATACTTTCCGATCGTGAATTGTTTTAGTGAAAGTATTTAAAAACCTATCGTATTTGGTATCAAATGAAAAGTCTTTTGAAGAACTCGCGTACAATTAATTACCTTTCGATCGGCATTTGTTTTAATGAATGTGCTTCAAAACCTATCGTGTTTGGTATCAAATGAATGGTGTTCTGAAGGGCTCGCGTATAAAATATAATACTTTCCGATCGTCAATTGTTTTAGTGAAAGTATTTCAAAGCCTATCGTATTTGGTATCAAATGAAAAGTCTTTTGAAGAACTCGCGTACAATTAATTACTTTTCGATCGGCAATTGTTTTAATGAATGTGCTTCAAAACCTATCGTGTTTGGTATCAAATGAATGGTGTTCTGAAGGGCTCGCGAACAAAATATAATACTTTCCGATGGTGAATTGTTTTAGTGAAAGTATTTAAAAACCTATCGTATTTGGTATCAAATGAAAAGTCTTTTGAAGAACTCGCGTTCAATTAATTACTTTTCGATCGGTAATTGTTTTAATGAATGTGCTTCAAAACCTATCGTGTTTGGTATCAAATGAATGGTGTTCTGAAGGGCTCGCGTACAAAATATAATACTTTCCGATCGTCAATTGTTTTAGTGAAAGTTTTTCTAAACCTATCGTGTTTGGTATCAAATGAATAGTCTTTTGAAGAACTCGCGTATATAATTAAATATTTTTCGTTTGGCAATTGTTTTAGTGAAAGTACTTCAAAACATATCGTGTTTGGTATCAAATGAAAGGTATTTTGAAGGGTTCGCGTGAAAAATAGATTTTTTTTCAATCGGTAATTGTTTTAGTGAAAGTGCATCAAAAATAATCTTATTTGATACGCATGGAATTTTCTGATAGAATTATTTTAATTTCTAAACAAATTAGAAAATTTTTAAAATTGATTTAAGTATTTATCCAGTGATATCCAAGAACTTTTATATGAAATAGAAAAAAAAAATTTATGAAATATTACGACTGTCAATTGTTTCAAAATTAAAGTATTCCGAATTATGCCGCGTTTGGTATTAAATAAAAGATTTTTTTAAGGGCTCGCATGCAAAATTTATTTTTTCGTTCCGCAAATGTGCTTCAAAACTTATCGTGTTTTGCATGAAATGAAAGGTAGTCTGAAATGCTAGCATAAAAAGTTTTTTTTCGATTAAAAATTGTTTCAGTTAAAGTGCTTCAAAACATATCGTGTTTGGTATGAAATGAAAGGTCTTTTATTTATTTATTTATGTTACTCTGTACAACAGGACATGAATCCCAATTACAATACAGGGAGCGGACTCATCGAGTCGCAGAGTGGTTGTTATTATAATTTCTAGCTGGCATAGGATTCGAACTCAGGATCTCCGGATTAGAATTCCGTCTTTTGAAGGGCTTGCGTGAAAAATTGAAATATGTACTTTCGTTCGTCAATGGTTATATAAAAAGTGCATCAAAACCTATCGTGTTTGCTATCAAATAAAAGGTGTTTTGAAGAACTTCCATACAAAATTTAATACATTTCGATCGTCATTTGTTTTAGCGATAGTGTTTCAAAACCCATTGTGTATGGTATCAAATAAAAGGTCTTTTAATGGGCACGCGTATTACATTTTTTTTTTTTTCGATCGTCCATTGTTTTAGTAAATGTGTTTCAAAACCTATCGTATTTGGTAATAAATGACAGGCCTTTTGAAGGGCTCGAATATAAAATTGGTGATTTTTTCGACCGAAAATCGGTTTAGTGAAAGTGATTGAAAACTTATGTTTGATATCAAATGAAAGATCTTTTGCAGGGCTTTCGTACAGAGTTGGAATTTTATCGATTGGCAATTGTCTTAGTGTGTGTGTGGTATCTAATAAAAAGTCTTTTGAAGAGCACGCATGCAGAATAGATTTTTTCGATCGGTAATTGTTTTTGTGACATTGCATCAAAACTAATTTGGTACGCATGGAATTTTCTGATAGAATTATTTAAATTTCTAGACAAGTTACAGAAATTTTGAAAATAGATTTAGGTATTAGAAGATTGAGAATACATGTTTTGAACTGTTTTCAAATGATATCATATTCATATAAAATTTGTGAGTCAAGACAACAATTTGACAAATAGGTTTTAAAAGTATATGATAAAACAAAGCAAAATTTGTCATGGAAATAATATACAGTAAAAAAAATTAAATTTAAACCAGCATTCAACAATGCAAAAAAATATTTTGAAGCGATTTCCAACAGTTTTTCAAAAAAGTTTAAAGAAAAATTTCAATTGACTTCATATACATATAAAATATAAATGTAGAATGTTGTTAGAAATGAGCCCAAAAGATTTGTAATAGTTTAGCAAAATGTACAACTGTTTTAATGAAAGTGATTCATAATGGTATCAAAAAAAAGATTTTTTGAAGGGTTAGTGTACAAAATTTAATTCTTTTCGATACCCAATTGTTTTAGTGAAAATTCTTCAAAATCTATCGTGTTTAGTATCAAATGAAAAGTCTTTTGAAGAGCTTGCGTGCAGAATTGGATACGATATCAATAAAGAAAATACAGTAAATTATAAATACGACAGACTAAGCCTGATGAAATTTTCAGCCAAATTAAACAAGATAATTTTTAGCAAAAAAATAAAATAGGCAAAAATACCATGAAAAACAGAGTTTTTTTTTTCTCAAAAGTGTTGTGTTTAATTTGGCTGATTTTTTTTTGTGTTATAGACTATCTTAATTTTAAATATACATATTTTTTTATTGAAAACGTAAGGCCCAATTTTGAGAAAATCTGACTCAAAATTGTGAATTTGGCTGCTTCATTTATATAATTTTTTATGATTTATTTCCTCTTAAATAGTATTTATTCATGAACTACAATGTTATAAGAAAGTAATACACTGCTTTATATTTATCTATATAATGACATTCGTAAGAAATTAATTGTTGAAATTCAAATTTGCATAGATTTATTGTTGGTGTTCTTGAATCATGAGTTTTCGTTGTGTGATTCGGATTTTTGATGACGTATGATGTACACTCAAGTATCGAAATTTCCGTCTAAATTAAATTTGGCCACCAGATATGTAAAAATGTTTTAAGATTGAGTATTAATGATAATAATAGTGAATATATTATATGTTGTTTGCAAAATAATCAAGTTTTACAAAATAATAAAGTAATAATAAAGTTTTTGGATATGGTTTTAACCTCATACGTCAAATGTATGTAAGGTAAGTAGAATTGTATTTATAAGTGTTTATTTATTAATATTAAAGTTTTTATTTAACAGTTTTGATGTGGACACTGCCTTAATAAGATTAGGCTGACAAAGTAAATACATCAGAACTATCGAAATGTTGCCCAGGAATAAACTATACATTCCATAAATGAAGTCTACTTTCGCTTTATTTATATTTTTATATTGCAAGTATTTTTTACCTAATTTTACTATAAATTAATAGCAATGTTAAGTATAGATATCAACAAGCGCAATGAGTTGGAAATAAAAATGCGTGGACAATCTGAAAACATGTTATGGATGGAGGAAAGGAAACAGATTAACCGCTTCAAACTTTGGTGAAGTGTGTAAACGAAAACTTCCAGCGGGACCACTTGTAGAAAGAATGCTTTACGTTCGAAATATTACAACTGCAGCAACTGATTGGGGTAAAATTAGAGAATATGTGGCAATACAAGGTAACTGCAGTCACAGTAAAACTATGTGGTTTATTTGTAAATTTAGAATCTAATGCAGGATATTTAGCTGCTTCGCCAGATGGTTTAGTTGATTAAAATGTCCATACACAGCTCGACATTTGTCACCAAAAGAAGCTTCTGTTAAAATAAAAAACTTCTGTTCTGTTTTAGATAGTGATAAGTTAAAATTAAAGACGAATCACAATTATTATTACCAAATACAAGGCCAGTTGTTCATAACAGGACGAGAGGAATGTGATTTTATTATTTGGACATCTCTGGGTATAGAAATAGAGACAATAAAAATGGATGAAGAGTGTTAAATGAATGTTTTCAATATTAAAGACATTTTATGGAAAAAACTTGCTCCAGAAATAGTTGATTCGCGAAAAGAAAGAAGTATGTCGATCAGGAATATGCCACAGAATCCATAGAAACAGTTACAGTTCGATTTTTCTGTCAAATACTTTTTCTTACGCTCTTTAAAACCAAAGAATTTCTTGAGCAGAAAGATATTTTCTGCCGCTCACGTGAGTCAGAGAAATTATATGATAGAATATTCCGGCATTTGAAGGAAAAATGGCATACTTTATATGCAGTGAAAATGACGTTTTGTGCTTCATCTGTAGTTAATGGACGAGTACACAAAAAGTATCACTTTAGTTCCTTATAAAATAATATACTATTATATATGCTTATTTATAACTGAAATAAAAATGTTTTTATTTTTATATTATAATATCAAATAAAATACTGTATTTTATTAAATTTTAGTTTTTATTGTGTTGACATCATATAGAAATATTTAAATAATGTTCTTGAAAATCTTCAAATTTGTATAGTTCTTAAACGCGCTCCAATACTCCTTCCACTATTCTATACAGATTTTTTCAGATTTTCTGTGATTGGTCAAATCTACATTTTTGTCAGGACCGCAAGAAACCTTACATACACGATAACAAATTGTTGGTTGACGAACTTCAGCCCGTATGTTTCACCTTAAATGAATATGCTGCCATAATTGGATTTCTAAGAGAACACGTAATTGTAAATATAAATGTTGTGATCTGGGACACACTCAAAATGATTATGACTGCAGTGTCAATTTTAAGAAAAAGGCAAAAGCAATAAAACCAGACGCAGGTGTGGATTTAATCAATCAAAATACTGAAAGAAGTTGGCTTGAATGTAGTAGTTTTCAAAGCCGTAACTAGGAAGCGGCGAATGTAACTCCCGCCACAGGCATAAAGTTCATAGGGGCGCAATATTTTAACTATTTATATTGTTCTAAACCAAACTTTTTTTCTGATATTCTAACAAATAAGTATGTACAGATACAGATAACTACAACAGTTTGTATACAATGAAACTTCAAACAAGAGTATGAGACAATGTATCAGAGGGCAGAGCAGAGACATCTTTTGTCGAATTTCACACTCAACCAAAGCTAAAACAAAACAGTATACCGTTAGCGTCAATTTCATTTACCGTGACCCGTGATGTTTTAAGTATACAATTGTCTATGTTAAAAATTACATTTCAATATTTATTTATGTATTTTGTTGATTACTATTGTTTATATACATTTGCACATTATTAAGCCTTGTTTTTAAGAGTTGGTTGAAAAGCTTTGACACAGGAATATTTATGTTTTTATATTACGAGTACTACTCGTACTATGCTGACGATGAAACGAGCTTACGACTAGAAACGTTAGATAATTTTCTAAATAAAATTTGTCACGAAAGATTCCTGAAGCCTCTTTATTACAAACTTTTTTTTGTAACCATTATATGTTTCATAATTTATTTTTGTTTTATTATAGATATATTTAGGATCCAAAGAATAATAATATAAATAAAATAGGCTTCAGGAATCAAATAAAATATTAAATATAGTAATAGGACGTTTAAAAAAATACAAAGTAACAAATGTCGAAATATGTCAAAATAATAATTATTTGTAATTTAGATATATTTCAACATTTTGTATTATTTTTAATTGTTTAAATTATGTATGATTAGTTTAGTGTCAGCTAATTTATAGTTATTGGTTTAAGAAATATTAGTGACAAGTAATAAGACAAGTATAAAAATTTGGTGTGGTCACCACACGACTTTCTTATACACATCATATTTAATATTTAGAATATATCTGTTTGACACATATAAAATATCAAATTTGTTTACGTATAATTTACATCATTGAGAAAATGATCAAAACGGATTCAGTGGACAACAAAACACGTATTTCCGCGAAAATCTCGTCAACGATTTTTTCCACGATTCCAATAGGATGCGGGCACTCACGTGACACTGTGACGTTTTTGTGACGTACAAACAGCAGTTGCGGGAAAGATCCTTGCGCCACCTACAAAAATGAACTATTTTTTGGGATGAGATTTGAAAATAACCGGTTCTTTTCAAATCTCGTCACAAAAAATAGTTAATTTTTGTAGGTGGCGCAGGGATCTTTCCCGGAACAGCTGTTTTTACGTCACAAAAACGTCACAGTGTCACGTGAGTGCCCGCATCCTATACTTTCTTATACACAGTATAAGGAATATCTTTTGGTTTAAACCTTCTACTATTAAAACACCCTGTCACTGGACACGACATTTTGCAACGAATAAAATAAAATTTACAGTAATGTTTCTCGAGATGATCACTTTTGGCATGACAACCAGCGTTCCTTGAAAATTGGATGCGCACTCGTCTAACTCTTCTCCCACCACTCTATTTCTCTGGCACAAACCCATAGACAAATTATGCCGTATTCAAGTCAATGCAGTGTTATGAAGCAGAAAGGGATGGAATAACTTGATGGTGAGGCGAGTGCGCGGCAAGGAGCGAGTACACTTTGATGTTATGCAAGTTGCAAACATTTGTGTAGTTATTTTTATATTCAATTACTTACTTTTCATACATCAAAGTAAAGGTTAGTTTTTGACATATTAAGTGTTTTGTAAACGTACTTATGTATTTAAATAAATAAAATGCTCGCATCTGATAACTGTCATTAACATAAATGCAACCTGCATAGCATCAACATGTACTCGCTCCTTGCCGAACACTCGCCTCACCCACCAGCTATTCTATCCCCTTCTACTTCACAACAAACGCCGTTGTTATCGGTCTAGTTATGGTTTGTCTGAGCACAAACCTAAGGAAATTATAACATCGCGAATAAAGTACGCACGTAATTCAAAATTTTAGTAAATTTTGTAAATTTTTTACTTTTATTTAAATGTAATGATTTTACTATCATTTCATTAGTATATATATATATATATATATATATATATATATATATATATATATATATATAAAATAAATAAATAAATAAATATATCATCACGCCTTCTACCCATTACTGGGTGTGGCACTCTGCTAAAGCAGATCTCGGTAAGTGATATATTTTGCGCGTGAAGTGCGGTTACCAGTCGTCAAATCACGGCTCCCAAACATGTTAGTGGTGGAGGAGCCACAGGGATTGCTTTTTGAAATTATATATATTATTTATTATATATATTATTATATTAGAATATAAATTAATACCCGGTAGAATGGGCCAAATAAAGTACTTCCTACTTAGTTTTAGATCAAAATGAATAAGTATACGCATTTATAGCCAAATCGGAAAGGGTCCACTTTTTTTTGTCCGATTTCACGTAGAATGACCCATATATATATATATATATATATATATATATATATATATATATATATATATATATATATATATATATATATATATATATATATATATATATATATATATATATATATATATATATTAATTTTCAAATATGTCTATGCTTGAAATTTATAAATAAAAGTTATATTAAATTCAAGTAATATGTTCGTAAGATAATATTTTCGTGTTTTGCCTGTATACAATCCATGTTAAATTGGAACAAATATGGCGGTCGTAACCGTACGTCATCGCTCTCATTGTAGGCACTCTAAATAAAACCGGCGGGAACCTAAAGTGATATACCGCCGGAACCGAAGCAGATCGCAAACGAACGCGGAGGGAATAGTGGTGGCGGGGGAGGTGGCGGTGGCGGTAGCGATCAGATGGTACCTATATAAGACAATGCAAGTACGCACACAAACAATGAAACAGAAAAAAATATTGAATTGTTGTATTCATATGATATTTTATGCACAACCGAGCCGAAATTAATGTTTTAGCCATAAAAAGCAGACCTAAACACTTGTTTATTGCCCTAGGGTCATAATAAAATAATTTTCTGTAAATACATGATAATTTTTGTTTCTTATAAATACTTGATTTTGCAAAATGTTTGACATATAAATGTACCTGTTTAATATTTTGAATATAAAAATAAATATTCTTTGCTGTGCAAATTAAATGTATGTACCAATGGTAAAATAAGCATTTCTGACTAATAATATGCTCACCACTGGTAGAAACTATATTCACTCTTGATCTATTATATGATTTAGCAAATCCGAATTGTGGAAAAAAAGATAGATTATAAGACAAAATCTCTAAATTTCTTCCGTTTTCCTTCTTCTTCGTCCAATGTATAATAGCATTTCTTCTTTTTCCATTTCCTGTCCAACGTCCATTGCACTACAAATATTTTAGCGCAATACTACAGGCGTTCTCCTCAAACAAACCGCATCAGTGTGCGTCGATGAGTTCGCCACCTTAGCCGCCACCGCGTTGGTTTGCGAACCGCTTGATGTTCTTCTATTTCGACCGACATCACTATAGTTTATCTTTTCGCCGCTATATCTACTCAGCGCCACTTGCTTACACAAACTATTTTACGGCATAAATATTTATTCCAGTTGTTATAATTGTGAATATCTTCTATATAAAACACGAAATCTTCTTCAAATTTATAGGTAGAATGTATAAATATGTACAGTATATAATACTTATTACGTTTCAAAAAATGTGACTTGTAGATAGTTGTAAAGATAGTGTGTATCCGGTGATAGACGAGAAAGGTTGAAAGTAGTTAATTGTAAATGTATTAATAACGCCGATGTACTTTACTTTATCTATTATTATCCTGACAACTACTTAAAGAGATAAGTATAAGAAGAGCAGCAATAATCCAGAAAAAGTTTACATGATATATAATCTAACAATTATCAGAAGTGGGATATATATATGACAACATATGTAAGGAGCGCAAGTTAAATTATTACCATATGTGTATAAAACACTAATAACGGCCCTGGTAGTTCTAATTGGTGATAAAAATGCGTCAATAATAGCAGCAATTCGACAAGGATGATCCAACACTGTTTTCAAGTTTACTGATTTCAATCATTTGAAATAACATTTTACAAGCGACTTACAAAATTTACAACCGAAGTTTAAAGAAAAGACATAGTATTTCATTTGAAAAAAATGTTTCAACTATGCAGTTGCTCAAAATAATGGAAAAATTTTAGAATTTGAAAGAGTTTTAAAAGCAATCCCGACTTATTTCACGGACTACAGAAAAATTGCGAACTTTGGTGTAGTAGGAATACTATAGAAAAACAAACAATTCCATTACAAGATCTCAACTTACATACAACATTAACAGACATTTTTGAAAAACTCAAGCAAATGAAGTTTAAACAGTATTATGGGCCAGAAAGCTCCGAAAATGAAATATTACTCAATGAATGAAACTACCGACTTGCAATATCGTCTGGCAAATATACACATTTATATGCAAAACAATAAGACCTGAGATGATTAAGAAAAATAAATGAATCGAAAAACACGATGACGTCTTTTGGTAAAAAAAATGGGGAAATTTGAGAAAATACTAGTAATTATTTCAGGATGATAAAGAGTTTCAGCCATCTATCGACATACATATGTCAGATTATTTATTTTGATATTCTGGTTTTGATTGCAATGCAAAATTTTGTGCAAAAAGAACAGATAGAATATTTACTACGTATATCAATCCACTCAAAACATCTCAATTTTTGAGTCTCAGATAACATGACTAGGAAATATGTTAAATAATCATCCGTCTAACCCAACAACTTCTCAAAATTATTCTAAAACTCAAAATACAACATATGTCACACAATTTTATTACAAATTCTTGTGATCCATAAAAAATATATAATTACTCTAAAAAAAATCAGGTCATCTACTTCATGAATGTAGAAACGATAAAATTAAAGACATAAGTAATCAGAAGAAACCATAGAGCCGAGCGCGTGAATAAAAATTAGTCAGGATCACGCCCACTCACAAAAAAATAGTTTTTCATTGAATCTCATGCCCATTCACTCAAAACTGGTCATGACAATTATTCAAGAAGTACTACTGCTAAATTACTAATTTAACAGTTCTAATATTTATATTTTGTGTAAATTAGAATAATATTACATTCACAAAACAGGATCAGCTCTAAACCGATTTAAATATGTCAAATTTAAGCTAAACTTGTGTCTTGGCCACCTAGATATCCGGTTCTGAATCCATTGGCTTTTAATTTTTGGGTTTTTTTTTAAATCCTTTGTCTATGACAATCAAGAGGAACCTGAAACTCTTGAAGAAATAAGGCAACGAATTGAAAATTGTGCTGAAAGAATTAGATACAAAAATGTATTTCAACGGGTTTGCACAATTTTGAACAGTTTTTGTAAAAATGAAGTAAATAATGTTAAACAGTTTTTGTAAAAATAAAGTAAACACTTTAAATTTTGTTTTCTTTAACACATTCCGAAATCTTCAATTAATTATTATTGGTTTTACAAAGTTTTGCGTAATTGCATAAATTAATTTTATTTGTAAATTACTTTACGTAATGGCGATAACAAATTTCTTTATTCAAACTAAATTGTATCCAATGATACTAAAAATTTTCTTCTTAAGTAAACTGTAAGCCTCCCTTATTTAAAGGAGAATTAACAAATAATTTATATGGGTTCTTGTCAGACCGGAGAAAGGACAAGTACTAGGGTTGTTGTAAATAAGTTTGTACTTACAATTTGGTTCAACAAATAACAAAGATTTATTCACACTTACTACATGGTTGGAGTTGTCGAGTTCCTACTGAACTCTCGTATTGACTATCTGACTATCGACTATACTGAGTGTACTACTACTACTGTCACTATAACTGACCTAACGCTACTATATATCTAATTACAAAAGTACTAAGTCAGCAAATAGTTAGCTACTTACGTCAAAGAATGTTATTTAGAATACCTGACCTCATTACATCATGCTCTACTTTATTTAATTGTATTTACTAAGAATGTGCTGACTTTGACTTGTTACATTCCTCCCTTTTTCAAACAATTTGCTTCCTGCAAAGGGGCACAATTTACATATTACACAAAACATAATTTAACTATTATTTCCTTGTTACATTCCCATTTTTATACCTTAATTTTTACTAATTTTAAATTAAATATACATAAACACAAAACACTTTTATCACTTGTACCATCTATAAAATAGTCCAAATAAACACCACCATCGTCTTATGTTTATTTTATACCGCACAACACTAGAATAAAATTGAAGTTTATACCTCGCATCTTGTTCTTTCATGTGGTTATTTGTGGATGTCGAATTTGGTTTGAATTTCTTCTTGTAGTACTGCTTATGTCGTCTAAATATCGAATCTCGTTTGCTCGTACTTCTATTCTTCTTTTGGCCATTTGTTCTGGAGTTCTTTAATTGATGTGGATTCTTCCTATCGTACTGTTTTCTTTGTTCTTTATTTCTCTGGAACTGTTTGCTGCTTTCGAACTTAATGCTGATCTGTCCAACTTCGTCATTTCCTACATTAACCGCTTGTGAAATTTCCTCAATACCCGTACCCTCTATTAAGCCATCATTTTTAACCCCTGATGCTTCTTTTTCCTCCCTATTTACCTCGTAAATTTCTGGAGCTTCCTCGGTCACGGCGTCATTAGGTCTCTCTTCACTGCTACGGTCTTCTTCTGAACTCACTTGTTGGGAATCATCCTCATTCTTGTCTAATTCGGCAATATTTTCTCTTTCTCTTTCTTTAATTTGTTCACAAAGACAGTACTTTTTCTTAGGCATCTTACATCCAAAACATCTTAATACTCCATCGTCCATCGGAATGCCATCTAAATGGTTATAAATCATAAGAGCTGCCTCTTGGTCACCAGATATTTCCGCCATTCTTAACATATTAAAGAAGCACGTAATTTCCTCCATCTCTTTTAATTCTTCCGCGTCTATCTCTTCTGTATTTTTCTTAGTTTGGCCTGTTGTTTCTGCTTCTCTTCTGTTATACTGTGTATCATTTTCAATGTCTTCTTCTTTCTGATTATCATAAAAATTCGACTGCTGACGCTGATATTTATGCTGACGCTGATGCTTATGCTGACGCTTATGCTGACGCTCACGCTGACAATGCCTGGCGTAATGGTTGCCATTGCAATTATAACACTGAACTTGGTTTCTTCTATAATGAGTGTCATCATCTTCTCTCTGGTAGTCGTAGTAATCGCCTCTCTGATCATTGTAGTTTTCTTCATCCTGGTAATTGTATTTTTCTTCTCTCTGATAATGGTTATTTTCTTCCCTCTGATAATGGTAATTTTCTTCTCTCTGGTAATTGTAATTTTCTTTCCTCGGATAATTGTAATTTTCTTCCCTCTGGTAGTTGTAATTTTCTTCCCTCGGATGATTGTAATTTTCTTCCCTCTGGTAGTTGTAATTTTCTTCCCTCGGATGATTGTAATTTTCTTCCCTCGAATAATGGTAATTTTCTTCCCTCGGATAGTAGTAATTTTCTTCCCTATGATAATGGTAATTTTCTTCCCTCGGATAGTGATTCGCTCGTTGACGCTGATGCTGTTGCTGACACTGCCTGGCATAGTGGTTGCCATTGCAAATGTAACATTGTACAGAGCGTCTTCTCTCGTTGTAATTTGATCTTCTTTGGCCGTACATCTTTCTTGAGTCACTTATTTGCTTGTTGTAATTGAATCCATGAATTTCAATTTACCAAACATTTTGTTCGTGTAGTTTGGAAAAAAAAAATTCGCAAATCGCTGCCATCATTTGTATCGGAGAGAATACAACTGTTGTTATTATTGAATTCCTAATACTTGCTTTTCCGCGAGCGGACCAAAAACGATTGGCCACCCTGATCTGACAAAATATCCTAAACCGCTGCCACCAATTTGTAACCCAGACCGGAGAAATAACAACTAATTAGTATGGATTCTTGTCAGACCGGAGAAAGGACAAGTACTAGGGTTGTTGTAAATAAGTTTGTACTTACAATTTGGTTCAACAAATAACAAAGATTTATTCACACTTACTACATGGTTGGAGTTGTCGAGTTCCTACTGAACTCTCGTATTGACTATCTGACTATCGACTATACTGAGTGTACTACTACCACTGTCACTATAACTGACCTAACGCTACTATATATCTAATTACAAAAGTACTAAGTCAGCAAATAGTTAGCTACTTACGTCAAAGAATGTTATTTAGAATACCTGACCTCATTACATCATGCTCTACTTTATTTAATTGTATTTACTAAGAATGTGCTGACTTTGACTTGTTACAAAACTACCCTTATACGTAGGAATTTTGAAAAAATTCTTTTTGTTTAATAATCAATACGTTTAATACTATATGCCATTAAAAAATGTACCTGAAGTTATGGTACACCTTATATATCAAAAGTTATCACATCAAAATTATTAAATTTAAATTAAAACTAGATCAAATTCTCCAAGATTTAATTTTCGAAATTGAGAAGACAATACCTACATCTAATAGAAATCAAATTCAATCGGGAAATAATGAATTAAGAACCGACCACCTTAACAATTCAGAAAAAACGTCCTTTTTAACAATCTGTTACGATTTTAACCACATATTTCATCTCACCTTGGACACATTGATCTGCACTAACACAACACAGCATGAAATTTCCACAACTTCAAAGTCCCTGTTTTCACAAAGACATATTGATATCCCGAAGTTTATTAAACAGAAGTTAACAAACAAACAGATGACCTGCTACACTAAAATATTATAAAACCATCAACAAGTCCCTGTTCATCTCCGGTTTGGATAGAGTCCAAGAAAATTGACGCATCAGGCAATAAAAAATTTAAAGTTCTAGACGCATATGAAATAAATAAGCCCTTTCCAATATCTCCCTATGACAAAACAGCTCCGGTAACATGATTGATAGCGTCTGTGGTTAAAACAAATAGTTTATTCAAATTTAGATATTGAAGTAAATGGGCAGTTATTAAAGTAAAGTTTTAAAAGATTTTTCACAATTGTCAGTCCAACTGAAATTTATATAAGTGGTTTAGCTAATTTAGAAAGTCGTAAGAATTATTTGATATCGCGTTCATTTTTTGGATGCGGAAAATTTTGAACAGCTGAAATTTTACTTGAATCTGGCTTAATACCTTGATCTTTAATAATATGGCCAAGAAATATTACTTCTTTCCGAAAAAAATTCACATTTTTGTGGCTATAGTTTGAGGTTATATGATCTTAAATTGTCATACACGGTATGTAATTTTGAAATATGCTGTTCTAAATTTGCTGAATATATAAATATAGCGTCCAAATAAGCAAAGCATGATAAAATAAATATATAAATATGTCATCACGCCTTTTACCCATTACTGGGTGTGGCACTCTGCCGACGCCGATCTCGGTAAGTGATATATTTATGCGCGTGATGTGCGGTTACCAGCCGTCAAATTATGGCCTCCAAAGATGTTAGTGGTGGGGGAGCCACAGGGGTAATATTTTTAATTGGTGAAAATGTTTTGTCGGCTGTGGGGACCGAAACCAGGGTTTTTAAGATCCACAGGCTGACTTGATACCACTGAGCCATTACCCCATATAAATAGTTGAAGTTGTTAATAGCATGATATACTAGGGTGGTCCGATAAGTACTTAGTCTACAAAAGAATAACAAAAAATTTGGAAAAGTGGCGATTTATTTTTCAACATAATCTCCTTTGAGTTCGATACACTTGATCCAGCGATGCTCCAACTTCTTTAACCCGTCTGAAAAATACGTTTTCTGGAGGTTTGCAAAGTAGGCCTCCGTGGCGGCGATAACTGTCTCATTCGACACAAATTTCTGCCCGGCGAGAGACTTTTTAAAATTTGGAAACAAAAAAAAGTCGCATGGGGCCAAATCCGGAGAATACGGTGGATGGGGCAGCAGTTCGTAGCCTAATTCTATCAATTTGGCCGTGCCGACGGCGGAGGTGTGTGCATAGGGAAAGAGCACTCTTTTCTTCGCCAAATGGGGCCGTTTTTTCTGCAATTCTGCGCCGAATAAGCCCAATAATTCGGCATAGTAGAGCCCTGTGATCGTTTTGCCCTTCTTGACATGTCTCGACAACAAGAAGAGAAATGAAAAAACAGGGTTACGAGTTTTATAAAGTATTTTTTTAAATGTTATTTCATTTAACAACTAATGTTACTATGCTCTATTTGTCATTAGGCGAAAGAAAAGCTTTTACTAAAAAATTTACAAAAGCGTAACTGTTTAAAATGGGTAAAAGAACAGAAGAACTGAACTAAACGACAATGGCATACTATAATTTGGAGTGATAAGTCCAAATAGAGCATAGTAATATTAGTTGTTAAATGAAATAACATTAAAAAAATATCTTATAAAACTTGAAATCCAGTTCTTTTGGTTTCTCTTCATGTTGTCGAGACATGTGGTTGTTTACCTATCATTTCCCGCCATAAAGTTTTAATATCTCGAGCTTTCGCTGGACGATTTACTTTCAAAATTCTTCTTAAACCTCGTAGATCAGCACGGGAAATGGCTGAAGGACGGCCATTTTTTAAACTCGGATATTCCACCAATTTTTTTATATAAGTTTTTAATATTTTGTATCATAGATCTCGCAATAGAATCAGAAATCGATATTTTTCTTGTAGAAATACCATTTTTATGATCATTTATTATAGACCACCGTAAATCTCCGCTCCAAGCTTTACAACGAGCCATTTTATTAGAAAAAAAAAATAATACCGGCAAACAGCAATGACAGTTTTGTATTGATTTTTTTCATTTATGTTTTGTTTTCCATTTGTGTTTTGTTTTAACAACTATTTAATTTAAAACACGCCAATAAATCCTTTCTAAGACATACATTTTTTGTTGGCCGAACTATTATGAATCAGTTCCCATAATACTTATTTGATGATAGTTTTGTAAACGTTTGTATTATTTAAAATATCTTTTCAGTAATAGACAACTAAAGATTCATATAATAACGTAGATATAGTTTTGTTATAAGAATAAAACATAACACAAGTATAAAGTTTGAAATTTATACCGGCTGAACTATTATGGAGTTGGGCTCGTATATATATATATATATATATATATATATATATATATATATATATATATATATATATATATATATATATATATATATATATATATATATATATATAATATATTTTGAGCGTGAAGTGCGGTTACCAGTCCTCAAATCACGGCCCCCAAAGATGTTAGTGGTAGAGGAGCCACAGGGGTAGCTTTTGAAATTATGAAAATTATTTTTCGCCTGTGGGAATCGAACCTGGGTTCTCAGGATCCACAGGCCGACTTCATACCACTGAGCTAGCCATCCCATGATAATCCTTATAAACCACTGAGTATTACGTTCATTATCCTTTTAGATGTTGATGGTGAATTTTTAAGCCCCATAGGCATACTTATATACCCAAAAAGACCGAAATGTGTTGAAAACTCTCTTTTAGCTTGATCACTTGGATTCATTTTAATTTGATAAAATTCAGATGCTAAATCTAAGGTGGAGAAATATTTTGAATTTCCCAACTAATCTAATATACTACAGGTACTATACGCCACTTGTGTTTTCCAGAGGCATCTAATTTTTTTGGAACAACAAGTAATGGTTTTTTCATGGATATTTACTGGGAGATATAATTACTTTGTTTAACATTTCATTTATTTGAGACTGAATTTCAGATCTATGCGCTTCAGGTAAGCGATAAAGTTTAACGTGAATTAGAGCATCATCGTTATTTTCAATTTGATGTTTAACTTCTTTAGTATAACTTAATTTATAACCCTCTAAATAAAATAAATCAGAATATTCTGCATATAATTCTTGTAAAAAAATTATTTCTTTTATATTTAAATGATTAGAAGAAATTTTTCTACACGTTTGACATCAAAACTGTCTTCCGTTTGATCATTATTATTACTAAAATTTACTATATCAACTGAATATAAAGTTTCGTAACAACACATCCATATACAAATTAAACAGCCACGGAGACATCACACAACCTTGTTTCACGCCAACATCTATACAAAACCAATCACTCATTCTACCATCAACTCTCATCGCAGCCTCGCTACCTTCATACAACGCACGAATTGCCCCCAACAAATTCCCGTTTATACCGTACTGTAGAAGTACATCCCACAAAGTCTCTCGATGAACACTATCATATGCTTTTTTAAGATCGAGAAAGCCACAGAACACCTTTTTGTTCTTAGCAAGTGACTTCTCAACAATCATACGAAGAGAAAATAATTGATCCACACACCCTCTCTCAGGCAAAAACCACCTTGCATATCACTTATCTTGGAAATGGTTAAGGTTCGTACCTTATGAATAAGAATCTTCCCGTACAACTTCCCTACCACACTCAGCAAACTTAAATTAGTACATTCACTCGAACTACCTTTGCCTTTAAATAAAGGATAAATGACAGCACATTTCCAATCATCAGGAGCCACACACCGTTTTAAACAAAATCTAAACAAATAAACTAACCAGTCAAATAACCTCTCACCTCCATATTTCAACATCTCATTCGATATACCATCCAAGCCAGGAGCCTTACCATTCTTCAGACGCATCAATGCAAAACTAACATCACTCTCATCTATATCCTATTCATCACCACTAACATTTTCTCTAACTTTTCACTACTACCATTCTCTCCATTTATGCTACCATATAAAGCCCTAAAATACTCACACCATCTATTCCTAACATCTGACTCATTCCACAATAACTCACCATCAGCACTTTTAATCTCTTTCACTGCCCTTAACTTACCACCTCTCAATCTCTTCCCACTCAACCTAAACATTCTTTTATTCATACTAAAATCATTTGTCAATCTTTCACTCATCAAGTCATCAAAACGTGCCTTACTTTCTCTCACAATTCTCTTAACACATTTATTTAACCTCTTGTATTCTAGTAAGCATTCATCTCGTAAACTTCCAGGTTCATTTTTCACATTTAGAAAACGCAATGTGCTCTCTTTTCTCCTCAATCGCTTCTTTTACTTCATCATTCCACCATGCATTCTTTGGACAAGAGCCTAATCTACATTCACCACAAACTTCTTTTGCACAATTAAGAAGTGTATCCTTAAATTTCAACCAAACATCATTTATGCTGCATTCAAAATTAAGCTCACATACAGGCAAAGATTCATTAATTTTCTCAACAAACCTATCTCTAACATCCTCATTCTGCAGTACACTGGATTTCACACGAAACATTTTTTCGGTACTTTTCACCCATTTAAATATTTAAATTGCTGTCATGCAGTTTGCGATTCTGTCGGTAGATGGCACCACGGGTTGCTCCTTAGCTCTTATGTCTTGTCTACCGGCGTAGTTACTTTAACATCAGTCAGTTCAGCTTGTAAAAATATCACAGTTCACTAGTCCCTAGTTGGTCTAGTTGGATAGTTGATCACACCATACTGATAAGTCCCTAAAGGACGAAACGCGTCTACGGTTAAAGCTGAACTGACCAGCCGTTTGATGATGACCTGATATGTTGATTCAAACATGCTGTAAAAAAAAAAATTTTTGGAATTTGTGACAAGTGATGGAAATTTTGTTTTCCTATTTTTCTTATTTATTAAGACACAGTTCCACATCGTAATTGACTTTTTGTCTTTATGTTATTTAAATTGCTGTCATGCAGTTTGCGATTCTGTCGGTAGATGGCACCACGGGTTGCTCCTTAGCTCTCATGTCTTGTCTACCGGCGTAGTTACTTTAACATCAGTCAGTTCAGCTTGTAAAAATATCACAGTTCACTAGTCCCTAGTTGGTCTAGTTGGATAGTTGATCACACCATACTGATGAGTCCCTAAATGACGAAACGCGTCTATGGTTAAAGCTGAACTGACCAGCCGTTTGATGATGACCTGATAAGTTGATTCAAACGTGCTGTAAAAATTTTTGGAATTTGTGACAAGTGATGGAAATTTCGTTTTCCTATTTTTCTTATTTATATAAATATACCTGTTTAATCTTGTGAATATAAAATTAAATGTTCTTTGTATCACTGGTGAAATTAGTGTTTTTTGATAATATGCTCATTGTCAGAAACGCTAATTTCATCAGTGGTACATACGGTATTCACCCTTAAAACATAAACAACTATTATATGATTTAGCAAATCCAAATTACAATAATGTGGAAAAAAGGTAAAGTATGGGATTAAATCGCTTAAATCTCTTCAGTTTTCTCTCTTCTTCGACGAATGTATAATAGCATCTCTTCTTTTTCCATTTCCCGTCCAACATCCATTGCAGTGCAAATATATTAGCAGAATACTACAGGCGATCACCTCAAACAGACCGCATCAGTGTGCGTCGATGACCAAATGACACTAACACTTCATTTAACTGCAAACGTGTCGCTGAGCATTTGCGTGATAAATAGTTTTGCAAGACATATGGAATGCCGTTTTACTTTTTATTGAAGTAATTTTCTTTATTAATATTAGAGAAAACCAGCAAAAATGTATGAAATTATTTTAAATGTTTGTATATATGCAAATAACAATTTATCAACAATCAATTTTAATCATATTCAATTTAATCATGGCATCTTCTGCAATGATTTATATAAAAACAGGAAACAATTTATTAGTCTATCTATTAACTTACATTTTAAGTATACTTCCATAAGTTACAACATTACAACATAAATTCTTTTAAGATATCACTTTTATACTTTAAATTAAAATGTAATTGCAAAATATAAAACATGCAATTTTTGTGAATCATTAGTATGAATTCTGTAGAACAAAAATAAATGTAAGTTGAAACTTGTAAATCTACATAATATTTAAAATGGAAATATTAAACCTACGTAATATGTAACTTGAAATTTTTAAACCTACAAAATATGTGAGTTGAAAATATTAGACTCTCATAATATGGAAGTGGAAATTTTTAAACCTACAAAATATGTTAGTTGAAAATATTAGACTCTTATAATATGGAAGTTGATAATTTCAAACTTACATAAAATTATCTAATGTCACTTTAGTAGTGGGGGAATAGAAATTAATTTATAAGCCAGATAATAGATGGCAGGGCATGTCTGGACAGGACTGAATTTCGAAGGTGTGCTAAATATGAATTATAAAACAAGTACAAATTAAAGGTTGGAAATTGATTAAATTGCAATGTACACCTACTTTCCGGATTTAAAATAACAGGAGCTAGGGTCTTATACTTAATTGTATTTATTAATTATAAATAAATTGTATTTTTCACTCTGCGTTCAGCGCAATCTAGCGGTGAAACCCGAAAGGACAATCACTGACAGCTGTGGGCGCTGTCGGTAATCCCCCACCACTTTTTTGACATTAGATAATATTATGATAGTCTAATATTTTCAACTCTCATATTATGGATGTTTAAAATCATGAACTTACATTTTATGAGAGTCTAAAGTTTTATATTTACATTTTTTGTCAAGTAACAAATTTTGTTTCAGTTGAATAGACAGATATGTATAAATATTTGTGATTACGTTTTATACATGGGATTTGAATTTTAATAGTATAATATAAGTTAGACTTGTAATATTGTACTAACAAAATTTGTTATTTTAAATAATATGACACATGAAAATATTTTGTACTTAGGTATCATTCCACTTACACATTCGTTTTATATTTATATTTTATTTGCTTAATATATTCAACATTCGAATTTAATATTACAGTATACAATTGTACAACACTTCCAGCACCATACTTCCATATTATGTAACTTCAAACTTCAGAGTTACATTATATTCAAGACTAAGTTTCTTTAAATATATTAAATATTGCAGATATAAATGATATAATAACATACATGGAATTGAAAGATGTTAGTGGTAGAGCTTCAAAATAAACAGTTCTTGACACTTATCATATTTAAACACAATGCTTGATGTAAAATTCAGCTTAGTAAGATTTGATATGTAGTATCAAAGTATCATAAATTTATACATAAAATATTTTGAGTTACACATTTTTAAAGTAAGACATTATTTTCAAGTAACAAAATTTTATAAGTATTATTTTATAAAAACCTATGAGCTCTTATAGCAATATTGTACATGCATAAATTGAAGACATACAATTTTAATCTAAATTTGCTTTTAAGATTCAAAAAGTATCGTGTTAAATGTTTAAGCAGCATTTTTGACATCACATTAAATCCATGTTGAATATTACAAGAAAGAGACAGGTATACATTCCATATAGTAGTATACTGTTTTCTATTTTCGTTCGTATTCTATTTTTGTGATATTGAAATATATTATGTTTCATATTTTGTAATGTTAGTTTTGTGAAAACCACATTACAAACTGTTATAAATTTCAAGTAGAAAAGTATTAATCACATATTAAGTTATATCGAAATATTTTACTTTCATTTGCAACTCAGTTTAACAAATTTAACACAAAAATTTTTACTTTCATATTATAATATAAGCATATTTTTATATTGAGATAATATTTATTAAAACAAAAATGACTAAAGTCAATTTGATGATTTGCTTTTAATTCAATCTTGAGAAATGTTAATAATATGTAAATACGCAATTTTGTGTAAATAAAAAGTAAAACGGCATCCCATAAAGACATGTAGAAATGTTGATTAATGCATATCATACGTAATAGTAATTTTTATAACAAGTGCCGAAAAAGGCTTGTTACGTGCAAGTGCAGAATTCTGTACGAGCAAGTAACCTTTTTCGAAACGTGTTATACACAACATTTTTATTACAACTGTGCGATTTAGAAAATCACTAAAATATTATCAGAATTTATAAACTTTTAGTTTTTATTACACGAGAACGATGTTTTACGGCGTTGCTATGATTTGTTTGTTGATTGCTTGCACATTGTTCTACGTTATTTAAAAATATTTCACTAATTTCAAGATAATTTCTTCAAAATCGTTTAGATTGGAATATTACACTGAGTGATTCTTCTTTATCTTATACATGTCGGATCTATTCTTGACAATGACAATCAACCTGCTGCTGGTACTTCTAAAACCTCCGACATTGTTGTCAATAATATTACTGTTAATAATATGAACAGGTACGGAAGAAATCAATGTTTCTTTAGGCAGTAAAAAAGTATTCACTTCACATTATGTCAATATAAGCAATTGTAACAACTGTAACAAAACGGATAATTAAGAATTTCGTTTTGTTTATAAATTATGATATTTCACTATCAACTCACCTTCGAAAGATACAGACTAATTAAGCGTTATCTTAAGTATCTTTCTAAAGTTTACTTGACAGAGTTCATTTTGTTTATCAAATTTATTAGAGCAATCGTAGCTCAGTGGATAAAAGCGAGGTAAAACTTTCGTTTCTTAATTAGCAAGCAAGAGGTCGTGCGTTCAAAACTCACTGACTTCTACTTATATCCAAAAATACGATTGTGTCTGAGTGGTTCGGATTCCACTATAAGCTGTAGGCCCCCTATACTGTAATTGGGATTTACTTCCTGTTGTGCAGAGTAACAAATAATAAATAATAATAATAATAATATGTTATAACTTCAGTATGTATTCCGTAGATCATTATTTATCAAGTTTATAGCTTTTCTGAATTGTCGCGTCTGGTTATACGGGATGTGGTGACATATCTGGGTAAATTATAGCTAAACGTCTGGTCGGAAAGAGTTTGGAACTCACCTCGTCTAGGTTTTTTATGTAAACGCATATGTGGGAACCGCTATCTCGACCGGTAGATTGGCTTCAGTCGAGACAACTTGTTCTCGATTTCACGTGCAAAATGTAGTTTTGCCGTGTATTTTGTAACTTAACTAAGATTAGTTTTATTCATACGTTACTGTTGTTTCCATTGCCGGATAATTTGCTTAATTTCAACATTAATGTAACTTTTTTACCATTTATATTTTTATGCATTTTTTATGTTTTACATATATATTTTTACAAGAAGTTCGTCTTAGTTCGTTTTATTTCGTCTTGATTTAATTTAGTTCGTCAATTAGCAATTGTTTTATACGCGTAACAGCGGCTTTCACTCAGCCCTGTTTCACAACTGTGTTAATAATATACACAAACAATAAATATTATGTATTTCACTTACTCTTAAAATAAAACCATTTATCGATATATTTTACTTTGTCCGGTTCTTTTTATTAATTATTATATTTAATAATGATATACTTGAGTTCTTGTGTACTCAATGTGATATGTGCATATTAGATATACTGCAATTTACGGTTATGTTTATAAACGTCAAAATATACTACTGCATATTTACTAGCGCTGGCTCACCACATCTTTTTCTTCCATAAGCGTCTGTAGCTGATATATGAAATTCCGCGCTCAGTGCGAGATTTAAATCGCTTTCACTTAAATTTTCCTTTGACAATTGCGTAAAGTACAAATTACTTTTGGTACTAGTGTTTCTTCGCTTACAGAAACGCACTTGGTGTGCATTTGTCTCCTTTACACCCGTAACCAATACTAGTTACGTAATAACAAAGAAATCACACAGTTGTAGGAAAAATATTTATATTTGTTAAGTCTAACACTTTAAACCGGATGTTCCCTGTTTTCATTTTAAATTATATGTAATTTTGTAAGTGATCCATGAATTAAATTAGTCTGACAATCTCCAAATCGTTTTTAGAATTGTTGATCATGCGTAAAGTATTTATAATTATTAAAGTATAACACTTATATAGGAACGAACTTACACCTACTTTTTCGTAAAAATAACCAACTCCTAACTCCTAACTGTAATAGATCAGTAAAATAAATACAATTTCACAGTGACGTGAATTATGCTCGCTTACCCTTTTGGCATTCTCTCTTGGCAACGACAGTACTATATAATTTATGACCTACAGACTTTTACAAAATTATCAGACCCTTCAAAATTCTTATTGAGAACAGAGTGTTCGCTCAAGGCTGGCTTATATTTTCTTAAAAACATGCAATCTCTTAAACTAAGCACTTCATAATAGCACCTAACTCTTAAACTACTACACTAAACTAGTTACACATTTTGTTTATCAATTTATTTTCAACCTGAAATATTATCATTAGAGATGGGCGAATACCACCCACGGATATTCGAATACCCCGATTAATGAACGTTTTCGATATTCGAGATCTTCGAGTAAGTCTTGAAATTAAAACAGCACTGTCTGAGTTGACAGTTATACAATTAACAGTTAAAGGAAACGAGCTTTGTTTTTTTCTTTACTTAATTTCATTCATTCACTCATAATCATAATGACAATTTAGTTAATTAATAACTGCTTTTATTTAATTACCATAAACATAATCACATTATTATATCAGATCACATTATCAATTATTACATCGTTATCAGTTTATCACTTATTTTGTCATTTGATTTATTTATTATTATTATGTATACATACATCAACAAAAAATTTTATTTCTACCAACAACTTTGGGGGACGTGATTTGACGGCTGGTAACCGCACTCCACGCGCAAAAATATATCACTTACTGAGATCTGCTGAGCAGAGTGTTACACCCAGTAATGGATAAAAGGCGTGATGATGATGATATATAATACATTACATACATAACATCATACTATATTCTATCAAATCGGGTAGCACGAACCCAGAAACATTCATAAAATGTTAACTCATCAAGTACATCAAATAATCAGTCCTCGTCAAACATTTTCATTTTTACACATCACCATCATTTCAACCAAACTTATAATTACCTATAATTATAATTATATTTCATTTATATATTAATTAATTTAATATTATTTATTATTTATTACAATTATAAATTGAATTTATTAATTTTTAAATAGGCAACTATTCGGAGTGTTCGAATATTCGAGATTAATATACGAATTCGAGAAATTTTATATTCGCTCACCTCTCATTACTCATAATTTCGTAGTATATTACGTGAGTAAAATTAAAATAACTTATCTGTAATTATTTTATTTGGATAACTATTTGCATTTATTAATTGATGACAATATGAAATACGCATTATTTTAATGTTTAAAGGGTTTACTGTTTAGATATTTGAATTCGTTTGTTTATTAGAATGTGCTAAAATATTGCAGCTAAAGTAAATATCTCAAGTATTTATTAAGAACTTTCGGCAATCCGAACTAAACGTTCTTTATTATTGACTATTCGAACTATTCGTATATTCGAACTATTCGGATTGTCAAAACCGAATATTCGTTATATAAATATTCGAATATTCGAATATCCGGATAAAATCAATATCCCTAGTAAATACTGTTTCAATCCCATCACGGCCACAACAACAACAAAATTAATTAAAATAAATATATTTACCATTGCTTAAATATTTTATACAAAATTAGCAACTTCTCCAATTTATGTAACAATCAATTGAATTGAATTATAAAATTATAATGGCGGCCGTTAAGAAAGTCTTTACATTCACTTTTTTTATTCAGTGAAAATGCAATTACAAACAAATAATAACAGTTCTGTCCAAAGCGCTATTGAGCTGAGCCTGATCCGTAATTTATAAACTCCAAAGATTGTCAACAGCTCTGTGTGTAGTCTAGATGTCGGATACCGATATCCTCGCGCGCCGGGCCAGGGGTGAATTAAGGTTTCATTATTACAAATATTGCGGTCAAGCCAATAATAAATTCGTTAATCTCATTCGTCCTCGTCAGTCGTCAGTGAAATTAATTAAAAATAAACTAAGAATTCTAATGAAATTGTCTGTATTTAATGTAATTTTAGCAGTCAGATCTGGGTAAAATAGAATTGATAAATGTTATTTCAACTTTTTTATTTCATCTTAATGTTCTTCTAAAGCCCTTTCACACCTGTATGACACCAAATACGTTATAATTCGGAATACTTTAAGGTTGAAACAAATGCCTACCGTAAAATTTCATCTTTTTTATATTTCATCTGAAAGTTATTCATATATCAAACACGACGTGATCTAAAATGTTTTAATTTTGAAACAATTGGCTGTCGTAAAATTTCAACTTATTTTATTTCATCTCGAAGTTTTTCTAAAGCCCTTTCATATAACACCAAATATGTTATGATTCGAAATACTTTGGGTTTGAAAGAAAGGCCTATCGTAAAATTTCAATTTTCTTTTATTTCATCTGAAACTTCTTCTAAAGCCCTTTCATATGACACCAAACATGGCATGAGTCGGTATACTCTAAGTTTGAAACTGTTGACTGTTGTATTTTTTTTTAATTTCAATTAAAAGTTCTTCAAAAGTCCATTTATATGACACCAAACACGGCATGATTCGGAATACTTTAAGTTTGAAACAATTGACAGTCGTAAAATTTCATTTTTTTTATTCCATCTAGAAGTTCTTTCAAAACTCTGTACATGACATTAAACACGGCATGATTCAGAATTCTTTAAATTTAAAACAATTGACACTTCTGATGATGTGTAAAAGCCGAAATACGTATTAAGTGTAAAAATAAATATTTTCCTTGAAACAACCAAGTGTTTTTATTTTTTATTTTTAAATATTGTCAAACTGCTTACTTTTTTAATTATACTTAAAATTTCATTTTTTTAAATTTCATCTGAAAATTTTTCAAAAGCCCTTTTATAAGACACCAAACAGAATACTTTAAGTTTGAAACAATTGACAATCGTAAAATTTCAATCAAATACGTGTTTCATTTCCGAAAACATTTTTCTAAACTATTAAAAATCCTTCGGACGTCACTTCTTCTACATTTATATTTTATATATACATGATATCAATTGAAATTTTTCTCTAAACTTTTTTGAAAAACTGTTGGATATCACTGGAATATTGTTTCTGACATCCTTTATTCGAGTTACCTTTCTTCGCATTGTAGAATGCTGCAGTAAATTTTTTATTTTGCTTTTACAGTATATTAACATCCTCATTCATCTAATACGGCCCAGCATTCATTGTGCGGCCAGCGAGTCTTTTTGTAAAAATGCCTAATAATAAAAATTTAAAAACAATATTTCGTATTTCTTACATTTTTACAAATTAGATATATTTTCTTCGCGTAGTATATTTCGACTGTGTACTATACAATACATCTTACTCAGTTACTCCGAATGCATTATCTCTCTCCGTTCGGCTCTCGCTCAACTAAATCTGCTGAGGTGCTTTGCCTAGTAAAGTACTGCGTGTAACGCGAATATTGTATTCGTTCAATATTTTGTCCTTTTTGTTTAATAATATACTTCATATTTATACACGTATACTTGAATAAATTAAATGCGCCATGAATTAAATAAGAAAGGAACAAAATAGAATCAGAGTACAGAAATTTCAATCATTTTTGGACGAATAAGTATTTTTTTACCGTGTTTAAGGACAAAATACTATGTTTTGTATGTCGTGAAACGATTGCTGTTCCAAAGGAATACAATCATCGGCGACACTTTGAATCCTAATTTCGGAAAGTTGGATCAAGATGAAAAATAAATTAAAGCAGCGAATTTATCGAAAATTCTTACTGGAGAGTAGCAATTTTCTAAGAAAAAGACGGCTACCTATGGGCGTCCGCAGGGGGGAGAAGGGGCGCACGCCCCCCTTGTTATTAACTAGGGTGGTGACCACGTCTCTCGAACATAAGACTTTAACATGTAAAATTATAATTTTGCAATTTCCTGCTTCCCTAAATATTTTGAGCAAAAAAGCTTGAAATAGGGCATGCAATTCTGCATCTGAACCAATAAATAAAATTATTTTGCATATTTGTAACGACCTAAATTATATTTGAAAATGCAGAAAATTGCCTCAAAACTACCGATACCCATTTAATTTAGACAAAATTAAACAAATGTTTGACGTTTTATCTGTCAAAATAAATCCTTTATTTATAAACCACGGTCGTGTGACGTCATCAAATTTAGATGTGCCCAGTAACTATCAAACGAGTGATTCTCACATCAATAATAAATGTGCGATTTACATTGTATAGATAGAATACATTTTTAACAAGAATATGTGCTTATAATTCCAAAAGTGACAAGTTTCTATTCTGTGCATCATTTTATGCGTGACAAATTGTGTGATTTATTTTATCAAGTGAAACGTTATTTGAAGATTGTGTCGCGAGTGCATACTTTTACAATTTTATAGTGTTTATATAATTAATATATAGAAAATAAATAATTTTATATGTTTGCTTCATAGTGTAAAACCATGTAATTATTATAATATATAGTAGTTTTACTTTTATTGAAGTTTGAACAGTTCATTTTATGTTAACATTTTCAAAATCAACTAATTTCGATAAAATTTTTAATATATAACTGTAGTATATTTTTTTTCATTTATAATTGTTATTGTGTTTTCGATCGTAGCGGAAATTTCAAAGAATCGATAAAAGGAATTATTATGATACTATCTGAATTTTGTTTCATTTCGTAGCTATCGATAGTTTTGAAACAATTTTAGTCATCTTCAGATCTAATTTATGGCGTTACAAAGCATGCAAAATTAGTTTCAAAATTTATGCCCTAAAACTTTTATTTAAATTATTTATTTAAATAAATAAATATAATGTAAAGTTTTGTTAACATAAATGGCCAGTTGAACCTCTATTATTTAGGTATTAAGCATTTTTTAGATTAATTGTATCGAATCGAAATCAAATTGTCAAATGATACATCTTTGCTGCTGTCATTTAGATTTGACATTTATATTTCATTTAGAGAATTCTTAAAATTTTATTAGCTACTAAACCTAAAAAATTATAAAACGTATTATTTAGACTTAAAATTGTAGAACGTGCAATTAATATATTTTTGTATTAAGTAAATATTCGATGTTTACATTTTTTAAGTTTAAATTTTTTATAGTTGAATATGTACCCCCATATTTAGTATGTATTTTGTAGCCACAAATCATATATCTACGCAGAAATAATATTATTCTAGCAAAGAGTAAATGATCATGAGAAAAAAAGATGCTTTATTTTCTAATATTACGGGAGTTATTCAGAATTACAAAAAATATATACACAATTTTCCTAAAAATGTGTAGATACCCAAGAATTTAAACAATTGCACGATACTTAATTTCATCGTCAAAATTGTAAATAAACCATTTATCATACTAAAGCTAGGCGAACGCAGCGCCTCTATAGTAAATATGGCAAGTCAAATTTAGTGGTTGGCGGTTTGACACTTTTGGCAACACTGCTTGCTATATGTCAGTGTGAACTACACGAAATGTTCAACGCAAGACTTGTGAGTGACGCAGTTGTTCGTTGTGGTGTTTATTTACATGTGAAAATTGCTTTGATAACAACAAATATAGTATCAACTATATCACTTCTATAAAAAGGTAAGTCGTTTCGTTATCTGTTTGTAATATGTATCTACGCTTAGTTTCACAAATTTCTCTCGTAGCCCAGTAGGTTAAATTTTCTGTCATTAAACAATTATGATTCATATAAAATTTAATTATTATTCATATAAAATTTAATTATTAACTTAAATTACGTATTACCCTTGATTATACAGTTTAATAGATAGGCAACTAAATTGAATCCCAAGTTCGGATGTATAACTGTTAATTTGGTTGCATCCCTTAAAAATTTAGGCGTTTACGTTAAGGTTTGACTACTCGGATTCATTCGGTAATATTCGTTAGAAAAGCATTCGTATTTGGAACCACTTCACTCTGAGTTTAGTAAATTGGAGAGAATAAATGACCTGCGGTTCTCAATAAAAAAACAAATCGCTATAATTGTGAAAAAGTTATAATTTAATAATAATTTAAATATTACAATTTATTTTGTAACGCTGATAAGTCATTTAAAAATATATATATAATTAGTATCAAATATTATTTACACGGCACTTTCTCTATTTTATTAATAATTTTTTGTTAACTTTACTGGATGTAAATATTGAATAACTTTAAAATATAGTGTGTACTTAATTTTCTTTATAGATAGAAACAAAAAGCAAACAGAAAGCTCATCAAAATAAAATGTTTGAGTGCCACTGTCTAATGACGTCATAAATAGATATTGTGCTTTAAAAATTATAATACCCATTAATTTTGGGTATTTTGAAATCGGGTTTTTATTAATAGTTACCTTTTGAAATTTAATTAAAAATAGTTATTAGTAAGCTAGTGCTTGAAATATCTGCTTAGCGCTTCGAGAGTAAAAGTTCAACAATGGGGAGTTCAATTGGTAGAGCTTTTTAATATATATTTATTTCAATAAATTCTTGACCGAACATCATTTTTTATACAATACAAAACCATACCATAAATGATATCTTTATTGTTGAAATATGAAAGTAAATGTTGAATAAATCAAAACGCTCATTTCAATTTCGCACTACCATACTGCAATTACGTAGTTGCATTAAGCCAATCACATGGCATTGTCTTTAACGTTTGTCGTTGCTTAACTTTACTGAGAAAAAGACGAAGAAGAAACAAGCATTCTGCATTCTACGATTCTACTGACGACACATGTTACGTGAAGTTATTTATCTCTGTCTTATCTGACTCTCTTTAATCCAAGATGCTACTACGTCATATTCGTTTGTTTCGAAAGTTTAAATATTTTTATCATGCATAATACAAGTTTTCTAAAAAAAAAATTGTGTTTAATAATTTTATTATGTAGATTAATATATAAAAAGTTCAAAAAAATCTTGAAGGGCCTATTACTCGAACCTCACACTCACCGTACACCATTATGTCACCAATATACCCTGTACTGTGATTAGAATTAAATTCCTGTTGTGCAGAGTAACATAAATAAATAAATAAATAAAAAATTGTATATATATATATATATATATTAAAAAATGGTTCATGGGTCTATTGAAAGGATAAACATCAGTAGGCAATAAAAAAAACAATAATTCCTTTAAAAAAAGTAACGATAAGATATGATAATGAAATCAGATCTAGTGCATTTAATAAGAGAACAAAAAAATCAGTTTTAAGGGAAATAATGAATGAACATTACTTCGTCCGTGGAAATATGAACCTCCAGCATTCACTTAGAGCTTAGGGAAACCACGGAAAAACCTAAACAGAGGTTTCGACCAAAAACTGAATATAATACAAATAATTTTTATAAATTAATTAAAACATGAATAGAAGTTGCGATATTAAATATATAAACTTTGCCGAACACCATGGCCCAGTTCAGAATTCACTACAAAAATGCTAAAAATAAACAACACATGTCCTAAAATAATTCAGAATTCATAAACTAAGTAATTATTGTCCTTTTGTAATAATTACAGACTTAATAATTGATGCAAACCGACCGATCAGTTACTAGGAGGTTCCACGATTTATTAGATTTTTTCATATGTTAATCTTTATATAAAAATATTCGACCCTAGTATCAGCTGTAGGCTTGAAGTCTTTACAATACAAATTAGGCGAAGCTTGAGAGGTTGTTGACACAGCGGTGCAGTCAGTGGGCGTTTCCCTTTTCCTTCCTTGTTGACATATTTATGTGTCTCGTGCCGCACAGGTTCCCGATTCCAGGCAGTTGACGACCAAAAAACAAAATATATCGCTTACACAAAATGTATATTTAAATATAATAAATACTAAAAATTATTGATACAAAGCAGTATTTCATATTAATAAATTATAAATTTTTTTAAATATTTAATTTTCTTGGATATTTTTTTTTATTTGTAATTATACAACGGGAATCCCATTGAATCGATTTTAATAATTTTACTTTTATAAATTTATTTATAATAAACATTTTATGATCGAAACATTTATCTAATTCAAGTAACCAGTCCCTGTGTTTTATATGAATATGATTTAAAATACTTTGCTTTATTTGATTAGTAATATTAGATTCATGTTTTTTTAATTCATAAATGTTTTGAAATATGTCAAGTAATTCCATCAATATTATTATTAAGGATTCACTTGGCCTTTTAAGATATTCAATTTCATTTGGCTTGCCATAATCTTTTAAAACTAACAACATTTCATTTTTGTTAAATAATAATTCATTATTTTTTTGTAAATTATTTTCACATATTTTACAATCATAATGTTTTAAACATTGATGCACTAAATAGCCAGTGAAATAAATGAATGAACATTCTTCTAAAGATGAAAGATGTATATTTTGTACATTTTCCTCATTCATATTGTGTAAGTGAGACTAAGAGGAAAGGCTGTAGTGAGGAAGAGGTGGATGGAATGTTTTGCTTGTGGTCGGGTGTATCTGAGAATGAACGTGCAAAGCATGGAGTAGGTGTGCTTGTTAGTGAAAGAATGAAACCGTTTGTAAGGGATTATGACTGTATTTCATCTAGAATTCTTTGGCTGAGATTAAAGGTAGGCTTTCATAGAATCTTCGTTGTGTCAGTTTATGGCCCAACTGAATCTGAAAATGATCTCGAAAAAGGTCGGTTTTGGAATTTGTTAGATAGTGTGATTGATTTGTGTGATCCAGGTGAGAAAGTTATCGTATGTGGTGATTTAAATGGTTGGGTGGGAGTAAAGAGAAGCATGTCTGAAAATGTTTTGGGTAAGTTTGGTGATGTGAGAGAGAATGAAAATGGTAGGAAAATAGTATCTTTCTGTTTGGAGCGTAATCTCTTTGTTTCCAACTCTGTTCTTAAACATAAATTAGCTCATTTGTATACATGGGAGAATGTGCGTGAGAATAGACGAAGTGTAATTGATTTTATTTTGTACGATGAACGATTGAGAAGTTTAGTTATAGATACGCGTGTGAAGCGTGGTGCTGAATTGGGTACAAATGACCATTATTTGGTGGTATCGCGTATACGTTTGGATAAATGTTGGCGGATGAGGGTGAAAGGTATCGAAAAAATGTTTCGTGTGAAATCCAGTGTACTGCAGAATGAGGATGTTAGAGATAGGTTTGTTGAGAAAATTAATGAATCTTTGCCTGTATGTGAGCTTAATTTTGAATGCAGCATAAATGATGTGTGGTTGAAATTTAAGGATACAGTTCTTAATTGTGCAAAAGAAGTTTGTGGTGAATGTAGATTAGGCTCTTGTCCAAAGAATGCATGGTGGAATGATGAAGTAAAAGAGGCGATTGAGGAGAAAAAGAGAGCATATTTGCGTTTTCTAAATGTAAAAGATGTGCCTGGAAGGTTACGAGATGAATGCTTACTAGAATACAAGAGGTTAAATAAATGTGTTAAGAGAATTGTGAGAGAAAGTAAGGCACGTTTTGATGACTTGATGAGTGAAAGATTGACAAATGATTTTAGTATGAATAAAAGAATGTTTTGGTTGAGTGTGAAGAGATTGAGAGGTGGTAATTTAAGGGCAGTGAAAGCGATTAAAAGTGCTGATGGTGAGTTATTGTGGAATGAGTCAGATGTTAGGAATAGATGGTGTGAGTATTTTAGGGCTTTATATGGTAGCATAAATGGAGGGAATGGTAGTAGTGAAAATGTTAGAGAAAATGTTAGTGGTGATGATTGGGATATAGATGAGAGTGATGTTAGTTTTGCATTGATGCGTCTGAAGAATGGTAAGGCTCCTGGTTTGGATGGTATATCGAATGAGATGTTGAAATATGGAGGTGAGAGGTTATTTGACTGGTTAGTTTATTTGTTTAGATTTTGTTTAAAACGGTGTGTGGCTCCTGATGATTGGAAACGTGCTGTCATTTGTCCTTTATTTAAAGGCAAAGGTAGTTCGAGTGAATGTACTAATTTTCGTGCGATAAGTTTGCTGAGTGTGGTAGGGAAGTTGTACGGGAAGATTCTTATTCATAAGGTACGAACCTTAACCATTTCCAAGATAAGCGATATGCAAGGTGGTTTTTTGCCTGAGAGAGGGTGTGCGGATCAATTATTTTCTCTTCGTATGATTGTTGAGAAGTCACTTGCTAAGAACAAAAAGGTGTTCTGTGGCTTTCTCGATCTTAAAAAAGCATATGATAGTGTTCATCGCGAGACTTTGTGGGATGTACTTCTACAGTACGGTATAAACGGGAATTTGTTGGGGGCAATTCGTGCGTTGTATGATGGTAGCGAGGCTGCGGTGAGAGTTGATGGTAGATTGAGTGATTGGTTTGGTATAGATGTTGGTGTGAAACAAGGTTGTGTGATGTCTCCGTGGCTGTTTAATTTGTATATGGATGTGTTGTTACGAACGGCGCTGAATGGGGTGGATGGTGTACATATTGGTGGTAGTGTAGTGCCTGCGTTAGCGTATGCGGATGATGTTGTTATGGGTGAATCTGAAGAGCAATTGAGAAGAATGATTCTAAGTATAAATGAAGTAGGAAAAGGTTTAAATCTGTTATTAAATGTTGATAAATGTAAAGTGTTAGTGTTTGAGAAGAGTGATTTGGTGACCAACTGCAATGTTTCGGTGAATGGTGTGAGATTGGGTCAAGTAAATGAGTTTTTATATTTGGGTAGTGTGTTTTCAAGGGATGGACGTATTGATTGTGAGATTGAAAGAAGAGTATCTGTGGGTTGCAAGGTATTGGGTGCTCTGGGAACCTTTGCTAGAAATGTGAATGTATCCAGAGATGCTCGATTGAGTGTGTATAATGGTAAATAAGAAAAATAGGAAAAAATTTTCCATCACTTGTCTCGTAATTCCACAGAGGTTTTTACAGCACGTTTGCATCAACTTCTCAGGTCATCAACAAACGGCTGGTCAGTTCAGCTTTAACCATAGACGTACGTTTCGTCCTTCCGGACTCATCAGTATGGTGCGATCATATATCCAACTAGATCAACTAGGATCTAGAGGATTGTGATACCGACTTAGCTGAACTGACTGATGTTAACCTATCTACAACGGTAACATGACATGAGAGCTATGGAGCCACTCGTGGTGCCATCTACCGACAAAATCGCAAACTGCTTGACAGCTATTGAAATAAAACAAAAGACAAAATGTCTATTGCGATGTGGAATTGAGTCTTAATAAATAAGAAAAATAGGAAAAAATTTTCTCATGTCATATTACCGTTGTAGATAGGTTCACATCAGTCAGTTCAGCTAAGTCGGTATCACAATCCTCTAGATCCTAGTTGATCTAGTTGGATATATGATCGCACCATACTGATGAGTCCGGAAGGACGAAACGTACGTCTATGGTTAAAGCTGAACTGACCAGCCGTTTGTTGATGACCTGAGAAGTTGATGCAAACGTGCTGTAAAAACCTCTGTGGAATTACGAGACAAGTGATGGAAAATTTTTTCCTATTTTTCTTATTTATTAAGACTCAATTCCACATCGCAATAGACATTTTGTCTTTTGTTTTATTTCAATAGCTGTCAAGCAGTTTGCGATTTTGTCGGTAGATGGCACCACGAGTGGCTCCATAGCTCTCATGTCATGTTACCGTTGTAGATAGGTTAACATCAGTCAGTTCAGCTAAGTCGGTATCACAATCCTCTAGATCCTAGTTGATCTAGTTGGATATATGATCGCACCATACTGATGAGTCCGGAAGGACGAAACGTACGTCTATGGTTAAAGCTGAACTGACCAGCCGTTTGTTGATGACCTGAGAAGTTGATGCAAACGTGCTGTAAAAACCTCTGTGGAATTACGAGACAAGTGATGGAAAATTTTTTCCTATTTTTCTTATTTATTAAGACTCAATTCCACATCGCAATAGACATTTTGTCTTTTGTTTTATTTCAATAGCTGTCAAGCAGTTTGCGATTTTGTCGGTAGATGGCACCACGAGTGGCTCCATAGCTCTCATGTCATGTTACCGTTGTAGATAGGTTAACATCAGTCAGTTCAGCTAAGTCGGTATCACAATCCTCTAGATCCTAGTTGATCTAGTTGGATATATGATCGCACCATACTGATGAGGCCGGAAGGACGAAACGTACGTCTATGGTTAAAGCTGAACTGACCAGCCGTTTGTTGATGACCTGAGAAGTTGATGCAAACGTGCTGTAAAAACCTCTGTGGAATTACGAGACAAGTGATGGAAAATTTTTTCCTATTTTTCTTATTTATTAAGACTCAATTCCACATCGCAATAGACATTTTGTCTTTTGTTTTATTTGTGTATAATGGTGTTTTAGTGCCTTCATTGATGTATGGTAGTGAATGTTGGGTGTGGATGAAGAAACATGAACGTCGTATAACTGCTGTGGAAATGAGGTATTTGCGGGGTGTGTGTAGTTATACTAGAAGAGATCGTGTCCGGAATACATTGGTGTATGATGAATGTGAAATTGAGAAGAATGTAGTTAGAAAAGTAGGTATAAGTCAGTTGAGATGGTTTTGGCATGTTGAACGTATGTCGAATGAGAGATTAGTGAAACAGGTATATGTTGGTGAAATTGAGGGTGAAAGATTGCGTGGGCGACCTATGAATAAATGGATGAATATGATAGAAAAATTGTTGCGTGAACGAAAGTTTCCGAGTACGAGGAACAAACGTGCTTGTATGAAAGGAATTATGAATGTGGATGAAGCAAAAGTGGTGTGTCAGGATAGGAACGTTTGGCGAAGATTAATTGCGGAATGAATCTGATGATTTCAGAAAAGCGCAGGGTTTTAGATTTTAGTTTCGTTGTTTAGTAATTTCATTAGAGTGTTTACCTGTAATTGTGTGAAATTCACTTTCAAAAACAAGCGCAGGGACGACACTCCCTTCGTTTCTTATCTTTTTTATTCTTTTCTGATCTTACATTGAGTGTTTAACTGCAATTGTGTGGAATTCACTTCCAAAAACAAGCGTAGAGCGACACTCCCTTCCTTTCTTATCTTTTATTTCGTTTTCAGTTATTACGTAGAGTGTTTAACTGCAATTGTGTGAAATTCACTTTCAAAAACATGCGCAGGGCGACGCTCCCTCCCTTTCTTATCTTTTTGTCTCATTTTCTGTGACTGCATTGTGTGGTATTTTCTTTCATATACAAGTGTAGACTATCGCTTTCATCTTTTCTAATCTTGTAGATTCGTTGTTAGTTTCGTTATTAGATTCGTTGTTAGGAGTAAATGTGAGTAATTTGAGATTTTTTTATGCATATGTTATGTACGTTGAGGAAGGAAAATGAATGGTAAGAGAATAGGAATGATGTGATTGAAGGTTTGTTGTGTGATAATGTTTTCGAGTGTAATAAATGAATGAGTTTATATGGAGTGATCTATAAATGTGGTTGAAGTGAGGGTGGTGTGTTTGGATGAAAATGTTTGGTGATGGCTGGTTGTTTGATGGGTGTGATGAGTGAATGTTTTATGAGTGATTTTAGGGTTCGTGCTACCCCATTTGTTGGGATATAGCGTGAAGATATGTATATATGTATGTATGTATGTATATTTTGATTATTTTCTGTATGCTTAACATTTTCACAATTAATTTTTATTCCCGTATTTATATTATTTAAATTGATATTGTTATCGCATTTTTTAAGATTATTATAATTCTGAGACTCTTTTGGTACTGAAACACATAATAAATCATTTTCATCAGGTTCACAATTACCTGTTTTGACGGTATCTAATATTCTAACATGCATACATTGTTGTAATGCTTGACGAAATTGTTTAGCTGTGGGGTTAGGATTATACCCACCGCGACTCCTTATTACCGAAAATTGATTCTCTTATGCATCTTGTTGCAATCTATTTGTTAGTAAAAATAAATAATTGTCCTTTTTTATATCTTCAAATAAATTTAATATAGCCGTGATAGTTTGGACTATACCGTCAAAACAGTAAATATTATGTCTTTCCTTACCGTCTTTATTTTATAGTTTACAATTTAAAAAAAATATTATTGCCTCTTTTAAAGTATTTTGAACAATTAAGTTTTTGTCCGATAAACCACATCGATATGGATTACTATCATTTAATACACGGCTATTTAAACAGTCGAATATATCATTTATTTTTCTGATAAAGACAGCGGTATTTTTAGCAGTATTTGACTTTAAATCATTTGTTAAAATCCCGGTTTCTATTGCTGATGCCATCGTTCGACTAAAAACTTGAGTAGCTAATTTTACGGTCATTTTTTCAAATGTATTCGGGGATATATGTTTATCTGTTATTTTTAAAAGAATGCGTGATTTAAAAGATTTTGTATCTTTTTTATAAATGTCGCGTATATCATTCCACGATACCTGATTTCCCTCCATAAACAAATCACTTGCTAGTAATGTATTTCGTATGCTTTTAATCAAATGCGGCGTGTCATACATAGCATATATTTTTTTAGAATTTAGCTCAAAAAATGGTTGTTGTTTTGTTATTCCTAATTTAGAAAATGTTGCCCTATTGTTTGAACACTGATCACAAACTATACATCTAATGTTTAACCCAATATCCAAACATTTCTTAATATTCTCCTGAACTAGTTTTGATAAATTATCAGCTTTAACATTATCATGACTGTAATAATAAGAAATTGGTATTTTCCAACTATGCATCAAACCGCGTATCATAAAAACTGTAGCATGGTTGGCAATTTTATTTGTTCTTCCGATATTTCCCAAATCTTCAAACCCCTCTACTAAATCTTGAACCGAATCGAGCTGTAGAAATTGTTTAATACTCATTTCATCAAAAATTAAAACACATTCGCGTTCCTCTGGTTCCATTACTTTAACTTTGGATAGTAAATTGATAAATAACGAAGTTTCAATACCAGTAGGAAGGTGGAAAAATGACAGCCAATATCTAATTGTTCTTGGAGATGGTAATGTCATGTTAGATGTATTTCTCATATATTTATACAAAGCAGGGGATTTGTAATAATAAGAAAGTGCCAACTGTTTCTCGATTTCTGTCCATTGCGTCCGTGATTTATGTTTTAGTTGCATATTTATAAATGTGATTTATTTTGCATAATATTATTTACTGCGTTATTATTAATACGTAGTTTAGATCTTAATCGAAAATTAGCAACTTTTTTGGCTTTAATTATGCGGGACTGTTTTTTTAACTGTAAGCTCAATTTTAGATTTGTAGAAGATTCAGTTGTTGACGGCGATGGGAATACAAGAACTCGATTTGTTTTAAAGGTTACAGGGGAACACGAATAATCAGGACGCTTTTTTGTTGGTGTTAAATAATGAATTTCATCGACAGTGGGTTCGTTTTCGTCTTGCGTTATTTTACTTGGATTTGAATAAGTTCTTTTTACTGGATGTTTTATGTGAAATTCCGGTGAAGATATAGGCACAGGTACGAAATGAATTGGAATCGCGTGTTTTACAAGCGTTTTTCTATTACAATTAGAATTGATCCTAATAAAATTCCGAATAAAATGAAGTTCGCAAATTTTTCTTTTTGACAACTCTTCCTTACTGAAAGCAATTAAATCGGTATTACCACAATATTTTAGCCATTTTTCACAAATTATTTCGTTAGATACTAGGAATTGGAAAAAACTTAAATCTCTATTTATTCTTTCTTTTTTATCACAATTTATATATACACAGCAATGTGTAGCTAGCGATTGAAAGCTTGGATCTGAAAAAATAAACATTCGAATTAATAGATTTTAATTGATTTAATAATTATCACAATTAACTCGAAAGTTACATAAACATGCTTTAGAATTTGTACGGATGAGTTTTCTATCAGGTAAATATTTTAATATTTCATCAAATGTCATAAAAATTCTTTTTTAACTATAAATATTTAGTTAAAATTAATTATATTGATATACTACTGACGTCTTCGGGGACCACAATTTGACGGCTGGTAGCCGCACTTCACGCGCATAAATATATTATCTAGATCTGCTACGGGTGAAAGGTGTGATGATATATTTATTTTTATATTTATATTAACATACTATAAATCACCTTAATTTAACAGTTAAAATAATTTTATATTAAAGTTCATATCTACTAAGAAGAGAATTTTTTACAAAAACAAAAACATTGTTAATTTCTCACGTTTTGTTTAAATTAATCCAAATCATATTACTCATCGTTATTGAGATCCTAATAATTGAAAAAAATATTCTTTATATTCGAATTTCCCAACTAGATTTTTGTTTCATTTTCTACAAATTTCAGTGTACTGAAGATGTAGTTTAACAGAAAATTTTAAAATGTATTCACATATGCAGGAAAATCAATTTGCGAATTTTTCACGTGCACTTTTTCTCGGTTCAGCAACAATGCTAAATGCTAAAACGCTAGAAGAATTGTTATTGACAGTGAATAATACATAAAAAAGTAATCATTCCAATGCAATTATATTTATAAATATAAATAAAAGATATGTAATACTTACACGAAAATATAAATATATAAGTAAATCACTCTCACAGAATAATAGCAGCTGACAAACAAAAAATAAGTAGAAAATACGAAACATCAACTTCAACAATCATATGTCGAATGCACTTCAAATATGTAAAATGTTTCCGAAACCCAAGTCTACCAGAATACGCAATTCTTAAGATTTCAAGGCCAGCTCCATTTTTGAGCATGGATAAGTACTTGGTTTCCATTACTAAATCCGGGAAAGAAGAAAAATTGCCGCCAGTAAAATGTTCAAATATCTACCTTCAAATCGAAATAGTTCTTGGTTCACCATATCAGATGGCTCTGTCATCTCCAATACCAAAACAGCGTTACATAAAAGTACATAAGGTTGCCTATCTTATTATTAGTCAATCAACGGTATTACGTTATAACTATTTTGGAGAATTAAATTTGCTGATTAAAACAATAATTTTTCGTTGAAGTATTATGAAGTAACCCTTGGGCAGTATGGGTACAAATTATAAAGCCTGATTTATAGATTGCATAGAATAGAATGGAATAGAATAAGGAATGAAATGGAATAGAATAGAAATTTGTAATCACAATTTGTAGATATCACAGAAAGGAACAGCAGTGAATAGAATGACGTAATTTTTACATTAAAATAGCTATGTTCATACTGGTATTTTAGATGACTATTACAAACTTCATGGTAATGAAGTGACATGAAAATTTGATGAGTTGAAAGTTGTAGCTTTAAAAAAACTAGAAATTAACTATAAATTGGGGGTGTACATATCATGCTCTAGGGAATTTTTATATTTGTTACAAAATTCACAAACAGCACTAAGACGTAAACGAAGTAGTTGAATTCGGCAAATAAATAAAAGCTAAATATATTTGCAGTTTTTTCGAAAAATATTTTTTAAAATTATAAACATAAAATTTTCTATTTATTCTACTAATCGATAATCGTCAAGCATGTTTTTTGTAAATACAAAATATTCAAATAAATAACACTGCTTTAAAATACAAATGTCACAAATGACAAAAGATGTGTAAATTTCAACCAAAATAGAACGAAATGTATCGGAATTACACGACCGACATAAGAATGGAATAGAATAGAACATGAAATAAAATTTGGTTATATCCTGTTCGGGGCTGTTCTATTCTGTTCCATCCTATGCAACTATAAATGGTCGTGTGCATTTTCATATGTTTATATTTCTATTCCCTATTCTATTCCATTATATTCTATGAAATCTATAAATCAGGCTTAAGTCTTCTTTTCCTCACATATCCTAATTAAATTTATATGAATGTGCTACCATCCCTAAGTCATCTCTTCAACCCCTTTAGTAAATACAATTTATTAATATCAGATTGAAATACTAGCATATTCACGTGGAATTATTTTTAAATTAAAATTATTTTTTTTTATAAATCAATTTTTTTTCAACAACCCTAAGTATACACTGTTGGTCCTTTGAGTCAGATAAAGCACATAACAAGGGCTACAAATACAATACATAATAATGTCGAAACATCTAATTAACAACAAATAAATAATTAGAATTAGATATCAATCGCATCCAGAAATATAAATTATTTGAAGGAAAATGATAAATTGACTGCGTTAACATTTATTATATTAGTTGTAACTTGTGACATACCTGTAGCTATTGTTGATTATTCACTATTTTCCGTCAAATAAATAATTACAATTTTTATTATGTGAGTTAGTAAAATGTCAATAATCTTTTGAATATTTGGCTAAACAGCTTATAAAATTTCTAATTTTTAATCCGTACTTCGTATTTCAAATTACTCAATGGCAATAGTTAAGACTACTTTATCGTTTTCAAATTACGATGTCAGCACTTTTTTTTAAAATTATTTTTACTATTATTTCTACTTCAGATGTCCTCAAGAACAAGAAAAATTATGGAACTCGTGAAAAGTTCTTCGAATCACCCGATATTTATTCCGAAATATGATTCAACAAAGGGTGTTGGTGACTTTGAAAAAGGAGTAGCTTGCCAGAGTAAGTATTACATTTAAGTTATTTTTAGTTCATTATACAGCTTGTCCATTGAAACAGTCTAAGCATAATTATTTTGAGAACCATAAGAGATACGTAGTTAGTTACATTAGATAAAAATTATTCCATTAGGAGGATAATTTAGACATGTAATCGTTTTTCACTCGGTATGGTCAGAATACTAATTTCGATCGATTTTTACGTAATGGAGGTATTGTTATCATGCTAAAAATCGCATATTCAGATTTTAGTGACTAAGCACGTTTTAAGATCCCTAGAGTACGATTTTAACATTTTTCCGATGATGTCTTTTTATTTATGAGGGTTGTGTATGTGCGTGAGGGTGTGTGTGTTTTATATTTTGGCTAAAATTGATAAACCAGAAGTGATAGTTTATTTGAAGCTGTTAACAATTTTTCTTGAAAAGACTGACATAAATATCGTTTTTCTATTCTATTGAATATTGAAGCACACAACATTCTTTACAAAATATGGCCATTTTAATCTTCGTTGTATTTCTGTATCTTGCAGGGTTTTGTAATTAAACGACTTTAAAAAGAAATAAGTAATTATGCAATCAAATACTCATATGCTTGATTGAAAAAACAAAATAACTTTGCTATATGCCAAGATATAATGACATCTGTTAAAATATTTATATTAAAAAACAACACGGTTTGGCGATAAATTATGTGTTGGCCACATCAGATTTTTTATTTTTTAAATAATTCTTAATAAGAAAAGGTAGATATTTTTTGATTGACCTGTGGCCCGACGCCGTCGAGTCGATATTGACATTAACATTGACTTCTCTGCTCTATTATGACAATGAATCTATAATTGTCGCCAATCAGACCAATCATAATTGACACAACCATAGATTTATTGACAAGATAGATCACAGAAGTCGACTGCGTAGTCGGGCCACTGGGTTGTAATAACCCGGGTTATTTGGAGCCAAGTCAACGGGAACCCTTTTCTGCGATCTTTAGTTTATGTTTAGACTGCTAAATTAATTGTCTCAAATGATTTATTCTTTGATGACAAATTACTTATTTGATGAATTTTATGAAAGGGAAATTGAAAATTTAGTGGAACTAAGATTAAAACACAACCTCAAATAGAATTAAAAATTAATTATAATTTAATTAATTTATTACAAGACTACTTATTCAATGGAAACTGCATCAGTAGAGATTTTTCATATTTTAGTGACTCATTTTCTTCTGTAGAGAAAATTATTTGTGACAGATATTTTTAACTTTCGTTTCGCGTTTATTTTACAGCACGCAGATCACTTCAACTAGTTATTAACTATTACATTATTTATTTTATTTTGTCCGAATGATTTTTTTTCTAAAAATTTGCACCAAAATAGTTTTTGAAAAATATAAATAATTAACGACAAAACAGTTATAAATCATTTTTTCGTGTGACTATCTGGGAAAGAAAAATGCGGATCTGTTTACAGTCATTTTGAAGGGACCTATGACAAATTTTGATGAAATAAGAACAGGGGTGGGATTCCATAACTCGGTTGCTATCATTTGAACTTGTTATGATATCAGTTGAAAATATCAACTGCCAAGTGAACTTGCGATTCTATAACAGTCATCGTTATTTGTGATTGTTATGTAACAAAAGAAATAAAGTACACTTTACACGAATTGAAAATGTCCAATCGCAGTGCAAATTTGAATTCCCGCCATGAAGACATCTGGTGATAGATATTTATACTAATATAAATTTGTCATTTGTGGTCAGTAATAAATACAAATTTCCCGATTATGACTTTGACTATGAGTTTTTGTACATTTATAAAATTAGTATTTCAGTGTTACATATTGTTGATTGATTTGCTTAGTGTATAATGTTGTTGGTTGAATATTCTCTCGTTAATTAATAATAATAAGATAAATAATAAATTTCGGTATTTAAATTTGAAATACATTTATTGACAGTAATAAAATAGGTACAATATATTATTAATTCTTTCTTCTTCGTGTCACATTCTTATCCAGTCGATGTCCGGCCTCCCGTCTTGTAGAATTTGTTCCACAGATTTCTCATTTATCTTTTCTACGCTGTCCCTTCGTACGTGGTATATCATTTTTAATTCTTTCTCGCGTATTCTGCACTCTTTTCTTCATGTCTTGCCCAGTAATAGTTTCTTTCTTCAATTCTCATTCTAAATCTGCAATGATTTGAAAATTTTTATTGTCTGTTCTCTACGATTTTTTTTTGTATATAGGTTCTTCTTGTATCTTGAATTATATAATGAATTTCGTATTTATTCTTTCATTTCTTGTATTTGTATTTTCTTTTCCCTTCTATGGGGTGGCTAGCTCAGTGGTATGAAGTCGGCCTGTGGACCCTGAGAAGCCTGGTTCGATTTCCACAGGCGACAAACAATTTTCATAATTTCAAAAGCTACCCTGTGGCTCCTCCACCACTAACATATTTGGGGGCCGTGATTTGACGACTGGTAACCACACTTCACGCGCAAAATATATCACTTACCGAGATCTGCTTCGGCAGAGTGCCACACCCAGTAATGGGTAGAAGGCGTGATGATATATTTATTTATTTTCTTTTCCCTTCTTATTGGCTCTTCTGTTATATTCTCCTAGAGTTTTTTCTCTTTCTGTGTTAGCTGCTGTGTGTCAGTTTCTGTGGCAAAATTTAGTTCCCTTTTCTTTCCATTGATTCATCTCTTGCCTTGTTTCTTCTTTTCTTGTCATTGAGTTCTTAGTCTTTCTTCATATCTAATGGCTCTTTTTCATATCAATGTCCTCATTTTGTAACGTTTAGTTTCTTCGAGTATTATACAGGTTGAGGATGCTTTGCTTTCAAAAATAGATTATAATTTCTAAATATTTAAAAAGTACCAGATTTTTTATTTATTATTACACAAAACGAATATTACCACTTTAAATAAGTAAGTTACATGTTTAACTTATTATAAAAATTGTTTATACTTACTGCTTTCTTTCAATTATATTGCCGAACTGTCACCTGTCAAATATAAAAATTCAATATGGCTGCTGTAACGGTTGGCAATTTTCAATCGTTATTTATCAATTGCAAAATAACGTGAGCAATTGTCATTTGTAGTCGCTATTGAGTTACAGAATACCGATTTCGATTTGTAATTGCTACGTAACAAGAGCAATGGTTATTTGTAGTTGTTATGAGTTACGGCCATAACTCGGTTGCTATCATTTGAACTTGTTTTGTTATCAATTGAAAATATCAACTACAAAGTGAACTTGCGATTCTATAACAGTTATCGTTATCTGTGGTTGTTATGTAACAAGAGAAATAAAGTACACTTTACACGAATTGAAAATGTCCAATCGCAGTGCAAATTTGAATTCCCGCCATGAAGACATCTGGTGATAGATATTTATACTAATATAAATTTGTAATTTGTGGTCAGTAATAAATACAAATTTCCCGATTATGACTTTGACTATGAGTTTTTGTACATTTATTATTACTGTTAATTAATAATAATAATATTAATTTATAAATTTATAATTACATTTCGGTATTTAAAATTGAAATACATTTATTGACAGTAATCAAATAAGTACAATATATTATTAATTCTTTCTTCTTCGTGTCACATTCTTATCCATTCGATGTCCGGCCTCTCGTCTTGTAGAATTTGTTCTACAGATTTCTTTTTTTTTAATATAGGTTCTTCTTGTATCTTGAATTATATAATAATTTCGTATTTGTTCTTTCTTTTCTTGTATTTGTATTTCCTTTTCCCTTCTTATTGGATCTTCTGTTACATTCTCCTTGACTTTTTTCTCCTTCTGTGTTAGCTGCTGTGTGTCAATTTCTGTGGCAGAATTTAGTTCCCTTTTATTTCCATTGATTCATCTCTTGCCGTGTTTCATCTTTTCTTGCCATTGAGTTCTTAGTCTTTCTTCATATCTAATTTCTCTTTTTCATATATATGTCGTCATTTTGTAACGTTTAGTTTCTTCGAGTATTATATAGGTTATAATTTCTAAATATCTGAAAAGTACCAGATTTTTTATTTATTATTACACAAAACGAATATTACCACTTTAAATAAGAAAGTTACATGTTTAATTTATTATAAAAATTGTTTATACTTACTGCTTTCTTTAAATTATATTGCCGAACTGTCAGCTGTCAAATATAAAAATTCAATATGGCTGCTGTAACGGTTGGCAATTTTCTGTCGTTATTTATCAATTACAAAATAACGTGAGCAATTGTCATTTGTACTTGCTATTGGGTTACAGAATACCGATTTCGATTTGTAATTGCTACATAACAAGAGCAATGGTTATTTGTAGTTGTTATGAGTTACGGAATCCCACCCCAGGGGTGGGATTCCATAACTCGGTTGCTATCATTTGAACTTGTTATGATATCAATTGAAAATATCAACTACAGTGTGATTCTATAACAGTCATCGTTATTTGTGGTTGTTATGTAACAAGAGAAATAAAGTACACTTTACAAGAATTGAAAATGTCCAATCGCAATGCAAATTTCGAATTCCCGCCATGAAGACATCTGGTGATAGATATTTATACTAATATAAATTTGTCATTTGTGGTCACTAATAAATACAAATTTCCCGGTTATGACTTTGACTATGAGTTTTTGTACATTCATTATTACTGTTGCATAAAATTAGTATTTCAGTGTGGTACATATTGTTGATTGATTTGTTTACTGTATAATGTTAGTTGAATATTCTCTCGTTAACTAATAATAATAATATTAATAATAAACGTATAATTACCTTTCGGTATTTAAATTTGAAATACATTTATTGACAGTAATTAAATAGGTACAATATATTATTAATTCTTTCTTCTTCATGTCACATTCTTATTCATTCGATGTCCCGCTTTTCGTCTTGTAGAATTTGTTCTACAGATTTCTCATTTATCTTTTCTACGCAGTCCCTTCGTACGTGGTAAATCGTTTTTAATTCTTTCTCGCGTATTCTGCACTCTTTTCTTCAGGTCTTGCCCAGTAATAGTTTCTTTCTTCAATTCTCATTCTAAATCTGCAATGATTTGAAATTTTTTATTGTCTGTTCTTTTTGAATATATGTTCTTCTTGTATCTTGAATTATATAATGAATTTCGTATTTGTTCTTTCTTTTATTGTATTTATACTTCCTTTTCCCTTCTTATTGGATCTTCTGTTACATTCTTTTTGAGTTTTTTCTTCTTCTGTGTTAGCTGCTGAGTGTCAGTTTCTGTGGCAGAATTTAAATCCCTTTTCTTTCCATTGATTCATCTCTTGCCCTGTTTATTGTTTTCTTGCCATTGAGTTCTTAGTCTTTCTTCATATCTAATGGCTCTTTTTCATATATATGTCCTCATTTTGTAACGTTTAGTTTCTTCAGTATTATATAGGTTGATGTTGCCTTGCTTTCAAAAATAGGTTATAATTTCTAAATATCTAAAGAGTACCAGATTTTTTATTTATTATTACACAAAACAAATATTACCACTTTAAATAAGTAAGTTACATGTTTAATTTATTATAAAAATTGTTTATACTTACTGCTTTCTTTCAATTATATTGCCGAACTGTCAGCTGTCAAATATAAAAATTCAATATGGCTGCTGTACCGGTTGGCAATTTTCAATCGTTATTTATCAATTACAAAATAACGTGAACAATTGTCATTTGTAGTTGCTATTGAGTTACAGAATACCGATTTCGATTTGTAATTGCTACATAACAAGAGCAATGGTTATTTGTAGTTGTTATGAGTTACGGAATCCCACCCCAGGGGTGGGATTCCACAACTCGGTTGCTATCATTTGAATTTGTTATGATATCAATTGAAAATATCAACTATAAAGTGAACTTGCGATTCTGTAACAGTAATCGTTATTTGTGGTTGTTACGTAACAAGAGAAATAAAGTACACTTTACACGAATTGAAAATGTCCAATCGCAATGCAAATTTGAATTTCCGCCATGAAGACATCTGGTGATAGATATTTATACTAATATAAATTTGTCATTTGTAATCAGTAATAAATACAAATTTTGCTATTTTGACTGTAAGTTTTTGTACATTTATTATTACTATTGCATAAAATTAGTGTTTCAGTGTTACATATTTTCCATTGATTTGCTTAGGGTATAATGTTGTTGGTTGAATATTCTTTTGTTAATTAATAATAATATTAACAATAAATTTATAATCATCTTTCGGCGTTTAAATTTGAAATACATTTATTGACAGTAATAAAATAGCTACAATATATTATTAATTCTTTCTTCTTCGTGTCACATTCTTATCCAGTCGATGTCCGGCCTCCCGTCTTGTAGAATTTGTTCCACAGATTTCTCATTTATCTTTTCTACGCTGTCCCTTCGTACGTGGTAAATCGTTTTTAATTCTTTCTCGCATATTCTGCACTCTTTTCTTCTTGTCTTGCCCAGTAATAGTTTCTTTCTTCAATTCTCATTCTAAATCTGCAATGATTTGAAAATTTTTATTGTCTGTTCTCTACGATTTTTTTTTGTATATAGGTTCTTCTTATATCTTGAATTATATAATGAATTTCGTATTTATTCTTTCTTTTCTTGTATTTGGATTTCCTTTTCCCTTCTTATTGGATCTTCTGTTAAATTCTCCTTGAGTTTTTTCTCTTTCTGTGTTAGCTGTTGTGTGTCAGTTTCTGTGGCAGAATTTAGTTCCCTTTTCATTCCATTGATTCATCTCTTGCCCTGTTTCTTTTTTTCTTGCCATTGAGTTCTTAGTCTTTCTTCATATCTAATGGCTCTTTTGCATATCAATGTCCTCATTTTGTAACGTTTAGTTTCTTCGAGTATTATATAGGTATAGCTTGCTTTGCTTTCAAAAATAGGTTATAATTTCTAAATATCTGAAAAGTACCAGATTTTTTATTTATTATTACACAAAACGAATATTACCACTTTAAATAAATGAGTTACATGTTTAATTTATTATAAAAATTGTTTATACTTACTGCTTTCTCTCAATTATATTGCCGAACTGTCAGCTGTCAAATATAAAAATTCAATATGGCTGCTGTAACGGTTGACAATTTTCAATCGTTATTTATCAATTGCAAAATAACGTGAGCAATTGTCATTTGCAGTTGCTATTGAGTTACAGAATACCGATTTCGATTTGTAATTGCTACGTAACAAGAGCAATGGTTATTTGTAGTTGTTATGAGTTACGGAATCCCACCCCTGATCTGATATTCCTGAAAAATAATAAATAATTTTAATGATATGTGTGGAATACCATATACAAAATATTTGAAAATTAAATGTAAAATAAATAAATATAAATATATCATCACGCCTTCTACCCATTAATGGGTGTGGCACTCTACTGAAGTAGATCTCGGTAAGTGATATATTTTTGCGCGTGAAGTGCGGTTCCCAGCTGTCAAAGCATGGCCTCCAAAGATGTTAGTGGTGGGGGAGCCGCAGGAGTAGTATTCTTGTGGTGAAAATGTTTGTCGGCAGTGGGAATCGAACCGGGGTTCTCAGGATCCATGATACCACCGTGTCACCAATTCCATATAAATAAATATAAGTTAAATAGAAAATAAATAGTAAAATGGCATTCCATAGATATATATATATATATATATATATATATATATATATATATATATATATATATATATATATATATATATAAAAATTAAATATTTTGTTTTAATTTATTTGAAAAAAAATATTTTATTATTTTTTATTTTCAACGTGTTTACAAGTGTTGCGATAGAAGAATACAGGAACAATGAACACCTTATCTTAGTTACAGGGGTTTTTATTACATATCTTATCATAATGGAAAAATACTGCAAGAAGTGCTGACATAGTAATAATTATTGTAGAATGAAAGTTCAACGGTACATAATTCCTCCCTTCTGAGATTTTACAATAATTATTAATTAATAGGACTTAATTCTACCACTGATTCTTTATTAACATTAGGTTTTTTATTTTTCTTACAACTTGTTAAAAACTTAATTCTAAACTTGTATAATACAACAAAGCATATTATTATAAATAACATAGTATAAATAATATAAAGATGATGATCGTCATGATTTTTCAAATTTAATTCTTTTATTTGAGGTAAATCTTCAATTGTTATATTTACTTTACTTATTTTATCTAGATTTATTGGGTTTGGTTGTTTAAGCGTACTATTGTAATTGAAAGGTTCGAACATAATTTCTTTATAAGTTTCCTCAATTATATCAAACTTAAAATTATTTATTACACATTTATTAACGAGTTTTAATTTAAATATACCTTTAATTTTCTTATTAAGTGTAATACTTTCACAGTTTATTTGAATTCGTTGCTCATTGGGACTAATTATGATTAACTCATTTGTGTTTCGAATTTTTTCCCAGGTATTTTCTAGTTCGAGAGTATGATATTTACAATCATCATTCGTTTGGGCCTTTAACATATTAACTATACATTCATTTAAAACTATATACTTAGTTTTACAATAATATATCTTATTAATAAATATACACTTATTTATCTTAAAATTATCGTTATTATTTATAAAGTACATGGTTTGTTTTTCATTTAATTGTAAAAATTGGTTATGTTTAATAAAAGGTAAAGGCGTAAATTGATATAAATCATAGGTTTGGGAAGAAAAAATTGGGATATTAATAAGAAAGTGTATCTGTTCGTTATCGTGCTGACAGTAAGTTTCTATAACTTCATTTAATTTCCAAATGTCTTTGTTTTGTGTTATTTTTCTAATATTGTCCGGGTCAATAATACTTGTGTGCAGTTTTCTTAAATTACAAAAAGTTAAACTGATTTCAATTTGTTTAGTGAGATCGTTTAAATTCTGAATTATAAATATTAATTTTTGAAATTTATTTCTACTTCGATTTTTCTTTGCCAATTGAAATTTTTCTTTAAAATACCTTGAATATTTTCTATTTGTGTTTTCAACATAATTTCATTACTTTTGATATTATCAATTTGATTGTTAAATTTATCAATCATTTCTTTACTAATTTTTAGATTTTGATTAGTTTGGGTCTGTAATAATTTTTCATTAGTTTTAATTTCTTCAAGAATTTTTTCGTAACGTTCTCCATCTGTCGCATCTAAGTTACCTGATATTGATTTAATAATCGTTCCTATCCCGTTAATTAAACCGCGTTTTGAAATTTTATGGAATATTTTGTTAATTTGGTTTTTTAAGTCGTTAAAATTATATATTAGGATGTTAATATAATCTTGGAATATTTCTTTTGAATCTTTAATTTGGAAGAGAAGAGTTTCTTTCAATGTTGTGATTTTAATAAATTCATCGTGAATCGGGGTAATGTTATAATTAAAGTAAACTATTTGTTCAGAAGTTTTTATCTGTGTTTTCCCTAATTTAGCTAAATGAAATCCATTATCATATGATATATCCGTAAGTTGAGCCGTACATCTGAAACAACAATTTACTGTTTAATTTTGTTTATTCTTATATGTTTTTCGGCTACTTTATCTCTGATTCTTATTTTACCGAGTATTGGATTATAATGTTGAATTCTGTATTTTCTAAATAATGGTTTTTTGAATTTTTTTATTAATCGTGGGTTTTCTTTTACGTAAACAGTATCTTTTATCTGTAAGGGGTTATCATTTTCCTTATAGCGTTTTTGTTTCTCGGTTTTTATTTTGTCATTAATAATTTTGAGTAATAGTTGAGTTTGGTACCGTATTTCGGGATTGATGAGTTTGTTGTTTTTGGCTTTTTTCTAGTAGTTTTTGGTAGTGACTACAGCCTCTGTAGCTTGCGGGGTGGTTTTCTCCGCAATGTAAACATGTTGCTGGCTCTTGCTTGGATTTTGTGCACTTTGAGTAGTGATGGTTTTTAGAGCATTTGTGGCATCTTGATGGCAATTTACAATAATTTTTTGTGTGGCCATAGTTTTGGCAGTTGGTGCATTGTGGGATACCTTGGGTTTTGTGTCTCAGTTCTATGTTAATTATGCAATTGAAGATGTGTTTCAGATTGAAAATTTCGTTTGCCTCTTCGCTTTTGGTTAGGTCCAGTACGCAAACGGGTAGTGGATCTTTATATTTGTTTAGTAATCTGACGATCTTTGTTACTGGGTATTTGTCTTTTAGTTCATTTAAAATTTCTTCTTCGGTGATAGAAATTGGCATGTTTTTCATCACGACTTGAAATGTTTTGTTATCGGGAAGTTTAAAAGAGTAATAGCTAAGCTGGTTAAGATCGTAATATGTTGTTAGTTTTCTGTAGTGTTCGATAGTTGTTGTATTAATTTTTACGGTGTTGGGACCAATCTGTCTCGTAGTGAAATTGTTAGCTCCTATTTCAGTTTTTAAGTCTTTGAGGATTTCCATATAATTGCTGTTTTCCTTGTTTGTGGTTAGGAATATCGGTGGGATTTTTTATTATCGGAAGTAGCAGCATTTGTGCCTGAGTTATCCAATTGTGTTTGTAGTATGTCATATTTGATTTTTGTTAGAATGGAATATTGATACATTTTACCTGTGGGTGATATTTGGTTTTCTGCTAGGCGTTTTCGGAGAGCAGTTGTCGTGTTGTTATTTGCAGGATTATTTTCGTTTTCTGTCATGTTGTGTTGAAGTGGGTGCTCTCTAGGAGAGGCACCCACTTGTGGGTTTCTTTTATTTTATTTGTTGTATTCTTGTTGTTATTTCTAATAAATAGAATTTGTTTGTGTTGTGTAATAGCACGAAGCTTGGTTATTATACACTTAACTGACACTAATCACTATCACTGTGTTAGATCACCACTGGGGAGAGTTGTAAGCACGTCCGTCCACTACTGTGGTTGGAGCGTGAATGAGTATAATTTCGAAATTGAATTTTTACAAGGCAAAATGAATGTAATAGCAGATAATCTTTCTCGCCAACGCGACAAAACACAAATTCATAATAAAATTGGTGACGTAACAGAGACAAAAATATTCGCTCCAATGAGCGAATATTTTTGTCTCTGTTACGTCACCAATTTTAAAATTAATACAATTATTTCCGAAGATTTAGAAATGAGTCAGGGTTTAGCAGATCAAGTCAATAGAAAATTTAATAGTAAACATTTTTGTAAAAATCTAAATTTAAATGATAAATATATTATTATTCAAAATTCTAATAACCAAACAATTATCCATTTAATTACAAAAAAAATATTTAAGGAGAAACCATCAATTAAAAATTTAGACAAGCCGCTAAAAGAACTTAGAGATTATCTCATACTTAATGAAATTTTTGAAATAAATTTACCCCTGTTAGGATGTGGCATAGATAAGCTAGAGTGGAATCAAGTGTCGGTAAAAATACTGAAAATATTTGAAGACACAAATATACAAATTAACGTTTATACCTTGCCTACAGTAAACTTAAATAGTAATGATAATGAATCAATTTCGTCTAATAAAAATACAGTTCATTCAGACCCAGAAAATTTAGTTAACGGAATTAAATATATAGAAGACAGAATAAACATAGCTGATAATCAATTAATATTTGAAGTCCACAATTTCGAAACAGAATTAAAAATAATAAAATTATTTGAGAACAGAAAACAGCGAATTCATTGCAAATTAAATAAACAAAATCTTGAAGATGAAATATTAAACTTTCTTAAAGAATATATAATTCCAAAAATAAAATATCTAGCCATTTTTAACGAGAAAAATCTAGACCTTAAATTTTCTAAAATAATAAAAGAAAACTTTGAATTTAATACAATTAACATAGTTGCTTGTAATAAAATAGTTGACGACATAGAAAACGAAGAACAACAAGTAGAAATAATCCATGACTTTCATAAAGGCTTAACCAATCATAGAGGAATAATTGCAACCCTCAATGCACTAAAAGAAAAATATTTCTGGCCCAAAATGATTAACAATATTACTGAATATATTAATAGGTGTGAGCTTTGCAAATTAAACAAATATAACAGGAAACCAATCCCAGCAATAGACAATTTAACCCCAACACCTCTAAAACCATTTGATATAATAAATATCGACGTACTTTGCCTAAACAAAAATAATTTTTTAACAATTTTTGATCAATTCTCTAAACATGGTCAAATTTGTCCGTTAGAATATAAAAGTTCAAATAATATATTACAGAAATTAATTCAGTATTTTCAAATATATACCATACCAAATAAAATAATTATGGATGTAGGCCCTGAATTTAAAGGTAGCGTTTTACAAGAATTATTAAAAATTAGAAATATAGAGAGTCATGTAATTTGCGTAAATAATCCTAAGAGCAATGCCGTTGAAAGATTTCATTCAACACTTATAGAACATCTTAGACTCCTCGAAAATAATAATCACTTCAAGAACAAAACATTCTTAGAAAAACTTGATTTAGCAATTTTAGCCTACAATAATACTAAACACGCTGTAACGAAATTAACTCCAAATGAAATACTATTTGGCAAAAATAACCAAATTCCTTTTAAAACAATCCCCGACATCAATGAGGAAATAATACAAAAATATCAAAGAGAACAAGAATAATACCCCCCCTTAAAATCAATCATATCAAATACGAATCAGACGTAGAAAAGTGCAACATTTTTGCCAATTTCTACGAAGAAACCTTCACACATGACTGAACGGATGATGAAACAACAAACGATGCTTATATCGAACCAATAAATACACCATCAGAGCTAAAGACAACCAGCCCTGCAGAAATAAAAAAAGAAATTAACAAACTAATCAACAGAAAAGCTCCAGGACACGATGATATATCAAATATTATTCTAAAAAACTTAAATAAAAAAGCACTAAGCTACTTAGCATCAATTCTCAACGCATGCCTAACAAAAGGACACTTTCCGCAATCATGGAAACACGCCCACATCATTGTTTTCCATAAACCGAACAAAATTAAAACCGATCCTGCAAGCTATAGACCAATAAGCCTCCTACCAACCTTAGCAAAATTGTTTGAAAAAATAATCAAATCCCGCTTAGAGGCACACCTAACATCACAACAAACAATACCAAATCACCAATTTGGCTTCCGAAAAAACCACTCAACGAACCACCAACTGTTAAGAATAGTCGAATACATCGCAAAAGGATACGAGGACAAAAAATACACAGTGGCGGCCTTCTTAGACCTAGCGCAGGCATTCGATAAAGTCTGGCATGAGGGACTCTTAATTAAAATCAAAAAACTAAAACTTCCCCCTTACCTATACCACATCATTAAATCATTCTTACAGAAAAGGACATTCCAAGTCAAGATTAATCAATCTCTATCCCAAGAAAAACAAGTTAAAGGTGGGGTACCTCAAGGAAGCATACTAGGACCGATATTATTCAACATCTACGTACACGACATACCAACAATAGAAGACTCAGACCTAGCAATGTTCGCAGACGACACGGCCATACTATCGCAGCACGAAGACCTCCAAATATCAATAAATCAGGCCCAAGCGGCTATTAATAAAATCACAAACTGGTTGAAAAAGTGGAAGCTTTCCCTAAACGAAGGGAAATGTGAAGCAAAAATTTTCACCCTCAGAAAAATTCAAAATCCAGACCGACTACAAATTAACAACACAATAATAGACTGGAATGACAAAAAAAAGGCGTAAAGTACCTAGGACTACACTTAGACACAAGACTCTCATGGAACATCCATATATCTACAAAAATCAAAGAAGCAAACAAAAGACTAGGCATGCTTTACCCCATAATCAATAAAAAATCACTACTGAAACCAACATGCACAAAATTAATTTACACCGCGATAATCAGACCACTGATTACATATGCATGCCCAATATGGGGAGCAGCCTCCAAGAATAACATACAAAAACTACAAAAATTCCAGAACAAAGTCCTACGAATAGCCCTCAATGCACCCTGGTACGTGAGAAACATCCAAATACACAAAGAACTAAAAACGAACCCAATACAAGAATTCATAAAGAAAACAGCCAGAAAATTTTTCGAGAATATTTCCTCATGCTCCAGCGCAGAACACTACAACCTAGGAAAAAGATCCGGACCAACGAGACTAAAACGAAGACTACCCCAGGACTTACTCCTGTCAGAAACAGAATAAGAAGGAATAGACTAACATGAACCCCAAAAGAATTCACGGAGTAATAACAAATCAGGAACACAATTAATTTAGCGCCAAGGAGGAGCCACTGCTCCGACCCTTCTCTTGTGATGTAAATTAACAATACTATGTATAACAGATGTCATTTGTTGGTCTAGTAAAGCTTATATTAAACAAAAAAAAACAAAAAAAATTATACTCATTTAGTTCGATTTTCCACCGCATGAGTTTCTGGTTTAAGTTTTTCGTATTGAATAGCCAACAGAAAGGTCTATGATCCGTTTTGATAAGAAATTTTCTGCCAAATAGGTAGGGTCTAAAATTTTTAACAGATTCTATTATTGCTAATAGTTCCTTTTCGATTGTGCTATAATTTTGTTCGGCTTTTCCTAAAGTTTTTGAAAAATATGCTATTGGCATTTCTTTACCGTGTTCGTCTTTTTGTAATAAGACTGAACCTATGGCATAATCCGAGGCATCCGTGGTTAATATAAAATTTTTGTGAAAATTTGGAAATTGTAATATAGGGGAAGAGGTAAGAATTTCTTTGCATTCATTAAAACTTTTTCTGTAGGATTCATTATAAATGTCTATGTTTTGGCCGTTTTTTAAGCATGATGTTAGTGGTTTTGTGAGTTTGGCGAAATTTAGGATGAATTTACGATACCAACCTATTGTACCGAGAAATTGCTTAATTTCTTTTTTGGTTTTGGGGATATTGAGATTTTGAATTTTTTCTATTTTGGAAGGATCCGTTTTAATTCCATCTTGAGTTATAATGTAGCCTAGATATTTTGTTTGTATTTATAAAAATTCCGACTTGTCGATTTGGATTTTTAAATTTGCATTTCTTAATTTTTCAAAAACTAGTTTGATATTATTTAAATGTTCTTCAAGATTTTTGCCAAAAATGATTACGTCGTCTAAATAAACTAAACAAATTTTGTTAACTAGTTCTCCAAGTGCAACATTCATCATTCTTTGGAATGTTGCGGGAGCGTTTTTGAGACCGAAAGGCAAGCGTAAAAACTCATAATGGCCGGATGAAGTAGAGAATGCAGTTTTTTCGATATCGGTTTTGTTCATAGGAATTTGGTGGAAGCCAGAATGCAAGTCTAGAGTCGTGAAATATTTTGAATGACCAATATGGTCCAATAGGGTGTCAATGTTGAGGATTGGAAATTTGTCATCTTTTGTTTGAGCATTTACTTTCCGAAAATCAATTACTAATCTCGTTTTCCGTTTACCGGAAGCTTCTAATTTTTTGGGGACAATCCAAATAGGAGAATTCCATGGTGAGTGAGATGGTTGTATAACTTTTTCTTTTAACATCTTTTTAATGTGTTCCTCTAAATCGTTTTCATAAATTTGTGGGACAATTGTTCGTTTGGTTTTGGAAAAAGATCTTCGAAGTTATTTATGAGTATTTTTAATTTTGACTTTTCAATTGGATTCAAGTGTTCAGAGCGGATTTGAATATTATTATTTTGTTTGCAATTTTGAAAATCGTTTTGTAGTATATTTTCTTTTCCTTGCATATTAACAGAGTTTTTTACGAAATCAATTTGGATATTTAATTTCTTAAATGCTTCGATACCTAATAAAAGATTGTATTCTTTATGAAATTTATAAACATGACATTTTAGTGGTATTTTATTAATTTTCAACATCACAAAATGCGAGATAGTGGATTTACCATTTACAGTTGTGAACGTACATTTTTCCTCATAAGTTTTAATTTTTTTACATTTGACTAAATCAGGATGTATTAAATTTATACTTGACCCCGTGTCTAATAGAATAATATAATCTTGTACTTGTAATGACGGTAAATTGTATGTTACTCTAGACATTACTTGTTTTGTTCGTCTGGTTCTGTTTCTAATTCTAAAAAAGAATCCTTTTCAATTTCATCATTTTGTTCAACGTATTCATATTCGTCAGTAGTTTGTTCTAGTATTTGTTCATCTGAATTATCATTAAGATTATAATTTTGTCTGATAGTCTGAGTTGACATAGGCGTAGTAAGTCTGGTTTGCTGTGTCATTGGTTTCGGTTGGAATGTTCGTTTAGTTTCATAATAATTTTTTTAATTTTGACGAGGAGCGAAAGGTTTTAGTTGTGTTTGGTTATTATTGAATTGAATTGATTTGGATGGAAATTCTTGGGCCGGGAATTTTCTTGGTGGTACATTAAAGCTAAAATTTTGCTTATCTTTTAACATGGGTGATTGGTGTGTGCTCTGATGTGAATAATTAAATTCATTTCTCAATAAACGTTCGCATTCTTCTAATGTACTAGGTTGTTTTACAATAAATGAACCTCTTACTGATAAAGGTAGGAGAGTTATAAAATGTGAAATTATTAATTTTTGGGTTTCATTTATTATCGCATTTTTTTGCAATTGACTGTATTCTTTTAATAAAATTTTTGATTTATATTTTGAGAATTGTTGAGAAATAAATTCTAGGGTTTTGTCAGTGCTAGCTTTATTTCTTGTTTGTAAAATTTCTAATAATATTGTCTCAGTTGTGCTTTTATCACAGAAATTTGTTGTTAAGTAAAGTTTTAGATCTTCCCAATCTTCAAATTTATTTACTGCTAACAGTTCCGCAGCTTTGTGTGTCAGTTTAGTTTTTATGAGACCAAAAAGGTATGTTTTTTGAATAGCAGTTAGTGTAGTGCTGGTTAGTGAAAACTGTACGTCGTCTACGGCACTGATAAAATTGTTTAGTATTTTTATGTCTCCATTATACGGAGGGATTATTTCAGAGATTTTAATTCGGCAAGTGTAGTTGTTGTAGTCATGGTTAAGTTGTTTGTATTATTTGATACGTTCAATCTACTCGGCTTTAGAATTATGTTTTTAATAGTATTATTTAAAGGAGTAATATATTCTAATTCAATTTCAGAACTTTCAGATTCTGAACTATGGTCACTATAGTACATATGTTAAGTGTTGTGTGTTTGGGACTGTGCCGGTCCCTCGATACCTTTGTAACTAGTCGTATGCTAGAGGTATCCCTTTGTGTGATACAAAAGTAATTATTAATTAATTTTCAACTTACAAAGTTATTGTAAATAGTATTAAGGTTGTTTGATGCTTTACGGACATTACCGGGTCGCTGATTCTTCCTGTGATTCTTGTGATTCTCTGGAGGACAGCAGATTCTTCAGGCGACGTGGACCAGTTGCGGAACAGCAAGTTCTTCTCGCTCGAGGAGGACGTGATCTCGCAATGGAACAGCAAAGTTGCCTATCTGGTGTCGTTTTAGAGATGGGTCGTGGTATAGACCCTGATGGGCTTTTGTAGAAGCCGTTTCGAAGTCTTGTAGATTCTTTAGAATTTAGTGTGGTGAAAATTTTCAAAAAGTACCACAGATGAAATTATTATATTTTAATTTATCTGTGTCGACACTATTCTACCGTAACTGCGCCAATTAAATATTTTGTTCTAATTTATTTGAAAAAAAAATTTTATAATTTTTTATTTTCAACGTGTTTACAAGTGTTGAGATAGAAGAATACAGGAACAATGAACACCTTATCTTAGTTACAGGGGTTTTTATTACATATCTTATCATAATGGAAAAATACTGCAAGAAGTGCTGACATAGTAATAATTATTGTAGAATGTACATAATTTATATATATATATATATATATATATATATAATCGACTGGCTAAGCTCCCTGGACATACAGCTGTAATTGACACACACAGTAAACAAATACATACTCACTCAAACAAATAACACACGTCTTAACTTCTTACCTTCATAGGCTTAATTAAATGACAAATGTTTTTATAATATAATTAAGTGAAAATCTGTAGATTGCCATACGATAAATAAATATATATATATATATATATATATATATATATATATATATATATATATATATATATATATATATATTTTGACTTTAGAATGATGAAATGATTCATTTTAAGAAAAGTCTTATGCCAGCAGTCACGGCGAACGGACGTGTACCGAGAGCCAACTGTGCAGTGTAGTGCGATTAGATAAGACTAACTATCATAATAATAATAATATTTTTATTACAAGTGTATAAGTTATAAAACAACAAGTGGTTGTGAGTGAGCGAGTGAGTGCGCGCACACATCAACCAACGCTATGCCAGAATCCAGCGCCGGATTAGGATATCCATTATCACCATTCATCAATGTGATAACGACAACATCTGCAACAACCTCCCATATGACCCCAATAATTACACAAACAGCGCCAATCGTAAGTCCAATGATAATAAGTTCGGTTAACAGCCAATATACAACACCTCCCAGGCATGCACAAAGCAACGACAACAACAGCCCAACATTACAGTGGCAAACAGTACAAAGGAATAAAAGAACTAGAGAAAACGAGAAATCATCACAATCTCAACCAACCCCGAAACGTACATATAGCCCAAATATATATGAATGCTTAAACAACGATCCAGTAGAAGAACAGCCAACACAGGAAACAAGTAAGCCAGGAGAGTCAAAAGAAAAAACACCATATATATTTATACCGGGAGTAAATAATTACAACAAAATGATTGAAACCATCACAACAGTACTCAATAAAAACGAATTCGTATGCAAAGCATTCGCAGATAACACAATCAGGGTACACACAAATAAAATAGAAGCATATCGAAAACTAGTACACCTACTTAGATCAAATAATCTTGAAATGCATACATTCCAACCAGACGAAGATAAAGCCTTCAGGGTTGTTATAAAAAATATACACCAATCGGTACCGATTACTGAAATAAAAACTGCACTAGAAAATATTGGTTACGAAGTAAGAAACGTGTCAAATATAAGAAGTTGGCATACAAAAAAACCTTTACCGCTATATTTCGTAGATCTGGAACCAAAGGAAAATAATAAAAGTATATACGAAGTAACACACATCCTTAATACAAAAATCTCCGTAGAACCACCGCGGAAAAGAAAAGATATACCACAGTGTACTCGCTGTCAAGCCTACGGCCATACTAAATCCTACTGTACCAGAAGGTACGGTTGTGTAAAATGTGCAGGCCCACACGCTACAAAAGACTGCCAAAAAAAGAAAGAAACTCCACCTAAATGCATCCATTGCCAAGGTGAACACCCAGCAAACTATAAGGGATGTGCTATTTATCGTGAACTACAAAACAAACGAAACAATAAACAAAATTTAATACAAAAACAGACCAGACAAACATACGATCAAAGCCAAGATGCACACAAAGAAAAAAGGATTGACGTAATGGCAAATGAAGACGTAAGCTACTCTGATGCAATTAAAAACACAAATTCTCTACAACAAAACGATAGTGACATTACGCTAACTCAATTTTTAAAAAAATTTGAAACCATGTTCACGCAACTAATGAGCCAGAACACAATAATATTAAACCTATTAAGCGCTCTTGTCAAAAACAAACAAAATGAATAATAGTCTTAGAATAGCTCTGTGGAATGCAAATGGATTAGCAAATCATCGACAAGAAGTTGAATTCTTCTTAAAAAACAAAAAAATTGACATCTTATTAATTAGTGAAACACACTTCACAAACAAGAACTATTTTAAAATTCCATACTACAAGACATATCACACTGAACATCCGGACGGAACCGCTCACGGCGGTACAGCTGTCATAATCAGGGACAAAATAAACCACTACGAGATGGAAAAATTTGAAAAAGACTACTTACAAGCCACTAACATTAAATTAAAAGATACGACTGGGACTTTAACTCTCTCTGCAATATATTGTCCCCCGAAACATGTCATTAAAAAGGAAAAGTTTGAAGAATATTTCAAGTGCTTAGGTGATAGATTTATAGCAGGCGGGGACTTTAACGCGAAACATGTACAATGGGGCTCAAGAACCTACAACCCAAAGGGAAGAGAACTGATGAAAGCAATAATAAATAAGCAATATGGTTATCTAAGTACGGGGAAACCAACATACTGGCCCACAGACCCCACTAAAATCCCAGATTTGTTAGATTTCTTCATCACTAATAAAACCTCTGCAAATTATACGAACGTTATCTCTAGCTATGACCTCTCATCTGATCACTCGCCAATAATATTAACAATAAGTTCCACAGTCATCTACAAAAACAAAAACCCTTCGCTTTATAACTCAAAAACAGACTGGAACACATTCCGCTACCACGTAAACGAAAACATAAATCTAGGGGTACCCCTACAGACTGAAAGCGATATAGAAGAAGCCACGGAACGACTTACAACATGTATCCAGACTGCGGCATGGAATTCAACACCAGGCATACATGAGAAATTGCCAAATACTACCAACTATCCAAAATATATCAAAGAAAAAATCTCAGAAAAAAGAGCAGCAAGGAAAAGATGGCAATTATCCAGACATCCGGGAGATAAAAATAGACTAAATAAACTAACAAAAGAAGTTAAAAAGCTGCTATACGAAATTAAAAACGAATCGCTCCAAGAATTCGTACAAAACCTTTCAAATAAACCTCAAGATGATTATTCACTGTGGAAAGTTACAAAAAGGCTAAAGAGACCTCAACAGCACATACCACCAATACGTAAAGAAGACGGTACTTGGGCACGAGACGACCAAGAAAAGGCTGAAACCTTTGCAAAACATCTCGCAACAGTATTCCAGCCTAACCCTTCAACATCAACAAATGAAGAAGAAGAAGAAATCGTACAATTTCTGGATATCCCGCTACAACTATCAAGCCCTATAGAACATTTCTCGCCTGCAGAAGTCAAGAAAGAAATATCATTTTTAAATGAAAAAAAAGCACCGGGATATGAGTTAATCACTGCTAAAATCCTAAAGGAACTTCCCAAGAAAGCAGTTATTTTAATAACTCATATATACAATACTATCATCAAAATACAATATTTCCCAATCCAATGGAAAACAGCTCATATCATATTAGTACACAAAGTAGATAAACCAATGCATGAACCAACTTCCTATAGGCCCATATCCCTACTCCCTATCCTGTCCAAATTATTTGAAAAGCGCCTTTTAAAACGCCTGAAGCAAACTATAGAAGATAGGAAATTAATTCCGCAACATCAATTCGGCTTTCGAGAGCAGCACTCAACCATCGAACAAGTGAACCGCGTAGTAAATCAAATAGAAGAATGCTTCGAAGAGGGTAAGGTATGCAACGGCGCATTTTTAGACGTGAGTCAAGCCTTTGATAAAGTCTGGCATACAGGTCTCCTATTTAAAATGAAACAACACCTACCACATCATTACTACTTATTAATAAAATCGTATCTTAGCGAAAGGCACTTTTATGTCAACTACGAAAACAGTCGCTCAAATCTATATGCCATCCAAGCTGGAGTACCTCAAGGGAGTGTTCTCGGCCCTATACTGTACCAAATATTCACGGCAGACTTACCAGATGAAGAGAATATATTAACCGCTACCTATGCGGATGACACAGCACTGCTGGCATCACACGCAGATCCCACCGAAGCGACAAACATACTCCAAACATCACTAAAGAAAATTGAAGACTGGGCCCAAAAGTGGCGAATAAAAATTAATGAAAACAAATCAGTTAACGTGGTATTTACAAAGAGGCATGTACAATGTGCGGAAGTTAAATTAAATAACAACATTCTGATTCAAAAAAATGACACCAAATACTTAGGCATGCACTTAGATAAAAGCGGAACATGGAAAAAACACTTGCAGACAAAAAGAAAACAACTAGACTTAAAAGTAAGAAAAATGTATTGGTTACTTGGAAAGAAGTCACGACTCTCCCTAGCAAACAAAATACTCCTGTATAAAGTAATATTAATACCCATCTGGACATATGGGATCCAACTTTGGGGGTGTGCAAAAAGAACAAATACAGACATAATTCAAAGATTCCAGAATAAAACCCTCAGAACAATAACAAACGCTCCCTGGTACGTAAGCAACGAAACAATTCACAAAGATCTAGGTATAAAATACATACACGAAAAAATCAAAGAACTCGCTACATCATATGAAAATCGTCTAAACAACCATCCAAACGAATTAGCTCTAAATCTATTAAATAATGAACAAGTCGTAAGAAGATTGAACAGGAAAAAGCCATTAGACCTAAGTAATTAAAATTGTCAATAAATTAAAATAAGGAGAAGATAAATAAACTCCTCTCACGTTTCACTGTAATTCATCAGATTTTCTTGTTGGCTTGTGTAAGCCAGTTGTAAATGTAATATATTAAACAATAAAAAAAAAAATTTTAAGAAAAATATTGAAAATCGAATAGGTAAGCACAGACGTACAGAAATGAAAAATTTTAGATCGTAATATATTTATATATATATATATATATATATATATATATATATATATATATATATATATATATATATAAAAGGCATAGAAAAAGACTTGATGACAAGGAATATAAAGTATAAAATTGATTTCAAACCTTGTCAACTCAATGCATGTATTAATTGGTATATACACGACATACATTTTACATACAGAGTTCATAATGTGACATATAATATGAACAGTGGTAGTTGTGACGTCATCGGTCTCTCGGCTCTACTGATTAGCTCCATCTCTCGACCACCTCGTCTCGATCATACCTGCATGACAAAACACAACGTGTCATTCCATTCTCGGTCGACGTTCACTACGTGTTACATTTCAATTAGTACAACAAAGTTACGATCGTAAGTACGAAGCAGGTCCCCAACCTGAACATGTCCCAGACACACTATGAATCTCTCATTCATCCGAGGTCCCTGACCTCATTGTTGCGGGTATTTAGACCCGATTGTTGCGAGAGTGTTTCATCTCAACCAGTGCCGGAAGGATAAGGTTCTAGGCACGACGCAGGTCCCTGACCTGATAATGTCCCAGACATTCTGTGGATCCCAGATCCACCCGAGGTCCCTCACCACATTGTTGCGGGTATTTAGACCCGAGGTCCCTGACCTTATTGTTGCGGGTATTTAGACCCGATTGTTGCGAGAGTATTTCATCTCAACCCGTGCTAGAAGGATAAGGTTCTAGGTACGATGCAGGTCCCTGACCTGAGAATGTCCCAGACATTCTGTGGATCCCAGATCCACCCGAGGTCCCTGACCTCATTGTTGCGGGTATTTAGACCCGAGGTCCCTGACCTATTGTTGCGGGTATTTAGACCCGATTGTTGCGGCCGTGGATGTCCCAGACATCCGTGTGAATCCAATTCACACGAGGTCCCAGACCTCATCGGTGCGGGTATTTAGACCCGATCGCTGCGGGTATTTAGACCCGATAGTAGCAGGTCCCCGACCTGATCATTGGATCAGTACTGTCGTATGCGCTGAAGACCGCTAAACACAAAAGAGGAGGGACTCTAATTACAGACAGGTAAATTTACCCCTGTGGTCATTAGTAAGCAGCCAATGACGGATGCGCAGCTGGCTTCGCAGAGCCAGCGCGGAGAGCCCTCAGTACGGCCCTGTATTTCACCACCACCTGTACAGTAATTGCAGTATGCTCTTAAATGTCGCCACCTGGCGGAGGGACTCCAGTACTGAGTTCGTAAGGAAGGCAAAGTGTGGAAACAGAACATAGCACATCGGTGCGGGTATTTAGACCCGATCGTGGCGGGTATTTAGACCCGATAGTAGCAGGTCTTTGACCTGATCATGGATCAGTACTTCCGTACTGAGTTCTTTAGGAAAGTAGGGTGTGGAATACATAATATAACATATGGTGACACAACACACAATATTTGACCAAACACATATAACCATAAATACCACACCAAACATGAATATATCTTCAATTAACATGCCATTTAATAAACAACAGCCATACACCAAGTTACTGCAGATCTCTGCATACGCTGCGCCTAGACATAGAATGACAGTGAGATAACTCACCTTTAATTACTGCTAATCCAATATTGTATCCACGTATCAATGAATGCACAGTTCTACACCACTTGTTCACTTCTACCCTGAGTTGTTCACAACCGCATACTGAGCGTCTTAGCGTTAACTATCCCCGCACGTCGCGTCACAACATCTCTCGTTGACAGATGTATGACCACCAGCGCTTCCAAATCAGTGGATCGCGCTGTTTTAAAACGTACATCTTACATTCGGCCAATTCTGACATTTCCTCGTCCTCGAGGATCTTCGTATGACTAATTTTTAATTATCTTTTTTATTTTAAATTATTATTATGGCCTGTTTTTAATTATTGTATTTTTATTTATATATTATTTTCTGAGTTTGTTTTGGACTGCAGTCCCAAATCTTCGTCGCTTGTAATATTCTTATTTGATGTATCTGATACATCTTTCGATGGAATCCATGGTTTCAATTTATTATTTGCCATTGTAATTGTCATATTTGCCCTTTTGAGTTTTGATTTCGAAACATCTCCAATCACGTATCTATTATTTGGTAACGCTGTCTTTATTTTAAATGATTCTGCATATGCCAATTTTAATTTCTTACTAGTACCTTTTCCAAAATTTTGTTTTTCAAAAATAATTAAGTTACCCTTTTTTTTATAATTCTTAGCCGCTTGATATTTTGCTATTACTTTTGCTGTAGGTGTTCATGCCAAATTGTATCTTTTTGGAAGCAAGATTCTCATTTTCATGATTATCATTAACGTGTTTGATAGTGCATATCGACTTTTTCTGTTAAATCTTTTAATTGACCATTGCTCCCGAGTGTAGTAACTCCGTTAATACATATTTTGTTCTGGATTTTTGACAATATTTTCTAAATTTCGTTTACGTAAATGTCATTCCTCTATCACTAATAATTATTTTCCTAGATTTGCCGTATAGTTTTGAGATTTCTTGTAGATATCTGATGACAGATTTTGTTTCAGTTGATTTAATTCGTTTTTCAAAGCTTTTTAATAATTTTCTCAACAGAATAATATCTCATTTCACCGCGTACTATTCGTACAATTTATGAGCGTATTTTTACCCCGCGATGTTACTTTGAAATCTCGTCCGTCACTTAACGCGTTGTTTTTATAAATACTTTTTCCTTAATTAGTTATTGGTGGCTATGTTAATACGTTATGAATTTCACTAATCTTTTCATATATTACTTATGCAGATAATACCTAATCAACTATTTCAATTTTAAATAATCGTAGTTTTCTGTTATTTTCGTGTATTCTTGTAAACCTATCCACTATTGTCCAATAATAGGCATCAAAACTGACTTTTAACATCCAGTTTTTAAAGCACAAAAGTCTATTACTACTTTTTAAAGCATTTATGTCAATGAAGTAGACGCGAATGTTTTTGATTTGTAGGAATGAAAGTTAATTTCGTATTTATTAGTTCGATGACTATAATATGCAACAACTTGTAAATGATTCTTATCCCGTTTTTGATGCAAGTTTCCGGCAATAGCTAATTTACTTGCATCTGTATGTACTTTGGTCTCACCAGATAGATTATAAATGGCTAAATTAGGTCGATTGATAATATTTTCTTTTTGATTTTTTTTTTTTTAAACTGATTGTTGTGATGTCTAATTTCGTTTCTAAGTGATCTTTAATAATTTTGTAAGCGGTCGTGCGATTTCAGCATATTTATTTATGAATTACCGGAGGCAATTTGTTAACTCGATAAGTTGACGCATCTGATAAATATTTTTGGAAGTAGAGAAATCTTTTACGGCTCGAATTTTAATCTCTCCGGGTCGCACTCCGTCTTGACTAATTTCAAATCTTAAATAATTGATTTTTGTAGCAAAAGAATGTACATTTACACAGTTTTAACGTTAACCCTTCTTTACGTAATACTTACAGAATTATTTCCAAATTTTACACGTCGTCTATGTATGCTATTGAGATTTTACTTTTAAGCGGTCCTAAGACTTTATTCATCATTCATTGAAAAATAATGGACGCATTTCTTAATCCAAATAGCAATCTATTGAATTCATATTGTTCGTCCGGTAACACAAAGTTTGTTTTAGATTTAGATTCTTCAGTTATGAAGTTTTTATGGTATCCAGATGTGAAATTAGGTGTTGTAAAATATTTGCAACTTCGCAGACGATCGAGTTGATAATCGATTCCTGGCAAAGGATATCTATCTATAATTGTAGCATTATTCAATTTTCGGTGATCGATACACAGCCGTCTTTTTCCGGATTTCTTTTTAATTAACAATATATGCGAGGATTGAGGCGAATTTTACTCTTGTATTATTTTATTATCCAATAAATTCTGAATCATTTCTTTAACTTGTTCACGTTCGTGATATTACGATATGTAATCGATTTATTATCTTCTAAATTACTTTGTAATTCGGTAATTTTTATGCAACCTATTTACTTCTAAATTCTGTGCAAAACAATCTCTGTATTTATTTAATAATTTTAACAATTCTGACTTTGCGACTTTGTGAAAATTCCGGGATTTACTTCGTCATTTTGAAACGGTTTTAGAATTTAAATATCGGTTTTCATAAGTTGAGAATTACTCTCGGATTTTATAATTGTTTAGCATCGTGGTAAGCAATGTTCATTTCCTTGAAGTAATCTAATACGATTTTCAGTAGATATATCCTCAGCGTAATTATTATTCTCTGCGTAATTATTATCCTCAGCGTAAACGACAACATATCCTATGTAATTAACTGATACGACCGTATTTTCGCGTACGCATAAAAATATTTTATTTGGAGTCATATTATTGGTATCAATGTTATCACCACTCATGAGTTGCAATTATTAGTCTCTAATTTTTCAGTTCGCTGTTAAGTAAATAGTTGTTGATCAATTACGGAGATGTCTACAGTATATAGTACCTACGACATAGAATTTAACAGTGGCCGTAACTTTAACAAATTTCTTTTTATTATTATTATTTTTTTGTTCTGCTTCAGTTTCTCCCAATGTTGTTATTGCACCAAATCCGAATCCTTCATAATTTTTAATTTAAATTTATCACGTATTAAATTTAATAATTTTAATACATTCTCTGAAGAGTCGTGTATTTATTATTTCAATTTAAGGCATATTTATGATGTTATAGTTTCACACTTCATTTCACGCAGTGCTAGCCTAAACATAAACAAAAAATAGGCAGAATAGAAAAACTTAATGACCGCCGTCAGCCGCCCAGCGATAAGGTACGTCGCTCGCCCGTGCACCTAGTACAGTCTGGCTGAAAAGTTTGTTGATACAAAAACAAACATATGAACTGTATGTAAAATGTTTATTACAGATCTGTAACCAGGTTCAGATCCCACTTCTGAGATAAAAGGCATAGAAAAAGACTTGATGACAAGGAATATAAAGTATAAAATTGATTTCAAACCTTGTCAACTCAATGCATGTATTAATTGGTATATACACGACATACATTTTACATACAGAGTTCATAATGTGACATATAATATGAACAGTGGTAGTTGTGACGTCATCGGTCTCTCGGCTCTACTGATTAGCTCCATCTCTCGACCACCTCGTCTCGATCATACCTGCATGACAAAACACAACGTGTCATTCCATTCTCGGTCGACGTTCACTACGTGTTACATTTCAATTAGTACAACAAAGTTACGATCGTAAGTACGAAGCAGGTCCCCAACCTGAACATGTCCCAGACACACTATGAATCTCTCATTCATCCGAGGTCCCTGACCTCATTGTTGCGGGTATTTAGACCCGATTGTTGCGAGAGTGTTTCATCTCAACCAGTGCCGGAAGGATAAGGTTCTAGGCACGACGCAGGTCCCTGACCTGATAATGTCCCAGACATTCTGTGGATCCCAGATCCACCCGAGGTCCCTCACCACATTGTTGCGGGTATTTAGACCCGAGGTCCCTGACCTTATTGTTGCGGGTATTTAGACCCGATTGTTGCGAGAGTATTTCATCTCAACCCGTGCTAGAAGGATAAGGTTCTAGGTACGATGCAGGTCCCTGACCTGAGAATGTCCCAGACATTCTGTGGATCCCAGATCCACCCGAGGTCCCTGACCTCATTGTTGCGGGTATTTAGACCCGAGGTCCCTGACCTATTGTTGCGGGTATTTAGACCCGATTGTTGCGGCCGTGGATGTCCCAGACATCCGTGTGAATCCAATTCACACGAGGTCCCAGACCTCATCGGTGCGGGTATTTAGACCCGATCGCTGCGGGTATTTAGACCCGATAGTAGCAGGTCCCCGACCTGATCATTGGATCAGTACTGTCGTATGCGCTGAAGACCGCTAAACACAAAAGAGGAGGGACTCTAATTACAGACAGGTAAATTTACCCCTGTGGTCATTAGTAAGCAGCCAATGACGGATGCGCAGCTGGCTTCGCAGAGCCAGCGCGGAGAGCCCTCAGTACGGCCCTGTATTTCACCACCACCTGTACAGTAATTGCAGTATGCTCTTAAATGTCGCCACCTGGCGGAGGGACTCCAGTACTGAGTTCGTAAGGAAGGCAAAGTGTGGAAACAGAACATAGCACATCGGTGCGGGTATTTAGACCCGATCGTGGCGGGTATTTAGACCCGATAGTAGCAGGTCTTTGACCTGATCATGGATCAGTACTTCCGTACTGAGTTCTTTAGGAAAGTAGGGTGTGGAATACATAATATAACATATGGTGACACAACACACAATATTTGACCAAACACATATAACCATAAATACCACACCAAACATGAATATATCTTCAATTAACATGCCATTTAATAAACAACAGCCATACACCAAGTTACTGCAGATCTCTGCATACGCTGCGCCTAGACATAGAATGACAGTGAGATAACTCACCTTTAATTACTGCTAATCCAATATTGTATCCACGTATCAATGAATGCACAGTTCTACACCACTTGTTCACTTCTACCCTGAGTTGTTCACAACCGCATACTGAGCGTCTTAGCGTTAACTATCCCCGCACGTCGCGTCACAACATCTCTCGTTGACAGATGTATGACCACCAGCGCTTCCAAATCAGTGGATCGCGCTGTTTTAAAACGTACATCTTACATATATATACATATATATACATATATATATACATATATACATATATATATATATATATATATATATATATATATATATATATATATATATATATATATATATATATATATATATATATATATATATATATATATGTTTCCAAAATAAGCATCACTATTCGACCACGATTATTTAAATGGTCGAATATATTGCGGGGTACATAGTAAAATAAAATTGTCAAATATGTGAATTTTGTACATACTTTTTGTACCTCGATATAAAAACTTCTGTATTAATATTATTGACAAATACGAGTAGAAGCCCATTTTTGTAGCCTTCTAAAGATGTAATTGTATGTGTACAAAATTGCAGAAAGTGTATTGTAAATACACATCAATTATTTAAAATGAAAATTATTTTGAATGTGTCTGCCAAAAATGTGTTTGATTATAAAGATTTTAATGAACATATAAAAAAATTATCATATTGTAGACAACCATAAGATAAAAATTAATAAAAAATATTATTGATATATTTTTAAAAGTAAAGCTAAAAGTCTTATATACGAACAAGGTACTCTAAATTAGTTCTATATAAAAACCAATGAATATTTTGTTGTTATTTGAAGATTTAATTTTTTTTATTTCTACCGTATATATATACCACCGTGCCACCTACTTCTTATGATTTTTTTTGTATTGCACATTTTGGTTCCACTGGTTATTTCTAGGGTCGTTGATTTCCACCGAAGTTCGAACAGTCGAATGTTTTGAACTTCGTCAGAAAAACTTCGAAGCTTCGAATTTTTTGAAGTTTCGAATTTACGAATTTTCGAATTTTTCAAAGCTTCGAATTCTCGAATTTTTTGTCTGTGAATTAACGCCATCTGTCATCTCCAAACATGCTTACGCATAATTCGCGAAAAGTCGGCCACGAATTAAATAATAAACTCGGCGAAGTATCCTGCAAAAACTCTGCAAGGTTATGCGTTTTAATTAAGACATCTATTCTCTTACTGCCCATTTTAATGCTACTGGCTTTTAGCAAAACGTTTTAAAATGAGAATAAAAAGGATACAAAAAGTCTTAATTAAAACGTTTTCGACAGTGTAGTGAAATTTTACGTCTAAATTGAATTAATTTGGCAAATAATAATAATTAATAATACATAATATTAATACAAAACTCTGCAAATGAGATTATTCTGAAAATAATTCATATCAACATGCCGTGTTCACGTTAGGATGCAGATTCTCAATTCAAATAATTCGAAAATTCGGAATATTCAAAAATTCGAAAGTTCGAATCTAAATTCGAAGGTTCAATAAGTCCGAACATTCAAAATCTCGAATATTCGAAAAGTCAACAACCCTAGTTATTTCTAATATATTAATAATTAAATTATAATTATAAATCCGGGATCAATTCCCACAGCGATAAACAATTTTCACCTCCTTAAAATCACACTTGTGGCTTCATCACCACTAACCGTGATTTTATGCCTGATAATCGTTCCACCATTGTTCTGTTGTTATCTTCAGCCCGTATGGTTTACCTTAATTGCATGTACTGAAGGTTTCGAATTACATTTATGTCCTACAGGCCGGTATACAAAATTGCAGATTATTGAATCAACTTCATTGGCACCAGTATACCGCAGAGCTTGAGATCATTCCTATTGTGCATGGTATTCTAATTTATAATTTTCGGCGTGAATGCTAATCACCTGTACCTAAAAAGTATAAAATAAAACGAAATAGACTTCATTCTAGGAATATATTTATTCATGGTCACCGTACGCATACTTCTTATGTTTATTTTAGTAATAATTTGTCGATCCAACTTTCCTAGTATTGCGTCCATTCCAAAACTGTTAAATAATTTTTTTTATTATTAATAAATAAACACTTATAAATATAAATCTACTTTACCTTACATACATTTGACGTTTGAGGTTAAATCCATATCCAAAAACTTTATTATTACTTTATTATTTTGTAAAACTTGATTATTTTGCAAACAACATATAATATGTTGATTATTATTATCATTGATAGTCAATCTTAAAACATTTTTACATATCTGGTAGCCAAATTTAATTTAGGCAGAAATTTCGATACATGAGTGTGCATTATACGTCATCAAAAATCCGATTCACACAACGAAAACTAAAGATTCACGAACACTAACAAATATAGCCGATTTCACCAACGATTCCTAAATCAATACCTAACTAGGCATTACTTAAAATTAGGAAATGCTTAAACATATTTTTGTTTTCACCATGCAAAGTAATTCTTAGCTAGGCATTTCTTTGTTGGACAATGGTTTCCTAGTTACTTTTTGATGTAAGGTAATATTTCCGAAAAAAAATTGACGTGTGTCATAAAAAATATGTCAAAATCGAATCGGTTTTAAAATTTTTCACACAATAATAAAATAAAATTAATCGTATCTGATTATTATAAACCAAAAACAGATGGTGCAACCGAAATATTAAAAGATAATCAATGGAACATATTAATAAAGAAGTATAATACAATATCAAAAACACCGAGGTACCTACATTACGAATATAACAAGACAATAATTTGAAAAATAGCCCTTTCTGTTTCTAAATAATAAATTTTAGTCTTGTATGTAGAGAAACGAATAGAAATCAGACTGAATAAGGTAACCTCCATCATAACACTATTTGCATACTTTAATTATTCTATTCTATTCTCATTAGCAATATTTACTAGAAAAGAGAATTGAAATCAGATTGAATAAGGTAACTAACAGCATTTTTTGTGAATTTTAACTTAATGCTATTCTGCTAGCATGTATATAATATTTCACACATAAAAATAATTATGGTCTGTCCTTGAATAACTTTACTTGTTGTATATCATTAAACTTACAAAATAGTGAATATACAACAAATCTTTGAAACTACGCGAACTTCATAAATGTATATCTCGGAGAGATTTTATTGTAGAGAGATGGGTACAAAAAAATTTTCATAGCTGATATTTTTTTTTAGTTATTTACGAAAAACCGTTTTCCTTTTCACCCATAAAAGCCCCTTGCATGGGGTTGGGTTTTGGAGCTTATTTTTACTGTACTACACATATACTCGTAAATAATATCATTGGTGAAACTGACGCATTTCTGAAGAAATACTATTTACTAATACGAAATCTTCGTTTAAAATAAACTTTATTATACTTATCAATATTATCATGGAATTAAACAATTTTTATGTTGTCAAAATAGAACTGTCATATGCGATAAGTAATACCTAGCAATTTAAGATGCCGAAAAACTGAGACCTAAATTAGGAAGTACTTAAATGCCCTTAAGTATTACCTAGGTACTGGTGAAATCTAAAATTGACTTAGGCAATTCCTAGTGAACACTAGGAATTACCTAAGATTAAGTATTTGTTGGTGAAACCGGCCATTATCTATGACAAATTTGAATGTCAACAATTAATTTCTTACAAATGCTAATATATAGATAAATAAAAAGTAGTATATCACTTTCATATTACATTGTAGTTCATGAATAAATACAATCCAAGAGCAAATAAATTATGAAAATATACACTGTAAAAAAGTTATGTAAAATTTACACAATGAGTCAGTGTAAATTTACACAGCAGTGATTATTTACAGAACCTAGTAATACAATATACATAAGAATGTAGAATTATATTATAGAATGTAATATTACATAACAATGAAAAATTATACAATTTCAAAATGTAATCCTTAAAAAGTTATTTAATCGCTACTGGCACATGTAAAATCAATACAAATTCATATGTGAATTCTTACATATGAAATGTAACATATTTAAATCCACTCTGTAATTTTTACCTAAGTCATGTTTCTCATCATTTGTTGTCTGTAAAATTTACATCTTTGTAATGTAATTATTACACAACCCATTTTTGAGTTTACTTCTCACATATAAAATTTACATGTTTAAACAGTACTGTTTACGTAAATATTGTAATTATTACGTATTATATTATGTTACGTATTACATACAATCTGTATAATTTACATATTTGTAATGTAATTATTACAAAATTTATGCGTTGCTTTAATTAAAAAATTTAAGAAATTACCTACTATAAAAGTGTATTTATACAACCGTATTGTAATTACTACATAACTAATATTTCTTATTATTACTAAATAAATATAATATATAGATACTTTTTACATAATAATATCTGATTCATTTTACTTACCGATTGAAAGATTTTATTTAGACGTTGGATGTTGGAATACTGTAATTTATAAAACTGGAAAATAGTTTGTAAATATAGTAAGAAATACAAGTACTGAAACTGAAAAAGAAACATTTATTTTTATATAAAAGTATAAAAAATTAAATTAAACAGAATTTATAAATAAATATACAAAAAAAATTTTTCTACACTAAATATTGGGAGTATTTTAACAAATTTAATATGATTTCAACTTATTAATAAAATTCATAACTTTACACTTTGTAGCACTTTCTCTTTTACTTTTACTTCCAGAATCTGGATGTATCTTCAACAAGTACCTCTGCATGAATTCTAAGGAAGCACTTATTTCCTTCGAATAAGCCATGTTAAACGTATAATATAGGGCAAACGTTTGGTTAACAGCGTCGTAGAACGATTAAAGATCCATTACCCAGATGTATTCCCTCCGCAAAAATGTAATATGTAGGGCCTCCTTGTGCATCTAAATCAAGTTAATAAACATAAAGTTAGAAAATAAATAAATGAATAAATTTTATAGAATAGTAATTTATTTAACCAGTTAGGAAATGCTTCATTTTTTGTAGCGAGTGGAATGTTCTCGTAAAATCACAAAATTTACACAAAATCTCATTTCTTAATGTGTTCCATACAGAAATTTGTCAAATTTTTATTTAAAAAAAGATTTTTTGACTTTAGAATGATGAAATGATTCATTTTAAGAAAAATATTGAAAATCGAATAGGTAAGCTTATTTCAGTTATTAATTTTAAATTTTATTTTAACACGAGTTTTTGGCACATCTTCGATATTTCGAGTATGTCTGATTGAAGTGAGATATCAAGTGATAATATAAAAGAAGCGACAGAAAATGCATCAATATCAAAATTTGATGAGTGATATGAAAAATAAAGTAAAGCATATTAACGAAAAATTCATTTCATCATTAGTTAGGAAGCGTATTACATTTCCTAACTAGATGCAAAAAGTATAACTTTTCGGAACTTCTGTCAGTTTGCAAAATTGACACTTTATTATATATATATATATATATATATATATATATATATATATATATATTGTAATTTTTTTTTGTCGTCAATTGTTTTCGTGATAGAGCTTCGAAACTTATTGTGTTTGTTGTCAATAACAAGGTCTTTTGATGCACAGACGTACAGAAATGAAAAATTTTAGATCGTAATATATATATATGTATATATATATATATATATATATATATATATATATATATATATATATATATATATATATATATATATATATATATATATATATATATATATATATATATATATATATATATATGTATATATATATATGTATATATATATATATATATATATATATATATATATATAATATATATATATATATATATATATATATATATATATATATATATATATATATATATATATATATATATATATATATATATATATATATATATTGTGACGAGTTCTTTACCAACTCGGCGACAAATGTTGGCGCTGGTTGCTCGGGCGCCAACGGTTCCGGATAGCAGGTATGGAGATTGAGGTTTGGGTATGAAGAAAGAATAAAACATACAATAATGGTGAAACAGTGCTGTTGCGTTTTATTTGATATTAAAAACAATTCGTTGGTATACTGGAAAATGGTCCGGACGGTGATGGTGTTGCGGGTGATGATAGCTGCCACCACTAGGGTCGGTGTACCCGGGAGAATCGTTTCTACCTGGCTTCCGTGGGCGACGCTGGGCGTCGCGGCGCTGATATGACCCCGGGAGTGGTCGCAATCGTCTGCTTGGGTGTCCGCGAGTACAACGAGCCCAAACTCGGACTTTCGAAAATCGACGCCGGGCGTCGCGACGCTGATATGACCCGGGGGGTGGTCGCAATCGACTGCTGGGGTGCCCGCGAACACGTAGAGCGCGAAACCGGAGTTTGTAAAAATAACGACGCCGAGCGTCCCGACGGCGGGGTCCACTAAGTAGCGGCTGGTTAGTAGTGTCGAATGGCGAAGAGTGGTTTTCCAACTTTTTTGGAAACCGACGCCTGGCGTCGCGACGCTGGGTGCTCGGAGATGACGGATGGTGTGCTGATGGTGGAAGTGAAAACCGTTTTTAAGATTTCCGTGGGGTACCCGAGTTACGGCTGATAATGTACGGAGTATCGTGACTGAGGGTGTACCCCAAAATGACGGTGACAGGTGCCGGACGCGGTCGACTTCGGCGACGGCGCGACGGTAGCCGCGGCGGACGTCGGGGATTTCTCGCTCTGACGTTGTTGGAGTGAGATCCGGCAATCTCGTGAAGTTACCAAAAACGGAGGGTGACACGGGACGGACGCTGGTAGCCCGGAGAGAAACACAAACGTTACGACTGGGACGCCTAGGATTTCTCGCTCTGCGTGACAGAAGTAATATTTTGTGCCTCTGCACAAGTACCAGAAAAACGGAGGGGGACACGGGACGGACGCTGGTAGCCCGGGGAGAAACACAAACGTTACGACTGGGACGCCTAGGATTTCTCGCTCTGCGTGACAGAAGTAATATTTTGTGCCTCTGCACAAGTACCAGAAAACGGAGGGGGACACGGGACGGACGCTGGTAGCCCGGAGAGAAACACAAACGTTACGACTGGGACGCCTAGGATTTCTCGCTCTGCGTGACAGAAGTAATATTTTGTGCCTCTGCACAAGTACCAGAAAACGGAGGGGGACACGGGACGGACGCTGGTAGCCCGGAGAGAAACACAAACGTTACGACTGGGACGCCTAGGATTTCTCGCTCTGCGTGACAGAAGTAATATTTTGTGCCTCTGCACAAGTACCAGAAAACGGAGGGGGACACGGGACGGACGCTGGTAGCCCGGAGAGAAACACAAACGTTACGACTGGGACGCCTAGGATTTCTCGCTCTGCGTGACAGAAGTAATATTTTGTGCCTCTGCACAAGTACCAGAAAACGGAGGGGGACACGGGACGGACGCTGGTAGCCCGGAGAGAAACACAAACGTTACGACTGGGACGCCTAGGATTTCTCGCTCTGCGTGACAGAAGTAATATTTTGTGCCTCTGCACAAGTACCAGAAAACGGAGGGGGACACGGGACGGACGCTGGTAGCCCGATGAAAACAAAAACAACCTCTAGGAAGCGCACGACACGGTACGGAAAACAAACGGAGTGCGGTTGCTTACCTAGAAGACGGAGAAGACGACTTCTTCTTTGACGGCTGGTGAACTTTCAGGTGACTCGCTATCTTCGAGGTTTTCACACTCGAAGACGGATGAACTGACTGTCTTTTCGATGGCTGAGGGCCCGGTTTATATACAGTTTTGCTAATTAATCCGGTCCTAGGATGTTGTCGGTGGCTCGCACAATGCTAAAGGATAGGGAGATTTGGTTGAAGTTGGAAACTGGATCACGGGAGTTTGGATTTGGTTCAAAAGTAGGAAATCGGGTGAGATGGATAGCATTGTGTCCGCGGCGAACACGGCGCGCGAGTCCGGTCCTGCGTTCGCGCGCTATTCGCGATTCCGTGACTCGCGCATTAAAAACCGCGGATTCTGAGCCAAAAATCATTGTGACAATTGCGCTTCGTCACATCCCCGGGTTACTTCGGAGAAAAAAAAAGGAACAGGAATCGGTGTATTTACAGTCCAACAGTACAGGTAATAGTACAGGTAACAGTACAAAAAGTACACAAATTGACTTAACTAAACTAACGACTTATATTAACACACTTAACTAAAAAACGGTAGAAAAAAACATAATTACTTAACTTAACTAACCAGGACTTACATGACTAACCAAACAAACTAAACAAAATGAATTTAAAAAAGAAACAAAAACTTAACTAATCTTACCTACACTTAACTACACTTAAATAACACAAAAAAAACGTTCGAAGGCGGCACAGGAATGTCTAACCTCGTCGTTGGGGGGAGGGCGGTGGCACACTGCACTAGGGGCTTGGGGGAGGGGTTGGGCGACGGGGGATGGTGACCCGTAGTCCGTTGGGGAGCCGGATCCGCAGCCGCTTTGTCCTCGATGATCCAGGGGGTCGCTGCTCCTGGATCCAGACGGCGTAGTCCTGGCCGGCCGGCGGAACGGGGTGCCAGGTGGGCTGCGGTGGGTTCGGCTGCTGGGGGGTCGACTCCGCATCGTCGTCGCTGAGGGCCGAGAGCAGGTCCATCAGCTCTTGCGCCGCTGCCTCGATGCTGCACGGGGGAAGGGAGTGGACGTCTGACGCTGGGAGTCGGACTGGACTCCGCGTCAGGCTGACGTCCTGCCGCACCAGGGTGTCTCCGGATCCCGACGGGGCCTGCACCACGTCGTCCTCGGTATCGGACGGTATGGGCGACGTGGTCAGGTCAATGATGTCGTCGTCGACTGAAGACGACCGGAGGGGCCGGATTACTGGTGCCATGGCTCCACTTCCGGGGAATGGGCCGAACCTGGCGACCAAGGCCACTCGCAGGGCCTCATCGCCATCGCCAGGTTCCCATCCAGGCAACGATGCTGCTGTATGTGCTGGAGTCGGTGGTGGTGCAGTGCGGGCGGGACGGACAAGGCGATCCTCCAGGATCCCTATCACCGGACGGATCCGTGGCCTCTTGCGCCTAGTAACCCGACCGGTACCTGGCAGCGGTAACGGTCCGCTGCCAGCCCATCCTATCACCCTGACGGAGCCACTCGTCAGGGTGTCCACTCTAGGTGGTCCCACACGACGTGGTCCCAGCCTAGGTGGTCCCACCCTAGCTGGCCGGGTTGGCAGGCGGATCCAAGGGGCGGCGTCCTTGCTGTCCATCCTGGGGCTGTTCCGGGAGGGTGGAATCTGAAACAGCCTTTAGATCCTTGATGTGGATTCTAATTAGTTTTTGCCCGTGTGCGCCCTTGAGGTTGTACACATTGTTACTCCATTTTTTTGAAATGGTCCACGGGCCGGAGTAACGGGGCGCGAGTTTAGCCGCGAAGCCACGGGCGGCGGAGGAGAGCGGATGGTCCCGTCGCATGACCCGATCCCCAAGCTGGGGTTGCCATTCCCGCCGGCGGAGGTTGTAGTACCGGCATTGCTCTTGGGAGGCCCTCGCCAAATGTAGTTTGGCGAGTTGACGGAGTTCCTCCAGTTTCGTAATCCGGGTTTTGAGGTCCGCTGGGATGTGGTTGGTCTGGTCAGGGGGATTTCTCTCGCCCTGGGTGGCCTCGTGATACAGGCCGGGCATCACTGGTTCGCGCGCGTAGTTGAGAAACGCGGCGGTATACCCGGTGGACTCATGGTGACTGGTGTTGATCGCCATCGTCAGTTCTGGAAGATGTTCGTCCCAGGTCTTTTGGTTGTGTTGACAGTACTGACCGATCATAGTTTTCAACACTCTGTTGACTCGCTCCACGGGGTTGCATTGGGGTGCATATGGTGGGGTTTGGTGGTGGTGGATCCCCAATGCGGTGAGAGTGTCTCGGAGTATTTGGTTCGAGAACTCTGTGCCATTGTCAGTAATAATAGATTTGGGGCAGCCATATCTAAATATTACTAACTCCTGAATGGCACGGGTGATGGTGGCGGCGGTGGCACGTCGAAGGGCTCGGCACTCTACCCACTTAGTCATGCGGTCCTGGAGGACCAGTAAGTAGCTGTGCCCCTTCTTGGATGTAGGCAGTGGTCCCATGATATCCGCCGCAACAGTGTCCCAGGGTCCGTGGATGCGTGGCGGGTACATCTTACCCGCGGTCCCCCGTTGGCAGGTTTTAAACTGCTGACAGTGTCGGCACTTCCGGACGTATTGGCGGATATCCCGGAACATTCCCGGCCAGTAATACCGGGTGGTAATCCGGGAAGTGGTCTTGGTGATGCCTCCGTGCCCTCCGGTGGGGTGGTCATGATTTTCCTGGAGGACACGTTGTCGATCGGCGCGTGGGACGCAGAGTTTCCACGCGGACTCCTCGTCATCGTTGGGGCCATCGATGCGTCGGTAGAGATGATGGTCGTGGAGCCGGTAGTGCGGCCAGTCGTTCGGGCGGTTGCGCACTTCGTCGGTGCGTTTCCGATACCATGGGCAGTCTGGTTCTACGGCGTACACAGCGGTTGCATCGTCGGGTGTGCGAGTGGCCGGTTTCGGTTGACGAGACAGTGCATCGGCCACGCGATTCAGGGTGCCTTTTCGGTACTGGATCACGAAGTCGAATTGTTGGAGAAACATGGCCCAGCGTGCTAGGCGGCCGGAGGGGTTTTCCAACTTGTTCAGCCATCGTAGTGCTTGGTGATCCGTCACGATAGTAAAGGCGTATCCCTCGAGGTAGTGTCGCATCTTCTGGATGCCCCATACGATGGCCAGGCATTCTTTCTCCGTGACGGAGTATTTGGGCTCTGCCCCACGGAGAGTCCGACTGGCGTAGGCAACGACTCGTTCCCCTCGTTCCGTGTGTTGGACGAGCACGGCTCCTAAGCCTTCGTCGGACGCATCCGTTTGCAGAAAGAATCTCCGGTTGAAGTCTGGGCAGCTGAGTGTTGGCGCGGTGGTGAGGGCATCCTTCAAGGTGCTGAAGGCGTTCGTTTGGGCGGTCCCCCATACCCAGCCGTTCCCCTTTTGCAGAAGTGATGTCAGGGGCCGGGCCACGATGGAGAACCCGGGGACGAATCGGCGGTACCAGGATGCAGCGCCGAGGAATTGACGCAGCTGTTTGAGGTTGGTTGGGGCGGCCATTGCCGTGATGGCTTCGACTTTATCCGGGTCGGTTTCGATGCCACTGTTGCTGATAACGTGCCCCAGATACCGAATGCTGGTCTTGCCGAACTCGCACTTATCCGGGTTCAGTCGCAAGTTGGCGGCTCGGAGTCGTCGGAAGACCTCTTGTAGATGCGTCATGTGTTCCTCGACGGTTCGGCTAGCGATTATGATGTCGTCCAGGTACGGGATGGCGTATGGGTCCATCTCGGGGCCGATGACTGTATCCAGTAATCTCTGGAACGTGGCGGGCGCAGCGTGGAGGCCAAATGGCATCACCGTGAACTGGAAGAGACCTCGGCCGGGTACGGTAAACGCGGTGAGCGGCTTGCTGGGGCTGGACAGCGGTATCTGCCAGTACCCCTGTTTTAGGTCCAAGGTGCTAAAGATCGTCGCCTGTCGGAGTTTCTCCAGAATGTTATTGATGTATGGAAGAGGGTACGCGTCTTTCTCGCTGACTTCGTTTAGACGGCGGAAGTCGATACAGAAGCGTGGTTTACCGTCCTTCTTCCGTACGATTACGGCGGGGGAACTCCATGCGCTGCGAGAGGGTTCGATAATTCCTGCCTCGAGCATCTGGTCAACCTCCTCGTTGATGATGGCTTGAATCTTGGGGTTTTTGGGCTGATACCGCTGTTTCAGTGGCGTATGCGACTTCAGGCGTATGTGGTGGGTAACGAGTGGTGTAGTCCCCTGTAGTTGCTCGAACAGGGGAAGTTCGTCCCGAAGCAGCGCGTCCAATTCGGGAGCTCCAGTTGGGGGAAGCTGGATCTGTCCTAGTGGTGTGGGGACGCTGCAGTGGACGTGGTGTGGTTCGGCTCTCAGGGTGATGCGGAATGCGCGGATCGCATCCATTCCCAATATCATGGGCAGAGCCAGGGTGGGGAGGCATAGTACGGAGATCTTTTGAGTGACTCCTTGGATGGAGGCACTGATCTCAAACTTCCCGGTAATCCTAGCCGTTTCCCCATTGGCCATCTGTGCTTGGTGGACGGGGGCTGGGTGGCGTAGTACTCCCTGGGATCTGTACTGTTGAGCGGTTTCCTGGTTAATATAGGTGAGGGTCGATCCGGTGTCGACGAGGGCTTCGGTGTGGTGTCCTTTGACGATGACTGTCAAGTGCACCCGGCCGTCGTCGCTTTGGTGGACGGCGGGTATTACTGGGAGCGGTTGTAGGACCGGTTGGCAAGGCCGTCGTGTGTGCCAGCCGGTCTGGCGTTTCCCGAGCATGGGCAGTTGCGGGACAGAACGCCATTTTTCCCGCAGCGCGAGCAGAATGTCTTGGGTGGATTCCGGCAGTCTTTCCTGAAGTGGTCTGTGCCGCCGCAACGCCAGCAAGTGCGCCCTGGTTCGTAGGTCATGGCGTGATTGGCGGTTGGTTTCTCATAGGTTATGGGCCCGCGATTTGGTCGTGCCGCGATCCGGAGCTCTTGTAGGACCCCTTCTACTTCCCGGATCTCCTCGAGCAAGGCGATGATTGTGGGGCAGTTCTGACGGCGTATGTGCTGCCGATATTCGGGGCGCAGATTTCGGTAGAGCCGCTGGAGCTGCTGTTCAGCGCTAAACCCTCCGTGGCGGCGCATCATGGTTTGGACGGCGATGACATAGTCTTGTCCCGACTCTCCGGCTTGGTGGATTCGTCGACTGATGAGTTCCTCCAGCTGGTATTTCATATCGGGGATGAAATAGTCGTGGAACAGCTGGAGAAACTTTTGCCAGGTGGTACAGGTGTCGCGATGGTTTCGATACCACAATATCGCATTACCTTGGAGTAGCTCGGGTAGAGCGGTAAGAAGCTGTTCTTCTGCGATTTCGTAACTGGCCTGGAGCTCCGTCAGTCGTTCGAGAAACATTATGGGGTCGGTCTTGCCATCGTAGCGTAGATTCCACTTCCTCACGGTCTCACAGGTTTGAGCAGCCGTGCGATTGGGTTCGGTGGTGGTGAGGGCCGGTGCTGCTTCAGGTTGGGCGTCTTTTGGCGCGGAGGTAGCCTGTCGGACGAAGTTTGTCAGGCGTTCTCGAAGTTCGGCGACGGTGCCGTCGGAGTCCAAGCCAAAACGTTTCAGCTCCTCTTGCAGCGGCTCCTTCGCAAGCTCGTAGACCCAGCTGGTCTTCGCGGTGCCGGGTTGCACCATTTTGTGGACGTCTGTATTCTATTCTTCAATGTCCCTGTTCGGGCGCCAAATTTGTGACGAGTTCTTTACCAACTCGGCGACAAATGTTGGCGCTGGTTGCTCGGGCGCCAACGGTTCCGGATAGCAGGTATGGAGATTGAGGTTTGGGTATGAAGAAAGAATAAAACATACAATAATGGTGAAACAGTGCTGTTGCGTTTTATTTGATATTAAAAACAATTCGTTGGTATACTGGAAAATGGTCCGGACGGTGATGGTGTTGCGGGTGATGATAGCTGCCACCACTAGGGTCGGTGTACCCGGGAGAATCGTTTCTACCTGGCTTCCGTGGGCGACGCTGGGCGTCGCGGCGCTGATATGACCCCGGGAGTGGTCGCAATCGTCTGCTTGGGTGTCCGCGAGTACAACGAGCCCAAACTCGGACTTTCGAAAATCGACGCCGGGCGTCGCGACGCTGATATGACCCGGGGGGTGGTCGCAATCGACTGCTGGGGTGCCCGCGAACACGTAGAGCGCGAAACCGGAGTTTGTAAAAATAACGACGCCGAGCGTCCCGACGGCGGGGTCCACTAAGTAGCGGCTGGTTAGTAGTGTCGAATGGCGAAGAGTGGTTTTCCAACTTTTTTGGAAACCGACGCCTGGCGTCGCGACGCTGGGTGCTCGGAGATGACGGATGGTGTGCTGATGGTGGAAGTGAAAACCGTTTTTAAGATTTCCGTGGGGTACCCGAGTTACGGCTGATAATGTACGGAGTATCGTGACTGAGGGCGTACCCCAAAATGACGGTGACAGGTGCCGGACGCGGTCGACTTCGGCGACGGCGCGACGGTAGCCGCGGCGGACGTCGGGGATTTCTCGCTCTGACGTTGTTGGAGTGAGATCCGGCAATCTCGTGAAGTTACCAAAAACGGAGGGTGACACGGGACGGACGCTGGTAGCCCGGAGAGAAACACAAACGTTACGACTGGGACGCCTAGGATTTCTCGCTCTGCGTGACAGAAGTAATATTTTGTGCCTCTGCACAAGTACCAGAAAAACGGAGGGGGACACGGGACGGACGCTGGTAGCCCGGGGAGAAACACAAACGTTACGACTGGGACGCCTAGGATTTCTCGCTCTGCGTGACAGAAGTAATATTTTGTGCCTCTGCACAAGTACCAGAAAACGGAGGGGGACACGGGACGGACGCTGGTAGCCCGGAGAGAAACACAAACGTTACGACTGGGACGCCTAGGATTTCTCGCTCTGCGTGACAGAAGTAATATTTTGTGCCTCTGCACAAGTACCAGAAAACGGAGGGGGACACGGGACGGACGCTGGTAGCCCGGAGAGAAACACAAACGTTACGACTGGGACGCCTAGGATTTCTCGCTCTGCGTGACAGAAGTAATATTTTGTGCCTCTGCACAAGTACCAGAAAACGGAGGGGGACACGGGACGGACGCTGGTAGCCCGGAGAGAAACACAAACGTTACGACTGGGACGCCTAGGATTTCTCGCTCTGCGTGACAGAAGTAATATTTTGTGTCTCTGCACAAGTACCAGAAAACGGAGGGGGACACGGGACGGACGCTGGTAGCCCGGAGAGAAACACAAACGTTACGACTGGGACGCCTAGGATTTCTCGCTCTGCGTGACAGAAGTAATATTTTGTGCCTCTGCACAAGTACCAGAAAACGGAGGGGGACACGGGACGGACGCTGGTAGCCCGATGAAAACAAAAACAACCTCTAGGAAGCGCACGACACGGTACGGAAAACAAACGGAGTGCGGTTGCTTACCTAGAAGACGGAGAAGACGACTTCTTCTTTGACGGCTGGTGAACTTTCAGGTGACTCGCTATCTTCGAGGTTTTCACACTCGAAGACGGATGAACTGACTGTCTTTTCGATGGCTGAGGGCCCGGTTTATATACAGTTTTGCTAATTAATCCGGTCCTAGGATGTTGTCGGTGGCTCGCACAATGCTAAAGGATAGGGAGATTTGGTTGAAGTTGGAAACTGGATCACGGGAGTTTGGATTTGGTTCAAAAGTAGGAAATCGGGTGAGATGGATAGCATTGTGTCCGCGGCGAACACGGCGCGCGAGTCCGGTCCTGCGTTCGCGCGCTATTCGCGATTCCGTGACTCGCGCATTAAAAACCGCGGATTCTGAGCCAAAAATCATTGTGACAATTGCGCTTCGTCACAATATATATATATACAAATATATTTACCAAAACATAAAATACATGGACTACCACTCCTAAAATAAAAAACAAATTAAATGTAGTTACAGAACTTTTAATTTATTTGTTATCTATGTATGTATGTTGTTTATAAATATTAAAAAAAAAACTTAAAATACTAACCTCGTAAAAATTTATAACATATTTTAGATCTTCTTGAAAATATTTTACATTTATTCTAATTGCTACAATTGGCATTTTTTCTGAATCCAATGACATTTTAGACATTTTTTTCAAAACACCAAAATGCATTATCTTTTTTTGTTTCTTAATTAAATTTTCTGTTAAAATATTAATAGAGTGGCCCATTAATTTTTCATAATGCCAATATAAATATTTTTCTATAAAAAGAATTGGCCATTCTTTTTTTGTGTTTTCAATCGATTGACATACCTGTATGTCTTGGTTAATATATGTTCTCTTGGCAGCATAGGTTGCTTCTAATTTTTTAAATATTATTTCTTCTTCAGCTTATGTTAAAGAATCAATTTTTTTAACAATTTCTTGTAAATATACAGTTGTTTTTATAATTGTATCTTCATCTTCTTCATTAGGATGAAGATCGGGTTGCCAATTTGAGCAACCCGCTTTAGCGGAGGATACAAGTTTTCTACGTTCTAGTGGCTGTGTTATTTCATTTGCAAAGCTCCTCCTCATGTGTGGTCTGTTGAGGTAGTTGTTTCTGTCTTGTAATTTGTGGAATGTTGAATGTGTGCCATCTCACAAAACAATATTATCATCATCGACATTTTTAAATGTAGCAGGATATTTATCAATTATTTTTCGAGCTATTTTTTCAAACATTTAGAAGGGATGACTTGTTTAATTTTTCTGATTTCTTTCACAACTACATCAATAACAGCAGTAACTATCTTCTTATTGTTCTTTACTCCCTTTTCACACTCCTTCATTAAATCGGCGTCAAATGTATGCCATGGTATTGAATATTGCTACCAATAATGTTGATGCTCTGACTGTCGCAACTAGCTTTTGACAGTGGAGAAGGCGTGTGGTCCAAATGTCCAGTGGTTCCGTAAACCAATGACTCACAGTCAATAAAAATAATTCCGGGGGCGCCAGCTGACCTAACGGCTGACGTAAACCTACTCTCGAGTCGGCCAACAAGCTCCAGAGTTGCCAGAGCACCTAGCGAGAACTTACGGACAGATAGGGTTATGAGAGTAAGATAACTAAGCACATAAATTATAACTAATATATTGAAAGTAATAAATGATATAGTACACGTTGAGTGCAGTTGATAAACTGGTGAAATAATAGTAAATAAGAATTTAAGCGTGTAAGGTGTAATCGTCGAGTTACGATTAAATCTGGTCAGTGCCGAATAAAACGATGATTGAATCAAAAGATGCTTCGCGTAGCATACCGACGCAGCGATAACCAGGACTTCAGTAAAGCAAATAAATACTAAAGCGCTCAAACACACGTGGTTTCGATGGTCGACCATGGAATATCGTGGCGCGCGTAAAACAAAACCTGACACAATAGCCCTAATCACGAACCAACGTACGACTAGCTACGGAAACTGTTGTGCCAACGTGCAAACAAATGAATACCTAAAGGCAGTGATCAGACAGTCTCAAACCCAACCGATAATTACAATCAAAATCTTTGTTACCAAAATAAATCTACTACTAATCGGTGCAATAACAAATAAATCAACTAAAATGACAATACATAAGTATCTCGTTTATACAAAACTTAATATCAAATAATATAACCAAAAATAATAATAAAATAATAAAATATTTGCTTAGCTGTAGGCGGGAGCAGGGGCATAGATCCTTGCAACAGCACACGTGCGAACAGTTGGGCTGTAATGGCGTTCCCGCGCAACAGATTGTTGCAGCGCATGCGTAGTGAACAGGAATGTCGGGCGTGGCTGATTGCAGTGCCGTCCGCTTCGACTCTACTATTGCTATATTTCCTCCAAATAACTTTCCACGTTCCAAGTGCGGAAATATATGCCAGTCCACAGCATAAACAAACTGGATGGTGGTATCCAAATACTTATTATGGTTCCTCTCAATTTTCCCAATACGTTACTACCCAAGTAACTATTAGTAACGTGTTCCAAAAATAATGTACCCTCAATACGTACAATAAATGGAAAATAGAATAATTTTTTTTTAAAAAGCCTGAAAAAAAGTACGCAGTTAGGTCTCATATCACATGGTAAGTACGCCACTGAGTTTACTCTAATTTAAATGAAAATTGAAACTAAAATTTACTTTACAGAATGCCAAATGAATTTACTATCCGATCTGAAGTTAATATCAGAACGATGATTTGCCTTGATCTCTTTGTAACGAAATATTATTCTTATTATGAATGAAACTTATTAATTATTATATATAATTTTGAAGTCAAAACTTCAAAGTACGGTAATAAAGTAGATACCATTAGTGTTATGTACAAATGTTGAAAGAAATTGTACTCAAAATTTGAATTTATTTTTTAAAAATGCTCGGATCGATTTTAATTAAAAAATTGTATATATTTAAGAATATGGTCCTCTATAACTCAGAAAATTTTTATCCAATTTGAACTTGTAACTTTTGAGAAAAAAAATAAAATGTGCGAAAAAACGCTGAAATCCAGCTTTTTTCGTGTAATTTTTGTTTTTTCTCAAAAGTTACAAGTTCAAATTGGATAAACATTTTCTGAGTTATAGAGGACCATATTCTTAAATATACAGAATTTTTTTATTAAAATCGTTCCTAGCATTTTTGAGAAAATCGGACTCGAAATTTTGATATCTTGATCTTCTCAATTTCAATTCAAATTTGTTTCTTTTATAAAGTTTTCACTTTCTTTTTAATCTATATATCAAAAAGTAGAATGTTCTAAGATTATGCAGTATTACTTGTTTCTTCATTTAGGTGAGTACGTATATAAAATATTTTTTTGTAATTTTAATTTGTTCTAGCTACTTTGCGAAATTATCATTTTAATGTATTGAAGAAGGCTTTGGTGTACACTCAGCGCAAAAATGATCTGGCGTTTGACAGCTGTCATGATTCATGTTATATTTTAAAATGTTACACTATGTACATGAAATGATTATTTCAGAATTTGTGGTTTGAAATATGTCTAGTTTTGTGTTTCGTGTTATATTTATTATAATATTGAAAGTCATGGGTACTTTTTTATAAAATATTTTATCAGTTTTAGGAGAGCATACTAGTGGGACAGAATAATTTGAAATATTGGAATGTATTATTTCTCTCTCATTAAACGATATTTTCAACATAAAAGTTTTTAATTCTACGGTTATAGAAAGTAATTCATTTCTAACCTCAAACATTTCATCAAAATAAAATTCATAACAGGACGAAAGGAATGTGATTTTATTATTTGGACATCTCAGGGTATAGAAGTAGAGACAATAAAAATTGATAAGGAGTTTGTTCAGTCGATGCTTCCAATATTAACTTGCTCCAGAAATAGTTGATTCACGAAATGAAAGTAGTATGTCGATCAGGAATATGCCACAGAAACGTGGAAAGTAAGAAATTTTAAAAAGAGTTCAAATAACCTGATTAATCCAGTGGGACACAAAATAGGGGTTTGTAGTGCATTTCTGGACAATGGAAAATACTTTTATGCATATAAATCATTCATTAAATGAAACTTCTAATTCGTCATGACTAGAAATATATAAGTGGCATAAACTGGCATAATGGTGAAAGCGAAAATTTCTATATAAAAAGCTATACCATATCAGAAACTAGAGAAACAGTTAAAGTTAGATTTTTCTGTCAAATACTTTTCCTGACGCTCGTTAAAATCAAGGAATTTCTTTAGTTTACCTACGGCATAAAATATCTTTCTGCCGCTCATGAGTGGCAGAGATATTATAATGAGTAAATATTCCGGCGTTTGAAGAAAAAAATTGCATATTTTATGTGGAGTGAAAATTACGTTTTGTACCTCATTTGTAGTTGACGGACGAGCGCACAAAAGTATCACTTTAGGTCCTTATAAAATAATATACTATTATATATAATTATGTATAACTGAAATAAAACTGTTATTAATTTTTTTAATTTTTATATTATAATATCAAATAAAATACTATATTTTATTTAATTATAGAAATATTTCTTGCGATTTAAAATAATTTTCTTGAAAATCTTCACTTTTGTAAGGTTTTTAAACGCGCGCCAATATCCCTTCCACTATTCTATACAGATCCACATTTTTGTTAGGACCACAAGAAACCCTACTTACGCGATAACAAATTGTTGGTTAACGAACTTCAGGTGGAATGTTTCCTTAAGGTGAAGCATGCGTTCTGAAACTAGTATCAGAACGATGATTTACCTTGATCTCTTGGAAACGAAATATTATTGTTATTATGAATGAAACTTATTAAGTATTGTATATAATATTGAAGCCAAAACTTCAAAGTATGGTAATAAACTGGATATCATTAATGTTGTGTACAAATATTGAAAGAAATTACACTCAAAATTTGAATTTATTTCTCAAAAATGCTAGGAACGATTTTATTTAAAAAATTCTGTATTGTTAATAATGTGGTCCTCTATAACTCAGAAAATTTTTATCCAATTTGAATTTACAGTTCTGGAGAAAAAAAAATATGTGCGAAAAATGGCTCAAAACAGGACTTTTTTGTGTATTTTTTGTTTTTTCTCCAAAACAGTAAATTCAAATAGGATAAAAATTTTCTGAGTAATAGAGGACCATGTTCTTAAACATACAGAATTTTTTTAATAAAATCGTTCTTAGCATTTTTGAGAAAATTAGATCTAAAATTTTTATATCATGCTCCCCTACACTTCAATTTCAATTTATTTGTATTATAAATATTAAATATTCTTGTACATATACATAACAAAAAGCTGAATGTTTAGAGATTATGTAGTACTACTTGTTTGTTCATTTGGATGAGATTAAATATATGAAATATTTTTTAGAAATTTGAATTTGTTCTAGCTACTTTGCGAAATTCTCATTTTAATCTATTGAAGAAGGCTTTGGTGTACACTCAGCGCAAAAATGATCTGGCGTTTTGACAGCTGTCATCATTCATGTTATATTTTAAAATGTTACACTATGTACATGAAATGAATATTTCAGAATTTGTGGTTTGTAGTGAAATATGTTTAGTTTTGTTTTTTGTGTTACATTATATTATAATATATTCAAAGTCATGGGTACTTTTTTATAATAAAATATTTTCTCAGTAGGAGAGCATACTAGTGGAACAGGATTATGTGGAATATTGAACTGTATTATTTATCTTTCAATAAACGGTATTTTCAACATAAAAGTATCTAATTATACGGTTATAGAAAGTAATTCATTTCTAACATAAATAATTTCATCAAAATAAAATTCATAACAGGACGAAAGGAATGTGATTTTATTATTTGGACATCTCAGGGTATAGAAGTAGAGACAATAAAAATTGATAAGGAGTTTGTTCAGTCGATGCTTCCAATATTACCTTGCTCCAGAAATAGTTGATTCACGAAATGAAAGTAGTATGTCGATCAGGAATATGCCACAGAAACGTGGAAAGTAAGAAATTTTAAAAAGAGTTCAATTACCCTGATTAATTCAGTGGGACGGAAAATACGGTTTTCTGGTGCATTGGGAAATATTTTTATGCATATAAGTCATTCATTAAATGACACTTCTAATTTGTTATGACTCTAGAATATATTGATATACAAGTGGCATAAACTGGCATAATGGTGAAAGCGAAATATTGTATATAAAAAGTTATACTATATCAGAATCTATAGAAACAGTTAAAGTTTGATTTTTCTGTCAAATACTCTTCCTGACGTTCGTTAAAATCAAGGAATTTCTTTAGTTTACCTGCGGCAGAAAATGTTTTCCTGTCACTCACGAATGGCAGGGAAATTATATGACATAGTGGGTAAATATTCCGGCGTTTGAAGAAAAAATAGCATATTTTATGTGGAGTGAAAATGACGTTTTTTGTCTCATTTGTAGTTGATGGACGAGTGCACAAAAAGTATCACTTTAGCTCCTTATAAAATAATATACTATTATATATGATTATGTATAACTGAAATAAAAATGTAAGTAAAATGTTGTTATTTTTATATTATAATATCAAATAAAATATATTTTATTAAATTTTAGTTTTTATTGTGTTGACATCAAATAGAAATATTTCCTGTGATTTAAAATAATTTTCTTGAAAATCTTCACGTTTACATAGTTTTTAAACGCGCGCCAATAACTTTTGCACTATTCTATACAGATCTACATTTTTGTCAGAACCGCAAGAGATCCTACATACACGATAACAAATTGTTGGTTAACGAACTTCAGGCGGAATGTTTCACCTTAAAACTAAATAAGAAAATGCAAAACTAGATTTTAAAATTATTAATTACCTGAGATTTTGGGCGGCTTGTAGTAAAAGACAAAATGATCTCTCAAATCCGGCTCAAGGCCGCAGAATACAAAATTCTAGACAGGGTTGTAATGCTACTGTTCCAATCCAGATAAAAATCTGACAAGAAAACTAAACTAAACCAATAATCTTCCAAAAACTTAAGTAGCACAACCAGATCACTAAACGTCTACTGAATCACTGTTTCAACAAATTTTAAAAACTCTAATTTTCTACTTATAGCAAGCAAAATTTAAATTAACTTGACCGCGATATGATGCCTAACAGTGTAACAATTCGAGGACCAAAAGTACATATTCGCCTGGAGGGTGGCGGACAAAAAAGGCGAAATTAAACAAACAATGTAAATAAAAATACAGCCGTAACAATATGTTTGCCAAAATTCTTGCGTTACTTGCAGCTGCGATTCGTGCTGATCATTTATTGGCACATTAGTTTCAGCATGTAGTTCATTTGTGGAAAATAATATGTTTTCTAAAACTGAAACAAGTTTTTCGGACTTCCATATATTCTATAAGTAAGGTTCTCAAGAGTGCAATTTGGCCAACTGAAATATTTGGAGCTAGTAATATTTCGCAAATTTTTTTAAGATCCATAACCATAACTTTATCATTTATATCTTTAATTTTTTCTAAAATAGCAATAGAAAAAATTTGTAGCAATCTTATAATCTCACTTGCAGAACCAATTAATTTACTACCACGTTTCAAAAGAGGTACACGTTCAACATTTTTTTCATACTCAAATCGTACAGTTTGTAAACGACTGTTTTAAAAACTATAAGCAAACCAATGATTTGATACAAAATAATCTATAGCCAAATGATCTCCTGGATTGCATATATGAAAATAACTGTGTTCGTTTAAACACGATTTTTTTTAATACCTCGGTACAAAACACCATCACATGCATGCAATAAATCGTTTTCGTACTCATCGACAGTTCTTATTTTTTTAACTGAGATATCCCCTGTGTAAGGTTGGCAAGAGGCGTTGCCTTGGTAACAGTTGTTGTAGTTGACAGTTGGAAATAACAAGATTATTACCTAAAAATAAATATAATAAAGTTATTAAAAGATCTATTGAGTATTATTAATATAGTACAATTTGTTAGATACATTACATGGTGCCGAAACCAGACCTTTAGATACCTTTAGAGACCTTTAGGTATTAAAAACAAGAAAAATGTCAGAAGACAATGTTGTAGGATTAAAACCGCCAAAACCGTTACATATCAGTAACGAGAAAAATATGATGGAAGAATGGAAAAAATGGATCCAGCAGTACCAGTGGTATGAGATAGCAACGAATTTAAAAAGAAAAGATCCATTGGTTCAAGTAGCAACATTCATGACTATCATAGGACAAGATGCAGTTACAATCTACAACACATTTAACATAAAAGAAGCAGAACAGACACAAATTGACAAAATAAAGAGAAAATTCGAAGAATATTTTGTTCCGAAAATTAACATTACGTATGAGAGATATGTATTTAACAAATTGGAGCAAAAGGAATCTGAATCTTTTGATGATTTTTTAACAAAAGTCAAAAATAAATGTAAGAACTGCGCATTTGGGAAATTGGAAGAAAGCTTGATTTGTGACAGAATTGTGGTGGGAATCAGAAGCGATGCAATCAGAGAACGTTTATTGGCTGAAGACAAGTTGACATTAGAAACTGCTACAAATATCTGCAGAGCTATTGAGCAAGCTAAAAAGCAAATTCAAATAATGAAAGATAAGACAGATGCAGCAGAGTTTCAAGTAGATTCGTTAAAGAATAACACCTATATGAATAAAAAAGGAAATAAAGATAAGTACAGTAAAGAAACATTTAAGTGTACAAGGTGTAATATAGTTCACGAGAAAATAAATTGTCCTGCCTACAACAAAAAATGTAACAAATGTAAAAAACAAGGACATTTTGCAAAATGTTGTAAATCAAAAGCAATTAATATGTGTGAAAACAAGACACAAGTGAAAATTATGATGATGAATATAATGAGACATTATTTATTGCAGCTATCAAAAATACAGAGCAAAATAACAATGACTGGCATGAAACCTTGAACTTGTCACCGGAGGTGAAAGTTAAATTCAAATTGGACTCAGGAGCCCAATGTAATGTCATCACGGATGAACTATCTAAAAAAGCAAAATTGAACATAAAATCATCAAAAACAAAAAAGTTAATCTCATTCTCACATCATGAACTGGAAGTAAAGGGAGAAACTATAGCAAAAGCACAAGTAAGGGGTAAAACTGAAGATATTAAATTCATAGTAATTAAAGAGAAAGTACAACCCATACTGGGAAAGGACACTTGTGTTAAACTAGGTCTGATAAAAAGAATTCATACTGTGGACAAAGATATTTTTGAAGGCATTGGCTGCCTAAAAAATTTCGAATATGAGATAGACTTAGTAGACAATCCAGAACTAAAAATACACCCACCAAGAAGAATACCGTACTCAATTAAAACAGAAGTTAAAAATGAATTAGATAAAATGACAAAGATGGAAATAATAGAACCTATAACAGAACCAACACCAGCTGTCTCACCTATGGTGATAGTGAGACAGAACAAAAAAATACGTATTTGTTTAGATCCATCAGATATAAATAAGATACTCAAAAGAAGACACTATCCACTCAAAACAGTAGAGGAAATAGCAGCAAATATTAATGACTCCAAATGGTTTTCATTGTTAGACTGTAGAAAAGGGTTCTGGCAAATTCAAGTAACAGATCGGACGTCAAAATATCTAACTTTCGCAACACCGTGGGGAAGGTATAGATGTAAACGTCTACCTTTTGGTCTAGCGTCAGCGCCAGAAATTTTTCAGCAAGTCATGAATAAAATAGTTGAAGATTAGCCAGGCGTTGAGTGCTCGATGGATGACATTTTAATTTACGCGAAGACAAAAGAAGATTTACAGTTAAGAACAAATAAAGTTATAGAGAAACTAAAAACAGCAGGACTGACATTAAATGCAGAAAAATGTCAGTTTATGAAAAATAGAATAAAGTTTTTAGGCCACATATTGACAGATAGCTGAATAGAACCGGATCCAGAAAAAGTAGAAAGTATAAGAAAGTTGAAAATACCCACTAATGTCAAAGAGCTCTAACGATTATTAGGTATGATAACATATTTATCTAAATTTATAGTTAAATTCTCAGATCTAACAGCACCGTTGAGACAATTGTTATCAAAAAATATTGAATGGCATTGGGAAAAACAACATCAAGATGCATTCGATGATTTGATGAAACAAATTATGAAATTACCGTCACTAGGATATTACAATCCAAAAGAGAAGTCGATCCTGTCAGTGGACGCAAGCAGTAAAGCAGTAGGAGCAGTCTTACTACAAAAAGATAGACCAGTAGCATTCAGTGCAAAGGCACTCACAACAACACAACAAAAGTACAGTCAAATTGAAAAAGAAATGCTAGCAATAGTTATAGCATGTAAAAAGTTTCATGAATATGTGTGGGGAAACAAAGAATTGGAAATAGAAACTGACCATAAACCGCTAGAGACAATATTTAAAAAAAATATGCATGAAATTCCTGCTAGACTTCAAAGAATGATGCTAGAAGTAATACCATACAACCCAAAAGTAAAATATAAAAGGGAGTAGAATTAAATGTAACAAAAGAAGAAAATAAATTAGAAGTACATGTAGTTATACCTCTATCAAAAGAAAAAACAATAAAACTAAAAGAAGAAACAAATAAAAGCGAAGAGTTAAAGCAACTAAAAGAACAAATATTAAAGGGTTGGCCAGAGCAACAGAGTAAAGTCACACCAATTCTACAAAAACATTGGACATACAAAGAACAACTATCTTGTTATGAAAATATAATTTTCAAAAACAACAGACCATTTATACCAAAAACAATGACACAAGAAATAATGAAAAATTGTCACTTGAGTCACAAAGGGATTCAAGGTACACTCAGTTTAGCTAGAGATTATGTATTTTGGCCGAAGATGCGACAAGACTTATCAGAATATGTAAAAAACTGTAAAACGTGTCAAAAATTACAGAAAGATAAACCAAAAGAGAAAATTCTCATACAAGAAGTACCCGAAAGACCTTGGGAAATAGTAGCTTCAGATTTATTTCAAATCAAAGATCAGCAATACATTGTAATCGCAGATGCGTACTCAGGATTTTTTTATTACAAAAGAATAAAAAATATAACAAGCACAGAAATAATAAAATCTATGAAATATTGGTTTGCACTACATGGCATACCAGATGTTTTGTTAACGGACAACGGTAGGCAATATACAAGTGCAGAATTCAAAGAATTTTCAAGAAAATGGCAATTCAAACACCGGTTATCAAGTCCAGAATTCCCAAGATCAAATGGATTAGCAGAAAGGTATGTTCAAGAGGCCAAAATATTGATAAAGAAGTGTGTGAACGAGAATTCAGATACATATCTGGCATTACTACATCACAGAAATACTCCGAGAGGTAACATAGGATCTCCGGTACAACGTCTGATGGGTAGACGTACAAAAATTTTTTTAACAACAAATACAAAACTACTAGTACCAGCAATAGTGAAAAACGTTAAAAATACTCTCATTAAATTCAAAAACGAGCAAAAGTTTCAAGCCGATAAAAACAAAGTACCAGAACAACACTTTGAAAGAAATGAAAAAGTTCTATATAGAAATAAAAAGAACGAATGGCTTGAAGCAAAAATATTAAACCATACAAAAGAACCAAGATCGTACGTTTTACAAACAGTGGACGGAAAAACTTATAGAAGAAATTCCTGGTTCATAAAACCCTCCAATGAAGGTAAAAACGAAGAAGAACAAAGGGGAGAAGAAGGAATAGATGAGACCGAGCAGAATATAAGTGAAGAAAAAGTCGAAGATCAGGACTCACAGATAAGTCACAATGGAGGAAATACATCTAGTTTTGGAAGAAAAATAAAGAAACCTGATAAGCTAAATTTATAATAATTATATCTTTGTAATTTAAAAATATTATAGTAATGTATCAAATAATAATTAAATCTTCTACAAAAGAAGGGGGATGTAAGGTTGGCAAGAGGCGTTGCCTTGGTAACAGTTGTTGTAGTTGACAGTTGGAAATAACAAGATTATTACCTAAAAATAAATATAATAAAGTTATTAAAAGATATATTGAGTATTATTAATATAGTACAATTTGTTAGATACATTACACCCTGTTAATAATTCAGTTTTTCTGGCATAACAATATCTACAATAATAATCAGTGGTACTGAAATTTTCACAAAATCCACCAATTTGATGACTCCCTAAATTATCTCCTAACATTGCAATTAAAGTTCCTTTAAATATATGTTTTCCTGTTTTGAGGTCAATAGTAATTCCATCTTTCTCTAATTTTTTTAAATCAGTTAGTAAAACGGAACAAATTTTATCAAATTTAAAATATTTTATATATTTGTCTAAACTTAATACAACCAACTGTAAATTATCAACTTTTGAGCGATGATGCGGAGCAATATTTCCTATTGTCATATATAAACCTAACAATTTATATTTCACTCTCGAGGATCCAAGAGGATTGCACAACTCAAAGGAATCCTGATAAAGAATAATTTGCAGTGCATTATCATTAGTAGCAAAAAATTCATTTTTTGTATAAATAGTCCCATCACATAAATCAGAATATATGTTTTTATTAGGAGATAATGCTTTGTTATCGCTATATTTATATTTTGATATTGCACCGGTATCAGTCAACAATGCTTTGATTGTTTCAAGAATTGGTACGTAATGAAAATGACACAATTTGTAATTACTGTCTCTACCAAGAGTTATTTTAATCGGATTTACAAACTTAAAATGTTCTTTATAAAAAAAAAATCTTATATAAGAATTTCGCAAACAACCATCTATTTCATTGTGTACTTTATTAAGCAGATCATGAGACACTACGTTGTTCTTTATATGTTCAAAATTTGGAATTAAATAAGTTTTTAAACATTCTATTTTCGAATTATTCGATAAATTATTAATGTCTATAAAACCATCTATAATAGTTTGTAATGTACTCTCAGGTAAGAAATGTTTCGCTTTTAGTAATAAATATAATTTAGCTAACGCTTGTGTTGAAAATTCTCCAATATCAATCATATTAATATCAGAATCTGATATAATATGTGACACTTATTTAGTTTAGTATCAAGAGAATTACTTGTATTCAATATATTTCTTTCAAAACTATGACTTCTACAAATATGTGAGCGAAAAGTAGAAACTGACCGAAAAATGCTCTTACTTTTGCAACGAGGATAAAAACAACGTAAATACACATTTGCACGCAAATGATCACATGCATGTGATAGCATATTTTTTTTAACGTTTGTGGACTTATTACAATTTATAGCATTACAGTGAAATGTATCAACGTTAGGAGAACTACATACATTCCATCTTACAATGAGAACCAATTAAATGTTGTTTAAAAGTAATATATTTACGAAACTTCATGCCACAATTAGCGTATAAACAAAGAAAATGAATATTTAGGGAATTATTTCTATGACAATATAGATGACGATTATAATCTGTTATTAAACAGCTTCGATAACTGCAATATGCACAGTTAAACATGTTTAAATGAAATGGTTTGTTTACATATAAATAATTTTTTGTTTGTTTTACTTTAGTACGTACTAAATACAAATTGATGTAAGTATTAAAAGTAAATATTACAAAAAAATTGCCATAAATTACTTCTGTCCAAAATCAAAAAAGTATATCTTTAATTAAGGTACTATTAATTTTATTATAAATATTACTTACCAATATAATATTGCACTTCACTTATATTTAGTTAAATTAGTTGAAATTAACAACGTTCTGTGCTGCCAAACCAAGTGTGAACAAGAGAGAACATGTCCGTAATGCGCATGACCTCGCCTCACTTGAAACAATCTAACCAATGGGAAGACATAAAATTCACAGAAAAATGTAATGTGATCCTAGTGTACTGTAAATATTACATAATTATGCAAATATTACATAAATAAGTATGAAACTTACATGAAACTGTATAATTACACATATGACATAAAAATAATTTTAAAATTTTCAATTATATTTGACATAAAGTAAATTTATACAGAAAATTATATAAATATTAAACGCGTTATGTAATAATTACTGAAAAATTAAATATTATTACATTGTTTATTGAATTTTACATAAAAATTACTTTTTTATATTTATACGTAAATATATTACATAATCAAAGTATTTTATGCGAAAAATATGTAATGCTACTCGTTCATTTAAAATATATACATAGTTTTTGTAATAAAACAGAAACTCTGTAAATATTTAATTACATATGTACATATTTTACCATATATGTAAATATTTTTATAATTTATGTAATATTTCGTAAATTTACGTAAAATTTATAAATTTTTAGTTAAATATTTAAAAAAATACATATTTATGTAATATTTCGTAAATATACAGTATACTGTAATTTTACATAGACAGTCATGAATAATTTACATTGAACGATAATGCAAAATTACATGAATTTTTTACAGTGTATGAAAAAATTGAGATAAACAAAGCGGACCAAATTCACAATTTCGAGTCCGATTTTCTCCAAATTGGGCCCTACGTTTTTAATTAAAAAAATATGTTTATTTAAAATTAATATAGTTTATAACAGAAAAACAATCAGACAAATTAAACACAACACTTTTGAGAAAAAAAAGAAAACTCTGTTTTTCATGGTAATTTGGCTGAAAATTTTATCCGGCTTACGCTGGGTTGAATGAAAGTTTTATCGGTTAAGCAACTAATGGTTCAATAAATTTCAGAAAATCTCCATTGATACTGTTGCTAGCTAAACATTTCTTTAACTAAAGAGCTCTTTATTTTTTTGTGGCAATCCAGCATAAGTCTGTCATATTTATAATTTACTGTAGGTATTTTTTATATTGATATCGTAGGGCCCATTTTTTAATAAATTAAATTAAATTTGATGTAATGTATAATTTATTTTCTTTTATTATATGAAAGATATTTCAAATTTGTTATATTATTATAAAACTTTGAAGCTTTGACTACAAGAATATGTACAATAAATAATATGTTTCATTTATAATAAAAAATATATTTTATTTCAAATAGATCAAGACAGATCATCGTTCCACCATTGTTCTGTTGTTATCTTCAGCCCGTATGTTTCACCTTTATAAAGTATTTCGAATATTTACTTGCAGTAAGTTTGGACACGATTTCTTATAACTGTAGAGATATAGTGGTATCTTTATTTTTGTTCACATACGATATTGTAAAATCAAACAGTTGGCAACATTGACAAGGGAATTACTTGTTGAAGACGATGCATTCTTACGATAATTTTTACTTTTAGCGTTTAAGAATGATAAAATAAGTTATTATAATTTTATAATGTCCAAATAAAGTTAATGTGAAGTAGATAAGTTACACCCCAATGTGGATTATTATGAAGCTGGATTTTTTTTTCTGAAACGAGATCTGTCAAATAGACAAAGTAAGTAAATATTTTTCTGTACTACGAAGTAAAACGCAATAATTGACATTTAAATCTAATTAAACTTATTAAATAATTGCAATAAAAATCTATTTTCATCTATTATAAATTGAGTGCCCTGAGAACTTTTATATTATTGTTTCTTTATTTGTATATACCAATCGATAAATTGTTTTATTTTCCTCTAGGTTTTGACAACAGACGATCGTAAATAATGTGGCAGAAAAATTTACTACAATATAGATGATATGCCGATCATCAGCTGTTCGTAGAAGACTTCTTATCAGGTAATTAATAATGAAAATTAAACAAATACTATCTACAGGATGAGTAAGTTACTACTTTTTGGGTACGTGTAAGGTCGTTTTATATAAATAGTTATTTATTTACCTAGGTTCTGAAGTTCTACTTTTTATCACGAATATAGAACTTATTTGCGAAGACTCGTAGAACCGTGGCCGAGTAAAATAAATCATATGAGTTATAGATAGGAACTTCAGTGCCGAAGTGCATATTAGAACCAACTTTGAAACAATTTATTGAAGTATTTATACATATGTATTAAATAAATGGACGTTTCGGACATTAATTTTGTCCATTATCACGTTGAAAACGAAATTAAAGTTATAAATCATTTAAAAGTCAATATTAAATATCCGGACGATAATTTTATGTTATGATAAATATTATATGCATGTGTTTCTATAAACACTATCAGCCCAATTCTCAAAATTGTTTTAGCTTGAATCTAGCTAATCCTGAATTTTGGATTTGTCAAAATAAGCTAAACCTTGTTCCCAAAAAAGTTTAAATAAACTTTAATACAATCTTGTCACCATTTAGTTTTCGAAAAGTGAATTGATTTAACTTTTTGAAATCGAACCAGCATAACAAATTTTTTTAGCTAATCCTGAATTTTGGATTAGCTAAAATTTTTTTGAGACATGCATTTAAGCTTATCGTACTGTAAAAAAAAATCGTAGGATAAAATATACCTTGTAAGAAACGATTATTGCATCCAATGCATTTAAGTTTACCGTACTATTTTTTATCATACGATAAAAAACATTGTTTGATAAAATATTGGTCGTGTGAAACAATCCTAATTCCTATTATTTGTTAGTAGTCGCCCACATTCTCTATCAAATGAACGATTAAATTCGTACAATATTAACCGAATTCAAATAAATTTATATCTCCTAAATATTTATTGTATTTTCATTTCATAATTTTATATAAACATTTCCAATATTTTATTCATATGTTTTTTCAATTTAGTTTAAAATCTAACTTATTTGTTATTTCCTTAATATAGTTAGGTAGTGCGTTATACCAGTTAAAAGTATTTTCTATTTACATTTATATGAAATACAAATTTAAATCAATGTGAAGTTTGTGCCTTCATGTTATCTACCAAGCTTTCAAAATCGGGAACATACTGTGATAAAGCCAAACGTAAGAAAGCCGATTCTCACAGATATGTGGAACCGAAACACGAATTTAACAGTTCGTTTTCTTTTACATTTGTATACTTTTCTGGGCGAACATATTTCCAAAAATCTTTTTCTAGTGACCTGGCTGTTAGAAAGATATCATTTCACAATGTAATTATTTCATCTTCAAGTAATATCTTTTCCATGTGAAAAATTTCAGTGATTTTAGTTGCGATTTGCATCGAGTCTAAGTCGACATTAAATGGATAAAAAATTTCTGAAACAATACCTTCAATATTTCTAAAATCACTAAATCTAGTTTCACAACCATCCACAACATTCTCAATTTCAGAAATATATTTCGCGCTATCAAATACAAAAACAGGATATTTTTGCAAATGATCCTCAGCCATTATCAAAAATTCATATTTTTATGCGGAAATACTACTAATCATGTCACCTACATTTTTATGTTTCCTTGTAATTTCAAATTCAGATCATTTACTGCCAAAAACTGCCAAAAAAGCTAGATCACACAATTACTCCGGATCTTGAAGGTGTTAACGATCATCTTCCTTTTCTTCAACAATTTTTTTTAAATTTCATTCAATAAATTTGAAAATCTCTGCAGAAATTACTTCGGGTCAGCCACATCACATTTAATTAAAAAATAAAAAAATAAAGTAATTTTCCTGTGATGGAATTTACAATTTTGAAAGCTATTAGTATTTAATCTTATGCTGGCTAACACTTGTTGATGTATAATATTGTGGTAACTCAAAAAGTCTGGAAATTCATCATATTTTCGGCGCAATGCGTTAAATTCATTACGATACCAATTTAGCTCGGGTTTAAACAGTGATAATTTATTTTTATAATAAAAATTTTGAACGCATTAAATGTATCTTGCCCTTTAGTTCTTTCTTTTAATGAAATCATACCCAACATTTCTTTTCTAATGGCAGTATCTTAAAAAATCATATGAATAAAAACGAGCAATTGAGCTGTATCACTAGCGTCTGCATATTCATTCAGTTGTAAAGCAAAGAAAACACAATTAGCAATTTGAGCTTGTAACTGTTCGCTCACATTTATACTCGTATTTTCGATGCGTCGCATCACAGGATTTCGAGATAATTGCAAATCTTAAATAGCAATTTTAATTTAATTTAAATTTATAAATCTTTCAAAAAGCGTATCTTTTATTTCTAAAAATGCGCCTTTGATACATTGGCCGTCAGAAAATGGTTTACATTTTTTGCAAGAAGGTAACACACTTTAAATGATGCTACAGTTACTGCTATAGATTGTAAATTAGGTTTTGTGAATAAATATTCTTGTGCAGATCATCTGGTTTTTAATTTATTAAATTTATTTTTTAAATAGGGTAATGGCTCTGTGGTATCCTGAAAACCCAGGTTCGATCCCCAGAGTCGACAAACATTTTCATTAAAATTAAAATTACTCCTGTGGCTTCCTCACCACTAACAACTTTGGAGGCCGTGAGTTGACGGCAGGTAAACGCACTTCACGCGCATAAATATATCGGGTGACACTGCAGTTCTATAATATTCAACTACTGCCTCATATTATGCCTAACAAAACATACTTTATGTATTATTATAAAATATCTTTTGTAGATGTAGATAAATCTAAGATATATTGACAGTACCAGCTACAGGAAAATAAGAATAATTTATAAAAGCAATACGAAGCAAGATGCAGTAAGTTAGCTACTCGAAAGAAGAAAAGACTAAAAAATCTAGCAACAAAATAGAACTGAATTTTTTTTTAATTAGGAGTTTTACGACGGACAGTTCACGAATCTGATATAAATATATAATTAATAAACACGTTTAATGGTAGCACAGAAACCTTACGAAAGTATTTGATGTAGTTTCAAATTCAAAAAAATGTGTTGACCGAAGGATGGAAAAGTATGAGATTGTTGCCCGAAGAGCAGTTATCTAAAAGCAAGTTGGAGGAGAAACAAAAATAGATTATATACCTAAATGAGACTTATATACATGCGAGTTATGGGGTGTAGAAATGTTGACAATTAGCAGAAGAATCACATGTATTTTACTCAAATCGTACAGGTCCCAGATCATAATTATTCACGCTGGCTGGTGAATCATATAGATTTGCGGACAACAAGTTGCTGATTTTCAAGTAAAAATTAAAATTTAGAGATTACCACGACGACATGAATCATGCAAACTTCATTCACTAACTTAAAAACACAATTTTTTCCCAGTGGATAATAGTAGTTATGACAAAATAAAAAAAAAAACAAAAATTTTTTTTTTTTTTAATCATTTATTTACCATACCAACAAATATAAATGTTATACATGGTATTGTTGTACATGTGCATATTTCGGTAGCATTGAATGGCACTAGTAGACAGTGGGTTACACCCTCCTGTGGCAGTGTTTGTGTTAGTTATGGTTAGCAATACATATTTAATTCTACTGTGTAGGTGTAGCAACAGGGGTTTGGGGTTTCTCAGATGTCGCTATTGGTTGTTTCTTCTCCTGATGATAGTAGTAGATCTTGTGGAAGTCTTTTCTTTAGTCTTGTGTTCTTGGTTCTTCTGCCTAGTTGGTAATGCTGTGCGCCTGTGCATTTGTTCATATTGTTTAGAAATTTCTTTGTAATTTTTTTGATGTGCTTATCTATGGTGTTGAGTCCCATTTCTCGGTGTAATTGCGAGTTTCTAATGAACCAGGGCGCATTTAGGCCAATGCGTAATATTTTGTTTTGAAGTGTCTGAATTTTATTAATGAGCGTTTTGGCAGCGGTGCTCCAGATTGGGCATGCGTAAGTCACTACAGGTCTTATTATGGATGTATAGATGAGTTTCACGTATTCTGGTTTTAATTTGGTTTTTCTGTTGATTATTGGGTATAGTATTCCAAGTCTTTGCTTGCCTTCTTTCACTTTGGCTTCTATATGTTGCTTCCATGTGAGTTTGTTGTCCAATCGCATTCCTAGGTATTTTACCGATGAATTCTTTGCGTTCCAACTTATTTCAGTGTTATTAATAATGATGTTTCTTGATTCGGTATTTCTTTTGAGGCTGAAAATTTTGGTTTCGCATTTTGATGCGTTTATAGACAATTTCCATTTGTTGAACCAGGAGCATATGTGGTCTACAGTAGTTTGAAGATCTTCGACAGCTTTAATTAAGTTTTTATTTTGTGTGATTACTGCAGTGTCATCTGCATACATCGCCAGTGATGTCTTATTTGGAGTTGGTAGGTCTGCCATATAGATATTAAATAGGATTGGGCCTAAGATGGAGCCTTGGGGGACGCCTGTCTTGATGTTTCTGGTTGTGGAGTAGTCGTCTCTGATTTTCACGCTATAAGTCCTGTTGTCCAAAAATGATATTAATATGTTGAGTAGGTACGGTGGTAGGTTTAGTCTTTTTAGCTTTATTATTAGTCCTTCGTGCCATACTCTGTCGAAGGCTTGTGCGACATCGAGGAATGCAACTGTGGTATACATTTGTTTTTCGAATCCTTTCACTATAAGCTCGGTGAGTCTCTGCAGTTGGTGATTGGTTGAATGGTGGGTGCGGAAGCCAAATTGGTGCGGAGGAATTAAATTGTTTTCCGTCAGTATTTTGTCGAGTCTCTTTTTTATTATTTTTTCGAAGAGTTTTGATAGATTTGGGAGAAGGCTGATTGGTCTGTAGCTGGATGGGTGGGTTTTATCTTTTCCAGGTTTATGGAAGACGATGATTATGGCATGTTTCCAGGTGGTTGGGAAATAGTTTTTATTTAGACAGGAATTTAGGATAGAAGATAGGAAGGCGAGTCCTTTTTTTGGTAAATTTTTTAATATTAGGTTAGTAATTTGGTCATGTCCAGGGGCTTTCCTGTTGTGTAATTTGTTTATAATTCGTTTTAATTCACTGGGTGATGCGAATTCAATCTGTTTATTTGTGTTTTTATTTTTATCTGTTATTGGTGTATTTGTTTCATCTGTATTGTTTTCTGTCGATGTTGGTAGGGAGAAGACTTCTTCGAGATGATTTGCGAACGCTTCGCATTTTTCAGTGTCAGTTGCGTAAGCAGTATTGTCAATGCGGATAACCGGGATTATTGTTGGTTTCTTCAGTATGCCTTTTGTGGCTTGCCATAAGGTATTATCTTGTGGATTAAGATTTGCTAGATACTGTTGGTACGAGTTAATTCTGTAGATATGTAGTTCTCGATTGACTTGGTGTGTCAGGCGATTTAACTCAGTTTTTGTGGTTCGATTTCTGGTGTTTTGCCATTTTCGTCTTAGTTTGTGCTTTTGTTTTATTAATTTTGAAATGTAGTCTGGTGTTACATTAGAATGCATTTTCTTTTTCGCATTTGGTATCTGTGCACATTGTAATGCTTCTTGTAGTGTAGTGGTGAATTATTGTACTGCAATATCGATTTCTTTGTTAGTATAAAGTGCTAGTGGTGGAGTAAGATTGGATTTTAAGTTTTGTTGAAAGGTGTTCCAGTCTATTTTTCTTGCAGCTGCAGAGGGAGTAATTGGGTTATGATAGTGGGTGTCATTTAGAATTATCATGGTAGGTATATGATCTGAATCTAATTCGTGGAGTACTGTTTGTTTGATTATTTGGGGATTTATATGTTTGCATAGCATTATGTCCAATATGTCCGGGCGGTGATCTGGTCTGTAAGGAAAATTGGTGCAAGGATATTTATTTCAGAGTGGTTAGCATCCCCATTCTTTGTGTTTGCAATTTAGATCACCTAAGAGTATGGTTGGTGATCTGATATCAAAGAGCGATGTAATGTCTTCGTTAATAAGGCGTTTATTTGGGCGATGGTATGCAGCCATTATGTTTATGTTCTTGTTATCCTGAAGAATTATGTTTATGGCTATAACTTCTAAATTAGTTGTTTGTGGTAGGGATATTTCGTGGTATTTTATGATTTTTTTTATAAGAATTGCTACTCCGCCCGATGCAAAGGGAGTGTCTCTATCTTTACGTACGATAGTGTATCCTGGTATGTTAAATTTTTGTATTGGTATTAAATGCGTTTCGGTGATACAGGCTATGTCAACGTTGTGTCGCTGTAGGAAATCTATACATGTTGTTCGTTTTTCCCTAATACCGTCTGCGTTCCAGTTGACTAATTTGATATTCTGAAATATGTTTGTATTATCCATAAGTTTAGTTAAATAAGGATGTGAGGAGTGTTGTCAGGAATGATTTGATTTGTTCGGTGTAAGGTTTAATAATTTCGATGACTTTTACGAGGAGGTAGGAAAAGGGGTTGCTGTAACATAAGATTGGGATGTTTGGCGGGAGGTTGAGGGTTTTGGATGATTTGATGCTGTATTTTGTTGTGTCGGGATATTTGGTTGATTCTTTTTAGTTATGCGATTTTTTATATTTTGATATGCTTCACATCCTCTCCAATTAGCAGGATGATCTTTGAGGCAGTTTGCACAATTCGGTTTTTCTCTTGGATTTTTGGTACACTTTGACCAGTGATGCTTTTGTCCGCATTTGTTGCATCTAGCGTCTAGCCTACAGAAGTTTTTAGTGTGGCCGTAGTTTTGACAGTTATTGCATTGAGGAATATCATTTGATTTTTGTCTTGGTTCCACAGTAACAATTGCTCGCATGATGTGACGTAAGTTGTATATTTCTATTGCGTTTTCGTTCTTTATTAGATCTATAGCGCACAGTGGGGTTGGCTCTTTTCTTTTATTTAGCAATCTAACTACTTTTATTATTGGATAATTATTTATTAGTTCTTCTTTTATATCATCTTCTGTTAGAGATATTGGTACGTTCCTTATTACTACTGACATCTTATTGTTGTTTGGTGTACTTAATGTAAAGAATTTAATATTTTGGGCGTCATAGAACGTAACTAGTTTTCTATAATCTGTACTTGTGGTTACGTTTATCTTGATAGAATTGTTTCCTAGTTGTTTTATGGTATATTCGTTTGTTACTAACATTTTTAGATCATTAGTGATAGCTTTGAAGTCGTTTACTTCATGTACGTAAATTGGTGGTATTTTTTGTTTATTATTTTCATCTAAGGTGTCTGGGTCACTTACCTCATTTGTTAGTTGCTCATATCTATTTTTGGTGGGAATTATACATTGGTATTTTTTAAGCGTATTTGATAATTGTGATGATGCTCCTCTCTTTTTGGGGGTTCTAAATTCTTCGTTGTCACTATCAGGATCAGATGTTCCTCTTTCGTTGATCAGTGTTTGAGTTGTCGTAGATTGGTTTGTTTCACTTTGTAATATTGTGTTTGGTGTTGTTTGTGCTGTTGTGTTTGGTGATGTTGTTATTTGCGCTATTGCGTTTGGTGGTATTGACAATGTTGGTATCTGTTCGGCTGATAGCTGTCGTGATGGCATGTTTCTTCTTATTTTAATAGTATGCCGTAGGGGTTCCCCCATAAGGGGGGCCCTTATGTTTCACGTTTTTTTTTAGCACTATTCACTGATTGCACTTAATTATTTATCTAGTATAACAAGTTTATTTACACTTGGTTAGACCGTTGTCGACAAGAGCGCGCGGACAGCAGATAGACACGACTGTTCGCTGCGGTAGCTCGGAGTAGAAAAAAAAAAAACAAAGCAACTCAAACGATTCGAAATGAAGAAATATTAACATGGTTTAATGACAGTGGAGTAAAAACATCAGATACTCTGCGGAAAGTAGAATTAGTTACAATCGTGAAGAAAATTACATCAGCGAAGACTTTCTGTGAACGAATTACTGAAAGAACATCGGCGCACACAGTATGCCGCGTAATCCAAAAGTAGCAATAAATTTGTATAACATTTATGTAAAATTCATGATCCGCTCATCGTAATAATTATCTTTTCAAATACTACATCCCCTTTCATTTGATTCCATTCGCAGTATTTTTATAAATGTGTCTGATTTTGCATTATTGTTACTGTTGGTGGTTGTTGCTACTTTTTCCCTCTTGTTTCTGTCGTCAAAGAATTGTATTAACATTATTAATTTTATTTATAGAATTTTTTTATTAATTTTAAAAATATAATTTATTAATGACATTTATTTATTATTAATTAATTATAATTATCATTCTTTCCACAAGCTACTTTTATAAATGAAGAGATATGGAATCTGACTTATCACTTATAAATTCAAATAAATCTTCACTTTAATTAGTTTTTTTTTTAAATAAAAATTCTGAAGAAATACCAATTCAGTATAAACGTAATTGTTTTTATGAGAAAACAAACACTGGAATTAAAAATTTAATAAATGTCAAGTTACTTTTCAAAAATTTATAATATGTATTTAGTCTTTTTATTATTATTAAATTAAATTAATAATTTTATTAATATAAAATAATACACTAAATTCTACAGTTCAACTATATTCTAATGCTCAGTTTTTCATTCAACTGTTATTTAATTTTCTGCCTGTTAAATATAGGAGAATACAGAATACATATAATTTATAGTTAGTTAACATTTACTTAAATATTGATTGATAAATTGGGTATCAATAATTTAATTGTAGGTATATGTAACACAGACTATTACCTGAATAATATTAGTAGTTTAGATTATTTCAGCTTGCTTAATTATTTTCTTTTTTAATCCTACATACTCTTTTATGTTACCAGCAAATATTAATTATTTTCTTTTTTAATCCTACATACTCTTTTATGTTACCAGCAAATAGCGTAATATATGTTTTGATATATTTTGTCAAAATCAATTGTAAAGGTTTGCGTACAGTTTACAGGTTTAGGGTTTGTTTAAAATACGAGTGCACCTTGATAAGAATAATAGTAGATCTTTATTTAGCATTGGCATTAACAACAAAAATATTTATATTATTAATAACAAAACAATTGAAAAATCAATTATTAAAAACTTATTTATTGGTCTAATGGTCAGTTGCATCGGTTGCTCTTAAATTTGATTAATTCTTTAAATTAAACATATGGAATCGAATATTTGATAGCAAGTTAGTCATTTGACAGTTTATTTCAACACGATATTGTTTATTTAAGGAAAACTTAAAATTTGATTAACAGCGCTGCAACTGGCTATAAATGTCTTCTTAATCTATTCTTAAATTACCTTATGCTCGGTATTATAAACGACAAATAATTTTACTTCCAAAGTAAATTAAATTTATTCATTCAAATGACAGTCGAATTTTTGACAGTAATGGTACATATACCATAATATAAATAAAATTGATTAGAATTTGTTGATTAAATTTAATTTACTATAGAAGCTTTTATATTCTGTCCTTTATAATACTGGGCATAAATCTATCACAATTCTTGGACTTTACATAGAGTTCAGGAAATGATATAGATAATTAAAATCTATAAAATCACTCATAAATAAATATTATATATATTTGGTCCATAGCCACTCTCAGAATGTCCAACACACAACCTTTCCTTGTTATATTTGGTATATCTGTTCAATTATAAGAATGTACGCCAATATATAGGTTGGCGATCGAAAAACCTTCAATGCTGTACGTGAATTTGTCAAGAGGGATGGAAATATTCGAAGCATACCGCGTCGTATAAAACCGTGGCGTCTAAATGCTATAGCGTCGACAAACCGGGCGGTCTAAAACCCACAATGTCGACAACACCTCCCACCACAAAATCCATAGCGTATAAATCGTGTCCCATATAAGTTTCCTTTGCGTTGCCGTTCAAAGTGTCAATTAGTACAGAAAAAATGTAATAGATGGCGCTGATTACTACTATCAACCAAATGAATTGTCAAAAAGATATAAGATTTTATTATAAAATATAAAAATAATGCTCATATATCCTTTTAATTTAATGAAAAAGTATTCTTTGTTGGTTTTACAATTATATTTCATGAAATATATTGTTATTATATTTCAGCGATTTTAGGTATAATTGAAAGCGTTGCGGTTTGTTAGAAAAGTATAAACACAGAATAAATTATGATTTATTTGATAATTCTAACTTATTCATCATATAAATTAAGCGAAATATGATTTACATTTTATAAGTAAAAATACATATTCATTTAATAGTTTTACTTTAATATCTGTCTCTAAATTTGAAATTACAGAAATAAAATAAAGCTACAATTGAAGCACATAGTAATAAATGGTAATCAATAAATTTTAAAATGTTTGCATTAAAATATTCTGAAAGTTTTCTAGAAAAAGATTATATTGCATGTAATTTGTGTAGCAACAATTATTGTTTGAGTTACTAGCAAATAGATATTTCTGTGAAAGTACAAACATATAGGTTGATGTGCCGTTTGTGTTAGATGTTAAGGTGAATTGTTTTCATACTTCTTAAAAAACAAAACGTAAAATAATTTACTATAATAAATAAACTGACATGTACTGCTTTCGAGTGAATTGAATTAGTTATTTGTTCAAAGACCTGTCATTCAAATTATTTTAGAAAAGATTATGAATTAAAAATTGTCTAAAATAAAATTATGTATATGCCAAATTAATATTATATTATTTATTTCAAAAACTACACATAATTGACATTTGAATAAAATAATAAATATTTTGTCTTCTACATATTTTGTAATTTCTGAATCATAATGATTTTACAAAATTTTAAAATAAAATATTTGTTCCAGAGAAAACGTGAACCATTTTGCTTGAATTCAGTTGTTCTAGTTGTTACTAAAGGAGTAAAATGATATTTAAATCTCAACAACTATTTCCTGTTCATTTCTAGTAGATTATATCTTTATCAGTGAAAACTTGCTTCATTCGGTTCAGGTTATAAAATCCTAAAAATAAAAAACCGTCAGTAATACCGAATATCAAAATAAGTAAAATTAAATTTTTACCAATAAATACTTGTTTAATCGTTTCAAGAAATATTCCCTTTTATTTGGTGTCAAAAGCTTTCAGATATTAAAATCTCTTCTATAAAAGGTACTAATTTTTCATCTTCTTCTTATGGTATAGTACTTAGCCATAATAGTCTTATACTATGGTCAATAGCTTCTCATTTCTGCTTAAATTCATCCACAGTATACTCATTTATTTTCAGTTGTGGATCAAACTGAAAGTAGCCGAAATTCCAAATTCTGTGATGGCATAAAAATTGATCCCTTGGACATCTGCACTCACTGGAATCAATAATATAGTCCGTCTTTAAACAAATCTGAAATTATAGTAACAAATATTAAGTTTGTAATTAAAATTATTCACTGAACAAACACCATATTAAATTTTCGGAGTTTAAAGAATTTTTTTCTCTGCTAATGCAATTTAGGTCGTCAACAAAGAACTTATTTATTACAGACGACAAGGTAATTTTTTCATCACAATCATAAAGATTTATAAAAATCAAATCTGAAGAATTACATTGAAACGAACCTTAACCTAATATTGAATTAAAGCTGTCAGTTAGTCAGTATTGCCAACAGTATCAAACCGCCATAGAAATATATAATTTTTGTAAGTAAATAACTTATGTCAAGTAAAGCCTTGTTAAATATCCTTAGATAATAGGAATTTAGTTTAATTAATGGTATCATTTGAATCAGTCACCGCCTCATCCTCATATGTTAAATGATTTTCTATTTTATGTAAAACTTTTTTCGATAAATCAAAATTCATAAAACATTTATCGAATCTATTTAACCCTGGTCTAATTGCCAAAATTGCTATTAAGGTGAACCATACGGGCTGAAGATAACAACAGAACAGTGGTGGAACGACGATCTGCCTCGATCTATTTGATATAAAATATCTTTTTTACTATATATGAAACATATTATTTATTGTACATATTCTTGTAGTCTAAGGTTCAAAGTTTTATAATAATATTACTAATTTGACATATCTTTCATATAATAAAAGAAAATAAATTATATATCACACCAAATTTAATTTGAATTTATTCAAAAATGGGCCCTACGATATCAATATAAAAAATGCAATAAATTATAAATACGACAGACTAAGCCTGATGAAATTTTCAGCCAAATTAAACACGACAATTTTTAGCAAAAAAATAAAATAGGCAAAAATACCATGAAAAACAGAGTTTTTCTTTTTTTCTCAAAAGTGTTGTGTTTAATTTGGCTGATTTTTTTTTGTGTTATAGACTATCTTCATTTTAAATATACATATTTTTTTAATAAAACGTAGGGCCCAATTTTGAGAAAATCTGATTCAAAATTGTGAATTTGGCTGCTTCATTTATATAATTTTTTTCATATATTTTCATGATTTATTTGCTCTTGAATAGTATTTATTGATAAACTACAATGTTATAAGAAAGTAATACACTGCTTTATATTTTTCTATATAATGACATTTGTAAGAAATTAAATGTTGAAATTCAAATTTGCATAGATTTATTGTTGGTGCTCTTGAATCATGAGTTTTCGGTGTGTGATTCGGATTTTTGATGACGTATGATGTACACTCAAGTATCGAAGTTTTATTCGAAATTAAATTTGGCTGACAGATATGTAAAAATGATTGACTAATAATGATAACAATAATGAATATATTATATGTTGTTTGCAAAATAATCAAGTTTTACAAAATAATAAAGTAATAATAAAGTTTTTGGATATGGTTTTAACCTCAAACGTCAAATGTATGTAAGGTAAGTAGAATTGTATTTATAAGTGTTTATTTATTAATATTAAAGTTTTTATTTAACAGTTTTGAAGCGGACACTGCCTTAATAAGATTAGGCTGACAAAGTAAATACATCAGAACTATCGAAATGTTGCCCAGGAAAAAACTATACATTCCATAAATGAATTCTACTTTCGCTTTATTTATATTTTTATATTGCAAGTATTTTTTACCTAATTTTACTATAAATTAATAGCAATGTTAAGTGTAGATATCAACAAGCGCAATGAGTTGGAAATAAAAATGCGTGGACAATCTGAAAACATGTTATGGATGGAGGAAAGGAAGCATAGATTAACCACTTCAAACTTTGGTGAATTGTGTAAACGAAAACTTGCAGCTGGACCACTTGTAGAAAGAATGCTTTACGTTCGAAATATTACAACTGCAGCAACTGATTGGGATAAAACTAGAGAATCTGTGGCAATACAAATTTATGAGCAGGTAACTGGAGTTACAGTAACACCATGTGGTTTATTTGTAAATTTAGAACCTAATGCAGGATATTTAGCTGCTTCGCCAGATGGTTTAGTTGATCAAAATGTCCATACACAGCTCGACATTTGTCACCAAAAGAAGTTGCTGTTAAAATAAAAAACTTCTGTTCTGTTTTAGATAGTGATAAGTTAAAATTAAAGACGAATCACAATTATTATTACCAAATACAAGGCCAGTTGTTCATAACAGGACGAGAGGAATGTGATTTTAATATTTGGACACCTCTGGGTATAGAAATAGAGACAATAAAAATAGATGAAGAGTGTTCAATGGATGCTTTCAATATTAAAGACATTTTATGTAAAAGAACTTGCTCCAGAAATAGTTGATTCACGAAAAGAAAGCAGTATGTCGATCAGGAATATGCCACAGAATCCATAGAAACAGTTAAAGTTTGATTTTTCTATCAAATACTTTTTCTGACGCTCGTTAGAATCAAAGAATTTCTTTAGCAGAAAGACATTTTCTGCCGCTCACGTGAGTCAGAAATTATGTGACATAATGGGTAAATATTCCGGCGTTTGAAGAAAAAATGGCATACTTTATGTGCAGTGAAAGTGACGTTTAGTGCTTCATCTGTAGTTAATGGACGAGTGCACAAAAAGTATCACTTTAGTTCCTTATAAAATAATATACTATTATATATGTTTATGTATAACTGAAATAAAAATGTTTTTATTTTTATATTATAATATCAAATAAAATACTGTATTTTATTAAATTTTAGTTTTTATTGTGTTGAAATCATATAGAAATATTTCCTGTGATTTTAAATAATGTTCTTGAAAATCTTCAAGTTTGTATAGTTTTTAAACACGCTCCAATACTCCTTCCACTATTCTATACAGATTTTTTCTGATTTTCTGTGATTGGTCAAATCTACATTTTTGTCAGGACCGCAAGAAACCTTACATACACGATAACAAATTGTTGGTTGACGAACTTCAGCCCGTATGTTTCACCTTAAGGTGAAACATCCACCTGAAGTTCGTTTAACCAACAATTTGTTATCGCGTAAGTAGGGTTTCTTGTGGTCCTAACAAAAATGTGGATCTGTATAGAATAGTGGAAGGGATATTGGCGCGTGTTTAAAAACCTTACAAAAGTGAAGATTTTCAAGAAAATTATTTTAAATCGCAAGAAATATTTCTTTATTGTAAATAAACTTAGTTTCTGGATATTTCAGCATATTACATGTACCTATGTACATTTAATAATAGTAGGTAGTGCAGAAAAATTAATGTAACGTGTTATAAACAATTAGGTAATTTAATGGTGATTGGTATTTATTAATTCTGTAAAATTTGCCTAGTTAGTAAGTTTTTATTTGGTTTTATTTTAATTTGTATGTACAACGCAATCGACAAGAATTCACCTGAAGTTTTATATAATGATAATGAACAGAATGTGGACAGTTGTATATTTTATTATTATTATTATTTCGAAACTTTACTTTTAAATGTAAGTACTACATAATATGTTATACCATTTTTTTTAATATTAGATATCTTTTAGAGGTTTTCTTAAATTTGTTAAGTTTTAAAATAAAGTACAAAGAGAAACTATTTTTATTTGATCAACATGCTCAAGAATTGAGTAACAAAAGAATAAAATTAAAATTGTTCAAGCTGGAGTTTTTATTGTTAAACAGGTTGATATTTTAAATAAAAGAGGTGACGCATATACTACTTATGGAATTTAATCTTGAATTCTTGAGCCCGCAACTGTTGAAATTGTCTGGTAATAGAATTGAAATTTTACAATAATTTTATATATAAATAATTTTTTGTTTGTTATTAGTTTGAAGATCGAATTAAAACATACAAATTATATTTAGTATGGTGCACTGCTCGTTATCCTTCTGCAACAAATCTTCAACAACAGTTTTAATTCTTTAATCCACATATGCAAAGAAAAGTAATGAATTTAAATCAAATGAAGTAAAAAGCACTAAAGATAATAACAATAAAACTTAACCAAAATGAAACCATAAAAACACTGTATAATAGTGCTGTTGATTCCTATAGATAATCTTGAAGACGATGTTTTCCAGAATCAGATTACGTAAGTACAATTATGGCTTATGACACAAAAATTGTTTATTTAGGCATCGTATATGTCGTTGTTATGCTCCTATGTTAGGTACATCCAATACTCTAAAACACACATGTATTATTATGCAACAAAAATGACATACATACTGTCTTTTTACGTTTGGCACTTAAGGTTCCGAAATCGTAGAACTTAGATATTCTCTACAATAACAATAAATAATATTGCGCCGACGTCTATTTGTGTAGATCGTGGTATGCTCCATGATTCCTCCTCAATCTAAAAAAAATACATCATGAAACTAATACATTAAATATCTAAAAATGCTGAAATGAGTTAGATTAGTAAAATCTTGTTCAACCATATATTTATTTTACCCGGCTAATAATCACTATTTGCAAGCGAAAGAGAGTAATTAATTTAATATAAATCTGATATTTCATTTTCTGATTGAGTAAATTAAATATTATAGGTTTCGTTGGATGATTTTACTTCGTCATCTTCGAGGCAGATTTTATAGAATTATCTGCTGGTTATGTTATGTTGTAAATACGAGTGAAATGACATAAAATATTCACATTTCTATGGTAGTCGCACATCATCTTCGAGGCAGATTTTATAGAATTATCTGCTGGTTATGTTATGTTGTAAATACGTGTGAAATGACATAAAATATTGACATTTCCATGATGGTCGAACATCATCTTCGAGGCAAATTTTATAGAATTATCTGCTGGTTATGTTATGCTGTAAATACGAGTGAAATGACATAAAATATTCACATTTCCATGATGGTCGAACATCATCTTCGAGGCAGATTTTATAGAATTATCTGCTGGTTATGTTATGTTGTAAATACGAGTGAAATGACATAAAATATTCACATTTCTATGGTAGTCGCACATCATCTTCGAGGCAGATTTTATAGAATTATCTGCTGGTTATGTTATGTTGTAAATACGTGTGAAATGACATAAAATATTGACATTTCCATGATGGTCGAACATCATCTTCGAGGCAAATTTTATAGAATTATCTGCTGGTTATGTTATGCTGTAAATACGAGTGAAATGACATAAAATATTCACATTTCCATGATGGTCGAACATCATCTTCGAGGCAGATTTTATAGAATTATCTGCTGGTTATGTTATGTTGTAAATACGAGTGAAATGACATAAAATATTCACATTTCTATGGTAGTCGCACATCATCTTCGAGGCAGATTTTATAGAATTATCTGCTGGTTATGTTATGTTGTAAATACGTGTGAAATGACATAAAATATTGACATTTCCATGATGGTCGAACATCATCTTCGAGGCAAATTTTATAGAATTATCTGCTGGTTATGTTATGCTGTAAATACGAGTGAAATGACATAAAATATTCACATTTCCATGATGGTCGAACATCATCTTCGAGGCAGATTTTATAGAATTATCTGCTGGTTATGTTATGTTGTAAATACGAGTGAAATGACATAAAATATTCACATTTCCATGATGATCGAACATCATCTTCGAGGCAGAGTTTATAGAAATATCTGCTGGTTATGTTATGTTGTATATACGAGTGAAAATTCACATTTCTATGGTAGTCGCACATCATCTTCGATGCAGATTTTATAGAATTATCTGCTGGTTATGTTATGTTGTAAATACGTGTGAAATGACATAAAATATTCACATTTATCTGGCAGGTGTAAAATAGCTTTGAACATTTTTCGTATTTCAGGTATTATACATATTGATGGTTACGGATTTAAATTTAATATTTTTTTTAGATTATAATCCGTACAGGTTCCTGTATGGAATGCCGTATTACTTTTTATTTACACAAAATTGCGTATTTACATATTATTAACATTTCTCAAGATAGAATTTAAAGCAAATCATCAAATTGACTTTAGTCATTTTTGTTTTAATAAATATTATCTCAATATAAAAATATGCTTATATTATAATATGAAAGTAAAAATGTTTGTGTTAAATTTATTAAACTGAGTTGTAAATGAAAGTCAAATATTTCGATATAGCTTAATATATGATTAATGTTTTTCTACTTGAAATTTATAACAGTTTGTAATGTGGTTTTCACAAAACTAACAGTACAAAATATGAAATATTACGTAGGTTTAATATATCCATTTTAAATATTATGTAGTTTTACAAGTTTCATCTTACATTTATTTTTGTTCTACAGAATTCATACTAATGATTCACAAAGATTGCATGTTTTATATTTTGCTATTCCATTTTAATTTAAAGTTAAAAGTGATATCTTAAAAGAATTTATGTTGTATTGTTGTAACTTATGGAAGTATACTTAAAATGTAAGTTAATAGATCGACTAATAATTTTTTTCCTGTTTTTATATGAATCATTGCAGAAGATGCCATGATTAAATTGAATATGATTAAAATTGAATGTTGATAAATTGTTATTTGCATCTATATGAACATTTAAAATAATTTCATATATTTTTGCTGGTTTTCTCTAATATTAATAAAGAAACTTACTTCAATAAAAAGTAAAACGGCATTCCATATTCCTGTGTGATAGAGGTGCGACACACAGGACATCTTGTTGAAGGACTGTCATCTGCCACAAATAGCCTTCGACGAAATTCTCTTATGCAAACTTCACATAGGCATAAGTGACGACAGTCCATTAAAGGAAACGCGTGTAGCATACTATGCAGTCTGGAGCTTGAAAATTTGGTGGTGGTGGAGACTGTGGATGTTCTGCAATGGGAGCAGGAACGTCTGCAACATCATCAGCAGCAGCGCGAAGATCTTGAGGGGCGGCATTGATAGGACCGGGAGCAACAGCAGGAACATCTGCAGGGACAACGGCAGCACGAACATCTTGAATGGCGGCGACAGTAGAAACATATTCAGCAGCGACGGCATCAGGGACTGGTCGGTCGTCTGCTTGATGTACTGGTAAAATTCAAAAGAATTTATTATAGTAAATAAATAATATCTAGAATGTATTTAGATATTAATTTGTGATCAATAATGGAATATCATAGTAATTTTATATATTGATCTGAATAAAGAAATCCTCATACGGGTATAGTATAATATTACTGTAATTATTTTTTAAATTTAAATATTCAATTGAAAGTTTGGAACGTAATTACTATTTTTTTTCTTTAATTACCTGCTATTCCATTCAAAATGCGCTCTAACTGCATTACGCCATTGCTCATACGCAGTAAGAATCTTCGCACGTCCCCGTCTCTATTTAACTGATCTTCAGCCAGTCGAATACGTTGATCTAAAATGAGATAACGACGGCGTCTTCGAGCGGGCTGCCTAATACCGTCCCTTAATCTAATAAAGTCATTTGATTTTGCATGCTCCATCGCCTTCAATCGGTCCGTGAACACTCAGATATTTGGATGAGGTCGTTCCATAAATCTATCAATCAACATACAAAGATAATAAAGAATGACCCAATTAATATAATTTATATCAAGTCAACCTGTATAACTGCCGATGGAATGACTCAACGGAGTTATTTGTTCTGTGGTATTCTCCATTTACACTTATTTGCAGTGGTAACCATTGACGTCACAAGTAATTCAGGAACATCTCTAAATTAATATTTCGTTCGTCACCAAGTACTCGCAGGACTTCAATACCATTTGCCAACAAATTTATAGGAAGCAATGGAAGCGCCATAGCAGCACGAACAATCTGCCGAAAAACTGGTTGTACGGTTCTTTGCTGTAGTCCTAGTTCTTGGGATTTTTTAAAAACAGCCCTAGCGAAATGGAGCCAACAACCTTTCAATGTAGTTCCCGGGAACGTCTGTACGGCTGCGGTTCGCATAGTAACTTCGTAATCTGCCATGATGCTTATAATCCTAATGTTGCCAAGCATATGACGAAAATGTCTAAAGATTGAATTATATGCGGCTCGGGTTTTTCGCTCCATAAGGGCGTAAAGCATTGGAAACGTCTGAAAATTGGAAAGTTTTTATAATTAGACTACTTATATTTAGTTTATAATAAAAATTGTTATACCGTATCGTCGTGTAATAAGTGTATGGTGAATAATTGGAGCGCTTGTCCGGCTCGAGGTACGACTTTAAAAGTTGCGTCCATATGTGCATGAAAGTTTCCTGTATTTCTAACATACTGCAGAAGAGTGTGGGAAACGAAAATAGCTGACACACTGCCATCAGTGCTATTTACGTGGCCTCTAAAAAAATCATTCTCTTCAGGTGTTAAATTGGTTCCATAACGTCGATTCCATCTGAAATTAATAACATAGCTTTTAGACTTTGTATAATTAGTTAAATATTGATTTAATGTAGCGAATAATTTTTTCATTGCTTTTCAAACTATTTTAAAGGAACATACTTCGAAATAAAATGGTTGAGAATTAAACTTTACTACGATGGATATTTCTCTAATATTTTACAAAATAATGCCAAACTAAATTTAACTTGTATTTAATCTAAATTAAATTTAAAAAACTACATACTGCCTCTGCCTAATCAAATCCGAGTACTCTAATAGAGTCGCCGGAACATGTGGAGTGCCATTTTCTCGGCTTCTCGCCATCGTGGAGCGAACACTCTGTAATCCAGAGAGACGCACGGCTGCTTCGGGATAACGACGCTCTTCTTCCCGGAAGATGGTCTCTAGGGCGGTGTTTTCTTGCTGTGCACGCGTACGCAGTCTGGTTTCCAACATTAACAGTTGTACTTCTGCTACGTCTGCCTCGTGAGTATGGTGATGTGTTACCTCTGGCACTCCATCTGTCAGAACGACACGACCTTGACATTCTTCACGATAACGGCAAACCAAATAAACTTTGTCGTTCCGACGCCTATTGACGGTATATAAATAGTCGTGCAAGACAAACAAATGACTATTATTGCGGTGTCCATCAAATACGTTCCATTATAACAATCTAATGAATAAACTAAGTACCACGAAAGTGGAAAGAAAACGAATTCAAATATATGCCACCGGAAATCAAATAGTGAAAAACGCAAGTTTTCCACAACAAATGAAACAAATGCCACCAAAAGTGGATAATAATCCAAACTCAAAAGGTGAAAAACACAAGTGGAAAACTTGTGTTTTTGATATTACCAGTCGGTACGAAACGTAACTGTATTTATCGATACATCCTGTTGACAGTTCATAAGAAAAATGAGAAAAATGCACCAAAGCAATTATTATCAACTGTAACAACAAATAAATAAATATAAAATGCTGTAATATTTTTTTTTATATTACAAATTAATATATTTTACTGATCGAAATAATAACTTTCATAGTTCTTGCTTTGTTATTCGTGTGGCCATCTCTGTCTAGTGTCTACCTGTGCTGTGCAACGTTGCCAAGCATTTCTGACAGTTTTATTGATTATCATAGAATATCCAACTATCATCGCCAATATCTTTGAAACTAATCCGGTAAGGCATGGATTTCTTAATTCTCATACCTTTATCTTTACATGATGTACTGTGTGTTAGTTTTTTGTTCAAAAATAACTACAATATATAAATTTATTATGCAGTAAGCTGCCTCGCGAGGTACAGTTCCTATAACGCCAATGCATTTTTGATCGACTTTGGTCGACTTTAACTTTAAATTACTCAGCTCAACGGTAAACTTTTTAAAAAAAATTGCATACTAGTGTAGAAACACATGAAAAATAACATATTTACATTTCATTATAATCCGGGTTAAAGGCTTCCATGATAGTACCACCTTAAGCTCGTCATTAAACTAAATAGTATGTACTAAGGTATTGCGTGACCTACAAGACGAACTTGACCTATAAAGAAAAAAAAATGCTTGAAATCAGTTTGAAAATAACAATAGGAATTATATTTTCCCAAATCAAAGTCTGATTAGTCATTTATTTATTTATTTATTTAATTATTTCTTAAAGTACAATGCAGGAAAAGCCCAAATAGTACATTAAATTATATATTGCTATTTCGCTAAACATAATTGAAAATTAAAAATTAAATGTAAATTACAACTTATAACTAAGGATAACAAATTAGAATTTAATTATAACATAATACAAAATAGAAAAAAGAAGATAAATAAATCAAAAATCAATATTTTGCCCAAAGAAGTACATAGCTAACATATAAATGGTCAATTTATCGTAATGTTGTTAACAACATATTCAAAGTAATATTAAGTCTATTGAAACTTGAGGACATATCATTTAAATTTCTTGACAACCTATTAATTAACGATTGCTGACCATATACAGTACGACTAAAGTTGATATTAAATATATGATGTGATCTTATTCTAATCTGCGGTATTTTGAAATAAAATAAACTTAGGTCAGGGGCATCTATGAGGCCGTTAAGCACTTTAAATGCAAATATAATTTCAGCATCTTTTCTTCTTTCAGCTAATGTTTTGAAATTCAGCATTCTTAATCTCTCAATGTACGGATAGTTCTCTTTATATAAATTTAGTTTGTAAAAAATGAAGTTTATAATCTTTTTCTGAATATTTTCAATTCTAGTAACACTGTTTTGATAATATGGTGACCAAATAATACTACAATATTCCAAATTACTACGAATTAAACAGTTATATAATAATATTACTGAATTATGATTTGTAAAATCATTGCAATGGCGAAGAACAAATCCACAAAGTTTAAGAGATTTTTTTGCTATGGAATCAATATGTAATTTAAAATTGAGATCAGCATCAATGAGGATACCTAAATCTTTAATGACGTGTACTTTTTCAAGCTGAGTATTATTTAATTTATATTGGAAGTCAATAAAAGTTTTTGCCTTGAAAATGTTATAAATTTGCACTTATCAGTATCAAGTTCCATATAATTTGTTTTACACCAGCCTTCTAGAGCAAATATATCAGCTTGTACCATAACTGCATCAGCAAAAGTAGATATGCGACAAAATAGTTTTAGGTCGTCAGCAAACATTAAGCATTTAACTTTTTTAATTTTTTTTACTATGTCATTAATGTAAATTGAGAAGAGTATAGGCCCTAGATGAGAGCCCTGGGGAATTCCAGATGGCACAGATATTCCGTGCGAAATATGGTCTTTTATTCTTACACATTGATAACTATTTACAAGATATGATTTAAGCCAATTTAATAATTCGCCTGTGATGTCACTTACTTCTAATTTATGTATCAATAAAGTGTGATTAACTCGATCAAAGGCTTTTTTAAAGTCTGTGTAAATAGCATCAACTTGACCTCCTTCATTAAATGCTTGTTCAATATAGTTTACATATATGGCTAAATTTGTGCACGTAGACCTATTTTTCATAAAACCATGTTGTTCTATACAAATTATGTTTTTGAATGCATACATTAACTCATCAGTCATAATTGATTCTATTATTTTAGAAAATATATTTAAACATGATATTGGTCGATAGTTTTTTACATCGTTTTTATTCCCTGACTTATAAATTGGTGTTATATAAGTTTTTTTCCAAGCGGTAGGAAAAATTCCTAAATTGAGTGATTTATCATATAACATATACAGGGTGCTCCATTTAAAGTGTTATCAGGAAATATCTCGGAAACTATAAATTTTACGCAAAAATGACCTAGACGAAAAACAATCGTACAAAAGGGGGCCATAATAACGAAATATTGGTTTTGTCCTAGATGGCGCTGTTGTCGCTAAATCATGGTCAACTCAATTTTTTTAAATGAAAACCCCTATTTTTTATTAAAGAATCAGATTCCTCGTTAAAAAAAAGAAGAATTTATTTAGTTCACTTTTTCGTCAGCATGATAGATGACGCTGTAATCGCGAGAAATGATGTTGCTTTCGGACGTTTCTGTATTAGAGCTTATGCGCGCGGCTGTGTGTGTGTGTGCGTGTGAGTTTGTTAGTTTTTGTTTGTGTGCGTGCAAGCGCATCCACTAACACGCACATCTAAAATCACAAATAGTCTCATTACATTCAATTGCCATTTTTATAAAATATGGTTCATCTGATTGTTTACATTCTGTCTAAAATCATATGGTGTAAATTTAAATTGAATTTTATTTTAGATTTTAATTAAATTAAGCATAAGCTCTAATACAGGAACGTCCGAAAGCAACATAATTTTTCGCGATTACAGCGTCATCTATCATGCTGACGAAAAAGTGAACTAAATAAATTCTTCTTTTTTTTTAACGAGGAATCTGATTCTTCAATAAAAAATAGGAGTTTTCATTTAAAAAAATTGAGTTGACCATGATTTAGCGACAACAGCGTCATCTAGGACAAAACCAATATTTCGTTATTATGGCCCCCTTTTGTACGATTGTTTTTCGTCTAGGACATTTTTGCGTAAAATTGATAGTTTCCGAGATATTTCCTGATAACACTTTAAATGGACCACCCTGTGTAATGGATATGCTAACGTTGGGCTACACATCTTTACAAATATAGGAGGAATGCAATCCGGTCCTGCACTTTTGTTGATATCCAAATTAATTAATCGATTAAATACATTATCTGAAGTAATTAGAATTTTATTTAGATTGCAGTTGGTATTTTCAAAATTTAAATTAGTATTAGTTGTAATATTACTACTTTCTACATAAACAGATTTAAAATAATTAGCGAATAGTGTAACAAGGAAATAATAGTTAAATTATGTTTTGTGTAATATGTAAATTGTGCCCCTTTGCAGGAAGCAAATTGTTTGAAAAAGGGAGGAATGTAACAAGTCAAAGTCAGCACATTCTTAGTGAATACAATTAAGTAAAGTAGAGCATGTTGTAATGAGGTCAGGTATTCTAAATAGTAATGTTTGACGTAAGTAGCTAACTATTTGCTGACTTAGTACTTTTGTAATTAGATATATAGTAGCGTTAGGTCAGTTATGATGACAGTTACACAGTCACACAGGCAGTAGAGTCAGATGCAGTCAGATGCAGTCAATACGAGAGTTCAGTAGGAACTCGACAACATCAACCATGTAGTAAGTGTGAATAAATCTTTGTTATTTGTTGAACCAAATTGTAAGTACAAACTTATTTACAACAACCCTAGTACTTGTCCTTTCTCCGGTCTGACAAGAACCCATATAAATTATTTGTTAATTCTCCTTTCAAATAAGGGAGGCTTACAATAGGTCTGTGACAGATTGTGCATCGGAAGCTGTAATATTATTATAAATCATCACATTAGGAATATCTCCATGACTTTTCTTAGATTTAACAAGGTTCCAAAATGATTTGATATTAGAATCCAAATTATTTTCAATATTGTTAACAAATGTTGAATAATTATATTTAATTGCATTTTTAGATTTTAATCTCAGTTCATTGTAGAGCCTTTTAACAATTATATCATTTGACATTCTCCATTTTTGGTAAACTTTATTTTTGTTTTTAATTAGTTTTCTAGTAGAAGAAGTGAACCAGCACGGGAAATTATTGATATTTAGGCTATAAGTTTTGGGTATAAATTTTTCAATTGAGTAGTACAAAATATCATATAACATATCAGTGTTTTTGTCCACATCGTCGTAATTAAGTAATTGGTTCCAATTTATTGTACATAAAAAATCATTTAATTCATTATAATTACCCTTCTTAAAATTATATTTCCAACAATTACCAAATGTTAGGTATTCAGTTGTATCCATAAAGGGTAGTTCTATAACAACTGGGGGGTGACGTAAATCACTAGTTAACAAATTTGATTCAGCTACAGATATTTTAACTACATCGTCTGAATTTACATACACTAAATCTAATTTTTTATTATTATGGTTGTTAATAGCATTGAATTGATTAAGCCCTAAGAAATTGAAATTATCAGATAAACATTCTATTCTATAATCATTTAGTGTAGTAGGCTCATAATAATTGTCCGCGAAGATCCATTGAGTATCTGGTAAATTAAAGTCTCTAGTTATGCACATCATAGCACTTGGATGACACTTCGCATTATTACTGACAGTTAATGTAAACGTATTAAAAATATCAATGTTACTTACAGGAGGTATGTACACACCACAAATTATTACTTCACTTTTACCACAGATCATTTTAACCCAAAGATCCTCGACTGATCAAGTATAGTTTCGTTCAGCCATGTTTCAGTTAGCACTATCACGTCAAAGTTAGAATTTAAAGATTCTTTATATAGTAAGCCATCTTAGTGCGAAGACCACGAACATTTTGATAATAAATATTGAAGTGATTTATTGTATTTTTGTTAATTACTTTTTTGAATTTTTTGATGGTTTATTTACTGAGCTTTTATCAATAATAGTACTCGCGCTGGTTTTTAGTTTTATCTGAAGATATTTTTATATTTAGATATGCGAGCTTGGAACTATTTTTTAATAGATATTTAGCATCCGCGGGGTCGTTAAATATTATTTTTATTGGTCTTATTTTATTTATAGTGTACTGGCCCCATACGAAATATTTTTACGTTGTCATATTTCTTAACTTTAGATATTAAATTTAACACCGTATTAAAATCATCAGTTTTTCTGCTGTCGCGCGTTTCTTTAGATGATTCGTTTAAGTTAAACAAGATCACATTATTAGTACGCACAATTCGCTCATTTACTTCATTTATTATATTTTCTGAATTTAAATCACTGCAATAACTTCTACTATTAACTAAATTATTAGCAGGTTCTTTTAAATAATTGATGTCTTTCCTCAAAGACTCGATTTCATCTTTTAGAGACGCAATTGTTATTTGTAGTTCACTTATAGCGTTAGTTTGCTGTTTTATAGTTTTACAACTTATACACACGAAGCTTATAACACGATTAACATCTCTCATACACAACATTTCCTGGCGTTGAAGACCTGAACAAGTAGTATGCAAATAATGATTGCAAATATCACACTGAATTTCGTTTTGTGGCACTACCGGCGTTTTACACACAATGCAATTTACACTCATTTTTGTTTAGCGAGGAGCGATCAAAAACACGTCCGTACTCTACGATGCAGAATCCCAATATATCACTTACCGAGATCTGCTTCGGCAGAGTTCCACACTCAGTAATGGGTAAAATGCGTGATGATATATTTATATTAATTTATATTTATTTATATTTACTTATATTTATTTATATTTATTTATATTAATTAATTTATATTTATTTATATTTATTTACACTTTACGCGCATAAATATATCACTTACCGAGATCTGTTTCGGCAGAGTGCCACACCCAGTAATGGGTAAAAGGCGTGATGATATATTTATTAATTTATTTAAATTTATTTTTTCTTGTCAGTATTAGGTGTAAAATTAGTTTGCACTGTTCTGAAATGCCTTCCTAAATTTCCTTTTTTAGATGTTGCGACATAAGCATTGCAAATTAAATAGCAACATTATACAAACATGATTATAATCTAATTCCCATTCTTTCAAGAAGATAAAAATTCGCCACAAACACCGTACTCTGCTACAACTACAACGTAACTGTATACGTGTTGTGTAACACTATGCGAATGTGGCGTTCAGTTTATCTTATGGTACAACATTGTAAGATAATTATGCTACAATATTATAAAAAAACAAGTGTAAGGAATAATAATAATAAGTTTTTATTGTAATAATAAATAAATATATATTTTGATTAATTTGTTTTTCTATTTAAAAGTCGTCGCGATCGACTGAAATCATAGCCGCGATCGTCAGGTCGATCGCGATCGACTTGTTGGCCATTCCTGCTTTATACAATTTAGTAGCACTACAGTAAGAAACTTGTTGTTCCCAGCCCGGGTACCTGCTCCGCGGGGCTTTTAACACTGGTTTCGGAAAGATATTTTAGTGAATCATTACAATATTTTTTCCCCTTTTGCATATCATTATATATTAGAAATAAAATTAATTTATTTACTTTTCCATTTTAAAACCTAATTCCGTCCTGTTACATTCTCCTCCGATTCTGGTTGGTTTGAACGGATGAAAGAAAAAAAAACTCAACCATAATCTTTCTCGTTGTGATGTTCCGCGGGCACGATCTGAAACTAAACTCCCTCACACATATCCACACAAAAGTAAAAATTAAGAAAAACATTTTACTAACAGACAATTTTTTAAATTTTGTTGTTATTGCTCAGCCACTAGGTATGTTTCTACTTGTATATTCAAATAATTGTCTCTTAATGTTCTTTTTCGCTTTTCTTGCCCGTCTTCTCCGATGTCTTTTCGTTATCGTTGCTTTGCCCGCTTCCCTTGGTTCGGTTCTTTCGTTTGAATCGTCCACCTGGACCTCCTCTTCGTGGGATAGTCCGGCTATTTTGTTCCACTCGATATTGTGACCCGGTGTCCGTGGTACGCTCCATAATTCTTCCGCTTCCCCTTGGAAGAGCTCTACCAAACGTAGGAGATTTTCGCTTTTATTAATTCTTGCCTTGTCAACGACGTGCTTGAAACTGACCCTGTCACTGTGGGTTTTATTTTCTAAAAAAAAGGAGCTTTAGTTATCCCATCTCTGTCCATCCAGATGTATGTGTTCCTTTTTTTTCCCGGGTCGGTTTTACTTTATAATTTTCTTTCGATCAGCACAGCTACTCGAAGAAAGATTTTAAATTTGAAGCGTGACACGAATCACAGTTGGAGTTTTAGAGACGACGGTCGTTTAACGGTTTCTTTGAGTTTTCGCAATTTTTCACCGACTAAAAATTACGATTTTTCGTCTTTTGTGTCGTTGCCGAGTGTTTTCGGGATTTAGTCCGGTGAAAATATTTATTTCCGCGAGTGGAGTTTGTATACTTCCACACGGAACGCCCGTACGGGGATTTGCGTTGCGATTTCTTGGAATCCTGAAGCCCGACGTCCACCGCTCCATCACGTTTCGTTTTCCTCGTCTTCACCAGTCCATCACACCACGGTACCAGCCCGTACATCTGGCCCAGGTGTCCACGTCCTTCGCGTCTGCGCTAGCTCACCTGCAGAAGTCGCGCGAGAGACAGATAAGTGGTCAGAGTGTTTGTGACGAGTGGATTGAAGCAAAGTTTTATGCTTCGTGCGGTTGCACTTTATTTTCATTCTATTTTCATTTATTTAATTTAATGGTCCTTCCGACATTTATTTTGGGAACGTTAATTTTGTTGGCCTTCAGCCGCAACATTAAGTTGCAGTTTAATTGGTTTTGCATTTCCTGCATTTATTTTATTATTTATCTTATTATATATTTTTGTGTGAACGTGGATGTTCGTTTGTTTTACGCCTTAATTATTTTTCTTGTAGCTTTTCCTTATCTTCGCATTTTTGATTTATGTAAATTATTGTTTGCGCCTGCGCTGTGTTTCCCACAGTTCTGCGCGACCACACCCGCTTTATTTGTAAGTCATCTGGCCAGCTTCGACAGTTAGGGCCCTTGTACCCACATTTATCGGGCGTCGGTCTCAGAGCTTGAGGCAAGATAGTTGCTGGTGTCCGCGTTCATCTTTTCTCTCCTTTTAGTTTTTCGGCGTCGCGGACATCCTTTGTGTCATCTTATTTATTTGTTACAGTTTCATTTTTGGGTTAATAAAATTAATTATCAAGTTAGGTTACCGTTTTTCCTTTCGACTGCCCCGATTTGTTTTTCAGCGAATTTGCAGGTACCGCTCCGGCTGTCAACTTCGAATATTTTGCCTTGCCCTATCGTAGTCTAGCGGATGAGGACCCCTAGGACAGATTACGTGGCGCCCTTTACCCGACCCATACGCTTTTCCCAGAGAAGCCGGCAGCCTCATCCCCGTGAGGTAATTTTTATTACAACCCCCGCGCGGTACGTGATACTCTTTGTTTGTGTTCTGCACAGTACTGTAATTGACGTAACGTTCTGTTTTCACTGTTTGCGGAGGTAGATACTGGTTTAAGACGCGATCAAAACGTAGCGCTGGTTTCCTGTGAAAAACTAATTCAAATGGCGTGGATCCGGTGCTGTTATGTACGACATTGTTGAAATAGTCCTCGATATTTTGTAGTTGTACCCGACCCATACTCTTTTCCCAGAGAAGCCGGCAGCCTCATCCCGTGAGGTAATTTTTATTACAACCCCCGCGCGGTACGTGATACTCTTTGTTTGTGTTCTGCACAGTACTGTAATTGACGTAACGTTCTGTTTTCACTGTTTGCGGAGGTAGATACTGGTTTAAGACGCGATCAAAACGTAGCGCTGGTTTCCTGTGAAAAACTAATTCAAATGGCGTGGATCCGGTGCTGTTATGTACGACATTGTTGAAATAGTCCTCGATATTTTGTAGTTGTACCCGACCCATACCCTTTTCCCAGAGAAGCCGGCAGCCTCATCCCCGTGAGGTAATTTTTATTACAACCCCCGCGCGGTACGTGATACTCTTTGTTTGTGTTCTGCACAGTACTGTAATTGACGTAACGTTCTGTTTTCACTGTTTGCGGAGGTAGATACTGGTTTAAGACGCGATCAAAACGTAGCGCTGGTTTCCTGTGAAAAACTAATTCAAATGGCGTGGATCCGGTGCTGTTATGTACGACATTGTTGAAATAGTCCTCGATATTTTGTAGTTGTTCTGCCCATTTTGCTTGCTGTTGATGACGATATGTGCGGAACATTCTACATAATACACGCATGATTCGTTCGGATGGATTTGATGCTGGGTGTCTGATAGACGAGAAGATAGTTTTTATTCCCCGTAACCGTTGTTGCCATTGTTTGGATGTAAATTACGTGCCGTGATCACTTAAGAACGTTTTGCTTTTGATTATTTTTATGTAATCATTTAAAAGTCGATTTGTGCATGATGCCGCAGAGGTCTTTTTCAAGGCGTATAATTTTACAAATTTGGAAAATATATCTAATACGACAAGAATATATGTTACTTCCCCATGACCCATGGGCAATGGTCCGTATAAGTCTACGGCGACCAAAAATAAAATATGTTCTTCATGGTTGCATAAACTTTCGCCGACCCGAAATGGCCAAGCTCTTGATGATAGTGTTGAATGACGGGCACCGGTAAACATTCTGGCATAGCAATGGTTAATTTCTGTGTGTTCTGGTGGACAAAAAATAATATATTATCTTGCAACCTATAATTTCTAATAATATTTTGTTCACGTTGTTTGGCTGGTTGTTCTGGTAGTTTTCTAATTAGCTGTATTATCTTGAATAACTGCGTGTCCCCCTGTTGTTTTCCTAGGTGAATTTTAAATTCGTGCATGAGCTCTTTAGTGCCTTCAACTGCAAAGGCGGCCATTATTGGGTTGCGAGTATTATGTTCACCGGCATTCACGGCGTCCTGTGGAAATCTAGACAGAGTGTCGGCGACTGTATTTTCTTTCCCGGCGATGTGCTCAATATCATAATTAAATTATTATAGGAATAAAATCCAGCGCGTCAGTCAGTCAGTTTAAATTATGAGCTGATACTTCAAGACCATTTGAATAAATATTTAATAGAAATCGCAATACTACAAATAACTTTCAGTCCACTGCTATTTATTTTGCTTGAGTTTTTAGTTTTTAAAATATAAAACCAAACAAAATTTTGTAATACATACTTCAAAATTCCACTGAATCAAATTTATACGTAATGGAATTTTTTCTACAGAGTATTGAAACTTCAAAAAGTGTTCGATTTTTTCAGTATTTCTTTTTATTATTGCTTTCCATCTACAGCTTGGATCCTTTCGTGCTACGGCCCTTTTTGACGACAAATATGCTGGTACATTTTTGAAAATGTGTGGCCCTGCGAATTGTAATAGTTTTGGAAATTGCAGAGGAATATCCCGAACTTCACAATTATATGCTTCATATTTCTGAAATTTTATAATCTCATCTGCATCAAAATATAGTTGACAAACAGCAATAGCTGCAGGTTTCTTGATATAACATGAATTCACTTTTTGCTTATATATTCATCTTTAGGAATAGAAAATGTACTAACAGCTGAACCACACTTTAATTTGCTACGGTAACTGGATTTGCATCCTGAACTGGTGCAACATCTCGGCATCTAAAATGATTTCATATAATATGGTTGATTACTTTCACTAATATTTCAATTAAATTTTTAAAGTAAAATACTAGTTAATAGCATTATTAGTTCGATAATGTGTATAATAGGCACTTATAATATTATGCATGCAAAAAGCAATAGTTTCTTTTTAAACGATGCTGATATATACGGCATGTTTCCATGTTTAAATGAGTAAAAAAACTATTAGTTATTATTATTTTACTGTTAACAAACCACAAAGCGAATAATTATTTTCAGTGGTGATGTATTCAAATTAAAAATGATTGATTACTTTAAGATCAAACATTCAAAATAAAGGTTATGTTTGAAACAATTATTAAGTTGCTGTTATAAAATACGTTAGACACTTAATGGGCCTTTCAAGACTTTTTTGAATTTTTTATATATTAATCTACGTAATAAAATAATTATACCCAAATTTTTTATTTTTTAAAAAAACTTGTATTAAGCATGATAAAAATATTTAAACTTTCGAAACAAATTAATATGACGTAGTTGCATCTAAGCTTAAAGAGAGACAGATAAGACAGAGATAAATAACACGTAACTTGTCGTTGTCAGTAGAATCCTCAGACAAAACATAACTAGACGGATAACATCGGCGTTTGTTGTGAGTTAGAAAGGGATAGAATAACTGGTGGGTGAGGTGGATGCGCGGCAAGGAGCAACTTGCATAACATCAAAGTGTACTCGCTCCTTGCCGCGCATCCGGCGGACCATCAAGTTATTCCATTCCTCTCTGCTTCACAACACTGCATTGACTTGAATACTACATAATTCGTCTAGTATTATACGTCATTGGTAGAATCGTAGAATGCTGAATGCTTATTTCTTCTTCGTCTTCTTGAGCACCGATAAACGTTTCAGACAAAGCTCTGTGATTGGCTTAATGCAACTACGTCATTGCAATATGGCAGTGCGAACGTTTTAAATTATTCAACTTTAACTTTCATATTTCAGAAATAAAGATATAATTTATGGTATGATTTTATATTGTATTAAATATGATTCACGGTCAAGAATTTATTTTAATAAATATATATTAAAAAGCTCTACCACTTGAATCCCCCATTATAACTTAAATTGTTCAACTTACCTCATATATACTTTATTTCGACCTATGTTGAAAGATATTTATACTGTAGCACGAAATTTTCTTAAAAAGCACCTACTTATCCACGGCTTGTAAAGTGAACGAGGCTGTGGTAAATTTGTTCTTGACTCCAAACAAGGAAATCTCAACATTTTCTTTGGAATTAAGCTATATATGAATTTGTGTTTGATAATAATATGAATGATATTCATCCACAGTTGGCTCATTCATATTCAAAAGTAGTTTCTTGAATACAAAGAGAACATTTCACCTCTACACAACTCTCACCGCAGCAATCACAAGACACGATAGCATCTGGGGAAACTCTAAGATGTGGATAATTCATATTTATAATTAATCCTGTATTTTTAACTATTAAATTAGTATTAGTTCATACCCACATTATAATATATAATATGCTTCCAAACTTCTGTAAGCTTTAAACTCAAACGATGTACGTATACTCCACGATGTCTGAATAAAATCTCTTCGGAAAATCTTCAAGCCGAGCAATATATATTTCAACATAATATGGATCAATATTGTCCACAATCGAAATTTTTTCTAAATATCGTTCATTAGCACTCTCTAACAACGAATTAAAAGCGTTAGTACGAGCCATTTTTCAGCAAAAACTAAAATAAAAATTACATTCACCTGTCAGATATGTTAAATACACTGATTTCTTCATATCATGTTTATAATTTTCATTCAAATATAAAACTCAACTAATATCTCCTTATCTAAATAATTTACTCACCTTCAAAATAAACTCATTTTAAAACTCAAAATTCGATGAAACTTCTCTCCAAAACTCGATAACTTCGAAAATCTGCTACCACACAAAATAAACAAAGCGAGTGAAATTATTTGTTCCACCAAGCTCTGGCGAGTTGCCGATTTCCGACCAAGTGGTCAATAATGGCTTTTCTTGTGCATGAAGTATGAAATAAATTTAAATTTCCAATTAAATTAAGATAAGAATACATTAATATATCTTATAAAAAATGTATCCCTGTTTTCCAAGATATTTTCGGGTAGTTTCAATTGAAACATTCTTTTTTATTGTTTCTGACCACAATGTACTTAATTCGCGTAAACTAATTATATACTTAATAATTATGGTTATTTTGGCGAAAAATCAAGTTGTTGGCGCTTATATTATGGTGAAACATTTTAAGCAAAATTTGAAAACATTTTCTGTCAATTTCCTCCCGACATAAAAATTGCCACAATTTAAAAGAAATTATTGTTTTATATTCCGATTCAAAATTGTAAATAAGAAAATTTGAATAGCTCAGTATAGTAGCAAGTTAATGGTATATACGAAATAAAGTTTTTGTCAGAATTGTAAAGTGTAAAGCCTCATTTCCACCTCTTAACATAGTCTCTCTTTTAGTCTTAGTTTTTGTTTTTTTGTTTCTGTTTATGTCGGAAACATTCCAGCCATTTCCAGCTCTTAACATAAACATGACCTTCATTCAATATTCCAGTGAAGGTTTGTTCACTTAAATGAGAAAATAATTGTATAAAACTATTTGAAATACTTTAAAAATTATATAAAATTATTAACGAGGAACAGTAATTACTATGAAAATGAAGCACTAGTTTAATTAATTTATACAATTCTAAAATAATTTAAAAAAATTCAGGCATTATTGTAGTGAACCTGCCAGAACATATCAAATACAGTAATTTAAATTTCGAAAAAATGTTTTACGTAAATAAAATATGATAGAATTGCATTATATTATAAACTCAAAGGAAATAAAAATATTTAAAAATGACAGCAACTATTTTTTTTTCTACATGTCAGTTTTGTTTACAAACACCTCGCCATTTTGTATTTGGTTTCTGTCTGTCTGGTGTGTTGTGATTGTTTTATAGCGGTTTCTTTAAATATTTTCCCTTTATTTCCGTTTAGTACTTGTCTATTTATTTATTGTTTTAATAAATAAAATAATCAGCCTTCCTAAACACAGACCAAATATCTAAAGAGAGACTAGACAGAGCAAGCAAATAAATTGTGTAGAAGTTCAGCGCCTCTATATTTCAATCCAAGAATTAAAGCATTATTTGAAATAAAACGCGGGGTATATTCAAATTTAAATAGTAAAATTCTGTCGTACACATCGCTAATTTTTAAAGACTGCTAAGCATTTTAATCTATAGTTGGCTATAGATAAAATACTTAACATCTTTAAAAATTAATGATGTGTCGACATATGTTAAATAAAAAACAAATTAGATAATACTCAGAAATATATTTTAAAACACAGAAAATATATCATCATACATTAAATCAATAAATACATAGTTTATACAAAATAATAACACAAAATTCAATAAACAAAAATAAATATATATATATATATATATATATATATATATATATATATATATATATATATATATATATATATATATATATATATATATATATATATATATGTGTGTGTGTGGTTATGGTGTCGGCCTGTGGATCCTGAGAACCCTGGTTCGATTCCCACAGGCGACAAACATTTTCACCATATTAATACTACTCCTATGGCTCCTCTACCACTAACATCTTTGGGAGGCCGTGATTTGACGCCTGGTAACCGCACTTCACGCGCAAAAATATATCACTTACCGAGATCTGCTTCGGCAGAGTGCCTAATAATGGGTAGAAGGCGTGATGATATATTTATTTATTTATTTTATATGTTAAATAAAATATTATATATATATATATATATATATATATATATATATATATATATATATATATATATATATATATATATATATATATATAAATAAATTGAAAATTTTCAAACTAAAGATGAATATTTTTTAAATAAAATATATTTTATTTTATAAAAAAGACTCATCTGTAGTATGAAACTTTTCCATATATTTTAATAAAAGAATCTACTATAATATTAGGACGTGTGTCTTTTTTTGTAATTTTCTTGTTAATTTGCATCAAGAAGTGATTGCACATCACATGACATAACGTTAATACAATATTTTCTACTAAAATTTTGCCATGTTTTTCACAAGGGCATGTTATTGACCACAAATTGATATATTTGTTGAATAAATATTGAATAATACAATTCTTATTCACTGCCTCGGGCATATGCTCAAATATTTCTTTTTGTAATCTCCCGACCTCATTTACAATTTCTTCTGTTGGGTAGCATAATAAAAAACTTTCCCTACCATAGTCACGTAAACGTATTATAGCGTGACTATCAGTATGTGTTTCTGTTGTATAAAATGAAACACATACATGACAATGACGCTGCAACATCTTACGCCCAATAAAGCCCGCTATGTACGCTGTTGTATGTTGTCTCATTTTTAGTGACAATTCATGCATATCACTTGAAGATTGCGTGGGAAAAGGATTTCGTACAAGGAAGTGTTGATCAGATGGGGTAGGCGTGACAGGAGTTGTAGCAGATGATGGAGAAAGAAGGAAATTTAAAGCTAGAAGATAGGAACCACCATCATCCTCACAGTTCGAGAATCTGCTATTTTTTAATGTATTATTAATTAAACTAGTTTTAAATACTGAAACGAACTGTGAGCATGTAGGGTTGTCATTTTGGCCACACAATCCTCGAATGACAGCGAAAAAGTTTTCTAAAGTATCTTGATTTACCGATTTTGTCAACATATACGAAAAACCAAGATTCTTTAAAGTACTCCAAAGCTCTTGCATGTTACGAATTGTCACTAAAAAAAATTCAACACAGGGCGGCGAAGATACTGTCTTGTCACCAATAACGAAAGACAAATCTTGTATCATATGTTTGGCCTCTGCCCAAAACTTATGATGTTCGGAATTATCTTTCACTCTACAGGCCAAAGGACGGTACGAAATCATTGTCGAATTTAAACTATCGAACAGATTATTCATGAACAAACAAAAATCTGCCGTGTCTTGAGCTGCAAATGAACCAGAATTCGTCAACATGGTTAAAACGGCATAAATGGTTCTACTAAAAACTTGTACTGCTAGACTTACTTTCATCTTTTTTTTGCCCTCCGGCGCAATGTGGTCTTTTGTTAACTTCGTTAACTTGCTGTCCACAGTTGTGCCATCGGTATTGTACAAAGCTTTCAGATGCTCCCACTTTGCAGTTTTATTCCCGTTGTTATATACAATATTTTTGGTCATGAAATTATTTCTCATGCATTTTAACAAGTGCGGAGTATCAAAAACATGAATAATTTCATGACCATTAACATTATATATATACGGACGACCATACTCCTCACTCAAGCTCTTGACAGCTGCCCTATTGCTGCTTCCCATGTCAGACACGGAAGCAACAATCACAAATTTTGTTTGTTCGTGAACCGCTCTGACCACTTGCTGGATACATGACTTGAGTGTATATGTTTTTGCCGTAGATTGTACAAAAAAGAAAGCAAGGGGTTGCTTCCATGATTTACATAAAAACTAATCATAAAAACTAAAGCATGATCCGCAAGTTTATAGTTGCGTTCATCAACAACTTCTTCCAGCCCTTCGACTTGATCAGTTCCCTTATTGTACGACAAGTGTGGACGTAACGACACCTCGTCGAACATCAGCAAACAGTACCTATCTAGCGGTTCTTTACTGTTCGAGTTGAAGCTAAGGTATTGAAATAATTTATTATTTATACCTGGTCGAAGATCAATGTTAGCTAGAGAACGGTTCAAAGTGCGTTGCGAAGGCATTGGCAAAAATTTAGCTAGGTGGTTATAACCACGTGGGCTACTCTTTAATAGTGCTACGAAAAATGATTTTTCATCATTCTTCCACCGACGTGCCAACGGCTTTTTAGCATAGTTCCTCACTACACTCTTCAAAAAAATCTGCATCATTGCGGGCATCTCGTTAACTTTAGTTATATTTTTTAAGAAGTCGCCAGAATCTAAGTCCATATTGTTGAATAGCCTATTTAGATGACGTGCTGCTCCTCTCTTCTTCATCGTTGTTATAATATGGCGAGATTTTACTAATTCGCCATATATTTTTCTTTTTTTTGGACTTAAGTCTCTAACGCGAGTCTCGGCCATTTTTTTCAAGATGCCATCCGGTCGTTTGTCTAAAAAAGTAAATAAAATTAATAATCGTGAATGGCTCAAAAATTCATGTATTAATAATCTACGCGAGGCAATGTCTGACAACCCTGTAGAATTTGCATTGATTTTGATTTAAAATATATTCAGGTTTACCTCTGCATCGCTTGTTTGTATTTGGAGGCAACGGCTCAGTGATAAATAATTGCTGGGAATTTGCAGAGAAACTAACAGCTGGTGGTGGAGTACAGCAATTTTCAAATTGTTGATTTCTAGAAGGACCAGGTATAACTTGAAACTCTGGTAAATTAGTGGAAGGTACGGGTAATGCAGTGAGAACGAGCGTGGACATCTTTGATTGCGGAAAATTCTTGGAAAATGTAGAATGATCTGGTAATTCAAAAATAACAAGAAAATGATGATAGTACTAAATGCTGGAAAAATCTGGACAAATAACATGCGTTGAGATATACGCTAAATTGTGAATCTGATTGTTTTGCAAGCACATTTTTTATTATCTTTAAATCTTCGGTGTAAGAAAATAAATTTGAACAATAGTTATATGTATAACAAGTGTTGTAAATTATTTTTTTACAGATGTCATATATTATACTATTTCTTGTAAACAAACATGAATCACCTTCTAAAGTATATGATAAAAAATGATACGTACCATTCGTAGCACGTAAAATCGTTGGAATTGCCCCACGATTCAATTTTTTCCTCAGTGGTGTTTGAAAGCACGCAGTTTCAAAATGCAAAGTACATACTCGCATGTGCATGAGTGTGGAAGTTTATCTTTTAAAAGTTCAGATAAATGCATAGTACTCGCCCATTTATCTAACAGAGCAGACTTCGTAGGCAAGCAAAAGAATTTAATATCTTCTACCGTATTGTCACTCTTGCAACCAGTAACAATGCACTTGTAACGTCGCATGGTCTGAAACAATTTGAATTTTATGTTATTTTATAATGATTTCTTTTATATAAAAAAAATAATATAGTAAACTTACCTTTCAATACAGTAGAAATTAATGAATTCAAAATATACACTTAACACACAAATTTCACAATAGAAGAACTATGAACGAAATGAACACAAGAACAGCATCGAACAAAGTAATCATTTAGATATTTGGTCTGTAAAAGTAATCAAAAATTGTTTCTAGTTTAAATGTCAGTTTCAAATTCTAATCAGTCATTTTACTGCCATCTAGCGTAATAATAGGTAAATACGCTGTTTACAGTGTCATCTCTATTTCCAACCAGTAATTAAACTTCCCCCTCCCCCCAACCGCACTTCTATCACAACGAATCCCATTTAGCTGTCAAGCCCCTGTTCCTAAAGGCTACTTCCCTTCGTTTTTTAACATTTCCCTATTCTTGATTCTTTTCCATGTCGGCTTCCGAGGAATTTTTTATTTCCCTTGTAGAAGGCCAACGTGTCCTTTGGGATAAGGGGGAGAAAAATTATAAAAATTCCGGTATAAAAGAAAAAATCTGGGCAGAAATTGGCGGTATTTGTGAAATTACAGGTAAGCCATATATACCTATATATTTATATGTACGTACAATTAAATATCTAAATAAATTTGTTATCATCCATAGGCGAAGAAGCTGCAACTTTGTTTAATAGTATACGTCTGAAATATGTCAGGCGTAAAAATGAAATGAAGAATATTTCAAGAAGTGGAGCAGCAGCCAAATCTTTAAAACCATGGGCTCTTCATGATCAACTGAAGTTCCTTGATGACACTATCGTCGCCAGAAAGTACGAAAATTTAGATCAGTTAAATATTTAATATATTTTATTGCAGTCCGTAATTAATGAATAATTCACATAAATATTGATTGCTACAAATGACATTTTCATTTCAGACCATCAACTTCGTCCTGTCATCAGGAAATTGAAAATATTTTTATAATTGAGCCAGAAGTGGAGTTGCAAATGCTTTCGGAAGAATCTATGTTGTCGCCGACAGAAAGCAGTTCACCTACACCTACACCTCATTGCATTCCAGCAGCTCAGATTACGCCAGCAGCACGGCCTGCTTCTGGATTGTCGACTCCGCATGTAAAGCCAATTCAGAAGAGGAAGAGGCCTGATGATTCACTGGATAGGATTGCTGCTGCAATGTCTGCTCCAGTGCAGATCGACAGCGAAGCAGACGAATGGTCGGTCTCCGAAGAGATTAAATTTTTTTGTAAATTTATCGGACATCGTTTGAACGAATTGCCAAAATCTAAATTGAGAGGCAGAAACATCTATTATTAAAATTGTTGAAGAATTAGAAGACGAATAAAAAGTTATTTTTGAAATTGACTTGATGTTTTTTATTATACCTATACATACTCGTAAACATTTATGCAAACATTATATCTATATTATACCGTGTGTCCCATGTAAATGCTAGCATAAGCATTTTACATGTAAAATCAGTTTTTACATATAAACTGCTTATGCCAACATTTACGTGGGACATACGGTATATATTAACAGCATTAAAAATTAACATATGTTATAGAATATCAATAATTTATAATGAATTTAAAATTAAAGAATTGCATGTTGCCATGGTACAGCACCAACTGGACTATTCAAGTAATCTTTCAATGTTGTTCTATATTGTTCAGCTGTTCTACTTGAATTTCTGGATCCTAATCTTCTTCGGAGTTGTCTAACATTGACTAGAGCTGGATTTTTTGGAACATTTTGACGCCATTCACCCGGAATGATATCTCCGTCACTATTATATCGATCGATATAATTCCCCGGGCAGTATTTATTGCCTATGATAGCAGTACACTTTATAAAATTATGCAGACATACTGTTGCTTTAATAATAGAGTCTGTTGTCTCGGGACTGGCATTTATGGTTCGATGAAAAACTCTGAATCGAGCTACCAAAATGCCGAAAGCATTTTCAATGCACCTGCGAGCTCTTGATAGTCTATAATTAAAAATACGTTTCTCTTTAGTTAAATTTGCTCCACCGTAAGGACGAAGTAAATGTTTGTGAAGTGGGAATGCCTCATCCCCAACAAAATAATATGACATAAGTATGTTTGTATTTTTTATATGTGTATCGGCTGGTAAATCTAATTTTCTATCAAAAAACTTTCGTCCAAAACTGGATTCTCGCAGAACACCACCATCGCTTTGTGATCCATAAGCACCTATATCCACATACGTGAATAGATAATTTGCATCACAAATTGCAAATAGAACAATGCTGAATGATTTTTTATAATTGAAATATCTTGATCCACTATTATTTGGTGCTTGAATCACAACATGCTTTCCGTCGATAGAACCAGTACACAGGGGTAAATTCCATGATTGTTCGTATTCTTCTGCTATTTTTTGCCACTCTTCTGTGTTTGGAAATTTTAAATATTTTGGAGACAGCACCTCCCACAAAACTTCGCACGTCTCATTGATTATTTTGCATGCCGTCGCTTTTCCAACTCGGAATGCATAGGAAATTGAGGCAAGTGAATCGCCTGTTGCCAAAAACCTACAATAAAAACTTTAATAAACTAATTATGACTTATTTGCTGAGGTTTTACCGTAGAGTTAAAGCTAATCTAGCTCCTGGTGGAATTGGTTTCCTAAACGTGTCTTGTTTAGTAATTTTGGATTTTATCAAGTTCAGCAACAAATCAAACTGGGCAATGGTTAGTCTGGTGTAATTGAAAAATTGTTCTTCGTCAAACAATCTCATTTCGTTCATTAAATTATTCCAATCACCCTGTTCCAATCGTCTTTGATTGATAGGATGTACCCACCAACGATGAACTCTACGTCTGTGCTTGAATAATATTGCTGCTATTGCAGCAAGTCTTCTTTTTTTTATAATAGCACCTATAATTTTCTTTGTTCTGCTGTTCATATTTATTTCAATACTTTTCCACAAAAAATAACAGATGAGAATGAGAAATAAAATATAGAATTGACTGTCTATTGCAGCATGAGACAGCAATACCGCAGCTATCCCTCTCTACAGAACAGCGAGAAAGATTATGTCGAAAGTATGAAGTTTGCAAACTTTGTGTTTGTTGAAACACAACACAGAAATTACTTTTAAATGATCGTAGTTTTATTTCTGACAAGTAAACGCCAACCTTTTATTAATTATTCTCTGTTTTTTATTATAAACGTTATTTTTATTACAAAATTTCCTTCTTATTTTATTATTAATTTTTTGACATAACATTTTTTATCTTACCTAGTTACCAACATACAAATTTTTTGTTTTTTCGCGGTAACTACAAAATACAAAATTAAAAAGAAATACAAAGTTGTAATTTTACATCCTCCCACCTAGAGTTGACGCGAAATCTACAAGTTAATATAATTTTTTTTACAAAGTTTCAATTTATTAACATTATTAATTTAAATATCGCTTTGGTAAATTGATTTTTCTTCCTCTCCTTGTCACCGCTGTCGTAGACTCCTCTTCTTTTTTACTCGGATTGTGAGTAATGTAATAATCTGCACCGGGTGATTCGAAATCTGTAACCTCTTCCCTCGGTCGGTTGGTGTTATCGTTGTCCGCTGGGCTCGTACTCTGGACTACCGTTTGTTGATCAGGTCCGCTGTCACAAACCTCTAGTCGATACACTCTTTGTATCGGTCTCAGCAATTGACCCTTTTCTGTTTGTAATTGGACTACACGACATACGTTGTCCTTTCCAGTTATCTTTTTCACAACCTTCGCCAATGGCCATTCTAACCGTTTCTGTACATCATTTCCCACTAATACTACTTCTCCAATCTTTAATTCTTCTGTCATCTTATGAGGTACGTTCCTTTGAATTAGTGAACCCAGATATTCGTTGCGAAACCGTTTTCTTAAGTCTTCTTTCAATTTCAACAAGTATCTCAGTCTATTGTTTAAATGTTCTCGATCAACATGATCTAGATCTGCGGTTCCTATTTCTTTAATATCTTGCAGAAATATTACTAGGTGATAACGATGCGACAGTAGAATCCCATCAGACATATAGGTTATGGGTCTATTATTAATTATCGCTTCGCATTCGTATATAATCGTGAGAAGTTCCTCATATGACACACAAGCTCTGCCTAATACTCGTTTTAGTAAATCTTTTATTATCCGTATGAGTCGTTCCCAAAAACCACCTCCACCACGGTGCTGCTGGAGGGTTGAAGATCCACTTGATTTTTCTAATCGTAGAAAAAACTTCTACGTCTTTCCAATCTATAGCAGACATCATGTTTTCGGCGCCTATGAAATTCGTGCCATTATCGCTGTAGATTTTCATAGGACGTCCTCTTCTCGCTATGAAGCGTCGCAAGGACTGTATGAAAGCTGTGGTTGATAGACTCGTTACTACTTCCAAGTGTATCGCTCTGTACACGGCGCAGGTACATTATTAACAGCTCTTCTGCCCTTAGTAATCCAATATTCTTCTCTTAAGTCATTTAGTAACAACTGTACTCCAGCATGATTTAACCTTTCGTGTCTATCTCTTATCAACATTTTAACTACTGGATGTCGATCGGGCAGTACTACCGGATATCTGAAACTTTCATTGTCTTTTCGCGATGTTATTTTTGTGGTGACTCTTATGATTCCATCTTGGTCGTGAAAAGTATTTAACGAGTTAATATGTTTCGAATCATTCTCGTACCATTCGGTTTGAATTAACTTCCAAAGAATCTTCTCTGCATTGTTCAGCTCTTCGACTGTCAAATTACCATTTGTTTTTTCTTTATTTTTCATCCTGGAATTGTTGAAAAAACGTATTATCCATCCTATCATTCTCATGATCTTTTGAAAATTGGAAAAATATCGATAGTACCATCCTGTTTCGTTTTTGTTTTGGTTTACTATCATTTCTGTAGAGTCGAAGACTTCTGTTTCAAAAATTGATTTCGGCCATTTCTGTGGAGGTTTGTATAACCAGAGAGGACCCTCCCACCATCTTTGTTCGCTTACTTGTTTTGGAGTTCCACCTCTGGAGAAGAGATCCGCTGGATTTACTTCTCCTGGTATATGTTTCCAGTCTTCTAAGTTCGTTAACTCATGAATTTCTTTTACTCTATTTTTTACGAAGACTTCTTGCTTTCCGTTTCCTCGGATCCAATTTAAAACAGTAGTTGAATCACTCCAATAAGTAACGGGTATTTTCTGAGTGTCTTTTAGACTTTTCTGAACTTCCATCGTAAGACGAACTCCCACCGTGGCCGCCATTAATTCTTGACGGGGAATCGTCATCTTCTTCAATGGAGCGATCCTTGCATTTGCCTGTACCAGTTGAACACATACTGTGTTATCATTTTCTGAACGAATAAATACGGCTGCCGCGTAAGCAATTTTACTAGCGTCACAAAATGTATGTAGTTCATACCTTTCAATAGTGGTTTCTCTAAGTAACATACATCTGGGTATTTTTATTTGTGAAATGGCGTGTAGTTCTTTATACCAATCCATAAACTTCCGTTGAATGTCTTCGCTTACTTCACTATCCCAATTCACATTATTGACCCATAAATCTTGTAATAATAATTTGGGATGTATCATTATTGGACATAATACACCGATGGGATCAAACATTTTGTGTGAAATTGACAAAATAAATCTCTTGGTTATGCATGTCATCTCTACATGTTTCAAAAAATCCATTTTAAATTCAATAGTATCACTCTGCTTGTTCCATTTTAGACCGAGAACTACAGTCGTTTCATTTATCTGATCATCTTGCGAATATTCCCATCCTCGCAATTCAAATAGTCCACTATTCATTACTTGAGTAGCTTCTTTTATAAATCGATTTAATTCGGTCTCATCACTAACACTAGTGACACAATTGTCTACATAGAAACATTCTTTTAATCTCAACACGGTGTCTTCAATATAATCTAATTTCGGATAAGTGTTCACCGCCTTCAAATTTCTTAATATTTTATCTAGATGGTAATTCATGACAGCGCTTAATAGGAATGGACTGCTCGAGATACCAAAAACTACACGACAATGTCTGTAGATTATAATTTCGTTGTTTTCATTCCACCATAAGAATTTTAAAAATTTACGATCTTCTACATTTACGCTTATTTGCAAAAATGCTCGTTTTATATCCGAAACCACGCCTACTTTGTTCATTCGAAATCTCAATAATACGGCATTTATTAATTCCATTAAATTCGGTCCGGTTTCTAGGCAATCGTTTAATGATGATTTGTTTTTCATTTTTGCGGACGCATCAAATACTGGTCGAACAGGTGTCGTGCTATTTTCTTTTACGACATGTCGATGTGGCATGAAATGTCCAGTTTCGACATCATTCTTATCTACTTCTTCAATAATTCCGGCCTGCAACCACGATTTGAATACTTGTTCGTAAACTTCATAAAAATCATCACCTCTCAACCTTTTTGTGAGTGAGTATAATCTTTTCTTGGCGATATCATAGTTGGTTTCCAATATACCTCTACTGCCACGCCAAGGTAGTTCAACTTCATATCTTCCTTGTTTATTTACACGTACCGTCTCGAGAAATTTCAATTTAACTTCTTCATCTTTTTCTTGTTTTTTCTTAACTTCAACGGGATCTTTAATACCTATGATCTCTAAGTCCCATAATTCGCTCATTTTCCTATCGTTGACTAACATGGATATGACATTCATCGCATCACACGTACTTGCTCGGCTGTCTGACACCTCACCCATGATTGTCCATCCTAATGTGGTTTCCATCGCTACTAGTCCACATTTTAACTCTTGTTTGTTGCCTGTGTACAACTTTCCTGCGATATCAGCTCCGATCAATATTTGTACATCTACTCCATCTATACCAACGTCTGTCAAGTCGATATTTTTCTCTTTCAATTCCCGAATCCACTTAGTATCTTTTACGCATTTTATTCCATCTACTATTACGTTCTGACTTAAAACTTTAATAAAACACGAATGTTTTCTATTAAGCGATACAATATTTATGCTATATCGTTCGTGTTTTATTCGATTGGATTTTACCCCTCCAAATAGCGTATGGTTAAAAATATTCACTTCTTATTACTGATAAATTAATAGATTCTGCGAACTCTTTCAATATATATGACCTCTGCGATCCTGTATCAATAATTGCTCGTGCTCTCTTTATAGTCCCATTGTTCTGTACATAAACAATTAAGGTTTGTAGAAAAACTACCGGACTGGTGGTAAAATTGGCCAGATTCTTTTCTTCTATTACGTTTTTACTGTTGTCTCTTGGTTCTTTGCTATCTTCTTGTGCTGTCGACAATTTTGGACACATGGTTATTACGTGTCTGCCTTCGCAAACAGCACATTTTATAAAAACTTTACAATTTTTTGCGAAGTGGTTCGGTCGTAAACAATAAAAACAGCATTTCTTTTCATTAATGACTTTTTTCTTAGCTTCTAGTGTCATTTTCTTTGCGCTGAAGCAATCTATACTTTTATGATTTTTCGCACAGAATATACAATTGTTATTATACTTTCTTTCTTTAACATTTATCAGACTTGCAGCGGTTGCGATAGTCATATCTCCGTTTTGAACAGGAATCTTCTTCTTTTTAGTTTTTTGTTCGTTACTGATTGAGAAGCCTGCTGTAGCTAAATTGATCCGTTCATCGTTTTCTACTTCATTTCTTAGAAATGCCATTAACTTTGTTAGTCTATTCTTCGTGTTAAAGGATACTACTGCAATAGTGTCATTGGTTTCATCAGGGATAAAATGCATTCGCTGCCACGCTCTTAAAAGATCTTCCGGAAGGCAAGATTCTACTAGTGGGTATAACATAGCCGCGTACTTTTCTGTTGTTACCCCCAACGTCTCCAATGCTCTTAGCTTTGTTTCTAACTTGTCATAGAGTGAACAGAGTGACAACTCATTTTTGTTTACAACCTTATTTAGAACTAGAGAAAGTAATTCTCTTACATACACTTCTACTTGTATATCGTCTCTTCCGAAACGATTTTTTAACGCCTCGATCGCCTTTTGATAATTGTCGCCGGTCGGAGGGAAGCTGTTCACCAAATCTCTAGCCCGACTTCCTTCAATAGTGGCTTGTATAAGATACTGGAACTTATCTTCCGGTGCCAGTTTCTCATCTTCATCAATTTTCCGAAACTGACTCCAGAACTGTAACCATACCTTGATTTCACCTCCATATTTCATCAATTCTATTTTTGGAAGTCTGTATTTCCGACTAGCGCCATGGACTGTATTATTTTGGGATCGTACACTGGCATTATCTACAACTTGGAAACGTTTTGCGAATTTTATTCGTAGACTAACAAATTTTGTCTGGTACTCATCTGATATTGTAGTGTCGTTTTCGATTTCAGAGGAGTTCTTTGAATCGTCCTCCAATAAATATTCTACAATATTTTTATCTGCTGTCAAAAGTTCATTGGCCTTCTTCTCAAGTATCGTCATCCCTGCTTCTAGTAATATTGCGTCTACCATTTCTGATTTTATATCAGCTTCAATTTTATTGTACAATTTGGTAAACGAACTTCTTATAGCTGTTCTAGCCTTCTTTTCCTTTTCCATGTCTTTGTTCATTTCTTACTCACTCGTCAAACCTTAAATTGTCAACTACGAGCTTTGAAACTGTGTTCTGTCACGGTCGCCACTTATGTTGAAACACAACACAGAAATTACTTTTAAATGATCGTAGTTTTATTTCTGACAAGTAAACGCCAACCTTTTATTAATTATTCTCTGTTTTTTATTATAAACGTTATTTTTATTACAAAATTTCCTTCTTATTTTATTATTAATTTTTTGACATAACATTTTTTATCTTACCTAGTTACCAACATACAAATTTTTTGTTTTTTCGCGGTAACTCTACAAAATACAAAATTAAAAAGAAATACAAAGTTGTAATTTTACAGTGTTTATGCGCAGTGACAAAGTCGAAGACTAAGACTAAAACAGTAGCTGGAAACGCTCAGCTGTATTCACATATGACAAACTCTCAAGGTTATGTCGAAAAATTCAAACGAAGACTATGTTAAGAGGTGGAAATGAGGCTTAATCATATATGTTACTAATTCGTAAATGGAAACATGAGAAAATATTATACTGTTGTTTAAGTTCTTTTACGTAAATATGTATTAATAATTTATACTACTAGTTATATTTGCGTATAAAATATGATTCTTATAATTTCATTTCAATAGTTATGTACTTGTAATTTTGTATGCCGGCCTGTAGAACATAAACGTAATTTGAAATCTTCAGAACATCATACAATTGTCTGCGATTATAAATGGTACTATATTCATTAAAATATTTATAACTTAAATACTGTTTTCTTAAGTAGTGAACCCCAGAAGAAGTTATATTGAAGTAAAAACAGTGGTTTCTAGCACCAGCTCTGCGTTTTTGGGTATACAAAAGAAGTATTAGATATAGCGACGCTAAAACATTTTAGTGTAGTCTGAAAACCATGTTTTTGTCAGTGTTGCCAGAATACTATCCAGCTTGGTAATAGATGGCAGCACAAAAACGTAATAGATTTTAAAAAAACGTAACAAAAGTTAGAGATTATTTGGAGCGAATCTTTAATGATCTGATGTTTTTATTTTACAACAAAAGTGCGATATACAAATAAATAAAAATTACTTTCGTATATGTAGTATTTATTAACAGAAGTCAATCACTATGATCATTTACAAAACTTATAATATTCTGAAGCGTATAATCACAAAGTACAATAAATCACAGATATCAAAAAGAAAGTACATTACAATTAAATAAAAATATATTTATAACTCTGTCGCATCATAACAATATTATTAACAATCTTATTATTTATTTATAAGTTGGTTTTCTTTTAAGCAAAGAATTACTAGGTTGCCATACAAAACATAAATTATTATTCAATAATTGTTTACTGTGTAAAATGCTGTCACAATTATCGATAAACAGTCTGTTTCTTGTCTTTGTTTTTAACAAATTTCATTGTGAAAATACTCTTTCTGCTGCAGTAGAAGAATGTGGAAGGCAAAAAAGTCTTTTGACTAAAAGAGAAAGATTTGGAAACATTATCATGTTTACTTCATTTCTTAAATTAAAAATTTTATTCCAAAATTCCTCAACACTATATTCCTTATATTGTTTAAGCTCAGTTAAGTCAGCTAATAAACGCCACTCTGTATTTAACTTTTCAACATCGTTAACAAGTTGTGGGAATAATTTCAAACTATCTATAGCGATACTATTAATTTCACCCGATAAAGCTTTATCGGGGCTAAATTGATTGACAAAATTTAATACCGGATCACTAAGATCGAACCTCTTTTTTATTTGTTGAGCAAGTTCTATATAGAAATCTATTGCCCTGATTCGGAAATTTTTAATGTCTGGTGAACCATTATTTGATAATAATATTTCCGTTCTAGCGCCAAAATAAACTTTTTCAATTTGAATGAAATGATGTGGGTTTGTTACATCTATATTTTTAAGAGGATGAGTATTTAAATGCGTTATATTTATATAATTTCTTAAAATAGTTCTATATAAATCTCTAACTCTGTCGAGCAAAACATGTAATTTGGGTTTTTCTGATTGAAATTCTAAATTTAATTTGTTCACAATATCTAAAACGTAGACAAAAAATGTAAAATAAATTTTATAAACAGGACTTTTTAAAGAATCTAAATTTGTTTGAGTAGAATGTAGATTGTCCTCGAGACATTCATTTGTAAAAAAAAGTATAAGGGCGTTCCAGTTTTCTAGCACACGATCTACTGCAGCCTGAAAGAAGCAAAATAATTTGTTTTGAATTATTATAATTTCTAAATAAATAATTTATAGATTACCTGTAGAGAAAGCCATCTAGTCTGACTGGGATGTAGTAATTTGTGGGGTTTCAGTTGTACAAAAACCTGATATTCTTTGAATCTCTCTAATCGTTTACTACTGTGAGAAAAATAATTATAAAGGCTTCGTATAAAATCTTCTAGACATCTGGGTAACTTTTTGGCAGCAGCTGAAGAACAAAGATGGCATGAATGACACACACATCCAAGGATAAAAATATTCGGTAAAATTTGTTTAAATCGAGCTTGCACTCCGTTAAGATTACCCATCATCACAGAACGATTATCGGCCGCCAGACCTATTAAATTATTTATAGGTATTTTAAGTTCTGTTAATCAAATTCGGTAAATGATCCATTAAGAGAAACGGTAAATTATGTTCGTGCAGGAACATGGTTAACTTTAGCTCTGCAGTTTTAACCAATCTGTAATTTTTCTCAAAGTTGGTGTCTATATAAGTTTTTATCACAGGAGTTTTTTCAGCCTTATTTATGTTATTTATATGCATTTTTGTACTTTCGTGTCTTTCGATGTGAGTTATTCCACCACTAATACATTTACAACATGCAGTACAATATGGTTTACTCAATTTTGAATCCAACCAGGTATATTTGTTTTTCCATTCATCTTTAAATTTTTGTTGGTAATAAATTTTAGTTTTTAGTGATTCATATTTTTTGTTTCGTTTTAAAATTAATTGGCTACGATTACTAGGAGAATTAATATTGTTGTTATCTGAATCAATATTTTCTGCGTATGACGATGATGAAACTTCAGATTCAGATCCTACTTCATCTTGAATTAGTTGCGGAATAACCTCAGAATGTTTACATTTTACCGTAATATACCTACGAGAGTAATATCAGTTGTCTTTATTAAATGATAAACCTTTTTTCTCACTCACCTTTCCATGTTGCACAAATCAAAATTTATAGTCCGCAAAAGTTGTACGGTGTTCACCAATTTTACCATCACAGATAGAGATGGCAACGATTAATCGAATGATTGAAAAAATCGATTATTTCGTTTCAATTAATCGATTAATCATTTAATATTTTTTGTTTCGATTAATTTATTATTAATCGATCAGTTTATATTTACATTTCATTCCTATTTTTCTTATAAGGATATTATAGGATATATTACTATAATATTAACCCTTTCAATTTTAACTAAGAAAAATAGGGATAAATGAAATTTAGTCAATATTATTTAATTCTAATGGATTATTAGATCTAGTTTAATGTAAAAATAATAAATGAATTATTTCTGCAGTTAATACAATAAATGGAAGTAAAAAATGAATTGAATAAAACCGAATTAAAATTGCATTATCAACAGCAAATCCTCCTCAAATACATATACATATATACTAATACAATTAATTAATCGATTAATCGATTATTTCCCTACCAATTTAATCGAAAATCGATTATAACGTTTCGATTAATCAAATGATCAATTAATCGATTAATTTATTTTTTCGCCATCTCTAATCACAGACCAAATGTCTAAAGTTTACCATTTACGCATTTACTATATGTCTATATAGCACACAAGAGCACGGTACACGAAATTCAAACTAATGAAGTTAGCAGCTGATCGCTCATACAACCTACTTGCGCAAAATAAGAGCGCTGTGAAGTAAGCTATTAGTAATAAATAATTTTATTCCATATATTTTTTTATTGTAAATGTAACTACTAAAAACGTAATAGATTAAGAAAAGGCGTAATAACGTAATAACTAATTTGAAAACGTAATAGATCTATTACAATTGTAATAGACTGGCAACGCTGGTTTTTGTATTGACAACTCCAGCGCTCTGATACGCTAACTAGTGGTAAAAAAACTAACTACTCGTGGTGGGACTGTTTCATTTATTGAATATGTTTGTATGCTAAAAGTACGTGTTTCTATAACGTTGATTTTATTTTTTTTCTATGAAAAACCTAAAAAGAAAAACAAATCTAATACGAACTGTTGCTTTCACGGAAGCAAATCGCTCTGAACTATAACAACGTATGATAAAAAATTGTCATCAGTTAATAATTTGTAATACATACTCCGACAGCAATTCTTTAACTCAAACATTACACTACTAATTTCATAATTAATAAATTATTGCAGCAATAAATAATTTAAATTTATATTTTAATTCGTCAGTTAAATCCTGTTCTTCTAGTTTTATATGCCGACCTGTAGAAAATAAATGTAATTCGGAACCGATCATGCAATTAATATATTTTTGTATTGAGTAAATATTCGATTTTCTAAGTCTACATTTTTGATAGTAGAATATCTACCTCTATATTTAGTTTGTATTTTGTAACCGCAAAGAGTAAATGATCATGAGAAAAAATCTGCTTTTATTTTCCAATATTACGCAAGTTGTTCAGAATTAGAAAAATATATACAATTTTCCTATAAATGTGAAGACATCCACGAATTTAAACAAATGTACAATACTTCATTTCATTGCCAAAATTGGCGAAACGAGCTCTACATTAACATATGTATTATGGTTACTTGTTCAGTAGTGTAAACAAACCATTTATCCTACCAAAACTAGGCGAACGCAGCGCCTCTATAGTTGATTTGAGTTGTCAGAAAAATGTAATCGGAGCTATATATTTATTTTTCCAACTCAGTTACGAAATGTCAATGTTTTGTCATACCATTTTAGATGTGAAAGGTGATTCACTTTATAACTAATAGTAAAAAGTGACAGTATTTGATTACTAGTGATAAAAAGTATCATTTGTAATTTATTAATAGGATACTAATTATTATCGGATGCTTCATTGAGGAATTTATGCATCTGTTCAGTTGTTAATGTTTTTGATTTCTTTGGTTTGTTTCCAACAGACTTTCTTTTTAGAAATGCCTTTAACTTCATGTATTGCACTATGTCTATATTTTGATGAATACTGAGATTGCTTTTCAGCATTGAATATATTGTCCAAAGAGAATTTGGTGAAATTTTCTTTGATTGTTCACCAAAATACGCCAACAATACTTGTTCCGAAAACGATGATTTTATGTCTTGTTCTTTACGCCAATTCATAATCTGATTATATGTGAATTCGTATCTTTCTCTAGACTACACTGGCAGCAGATCAAGGTACTTTCTCTTGCGGCTTGTACAATTGTTGGTGGCGTACACTCACTTATTGAATCATTATCAGAAGACTCCATTTTAATTTAGTCAATGTATAATAATGCAATATCACAAAAAATTACTATTCGTATACTGAAGCGTTACGGCAAGCATTTATTGCACATTTCAGGTTAGGCACAAGCGAGCGTAAATACTAAATAATACTAAAATATGAATTAATAAGTAATTATTTATTTTAATAATTAAGATTTATCTGTGCAAATTTGTTGAAATATCTGCCTAAACTTCTATTTAAATAATAATACAAATTATTTTCTTTTATTTTAATATTTTCTTTCATCGTAACGCCATCTGTTGTCAATCAGTGGAACTTCACCTGATATGTTAGAAGTGTACATTATACATCCTAACATATCAGTATGTTATGTTCAACTTTCCGTAGTAGTTTATGATGTTGTTATGGCTTCTTTCATAAGTGGTCGTCTGAAAAATAAATTACACACTCACGATGCACAACAAACGTAAATTCGAAGATAGCCAGTTAACAAAGTGATTCGCTCATGCAAAAAATACACTTGTATGGCGATCACTTTGCAGCAGTTAGATATTCACCGCGATTCTGTATAAATTAAAAAGAACTTTTTCTGACTATCCTATCTGACTGCGCCAGTGTAACACGAGGGGGTATGAACATCGCGAGCACGAATTGTTTGATTGTGAAGACACGTTTCGCGGTTACTATTATTTAACTAAATAATAACGCACCATAAACCACATATAACTTTATTTAACTTAATTACGAATAAAATTATAATAAAATAGAACAAAAGAATATATAAGAATAATTAAATGCTAATTAAATACGCGCGGAGCGCAAAACGGATTCGACATCGGTCTCATCTTGACCGACCGACGGAGCAAACTTGGTTTGACTGATGCTGCAGTTCAAACACAGGCGCTATGTTTTTGAACGGGGTTGAAGAGTGGTATTTTGGGGATGCAACACATGGCTGACGACTGCAAATGACCACACATATTCGTTGTCACGATAAGATTTTTTCTCAGTATCAGAGAAGCAAACTAACAGAATATCTACAGTCAACTCAAAACCACCTTATTAAAGATTCAAAAAAGAAAATAAAAAAAAACATGTTATTTCCCATAAGACAACTACTTTTCAAAAATTCATAAATGTGTCTAAAATTAAATATTACAAAAAGTTAATAATTTTTTTCCTTAATTAGCTCTTTCGCTTTAATTATGTAAAATATGAGCAATATATTTTTCGACCCTAAATATATAATTTTTTTTTATTTACGATCCTTTTTGGAATTAAAAAAAATATATATACTATAAAAGTACATTAATTATTAGCATTTTTCTACAATATAAAACAAGGAAAGATATTTACCTCAATTTTAAAAAATTCATAAAATGCTTAAAATTAAATATTAAAAAAACTTAATTATTTTTCCCTGGCTCACAAAAATTCCATATACAAAATATGAGCAAATTTTTTTAAAATATCCTAAAGATTCAAAAATTTTAACAAATTAACGAAAACTAATATTAGCTCAATTCATGTGTCTCAAACAAAAATATTATTAACAAAATATAAATAACAAATAAGCAGAAATAATTTAATGAATAACAGACGGTTCTATAGACAATATTGATATTTTATTTAAAATCAATAGTTTGTTAACTTAGCAAAATAATTTACACGAGTCTCTTTTACATATTTTTATTCAATTGTTGCAACTGTTTTCAATTTATTTCAATAAAACATGATATTTCTAGATGAAATGATATTATTCTGTATTGATACAGCTTTATTAACAAAATAAATTTGTTTCAGGGACTTCACATGTCATTTATGTCCCGGGTTTATCTGATGAACTCGGTCAGTTCATGATGAACTGTTCTGTAGTGCTCGATTCATTGCATACTGAGCGCGTTATTCCACACTTTCTAGATTTGACTGCGGCTCAAGTTCTAAATATGATGGCATGTAGAGCGCAGATTTCGGAAGAAGAAAATAATGCGTGTTTGCTGGATGATGAAGAAATACGCGCTGTTTTAACTCACTTCAGAGTTGTGAATGCCGAAGATGGATCGCATGTCCAAATTAATCTATCTCAAGCACCCAGTGTTCACCGACATCAACTTCCTTTCTTTGAAATTGTACCAAATCGGCTGGATTTCAACAATGAGGTTCATGATGGTCAACAGGCCGGACCAGCCTCTCGACCAGAACCGCGCATTGGTAATTATTATATTACGTGTTTTTAACTTTTACAAATATAATATCTAATATGTTCCTGTTTCAGTTGGACTGCTAGGTGAGGACGACGTACGAAATGAAGATTTGGTTCATATCTTAGGTAAATTTTATTTAAGTGCGTGGTAGAATATAACATATATTTTGCTTCAAAGATTATTTACAACAAATTTGATACAAGCGAGATAATAACAAAAAAAAACATTTTTCTTATTAGACGATCTTGAAGAACCAGCTGCAGCGGATATTGCGAGCTTACTTTAAATGTCATACAGTTCTTCAGACGAAGAAAATGGAGGAGTTGTTCCCCGGCGAGTGCGGACTTATGGAACAGGTTTTGTGGCAGCTACAGTTTTAGGTGACGATCTCTTTTCACAGCATAATCTGGAAGCCTTGCGTGACCAGAACGTGTGCTCTCATTGTGGTGCTTTCTATTACGATAACGAGAAGACTAAGAGATCTACTTTGAGTAGTTTATGTTGCCAACGTGGTGCCGCCTTACGCTGAGTGTCCGAATCGTATTATGGAGTTATATACTGCAAATACGCGTCAAGCTAGACATTTTCGAATTAATATTCGATACTACAATACCTCATGTGCTTTTGCATCTACGTTAGCTAACTACCCGAATATGGGCTAAGGACCGCACATCGTCAAAGTTAATGGAGTGATTCATCACATCATAACACAAGTTGCACCTCGGCCTGGAGTAAACGCGAAATTCGGGTAATTGTACTTTCTTGACACGCAAGGTGCTGCCAATATTCGCCAAGCAGATTGGCAACAAAGTATAAGTTATATATATATATATATATATATATATATATATATATATATATATCAAAATATTAGAATTATCTAGTAGATGATTTCATTCCTTTGTTCTTTAATCTTAAGCTGAGCTTGCATTTCCTTTGTTTATGATAAGTTATAAAAAGAGTAAGAGTGTTAGATAAGAGTTAGTTCGTAAGCTGCTTCCCGTATGTTATAACATTGTATTCTGATATATTTAAGTTGCTAATTGTCAAAATAAATCTTTTTTAAAAACAAAATAATCGATTTATATTATTTAATTGGCGCAGTCGTGACGGATCCGTAAACAGTGCATTTTTGGTCGAAAACTCGTAAAAAAGTTTAATTCGTTTACACCATAACTGTTTCGTTTTTACGATTTATTACGGTACGTGAATCTACAAGAAACCTACAGAGCCGCTGAAAGCAGTGCCCAGGTCTTGACAATATTAGCAACATCAGAAGAAGAAACCTACAGAGCCGCTACACGCAGAGCCCAGGTCCCCGCAACACCGGCAAGCTACGAAACTCCGTACCTCAGAGCCCGCAGCGCGAGCACCAGGTTCGTCAATTCGGACACTCCCAATTCTGCACCACATCATCAACACCACACAGAGCCTGTATACCAAGAGCCAGTGAGTTTAGTGAAAAGTGCAAATGAAGATTACAACATTATTAAGTATAATTTTATTGTAAGTACAATATTGATTAACAATTACTAATAAACATATCACACAGGGATTTCTGGAACGGCTAACGCTGTTAGGAAAGAAATCGAGCTCCGACACAGAGCCACAAACACACTAAAACACATTGTACTTATATTATTAACATTATTAAATTTTATATTTTAACCTATATTAATAATTATTCAATCTGGATAATAATCAAGAATTAATACAAGCATTGTTAGAAATCGAAAACAATCTTGAAAATAATATAATGGCTGATAAATTACAAAAAATAAATTTCGCATTAAACTCTGTGCCCACTTACAATGGCGACACAAATAAACTGAGCAATTTCATAAACGCTGTGAACACCGTTCATAACCTCCTTAGTACACTGAATCCACCATTAGATGAATTTGAAACAGCTCTCACTCTGTTAAACATAAAAAGTAAAATAACAGAACGAGCTCTAGATAGTATTAAAGATCTTGAATTTAACAATTGGAATGAATTACGAGCTCATTTAATAAATACTTTTGGTGACAAAACTAATTCAGTGACAATACTAAATGAATTGTTAAAAATACAAAACATCAAAAACCCATACAAATTATTAGAAATAACGAAAGAAAAGTTTCTTAATTTCAAATCTAAAGTGAGTATCGAGGAAAATGATCCTGGTACAAAGATAGTAATGAACAGACTTGCAGAAAAATTAATAATTAATAACTTTATATCAACAATTAATGACCCATTTAGAAATAATCTTGCCACAAGAAATCCAAAAACCTTAAGTGAAGTAGGAACACTTTTACAAAATGATTTTCAATATTTAAAACCAAATATGAATTTTACCCCAAAACCTATCATCAGACAATTACCAAATATTCCACCTCAAAAATTCCCTGGTACAAGATTCCCTACCGGACCAGTGAATTTTCAGAATAAAAACTTTAATAACCAAAGATTTGCTCCTAGACAACAAGTCAAAAACGCACAAAATATAAAACCAACGCCCATGTCTATACAAACAAGACAAACATTCCAACCTAAACCAGATCCATCAAGACCAAACAATTACTTTGTACAACAAAACAGACAATTAGGTACATATCAACCAAATTACATAGCAGAAGAAATTAACCACACAGAAGTTCTTGACGAAAATTCATATCCCGAAACTCAAAATTTCAATGAAGAAGAAGAAGATAGTTACACTTATAATGATATTAGCCGTATTCCATTTGCCATTTGGATCAGATCTAACTTACATGTACTGAACTAGATCACTTATTTATTTCGTTGAATTTCTTCGTTGACTTTATTTCATGTACTAGAATTACTTATTATAATTTATTTTGAAGTAATTCACCCCAATAAGTCCATTAGTTTGGTTAATTCAATTTATTCAGTCATGTTGTCTAATTTATCTGAACTGATTTAAATGAACCAAGTGGCAAATGGAATACAGCTAATATTGTAGATGAGGATTCTTTTTTAGAGATGACTCCAAATATCCAAGAGAAATCTTGAATATATTCCAAAATTCGCGATTACCCTTTTTAAAAATAAAAGATTATTATATGCTAATCGATACAGGATCAACTATTAATTTGATAAGTAAAACATATGTTTATAAAAATTTATATAAATTCAAAATTCATAAAGAAAAATTTAATTTTAAAACAGCAATTGGAGAACATAATGGCGATGAATATGTAATTATACAATTTGAAGGTAAAGATTTAAAGTTTTATTTACATAATTTTCATAATCAATTCAATCTATTATTAAGCTTACCAGCAATGATTGAAATGAATGTTAAAATTAATTTTAGCGATAATATAATTACTATTCAGAATAAAAATTATAAAATACAATATTTCAAAAATCTAAATTCTATTAATAATATAGAAGAGATTCAAATTAGAGCAGAACATTTAAATCTAGAAGAAAAAAGAGAACTTTTAAAATTAATTAAGGAATACGAAAGTATTTTTCCCAAAAAAAGAAGAAATGTTAACACACACAGACGTAATCCAACATAAAATAATAACTAATGACGATATTTTTGAAAAACCACAAAATCTCGTACATTGTATTTCACAAGATTTACAGCTAGGAAAAGGATTTGCTGAACAAATAAATAAACGTTTTGATAGTAGAAATTATTTATTACGTAAAAATAATAAAATTCAGAAATGATTAACTAAACCGATTTATGAAAATAAATATAAAATATTCCATTTAGTAACTAAACAAGAACATTTTAATGAACCAACAATAAGTGATATAAAAGATAGTTTAATTGAATTAAGAAATTATTTGATCCAAAATGATATTTACGAAATTCATATGCCAAAAATTTGTTCAGGATTAGATAGAAAACCATTCCCAAAAATAGAGAAATTAATGAAAGAAATTTTTGATGAATTTCATATTAAAATTGTGATCCATGAATTATTAACGGAAGAAGTAAATATAAACGACGACACTGAAAGTGTGATTGCAAACGCTGATGACGAAGACTTAGATACAGTACATTCCGCAGACGAAAACGAAATTAATGGAATAACTTATAAGGACACTTGTATTAACATAGGAAAAAACCAAATTATAATTAAAAAACATAATGAAGAAACAGAATATCAATTAATAAAAATTTTTGGAAATAAACAAAGACTAATTATTAAATTAAAAGAATCTAACTTGGAACGTGAAGCCTTTAACGCAATAAAAGACTACTTAGTACCACATATAAATTATTATTGCTTAATTGATGAAAGTTTGATAAACTCAATAAATAAAGTTTTACAAAATAATTTCTCTAAAGATACATATAAATTAATTCAATGCAAGGAAGTATTAGAAGATAAATTAACCCCCGAAGATCAGTTAGAGACAATTCAAAATTATCACCTAGGTAAAACTAATCATAGAGGAATTTTAGAGACATACCAAAAATTAAAACGAAATTTTTATTGGCCTAATATGTTAATAGGGGATAGTAAATAAAGGACTTAGGCTTATTAAAACATACTATCTAATATGTTAATAGACATACAGAAATTCATTAACAACTGCGACATATGTCAACAAAACAAATACGAAAGAAACCCGTATCAAATATCTGATAATTTAACAAAAAATCCTAAATTCCCTTTTGATATACTACATATAGATACGTTAACTTTAGAAAAGAAAAAATATTTAACAATAATTGACGCTTTTTCCAAATTCGCTCAATTAATATATTTAAAAACACTTTCCGCTGTAGATATTACTAATGCATTAATAAAATATTTCTCACAATATCAAACCCCTAATGAAATAACCTTTGATAGTGGAACTGAATTCAATAATAACTTAGTAAAAAATTTATTAAATACGTATAATATTAAAATTCATATGATATGTGTCGATAACCCAAAATCAAACGGACTAGCCGAAAGATTCCATTCCACCTTCATTGAACAATTGAGAATTTTAAACCAGCGACAACATTTCAAAGAACAAGAAAATTTTCAGAAAATACAACTAGCTCTAATAGCTTATAATAATTCAATAAACTCAACTACCAAATACACCCCGAGTGAAATACTTTTTGGTTTAGAAAAAGATAATAATATTTTAAAATTTAAAAATAGTAACGAAGATTATTTACAAGAATGGCAATATAAACTCAGATTATTAAAAGAAGAAGTTAATAAAAATATTCAAATAGAAAAAAATAAACGATTTTTAAAACAGAAACCCTTGAAGGAAAATTTAGAGAATTTAAAATTAAGCACTGTATTAATTAAAGAAGGAAAAAGAAGGATACAGAAAGTTAAAAAACCATTATTCAAAATTCACAAAATTGAGACATATAACCCTAAATTAGGAACAATAACAATAAACCCTAATAAACGACATAAAATAGATAAAATAAAGAGAAAACGCCTCTTTGTTGCAGATGCTACTGCAGGGGAGAGGAATTGATCGAATTAATGGATAATCCTGGAATTAATATATTAGAGTTAGGTCAGATAAATATATATAAAGATTCTTATTATTCCTATTATAATTATGATATAACCTTATTAGAATTAGAATATAATAAAATAAATAATTATAAGAATGAAATGTTATTAAAATTAGATATTAATGAAAATATAAAATTTAGTTATAAGAAAGAAGTGCAAAGCTATATAAATATTCTAAATTTTAATATGAATAGATTAAAAAGTAAAATTAATAATTTATTTAGTAATAAACGAAATAAGAGAGGATTGATAAACGGGTTAGGAACAGTCATTAAAAGTATCACCGGTAATTTAGATTCAGAGGATGCCGAAAGATATAATAAATTATTCGAAAAAATTCAACAAAATCAACATATCCTTCAAGATCAAAATTTAGAAAATATACGAGTTAATAAGGAAATAATTTCAAAATTTAACAAACAAATTGAAAACATTCAACATAATGAAGACATTAAAATTACGAATAAGTCAGGTGGAAGGTATACTAAATGAGTCTATGAAATGGGATAGCATCTCTAGAATAAAAGATATAAGTAACCAATTAATTTTGCTGAGTATAAATTTAATAGAAATCTTAGATGAAATTGAAACAAGTTTGACTTTTTGTAACTTAAATAAAATTCATAGTTCTATAATCTCAAAAGAAGAATTAAATAAAATTATTAAAGAAACAAATCAAAATTTAAATTTCTGGGAATTAACAGCACAAATAACCAGCCATTGTAGAATTAATAAAAATCAGAATGAATACTTATTGGACATACCTGTATATTATCAAAATGAAAATAATAAATTATTACAAATTACTCCAATACCAAATGTTAGTAAAAAACAGATGTTTGTTATAAATGAGGAGAAAGAATTGTTAATTTTAAGTGAAAACAAAATATACAAGACACATGATTGTAATAAAATAAATAATAGTTATTTTTGTAAATCAAATTATATAGAAACTAGTAAATGTATTAAGAATATTATTTTGGAGCATAATAATGAGGATTGTGAATATCATAAAATTAATGATGGATTTTTGATTATGGAAATAGAAAATGAAAACCTAGCAATAATAGCTAGTACTGAAAATAAAAATATAGAAATAAAGTGTGAAAATAAAATTAAACATCAACAAATTAAAGGAGTTTATAAATTTCGAACTAATGAAAATTGTAAAGTAGATAATTATAATCTGGGAAAAAGAATAACTAATGCAAAAGAAATAGTTTTTGAAAATATACAATTTAATATAAAAGAAAATCAATATAGTAATAAAACCTTGGAATTGAAACAAATTAATAAAGAAAATATTATTGCTAATGAAGTCCTCAAAATAGACGAAATTGAAATAAAAGAAAATTATCATAACCATATTAACTCTTTTGTTATAATTATATTTGTTATTATTGTATTGTTAAGTATAACTTATAAATGTAAAGATAAAGTAAAATGTAGAAAAAATCGCAGAATAAAACAACAAAATAATGATGTCGAATTAACTGAGACTGTAATCCAAAATAGAGATCCTTTTTAAGAAAGATGAAATCCTCTTTTAAGGATGAAGGAGTTATATATATATATATATCGAAATATTTGAATTATCTAGTAGATGATTTCATTCCTTTGTTCTTTAATCTTAAGCTGAGCTTGCATTTCCTTTGTTTATGGTAAGTTATAAAAAGAGTAAGAGTGTTAGATAAGAGTTAGTTCGTAAGCTGCTTCCCGTATGTTATAACATTGTATTCTGATATATTTAAGTTGCTAATTGTCAAAATAAATCTTTTTTAAAAACAAAATAATCAATTTATATTATTTAATTTATACCTGATGTTCTATATGTATACACTTATAATTTACGTAATACAATTCATTTCCTTTACATTACATCATAAGACCTCCATTAACACTATATGCATTTTGTAATTGGAAAATAAATTAATTAAGTTTTCCGTAATTGTCTATATTTCAACTGTGCTGCGCAAACGTTCAACGCGCTCGATGCTTCCTACAGTAAGAATGCGCAAAGTGCATACCTCACTAGTATAAAATTAAAACAAAAAAAACGGTAAAATGTATTCTACAAAATATTTCCGTTATACTTACTATCTGCACATTAATGCTGTGGCACCCCTTTCTATTTACGTAGACATGCGCGTTTTCGTGTGGCCTTACTATTGCTACATGTGTACCGTCCACCATACCGATCACCGAAACCATTTTATAGCGTGTTATAAATCTGAAATGCATTTCATTTCTATTAATAACAATTTTAACATTTACTTAAGGTATTTTGTAACTTTTTAATTAATGCAATCATTTATCTCTGAGCAATCTCTGCTTTTTCTGCATTGTTTTTCGGAAACTATCCACTGCAAAAAAATTGCAATGCAGATAATATCATCACGCTATATCCCATCAAATATGGTAGCACGAACCCTAGAATCATTTAATAAAATATTCACTCATTATATTCATCAAATAATCAATCCTCGTCAAACATTCTCATCCAAACACATCACCACAGGCGCGGATCTAGCCCCTAAAAAAGGTTGTGGTCAAGGCCACCTGGAAAACGGCCAAGTGAGGAGTCGGACTACGGACTCGCTTACAATTGATACATTGCATTCCTACAAAGGAGACGTTTACAGAATGTATGACGCCCCTAGAGTGTATAGACCCACGCGGGCAAAGCCGCGGAGCAAACACTAGTAAAATAATAAACCTGTAGAATGTTAGTCTGTTTGCTCACGAAAATTATGAAAATAAATGTGTGTTTGTTTGCACATCACAATAAAACATTCACAGCCGTATTCATAGTAAATCAGATAAACCAGTTTTAAATAAGGTTTTCATAGTTCAGGTTTAGACCTGTACTAAAACAACTTATTCATAGTACTATTCACACCGGGTTTAAACCTTGTCTGCGTAGTCCAAGTTTAAATTCATTGGAGCGAGGTTGATCAAGTTGGCCATGGTCATTTTTACTGCGCGCATGCTCAGTGAATATTATTTTATGTAAACAGATGTGACAGTTGGATGTTTTGTTTTCTGTTTGATAAAAGTTTATACAAAGGAGTCGTCTAACAAGATTGATATACGGACATTACCTAGTAAATGAGATAAAACAATTAGAAACATATTACCAACTATTTATAAATTACGAGAAACGTATATATTAATATTTATAAATATCAATTCAAAGTACAGAATATCGGATGGAAATAAATACTATACAGTATATAAATTAAATTAGGAATGCTGATATAAAATAAATTGATATTCGGTGCAAAAGGGGCTCATTTTAATAATATACTGTATTACTATAACTGATTCGCTTTTCACTAAATAACGAATCGTGCTTAAAACTTGTATTTCTATATTTACAGGTCATAATTTTCTTCCACCATATTCTAATATTGGACGAACATTGTTAATGAGTGTTCTCATAGTCTGCGAATACAATTTATAATATTTAATTACATAAACTATAAAATACATGGTGTATTTTTTTTTTAATTCGGTGTTATCATATTGTTTAAAAGGATTTATGTGATCTAAATATATTTTTCGTCTTCTTCTTTAACGGATCTACAACGTCTTCGATGTCTTCAATGTCGGCAAACATATCTTGGAATTAATTGACATCTTCCATTCTAACCTGCAAGCCGATTCAAGTTGAAAATGCAAAATATTATTTCCGTATATTCACATTAATTTAATGATTAAAGAAGTTAGTAATAACTATACTTACACTGATAAAAGTACATAATTTCGATATTAATCACCTATATGAAACTTTAAACCACTGTCAAACTAGGGTATTGGCGAGTCTAAAAATTAAGCCTGGTTTAAACCAGCGCTAACCTAAACCACTTCTATGAATAAGTTGTTTTGGTAAACTAAACTAATATGAAGATAGTACTGGTTTAAACCATGTTATGTTCACTATGAATACGGCTGCTAGACTCTAAACTACTGAACCGATTTTGATGAAACTTTTACAGTTTGAAAGCATATCAGATTTAATTAAAAGCTAGTATACATTTTACACCGAATAATTTTATTTAGGTGTTTACTTAAGTAACAAATTCTAGCTTACGTTTCTTTTTCGCGAAAACATTGATAATTTCACCGATATCCAGGCAGGAGAACTAGCCCGGATAATCTTGCCTGTACGATTAAGGCACGCAATCAAGATTTTACTTTGCGCAGACTAGAAAATGATCTCTCCACGGTAAATACACTGACCGGGCGAGTCGTCAGTATTTGTAAGAAAATTTTAATGTTAGTGTACAAATCTTGGTCGCATGTTTTCACATTCTCTTTTCCATTTGGTCATCCAAAGTTGGTATTCGTTTATTACAGTTGATTCACTATCGTTAATAAATGGCCGGTACAACTGGACCACTTTTTTCACTGTCTCGATCTCGATATCCCAGTCTCTGGCACTAACATTTATTAATTAAAATTAAATTATAAATATTTGCGTCAATCATGTGTCACCTAATATTATTTAGCTAAAAAAATAACAATTTTGCTGGGGTGTTGGGCGGGGGTTATGGTAAAAGTGTTTACCAACAGGATTTTAGTGTGGTACAAAGATGTACCATCAGGATTCAAATGGCGCAGTTAGAAATTCAATCACATTGTTTGTATGACTTATTTATTCGAAATTGTATAAACTCCATACTATTTTGTATGATACAACATAATAAAATCTTTGCACAAAGCCACATTACATTTCTGGCAAATGGATTTTCTTTTCTTAGAAAGAGGACCCATTTTTTGTGGAAGCATGGAGAAAGTTGTCATCCCTTGAGTGATTAGTTTTTCCGCAAGAGTTACTATGAAAGAAAGATATGGAATTTGTTCATTCTTACGTCTCAACTTATTATATATAATCCATGAATTTATTGCAGACATACTCAGACAAGTATAAAACACTATTTCCACCATTTAGCAGATTTCCTGTCGTTGTCATACATGCTTATGAATTGATCGGCAAGATCAACTCCTCCCATTTTCTTGCGATAGAAAGCAATAGCTTCTGGACACTCAATTGTCGCTTTATCCAGACGTAAACGAATTTTCATCATCTGTAAGCTCATCGATGATAGTTTGCAACTTCTTGTCAGACAAAAGTCGTCGACTCATCTTAGGGCTAAAATAAAAAAAAAAGTAGAATTGCATACCTGATTATCCATATATGTACCGTTCAAAATACCAGTTGGTAAACAGATGTACCACTCCAAAATAAAAAGATTTTCTAAAATATAAACAAATGATACATACTTGAGGGTTGACAACGTTTATAGAAGTATTACACACAAAACCGCACAAAAGACAGTGAAGTTAACAATATAATAAGGACAATAATTGTACTACAATGCTTTTAGTCGGCAAAAAACACTTTTTTGAGCTGTCATACTTCTCTAACCTCACATTTTAACATATAAGGCGCGTGTCTGAAACCCAAATGTACGATCTGGTACATTTCTCGTTGCTATTAAACGATAAGTTGTACTTTTAGGTATTTTAAAAAGTTGATGGTACATATATGTACCGTTCGGGATGGAAGGGTTAAATCAAAAATAAAGAAAAAAATTAAACATAAAACCTTTCACTTGATAAAATAGGTGCAGATAAATTTGTAATTGCACAAGCTATTGTACAAGTATCTTCAATGCACGGTACTAAACCCCATTGCAATTTTCCTCCTAGTATTTTGTATATTTTAATTAGCTGGTTGGTTCGATCAACATGTACTCTTGCTGATGCAATTTTTACATTAAATGTAGCATCAGCTACAGTTAACTGTTTTTGTTTTCGTAGGAATGATGGACGATACATTTTTATGTTGTGTGAAGCGCACATATTATCAATAAGAAATCCCTTGTCAACCATAAGAGCACTATGTTTTTCTAATTTATTAATTAAATCGGATTGTTCAAATATGGTTTTATTCGAAGCTCGTCCACCGTATGCGTGGCTAATAAATGTTATTAGCCCAGAAGGTGGAACTCCTGTCATAAACTTAACTTTTATTATGTGAATAAAATCTTATTCTACAACACAAATATTTTATATCTCAGTACACTCCAAAACGACTTGTGTGTCTTAAAAATAAAACACAATGGAATATTTTTTTGTATTTCTTCCATACTGAGAAAAACAATTGCATTTTTTAAAACAGTGCTTAAGAGTAAAATCATATCAGTAATATATTTTTTACATAACGTAACAGTTATTCTAAAACATATTGCCACAATGGAATAACTAAGATCCCATTTCATTTTAACTAAAGTAAGTATAACTCTTTCTTTTATGGTTAATTTATGAATTCGTTGATCTGAATACACTAAATCAATGGCACGAAAAATTGAATTTAATAAATTATAATTGCGCAAACCTGTTAAATTATTAAGACATTTATCGTCACTTATAAAATTATACAAAGTAAGTTTTTCTGGTGTGTTAATTTGTACCTGAAAATCACAAAATTTTTCTTCACAGGTTTTTTACTATTTACAAGCGAAAGTAAAATATTAGCGGCGTCAATATCTTCTGCTGCTATTTCTTCGTCCGGTTCTGTTTCCATGTTTTCACTACATACTGACTCTATAGATAGATCAACTAAAGTTTTGACACGATTTCGTACGGTCAGCTGATGTTCCCTTTCAGATGGAGCAGGAGCTTGAACATTTGGCATTTGGATGTGAAATCACTAGTAAATTTTGTGTTAAAATTGCGGTTATCTTCAGAATTCTTCGACTGCTTCTAAAAATATCTACTGATTAGTTATTTTATAATTAGATAATTAGAAAATAATTATATCCTTGCCTCTAGGTTTAAGAAAACATCCTCGTTAAAGCATAAGGAACACGCATAAAAGGGCTCACTTTCTTCCCAATTTTGAGAGCGTCAATCCAAACTTTTCGTTTGTCTACTAAATCGTTTTTATTAAACGAATTTTGAACTTTAACTTTACTCCTGTCACTTGGAAATTGAAAAAAAAATGCATTCCGTTTCTTTCAGGAATTGCACATGGGCACACAACAATATGCATTAGACATGATTTTAAGAATTATATAAATTGTAAACAACAAAACTAAGGTTAATCATGTTGCAATATGCCACCAGAGCGCATCGCGCTTAGCTGGAAATCATTATCGTTCAGGCATATCGATGATATGATAAAATCTGAGCTACGTAGTGTTTGCAAGAGACAGTGAGCGTCGCTTAACGTTTTATTATCTTGCCATGTCGATATTCTATCCAGTGCGTTACAAATTTTAACCAGACCATAGAATGGTAAATGGCCGTCGTGTCTTTCAACCCACCGTGTCTCGCATATACTTTGAATTGCCGTGTTACCAAGTTCTTCTAAGAATACTCTATGATGTTTTGCAGAAGCGTTTGCAAACGGTACGATTTTTTTCATTGACCCAGTTGTGTTTCTAAACGAATTAACTTTTGATGACTTGGCCAAGGAGTTATTTAAGACATGATTACTAAAAGGTCAACGTTTTTCGTGAATGGCTTTTTTAGAGAGTTCCTGAACAGCACCTTTTACGTCGGATGCCATCACTGAACAGCTGCCAGAGAGATAAATCTATATCAAATTTGTGGTAAAGATTTTCACTAATACGATGCCTGTTAACCGTAAATCTTTTGTGCCGTTTGAACTATCTCCTTCTTCACATTGAAGCATTTCATAAGCGTCGCAAAAGCATACAAAAGTTGCTGTAGAACTTGATGTAAATGGCGCTCGAGAACTGAGTCGCCAGCATCTATTCTAAATTTTAACAGAGCTCGGAAATTTCCTTCTGAAGAGGAAACGACACTATGGTCGGTGTTCGTACAAAAAATCTGGCCATCATTTTTGTGGCCACGTAATTGGCCACGTAATGGTATATTTTGACGACCACACAATATTATAGTTTTTATAATTGGTCGTAAACGATCTCTGTTTTCTGCCACTTGAGCCATTCTTTGAGTAGAAATCTGGTTAGCAATATCAACCTCTGGTTTATGATAATAAGCCAAAAAGTTCTTCACACTTTCAACAGCCCTCTTATGGTAATTATTACGTTGGTGTTGCATTAATAACCCATCTTCAGCTAATAAGTTGTTAAAGGCTTTCAATGGTATACAATTTTGAGAATGAAATTAAGTATTGTGCAATTGTTTAAATTCTTGAATGTCCTCACAATCGTAGGAAAATTGTATATTTTTTCATTCTGAATAACTCGCAAAATAAAAGCAGTTTTTTTCTCAATCATTTATTCTTTGCTTGAATAGTACTATTTTCGCATAGATATACGAGGGTCGTTCAATAAGTCCTTAGAAAAAACACTTTTTTGGGTAGATTTTTTTTTATTTTTCTACATAATCTCCTTTTAGCTCTATACACTTCTCTAATCGTTTTCCCAAATTTTTTAAGCCATCCAAAAAGTAGGATTTCGGATGCTCCTCAAAATATGCCTCCGTTTGGGCGATGACCTCCTCATTGGTCGTAAACCTTCGTCCGCCAAGCCATTTCTTTAAGTTTGGAAATAAGAAAAAGTCACTGGGGGCCAAATCTGGTGAATACGGTGGATGTTGCAATAATTGGAACTTTAATTCCATAATTTTGGCCATCGCAACTGCGCAGGTGTGCACACGTGCATTGTCTTGATGAAAAAGGACCTTTTTGCATTTCAAATGAGGACGTTTTTCTTTTATTTCTTCGCTCAGCCGGTCCAATAACGACGCATAATACGCTCCTGTTATCGTTTTTCCCTTTTCCAAATAGTCGATGAAGATGATTCCGCGTGCATCCCAAAAGACCGTTGCCATAACCTTGCCAGCCGATTTCGCAGTCTTCGCCTTCTTCGGAGCCCGTTCGCCTTCAAAAATCCACTGTTTTGACCGTTCTTTTGTCTCTGGAGTGTAGTAATGTATCCAAGTCTCATCCACAGTTATGTATCGACGCAGAAAATCTTCAGGATTACGACGGAAAAGCGCCAAAACAGCCTCAGAGTCCAACACACGATTGCGTATATTCTCCACTGTGAGCAAACGCGGCACCCATCTTGCCGAGATTTTTTTCACACCTAATTTTTCGTGCAAAATTAAAGCGACTGTGCCGTGTGATATGCTTGTAGCCTCAACTATTTCGCGCACTTTGATTCGTCGGTCACTTAAAACCATATCGTGGATTTGGTCAATCATTTCGGGGGTAGACACTTCTACAGGGCGTCCGGAACGATGTTCATCTTTTGTGGATATACGGCCACGTTTAAACTCATTCACCCAATTGTAAACAGTTGCAAACACAGGAGCAGATGTGCCATGAACTTCATCCAACTCAGCTTTAATTTCTTTCGGCGTTAAGCCTTTTCAATACAAATGTTTAATCACCGCTCGAAACTCACTTTTATCCATTATTATAAACTATCAAAAGTTTTTTACTACAATTGGCTAAAACTCTAACAGTTGACTAGTTAGGAATGCTGCTTACTGGAAAAAATTCATTTTCGATACTAAGAGCACCATCTCTTGGATTTTCTAAGGACTTATTGAACGACCCTCGTATGATTTCTGGTTACAAAATACATACATAAATATTGGGGTATGTATTCAACTATCAAAAATTTTAACTTAAAAAGTGTAAATATCGAATATTTACTACATACGAAAATATATTAAGGTGAAACATACGGGCTGTAGTTCGTTAACCAATAATTTGTTATCGTGTAAGTAGGGTTTCTTGTGGTCTTGATAAAAATGTAGACCTGTCCAATCACAAAACCGTGAAAGAATCTATTCAAAATAGTGTCAGGAATATTGGCGCGCGTTACAAACATTACAAATATAAGACTTTCTAGAAATGTATTTCAAATAAAAATAAAAGTAATTATGTAATATGAAATAACAATGCAATATAATATAACATTTTAATTTAAATAATGCAACTTCTGTTTTGCAACTCTACGTATAATATATAAATTATTTACAGAAGATCAATTAATTATGTAATCACAGAAAAAAAGGAAAACACAGTGAGGCCCGTATTTATGAACGCTCCTTAGGAGTTCCTTAACTTAAGGTTTCCTTAGTTACCATTCCTTAACCAAATTCGTATCTATGAACCTCCCTTAGTTGTTTTCTTAAGGAATCCCTTAGGAATTCCTTAAGTTTGACATTTCTATCCTTAAGGTTTCCTTAGTTACCATTCCTTAACCAAATTCGTATTTATGAACCTTCCTTAGTTGTTTTTTTAAGGAATCCCTTAGGAATTCCTTAAGTTTGACACTTCTATACTTCCTTAACGTCAAGGTAGGTTTCTAGCAACCTTAGCAGTTAATTTTTGAACATTATGGAGAATAACAGGGACGATTTTTTGCAATATTTGCAATATGTGGCTGAAATTCCTCAAAGAGTACCCAAAAGAATGATTAGAGATGTTGATAATCCTGTAGAAAAGTTTCACGACAAAGAATTTTTTATGCGTTATAGGTAAGAATTTAAATTTTTCTATTTAATCTAATACCTCATTAAATTTATGTTTAAATTAACGTTTTTATAATAAAATTAATATTGCATATAAATTTTATAAATTTATGGCATAAAAATAATTGTTTTTTGACAGATTTTCGAAAGAAGTCGTAATGTGGGAAATTTTTCCACTTATTCAAAATTGTTTAGAGACCCATACACTTCGAGGCACTCCAATACCTCCTATGTTAAAACTTCTTTCGGTACTACGTTTTTATGCAACTGGTAGTTATCAGGTACATATATAAAAAATTGTGGAATTTTTGTGCTACGTGTCCAATACCCAAAATTAATTTTATCTATGTATATTTTTTAAATTGTTTGTGGAGATTTATTAAGCATCCGCCAACCAACAGTGTACGAGTTAGTGAAGAAAATTTCTTTTCAATTTGCAAGACTACTGCCCCGATATGTCAAATTACCGTCAGCTGATGAAATACATAATTTTAAAACAAAATTTTACGCTATGGCACATTTTCCTGGGATTATTGGGTGCATAGATTGTACGCATATACCCATTCAAAATCCAAATAGAGAAAGGGGAGAAATATATAGGAACAGGAAAAGTTACTTCAGTATAAATGTGCAAGTTATTGGAGGTCCTCATGGGGAAATATTAGATATAGTTGCTAGATGGCCTGGTTCAGCGCATGATAGTCGTATTTTTGAAAATAGCAGTGTAAAGTTTAAATTCGAAACAGAACAAATAAAAGGTCTTCTTCTTGGAGATAGTGGCTATGCTCAATCAGAATATCTTTTCACTCCTATATTAGAACCACAAACAAATGCTGAAGAGAGATACAATACATCTCATATTGCAACAAGACAATCTATAGAGCGGCTTTTTGGTGTTTTGAAACGACGTTTTCCATGTTTATCAAGAAAATTAGCCAACAAAATCGACACAACTACATACATTATTTCGGCTTGTGCCGTATTACACAATTTAAGTATAAGGTTCCGACAGGAAGAAATAGATACGGAAGACCCAGCTGAATTTTTAGTCGCCAATAATGACCCTGCGGATATCCCAGTTGGTATTAACCAAGCACAAAGAAGACGAGGTGCTGTAATAAAAAGAGCATTCATTGCTCAACATTTTTAATAAAGTTATTAAACTTATTTTTTAAATTTTGATAAATAAAATAATTATGTTTAAATTTACATTCCACGTATTCGAAAATTGGTGTTTTTATTATTGTTTGTAGAATTTGTTATATCTAGCTTATTAACTTCGTCTTTGTTCTTATGATTGCTTTACAAATGCTATTTAAAATCAAAAATTTATAACACATTGTATACTCGCCAAAATACGAATTCAAATCTCTTTCGTAGATCAAAATAATGAAATATTTCAAAATTTAAGCAATTTATTAAAGAGAATTCTAATAATAAAAAAACAATCTAATTTAAATCATATAATTTTTCATTTTTTCTAATTCTATTTGCTTAATTTCTAATTCAATTTCGGCCTGTTTACGCCTTATAACTTTTTCTTTGTAAATTTCTTTCGCAGCTTCGACCTTCCACTTAGCTTCTTCCTCCAATAGCATGGAAATTTTCTCATCTTCTTTCATCTGTTTTTCTATACGTTTAACCCTTATATCCATTTCTTTTTTTAAACCCCCCCCCCCCCTCTGCCCTTTAAAAGATGAAACATTTGTTCTATTATGTACTTCAGGTTCTTTATTTTCTAGAATTATTTCTTCTTCCACATTAGCAGTAGTCGTAGTAGTAGTAGTAGTATTTTCTTTAAAAATATTAAAAGAAAAAAAAATAAATTAAAATATTATGTAGAATATTTCAATATGTACCTATTGTAGGATTCAATATATTATCTTCTAAAATATAAAATTCATCGTGTCCTGCCGCGCTTAAACTAATCGTGTCGCTATCAATAACTCCTTCTATTTCAGTGGCGAAAGTACCATTAAAAAGATCTGTAATGTCAGAAGATGTTTCTTTTGGTGCTGGTCCTCCACCTGTACCTAAAGCGTATTTTTTTACAGAGGCAAGGTCTTTTTTGCGCTCTGATTTCAAATTGTCCCACAATTTTCTAAGTTGTTTTTCTGTTCGCTAAAATTAAATATAAATTCATGCGATATATTTGTTGTATAATATACATATTATTACTATTTATTGAGTACTTACAGCTTGATGTTGTGGAGTCGAATTAAATTCGGTGGTAATTTCAATCCATGCTTTATTTTTAGCTTGAAGGGTACCATTATCTGTTTTTTTTATTTTCTATAATATTTTTATATTTTATAATTAATTCTTTTAAATATTCTTTTTCTAATAAACTAAAAGAAGATGTTCGTTTCCTTTTTGTATCTTCCATTTTTGGAATATAATTACAGCGATAATATATAAAAATATTTTGACAGATATTGTTTTCAAAACAGATAAATTTCCATAGCAACACAATTCATAATTCTTATTGGTTGTTCTTATGACGTTTTGTATTAAGGGTACCTTTATCGTACCTTAATAAAGGTTTCCTTTAATAAAGTAAAGGAAGGTTTATAAAATACTATTTCAGTTAAGGAAACCTTAACCTTAAGGAGTTCTTAAGGAATCCTTATTAAAGGTATACTTAAGCGTAAGTAAAGGAACTCCTAAGGAGCGTACATAAATACGGGCCTAAGAGTTGCTGGTGGTGACAGAGATGTGACATCTTCTCTTTACAGAACATGTGTGACAAACCTATGCTAGGGCAACTATAAAAAAATTGTTACTAGTTGTCGAAGTTGACATTCATTTGTTTAGATGTTAGACGCCGTCAAAGTTTACTTTTAAAAAATAACGCATTTTATTCACTGTATTCCATGTTGGCCATCTTTTAGTGATACAGAGCATCATTATTGCAGAATTGAGAATGACGGATCAAAAAAAAAAAAACCTGTGAAATGAATTTAGCACATTATGATCATATCTAGGAATATGATATGGAAAACATAATGTACAACTTTACCTCAATAGAATCACAATTCTGTTGATATGTTGCATAAACGTCGGTAACGAAATATGTCACCTTCAACTTTCCTCAGAAGCATTCACTTCATCTGAATCTCAGTATGTTATTGAATCTAGATTACTGCTTGTACTCAGTTACATGTTACAAAAACTAGTGTATTAATAACATTCGCTATCCGAGGGCAAACTATAGTAGTTTTAAAAAATCAGTGTTGTACATGATGTTGAAAAGATGACACAGATATTCTTGCATGGTGAACGTGTATAAGATTACTGAATCAACTTCATTGGAACCAGCATACCGCAGAGCTTGAGATCATTCCTATTGTGCATGGTATTCTAATTTATAATTTTCGAATGCTAATCACCTGTACCTAAAAAGTATAAAATAAAACGAAATAGACTTCATTCATGGAATATATTTATTCATGGTCACCCGCATACTTCTTATGTATATTTTAGTAATAATTTGTCGATCCAACTTTCCTAGTTTTGCGTCCATTCCAAAACTGTTAAATAAAAACTTTAATATTAATAAATAAACACTTATACTCGTAAATACAAATCTACTTACCTTACATATATTTGACTTTTGAGGTTAAAACCATATCCAAACATTAGATTATTACTTTATTATTTTGTGAAACTTAGTAATATTATTATAAAACTTTGAACCTTTGACTACAAGAATATGTACAATAAATAATAAGTTTCATTTATAATAAAAAAGATATTTAATTTCAAATAGATCAAGATATATCAGCGTTCCACCATTGTTCTATTTATCTTCAGCCCGTATGGTTTACCTTAATTGCATGTACTGAAGGTTTCGAATTACATTTATGTGTTACAGGCCGGTATACAAAATTGCAAGAACATTATTTAACTGACGAATTAAAATTTAAATTACTTATTGACTACTTATACGATAATTTTTAAATGTATGAAATTAGTAGTGTAATGTTTGAGTTAAAAAATTGCTGCCCGATTATGTATTACAAATCATTAACTGAGGACGATTATTTTATCATATGTTGCAATAATTCAGAGCGATTTGCATCCGTAAAAGCAACAATTCGTATTAGATTTAATTTTTTTTTTGTTTTTCGTAGAAAAATTAAAAATTTAACGGTATAGAAACACGTACTTTTACCATACAAACATACACAATAAATGAAACAGTCCCACCACGAGAAGTTAGTTTTTTTACCTCTAGTTGGCGTGTTCGAGCGCTGGAATTTTCAATAGCCGTTTTGTTTACAGCTAATTTTTTGTCTTTCAAAATGCCACGAAAGATGTTTGTGAGACTATATTATGCCATATTAGGATTGAAAAATGGATTTTTTCAATGTGCTCTGAGGCGTCATTTAAAATTTTTTACACTCAAGCTTTGTAATGTTCAACATGAACAAGAAGATATGTTTTCGAATCTATTCATCGCGGTAATTACCTGAGAAGCGTTTTTATCTATTTCATATTTTATATTGAAAATCGTAAAAAAAATATTTGAAAAGCATTTTTTTAAACAACAATTTTAATTTCGAAGTACAAAATATGTATTATATGATTCAAGAATTCAACACAATTAGCGCCATTTATGTCAGATTAATACAAATTAGTTAATCTACAACGTAGATTTTGTAACATTTGGCTGCAATCGTTGATGTTCCTTTAATACTTTGTAGAGGTATTGCTTCTGCTCCTTATTTTTGGTTAAATTTGCATTAAACTTTATTATTCTCTGCAGGATCGTTGACAACTCGCAAACTTATTAATATACGCATAGCGTTATTATAATATTCATTAGATTCTCATAATATCGGATCAATCTCAAGAAAATCTGTATTGATATTTAAATGTGAAAACAATTTGTTGGTATTATGTGAAACTAAATTCTAAATATCACGTTTACTCCATAAACCTATTTCATTACTATTATTAACGTTAATTAATGCACGTATAATAGAATACATATTTTATACTTCGAGATTAAAATTGTTATTCGATAAAATGTTTTTTAATTCTTTTTTATTGTCAGGATTTAGGGATTTTAGTAATTGGTGTTGAGAACATAAATAGAAAACTTCACAGTAGTTAAACAATTGTTCTATAGGTCGCGGGCACTCACGTGACGAACTGAAGTTGATGCACAGCTGAGTGGTGGGCAGCTGTCAGAACTACCTCTCGCTGTTCGACTCCTCATTGCCCCGCTTACGTTTCGACTGAGGCGTTACTTACTTCACTTTAGTTTATTTGGGCGCTATTTTCAAAAGTTTTTAGTTCGTTGTTGAAAATTTCATTTTTAGCGACAAACTTTGCGTTTCAGTTCGACTCGTTCATATCTGAGATGTTATTATTTTAGTTTTGCATTTCTGTCCATCTTACATCCCACCACATAGCATAAACCAAGCGACATTATTTCGCTAATATAAATTTAAAAAACACTAAACAGACAAATAACTAACACAACAATTTACAACTAATATAATGACAAATGAAACAATAAGAAACAAAACAATAACAAACAACACACAAGAAAAATAGAACATATTCTAAAATAACCTAATTCTCAAAGTATTTGGACGATGAAGGGTGAGAAGGGAAGTAATTCTGACAGCTGCCCACCACTCAGCTGTGCATCAAGTCACGTGAGTGCCCGCAACCTATGAAAAAACATATTTTGTTAGAATATAAAAATAATAATAAATTTAATTGAATCATCTATTATTGTGTATCTTTGACGCGAGGTCGTTACATGGTGCCGAAACCCAATAATAAAGAAGAAAAATGCCTTTAGAAGATAGTCATAATGAAAGTGATCACAGTAAAGGTGTGGTTGGATTGAAGCCACCGAAAGAGCTTCAAATAAATAATGAAATAGATATGTCTATAGTATGGAAACAATGGATACAACAATATAGATGGTATGAAACGGCAACAAATCTCAAGAAAAAAGATGAGGAAATTCAAATAGCGACATTCATGACAATTATAGGTTATGAAGCAGCAAACGTATTTAATTCGTTTGATCTAAGCGAAACAGATAAGAACAGCTTAGTAAAGATAATAAAGAGATTCTGTTGGGTTTATAGCATAATATAAGTGGGTTATACAAAATAATAATAAACAATTAAATACTAATTGATTTGAATAATTGTATAGATGATATAATATTGTAATAGATATTAAAACTATTCTCATTCATAAGATGTAGTCAATTGTAGAGAATACGTTGACAAATATACATATATATTTACCTCCATCTCTTGGTTTATTATTTTGCCCATCACCTATTCCAACAGGTTATGGGCCCAGTTTACGTTTGTTGAAATAATTAAATACGAGATGGAAACAAAAATAAATAAACTGTGTATACAACCTTTCAACGGTGAACGTTACGGTATTAGGAAGTTTCGTGTGAGATCTTTACTTTCAGAATTACAAGTTTTGTGTGTCTTTGATAAGGAAACACCTGAAGAACCTTCAGACGAGGTAAAATTGAAAACCGAAGACAGTGTCAGTACTACAATGTTGCATGTACATACTGTTTCTGGTGCATCATCATCAAAGCATCCTGCCAAGAGATTCAAGAAAAATACGGAATACAAAAATTGGAAAACAGGACAACATCAACAGAAGCAATTTAAGAAAAATCCAAACAAGTCATTTCGTAATACTAACAGTCTTCTATGCGAATTTTGTGGTAGAAGAAATCATGCAAAAACTGATTGTTTTCATTACAAAAGATATATGAGTACTAAATCTGATCGTCTTAGAACCATTAATAGTATACAGGCAAATAACAATAATCCAGATGGTTTTGTTTTTATGTTTGGAAATGTTAAAAATCGACATCTTGTTAATCAAGATACATTTATGTTTATTTTTTTTTAGATTCTGGAGCAACAGATCATATAGTTAATCGTAGTGATATTTTATTACTTTTTTTGTAGTTTTAGCGGTTCCTCTACAAATAAATGTAGCAAAGAACGGAACATCAATAAAAGCAAATGAAAAAGGGGAATATTGAAGTTACAACAATTTTAGGAGACTAGAAGGTATGTTTTTCTCTACCGATGTTCCATACAATCTATTATCTGTGAGCCGAATTCAAAGTGCTGGTTTAACTATAATTTTTTGATAAAGACGGGGTAAAAATAATGAAGGAAAAACAAGTTATTTTAACAGGTAAGCTCTTAAATGGTTTAGTTCAGGTTATTTTTAAAATATCAAAATCAAGAGCTCACGTAAATGTTAGTAATTTAATTAATTATACATTATGGCATGAGCGTTTAGGTCATACTAGTAAATATAAATTTGAAGAATTAAAACGTTATAAATTATTTGATGATGTTGATAATATTAATTACGTAAATTCAAACAATGAGGTATGCGAAGCATGTATATATGGCAAACAGTCACGACTTTTTTTTTCTAATGCTAAATCTAAACAAAATAGTAGGCCACTATTTATAATTCATTCTGACATATGTGGTCCTGTTACACCAGCAACAATGGATGATAAAAATTATTTTGTAACTTTTATAGATCATATTACACATTATACCGTTACATATCTAATGAATCGCAAGTCTAATGTTTTAAGTGTATTTCAAGATTTTGTAGCAAAAAGTGAAGCACATTTCAATTTAAAAGTTGTTAATTTATATTGTGATAACAGAACTGAATATTTGTCTAATGATTTCAAAGATTTTTGTGTTAAAAAAGGAATTTCTTATCATCTAACCGTTCCACATACACCACAGCAAAATGGCGTAGCAGAACGCATGAACCGCAGTTTAACTGAAATGGCTCAGACCATGGTACATGCTACTGCACTCGAAAAATGTTTCTGGGGAGAAGCAATTCTAACATCAACTTATTTAATAAATATTTTACCTACAAAAGCTCTCTCTATTAACAAAACGCCATATGAATTGTGGCATAATAAGAAGCCCAAGTTAACCCATTTAAAAGTATTTGGTTCTACCGCTTATGTGTACAATAAAACCAGAAAAGGCAAATTTGATAAAAAAAAATCATTTAAAGCCATACTGGTTGGGTATGAACCAAATGGTTATGTATACAATAAAACCAGAAAAAGCAAATTTGATAAAAAATTATTTAAAGCCATACTGGTTAGGTATGAACCTAATGGTTATAAACTGTGGAATGTGGAAACGGATAACTTTTTAAAAGCTAGAGATGTTATATTCGATGAAACAAATTTTAAAAACTCTAGACCAGTAAAAACTGAAAGTACTTACAATAGTAATAATAATACAAATAATAAAATATCAAAACCAGAAACGTTACAGAAGTCAGTAGCGACAAATAATTCATTAGCCCCTGAACTTGCAGTCGAAAATAACAGTGAAATAGGTAACGAATCTTTAGTTAAAACCAGGAAAAGTGAAAGATTAATAAATCGTCCAGCCATCTCTTATAATGAAGATGAAAATGATGATTTTTACATTCATCTATTATCAGTAAATGTACTGATTACAAACATCCCCAAATCATACTCCGATATTCTTGAAAGGGATGATAAACTGCAGTGGGAGGTGGCTGTAAAGGACGAAATAAACTCACTTCATATAAATAAAACCTGGTCATTGGTAAATAAACCTATAAATAAAAATGTTATTGACTGCAAGTGGGTATTTACAATTAAAAACGATGAATTTGGAAAACCTACAAAATATAAAGCACGGTTAGTTGCTAGAGGTTTTAGCCAACAATATTTGTTTGATTACGGTGAAACTTTTGCCCCTGTTGCAAGAATCACAACCTTAAGATTGTTGATAGCTCTTTCAAATCAGTTTAATCTTTTAATACATCATATGGATGTAAAAACTGCTTTTTTAAACGGTACATTAAAGGAAGAAATCTTTATGAAAGTACCTGATGGTGTGCAAGCAAAAGAAAATCAAGTTTGTAATTACATAAATCATTGTATGGACTGAAGCAAGCATCTAGGTATTGGTACGAGTGCTTCGATCGCACTCTAAAAGAAAAGGGTTTCCAAAATTCTAAAGTAGATCCTTGTTTATATATTATAAATGAAGGAGACATTAATAAAAACATATATGTTGTATTCTATGTTAATGATTTGTTAATTGCGACTAAAAAACCAAAATACTCTAATGAACTTTAAACAATATTTAACAAGTTGCTATCGAATGGTAGACTTGCAAGAAGTTAAATTTTTCTTAGGAATAAAAATTGAAAGAACAGAAAATAAACTAACTTTAGATCAGACTTCATATTTAAACTCAGTATTAGAAAAATATAACATGAGTGAATGTAAACCAGTAAACACTCCATTAGTAACAAAATTAAATTACACTGATCTAAATTCAAATGAATTTTATGATGTTCCATGCAGAAATTTGATCGGATGTTTAATGTACGCTATGTTGTGTACTCGTCCAGATCTTTGTTCTGCAATAAATATATTAAGCAGATATCAGAGTAAAAACAATATAGAACTCTGGAAATGCTTAAAACGTGTATTAAGATATGTAAAAGCCACAATTAATTTAAAATTAACTTATGTAAAAGGTGATTATGACAATCTTATTATTGGCTATGTTGATTCAGATTGGGGAAAAGATGAAATAGACAGAAAAAGTACCACTGGTTTTCTATTTCAAGTTTTTAATAAATGTACAATATCTTGGAATACCAAGAAACAATGTACAGTTGTTGCTTCTACTACTGAGGCCGAATATATGGCATTGTTTGAATCAGTAAGGGAAGCTATTTGCTTAAAATCGCTTATTAATAGCATAAATTTGAAAATATTAACTCCCATAACAATTTATGAGGATAATAGTAGTTGTATCAGCATAGCAAATAACCCATCTGATCATAAAAGGTCAAAACATATTGATATTAAATATCATTTCTCAAGGGAACAAATTGAGAAAAAGGTAATTATTCTGAAATATATACCCACAGGTGAACAGCTAGCTGATGCTTTTACCAAGATGCTACCAGCTCCAAAGTTTGCAGAAATTCGATTGAAAATCGGTCTGAAATAAAATGATATGTATATTATGTTCTAAGAATTTTTTGTTTATTTTTTTTTGAGTGGGAGTGTTGGGTTTATAGCATAATATAAGTGGGTTATACAAAATAATAATAAACAATTAAATACTAATTGATTTGAATAATTGTATAGATGATATAATATTGTAATAGATATTAAAACTATTCTCATTCATAAGATGTAGTCAATTGTAGAGAATACGTTGACAAATATACATATATATTTACCTCCATCTCTTGGTTTATTATTTTGCCCATCACCTATTCCAACAGATTCGAACAACATTTCGTGCCGAAGATTAATATCACATATGAAAGGTATATCTTTAATAAAATTATACAAAAACCAAACGAAAGTTTTGACGAATTTTTAACAAGAGTAAGAAATGGTTGTAAAAATTGTTCGTTCGGTAAATTGAAAGACAGTCTTGTATGTGATAAAATAGTTGTGGGTATTAACAATGATATAATACGTGAACGTTTACTATCAGAAGATAAATTAACATTACAATCAGTAATAAATATATGTAAATCAAGCGAACAAGCAAGAAAACAATTACAAACGATAAAAGAAAACACAAGTAGTTCAAATTCACAGCAAATCGATGTCATTAAAAGTAATAAATATAATAAAAAAGAAGATTATAAACAAAACAAAACATATAAATGTAAAAGGTGCGACACAGTTCATGGCAAAAAGAATTGTCCAGCATACAAAAAGAAATGCCAGAAGTTTGGACAATTTGCAAAATGCTGTAAAACAAAGCATATAAATACAGTAGAGGAAAATAGAGATAATGAAGAAATCTTGTATGTTTCAACAATAAAAAATGATGGAAGTAAAGAAGAAGACTGGTTTGAGACTCTAGAATTACCACAAGAAGTAAGAGTAAAATTTAAGCTAGATACAGGAGCACAATGCAATGTAATCTCCACTGAAATATCAAAACAAGCAAAATTAAAAATAAACAAATCAAACACGAAGAGTTTAATATCATTCTCGAACCATGAATTAGAAGTTATAGGAGAAAGTATAGTTAAAACAAAAGTTGGTAACAAAGCAGAAGAAATTAAATTTATAATAGTAAAGAAGAATATACAACCTATACTTGGCAGAAATACTTGCGTAAAACTAGGATTAATTAAAAGAATAGACGCAGTTGAAAAAGAAATATTTGAAGGTATGGGATGCTTAAAAGGATTCGAATACGATATAGATTTGGTAGACAATCCGATATTACCAATTCATCCTCCTAGAAGAATACCTTATGCAATTAAAGAAGATGTCAAAAAAGAAATAGACAGAATGACGAAAATGGGAATAATAGAGCCAATAACGAAGCCTACACCAGTAGTATCACCTATGGTAGTCGTAAAGCAAAAAGGAAAAATACGAATTTGCATCGATCCGACAGCAGTCAATAAGAACTTAAAAAGAAGACATTTTCCATTGAATACGCTGGAAGAGATAGCAGCAAATATAAATGGATCCAAATGGTTTACCATATTAGACTGCAAAAAGGGATTTTGGCAAATAAAGGTAACAGAGCGTACCTCAGAATTCTTAACTTTCGCTACACCTTGGGGAAGATACAAATTTAAACGACTTCCATTTGGACTTGCATCTGCACCAGAAATTTTCCAACAAATTATGACTAACATACTAAGAGAATTGGAAGGAACAGAATGCTCTGTCGATGATATTCTTATTTATGCTAGCACAATAGAAGAACTACGAGCAAGAACAGACAAGGTGATAAAGAGAATCAAAGAAGCAGGATTAAAATTAAACTACGAAAAATGTAAATTTGAACAAAAAACAGTTAAATTCCTAGGACATTTGCTCACAGACAAAGGGTTAGAAGCCGATCCAGAAAAAATAAAAACAATCAATCAATTGAAGACACCAACAAATGTGAAAGAACTTCAAAGAGCACTGGGAATGGTAACGTATTTGTCAAAATTTATAATTAATTTATCTGAGTTCACAGCCCCATTACGAGAGCTAATCAAAAAAGATGTAAAATGATGTTGGGACGTGCGGCAAGACGAAGCGTTCAAAAAGATGAAGGAACAGCTCAAAAAAAAACTGCCACAATTGAGTTACTACGACCCAACAAAACCAATTAAGTTATCTGTGGATGCCAGCAGTAGAGCGGTAGGAGCAGTAGCTTTGCAAGAAGATAGACCAATAGCATATAGCGCAAAAGCACTAACATCCACCCAGCAAAACTACAGTCAATTGGAGAAAGAAGCATATGCAATTTTATCGGTTTGCAAGAAATTTCATCAATATATTTACGGTAATATATCACTGAAAATAGAAACGGATCACAAACCGTTAGAAACAATTTTCAAGAAACCAATATGTGAAGCGCCACCGAGACTACAAAGAATGATGATTGAAATAGTACCGTACAATCCTATAATAGAATATAAAAAAGGTACAGATCTTTACATAGTAGATACATTGAGTAGAGATTGTGAACTAGAAGATGAGAAAGAAGAAAAAGCAAGTTTAGAAGTATGCGTAGTGATTCCCATGTCGAAAAACAAAATAAAACAACTACAAGAAGAAATAAACAAATCGGAAGAATTAACACAGCTGAAAAATCAAATAATAAAAGGATGGCCAGAGAAAATATCAGAAATACCTCTAATGCTACAAAAATATTGGTATTTTCGAGAACAATTATCATGTTACGAAAACCTCATATTCAAGAATGACAGATTATTTATACCCAAAACAATGACCGAAATAGTAATGAAAAATTGTCATCTAAGCCATAAAGGTATAAGTGGAACATATCAAATAGCAAAAGATTATGTATACTGGCCCAAGATGAGAAAAGACATAGAAGAATATGTAAAACAATGCAAAGTATGTCAAAAATTAAACAAAGACAAACCAATGGAGACAATAATAAAACAAGAAATACCCAAAAGACCATGGTCAATAGTTGCGTCAGATTTATATTATGTAGACGGGAAAAACTATATTGTTATAGCTGATGGTTACTCAGGATATTTTGATTTTCAAACATTAAAAAATATTACAAGCACAGAAATAATAAAAGCACTAAAAAGATGGTTTGCAGAACACGGAATACCAGATACTCTCATGACAGACAATGGACGACAGTACGTGAGTGAAGAGTTCAAAAACTTTGAAGTAAATTGGAATTTTAAACACAGATTATCCAGCCCTGAACATCATAGATCCAATGGATTAGCTGAAAGATATGTACAAGAAGCGAAAAATCTAATTAAAAAGTGTATCGAAGACAAATCAGATATATACTTAGCACTGTTACACCACAGAAATACGCCAAGAGGATCATTAAAATCACCTGTACAGCGCTTAATGAGCAGAAGAACAAAAAAATCTCTTACCAATACAGGAAAAATTGTTAAAACCACAAATAGTAACCGAAGTACCTGAAAAACTAGAAATTCATAAGCAAAAAGAAAAATGGTATGCAGACAAAAACAAAAGACAAGAACAAGAATTTAAAAACAACGAACAAATTCTCTATAGAAATAAAAAGAACCAATGGCTACCAGGAAAAATAATAGAGAAAGCTCAAGAAAGATCTTACATAATTGAAGCTGAAAAAGGAAATGTTTATAGAAGAAACTCGTGGTTTATAAGAAAAGCACAATCTTCTGAAGAAAAACCAGAAGTAACAGAAAACATAGATGAGAACGATAATAAAGATAAATCACAAGATCAAGAAGCAACACACCAACAGGCGATAGAGAAAAAAGATAAATCACAAGACCAAGAAACAACACACCAACAGGCGATATAGAAAAAAGAAACAGAAGCCACTAAAGAGACAGAAGTCACTCAAAAAGAATTGACATCAAGATGTGGAAGAAAAATAATAAGACCGCGAAAATATATGTAATTTGAATTTTGTAAAAAAAGAGGGATGTCAGGATTTAGGGATTTTAGTAATTGGTGTTGAGAACATAAATAGAAAACTTCACAGTAGTTAAACAATTGTTCTATGAAAAAACATATTTTGTTAGAATATAAAAATAATAATAAATTTAATTGAATCATCTATTATTGTGTATCTTTGACGCGAGGTCGTTACATTTATAATTTTTTTACTTAAAATATACTGAGACGTATAAAATATGAGATAAAAACTTCAGTTGGCAAAATAGATAAAAAAAAGCTTCTCAGAGCACCTCACAAAAAAAGGTAATTAACGCGAGTAAAATGTTCGTTTGACTTCAGTAACTATCAAGTCAACTTCCCTGATATACGATACGTCGATACGTCGGAGGAAGTTGAAGCATATTCCATTCCTGACGTATCCTCTAGAAGTGAAGCTGTCGATGGCACATCACCTGCTGAAGTGAAATGTATCGATGTAATTCCCGCAACCGGTAAAGTTGGCACATTACTTGTTGATATGCTATCGGTGAAACTCTCGCCACCGGTAAAGTACTTCTTTTAAGAAGTCGATGTGGTGCTTTCTTCTCCTGCAAAATATAAATATAATAAATGCTCTTTGAAGAAAATCAATAATATTAATTTAAGTGGAACCTCTGTCTGTGTTATTTGCATGTGCTACCAGTTTATCTCCTCAGTGGTAAGAGATAAACTTCACAAATATGATATCAAATTAAACTGTCCGAATTTCAGTGATCACTGAGTGACTAATGGTACTTTCTAACTTTTTTTAAATGTTAATCCTCACAAACATACAATTAAATGTTTCGGCGAACATTCTGATTTTAACTGATAACTGGGTGACAAATTTTTATTATTCTGTTCTGACGTCAACACAGGAAAGTGATCAGTTATTAAATTGAATAAAATATTCACCGGTAGATTAACCAATGAAAAAATTATTTTTGTTAAGATGAACCATACGGGCTGAAGTTATTATATTATTCTTATTATGAATGAAACTTATTATGTATTGTACATAATGTTAAAGCCAATACTTTAAAGTATGGTAATAAACTAAATACCATTAATGTTATGTACGAATGTTAGAAGAAATTACACTCAAAATTTGAATTTTTTTCTCAAAAAATTTAATTAAAAACTTCTCTATATTTAAGTATCTGATCTATAATATAGTAAATTTTTATCCAATTTGATCGTGGAAGTTTGGAGAAAAAAAATAAAATATGCGGAGAAACGCTCAAAACAGGACTTTTTCGTGTATTTTTAGTTTTTTCTCAAAAGTCCCACGATCAAATTGAATACACACATACACACTCCTGAAATAGCGTTCTTGAACTATTGAAAAATTTTAAATAATAGTCATATTCAAGTGGGCGGAAAAATGTTATTTTACGTCGTAAACATGGTAATACATACAATTGCATATTTAAAGTAAACTTATCTAACATGCACTTAAATACAATTGTTCCGAAAAACATAAACATTGTCAATGGTCACTGAGTCATGTCCTGGATTGTAGGGTTGCAAATGTTATGCGGGGAATGCACCACACTTTCACTACCACTACACACAATTGTACAAAAATTCCCTGAGGGGCAAGGGGGTGGTTCTTCCTTGAACTGGGGTTGTTGACACTGGCCAAAGATCGGCTGATGACCGAACCAGATGTCCAACTGTAGATCGGGTCGTTGTACTTGCGGGGGGTCTGTTTCCTTCATGTAATGCTTAACTTGCAATGTATTGTCGACGATTTCAATGGACAGAGCACTTGCTACGATGAACTTAAAGCTGCTAATTATCTTACATTTATTGACAAAATAAACTTGATCTCATGGGCGCATAATTTGAAGTGGACTTGCTCCAATTCACTGATCTTAACTTATCAGAAGTTCTCGATCGCTCAAATCTTGTGTGTTTTACGCATAGAACACACAGCTCAACACTGGAAACAAGTACCCTACAGGGAACTTGTTCCATGCCCATGTCAAGATTATTTTCTCCCAATAGCATGCCATCTTTTCCTAACTTTGTTACAGAACTTATTTCATATGTGTCAATTTTACCAACTTCAATACACACTTCAAAGCACTTACCTCTTCATTTTCTTCCTTTTCGACATCAGCTACCTCTGCTACAGCCACGATCTCGATGTTGTCTTCCTTTGGACGTGGAATGTCCACTAAAACGCGTTCTTCAGCTTGCAATAACGATGCAAACTCAGCCGCAGTAATTTTTGCAACTTGCAAAGGCTGGCTGTCAGACTGGAGAACGGAAGGCAACATATTCGGTAAAGGTGCATAAACTAACAGCTATATACAGGTAGGTGACATGGATGTCGGCTGCTGAGGTAGCACGGGATACGGCATTGGCAAGCCATACTGCATGGCCATTGGTGGATACGGTGATGGAATCGTACTCCACGGCGCTGTTAGCTGCTGCGGTGGCACGTGATACGGCATTGGCACAGGTAGCGAAGGCTGTTGTGGCAAGCCATATTGCACTGCCGCTGAGAGATACGATGCTAGAATCGTACTCCACGGCGATGTTACCGGAAACCAAGAGCCAGGTACTCCAGGTGCATATCCAGGTAAAACTTTTGTGGAATTTTGAGACTAGTGATGGAAAATTGTTTTTTTTATATTTTTTCTTATTTTTAAGACTCAATTCCACATCGCAATAGACTTTTGTATTATTTCTATAGCTGTCAAGCAGTTTGCGATTTTGTCGGTAGATGGCACCACGAGTTGCTCCATAGCTCTCATGTCATGTTACCGGCGTACATAGTTTAACATCAGTCAGTTCAGCTAAGACGGTATCAATTCACTAGTCCCTAGTTGGATAGTTGATCGCACCATACTGATGAGTCCCTAAAGGACGAAACGCGTCTATGGTTAAAGCTGAACTGACCAGCCGTTTGTTGATGACCTGATATGTTCATGCAAACGTGCTGTAAAACTTTTGTGGAATTTTGAGAAAAGTTATGGAAAATTAGTTTTTTCCTATTTTTTTCTTATTTTTAAGACTCAATTTCACATCGCAATAGACATTTTGTCTTTTGTATTATATTTACAATAGTAACAAATGATTTATTTTTATTAAAGACTAGTGAATTGTGATACCGATGCAAACGTGCTGTAAAACTTTTGTGGAATTTTGAGACAAGTGATGGAAAATTAGTTTTTTCCTATTTTTTCTTATTTTTATTGTAAATATATGTAATAATAAACAATCTTTAAAAATAGCAGAATTGTTAAGCGAACCGTTAAGTAAAGAAGCTTATATTTATCAATTAAAAGCCAACTCGCCAAACAATACAACACTACAAGCATAACGAAAATGACAGCAGTCCTAAAGGAAACTCAATTATTTTCAAAAATATAAATACAAAATAGCAACAAACTTAATGTAACAAATAAATGTAAACAAAATATATTGTACCGGGTGTTAATGACCAACGTTGTCGAAACACCAATGTAATATAATAAAATAATTATAAAATTATAATTAATAGTTTATTAGATAATCTTAGATTAGATCACTTAAACCTAGAAGAAAAACAGACGATAATAAATATTTGTTCTGAATTCAATGATATATTTCATTTACCTACGGATATCTTATCAAAAACAATCGCTGCTTCTCATAAAATTCGTACTACCGATGATACGCCTATTCATGTTAAGTCTTATTATTATTATTATTATAGCCCTTTATTAATCCACTAATTTACACCGATAAAAAATAATACAATTTTATATTAAGTATTGGATTACGCCCTATTTGGACCGAGGCCTCCCCTTTTTTCCTGTATTACTTAATCCTATTTTTCGTAAATTTCTCCTAGTATATGCCACTCTTCTCTATTTCTACCTTTTACTTCCCAAGCTGTTCCTGCTACCTTCTTAATGTCGTCTTCCCAACGAATCTTCTGTTTTCCTACTTTTCTTTTCTTACCTAGTGGTATCCATTCGGTACTTATTTTATCCCAACCTTCTTTCTTCCTTGCTATATGTCCTGCCCAACTCCATTTCAAGGATTTTATTGATTTTATAACATCTGCTGTTTTTAATTTAGGGGGGTTTTGGTCTTTTTCTCTCGCGGTGACCAGCCGTTCTGAGAGTTAATTTTGTTGTTATTACTTAATTGTGTAGTATTGCTTACTTTTTTGGTTAAATTTAGTTTTTTACTATTTATGACTTGCTTATTTGATGTCGGTTTTTGCTCATTTGTTTTTGATCCGATTGCATATTCATTATTTATGGTCGTGGTCTTTCTAGCTTGTATTTCCTCTGTTTTCTTTAATTTCTATTTATTACTTTGATCTATATTTTTAAACATACTCACTATTGTATTGTTCTGGATGTTACTGCCGCCTTTGTTGCCTAAAGAATTTACCCTTTGGCGAATTGCTGTGTCGTTTTGTTGTATTATCTGTTTTGGTTTTTTATTATCTGGCTTTATAATATTATTTGTATTTAAGTCGTCCAAATCTTCTGATCGATTTCGTTTCTTTTCTTTTATTTCTTCTATAATTTTGTCTATTTCTTCTTTTTGCAGTGTTGTACCGTTCACTACTAGCTTGTCATACTTTATAATAGCATGTACTCCTGTTTTACGCAGATGGCTCATGACTGGTATTAAATTTCTTCGTAGTTCTTGGATTTCCTTTGGTACATCTTCTGATATATATATATATATATATATATATATATATATATATATATATATATATATATATATATATATATATATATATATTTGATCTCTTGAGATTTTTCTTGTTTGATAATATCTCGAACGCCTTTCTTGTTGCCACAAATTTTATTAGTATAGGCCTAGGTTTATTGAGATTCTTTCCTAGTCTATATATAGCATCTATTTCTGTTAATGACGTTGCTGTCTTAAGATTTTCGTTCATAATTTTTAGGCACATTGATTCCAGTTCTCTTATGGTCTTTTCTGTTTCCTCGATTCCATGTAGTATAACATTCTTTCTTCTGTCTTCTCTTTCTTTTCTAAGCCATTTTGTGTGTTGTTCTGTAATTCTTGTTTTATTTTCTTGTATTTGATTATCTATACTTTCATGTTTCGTCTTCATTTCTTGTCGCATTGTTTTGAGATCTTGGCTCATTGAGTCAACAGAGGTTTGTAATGTTATCATTGCTTGCATTAATTTTTCTTCCATGTTTTCTTTTCTTACGCAACCTTCCTTCCTTGTGTGTATAGGTGGTTGCCTAAGTTGAGTTTTTATTTGGAAGGTTATTCTGCAAATCTGTTTTATCTGCTGGGATTTCGCCCGCCTTTTGACACTTAGTTAACCTTGTCTTATTAATGATTCTTTATTTTTGAAAAGGATACAGTTTATTTAGTATATTTGTGAATATACCACTTATTACACTTCTTCCGCAGTGTTTAAACTTCTTCAATATTGGTTTCTGAATTATTCGATTAATTTTGCTACAGTAAAACTGTTTTTGCCGGGACTTCGCACGCCTTTTGACACTTAGTTACTTGCATGACCATGTCTTATAGATATCCTCAAATTCACAAAGATGAAGTAAATAAACAAATAGAAAAAATGTTATCACATGGTATAATTAAACCATCAATTAGTCCGTGGTCAAGCCCACTATGGGTTGTTCCAAAAAAATTAGACGCTTCCGGTGAACGCAAATGGCGTATCGTCATCAACTACCGGAAGTTAAATGAAAAAAACAATAGGCGACGCTTACCCATTACCTAATATTAGCGATATTCTCGATCAGTTAGGGTACGCACACTATTTTACAACTTTAGATCTGGTGAGCGGGTTTCATCAGATACCTATGCATCCACAACATATTGAAAAAAACTGCCTTCAGCACACCCCAAGGGCACTACAAATATACGCGTTTACCGTTTGGATTAAAAAACGCGTCATCTTGTTTTCAACGCATGATGAACAATGTTTTAACGGGTCTAACATATACTCAATGTTTTGTATATCTAGACGACATAGTTTTATATGGAAGTGATCTAACAGATCACAACCGTAAATTAAAAAAATATATTTTCTAGGCTGCGCGAAAATAATCTTAAACTACAGCCTGACAAATGTGAATTTTTAAAACAATCGTGCGAGTATCTCGGTCATGTGTCGAGTCAAATCCAAATAAAGTTTGTTGTATTGAGAAGGTTGCACAACCAAGTAGTCAAAAGCAAATTAAAATGTTTATAGGATTGACCGGATACTATAGAAAATTTATACAAAATTATTCTACTATTAGTAAGCCCTTAACAGTTTTATTAAAGAAAGATGCTGTATTTAGCTGGGGTTCTGAACAGGAAGTTGCATTTCAAACATTAAAACGAAAATTAATTGAAAAACCAATTCTACAATATCCGGATTTCAATGAACAATTTATTTTAACTACCGATGCGTCAAATGTAGGTGTTGGTGACGTTCTTTCCCAAAATAAAGACGGTGCAGATCTTCCAGTTGCATACTATTCTCGAACATTAAATAAATCCGAGTTAAATTATTCCACCACAGAAAAAGAACTATTAGCAATTTTCAATTCTGTTGTATATTTTAGGCCTTACTTATATGGAAAAAAGTTTCTTATTTACACTGACCATCGTCCGCTTCAGTGGCTTTTTAATTGCGAAAATCCAAATTCAAAATTAGTTAGATGGCGACTTAGACTTAGCGAATATGAATATGAAATTAAATATAAACCAGGTAGAATAAATTCCAATGCAGTCGGATTATCCCGATTATTACCTAATGAATGTGTAAATATTACTATAAAACCAATAAGAAATTATAATGATTTCATTGATTATAAACATTCAAACCCGGAAGTTAGGATCTAGGAAAAAATCAATTCGCAACTAGAAACAATTAAAAATCCGATAGTTCTATTTTGGTCACAAGATTTAGACGAATCAAATAATTTTTTTTCATACATTTAGAAAAATTTCAATACAAGTAAATTAAATCCATGAGTCAATGGTGTTTCAAAATTTAAAAAATGATAAGCAGACTATTTATATAACTTTTCCAGCTAATTTTCATTTTAATAAAATTAATCATAAAAATTGATTTGAATGTTTACAAAACACAAGATGTTATATTAAATATAATGATTTTATTATAGTACCGCCAGATACACAACATAATCTAAAGGAATCCCAATTTTTTGCTCTAAATTTATTTTCGATAAAAATAACCTCAAAATTTATAACACAAATATAATTCACCTCTTAAAAACGAAAAAATTTCTAAAATACTTAAAGATTATCATGACAGTAAACTGTCTGGCCATTATGGGTTTCACAAAACTTATAAAAAGATAAATGAAAAATTTTATTGGCCCACGATGAAATCGGATATTCGACAATACGTAAAACAATGTTCTTCCTGTCAGATTAATAAAACAAATTTTAAACCAACAAAACAGCCAATGGAAATCACAACTACTTCTCACGAACCTTTTGAACGATTTCATTAACAGAATCAGGAAATAAATTTATTTTAACAGCCCAAGATGACCTAACAAAATATTGTTTTGCACAATCCATTCCAAATCATGAAGCACTAACAGTCGCCAAAGTATTAGTTAATTTAATGATGCAATTCGGTATACCTAAAACCAAACTGTCTGCGATTTTATGTCAGAGATCATAAAAAATTTAACGAACAAAGCATATATCTACAAGTCCCTATCACCCACAATCAAACGAATCTCTAGAGCGTAGTCATTTAGTATTGAAAGATTATTTAAAACATTACATAAATTCGAATCAAACAGATTGGGACGAATATCTTCAATTTGCAATATTCAGCTATAATACATCAGTCCATACATCCACGAAATACACCCCATACGAACTATTTTTCGGTCATAAAGCATATCTCCCATCATCAGTTACGCAGAATCCCGAATTTCTCTACACTTACAATGATTATCTACAATCACTACAATGTAAATTAAACACTTTATTTAAAATTGCCCGAGAAAGTATAATTAGTGCTAAACTAACAAGTAAGGAAGACTACGATAAAAGTCTTATTTCTATACTCCTTCATATTTTACATATCCTGTTATTTTTACAAAAATAATTAGTTTAACTAATCTAGTGGATTATTTTATAATAATTTAGGTGTTGCTAAAGTTAGTAACTCAGATCTAGTTTTATTAAGTTATGTGAATTTAACACATTTACAGCATAGTTTTTCAGTTATAAAATATTTTTATAAGGCCACTAAAGATTCTTGTACAACTGCTTTAAATGAACAGAAAAAACATAATCGTGTAAGTTTTCATTGCAAAGTAACATTAAAATGAATAAAAGAACAGTTTGAAGAGATCGAAAATAAAAACAATATTTTATTCGAAATTTCTGGGCAAGACAATTCACTTCGGGTGCGGAGAGGATTAATAAATGGTGTTTCATACAGTTTAAAATGGCTTTTCGGTACACCAAGCTCAACTGATGCAGAATTTTATAATGACAGTATAAGCGCATTAACAATTCAAAATAGCTAAACCCAAACTTTATTAAAATCACGGATCCAAATAATTTCTAGCACAATTCAAAATTTCAATAATTCGGTTAATTCTTTAAAAAGTAGTGAAGAACAAAAACATAGAAACAATTAACAAATTTTCAATCAAAACAAATACTATATTAGACAAACTAATTATTGAATCTACTATTACGCAACAGACACTGACTCTTTCAATAATGACTACTAGAGTTTTTTTTTTATTAATTAATCATTTAATTTACAACTGGCCTGTAAGGCCAACCAGTAGTTGTGATACATGATTATATTTAGCATGCTAGAAGGTGGTCCCCAGTGGTACTCCTTCATAAGGTGTTGTCGTTTTCTTCTTTTAATTTCCCAGCTCGAGGGGTTTGGTTCTCTTCAGTCTCCTTGTTTCATTTTCATTGTTTAATAAATCTATTGCAAGGTGGTTGGAATGATTGTATAGTCGGTTTTGATATTTTGTTGCAAATTTTCTTATTTGTTCCTTAACTGTTTCGACTTTTAAGTCTTTGTGCAGCGTATCGTTAGATACATACCAAGGAGCGTTTGTTATCATCCTAAGACATTTGTTTTGTGCGCGCTGTATTGTGTTTATGTTCGTTGCTTTGGCACAGCCCCATAGTTGGATGCCATATGTCCATATTGGTACAATGGCGACTTTATAAGTTAAGAGTTTGTTTTCTAGGCTTAGTTTGGATTTGCGACGTATTAGCCAGTAGAGTTTTTTAATTTTTATATCTATTTGTTTTCTTTTAGTGACGATATGTTGTTTCCAAGATAGTTTTGATTCTAAGTGCATTCCTAAGTATTTAATGTGAGTTTTGTTTGTCAGATTTTGATTGTTTATACTCACTTCCGGACACTGGATTTGTCTGTTCGTAAATGTTATGTGTACTGATTTACTGTCGTTTATTTTTATATTCCATTTATTTGCCCATTCTTGTATGTTGTTTAGTGCAGTTTGTAGAGATTCTGAGGCTTCCACCGGGTTGATGTTTGAGGAGAGTACTGCGGTGTCGTCCGCGTACGTTGCTACTGTTGTGTTGTTTGTGCAAGGTAGGTCTGCTGTGAAGATTTGATATAGCGTAGGCCCCAGTACGCTTCCTTGCGGAACTCCAGCTTTTATTGGATAGTCTTTGGATAAGGAGTTTTCGTACATTACATGGAATTGTCGATCAGTAAGATATGATTTAAATAGTAGGTAGTAGTTGTGAGGCAGGTTTTGTTTTATTTTATATAAGAGTCCGTGATGCCAGACACGATCGAACGCTTGGCTGACGTCGAGGAAAGCAGCTGAGCAGACTTTTCCTTCTTCTAGATCTTCTTCAATTTCTTTAACTATTCGGTGTATCTGTTCTACTGTCGCATGTCGCTCCCGAAATCCAAACTGATGATCTGGAATTACTCTATTTTGTTCTATGTACGGTTTGTTTCTTTTGAGGATTAGTTTTTCAAGTAGTTTCGACAGGATAGGTAGAAGTGATATGGGTCTATATGAAGAAGGTTCATGAGCAGATTTGCCTGGTTTCAATATAAGAATTATTTCTGAAGTTTTCCATTGTTTGGGGTAATATTGGAGACGTAGTACTGAGTTAAAAATTTGGGTTATTGCGACAATTCCTTTTCTTGGTAAATTTTTTAGTATAGTGGCAGTTATTAGATCACATCCAGGTGCCTTTCTGTTGTTCAGGTATTTAATTTCGTCGCCGACTTCTTTTGGTGTGACATGCTTAGGAGGTGGTGAAAGTTGTAAAGGTGTGTCCAGGAACGTCAATATTTCGTCGTTGTTAACTTGATGTTGATTAGCGTGCGGTTGGAAGATTTCAGTCAGGTGTTCTGCAAATGTATCTACTTTTTCTTGATCTGTTCTTGCCCATGTTCTGTTACTTTTTCTTATAGGTGGAATGTGTTGTTGTGGTCTCTTGAGTTTCCTCGTAGCTTTCCATAATGAGTAATCAGTATCAGATTTTGGTGATAAGTTGCTAATATATTCTTCGAAGGAATCGTTTTTCACTTCTGTTATGAGATGTTTTATTCGTTTGCTGAGGTTATTTAAGATAGTTTTATCTTGTGGATGTCTGCTTAGTTGCCATTTTCTTCTTATTGTTCTCTTTTCACTGATAAGATCTCGGATGAGTTTGGGATAGTTTGTGATTTTTGAGTGGATTTTTGAATGGAGCTTGTTAATAGTTCTACAGCTTTGTCTATTTCAGTTTCAGTTTTCAAAGGTATCTGCATATCAATTTCGTTGTTTAGGTACATCCTAAAATGTTCCCAGTCAGTTAGTCTGTTATGTAGAGTGGGTCTTCTTTCTTTTTGGATGATTGTTGTACTAACAGTAACTATGACTGGCGAGTGATCAGAGGACAGATCGAAGCATTCTTCTACTTTGATGAAATTTGAGCAGATTCCTTTGGTAATGAAGATATCTAGTAAATCCGGAGTTTTATTTAAGTCTGTGGGCCAGTATGTTGGTTTATTTGTGCTTAACGGGACATATTTTCTTGCGGTGACTACAGCTTCTAGTTCCCTGCCCTTTGGGTTGGTTAATCTGGACCCCCAGCGCGGGTGTTTTGCGTTATAGTCTCCTCCGGCTATAAATCTGTTTCCTAGAAGGTTAAAATATTCCTCAAACTGATTTCTTTTAATTGCATGTCGTGGAGGACAGTAAACAGCAGCAATTGCAAGTGGTCCACTTGTAGTCTGTATTTTTATGTTAGTGGCTTGTAGATGTTCCTTCTCATATTTCTCTATTTCATAGTGTTTAATTGTTTCCTTAATGACGATTGCAGTGCCTCCGTGAGCATTTCCGTCAGGGTGATAGGTGTGATAAGTTTTGTATTTGTGTATGTTGAAGTAATTTCTTTGGGTGAAGTGGGTTTCAGATACTAATAAGATGTCTATTTTCTGTTGTTTGAGGAATACTTCGATTTCTTGTCGATGTTGTAGCAGTCCATTGGCATTCCATAATACTATTCGTAACGTCTTATCCATTTCTTTTTATTAACATAGATAGCATATTGATAATGTTACTGTTTTGGGTCATAAGTTGTGCGAACATTGTTTCGAATTTTGTTAAGAACTGTTGCAGAGTGATATCGGTGCTTTGTTGTTGTGATTGAGTTTTGGTTGCATGTGAATAGGAAAAACTGTTGTTTATACCTATGTTCTCGTTTGCATATTGTCTGTTGTCTTGGTTTTCGTGCTGTATTGTAGAAGTTTGTACTGGTTGAGGTCTGATGTTGATTTGGAGTTTGTTTTGATTAATTCTTCTGCGTTGAATTTCTCGGTATGCTGGACAGCCTTTATAATTTGCTGGGTGCGGTCCTTCGCATAGAGTACACACTGGCGCACTATTTTTATCTTTCACACATTCTTTCGTTAGGTGGTTTCCTAGGCATTTGACGCAACGATAGGGTTTCGTGCAGTATGTCTTCGTGTGTCCATATTCTTGACATCTCTGGCATTGTGGTATTTGTGTTTTCTTTCTTGGTGCTTCAATATCAATTTTTGTTCCTAGAAGGTTTGTTAGTTTGTAAATGTCTTTATTATTCTTGTCTGGCTCCTGGTCAATAAAAAACATAGGTAACGGTTGTTTTGTATGCCAGCTCTTTATGTTTGATATATGTCTAATTTTAAAACCTTTATCTTCTAGTGCTTCTTTTATTTCTTCTGTGGGTGCTGTATGATGTAAACTTTTTATCACGACTCTTCTTCTCTTAGTTGATACGTGTGAAAATGTACTTTATTTTGATTTAGGAGATGTATGAGTTTTCGGTAGGCGCTAGGAGTTTTAGTGTTGACTTTGACTTGATCTTCTGTTAATGTCTTGCATAAGAATTCATCTTTTGCAAGCGTAGTTTGTATACAGGCGAGCATGTTTGAGTAATTCACTACGTTTTGTATGTATATGGGGGGTGGCTTGTGTTCCTTGGTTCCTGTTTCATCTGTGTGGTTTTGAGTCGTTTCTTCACTATTTAGTGCTGAAAATCTATTTAGAGTACTTACATTTCCGTTGGAGTTGTTAGGATTGAGTTTCATTGTTTTTGTTGTGGTGATGTTGGTATTTTCTGTCCTTGCACGTTTTGTTGATCTTCTATTCCTGATAGATTGCCATGAGCAGGGTGAAGTTGGGGTGTTCCGGTTTATTTGGTCTCTTTCAGAGATTTGTGTAGGTGGCCGTGTATTAATGGTTGCTAGCCAGGATTCTATTGAAGTTTGTGTGAGTTGGATGGGAGAGCAAATAGGAGTTGTTATCATTTGAGTTGGAGAATAGGTTGTTATAGAGGTTGTAGTAATTGTGGTGACAGGTTGGGTGTCGGAGGTTGGCGTACCACCGCTTCTTTCAGACATATTCGATGTTTTAATCACTCAAACACTTGATCTGAAGATTATTTATGTAGTTGCGTTTGCTTAGTTAGTAGAGAATTATGATATAATTGATTATAATTAATAGTTAACACTGATATAACTGATAGCACAGATACTAGTCAGACGAGGCAGATACGTCCGCTCCGTTCGACCGATAGGCAACGAATGTGACTACTAGAGTTAATAGAGAAATATGACAAATTTCTTAACGCTGTCAGTAGGTAAGCTAAGAAAGTTCTGGACCATATTTCAAAATGGCGAAATGGTGATGGCGTGGCAAAGGCTGATGGCGTAGCGACGGCGGTGGCGTGGCGGCGGTGGTGGGGGCGGTGGCGTAGCGGTGGCGACGGCTGGTGGCGCGGCGACGGTTGGTGGCGTGGCGGGGGCGTGTCCCGCACCTGAACACTTGTTGGTATGAGTCAGCGCTGCAATGTGACCACACACCTTTGGCACGCGGGGTGGTACGGCTAATTAAAGTGAGTCATGGAGTGACGTCATTACTGACCACGTGCTCGGCTAAGGTCTTTGCCTTAAGACCCTTGAGGACGCGACTCAGCTTGGGGTTACAGCGGTCATTAGGCTAGCAGAACGCAGACACCTGGTATTAATTAGGTCCATCGGAATGCAACCGTTGTATTGTACTTTATGAAAATAAATATGTATTAAACTTCTATGATATTTTATTTATTTTAACCTTATTGCAGCAGCACACATGCAGGTAGTTTGTGGCTATTGGTTGAATATGACGTCACTGTACCCCTATACAAGGGTTAATTTCAAAATTGTTCGATCAGTTATTAGTTGTGATGGAGTTCGATGAAGCAGAGTGGCTAGTGGGTCAAGATCTAAGCTGGCTAGAATGTGTGAGCGAAGCCAATATGCAAACGATATTCTGGACTATGGATCAAGTGCACCTCTGCCAACACCTGAGCTCCTGACAACACCGAAATCTCTAGCGACGTCGATGCCTGAGCCGACGCCAACACCTGAGTCAACGACGATGATGCCTGAGTCAACGCCTGAGCTGATGCCTAAGCCGACGCCTAAGTCGATGGCTAAGCCGATGCCAACACCGAGGCCAGAACCTCTGACAACGCTAGCGCCAGCACTTGCAGTACTACCACGATCCGTACCAACTTCACCACAGCTACATCAGCGACCCAGCCCGGAGTTATTATGTGCAGTTGTACGAGAACATTTTCAATTAAATGTGCCTGGATGTGTATGTTAGAATACGTAAGTACAAACTATCTGTATATGTTGTTGTTTTTTAATAAAATAAATTAAATTTAAAATAAATGTTTCTATTTTTTACCTGTACTTCTTCCAACCTCATAGATATGAATAAAAATATCAGATTAAAGAAAAATATTTTTATTTTCATTAAAATTATACATTGTTAAAATTAAATTACATAGCATTCTTAAAATTATCATTGGAATTGGGCCCTCCTCTTGATCCACACCCACACTCACATGTTTGAAGCAGCTTCGATGTTTTTGAAATTCTGTATCATCTTGCCAGGATCTACGAAATCTGCTCCATAAATTTTCGATTTCACGCCCAGCAAACACCATGACAAATTCTATTGGTAGAGTAGCGATTTCTTCATCCAGCATGAAAGACAGTAGACCTTCTTTGTAAAATAATTGCAAAGACTTATATCTTGTAAAACGTTCATTAAACCAATCTTTTAATGCATATGCATTTCGTATAGCGCCGTGTTTAACGTGAAACTTGCAATAATCTAAATTAGGATTACTTAGATCTTTTAGAGCAGGACAGTTTAAGTTCTCAATATTTATAATATTAATATTAATTCTTGGTTTTATAATATTTTTAAGCCAGCATACTTTTTCTAACCCTTTGCCATAAATTTTGTCAACGCTGAGTAAGAACATGGAGTTGACAGTATCCGACAGATTTTCATATGGTATATCACCAAAATTCCACTCTAAATTATGATGATTTTTAGTTAACCATAAAACACTTTGTTTACTTTTATAATCCAACTCAGCATTCCAGTTGCAAGATTTATTACAGCAATTTCCTTAAGAAAAAATGTTTGAACATTATTTCTAAAAATTTTAAAACCTTGTATATCAACAATAACAGTATTCATTTTGAGTGAATAATGATAAGTAATGAGTGCAGTGAACAGTGACGAATCTTTTATATGCATGCCCAGCCAATCACATGCCCGCATTATTCGTTACACCAAAAGCACTTATAAATGGGTGGTGGGGGTCCATCTATATGGTTGCGCCCCAAATTATAATGTTTATAACATGGTAAATTTTTACCAATTTCTGAATTTTCTTTAAATTTCGATGGAAGTTTATTGAACATGAGCTCTAATTCTTTTCTCTCAAAATTTTGCATAATTTCAATAAAAGTAAGATCATTTAGTGAGGTTAAATTGGATCCAAAAATTTTTGTGAAATTTGACAAATGGCCTTGGGGATCCTCAAGATTGGAAAGGAAATAAATAACGTATTTATTTCATAACAATTATAATTTGAACGTTTCGGATTGATACTCGATCCATCATCAGCTGAATACAAAAACGATACAATTAATACATGACACATTAAAATATTAAAAACCATTAAAAAAAGTCTATCAACTCATCAAAAACAAACAAATCTTCATAGGTGAAACTATTCAACCTTTACGAAAAAGAGTTTATCAACATTCCTATTATTGTAGAAGATTAAATCCAGATCATAGTGCCCTTACCAGGCACTCTATTGAAACTGGACATCAGTTTAAATTTACTGAAGTTGATATTCTCGAATCGGAACCGAATTATAATAACAGATTGTTGAAAGAAACTTTTCACATTAATCTAGACAAGAATAAATATGTAAATTCACAGACCGATTACAAAAGTAACTTACAATATATCAAGAATTTCATTGATAGGTTTAAATAATTAAATTTCACCGATTTAAATTCAATAATATACTTAAATTCAAATTGTATATATATATATATATTTAAATTTTGTTCTTAAATTCATTTGATTTTTTCTTCTTTTTTCTTGATCGTTTTTTAATTGATTCTTATATTTGGATTTTTTATTATGTTGGTGTTGATTCGCCATTTTCCATCTAAGTCGTACTTCCGTTATAGCTTTTCAGAACTGTTCCAACCTCCATGTGGAGATGTTGTTATTTTTATGTGTTTGACATGTTTTCGTTGGCATATGTAATTGTGAGTTTTTTTACTCTTATTATATGATTTTATACGTATAACATCTGCAAGCTTTGTTTGTTTTTGGTGAGTTGATAGACTTTTTGAATGGTTTTTAATATTTCAATGAGTCATGTATTAATTGTATCGTTTTTGTATTCAGCTGATGATGGATCGAGTATCGATCCGAAACGTTCAAATTATAATTGTTATGAAATAAATACGTTATTTATTTCCTTTCCAATCTTGAGGATCCCCAAGGCCATTTGTCAAATTTCATAAGGTCATTTAATTTACCAGCTTTGTAAGCTTTGATGAACCACTCACCTATGTTGTTCATGACGACAGTAATCTCAGTTGATGAAGTGACATCGCTTTTATACACATTATTCTATATTAGTTTTATCTATCCAGCTGTTGTGCGTGTTATTTAGACCAAGCCATTTTATGTAAACTTGATTACCTTTTCGTTTAAGAATTTTTTCCACCAAATACACATTAGAATATTTAACATTTTGCAATTCATGCTCATAAAATCCACCCTGAATAAGTTGACCAGAATAATCTTCAAGAATATATGTAGCTGGATTTGTTAATTTTACTTGATCTATACTAAATATTTCGTTAGACCAATTTGATGTATATCCCTTTACGAATGCACTCCGATATTTATTAATTAGCACAAAATCACCTACTTTAAATTTTGCAGTTCCAGCTATTTTTATATTACTGTAAACAGTATCTAGTAGAAGCTTTTCTTTACTTTTATTAACATCTCTAGGTTTCATATTAATTGTTCTGTGTTTTGTCGCGTTATAAGACTCAGTTAGTTCAGGTAATAAATTAAGCCATTGATATGACCCCTGTCAACTAAAACGCTTCCACATTGCATTCTTTAAAGTTCTATTCACTCTCCACAATACTGGCCTTTTTATTACTGAAACTTGAATAATGATTGATTTGGTGTTTTTCCATTAACTGTTTAAAATCTTTATTATAAAATTCTTTTCCCAAATCAGTGTGAATATATTTAGGAATGCGATAACTGTTATTAAATATATCTTTCATTGCAGTAGTTACATCACGCCCTGACTTATTTTTTATTGCTCGCGTCCATATGAATTTGAAGAATACGTTAATGACAACTAAAATATATTTAAAATTTCTATTTAATCTGGCGTAAGGTATCATTTCCACCAAATCAGCTTGAAATAATTCATCCAAACCCTTAATAATCACCCGTCTTTACACGCGCAGGCTTATGTAATTCTTCCACAACATCTTGCTTAATTTTCGACATGATACTCGTATACAGCTGTTTCTAATATAATTTCCAGATATAAGTTTTGCGGTCTTAAACCTATAGGAAACGGATATATACGCAGTGTATCATTACGCACAACATTTTTATTTTCAATAACTGAAACGCGTTTAGCAGCATTAACACGTTAACTGCGGAACAAAAATAAGGTGGTATAGTGTAACTGCCGATACATATCGCCGGCGATATGTATCTTCTCTTTACTATGATGCGGTACATATCTCCGGGGATATGTACTAGATGTTGACTTTAGTTCCATCTTATGTACAGATAAGTAACTTCTTTGCCTGTTTTCAAGTATTTATCTTTTAGGTTGGTATCAGAACTTATTTAGACTCAAACCGTATATATCTCCGGCGACTAGAACCGCACATAATTAATTGAAATTGAATAAATGGGAGATAAAGTTATAAATAAGAATTTGAATGGTTTTATTTGATAAAATAGTTTGGCATAATGTGATATTATGCCAAACTACTTAATTATTTATGATAATGGTTAAAACATGTGAGACAAAATCCCGGATTTTTTTTTACCGCTCTGACATTTTTATAAAAATAAAATATAATGATGTACTCTGCACGAAGTTTCGACTGAAAATGACAAGAAATAGAACGCAAATAAGTTAGTGTAATAAGTTCATGCAAGTTTATATATACCCCTGATGATATGTGCCGCATAGAAATAATAAAGAATTAATTGTGTGCGTTACATATCGCCCGAGATATGTACTACATTTTTAAAGTCTAATAATCATGTAAAATAGTATATTTAAAATGCTACAAGAATTGTTAAAATCGGTCCACAAATAAAGATTATATACGCTCCGCACCTGAAAAATGAAAAGCGAAAATTTTATTACGCATGATGTCACCACTGCGATACATATCGCCCGCGATATGTATCGCCCGCGATATGTATCGCAGTTAACGTGATAAAAACCACGATACACAAACACCCTCACAAAACCATTTTCGCGAATGAAATTGTATAAAAGTGGATCGTTAATAAAGTTTAATTCTGGTCCTGTTTTTAAAATAGTATTAAAACATTTTTTACTTCAAAATCTATGACAAACACGTAATTGATGCTTTATAGCAAGTGTATATGGGATATTAACTCGTGAAGTAACTATGTGAGCGTAAGTTTTAGATATTTTATGGAATGCCTCGAATCTCATAGACAAATAATATCTTGGTGGACCAATCATATAAATAATGGTTGGTTAATGAACCATAAAGTGATGCTTCGGTTTAAGGTGTGTTTGAAATAAATTTTTATATAACTTATGGTGTTCTGTTATTAAATTCCTTAAATGATTCATCATCTCTTGCACTATTATACATATATGTCCCTCGCCAAAATTCGAGGAATCATTTAACTTTTTACTGTACTTCATCACGAACCAATTATGAACTAAAGTCACCTATTAGGCAACTCACCAACATTTGTAATGAAATATCGCCTTTCACAGATTTATTTGACGACCCGCTATGTAAATTAAAACGATCACTGTGTAATTTCTTTGTACCTTGAAATCAGCTGTTACTTAATTATTTAATTTTTGTTACATTAATATTTGTATGTCTGTTATTATGTACCATTCTTAAATTTGTACTATTATGCATCATTCAATTTTATATAACTGTTTTTGTTATAATCGTCCTGTAATTGCGATTTTATATCCTGTTGGATTGATTTACAATAAATAAATAAATACAATAATAAATCTACTGTGAAGGGTTTGCTGGTACAAATTTCAACTTTATCGTACAAAAGTAAATAAAAATTCCATATTTCATCATCAGATGGTATCAAATCCCCGATAAGAATTGAAAAATAAATGACAAAAGCGTGCATTTCGGCTGCAGAACAAATTATATTACATTTTTTTTATATGATCACCTTTAACCGGGGCAATATTATTACCAACGTCGGAATGTGCGTTATGATTAAAATGAACTATACGTTCATTAAGTTCAACAAAGAAAAATAATGTTTAATTTGTATGAAATTTTGTAAAATAAAACCGATTTCATAACTACAAATTCCTTCAAATAAATCGTGCATAATGTCACAAGATATATTGATAGTATTGTGAAAATTTGATAATTTATTCCAGATACGAGTACATTCATGTTTCACACCATGTGAATTAATATTATTACTAATATCATCACTGTAATTAAGTGGATTTCTTAAGGAACTTTTGTCTTCAGTAACTAGTTTCCGGTTTATAATTTTATCATTACGACATATTCGGCAATAATAATTTGAAGAAAAATTTTCGTTGAAGCCTAACAAATAATTTAGTCCCAAATTATCACCGAGAAGAGCTATTAAAACAAAATATACTGTTTTTTCACCATCAGGAGTACATATTTTAATACCAGTATTTTCTAAATATGCTAATTCAGTAATTATGTGATTAAAAACATCGATATGTTCATATAAATTCTTACAGATCGTCTCAACAATTTGAACAAGAAAAATGTTTTCCAAAATTGAAGAATATTCTGAAGGAATGCAAGCCAAGGAAGCATACACAGCACCTAATTTATGATTTCCTGCTCGAGAACCAAGAGGATTTCCCGGTTCAAATTCATCAAAATAAATACACAGCGGCATAACTACTTCTCCTTTATACTTGTTAGCAATTTGTTTCAATAGTTTACCTTGTAATATATTATTTATACTGCCTTCTTCTTGATTGCAATATTTTTCTAAGAATTTTAAAAGTTTTCTAAATACATCAGGTAATTCTAAGAAATATTTCAAAAGCAATCGTAATGGAATAAATTGTCCTTCATATTTTTTGATAGTGTGTGTTATATGATTAGAATATTTTTTTGGTCCTTCAATTTCACATATTGTAAAAGGCATAGGTTTTATAAAATATTGTGATTGTTCAAACCATTTTAATCTATAATATTCAGAATGGAAGCCTTGAAATGGATTACTGAAAGTACTCAACACTGAATTAAATGTAGATTGATGTTTCTCTGAAAGACTATTTATTAAAGAAGCAAGTTCCTGTTTTATTCCTTCACATACACAAGTATTGATTAATTCACTTACTAATTCAACAATTTGCTGTATACAGCACCTTGAAATAGAATTATTATTGTATAATTTCGTTAAGAAAGAAGTGACAGTTGTTTTCATTATGTCTTTAGGTTCAAGATAATTTTTTTCTGAGTAGTTAGGCAAATACTCTTTACAGTTTACTTTAATGTCAGTAGATTTACTAAGAATTTTTTTATTATCGCCAGGGAAATAATCTATGTCAGTTAAATGTGTGCTCTCTACTAATTTTGTTTTATGTTTCTTTACATGTTTTGATAAAGAAAGTATTGTATTAAAACTTCTATTGCATGTGTCATATCCGCATATATATTTGAAATTATAACGGTGTACAAATTTTTCGTGTGTTAAAAATTGTTTACTAGTTTTAAATGGCAATTTACACGTCTTACAAGAAAACATTTTAAAGTCATCAATATTTACATGGAAAGTAATTACTTCGTACCTATATTTTTTTCCATTAATTTTGAAAAATCTAATACATACGGTATATTTACATCGTATGCTGTATGTATATTAAATACTTGCCACTGCATCAGGGTCCATAGATGTTCTGCTTCTGGTGGATATGATGCATTTAAAACAATAAATGTCTTCAGACAAAGATCTATAGCCTTGAGTACTGATCTTGTTTCATAAAGTGTAGTATTTACATAAACAAACACATTTTTTATTTCTAAAACCGATGGAGCCTCGACAATAATAAAGGGTTGCAGAGTTAATCCAAGTTTTTAAAAAAATTCTCTCCTATTAATAGCAGGATTGATATCTCCAGGAACCTTAAATTAAATAAATTAGCACTTAAAATTAATATTAGTTATCAAAATAGAAGTTACTTTTACATGTAGCACCATTCCTTCGCGACATTCAATAATTGATGGCTTCCACTTTTTAATTTTAGTAGACTTCGGTGGCAATATAGACGATAATAAAAATAATTTTAATAAATGTTTTGAATCTGGAATTTTTTTTACATTTTTATGCATACTAATTTCTAAGAAACACAAACCTGCTGATATAGATTTTGACTGTAGTAAGTCAAGATAAGTATCATCTGCAGAGGAAAGCAGTGATTTTCTAACGAGAGCTTTTTCGAAAAATATGTCAAAGTTATTTAACAATAAATTTGACTTATTTTCAAATGTACATTCGAAATCTTTATCAATCTGTAATATTGTTCATTTGATTTAACAATTAAGTAAGTATTTACATATTTCACAACACTCACCAATGTAGATCCTATGGATAGTTTTAGGATTGGCCATTCTTCGTATATGTCATCAAGTGTTTTAAAGCTTTGTGATTGTAGTTGCTGTCTGCGTAACGAAAATGATGCCTTCCACTGTTTTAGTACATCGTCTTCTGGTTCTTTATTATGTTTTAACCAAATTATGCTTTCGTTCGTAGTTTCAATAGATAGTTCTGTAAATATAAAATATTTTAATTAGTACAAAGAATTAATGAATATTATTAGCGTCCCAACTAGAACCATTTAATTGATTATCAGTAATATCACTGTCATCAAAAATATTTTGTTTCTTCGGTATTATGCCCGCTTCTTTTAACATAGATATTTGGTTTTTATATTTGTCTCGTAGTTTTCCACGGGAAATTCCAGATTAATTTTCCTTCGATTGGAATTTTCGCACAGGACGTTTGTAATATGACGATTTATGTTCGGATGGAAATAATTCTATATTTTATCTCCTAATACGTCAAAGCACTCATTTGTGAGATTACTAAATGAAAAAGAAAGTTTTAATAGTAAAATTAATAATAATTTAATAACAAATAATTTAATAATAAATAAAACATACCCATATTTCTCTCTATATGTCAGACAATGTACTACGATGATTTGAGCCAGATAATTTTGATATTTGGGTTCAAGATATTCTTTAATTTTATAAATTTCAAGAATTGCAAATCCAACGCAAGATTCTTGAAGTAGTGATTTTAAATCGAGCTCAGAAATAGGAGTTCTGTAGTTTCTTTCTTGTTCTGCAGAAGGATTCTCATCTGGTAGTGGAACAAGTTCATAAATACTGCCCGATTGCTCAATTCCACAAATATTTGGCAAAATTGGTGTTGATGAGGCAATGTCTGTATCACAGGTCAGGTTTGAAGTCGTTGCGAATGATATATTTGTACTTACATCACTCTGTAACGAATACGTACCAGTCTAGAAAATAAAATAAAATTTTAGATAGTTAATAAATGAAGGCTAATTACAAATACGCACTTGGTTGGAATATAGATATTTATTCATTTTTTCTCGAAATTTAGTTCTAAGTCCTATTTTGGGAATCAATTTTTCTATTAAATCAGGTGTTAAAGACTTTAATGCAAGGGAGTCAATATCTTGTTCTGTAAATTAGATCCATTATAAGTTTACAATGGCTTCGGTTGCATTTAGTGATTTTCTGTTTTTGCTATTTACAAACCAACCATATGTTACATCCGAATAGGAAATAAACTTACCAATGAACAATGATACAAGTTGTGACATTTGCCACTCTTCTAGTAATTTTTTTACTGTTTAATCTGCCATTTTAAACACATAAGTACGAGATACACGGTAAAACAACACTGGCATGCGTTCTTGAATAAAACATGTAGCTACTGTAACGAAGTAGTTCGTCACAATAGTAAAATCGCGAAATAGTTTTTTCGCGACCGCAAAATAATCCGAAGCCGGACCTGGCGACCCATTTACGCGCGGCAAATCACCGATCGTGCTCAAATTTTGATACCGCGTACGTCTCCGCGTTCTGCGGCCGGCAAACCTATGTTGAACCAAATCGGGTGGTTTGTAATCTGGTTTCCTTCTGAAACCAAACCACCCATTTGGTTAACATATGACGCGCCGTCGCCAACCTAATCGGACACGATTCATTAGTATTTTTGAGTATAAATACGCGAGCGGAGCGTACATCGTGAGTCAGTCAAATCAGTCCGTGTCTTACGACTAAAGTTCCGACTAAAAAGCGTGATTTACGTCTCACCGGGAGTTCTCCGCCTTCCCTCGTGGAAGCACCGACCGTACCGTCTGTGTCATCAACCTCACCGTCATCGTCACCGTCGCTACCGTCATCTTCGCCAGGTTCCCGACCAGTTGTAAGTCCCATCCTATTTTTTGTTACCTGTCAAATTCCGGTTTGACCGTTCAGCGCCACGTACAGTGCATCCGAGGTCTCGCGGTCCGTGGAGTGTGAGTCTCGCACATTTGTCCATCAAACCGGCCTTTGTAATTCCTATGGTTGTGTGTTGCTCTAAGTGTTTACGTGAAAGTGTCAAAATACCTACCCCGCACTCTCCTGCCGTCCTGTCACCTGTGTGTTTCCCCACCCCTCTCTCCGCTCCCGACTCGGTCTCAGAGTAGCACGAGTCGCTCGAGCCCCCCGCTTCGTCACCGTGCTGAGAGTCTCACACGTTGGCGCTGCGGTGTGGCCGACACCACGACGCCTTCAGCGTGTTCGCATAGGTCCGTATCACCGTATCACCGTCACAAGCGTCTCCGCCGCGACGCTCACCGCATCACCGACCAGCGTGGTCGCCCCAGCGACCCACGAAAACTACCACGCCCGACATCATCCTACTGCCTCCCTGGCACATACTCACCTACAAAGAGATCAAATATATATATATATATATATATATATATATATATATATATATATATATATAACTCAGCAAATTTAGTACAAATAAATAAATAAATATATATATATATATATATATATATATATATATATATATATATATATATATATATATATATATATATATATATATTTATTTATTTGTACTAAATTTGCTGAGTTCTTATTTTCTACAACCACACCTGATTCCTCCGACCGGATTGCTATCCGAGCAATTGGCGCCCGAGCATACCGTCGCCAATTTGGCTTGCCGTATCACAACCAGATACGACGCACTACAAACATGTTGGAACCCGCAAAACACATTTGTACTCCTAACAAATAAAATTTATTTGTCACAAATAAATTGTAATTCGGACAAGTAAATATTTCTTTTTTATAGATATAGATCGTTTAATTGTAGCAAATATATTAAGATTGAATTAACTTTATGTATAATTCTCAACACCAATATTTAATAGAATTTGTTCCATTACATGTATTCGCGTAATAATATTTTAATTATTGGAAATAAAGAAAAAATTAATAATCCTGTATTATATTACTTATTTCGTTTTAATAAACTTTGTTTGATTCAATAAAATCGTGTGCAAATAAATAATAAAATTAAATAAATTAAAGTGATTTCTTAGTAGGAAGTGTTTTATATTTACATTAAATGTATCTTATTTCTGTGAATTATGTACTACTCAATTACTAGTATTTATTTGTTATAAAGGAAATATTTTTCTCAGTGTATGTCAAACGTATACTCGAATTCCTAAGCATCTCGTAAGAGATAATGTCAATTTCTTAATATTGTTTAAACAGGATGAATTAAATTTAAAACATGTTTATATGGATCATGTAAATACTGACATGTCATACGAAACGTTTAAAAATATGTGTTCTAGTTGCTGGCACAATAAGTACGAGTATGATTTTATAGTTATCGATAAAGATAGTCATCTTAATGAAGGGCGTTACAGGAAGGGATTTGACCAATATATTATAAACAATCTTGAGGCTAATGAAGAAGTTTAGTCAGCGGATAGAAGTGATCGGGTGAACACATCAGTTAATAGAACAGCTGACAAGTTGATGATCAGTTAACATTACCTGTTTATCAGTTGATCAGATCAGTTCATTTAGCTGTTAGCAGTTGATCAGATCAGTTCGTTTAGCATTTGGTCAGTTGAGATAGCTGTTCTATCAGTTGATCAGATCTGTTCGTTTAGCAGTTGATCAGTTCATTTAGCAGTTAACAGTTGATCAGATCAGTTCGTTTAGAAGTTGGTCAGTTCAGTTAGCTGTTCATTAAACTTGGAAATAATGGAGGGTAAAAATAAGCGCGTAACACAAGAGCTAATTAAAACTAGAAATATTGTAAAGCGAAAACTAAGAAACCTTAAACTTGGTACGTTGCAAAAAGAAACAGAGTTAGAGAAATCGTATAAACCTATAATTAAATCTTTAAAAGATATTGCTAGTAATATATCAACAGTCAACGTGAAACAAGAAATTAAAGAAGAACCGAAAATAGAAATGGATGAAAGAGAAGAGGAAGAACAATCTACGAGTAAAAGAAGGATAGCACCAAAATTTTTGGATACAAGTGTTGTGGCGGGGACAGAGGGGGCTGAAGATGTTGATGCTAATGATGAAGTGTTTGCAGAACCGGGTGAGGATACAATTACATCGCTCTCTAGGGCTGACAGAAGTCGCCCATCGCTGTCTAGAGAAGACATTGAGCAACTGATGAGACATCCATCATTCATGGAATATTTAGAGCAATATGACCCATTGCCAAGGTATTATATTGAAGAGATATTAAATGATGATAAAGATTCATTTGAATTCAAATATGGTGTGCGACATGATCCTGATACCGATAAATTTTATATTGGTGACTCTGAAATTAAAATAGCTGGTAAAGATATTGTTATAAATAATTTAACATATAATGGAATAACTGGTTTGTATGAGTTACTTTTTAAAAAGGAGCCCACAGCATATACTAAAGATGATCATAAGAATTATATTGATGAGAAAATACACCCAAGTTATTGGTCCAAAGCTAGATCCACGGTTAAAAATGATTTCAGCTCCCCGGAAACTCAGTTACTGGTAAAATTGATTTAAAAACATTCAATAAAAAACCATCAGAATGAGATTATTTCTATAATTGAGGAATTAAATGAAGCGAATGTTATTGAATAATTTCATTTCAGTTATGACTCTGGACAAGTGCGGGCGTCATATTGAGCTGCATAGAACTAAAAAGTATATCAATAATAAAATTGTTGCTCTTACAAATACTCATCAGGCGAATGTTCAGGAGCTAAATCAAAATTTTAAAAGAGATATCGCTGATGTTAAGGATAAAGTTACAATTGAATTATTATCTGAAATAAATAAATTAAAAAATTTGAGAAATATTGTTATTTTACAACTGAACTTAATATTGCAGGGTGAAAATTATGATATCATTAACGATTTTGATAAAAAGCATGTTGTATAAAATTAGTTCAGGAACGTACACGAGCGCAGTTCATCACCAACTGTGAACGTGTTCAGACGTCTCATTTAAATAGTCGTGATAATGATGAAAGTATCAAAGAATCGTAGCCTAACTTTTCGCGATGTTGTAAATCGTGCAAAGAAAGCTATAAAATCAAGTAATAATTCTTCCGACTTAAATAAATCAGCAAAAATTGCGCTAAGTACAGTTAAACGAATTAAACGCAACATTAAAAATCCGCGGGTGATAGCTGTGCCTAAAAAAGGGGAATTTCTACCATTCATTCCAATTTTTCCCGGGCTGAGCGCTCTACGCGCACTTGTAGGTGGCGCTGTCGGCATCGCCAATGAAAGATGAAAATTGTGGTAAACTTATGACGGAATTTGTTGGATTACGCGCCAAAATGTATGCATATAAGGTTCAGAATACAGATTGTAATGAGACGATAAATAAAAGGGCGAAGGGTATAAAGATGCTACTTTGAAAACAATCACTTTTAATGATTATTATGATTGCTTATTTAATAATACGCTTATAACAAAAAACCAAGTATTAATATTATCAAAACAGCACAACGTATGAACGGTAAAACAGCGAAAACTTGTTTTAAGTCCATATGATAACAAAAGAATTGTTAACTTTGTTTTTACAGATACATTTCCATGGGGGTACCAGCCACAGCAAATATTGTAAATAAACATGTATGATATGTATTATAATTTAATATTAAATAAAATATTTAAGTATTGTACGTATTTGTTTTATTTCTCAACCTAAGTAGATAGCAGTGTCTTCGTAATATAAACCTACAAGCAGGTTATTTACCACCCTACATAGAAAACTGGCAAATCGAGACATGTCCGTCACTGCACGTGCTTGGTATAGGTCAGTAACACTGACGCGTGTCAACTGCAAGTATGACTCATACACGCAACGGTTGCATTCCTATAGACCTAATTAATGCCAGGTGTCTGCGTACTGCTAGCCTAACGACCTCTGTACCCCCAAGCTGAGTCGCGTCCTCAAGTGTCTTAGGGCAAAGACCTTTGCCGAGCACATGGTCAGCAATGACGTCAACCGGGCACACGTGCCTCGATGACTCACTTTAATTAGCCGTCCCACCCCGCGTGCCAAAGGTGTGTGGTCACATTCCAGCGATGGCTCATACCAAGACGTGTTCAAGCGCGAGACACGCCACCGCCACGCCGCCGCCACGCCATCAGCCCTCGCCACATCATCACCACTGCCGGCCGCCATTTTGAAATATGAGACAGAACTCTCTCTGTTTTCCTACTGCTGTCAATTTGGGTAAACATGGTATTCTCTCACCACAAATATTAACACCAACATCTTTATTCAAAGAATTGCAAAATTATAAAGGCGAATTTAATTTACCTGTTGCAGCAAATAATAATAATATTAATATATATTAGGAAATTTTAAATTTGAAAATCTTTTCAACAAATAACTTTATAATCTTTGCTATTAAAATTCCAATGGATGATAAATTAGCTTATAACTTATTTAACATAATACCGCTGCCAGTCCAGCATAAAAATTCATCCGTATTTTCATACATACAACCGAAAAAACCTTATCTCCTCCTAGCCCAAACCAAAACTTATTTTACCCTTAAGCAAGATCTTGTCAGCTGCAAGGAACATGGAGGACAGGAATTCATTTGCAAGAACGTGCACACCACGAAGAAAACGGACCAACTCACCTGCGAAACGCAATTACTGGCACCACATCGTAGATTTATATCTGAAGACTGTGATACACACTAAAGCATCGATTGAAACGTGGAAGTATTTGAGTATCAATAATTGGCTTTACGTTCTACAACATCCAATCACTTTAATTATTCTTTGTGAATGAACTTCTCCGGGTCATACCGAAGATGTTATTTTAAAAAATGTCGGGTTCATTCACATACCTACATCTTGTAAAGGTTATACGGACAACTATATACTACAACCATCTGCTAATGTTTAAACAAATTTAACTAGTATTGTTCCTACTATAGATATAACGACAGATGAATGTTGTAAATTTGATACAAATTTTAATCAAACGGACTTACTAATTTTGACCCCCCTAAAATTAACAAACATCGACCTAAACGATTTGAGATACGCTAATAAGAAGTTAGAAGAATTCGATTAGGTTATCACTAATCAAATAAACAAACCTTTTATCGTGTCGCATACACATTGGAATACGATTGCCTTATCAACGATTGGAGGAATTGTGGTTTGTGCGCTAGTGATTAAAATGTGTAAATGGTGCGGTTATCTGACAATAATTAAAAAAAATGTGTTGTACTATTATAACTCTAAAACTGAAGTGTTGTCCCCTGCTCCAAAGACGTATATAAACTATAATTCTGATCCCAATGTTGTAGCAGAATCTTGCATTGTTCCCCATGATACCCCTGGCGTCTTCGTGGCCGATCGTCAAAGCGTACCTCTGCAGCCGATCAACTTCCAGCACCAGGTATCCGTCGTCAGTGATAGTTCTCCACCGCCGATCAATCCGAGGAAGGCGTAGCACTACTCCACTGTAAATAGTTTCAACACGATTTCTATTTTTATGGGGGGGGGGAGGTGTTGTTTTCCCAGCATTTCACATAGTTATAATTAGTTATAGTTATAATTTACATATCTATTTTTCTCGTAATTGTTAAGGCATGTTAGATATAAGTTTAGTTAAGTATTAATCATTTTAATTTTCTTATATTTAAGTAGTACTCTTGTATTTTTTCTCAGTTCTGTACATATTGTAACGAATATAAAGCTAGTCAGTCGAGAGCGTTCCAGATACCTTCTCGGGAACAAGAGCGTAACAGCGGGACCACCCAAGTGCGTAGAGCGAGCTCGCATATTTGAGCGTGCGGTGGGGGAACGAGAGGAGGAAGATTCGGGAACTCTTCTAGAAATGGGACGGCAATATAAAAGCGAAGACTCGGCTCGAGGCGAGTCAGTTGACAGTAGACTTCGAACGCGTAATATAAATGTGGTGAAATAAATAACAGTTCTACTGTACGTAATATAAATAGTACTTTTAGTGACCGTTATATAAATAATATTAGTGTTTGAATATTTATTAGTAGTGTTTAAGTTTTATTGTAGTGTTAATTAGTTTTAAATAAGCTTCTTTCATTTTTTTATTCTTATTTCATTAAATAAATACTTTTATTTTTGTTTAACATAAATAGTTGTGAGTTATTTTTGTGCCTTAAATATTCTACATACTTCCAGAAAGACGAAAAACGTTACAATTGGTGTCAGGTGTGGGGTTATTAAATAGTGAAGTGTGTAGTAAAAATAAACAAAATGGCGTCGTTCGGTTTAAAACTAAGTGAGTTGAAAGTTGCGGACATAAAGAGGGAGTCAGAGGAGCGAGATTTGGACTCAGTTTCAGAATTTTTAAAAAATAATTGGCAGAAAATTCTAGACCTTTGGAACAAAAGTTAGTAGAGTATTCTAGAAAATCCGAAGAAAGTTCTAGAATCTTAAGAAGAATTGGCAGAAAATTCTAGAACTTTGGAACAAAAATTAGAAGGAAATTCCAGAAAATCTGAAGAACGTTCTAGAATTTTAGAACAAAAGTTAGAAAAGGATTTAAATGAATTAAAAGACGAATATGAAAAGAAAATAGAACAGTTAGAAAATAAATTCCTCACTGCAACTGCAGCATAGAATTTATGTCCTGGTGTGGCTGAAACAGAAGCAACGAGTGAAAGAAAAATAGCAAAAAATGAGACTGCATCAAAAATACGCATAAAAACACCGTAATTTGATGGAAAAACATCGTGGCCAAATTATTTGAGTCAATTTGAAGCGGCCGCAAAAGCTAACGGTTGGTCACCCAGGGAGAAGGCAATCTCGTTGACAGTAGCGTTGCGTGTAAATGCAGTCGATATTTTGCAAATATTAAAGCAAGAAGAGCAAGAAGACTATGACCAGCTAGTTAAGCATTTAGATATGCAATATGAAAATGCGCACCTAGAACAAGTGTACCAAACACAATTAAGGAATCGATATCAGAGATCGAATGAAACTCTCCAAGAATTTTTAAGCTGACGTTGTTCACGTGGTTCGCCTCGCACATCCTACAGCTCCGGACAGCGTATTAGAGTGCTTAGCTATCCAAACATTTATTTATGGTATCCAAAATGGCGAAATTCAGCAAGCACTAAGATCGACTCTACCAAAAACATTGGCCAATGCACTGTCTCTTGCTTTAGAACAAGAAGCTGAAAAACTAGCTTCGCCTAGCCAATCTAAAGTAAGATCAATAAACAGCGACTTTAAGAACGAAGATAATGAAGATATAGAAGAGAAGGTACGACGTATCGCTACAGAAATATTTGGAGGCAAGAAGAGAAAACGTTGCTGGACTGCGGTGAATTAGGACACCGGCGAAGACTGCGAGAATCTGCTTAAAAAGAAAATAGACGCGGATTCGGAAAACTAAGTCGGATTGATGCGATGGGGCAGTCGTCGACCCATATTCTGGTAGCCACACATTCCATCGAATATGTCGCATCTCTTCATCATCAAGTCAACAGCATTTTTGTGGTTGGTCTTGTTGACGGAAGGCCACTCAAAATGTTGCTGGATACGGGTGCGACGAAAACAATATTCGGATCGACTTAACAAATAAGTTTGCACCGACACAACTATATCCGACTAAGTGGCGATTACGTACAGCAACTGGAGAACTAGCTACATCATCAGGAGAGTTAAATGTGACCATCAACATCGGAAACACCTCCCTCAAACATCGTGTGTTGGTAGCCGAAATCAAAGATGACTTTATTCTTGGAATGGACGTCATGGAAAAATATGGTTTTAAACTGGACCTCAAGCACGGCGTAATAGTGGTAAATGATGAAGAACTCGTAATGCATCCACGAGAGGACGAAGTTGCACGTGCTTTAATAACCGAAGATGTAGTACTTTCGGAGCGTAGTGAGACAATTGTAGAAGCACAACTTGACGGAAAATTTTGTGCAGGAAATGTTACCATGTTGGAACCCCGAAATAATGATGAAGAAACTGGTCGTTGAGTGATAGTTGGAAAATCACTGGTAAAAGCTAACAAGATAATACCAATTCGAATAATGAACATAAATAAGTATCCGGTCAGAATTAAGCAAGGAACTATAGTAGAGGAATGTTCATCCGTATCTTCAATTATTAGAACAATGGTGGCTCAGAAAACCCCAACTAGCAAGATTCCGGATACTTTGCTCAATCAAATATCAACATCTTTTCACGGACTGACATCTGACGAGAAAATCAAAGCAAAGAACCTAATTAGTAAGTATCAAGATATCTTTGAATATGATAAGAAATCCAAGGGCAGGACGAACGTTGTGCAGCATAAAATCTACACTGGCGATGCAAAACTCATCCGTCAAGGAGCAAGACGATTACCACAAAGTGTGAAGAAGCTGAAAAGATAATTGAAGAAATGAAGAAAGAAGGCGTGATTGAACCTTCAAGTAGTCCAAGGACTTCTTCACCAGTGGTATTAGTGAAGAAAAAGGATAGATCCACCCGGTTTTGTGTAAATTACCGTCAACTTAACAAAGTGACGAAATAGGATAGTTATCCACTTCCCCGAATTGACGATACACTGGACACGTTGGCAGGGTCAAAAATATTTTCTACGTTGGACCTAAAAAGCGAATACTGGCAAGTCGACTTGGAACCGAAAGACCGTGAAAAGACAGCTTTTACCATCGGAACAGGACTTTGGCAATTCACAGTTATTCCATTTGGACTCTGCAATGCTCCTGCAACATTTGAACGACTTATGAAAATCGTGTTAGCTGGGCTGTCATGGAAAACCTGTTGGGTGTACCTCGATGATATTATTGTGGTTGGAAAAACGTTCGAGGATCACATGAAGAATTTGGAACAAATTTTTCAAAGATTGAAACAGGCAAATCTCAAGCTCAGCCCGAAGAAGTGTCATCTGTTCCAGGAGAAAGTGCATTATCTCGGACATGTGGTAATAAAAGCTGTAAAGGACTGGCCAGTACCAAAGAACAAACATGAATTAAGAAGTTTCCTTGGTTTATGCACCTATTATCGGCGATACGTACAAGGATTTGTTTGGTAAAATGACTGTCAAACAGCATTTGAAAAATTAAAGGATTCTCTTCCACCGCACCGGATTTGATATTCTTGTCTGCAGCTATGACCCCAAAGGAAGAACAAAATTAGATCGCACTGTGGATTGCCACTTCTTTAAGACCTCAGGATGCATCAAGGGTTCGACTTGCAGATTTCGTCATAACTTCTCTGCAACCCATCAACATCTGTTCCGAGACGAAATAGTTTTAAGGGGGAGCGAGAGGAGGAAGATTCGGGAACTCTTCTAGAAATGGGATGGCAGTATAACAGCGAAGACTCGGCTCGAGGCGAGTCAGTTGACAGTAGACTTCGAACGCGTAATATAAATGTGGTGAAATAAATAACAGCTCTAGTGTACGTAATATAAATAGTAGTTTTAGTGACCGTTATATAATTAATATTAGTGTTTGAATATTTATTGGTAGTGTTTAAGTTTTATTGTAGTGTTAATTAGTTTTAAATAAGCTTCTTTCGTTTTTTTATTCCTATTTCATTAAATTTGTGCCTTAAACATTCTACACACTTCCAGAAAGACGAAAAACGTTACAATATTTTTATAAAGCTACTTTTGTAGATACAAAAGCATTCTTTCAGACCATAAAACCCCTAAATTCCAATCCGCTTTCTAAATCCAGCAATATTGCAATCCTACGACTCATCGCCTCACAACCCTTAACTTTCTAAACTACCCTTTTCCTCTGGCCCTAACTAAAACCCTGTAAAAACCATATCCGATCAAGAAGACGTCCAATTCATTCACCATCCAGCAGTTCAGTCTCAACAATCAAACAGCGTAAAGTTGGACAAGGTGGACCATGAAATGCTATTAGCTAAATTAAAATTTTACAACTTCAGTACAAATGCTCGTGTTAATATACTTTATCTATGTCTTGTACATAAAATTAAACTTACGGGTTGTCCATCATATTTATCAGATAAATTAATTAATAAAGAATATAAATACATTCTAAGGGAAAAGGATTTATACTCAGTACCGTCTTTTAATAAAGTAAAATATAAAGATTCTTTCTCATACTTGGCTCCAACACTTTATAACAGTATTCCAAACACTTTAAAATCTTTAGCTTTGAACACATTTAAAAACCATGTAAAATGCTTATTTAAGTTAAAATGAAATCTGTGATTTAGTTTGAATTTATAGTTAAGTCAAAATGTTGTGATTGAGATCCTAGCTTTGTTGACATCATTTTCTGTTTTTGTTTTGTATTTATTTGTACTGGTTGGGTGGAAGTTCAGCCTGTGGCTGAACCTCGCCATTGATGTGAATCAATAAAGCTATTATTTATTATTATTTATTTATTTATTATACAAAAACAAAACCACCATAAATATAGTATATATTTAGTTTGTATTTGTGTGTTTCATTGCGCAAATTAATCCATTAATTGCCATCACAAGTACACAAGAAAGAACTAATCCCATAATTTGGTCCACAGTTAAAATTCAAAGATAAATTTAAAAAATATCTTTCTACGAAGTTAAATTCAGATGTTAACACCAAATTAAACGTATGCTTTTTTATTCTACATAAATATGTTTCGTTTAATTTATTGTACAATTATTGTAATTTACTAATCTTACAGAAATCCGTCAACGAACCGTCTAGTGAAACATTGCCTATCGGTACATTAAGTATAAATAGTTCTGATTTTGATACATCAGACATTAATAATTTTGCGAGTAGTTCAGTATTTGACCCATCTCAAGATATTACTGATACTAATATATTAATCGTAGGTGCAAATTTTCAATTTGTGAAACCAACTACTGTATCGGAAGATGAGAGTAGAAAATATTAGTTAATTACATAGTTTATGTAATTTTTTAATATTAATAATTATATTATTTTGTAGGACCGCTACAATCTATTAGGATTACATACGAAGAAAAAACAATATTTGCTAACGTAAATATATTTATTTATATACCTTTACTAAATTATTGTGATATAATAATAACAAATGTAATTTGTATAGGGACTAGAAAATCTTCTAAAAAGTATTCCAGATGGACAAATTGCTTTAATGAAGAAAGATAATATTAGCAATGATGTGCGACAAAAATTATCCAAAGTTATGTTATAATAGAATATTTAATAGAAAATAGCATTGACCGGAAGTATGAAATAATAATTAACTATTTAAATATTTAATGTAATTTTTAATATTGTTCCAGGATAAGTCAACAACATTTTTTGCAAGCTGCGGAAGAAATAATTAAATTATTTCCCAATGAAAAGAAAGAAACATACTATCATATCAAAAACTTGTAAATAATAAAAAAAATCGCACCACGTGGAAAATGTTATTCAAAATATATAAACTATATTCACTCTTACGAACAGACATCTTTGCCACGTATTTTAAATGGTACGTATTATATTTTCATTATTTATTATATCAATAAGTTTGTTGTATTTATATGTATTTTAATTCATTGAAGTAAATTAACCAAAAAGTGAAGAAAGTGTAAGAGAAGAAGAAACGTGCGCCTTTAATACATTAAAAAATATAACGGAACTCCAAGATAAAGTACTAATGCAGTGGAAAGCATGTTATAATCTACGAATGAAGGAGTTATTATCAAATAACAATTATTTTCATATCTTTCCCGCCTTAAAATTGCCTTGGGGTTATAGGTTGGTACGTGTTTACTGACATTTAGTGTGAATAACTAATATATTATGTATCTTTTTTAGATAGAAAGCGACTTTGACATAAAATATCCCGAAAAATGTGATATATACACTCAGTGGCCTAAAATTCAGGATGCATTAATTTCGTTAGCACGTAAAAAAAATAAGCGTCGTGGAATTAAATGATTGTACCGGTAAGCACATTCTTACGTTATGTAAAGAAACTATAGTTACTTACTATTGAATCAAAATTTCAGATTCATTACTTTTATCTTTAAAAGTGTTTCCGTATTTATTCATAGTCGTCATTAAGATCAAAGAATAATAAAGCTTGGAGGCTTTCAAAACTAGAAATACAAGAGTTTTTTACTGCATATACAGGTTAGTCATAAATAACGGCAATATTAATTATTATAATTATAGTTTTACAAATTTAATATTCTATTTCTAATTTATTTCAGACACCGGTGGAGCTGCAAGGCAAAATAGATAAAAAAAACAAGAAAATAAGATTTCTAAGAGAAACTTTGCAGCCATTCCTTATATGTGTCGGTCTACTGTCAAATGTAAATGCAATTTACATCATCTTGGATGAGCAACAATACAATATAGAAAATCCACTGAAGGCCGTAGATGACATGAGAAGGATACTGGGACGGAAACATTTGATGACGAACCCACGCCTGGCAGGAGGCATAAAATGCAGAACACGATTAGGTAATAATGGAAGAAAGCGACTCACAAAATTTTCTCCGGGCGGGTCCTCTGGCTGAGGGAATCCCGTCGTCTGATGGTTCAGACGCTGCCTCAAGAGATACGGAGGGGATAAAAGTCGCGAAAGCCACCAAGACCACTGCAACGGACACGGACATGAATATGGGTGTTACTCTAAGGGAGGGAGAGAAAATAAAGGAGAAAGGTGTAGAAGTTGATGGAAGGAAGGATGGCAACAAAAGGAAAAAATCCAAAAAAGAAAAAAGGGACGAGAGGGCGACAAAGAAGAGACAGGGTGAAACCCTCGCGCATTACCTGGAAAGGATAAGTAAAGAACGGACACGAACAAGCGAACATGAAACTGGAACGGGAGGAGAACAAAAGCAGAATGAGCCTGACCAGGGACCCAGAGACGCGATAAGGAAAGGGGGAACAGAAGAAGAGTTTGCAGAGAAACTGCAAAACCTCAACAAATCCTGGAAGGAACTGAAGGTACTCTATGAAGGAGGAAGTGACACCCAAGAAAAGGACACAGCGAAGGAACTGAGCGAGAACAATATACTTGAAATGCTGTTGACAAGCACAGATACAAAGGAGCAGGAGGACGACCCAGAGGAGGCCATGCGCCTATTAGAGTCAAGCCCACTCCCGCAGAGGAAAACCAAAGGGGCAGCAACTAAAAGGACCTTATTCGATGTGAGTGGAGTAAAACCACTGGGAGAGGAAACGGAGCCTACCAGAGAGACCTTGGCGGAAAAGGAGAGAGAGCCACCGAAAACAAACACCGACAGTGGATCAGAAGGGGAAGAAGCTGAACCAGAAATGGGGAAGAGAGGTAGGGAGGACAGCAGCCCTAATCTCTCAAGAACAAGAGAACATAAGAAGACAAAGATAGGGAGCTGTAGCAGACAGACGACGAGGGAGGAGCCCTCGGAACCAGCAAGTGAAAGAGCAGCAAACTCTGGAGACAAAATGCCTCCTCAGTTGGGTCTGGAAGAAGAAGGAGAGATGTATAGAAGTGAAGAAAGCAACCAGCCACCAGAGAAAGTAGAAAAAAGGGAGGAAAATGTCTTCGCGGGTCTCGATGAGGCAGTCTACAAACTACTCGAAGAACTGGAAGGCCTTGAAGCCCTAATAAAGAAACACGACAATGTCAAGAAAGAGGTCAAGGAAAAGAGCTGGAAAATAGCAAAAGCTACCAGGAAACTTATAGAGGAGCGAATGAAGGTAGACGAAGACTTCTACAGTCAAAAAAACCAGGGAACGAGGGAATACATGGAGGTGGGGACACAAACACAAAAACCAGACAAGAAACAAACCGACACAAGCACGCAAACAGTGCAAAAAGAAGAGCGGAATCTACCAACGGTGGAGGACATAAGGAAAGGAATCGACCCAAATGCCACGTATGAAGACTTCCACAAAAATGCAATAAAGTTCTGGCCAAGGGACACGTTCACCAAGGTGAAAGAGATAGCAAGGGACAAGAAGACACTGGGAAGGGCTGAGGTAACAGTCTTCTGTAGAGGAGACGAGACTGGTCCTAAATGGGGGGATATTGACCCGGGGGAAGGAATAGAAGGGCAGATTGCATACAGCAGAAATGAGACGCAATTACCTACAAAGGACGGCATCAAAAACTTAGCGAGGCACGTCTTCTGCCTGCTAACAGGAATAAGGAAAGATGAGGAGAGTAAAGGAAACGAAGAACAAAAAATGTACGAATGCATAAAGAAGCTAAAAGACGAATTGTCCGAAAGGAAGTTGGAGAAGATAATGTTCCTGAGGCAAGAGACAAAGAGGACCGGGGTCAAATGGATAGCCATCAAAAAGACGCTAGAGTCCATATTCCAAGATGCTGAGGTGGAGATCACTGTTCTCCGTAGGGAGGGCGGGAACATTAAAGACAAAGTTAAAAACAAAGAGGGGACCAACATACCTGACCGGGGACAAGAAGACAAGGGCAAACCGAGAAACAATAGAAGGGAGGAGACGAAGAAAAGAGGGAAGAAAAAAGAAAGAAACACGGACGGTATCATAATAAACACAGCTGGGAGTACATATGCGGAGGTCATGAAAATCATAAAAGCTAGCGTTAATCCGATGGAGATGGGAATTGATATTGGGTCAGTAAAAGAAACAAGAAAAGGGGACAGGTAATGAGCAAAAACAAAGAAAAAACAGAAGAATTAAGAGACGCCATACAGAAGGCTACTGGAACGGAGCGAACCGTTAAAATAATGCGTGAAGCCACCAAAATCAGCATTGGTGACATGGAAGCGGATGTATCGGCGGTAGAAATTAGAGAAGCCCTCAAGGAAACACTGGGAGCGGAGGAGAGTAAGGCAGCGGAAATTATAAGCATCCGGGCGGGGTACGCAGGTACCAAGACGGCTATAGTAAGTCTACCCGGAAAAGGGGCTCAACAAGTACTGGAGAAAGGAAAACTCCGAGTTGGCTGGGTAAACTGCAGAGTAAGAAGATGGGTGGAAGTTGTACAATGTTACAAGTGCCACGGATACCAGCACACGGCTGTCAGATGCAAAGGGGAAGATAAAAGCAGTCTATGCAACAAATGCGGCGAAAGGGATCACAAGGCCAAAGAATGCTCTGGGGAGCCCAAGTGTCTAAGCTGCAATGAAGTGGGCCATAGAAGTGGGTCAGGGAGATGTCCCAGGCACAAAGAAGCCCTGGAGGAGGCGCAAAAACCGGAGAGTTCGTAGTCCTACAACTAAATGTAGGAAAGAGCTGGGCCTCGCAGGACCTATTTTACGCGACGGCAATAAGCGAACAAGCCGACGTTATAGCGGTCACGGAGCCCAGTGTCCGAACGCGTGGCGACTACCACACTGATATAAGGATGGACGCAGCCATTAAGGTAATGGACAGCATGATCAAAGCTAACCAAACAGGGGGAGGACCAGGCTTCGTTTGGCTCAGGTTAGGGGAAGTAGTAATATACAGCTGCTACTTCTCCCCAAATAGGCCAGATGACGAGTTCCAAGCCTTCCTCACAAAGGTAGAGGGGGCTGTGAGGAATCAACAAGACAGGAAAGTCCTGATTACAAGGGACTTTAACGCTGCGGCCAGAGACTGGGGCAGCAAAAAGAATGATAAAAGAGGGAACTGGGTATTAGAATGGGCCGCTGGCCTAGACGTCACCATCATAAACAGCGGAAACCCAACTTTCGAGAGGGGAAACAGCTGGACCTGTAGAGACCTTACCCTGGTGAACTCCGAGACTGTGAAGTTCCAAACAACCTGGGAGGTACTGGATATAGAGACATTAAGCAACCATAAATGTATCAAAACAACCATTGGGTTGCGGAAGAAAGAGGCCCAGAAAGAAATACCGGGATGGAACCTCAACGGGCTTAAAAAGGAGCGACTAGAGGCATACCTCTCCATGAATCTAAACGCAGCAGTTAGCACCCCGGAGGAACTGGTGAAAACAATGACCGAGGCATGCAATGCTGCCATGCCACCGAGAGGTAACAGAAGCACACCACCAGTATACTGGTGGACGCCAGAAATTAAAGCGATCAGGCAACAAGCCCTCACGGCACGGAGAGCGTATCAAAGGGATAGGAGAAGGCTCCCAGAAGAAAATTGTGTAGAACGCAGGATAACCGCCAGACAAGCAAGGAATGCCCTGAGGACTGCCATTGCGAGAGCAAAAAAGAGGGCATGGGACAAAATGTGTGAGGAGCTAAATGAGGACATCTGGGGTAGGGGGTATAAAGTAGCTATTAAAAAACTTAAGCTACGAGAACCCATACCCAAACTACAAGAAGCGGAAGTAAACTCGATCATACAAAGGCTCTTCCCCCAGGAAAGACACCCGCCTAACTGGATAAAGCGAGAAACTGCGGAAGAAATATCACCCTTCACGGCAACGGAGGTAGTAGATGCCGCGAAAAGACTAAAGGCAAAAAGGGCCCCAGGGCTAGACAGTATCCCACCCGAGATCGTAAAGACAGCCTATCAGCTAAAACCTGACGAAGTGGCCAGAGTCATGTCCAACGCTTTGGTAGCTGGAGAATTTCCCCCTGAATGGAAAAAAGCAAAGTTGGTACTACTAGCGAAGCCGGGAAAACCGGCGGACGATCCGGGTAGCTACAGACCGCTATGTCTCCTTGACGGAATGGGAAAAATATTGGAGCAGCTTCTACACCGGAGGTTGGCCCAAGAACTCGAAGAGAGACATGATCTCTCAGACAAACAGTTCGCTTTCCGAAAAGGCAAGAGCACGGTGGATGCCATCAGGGCTGTGGTGAACCTAGCTGAGGAGGCGGGGTCAGGACCATGGAGAAGGCGGAAGATCTGTGTCCTGATCACGCTGGACGTAAGAAATGCCTTCAACACTGCAGGGTGGAGGAACATTGTGAAAGAGATGAAAGACAGAGGTATCTCTAATTACCTGACGGAGATAATCAAGTCCTATCTCTCAAATAGATGGATAGTAGTGGAAGTGGGCGGGAAACAAAAGGAGGTGCAAGTAAGCAAAGGGGTACCGCAGGGCTCCGTCCTAGGCCCCCTGCTCTGGAACCTTCAATACGACGGCAGGCTTCGGGTAGAGCTTCCAGCGGGAGTAGCACAGATAGGGTATGCGGACGATCTGGCGCTCGTAGTGACCGCACGGGACGTGGAAGAGCTCAGAGAGATAGTGAGTGAGAGCCACGCCAGAATAACAAAATGGATAAGGAAGAACGGGCTAACACTGGTGCCCGAGAAAACAGAGGCAGTCGTATTGAAGGGGTGGAGAAGGGCAGGTAACATCAGCTTCCAGTTGGACGGCAGGGAACTGAAGCCAAGTAAAAGCTTAAAGTACCTGGGTGTAACTATAACGCAGGGGTTAAACTTCGGCATGCACCTCAAAACAGTAGCTGATAAGGCTAGTAAATATACACAGACACTAGGGAGGATTATGGCAAATACGGGCGGACCACGGACGAGTCTTAGGAAACTGCTGGCATACGTCGTGCAGTCAGTTGTACTGTACGCCGTCCCCATCTGGAGCAGGACGCTGGACCACGAGGTGCATAGGAGAGTAATAAACTCAGTTCAGAGAAGGGCAGCCCTGCGTGTATGCTCGGCATATAGGACGGTGTCGGAAGGCGCGGCACTGGTAGTTGCCGGACTCCCGCCATTGGACATTATAGCCCGAAATCATAGTGAGCCAAACAAAGAAAAAAGGAAGGGAAACATATACAAAGAATGGCAGAGGAGATGGGAGGCCATCATAAAGGGTAAGTGGACCAGAAAGCTGATCCCGGATGTGGAGCGGTGGTGCGAAAGGGACCACGGAGAAATTGGGTACTATATTACCCAAGTCTTGACGGGACATGGGTGTTTCAATGCCTACCGCCTCAGCATCCGGAAAAGACCAGACAGCTCCTGCACATTCTGCGAAGCGGCTGACGATACAGTTGAACACACAATTTTCCAGTTCCCCAGGTGGGAGGAAAAACGTAGAGAAGTGGAGAAGACCAATGTTTAGCCTACCATAGATAACCTGGTAGAGATTATGCTGGGGAGCGAGGAGGGTTGGGCAGTAGTCAACATATTCTGCCAGGAAATACTAAAGCAGAAAGAGGAGAAAGAGAGGGAGGAAGAAGGACAAAGAAGGGAAAACAATCAGTAAAAACCAGTAAAAGGCAGAGGTAACTAAGTTACCCAAGAAACACCGACGCCCCGAAGTAATGTCTTTCGATGGTTCTAGGGCGAAGGTAGGGCCAAATGGAGGGGGGTTTTAGCCGGTACAAATCCGGCAGTACCTGGCAGAGCGGACCCTGTCAGGTCTCTTCTGAAGATTTCCCCCCTACCTTCGTAAAAAAAAAAAAAAAATAAAAATAAAAGGCTCATTCAAATAAAAAGGAAGTTTTATTAGGAATTTTTATTAACATTCTTATTAACAAACTGTTCCTAATAAATATTTATTAATTACATATTTACAATTAATATACATAATTTTATACAAAATTATATAATATCATTCATTTCATAATCTTAAGAAAATATTTTTCAGAATGAAACAGTAGGTATATTTTTTTTTTAATTTTCAGAACAAAACTCAAACCAGTTGGGTTTATGTGTGAGTGACCAAGGGATTCGGCAATTGTGCCGAAGAATGAGTCGGGGTACCGATCAAAATAAGAATATTTTGATCGGTACAAATGATTTAACAAACGTAAACATTGATATCTATAATACTTTTACTATAATGATCATAAAAATATCTCTCGTTTCATAGTACACACCGGTGCGAAGGTTCATCATGTGTCTGCATGATATTATGCGTCTGTTAAAAGGCAAGAACCTAGTAGTGTGTACGATTCCCTTGCTTCCGTTACATGAAGCGGATGCTAGGCGACGGGAATTATGGCAGGGCTACAACACTGCCACTCAAAAGCTGAAAGGTACAGTCTTCAACATTATATTTATAAGTTAAACTTATTTAAAATTATATTTTCTTTACTTTATTCAGCTGCACGAGTGCTTGATTTTGCGCGCGAATTGCAGCGCAAGAATCATTTGTTTTGCAAGTAAGTGTAGAAGTTTTTTACTATTTCAATTAATAGAATAATAAAAACAGACAGTACTAATCAATTTTAATTTCAGAACATACACTCGCGCAGCAGGAGACAGAAGACGGCAAAAAATTGATTTGATTCATTTCAATACCTGTGGTATTGAAGTAATCAAACAATTTTTGGTAAAAAAATTGTCGGCTGAAAAAGGTACTTATCAAAATTCATTATTAAATAGCTAACGTACTTAAAATTTTATTCATTTTTCAGCTCCTTGAACACCGCACCACACACTCACATACACATTCCAACATGAACACACATATATATAATATATATATATATATATATATATATATATATATATATATATATATATATATATATATATATACGCACATCACATAAAACAACATCAAACACTACACTTGCTACTCATTACACATGGAGAGCAATTCCTGTACAGTCAACCTCACTGACATTATATAGCTGTTGTTTAGTTAAATAATTGCTCGCCATTTATTATTTTTTATGTTAATAATGTTAATTATGTATTTGATTCTAGGGAACAATTAGAGGGTGAAAGAGCGGGGAGTGAGGTATGGGTGGATGGTGCTAATTTTATATATACAGGAAACAAAAGAACACACAATGGATCAAAATTATATTTCAAGTGCCGACAAAATTTTTGCAAAGCTAAGGCAAATATGTTGATCCATGCGCCACCTGTATTAACAAGACCGCATAATCACGACCTCGACGAATTAGATGGTGAGGTATTACGCCTAAAATCGGAGTTACATTATCGAAGCGTAACGGCAAATACCAGTATGGCCCGGATTTTTGCTGATGTGAAACTTCGCTATTCATGGGAAGCTGTTGCTCAAGCTGGAAGAATACAAGCCATGAGGCCTATGATGTACCGAAGTAGGAACCAGGGAACCCCTCCAATTCCACGTAATTTGAGGGAATACGCCGCTATATTGCAGGAGGGCAGATGGCGTAGAAGATATGCAACGGAACTAGGACCAGGTCAAATGGATTTTTTCAGGAGGGTCATCGTCGCAGAAGATCAGTCGGCAGCAGTGATTTTCACTTCGCCAACGATCCTCCAATACGTCAACCAAGGTGTGCAAATAAACCTGCACATGGACGCGACGATCAAAATTGTGCCGAGGAGAGGTGCTGGATCGCAATTATTTGCCATTCATATTCACTATGATGGCACAGTGTACCCCATCATGTACGTGTTGATGGAGCGGAAGACCAATGCTGCGTACCATGCCGTGGTGGTGACACTGCAGCAGCTGGCCCCACAGATCAACATTAGGTCCGTGATGGCAGACTATGAGGTATGTAATACTTTTAAGAGTTAAATTGATTTTAAAGTTGAAATAGTACCATATAACTTTATATTTAATAAACTATTACAAAATGTTTGAAAGGTAAAATAAACCAAAATATAACTTATCTACAGTCCAAATAGTAAAAAAAGCAGCCCTAAAATAATCTACACATTTACTTTTGTTTTATATTATTTATTGTCTCTATAGGTGGCTCTTCGAGAAGCAATCCGAGCAACATTTCCAGGAGTTGAGCTCCTGGGATGCTGGTTTCACTTTGCTCGCGCCGTGCACAAGCGAGCTGCGTCTATTGGACTATTGAGGAGGCATGCGGATGACGTAGCGCGCCGTATCGTGAAGATGGCGATGGTGTTACCACTTCTGCCAGCTCAGCTGATAGAACAGCGGCTGCAGGAGCTGCGGACAATAGCAGAGAACAGGGTCGAGTTCGACCCGTTTCTCGCTTATCTTGCACGGTGGTTACCCGCTAACATCTCTGTTTTCAGGCAGCCGCAGAGAACGAATAATGCAGTTGAGTCATTTCACCGGGATTTGCTGCGTATGGTGTCGCGTGAACACCCCAACATCTCGGGTGTTTACTGAGTGTCTACAACGGGTGGAGCATATGAAGGTGTTCGATTTCCTGCGCAGTCTAGATGCAGTGGCACCATAGCGGAGGTCACGATACAAGTACCAGCGATTGAATCACAAGATCAACAATGCCCAGAACATCTTGGAACGAGATGGCAACGTTCGTTGGTTTTTGCGACATATGACGCACGCAGTGAGGGGACTGAAAAATTTACTTCGTGCAGGATAAGGTAGGTATTAAATTATTTTATGTTATTGTAAACTAAATACGGGTGACCATAGTCTACCTTTAGTAATTTAACGTATACATAATGTTTTGAAGAAAAATTAATTAATTTTTATTCGATTGTGTTAAAAAACTACGTTTTTTTGTTATTTTATTAATACGAAAAGATAACTCCTGTCAGTGAAATATTTACTGTGGTTGCTAGGTGATGGTTATTTTATCTACCGTAAAATACTTTCCGGCCTAGGACAAAATATATTTTTCGACCACTTATAGTTATGTATGCACCAATCATCTAAGACAAGAAAGAAGTACAACGGATAATATATTTTACTTACGCCAAACCCTTGAAAAATGCTGGGAATTTGATATGAAATTATACTGCATGTTCATAGATTTTAAAACAGCGTACGACAGTATAAATAGAACAAAGCTATGGAAAGCTATGCGAGAGCTTGGCTTTGATAATATACTAGTAAACCTAGCTAGAATAATAACAAAGGAGCAAGAAGTCATGGTCAAATACAAGGTGAACTGTCAACACCTTTTAACACAAACAAGGGCCTGAAACAGGGAGATGCACTGGCACCCGTACTTTTCAACATCGCTCTTGAAATGACAATGAGACAAGCCGAGGTAAACTCACAAAGCACAATTTTTATAAAATCAAACATAACCATAGCATACGCTGATGACTTACTAATATTAAGCAAAAGAGAAGCAGAAATGATAGAGATATACACTAAGATAAAGGTGGCAGCAAGCAGTTTTGGTCTAAGTATAAACACTAACAAAACGAAAGTCATGGAAGTAACACGAAAGAACCCAGTGAATGTAAGAAATATAAATATAGACGATGAATCTTTCGAAGTAGTCAACGACTTTACATTTCTCGGCTCATCCGTGAACCATAGGAACGACATAAGTGAAGAAATCAGAAAAAGAGTACTAATGGGAAACAGGTGCTACTTTACACTAATAGATGCCCTGAAATAAAAAAAAAACATAAGCAGAGCTACAAAACTAACGATTTATAAAACAATCATACGCCCAGTCGTAACCTATGCGTCAGAAACATGGACCCTGGTCACAGTGGATGAAAAACGATTGCAAACGTTTGAAAACAAAGTTTTACGGAAAATATTTGGCGCAGTAAGCGAGAATGGCATCTGGCGAGCCAGAATGAACTTCGAACTGCAGCAACTACTAAACGATAGAAATATAATAAGCTTTATAAAAGTCCAAAGTCTTAGATGGCTGGGACAAGTAACACGTATGGAAGAAACCAGAAACGTAAGCAAGATATTCTTCTCGAAACCAACATACAAAAGACCAAGGGGTAGACCGAAGCTTAGATGGAATGATGACGTCGAAAAAGATATAAAGAATCTTGGCATAATCAACTGGAAGACAGTAGCGAAAAACAGAGAAGAATGGAGGAAGATACTAAGGGAAGCCTATATCCTGCTGGGATAGTGGAGCTGATAAAGAAGAAGAATCATCTAATAACCTTCGTGATGCATACAATATTTTATTTTTCACTAGAATAGTATACTTAGTTTTGATTTTTAATAAATATAATTATAGTAATGAGTATAACAGTATTTATCAAGTGTGGCGTTGCGTGGCCAATGATGTTGTTTATTCAGTTGGTTTATGAATCAAAATGCCCACATAAAATGCCCTGGTTGTTAAGTTGTTTATATACTTCGTATCATAGCAATAAACATCAAATAATGTTTAAGTGAAAAATACAATAATATTCCGTAGAGGACGATCAAATTATTCTGCACGTAAAAGGTCAATCATAAATATGTATTCATTTATTATTGCATGCACTGTTGACAATAGTTATATTAAAGTTTATAATTATTCATTACCTTTTTATGTGTATAAAACTAATTTTAAAAAATCCCTGTATCATTTTCTGTATGAATACTTATTATATAATACAGAATAGTAATTAATTCTCTTCAATTTTATTTTTCACATGTCATCTGTAGCATATTTCAACGAACATCGCTGTCCAGTTCAACGATATGGATGTTTGGATTTGTGGATTTAGTCGCTCTCGCTTGTAGCCTTATCTCCGCGTTCGTACCAATGCGAAGACTGGAAATTGACCAAATTCAGATGCCTCATTCGTTGTAACGGCACCACCCAGTAAATCTTGAAGAACTCTATTGCATTATTCGTTTTTTGTTAATATGTTAGCGGATAGCTATCATGCAACCCGTAGTTTCTGAAACACCATCATCTTCACGAAACGAACAGCTATATTGTCTTGCGTTCCTTTTCATCTGACCAGTTGATGAAGTTTGTTTCCGAGCGAAGTGAGCCAAAGCTTGGTCTGCTTCCTGATGACCTGTCCATATCCGCCAGGACAGATCTTCATCTGTAGGGTCAAGATTTGCGTTCCATCAGCATGTACAATATAGGGTATACTGAAGCGATCCAGCCCCCGGATCGCACCATGTAGAATTCTATAGTAGAATGTAAGCGATAATTTTGAAATTATCAAATTATTAGTACATCTAAATAATTCCGCAATAGAAATGAAGCTTCAAGAAACAAAAAAAAACAAAAGCAAAAATACTGGAAACTAAAAACACCGATTATTTTGAAATGGAAAAATTATAACTTTTACTAGACAGGTGTCAGCTATTCTATTGCCACAAATAGAATTATATATGGCGCGATTCGGGGGTACTACCTATCTTTAGCACAACTTTATGCGTCGCGAATATGGTTGACGTAGGGGAGATCATTGGTGAAGTGAAGAATATTGTAGTCGACTGATTGAAAGAAAACCCTTCTAAAAACACCATTTACCTAGTATTAGTTGACTGGTGTAATAGTTAAGTCATCTGTTCTGCATAATAAGGGCATATTCCCGAATCTCTTGCTTCGATACATTATGGAGTTTATGGCATCTCCCAATTTGAGCAACATGTCCTTTAGAATGATGAAGTTTAACAAAAATAAGGTCCATACTAGAATTTTCCGTAAAAAAACGTAACTTCGACTTCTTTAAGACCTCAAGAGCCAATTCGTCGGATCGTGAAGCTGTTGAAAGCGGTACAGCGGCACATGGCTCAACATTGTTGTCCTTGCTAGCAAAATATTCCCGGCAAGAAGTTTAATATTGATCCATTTTTTGTTTATTGTATACAAGTATACAAATTTAGCACCATCCAACTGTACCCTCTATGTGTATTTTATTTTATAAGAGAGAATTAAATTATTTTCAGTTTATACTTCTTTTTTCATTATTCCTAGTATTCCATTTGATATATATTATACTAAAAATGAATAAATAAATACAAACTTGTGTCTTTACTTAAGTACATTTTTCAGTAATAAAGTATTTTTTAGGGTAATTAGGAAAGAATAATATATAAAAAAAAATTAAAAATGTATGAGAGAATTAAATTTATGGGATATAATGTATAAATAAATATTTATTTTATACTTTTTCTCTATACCTAGTATTTATTTGTTTTATGTTATTTGAAAAATGAATAACTACATACAAACTTATAAACGTTTTTATTTAAGTATATTTTTCAATAATGAAGTATTTTTTAGGGTAATTACGAAAGAATAATTATTATATTATTATTTAAATATATAAAGAATATTGTATGTATAAAAATATTATAAATGATACATATTTTATTTATTTCATATGTTATAAAATAAAATATACTTTTTACTCATAATGTGCATACATCTGTCATTGTAGTTCACATATTAGATACCAGCGCTACTATAGCATCGACAATATGTTAATTTCTCTAGTGTAAACTGCTCTTCGTTTTAGCTCGATCGGAAATTGCCGAAGTGCCTTCGGTTTTTGGATGTCGTGAGAAATCGTTATCGTGAGAATTCGTACGCCCGAGATTTCGTTCGGGCGATACGTACTCGTTATCTATTCTAAGTGGTGCCTCAAATATTTATAGTAGGGTATAGCAACGTAATTAGTAGGTTCTTTGTTGTTCGGTATAGGGATTGCATTGTTAAGTTTTAGATTTAAAGAAGTTAATCTGCCATTAATAGTGTCTGTTATGAATTTCTTAGTGCGATATCGTTGAACAGCAATTTGTTGGAGACGTACTCGCACCTCTTCTGAGAAATGTACATGTTGATATAACAAATTATGTGCATAGTTCTAGTAAAATTATAACATTTTCTTCGCTTCACTATATTCCTGTACGCAGGTGAGATATCCAGAATCTATAAATTGACATAAGATGTGACAAAGGAGAACCAGTTCCATTTATGTTTGGAACTTTAAGTGATAAACTACACTTTAGACGCTGTACAAAATGAAAAAGTGTCCTCATCAGACGTATTATAATCTTCAAGGAGGTAGCGGCATTGGTTCTGTTGTATTTAGAGGGTCAGCCTATTAGAGAGGTCACGGGCTTGTTAGTTTTTTTTTAGCGGGTTATTTAGAAGTATTTTACCGATTACAGGAAAAGGAGCGGGCGTAATTGGTAAAGAGGCTCTCAAAACGGGTGTAAGTTTCCTAGGAGATTTAAGTAAAAACTTTCCAGCAAAAGAATCTTTTAAATAAAGGCGCTTATTCAGGCAGGGAATAATTTAAAACGAAAAGTTGAAACTAAAATTGACACAATGATGACAGGTTCTTGTTATAAAAAGAAGAGAACAATTGTTAAACGCAATCATTCACGACCGTTAGCTAGACGTGAGAATAATAAAAGAGTTCTGGACATATATGGTAGCTAATAATCTTGGCATTTCTACATAAGCAGTCGTGTGAATGTGTTAAAACAGAGTCAGATTTATTTTCGTTACCACCTACACAAACAAGTATAGAAAATGGACAATGGAACAATTATAAGCCTCTGTCATCTATAACCGAAGATGGATCGGTTGAATTTGTTATTCCTAAGTCATGGTGACGAAGAATACTTAGGTTTGTCACAAACTATGATACATTTAAAAGCAAAAATAATGAAAACAGATAACACAGCATTAGCAGTAACAGACACAATAGTGGGCTCCACGAATCATTGATAACATTGCCTATTTAGTAGTTGTTTATTTAAATTAAAAGCGTGTTTCACCCCCGAATAATACTTATGCATATCGTACATGCATAGAAACATTGTTAAACTATGGTGAAGATGCTAGAAAACTCCATCTAATGTCAACATTATGGTACACCGATGACGCTGGGAACATAAATAACTTGGTGATAAAAATACTGGATTTGTCGAATGTAAAAAATATACCGCGTCAAGTAGAGAAGTTGATCTAATGGGCCATCTACATGTTGATATTTTTAATCAAGTAAAATTTCTTTATCAACGGAGTTGAAATGAGAATGAGACTTGTTCGATCCCGGGACAGTTTCAATCTTATATCAGGAATAGCCGGTGTGAAAACTCAAAAAATGGACGCTACACTACTTGTACGACGAGTAAAATTAAATCCTAGCGTATTGTTAGCGCATAATAAAGCATTACAAATAACAACCGCTAAGTATCCGGTAACTCGAGCCAAGTATAAAGCGGTAACATTGGCCGCTGGTATACAAGGAAAATCTTCAGATAATATATTTTTAGGTCAGCTACCTAAAAGATGTATTATAGGATTTGTAGCGAATAAAGATTTTAACGGAACAAATCCTTTTAATTTTGATAATTTTAAAATTAATTTCTTATTATTATATGCAAACGGACAACAATTACCGTCAAAACCGTTACAGACAAATTTTCCAAACACATATTCTTATATTCAAATGTATAATACATTATATTCTGGTACGGGAAATCATTTTTCAAACAGCGGTAACTGTATTATTCGAGAAGCTTTTCCAAATGGTTTCTGCCTAGCGGCCTTTGATCTAACACCGGATTTATCAGCCGATACAATTAATCACTGAAACTTGACGAGACACGGTTCGTTACGTGTTGAAGTAGGGTTTGAAGAAGCGGTAGCAGAAACAATAAACTGTGTTATTTATGCTGAATTTAATAAAATTATTGAAATAGATAATAATAGACTATGTTAGTTCAATATTTTGTATTCGTTATTTATTGTCAATAAATATGTAATCATACATATAATTTCATTAGTTTTATTTCAAACTTCACCAGTAATGGATCATATAATTTATGTTCAATGTCTCAATGGTAGTAATAACGAGTTAGCTGTAAAGAATTTGCTGTAACATCTCTTGATGGCAGTGTATTTCAGCATTTTATATACCAACCGCTATACTCAAAACATAATCTGTCTACGATACAAAATTCTTAAATTAACTGGCTGAAAAAACAATATCACGGTTTTGACTGAGACGATGGTTTATTGAATATGAGAATTTACAATTCATTCTGACAAGTATAATCGACTCCGATGAAAAAAACCGTGTTTGTTGAGGGTTTAGAAGAAAAAATATTACTTGAAAAGTTATTAGACTGAAAACTCCAATTCTAGGTTTCATTATATCATCACTATCTATATGTGGTATTTTTGACAATTTTGTTAAAACAAACAGAATGAGGTATCTATTAAAGTATAAGTGTAGCCAGGACCACATTGACATATTTTTTGTGCTGTTCGGTAAATATACAAGCTTATAATTTTACTGGAAAATCATTTAATGATCATTTTCAGAAGCAGGAATGGCTGGAATAACAATCCCGCTTTATGAGAACTTTTAGAAAATTATTGTTGTTCTCGAAAATGTCTGGTCGCAGAAGCAACTGTAGAGTATTAGATAGTACAACTATTTTAGCAATTCCTAGCACTTGCACAAAAGAGATTGTGCAGAATATTGATATTTAGTCATGCAGGAAGACTAATATCGAACCGTATGATTGCATATTACAAGACCACGACTACGATGTATTGCCTACATTAATCGACATTAGTGACGTCTCTGCTAACATTGTGGCATACATCGGCGGTTTTGTGATAAAAATGCTGCACCGCAGCATGAAATATGCATATTGTTTATTAGGATGCGATGTAACATTATCTGATGTAGAAGAACCTGTCTACAAATTATTGTTCAGAAAAGACAGAGGTGAGCAGCGTTTATTATTTTCAATCTTTAAATACTGAATTATAATATTTTAGGAGGTCTTTGTATTCCTTCGATTGAACTAACAACAGTTTGTATGAAAACAGAAAATGATGCCATTTTACACAATAATTTTTTTATTAATGCTGTCACCCAACATTTTTATGGAAACATTTTCAATCTCTTCCCTGGTTAAACTGAGCATTTAATGAGACACCAATAATTGAAGAACATCATAGATTGAAACTAGTGAAAGCAATTATTGGTGCTTATAGCAGAATTAGATTCTTCAATTTAGCAAAACGATACACTACAATTTTACAGGGTACCTTAGTACGACGATAGCTTAATAAATTTATTTTATTAAATCACCAATAATTAATATAATTATTTTTACGATATATATTTTGTTTCTCGACTTTTTGCATGGATGTTTTCCGCATCAAAATTAGACTTTTAATATCTAATTGTGTTCAGAATTTTATGAGAAATTTAAATAATTAAAATTATATAATCAGTAATAAATTCCTACTCCACCCATCCTTTTAATACTAAAATATCAGCCTTCCGTAGTTTTATTCAAAGATTAATTACCATTCCTTTATCCAAAGGTAATTTTAATAAAGAATTTAAAATCATTCAGCGCTGCCAGATGTACGATAATAATGTTTTTTGTACAATATTTTTGATGCATGTACGATAGCTAGTTGTACGATGTACGATAATTTCACAATTTGAATAATATAGATAAATAACATGTATGTTCTTTATATTAACAGTATTATCGATTCTGAAATAAACTTTCGGCGCAAAAATTATATAATTTATATAAATTTTAAGACTTTGTAAGAAGTGCAGAAGACACAAACTTATGGAAATTCATGTTCATCGACGTCTCTATAAGACATGGCACTAATTAATGAAATTAATATAGGTTTATTTTATAATACAAATACGACTATGGTTTGTGTTTATTGATTCATTATGTTTCTCTTCATGTGTTACTATAATAATTTCATGATCTTGTGTCTTGTACTTGGTTAATTATCATCATAATTTGATTATGGTTGTGTTCATTTATTCATTATGGTTTTATGTGTTTCTATAATAACTTCATGATCTTTTGTCGTGTACAGTTTTACCCATTCTATCTATGTTCATTTATTGTATATAATTATGTTTAATTGAAATCATCTCCACTGATTCCTCCAAACTGTGGTCTTTTATTAATGACAAAAAACGTGTTTCTCGTATACCTGGAATTATGAATTTTGAAGAACAAACATTAATAATACCAAAGAAATAGTTGAAGGATTCGCTAACTATTTTTCTAAAGTTTATTCGACGAATACCACATATCAAAATCATGACCATGACCTTAACACCACTTGCATCCATAATTTAGTTACTGTCTCTAGTATCTCCGAAGACGACATATTATCTGCTATCCATAATTTGAAACCTTCGCGGAATCCTGGTCCTGATAACCTTCCTGCTTACATACTGGAAGGATGTAGTCAACTTTTCGTTAAACCTCTTCATTTCCTGTTTAATTTATCTTTATCTAAGAATCTGTTTCTTTCATGTCTAAAGACTTCTTTTATTACTCCTATTTTCAAAACAGGTGTCGAAAGTAATGTTTCCAATTATCGTCCATTCGCTATTTTGTCAAATATTTCTAAAATCTTTGAAACAATACTTTATAATATATATACAGTTCTGTAAAAAAAAATTATCTCCATCCACCAGCATAGTTTCATGAAAGGAAGGTCAACTACAACAAATCTTATGAGCTTCACTGAATTTACACTAAGTGCTTTGTATGATAATAATCAAATTGATGTTTTGTATACAGATTTTTCCAAAGCATTCGATAATATTGACCATTCTATACTTCTTCTCAAACTCAACAAATACTTTAACTCCTCAGATGATCTCATCCAATTTCTTTTCTCTTATTTACATAATCGCAAAATGTCTGTATTCTTTAATAATTGTCTCTCTTCTCCTTGTTACGCCACATTTGGAGTGCCTCATGGATCAAACCTAGGACCGTTGCTATTTAATTTGTTTATCAATGACATTGTAAAATCTGTAAAATATTCTGAAGTTTTACTTTATGCCGATGATATGAAAATTTTTAAAACAATAAATTCTTCACAAGATGCTATCAATTTTCAGAAAGATATAGATAACTTATTAGTGTGGCCTTTATCCTCTAAATTATTTTTTAACTATAGTAAATGTAAAATAATGAGTTACTTTATAAAAAAAACTGTCTATACATATACTTACAAATTAGATCGTTTCATCCTTGATAGAGTTTACCAGTTTAAAGATCTAGGGGTATTGTTTGACTATAAGTTATCATTTAATGATCACATTGACAGTATTGTTAAGGCTTCTTACAAAAATCTTGGTTTTGTAATGAGAAATACTTAGTCATTTCACAAAATTTCTACTCTCAAATGTTTATACTTTGCTTTTGTTAGGTCCAAACTAGAGTATTATTTGCAAATATGGAATCCAATCTATAACAAATACGTCAAGATAATTAAATCTAGTCATAAAAATTTTGTAAAATACTGCTACTATAAGTTCCATAGACGATACCCTAGTTACGATATCTTTTTGCTTCTTGTCAGTGAGTCTTGTTTATTTTCGTTCCGCAAATTTATAAGTTCTATTTCAATTCAACTCAAAATTAAAGTCTGTGTTTATAATCAATGTGTGCGTTATCGAGTGATGAATAATTTAAACTAAAGTTAACCCAGTTAATCAGTTTTGTGCGCCAGATATTTGATTTAAATAGTCTACTAAGTGTAATTTGTTAATTAACACGTCTTCTCTGGTTTGTTAGAATATTTATATATCTACCACTTCAATAAACTTGCAAACATCATGGCACTTCATTGCAGTGCGTGTAACGCATCCTGCGATGTACTATCCTCTGTTAGCTGTTTCAGATATAATCTGAATTTTTATTGCAAATGTGTTGATGTTGGGCAATCCGAGTCGCGCACTTTGCGCTCTAAAAGGAATATGAAATGGTTTTGTAACACCTGCAGTTGCAATCTGTCTTCTCTCTCAGTAGCAGATCCTAACAAACCTAGTGAATTCGATGCCTTAAAAAATGAAATCACTGAGTTAAAACATATAATGGTCGCAATGCAGGCGGACATGGCTGGCGCTAAAGCTTCTTTATCTGCTCTAGAATCTAATGAGCAATCCAAATTACAACAACATGATGATTTTGAAAAAATCTTGTCGGAAATTACTGAGCGTAAGAAACGTGAGAGTAATGTTCTAATTATTGGGCTAGCAGAAAATGATTCATCATCTGATGATCAAGAAGTTGTCCAAGAGTTGCTATCTGTTGTCTTACCTGACATTACTAATACAGATTATAAATTAATGCGATTGGGAAAAGTGTTAGCAAATAAATCCAGACCCATTAAAGTGACTTTCAACAATACTGTCAAAGTTTCCACCATCTTTAAAAATATCAAGAAACTTAATAATAATCCGAAATATAAGAAAGTGTTTATTACTAGCGACAAGACACCTCGTCAACGCGAACATTATTCCTTGCTTCGAGAAGAACTTAGTGTGTTAAACATTGATAATAATAAAAAGTTTGTTATTAAGTATATAAAAGGTGTTCCTCGAATTGTCGAATCAAAAAAATAAGTGATAATCGATGTGTTAAAATCGCTGTCTCACTTTATTACCAAAATGTTCGCGGGGTAAATACTAAACTCTCATAACTTTATTTAAATGGTCTAACCACAAACTTTAATGTGTTGCTGTTTACCGAAACCTGGCTAAATGACAACGTGCTTGACTCTGAAATACTCGCTCGGCGATATTCAATCTTTCGAAGTGACCGTGACCAAAATCTTACGGGGATGCGGCGTGGCGGAGGAGTACTCATTGCCGTTCGGACAGGTCTTAATGCCTCTTGTGTCAACGTTCCGTGCAGTGCACCGAATGTCGGACTTTTATGTGTCAAAATAATTATCAACAATGTAAACTTATATTTATTTTCTGTATATATCCCGCCAAACGTTAGCACTGATGAATATGAATGTCTTTTTGATGCAATTTGTATGTTACCATTTATTTATAGTTCCAACATACTTATAATGGGTGATTTCAACATAACAAACTTAAACATGTTTTATATTGATAAAATAACTGACAGCAATGTGATGAATTTCATCAATTTTACAAATTTGTTAAATGTAAAGCAATTGAATAATGTAGTTAACTATAACAATCGTTTACTTGACATTGTATTATCCAACTTTAACTGCACAGTAAGGCAATCACCCGACCCTTTGGTACCTGAAGATGATCACCATCCAGCACTAATAGTTGTCTAATAATGGCAAATTTAAATCTTGTTCTAAATTTGATCTATGTTATCAATTTAAAAAGGGAAATTTTGAGCTTTTATACAATATGCTAAACGATGTAGATTGGGACTGGTTAAAAAGTTGTAATAATGTAAGTAATGCTGTTGAAAAATTTTACTCCACTTTGTATAATATTTTTGACGTTTGTATTCCCAAAGTTTATCGTCGAAATAGTAAATATCCTGTTTGGTTCAATAAAGAACTCATCGATCTATATAAACTAAAGAGCATTTTCGAAAATTATACAATAACAACAATAAGCTCACTATGTACTCCACTAAATTTAAGAAAATTAGAACGCATTGTAAAAATTTAACATCTGAATTGTATCGTACTTATATAACTAGTATTGAAAGTAACTTTCTTTTGCATAACAACACCAATGATTTTTGGTCCTTTGTAAATAATAAATAACTATGTATCATAACGATGTACCGTATTCCGATGGACTGCAGATTTCGAATGGTTTTGCTAAATACTTTCAGAGTGTTTTTTATATTTATATATATATATATATATAACAATATACTACTAAGCATTATTATAGGGGAGCTACGGCAAGATATATATATATATATATATATATATATATATATATATATATATATATATATATATATATATATATATATATATATATATATATATATGTATACTACTAAGCATTATTATAGGGGAGCTACGGCAAGATATATATATATATATATATATATATATATATATATATATATATATATATATATATATATATATATATATATATACATAGTTTTAAGTTAGTCTAGAATCAAGCTTGTACCAAGCAACATCGTTGCTAGTGTTCGAATAAATATCTTTTCAAAAAATCAACTTGCGTAGATCGAACTATTATTTATATATTATATATATAGAAAATTACTTTCAATACTAGTTATATAAGTACGATACAATTCAGATGTTAAATTGTTACAATGCGTTCTAATTTTCTTAAATTTAGTGGAGTACATAGTGAGCTTATTGTTGTTATTGTATAATTTTCAAAAATGCCCTATATATATATAAATTATAATTGTAATTATTATCGTTATTGTATTATGTTGCGTAATATTTATAATTGTTGCATCAGTCTCTCAGTACTTTTCCACTTGATAAGGAAAGTTATAAAAAGACATGTATTAACGATAAGTACTCACTGTAGTCTTGTACGTACTTGTATACACTTGTAAACATACAAAATAAATAAAATATACTTTGTTAACAATTTGAGTTAGTTTTTAAAAACTCAAATCAAAGTTGCAAAAACATAATTTTTATATATATATATATATATATATATATATATATATATATATATATATATATATATATATATATATATATATATATATATATATATATATATATATATATATTAAATTAAATTAAAGGTTGTGCTGATTTGTTGGTGTCTGTCCACTTTTTAAATCTGGTGATTGCACTCAATTATGTAATTATCGTCCTATTTCTTGTCTAAATGCTTTCGCAAAAAATTTTGAATCAATTTTATTTAAAAATATTCAACTTCAAACTCTAAATTACATTAGTACTTACCAACATGGGTTTGTACGAGGACGTTCCACAACTACCAATTTGTTTCAAATGTTTCAAATGCTTTGGAAAACAGAAGTCAAGTTGACTGTGTATTTACTGATTTCTCAAAAGCATTCGATACTGTCTCACATGAAATTTTGCTTTTAAAACTTAAGTATATACGTTTTTCTGAAGGGCTACTTCATTTGATTAAATCTTATTTATATAACAGAACCCAATATGTATTTATCAGCGGTTTCAAATCAGCTACATATCATGTCCCTTCAGGTGTCCTTGGTCCTTTGCTATTTTTATTGTTCATCAATGATATTGTAAATGTTATCAAATATTCAAAATGTCTCATGTATGCCGATGACTTTAAATTATTTCATATAATAGATAGTGAAGATGATTGTAGTAAACTTCAGTTTGATTTAAATAGCATTATTCAATGGTCTGTTAAAAATAAACTTTATTTCAATTTGAGCAAATGTCAAATTATGAGCTTTTCAAGAAAGATCCATACATTAAACTTTAATTATACTATGAACGATAAGTTATTGGTCAGAGTTGCTACTAAGAAGGACCTAGGCGTTAGTTTTGATGCAAAAATCTCTTTTAATTTGCATATCAATCAATTAATTATTTCTGCATATAGAACTCTATAAATCTTGTTTAATTAATATTTTTTCAACCTTAGTTCGTAGTAAATTAGAATATTGCAGCACTGTCTGGAGCCCTTTTTATCAATATCAAATTATGGCTTTAGCGAATGTATAAAAAAATTTTTGCAAGCGCTGTTTTTTTAGACAATACAATATATGGCCGACTTTAGATTACAAAAAGTTGCTAATCAAATTTGGATTCGCTTGAAACGCGCCGTTGCAAGCAGCGAATTTATTTTGTATACAAACTTGCAAATGGCTTGCTCGATGTACCTGATTTATTGTCTCAACTGAATTTTTTTTGTTCGGCCGTGTAATACCAGATACTCGAACACTTTTATTTGCAATTAGTCCAGAACGAATTTTTTCAAATGCGCCTGTCAATGTAATGTGTGCTTCGTTCAACTTACACTCATTCGATCTAGATTTAGCTGATAGCCCATCGCGTTTTAAGAAAAAAGTAGAGAAATTATTCTATTCATTTTAATATGTATTTTTGTATTATGTATATTTATATTGAACTGATTATTAATTAATATATGTATTAATATGGAACTTGGAGTGTAATATTTCTTGTATGCAGTTACAAGATTTAATTTGTTGATTTTTTTGTATTAGGGTGTATTTCTGTCTGTCGCTCTGGCATGTTACTAAATAATTATGTATTATTCTGTAATTGGGGTTTCGCCCTGTCGAATAATAAATAAATAAATTGTCAACGACCATGGCTGCACTCGTTGGAACTGATCTAAGCGATAACGCGAGTTAAGTAACATAGTAGGTCCGCCAAAGAAGCCACAAAAAAAAACAAAATAAATAAATAAATGACTATGAGTATGTTGATCTACTTCAGGAATTTAATGTTGTATCTCTTGAACAGAGAAGAAGTATTATATCATGCTTGTATTTATTTAAATTACTGAACTTTGTTTTTGACGACTCAACTAGTCCGAAAAAAAATCGTATTAATGTACCTAGAATAACCTCTCGTGTAATAAATCAACCTTTAATTATAGTAGAGTTAGAGTTAATTATGAGTTAAAATCACCAATAAGGCAATTATGTTCAAATTTTAATCATTACAATTTAGCTGTTGACATATTTGCAGATTCTTTCTTATATTTTAAAAATAATATTGTTAACTACAGTAACTTGATATCGTTTAGCATTTGATTGTTTATTAATCTAATTTGATTTATATATTTATTTTGTATTTTTTATATTAATTCTATGAAAAGTTGAATATGTATACTTTTGTATTTTGGTATGTTATATTCGTCCTGTAATTGGGATATTTTTATCCTGTAGGATCGAATTTCAATAAATAAATATATAAATAAATAAATAAACCAATATTTCAATGGGGCCGGGATGTTCAGGCGACATCCCTTCCTCCTACTCCCACTCCAATTTACTGCCCTTGTGGGAGGAGGTAGCAAGATTCTGGGAGCCTTGAGCTCATGCAAGGGCATTCATATACTAGCCTTGAAAGTACTAGTAAGTTACAGTGTTACTAATAAATCATTAACAAAGCAAAACGAGAACCGTTAATTATTTGATGAATCATTGTCCTTCGAAGTCCACAATCCCTCTCGATTGACTCAGTGAAATTAACATTTGGTCCTATCGAGCCGGATCGTATAACCAGTCATACGAAGTCAAACAATCAAGGAGCAGTCATCCAAAAGTGGAACCTTCATCGGATAAGGCATTCAAGTTACGAACCATCCTCGAAGTAGTCATCCGCAGCTGGAACTTCCTAGACTTAACCAAAGCAATCGGTACAAAGGTTAGTGAGCTCTACTTGTTTCAATTCTGTCGAACATATCCTCATACTACCTCATTCATTACTCGTATATATTTAATAAATTCAATCATTATCAAAATCCACTAAGATGACGAATGATGATCTCAAAAATTTTATAACACGTCGGGGTCATATTAAAAGTACAGTAACGCGGATTCAATCGTACATCACTAGTAATCAAAATGCTAATGAGAAAAATATTTTTCAATTAAAATATCGCCTACCAATTTTAAGAAAGGCTTATACAGATTTTCAAGACTTGCAATCAAAAATAGAATTGGTAGACACTAGCGCGAAACAGTCAAATAAAACGAGAGGAGTTTGAAAATAATTACCATACTATTGAAGCTACTATATTAGAGATAATCGAACGCAATGGAAGACCCGTAGTTAGAGAAGTGGGACCTGTAATACCACAAACAAATGTAACTACGAGTAACATGAGATTGCCTGTATTAAATTTACCTAAATTTTCGAAGAAGCTATTTAGAATGGACATCATTTCGCGATACATTTAAAGCTCTCATACATAAAAGTACAATTTATACTGACTTTGAAAAATTTCACTATTTAAAATCATGCCTAGTTGGTGATTCACACAAGATAATACGAAAATCTTAGAATAATCACGCAAGAACATGTTTTAGTCAATTTAAATTCACCACCGCTAATTAAGAATTCCCAAACATCAATCAGAAAGTTGTATGATGATATGACGATCAATTTAGCTGCACTTAATTCATTAAAACAACCCACTGATACATGGGACACATTATTAATTCCAATTATAACAGCCAAGTTTGATTTTTTTACAAAACGCGACTGGGAATCTACCCTAAATGCTCAAATACCAAAAATAGATCAGTTAAAGGAGTTTTTAGAGAAAAGATCCTTTTTTATTGGAACCATTGAATCCGTCAAATCAATCCGTGAAGGCAAGTCATAGCAGCACTGTGAAAATTAATCAACAACAACGAAATCAGCAAGATCTACATAAATCTCGTGTGGCGTATCATACATCAAATAATTCTCTACAATGTTATCTTTGTAAAAATCCGCATTTGCACTTTCAATGACCGGAATTCTTGAAATAAAATATAGCGGATAGACGTGCTAAGATTAAATCTCTGAAAGTATGTTACAATTGTTTCCGCGGTAACCATCAAGTTGAAAATTGTAAAGTAAATCGAAACTGTCGACATTGTAATCTGAGACACAATACTTTATTACATGAAACCACCTCAAATGCAGCTTTAGTGATTGCGCATACAAACGACTCAGGGCATCAATTCCAAATCTTGTTGTCAACAGCAGAAATTATGATAAAACATCCTACATCAAATAATTGGATTAAATGTAGAGCATTATTAGATCAAGGTTCACAATTAAATTTCATCACAAAATCATTGAAAGACAAGTTAAATTTAATTACGCAATCATCTAATTGATCTATTATTGGAATTAATAATACTGAAAGTAAGGCGCAAGATTTAGTAAAAATTCAATTCAAATCAGTTTATAATTCACATAATTATCAAATAGATTGTCTTGTTTTGACTCAAATAACGGGAAATCTTCCGTTAGAAATATTTGAAAGCGATCAGTTAACAATACCCAGCAATCTTAAATTAGCAGACCCAAGTTACAATATTTCAAACTCAATTGGTCTTGCTGGGGGCTGAAGTTTTCTGGGAAATATTGCTTAAAGGACAGATAAAAGCAAACCACTTCAACCCTTATTTGCAAGAAACATGTCTCGGGTGGGTTATTTGGGGTAATTTAGTGGTTCAGAAGATGGTTCGTCGGTACACGTGCAACGTTAGCTTAAACAACATACACAAACAAATAACTCATTTCTGGGCACTGGAGGAATATCCTGTCGAAAAGCAGTCGCAACAAAGACTGTTATCTGAGGAAGACATACATTGTGACAAATATTTCAGCGATACAGTTACGCGGCCCATCGAGGCTCGGTTTATAGTTCGACTCCCTTTCAAAGATGATCCTTCACAGATAGGTGATACAAAACAGATGGCCATTAAACGTTTACACTCATTAGAAAATAAGTGTAAGCGAGATTTGACCTTAAAATCTAAGTATATACATTTTATACAGGAATACATTAATCTTAATCACATGACATTACTTCCACCTTCTGATCCATCACACACAGATACAAATTTAATACATTTGCCGCATCACGGTGTAATTAAAGAAAATAGTAATACTACAAAACTTCAAGTAGTTTTTGATCGTACCAATCTATAAAAATTATCATATTTTGAAAAAAAAATTTCGAACAAAATTATTGTGCATTTAAATATATTGTACAATTTTATTTTTATAATTACAATTTTATAATATTTTTAAATCAAATATTTTTTAATGAAGTTTTATTAATAGCGTATATATATTGCATCAATTGCTCATGTTTCAAGACAAACAGTTAATCGTATAAAAAAAAAATGGACGCAAATATTGTGGGACCAAGGCGTGTGAAGAATTGTGACCGAAAAAAGAAAACTACACCTCGGAGCGATATAATTATTCGAGATATTTGCTTAGAAAACAGGAAGGCACCTCGGAGAGTCCTAACAAAATTATTACAAGATGCTGGCATTGAGATATCTGCAATGACAGTTCTTCGACACATCAAAGACTTGGAGTTTTCTTGTCGCCGACCAGTTAAAAAGCTACTACTAATACCAGCAATGATGAAGAAACGACTGGAATGGACCAAAGAACATCAACAATGGACAATTGAAGACTGGAATAAGGTGAGTTTGAAAAATTTGCGTTTATAATTAATTTAATTGAGCAAGAAACTAATTTTAAATATTTCTTACAGGTTTGTTTCTCCGATGGATCTTCAATTCAGATTATATCGGTCAAATCTGAATTCATTAGAAGACGAGCAGGGGAAAAATTTAAAGAAGACTGTATTGTTCGACGAGTGAAGCATCCTCTCAGCATTATGGTTTGGTCTGTCATCAGTAGCCAAGGCACTGGTAACCTGTACTTTGTAAAGAGAACAATGAAACAGGATCAGTATATCCAGGTGCTTGAGACAAAAATGCTACCCTAGGTCCAAAACTGGTTCCCAAAGAAAGATTTCATCTTCATGCATGATTCTGCTCCTTGTGATACCAAAATCAAAGTCAAGGTCCTTAACTGGCCAGGAAATTCTCTAGATCTCAACTCCATCGAGAACCTTTGGGAATTGATGAAGCGAGAAATTTCGTAGGAAATTGTCACAAACAAACTTCAGCTAATAGAGCGTTTGATTAATGTATGCCACAGAAATGATAAAATTAAATTAAACTGCGCAACATGCATAGACAGTATGCCCAAAAGAATCGCAGCTGTAATTGCAGCAAAAGGTGATGTAACCAAATATTAAATTTAGAATATTTTAGCTATGTTTTATTACTTTTTTAAGTATATTATTTAGAAACTAATATTAATAAAAACAATTTAATTTAAAAACCTAACAATGTGCTTTATTTTTGCTGCGTGCATGCCCAGTGAATATTTTTTTATGTGAACATGTGAGAGTTAGATGTTTTGTTTTCTGTTTGATAAAAGTTTAAGCAAAGAAGTCGTCTACAAAGTGCATAGCTTCTGAAGTTATCTATATATATACATATTTTTAATATGGTGTAATCACATTGATTAAAAGGATTTATATGGTCTAAATCTATTTTTCGTCTTCTTCTTTGATCTACAACGTCTTCGATGTCTTCAACGTCTGCAAACATATCTTGGAATTCATTGGCATCTTCCATTCTAACCTGCAAACCGATTCAAGTTGAAAATACAAATTATTATTTCCATACATACACATTCATTTATTGATTAAAGAAGTTAGTAATAACTATACGTACACTGTTAAAAATAAATACTTTCTATATTAATCACCTATATGAAACTTTAAACCACTGTTAAACTAGGGTATTGGTGGGTCTAGAAATTACGACTAGTTTAAACTAATGCTAGCTTAAACCATTTCTATGAATAAGTTGTGTTGTTAACTAAACTAATATGAAGATAGCACTGGTTTAAACCATCTTATGTTCATTATGACTACGGCTGTAAGGGTCTTACATGTTGCCAAGAAAGGATTAAAGATTAATTATTTAGAAGCGATTGAATAAACAAATTTAACGAACGAACAACTAGATCTCATTCATTCGTCGTTAATAAACTCTATTTGATCCTTTAATTGCTGCCTCTTAATATTTTCTAATCACCTGTTTCCCAAATTTTATCATCTGTTTCGATCTCTGTTGTGTTTGTATGCACTGAATGTAACTATATAAATAGATTGAATTGTAATTTTTCGTCACTTCTAATGATGGTGTAAAAGCCAAAATACGTATAAAGTGTAAAAATAAATATTTTCTTTAGAACAACCAAGTGTTTTTATTTTCTATTTTTTAAATATGATATTAGAAAGTTTATGCGATTTCTGGTTTAACCCGAAATTATATTTTCTTAAATCATATATCATTTTACGAGCCCTTAAGGCTAGTTTACTCATAAAATTTAATTATAAGTACTTATTTAATACAAAAGTTATTTTGAGTGTACCACTTTTTTGGGACATCCGGTATAAGTACGATCATATTATATAAAAGATTTCATATACAAATTTGAATAATCATTGACCAAATATTTTTTTTTTTACATAAAACTAATTATTTCAGTTAGCCGTACATTTTTCAGTGATGATTCGCGTATAGCATCCACTAACTATGGATCAGAATACGTTCCACTAGATAATTCATTTCTTTGTTTCTATAGTATCTAAGAGTTATTCATAATTTTTTAGGCAAAAATATTTGTTCTTTATTTATTTTGTATATTATAATAGTGATATTTATTTTACGGAAATTACTATATTGTAACGAAAACTATTAATGATAATTTACTTTGATTTTATTGCTTTATTTGTTGTACCAGATTTTGGTATCTCAAGTTACTTTAAAAGTGAGCGTGCTCTGTCGTTGCTGTTTTTAAAATTTGTATTAACACTTTAGGTAGATGGTTCAGTGAAATCAATTCTGTGAATTTAAGAACCTGGGTTCGATCCCGACATCGACAAACAATTTTCACCATATTAAAATTACCTATTTATCTCCCGCTCCACTAACATCTTTGGAGACCGTGATTTGACAGCTAGTCTTCACGCACATAAATATATCACTTACCGAGATCTGCTATGGCAGAGTACCACACCCAGTAATGGGTAAAACGCGTGATATATTTATTTGAATTTTGACATAAAAAGTAATTAAATAATCAAGTCAGCCTATGGTATTAAAGATTTTAATTGCCTAACTATATATCTGTTTCAGAATCAGAATTGGATATTAATGAAGACTATAGTAATTACATTAGTAAGTGAAAAAAAAATATTCCAAGAAAATATTTAAAAAAATGAAAATATTACAGAAACATTTCACTCTTCTTCCAATTCTCCATCAACTGTCAGTGTCACACAGGAAGTCAAAGTCAATGATGATGTTGCCGAAAAAGTTCAAATCAGAAAGTAGAAAAAAGAAAAATTGTATGAAAATATTTATAAAAATTAAAATATTACAAGAACTTCTTTCTTACCTGTAAATTCTTCGCCATCTGATACTGCGACAGAGGAATTCGATGGTGACATTACAGAATTGCCAGCCGGTAAGTGGAAAAATTGTTTGAAAATGTTTATTTAACATTTAAATACACTGATGAGCAAAAATTGAGGTCAATTTGAAATTGTGATGTATTTTCGAAATTTTATATTTTAAGCTTATATTTGTAAATTGTAATTCATAGTAAGTACTTAATTTATTTTCCGAGAAATATCATCTGTTGGATGGCTACAGGTCTACCATTGCAACGTCGGCATCGAATTGCAAGTTTGGTTTTTACCCGAAATCACGTGGTATGGTATATCGTCTGGAGCAGGGTATTGTTCTCAGATAAGTCGCGTTTTTACCTCAATGAGTCAGACGAACGTCAACGAGTATGGAGAAGACCCGGAGAAAGATACGCTCAAGTTTGTATTGACGAGCAACTTCCATTTGGCGGTGCGTGATTTCGGGCAAAAGCTAATCTTGCAATTCGATGCCAGTGTTACAATGGTAGACCTGTAGCCATCCTTTTACAAAATAATCCAGCAGCATGAAGCCTTCTCCTAACGGTCCATTTACTAACATTTATATCTCTAAATTTTTGGAGTTAATTTCGTACCAAAACCGCAGAAGCTGTTCTATTCCGCAAATTTGCGGATACCAAAAAACGGTTATCTCTTTGGCTGGTGAACTTTATTTGCACGGATCCTGGTCTTCTAGATATCAGGCCAGTCTCTTCATAGCGCTGGTACACCTTTTGCACAGCACAAAGGCTCTTACCAACAATTCATGTAGTTTTACGTTGCCCTCGGCCATCTTTTATCAACGCTACAATTCTTGCCATAACAAAAGGATCTATAGGCATTATATCCTGTTAAATAAGCACCAAAAATACTACACCGTGCATAATAGGTTTTACAGAGAAAAAGCAGAGCAATACAAAAAAAGACACTCAAATATGAATTTTCAATTAGTGTGAATGCACGAAATTTCATAAAAATCTTAACCAAATGACATAACAAAAAAAAATCGGAAAATAAAATATTAAGTGCTTGCTATCATTTACAATTTACAAATATAAGCTTAAAACATAAAATTTCGAAAATACATCACAATTTCAAATTGACTTTAATTTTTGTATTTGAGATTTATTTTTCACATGTGAATTCTACTATCCGTCACTGTAATTTTACAATCCTGATAAATTTGACTAGTTTGATACACAAAGCTTGTTAGTGATATTTTTGTTTTGCAAAAAAGTTTTTATACTCGTATACGAGTGAATGTGACATTTATAATTTAGAATCGTTTTAGTTCGTTAATAGTGTTAGCTACCCGTATATATCCGTACATGATGTTTTCTGCTCGTTCACCACTAATACATACTTCGGAAACTACGCAAGTAAAAGTACTCTTACTCCCATAGCAAATTTTATTTCCAAATGTATTGGATGCGCAATGAAACGTATCATAATTACATCTTTCAATTAGATTAAATTAATTTTAGTTACTTTAATTTTGTAGATTTCCAATTTTCATATGTTATTTGTATTTCAAATACAAAAATCTGTATTCAGGCTAAGAACATGTATTTGCAAAAATACAATTACAAAATTCGCCAGTATATCACAACAGTCCACAACAATGAACACAAAGTTCAACAAATATTGTATCTTCTAAAAAGTAAATACTTGTAAGAAGTCGTAAATTTCACTATTTTTTCAGTCATTAAATATTTAACTTTAGAATCAGATATAATATTTTCGAAATAGAAATTTATGTTGAAAAAATAGTGTGTGCTTAATACAAATATTATTAATATTGTATTGAAAAATTTAATAATTTAATTATTGTTGTTACATCATTAAAAAAAATCGAAATAAATCGCAAGTGTTTTACAGTTAACTGTGTTTACATTTGTCGCAATAATTTTTGTGTGATAAAATAAATAAGTTAAATTCGAACGTGAATTGTTTACGATCATCCATTCATATCAAATTGTGTTTTTCTGGAAAATGAAAAATATTTATTTATTTATTTAATATTGGTATATAAAACAGTAAAACTATTGTATATTATTTACAGATTGTCAAGAAAGAATAAAATAAGAGTAGAAGGAAGTTTTACTTTTAATACAAATGGAGGTTACAATAATAGCGAACTGTAGAACATTATGGACCCTGTATAAAATGCAAAAATTATTATAGTAAGCTTACTGTTTATCGACTTTACCAGCAGTGTAACAAAAACGTGATCCGAATACTAGTGGCAAACGATTTCACCAAAATAGTCGTAGTTTAACAAATCGAATTTATTTTAAAGCTAATGACAGAATGATTAAACAAATTTACCCTTTATTAGTCCTGGACAATGTAGGCGTGATCATTCAGTACGGAAACAAATTAACTTACAAATACCGGCAACCGCATCTTGTATATCATATTAGACAAATTTTAAGGACACTGGCAAGATTTTTAAGCAAAATGAAACGAATAGAACTAGATATAGTTGAATTAAATTAAATTTATGAACCACAATACCATAATTCCGTGTTATTAGCTGTAAATAAATTAGCTAAACTTATTTCATGTACCAATGAATACAATGTCTCATCTATCGCAACTAAACTTGGACCGTCATTAAAATATGTGGCGAATTACTTTGGTACAGAATATATAAAATTATGTAATAATGAACGCAGACAGCTAGTAAAGGACTTCTTAGAAATACATACAGAGGACTCTGGGTCCAACATAAATAAAACTGTAATTGAAACACTAATTCATGTTAAAAGAAATAAGCACGTAGAACTTCCTCGTCATGAAGATATTAAGAAGTTACATGAATAAATAAATAATTTGAAAGCAGAATTGATCATTTAATTTTCTTATTTAAATTGGGTTTGATTAGGAAAATGCGTACTAACTGTAGTTCAGCTTTCTAATAGAAAGCGTGTTGGGAAAATATAATGGTTATTAATAACTGATTTCAATAAGCGTAAATAGATAAATAAAGATAAAAATTCAGATTTATACGAATCATTGACAACATTGGAGAAGTACTTAGCGAAAAGGTATGTGAGAATTGAATTACGTGGAAAACTTGGTAGGACAGTTCCAATATTGGGGTAATTTTTTATATAGTAAAAATAATAATTAAACAACTTTGATTAATGCTCATACCGTACCATATACAATTGTCGCATCATTTTTATCAAACTAAATGTTTTAAATAATATGCACATTATTGTAATCAGAGCTGGGCATGATTTAAATCAAAAGGAATTATAAATTGATTTAAATCATATTTCTTGATTTAAATCAAGTGAATTAAGCCTTTTAAAAAAATTCGCAATTCAGGCTTGTGATTTAAGTCCTTTAAAAGAAATTGATTTGGGCTTGTGAATTGTTTTAGAGCTGAAAAAAGGCTTAAATACTTTTCTTGGGCTTAATTACATTGAACGGGCTTAATTCAGTTAAAAGGTCTTAATTCAATTGAAAGGGCTTAATTCAGTTGAAAGGGCTTAATTCAATTGAAAAGGCTTAATTCAATTGAATGGGCTTAAATCATATTAGTACGTTGTTCGACATTCGGGAGGTGAGGGCTGCAACAGTGTATGTGTTTTACAAGTTCAGACCCGTAAGACTCCTTGATTAAACGCGCAGTTTTGTTTCTGTTTTCATGCAGTTGTGTTCATATCTGCTTTACTTGTGATACTTGCGAAGTGTTATTTATATAACGTAAGTACTTTTTTCATTATTTGTACTGTGAAACTTGAAATAACATTATAACATAATTTATATTAAAATATTACAAATATTGATTTATAAACTGCATCTTGTTTAGTACGAGTATTCTAAAGCGGGATTTCAATATATTTAAGCAAACAATACAAACACATTATGACATAGCTCGATTAATATCTCGTGGAACTGCCAAGATCATCTTTGCGCATGTAGTAAACTGTACTATATATAAAATTATAATTACAAAAAAATCAGTCTTATGTATAAAAATAAACATATATATGTAATACTAGGTACATAAATAAAAATGTACATAGTTCATAAAGAATATGTAATATATTATTACAAGAACAAAAATATACATGTCTGTGCTCCGCACGTTCACGTCACAGTACAGCATAATAAAAAAAACTGCATTAACCACAAACTCAAAGTACTTCAATGTTTCGAAATATTTAAGTACATTTCGTGATTTTGATAATATTGACGTACTTAATTATTTGAAAATTAATTTCAAGTATTAAGTAACACAAAAATAAATATGCTTCTGTATAAGTATTAAGTACTAGAAGATACGAAAAATTGGTACTTAAGTACTTAAGTAATTAAGTATTGCCCAGCTCTGTATCTACATACTACTTTAAAATCAGCGCCCATTTGTCGGCGTAATCTTCGGAGTTCCACGAGATATAAACCATACTATACTTCTTTGTGTACTTTCTATATTCTATCATACTATACAAATACTAATTTTAATTTAGATAATGAATTTATCAACCGAGGATAATGATATAGAAATGGATCCATTTCATGTATCCAATGATGAGGATATAGATCCAGATTATATACCGGATACGAAATCAGAACAAATAACAACTACTACTGTAAGCCCCAGTACTAGTACTAGTTCAATTAGTATAGCATCAACCTCTCATGATGGTGGATTTTTTGAACGAATGAAAACATATAAGTACTTAGATGGCAAATATTTCGAGGTACATCAAAATTATCTTTTTTACTTTCTTTTAAATCTCTACATTAGCGTCTCTTTTAATGGATTTATAGTAAGATTTCAAATTTAATCAGATTAAAAGTAATTAGCGTTGCTATGATTATTTTGGGAGTTATATTTCAATCTATAAACAAAGATGTTATAAAAATCATCTGTATACCAAATAAAAAAATGATATTTAATCATTTGAACTTAGCGAATTTTTTTTGTTTATTTGACAAATAAATAAATAAATATATATATATATATATATATATATATATATATATATATAATATATATTCTCGAACATAGGGATTTAACATGTAAAATCACAATTTCCCTAATTATTTTAAGCAAAAAAGCTTCAGACAAAAGTTTTAGGGCATAAAATTCTGCATCTAAGACAACAAACAAAATTAATTTTGCATGCTTCGTAACGGCACAAATTTGATCTGAAAATAATGAAAATAGCCTGAAAACTATCGATAGCCATGGAACTAAAACAAAATTAAACAAATGTTTGTCGTTTTATCTGTCAAAATAAATGACATAATAAATAAAGAAATTATTTTGACAGATTATACGTCAAACATTTGTTTAATTTTGTTTCAATTTCATGGCTATCGATAGTTTTGCGCCTATTTTTCATATGGTTATTTTCAAAATAAAAACTTGATTGAAGGACGTTTTCTATATTTTAAAGATAATAACTGTCTATCACATACCCAAGAAAATTGTATTTGAAAAGTAAATCAAACAAATGTTATAGATAAACAAAATACTTCCGTTATTTGATATCTTAATGATGCTGAATCAAAATTTTTGTCCAACATCAATGACGCTAAAATGGCATATTCTAATGCTATTACCTCCTTATTGGAATTGCTGAGGAATTCCACCGCTTTTGAGTCCGCCGGTATATATAATCGGAGAACTTTTGAGCTGCACTTTGGGATTGTCATAGCCCCTTAAATTTTTTATTTATTTTCTTTTCCGTGTAGTGAATTGGTCTACTTAGGTTAAATTTTATTTTTCTTCTTATCTTTAAATTTTTCTATCATTAAAACCAAAAAAAAAAAAAAAAAAAAATGGGATGGCTAGCTCAGTGGTATGAAGTCGGCCTGTGGATCCTGAGGTCCCTGGTTCGATTCCCACAGGCGACAAATTTTCATAATTTGAAAAAAGCTATCCCTGTGGCTCCTCCACCACTAACATATTTGGGGGCCGTGATTTGACGACTGGTAACCGCACTTCACGCGCAAAATATATCATTTACCGAGATCTGCTGTAGCAGAGTGCCACACCCAGTAATGGGTAGAAGGCGTGATGATATATTTATTTATTTATTTGATACCATTTTGATAATAGATCTATTTTCGTAACGGTAATAATATTAAATTAAACAAAAGTTTCTACAGGCGACATCAATTTTTATTACATTATAATTACCCCTATGGTTTTCCCTCCACTTTGGGGGGCGTGATTTGATGACTAGTAACTGCACACTCAGCAATGGGTAAAGGACGTAATGATATATTAATAATATAATAATTTTGATTCTTAAATAGTAGAATAGTAGATAACAAAAGTTTCAAATAAATATTGTAAATTCTAAAACCCTATTTACAATGGAGAACTAAAATATTTTTTTTTCTTCAGTTTAATGAATAGTTGAAAATTATATACTTAAAACACTTATTTTTACATTCCGGGCCTGGTGTTTGAAAGTGACAAGTGGTCAAGAGTAGCTCCGTAAACTAACTCATTTTCTGAGCGCCTACGAGCAGAAATAGAGCAGAAAAGTTTTGTCACAGTAAGTAAAGCACTACTGTTAATATATATAATGTTGTAAAGAACAGTTCAAACACTTTAAATAACTGAAATTGAACAAATCTAAACGCTGAGAAGTGTATGACCTTCGAGGAGTCGATCCGAGTCATACGTTTAACGCTTGCGCGGTGATTATTAACAAAAGACAGTATAGTACTCAGGGGATGAGTGATAGGGAAAGCGAAAGCGAATGGCTATCAAGCGAAGACTATAAACGTAAAAGGGGTCAGGAAAATAATTCTCTCCCTTTTAAGAAAAGCAGACTAATAAAAAGATCACCGGCGAAATCGCGAGTAAAGCAGGAGACCAAGAATATGGATGAGATAAAGGGGATGTTTGATAAACTGCTGACGGAAATTCAGGAAATCAAATTAAACCAGACGAAAGATCAAGAGTTAATGATGGAAATACAGAAGGAAAATATAGTAATGAAAAAACAAATCACCGAACTCAACGAGAGAGTAGAATATTTAGAGAGAGAAAAGAAGAAGAACAACTTAATTATATCAGGAATAAAAATAGCAACCAATGATACAGCAGAAATAAAAGAAGTGTCGGAAAATCTCTTTAAAAATGCACTGAGCGTAGAAGTCGAAGTGAAATATGCAAAGAAAATTGGAAATAATACGTACGTATTGGAAATGAAAAATTTAGAGGATAAGATTAAATTACTAAAAAGTAAACATAAATTAAAAAACTTGAAAAACGAAAAAATTTTCATAAATAGTGATCTAACAAAAAATGGAAAACAAATTCAAGATACTATCTGGGAAAGAGTTCAAGAGGAAAAGAAAAAAGGAAATACATGTAAAATAGGATATAAAAAAGTATTTGTAAATGGAAAACTGTGGAAATGGGATACTGTAAATCATGAACTACGAGAAGCAAATAAAAACGGGGAAAATCTTCCAAAAAACTAAGAAATAATCCAGAAGAAAACAAAGTAAATAGTAGAATTATTAATAGTAGCTTAAGTAATAATAATAATAAATATAATGGTAGAATAATTAAGAGGGGGTTAGAAAACAATAAAAATAAAAAACAAAGGGAGAAAAATTGGATCATAGCCACGTGGAACGTGCAGGGGATTAATGGTAAGGAACAAGAATTAATTGAAAATTTTGAAAAAGGAAATATAATGCTATTAGCAGTAACAGAGACCAAAAAGAAAGGAGCAGGCAACAAAATTATGGGCAATGAGCATCTTTGGATATACAGTGGGGTGGAAGAAAAGGAAAGAGCGAGGGCAGGTGTAGCATGTTTAATAAGAAACAGCATGGTAAAAGATATTAGCAACTGGGAATATGTGAATGAAAGAATTCTAAAAATTGATGCTAAAAAAGGAAAAAAGTTGTTAACACTAATAATAGCTTACGGACCTTCAGAAGATGAAAATATATCAGAAAAAGACCGTTTCTGTGAGACGCTACAGTTAACGTGCGAAATGTGTACAGGAAAATTAATAATTGCCGGCGACCTTAACGCCAGAGTGGGTAACGAAGCAAAAAGATGGAATGGAGTAATGGGCATTTACGGAGAAGAAAAACTGAACAACAACGGAAAGAGATTAATAGAGTTTTGCAATGATAATGAGCTTATTATAACAAACACTTTTTTCAACCATAAAGATATTCACAAGTACACACGCGAAGTAATCAGTCGAAAGGAGAGATCTATAATAGATTATGTAATCATAGAACAAATAAACAGAAAAGATGTGATGGATACTAGAGTTATGCGCGGATATGAAATTGGAAGCGACCATTATTTAGTGCAATTTACCTTTAGAGAAAACGTAGAAGCAGAACGACAAAATCACGAAAGCAAAGAATTAAACAAGGAAAAAATTAAAGCACACAAACTAATAGATCCGGAGAGCAGAGCTCTATATCAAGTATAGGTTGCAACAGAATTAACCAAATTAAATAACAGTATAAATAGCAACCTAGATAAAACATGGGCGGATTTCAGAGATGGTTTAAAAAGTGCAGCGAAAAGATCTTGTGGCTGTAGCAGAATGAGATATGGTAAGAAAGCGACACCATGGTGGAACAATGAAATTAAAGACGCAGTTAAAGAAAAGAAAAGACTATGGAAGCTGTACCTTCAACATAGAAATGACGTAACCTATGAACAATATAAGAAACAAAGAGTTGAAACAAAGGAACTTATTGTGCAAGCAAAACAAACAAGCTGGGAAGATTTTGGGAAAAAGATGGAAACAAATAGTAAAGAAAATCAAAAAATGTTCTATAAAGTACTTAAAAATTTCAGAAATAAACCAAACGTCAAATTGCAACAAATTAAATCAAGTGAGGGTCATGTACTAACAGATACAGACAGTATTCTGCAAAGATGGTGTGAATATTTTGAAGAGCTCTTAAACTCAAATATAATAGATAATATCATGGCAGGAAAACATGTAATCGAAGAAAAAACTAATACTTGGAACACGGAAGTACACCCAATTGGTCTCATAACAATGGCAGAACTGGATGAACAAATTAGGAAGATCAAAGCAGGAAAAGCACCGGGAGGAGATGAAATTGCACCTGAACTATTAAAATATATGGGGGAAGAAGGAAAACACGCATTCCTACGAATACTAAATCTTTGTTGGAGAAAGAAAATAATACCAAAAGAGTGGAACACGGGCATCATCTTACCCATTTACAAGAAAGGAGATTCCAAAAATTGCTCGAACTACAGAGGAATCACGCTATTATGCACCGGCTTAAAAATATATGAAGGTATTCTTGAGTCAAGATTAAGAAAAGTGATAGAACCGCAACTTGAAAGTGCACAAAGTGGTTTCAGACCAGCGCATACTATACAGGATCATATATTTACATTACAGCAAATCGCAGAGAAAACACTAGCCAAAAATAAAGAAGTATACTTATGTTTTCTAGACATGAAAAAAGCTTTTGACACAATCAGCAGGAACAAAATCTGGGAAAGTCTAAAAAATAAAAACGTCGTACCAGAACTAATTGAAGCAATTAAGAGCATCTATAATACAACAACTAACCAAGTTAGAACATGCAACCGGCTTTCGGAAAAGTTTATCAATAATGAAGGAGTGAGACAAGGCAGTGTATTAAGCCCGCTACTATTTATATGTGCATTAGATGAGGCAATAAAAGCGGCTCATTTAGTAATGGAAAAATTTGTAGTAGGCTATAAAAATCTGCAACCTATCTATTTAGAATTATGTGCGTACGCCGATGACATTGTGTTATTTGCTAACTCAGAGAAAAGTCTTCAGAAAAATCTTGAAACGTGCCGATTTATTAACCTCTCATAACCTCGCTTTAAACACAGAAAAAACCAAATGCATGGTATTAGGAAAGAAGGACAGGGAAGTCAAAATTACGCTAAATAATGAGCCCATTGAGCAAGTCAACGCATATGTATATTTGGGAAGTATAATTAGCAGTAAAGGAACTATTGAAGAGGATTTAAGTAATAGAATGCAGGCGGCAAACAGAGTCTACAAAGCATTATACAGTAAATTCATAAAGCACAAAAATATCTCAATAAAAACAAAGATGTCAGTATATAAGACAATATATCTACCAATAATGCTCCACAGCGGCGAAAACTGGGTTTTAACGGAGAAACAACAGAAAAGACTACAAGCTACAGAAATGAAGTATATCAGGGGCGTTTTAGGGGCTCGACGAATTGATAAAAGAAGAAACGAAGATCTTAGAAAGCAAGCAGGAGTACGATCAGTCAAGGAAATATTGACTCAAAAGAAACTACAGTGGTTCGGACATTTGACAAGAATGGAGGAGTCTAAACAAGTAAAAAATATTTGGGAAGCAAGACCAATTGGGAGGAATAGAAGAGGAAGACCAAAGCCCACATGGAATAGCTCAGTAGAAAGAAGTCTTGGAGAAATGAACACAAGCTGGAGTTCGGCAAAGAAAATGGCCAGGAACAGAAAAGAATGGCGGGATTTTATTTATAAGAATTAATTTTTGTCAATAGACATGTTAAGCCTCGACACCTTCGGGTATAAGAGGTATTAGATTATGTATGTATGTGTATGACATAGCTCGATTAATATCTCGTGGAACTGCCAAGATCATCTTTGCGCATGTAGTAAACTGTACTATATATATATATATATAAAATTATAATTACAAAAAAATCAGTCTTATGTATAAAAATAAATATATATATGTAATACTAGGTACATAAATAAAAATGTACATAGTTCATAAAGAATATGTAATATATTATTACAAGAACAAAAACAAAAATATACATGTCTGTGCTCCGCACGTTCACGTCACAGTACAGCATAATAAAAAAAACTGCATTAACCACAAACTTGTACCGATCACATCTAAATCTGAATAAAACTTTGTACTTCAAGATCTGCTTCTGCAGAGTGCCATACCCAGCAATGGGTAGAAGGCGTGATGATATATTTATATTTATTTTATTTTATTTTAATACTTATTTTAACTTTTTACTGGAAGAAAAGTACTTAAGTATAAAAAATAATGATACTTAGTGAGCTGAAAGATCGAAACGATTATTATGTTCATAAAATTATTATTTTTGTGAAATCTACCAAGTGTCATTATTTTACAAACTTAATTGTTAAAATATGTTTTACCAAGTGCCAACCACAAATTCAATCCAGTATATAGAATAACATTTATAAATTACATATATTAATTTGTACTTTAGATAAGTTCTATAGATCCAGATGTAGATAATATTGCTGTAGTAACATCAGAACCTACACCTACTAGAACTCCAACTAAACGTAAATATGTCACCGTGTCTACTTCATCTCAAAAAGCAGGAACAAAAAACCAGAGAAAGCGTTTCAGAGCCTGAAATCATATAGAAAATATTTTAAATACACATACTGAACATTTAAAATTATTAGTGGAGTCTAATAACAATATCGCAAGTGCTATGAAATATTTCGCAGATTCTATGACCAGTGCAATTTTAGGATTAAATAAATAATATTTTGTTGTTTATAAAAGAAAATGTGATTCGAATTATTTTAAGTTTATTATTTATTTAGAAATAAAATAAATTATTATATTCTAAAATAATTGTTAACAAAATTTTTTCTTATTTGTTGACCCCTGTTAACCCAAATATCTTCGACATTCATTGGTTGAATATAATTATTGTTAATAGGATTATTCTGCAGATCATTAACATTTACAACAGCATCATCTGGTAAATCCACATTAAAAATATAGCTATATTATGAAGAACAGCACAACTGTATATAATTTTAGCAGCCTTTATTGGATTGTAATTTAGTGTTCGTTGTTTCACTAAGCACCTAAATCGAGATTTGAGAATACCATTAGTTCTTTCAATGGCATTTCTTGCTGATGTTAAACGATCATTGTTTAATGCTTCTGGTGATCCTTTTTGAACATGAAGAAAAGGAACCATCAGCCAAGGTTGTACTGCATATCCCGAATCTCCAATTAGATGATATGTTAGATTATGATTTAAATATACTCTGCGTAAATGAAATTTTATATTTGAGGTATTCCAAACAGCGGAGTCATGCACAGAACCAGGAAAACGTGCATTTATATTCAATATGTTTAAGTTAGTAGCATCACAAATAATTTGTATGTTTATGCTATGATAACTCTTTCTGTTATAGTAAGAAGCTGCTGGATATGTAGGATGTAGGGCTGGTGGTGCAATTATGGCTATGTGTCTATTGCCCCTAATGTATTTGAACGATTATAAGTTCTATAAAAGTGTTCTTTTTTGTTTTCAATATCCCGGTCATTTGTAGAATATTTGATCCATATTGAAACTAAAAAATCATTTATTATATTGGTAATCAAACTTATACAACGACTAACAACTGGTTGGCTCATGCCAAAATTATAGACACCTCCCGTATCTAGTTGATAACTTCCGTGTCTGAAAAAGTGGAGGCAAACAAGAATCTTTAAAACATTAGGAACTGTCCATGCTTTAACAGGCAGCAATATATGAGGTTCTATTACTTCAGTAAAATATCTTGCTGCTTCTTTGTTAAGACGAAACAATTTTAAAAAACGTTGTTCAGGCATGTTGAATGGATCACTAGTATCCCGTAGTAGTCTGTGATGACGGCGTAAATTTATTCTAAAAATAATAAATTTTTATAGGTTAAATACATTCTATGTTTTATTAGAATTTTGAATTAGGTACTTATTTTCGTTCATTTTCTTCATATTCATTGGCTAATAAAACGTCAGCTACAATTAATAGTGCCATTTTCTCTAAATTAAATATAACATAGCATCCGTTTACACTTAACGGCATTCAAATAGCACCCGTTCAGTTCAAGAATTTTAACGGGGATAGTTTACGGATTTCCGTTATTATAAATAACGGACCATCCTTTTAAAATAGCAAATATTAATAAACGGTCTGTTTAAAATTAACGGAGTTGTTCAGAATACACCCCTAATACTTTAACTTTTTCATCCATAAATCCTGTTAATGAGCGTCCTATATTTTTTGTCTTACCGTGACACCATGCATCAATAAATTAATTAATAATTGCAATATTAAGATCGTCACCACGAATGCGTTCAATATTAATAATTTATTTACTAACATGAAGCACAAATTGGATAAATTTAATTGCCATGATTTAATTTATAAAATAAAATGTGGAGCATGCAATCGTGTTTATATTGGTGAAACGTCTCAACCACTTCACAAGAGACTTTACTAGCACCGCTACGATTGCAAGCTTTTAAATCCAGACCATAGTGCCCTCACTCGACATCACTAAGAAACTGGGCACATTTTAAATTTTAAAGAAACTATAACTGTTGGCAATATTAAAAGAAAGGACCATAGGCTTATCCATGAATTTTTACATATCAATATGAATCGTGAAATAAATATAAATTATCAGATAGATGCATATAATAAATTAAAATATGTCCGTAATTTTATTAGAAATTTTACTAATGTATAATCGAGTAACATTTTTTTTGTATTGTTTTTTATGTTTCATTTTGACACCATTTTGAAAATTCGTTTTTGTTTTATGACAATTTTAATTTTATATTTGGTAAATATTTTTTATTGTTTACAAGTCTACAATAGCAAAAATGGATAGACTTAGAGAGCACGGGTATCAGGTTGTTGCAATGTGGGAGTGCGTTTTTAAACATCACCCGGAAATTGTTAGGTACGCTAGCTCATCTCCGTATATTATAAACATGCCACTAAACCCGCGCGATGTGTTTTATGGAGGGAGAACTAGGAACACTAAAACATATTATAAATGTAAACGCGGGGAAAAAAAATTAACTATATAGATATTTGTTCGCTATATCTTTATGTTTGTAAATGCAGAAAATATTCCGTGGGCCACCCGGTGGTTTATGTTGGTCCTAAATGCCCTAGAGAAATTGGCGATATTGACGGTATAATAAAATGCTCGTTATTACCACCACAATACGTATATCATCCAGTTATTCCCTCAAAAATCAACAGTAAATTAAAGTTTTGGCTGTGTAAATTGTGTGCCGAGCCTCAAAATATTAACAGCGAAAAAGAACTGGCAATAACCGGAACATGGGTTATACAGTGTTACCAGTTAATGATAGCACACTTGTTGTAAATTTCGAACACACGGAAGATAGCTTTGACGTGTTACCCACAGTAAATAATTGTTTGGCGGCATATACCACAAAACAGGCTTGTTTAATACTGTACAATTATCTTGAACAGTTGGGAGAAAGAGTACTGTATTATGATAAATAAACTCAAAATTAACCAAAAATTCCCAATAAGTCTTTTAACTATATAGTCAATTTATCCAGACCTTTACTATCTATATAAATCAACAAAGCTGCGTCCTGCCATGTTTACCGCTCGTTTGGTCTTAAATATTTATCCGTTGTAACAAACACTACAAATACAAGATTCTGGTTCTTATGCTTAATACGGCCCTATCCGCGGAAAAATATATAAAAACTGATTCACGATTTTTTGCTGTCCATAGTACGACAACTGCGCATCAAGATCGCTGACGTCGGCGGTGCTATATGTGTGCTCTTAACCGACATACATCACGCGACATGCTACAGATAACTCGTGTATAAATATAATAGCCAGCTCGAAATACGGGTCGTTTAAAATTTAGTGTAATAATAAAAAATATCAGCTATAAATAATAACTAAAAACATAATCCTAATCGCTTAGTAACCAGCTATACAAACTCCGTAATTATATGCGCTAAAAATTTACAAAATAAGCTTCTACCAATAAATACATTTTACAAAATAAAAATAAAAAGTTTAAGTCAACAATTAATTAAGTAGTCCCTTCGGTATTTCATTAGAATTAATTAACGGAAATATTAATATTTTATTTACTGCAGTTTTATTTCTATAACGACGGGTCGCAACATATAGCGTAGGACTAATTTTGCATTTGTTGGTGGATATTAGTATACAATCGGCTATAAAAGAAAGTGTCAGCCGTAAATACCAACTGTCAACCGTTATACAACCTCAGTAACAGGCCAGAAATTTTTAAAATCTACGCAATAACTCTCAATCAATAAAAGCATTTTTACAAAATAAAAATTTAAATCATCAAATTTAATTAAGTAGCCGTTTCATTATCTCATTACATTAATTAGCGAAAACAGAAATATTCTACCTATTGCTGTTTATTCCTGTAACAAACAGGAGACCTATTCTAATTCGTGGGCGACTGGATTTAGCGACCGTTTTACGTCATATTTGGCGACTTTGATACTGGCGCCATCTGATGGCATAGTTAAAAAGTACAGCCCTGACGTCATTGTTGGCGACTGGTCACTAAGGAAGTCGCGTATGCTGGCGACTAGTACAAGGCAGTTGCGAAGTGTCATGGCGTCAGTCGCTTAGCATTTTTTCGTTGATAAGTTTTGAAGTTAGAAAAGTTTTATGTTTTGTGCACTGTATATTATTATTAAATGTTTATTATTTATATTATTAAATTAATAATTATAATTATTGCACAAAATCCAGCTGCAGATGCCCATTACCGACAATTAGGATAACAACAGAGTCGTCTACAAATTAATAATAATTTTTGAATGCAACAATGCTTATATAAGATTTTGTTAAAATTTATATATATTTTTTTAAATAATTATAATTGCTTGAAAATTACTAAAAATTACATTAATTTGCGATATGTAAAGTTTAAGCAATAACATACAAATATGTGAGTTTAACAAAGAAAACCAAGTTGCTGTCAGAAATTATAAGTACCAACACAAAATACTCCGTCGTTCCTATTAATACCAACGTAAGAAATTAAAATCCCCATGATATTGACAGTACTGTGACGTCATTGACTTAGCGACTAAAACTAGTCGTCAAGCAGTCGCTAAGAATTAGAATAGGTCTCCAGGACGCGATATATGACGTATTACAATTTTTTTTTCTGCATTTGTTGACAAATATTTATACACAACAGGGGTATAAAAGTCTGTATAAATTCATTCAACATCAGAAAACGCTTATTATACAACCTTATTCTCCTGCGATGTTCACGTCTAGTAAGATTAATTTATAACATTAATTTGCTTAGTATACCACTCTGATATAATTTCAGATAATATAGTACAGTTAAACTTTAATGTACGAGTTATGTATATCATTATCACTAAGAAACTTCATGTTACAGCGCACTCCAAGGAATGTGCTGACTAGTAATAGTAAGTTTATAAAAGAGCGAATCTTGTTACAAACCGCAATCAGTCTGTCCTGAGAACTATACCTGTAACTTGTGTATGTAAAATAAATAAAGTTTTAAAAACACAATGTCCAATTAAAATTGTATAAGTGGCGCAGTCGGATCGGATTTCGGAAACGTGTTAATTGTCGAAGTTACACGAAACGTAACAAATTCGTTAAAACAAAAAACACGGTCGTTTTAACTTTAATTCCGGAAACGAACAACAATGTGAAGAAGCCCAGAGAGCCAGCATCGCTAGTGCGAGGTCTTCACAACCCCAGATTCCACACAAGCTACAGACTTCAGACTACTCTACTGATTCCGGTACACAAAGTCCGCAGAACGAGAACCCGTATCGTGACCGACGTCGCAGCAGCACGTCAGAACCACATCAACGCAGCATCTCCAGATGAAGATCGCAGTTTTAAGCACCGCAGTCTACATAGTTCTACTGTGAGTTTATTTTTACTACATATTAACGACTGTACGAATCACTATTTACTAAGTAAAATATATTAACGTAGGTTCGAATCACTGTAATTACTTAATTAGTAATAATACTATTAGATATATATTTTATCCAAACTGGATAACTTGTTAGATATTTTAAACGAAATTGAAGATAATATTAACTTAAACGAGTTAGCAATGGCTGATCGTATAAATAAAATTAAGTTCGCACTTAATGCACTTCCAACTTATAATGGGGATCCAAATAAGCTGAGTATTTTTATAAATGCAGTTAACTTAGTTCAAAACTTACTGGGTACACTAAACCCAGCACACGACGAATTCGATAAAGCAGTTTCATTTTTAAATATCAAAAGCAAAATAGTTGACAAAGCACTAGATAGCATAAAAGATTTAGAGTTTCAAAACTGGGGTGATCTCAAAACGCATTTAATTCGAAATTTTAAAGATAAAACGAACTCTACTACAATAATTAATGAATTACTAAAATTTCAAAATAAAAACCCATTTAAACTACTCGAGATTACCAAAGAAAAATTCTTAGCTTTTAAATCAAGAATTAGCATAGAAGAAGAAGACGCAAATAAAAAATTGGCTATTATAGAATTTACTGAAAAATTAATCGTAAACAATTTTATATCTACTGTAGGAGATCCTTACAGAAATAACTTGGCAACTCGAAACCCAAAAACTATAATTGAAATCGAAACTTTATTATCAAACGACTTCCAATATCTTAAAAATAATCAACCCTCATTTAAACCCGCAATTAATAACCAAAGATTGCCAAATATCACACCGAGACAATTTCCCGGAAATAATTTTCCTACAGGTCCTATTAACTTTAGAACCACTCAACAACCCGTCCGAAACTTTGCTCCTCGCATACAAATAAAAAATGCGCAAGGAATGAAACCAACACCCATGTCTACCCAAACTAGACAGACTTGGCAACCACAAAGAACCACTAACCACAGCAAAATAATAAATTCCCAAGTAACAGACAATCTAATTACGTTTTTGAGGAATTAAATAATACTGAACTCGAACAACCTAATGATATTGACAATACTGAAACTTTTGAAAATCCCGAAAACCTAGAATATAATTACGATGAACAAGAACATAACGAAATTGACAATTCTTTTTTAGAGAAAAGCCTTATAAATATAGAGGAGAAATTTTGAATATAATATGTAATTCCAAATTACCATTTATAAAAGTACGCAATTATTTAATATTATTAGATTCAGGATCGTCAATAAACTTAATTAGTAAAAATTATGTTTACAATAATAAGCATAAATTCAAAATTTATAACGAAAAATTTACTTTCACAACAGCTACCGGTGAACATACATGAAATGAATATATTATTTTAAAAATAGAAGATATAAACATTAAATGTTACCTACATAACTTTCATAAACAATTTAATGTGTTACTAGGAATACCTGCTTTAATAAATTTGAAAATTAGTATTAACTTTGCAGAAAATAATGTCCTATTTTTAAATAAAGAACTTAAACTTCAATATTTTGATTCTAAAAATAATATAAATTTACAAGACGCTGATAAAATTCAAATTAGAGCAGATCATTTAAATAAAGAGGAAAAAAATGCATTATTCAAAATTATCAAAGAATACGAATCAATATTTCCTAAACAAAATCAAAACCTATCACATACAAGTGTCATAAAACACGAAATCAAAACAACAGACGAAATACCAATCTATACAAAATCTTATCGTCACCCAGAATGCTATAAAGAAGAAATTAACAACCAAATAGATAAACTTTTAAAAGAAAAAATAATCAAAGAATCTCATTCCCCCTGGTCCTCTCTTGTCTGGATGGTCCCCAAAAAGATGGATGCCTCAGGAAAAAACAAATTTAGAATGGTTATAGATTACAGAAAACTAAATTCAAAAACTATCGACGATAAATTTCCAATACCAAATATCACAGAAGTATTGGATAAATTGGGCAAAAATATTTATTTTACAACTTTAGATTTGGCTTCCCGTTTCCATCAAATACAAATGCATGAAAACAGTATCCAAAAGACAGCATTTAATACCGACAAAGGACATTTTGAATTTTGTCGAATGCCATTTGGCCTAAAAAATGCACCCACGACTTTCCAGCGATTAATGAACTTTGTATTACGCGATCATATAAACAAAATTTGTCTCGTGTATCTAGACGATATAATTCATTACATAACTTCATTACAAGAACATATCGAAAACATTAGAAAAATATTTGCTAAATTAAAAGAATATAATTTAAAGATCCAAATTGATAAATCGGAATTTTTAAGGAAAGAAGTAGCGTATTTGGGCCATGTTGTTTCACAAGAAGGTGTTAAACCTAACCCTACAAAAATCCAAGCTGTAAAAAATTTCCCTATCCCAAAAACTCCTAAAGAAATAAAAACCTATCTAGGATTATTAGGATACTACCGTAAATTTATCCCTGATTTTTCTAAATTGACAAAACCTATGACTAAATGCCTAAAAAAAGGGAAGTAAGGTAAATATAGACGATAAAGAATATATAGAATCATTTGAACATAGTAAAAAGCTATTAATCAATGCACCAATTTTGCAATACCCCGACTTCTCTAAACAATTCATTCTAACCACCGACGCTAGTAATTATGCCCTGGGTGCGATTAAGTCAAAACATAGACGGTAAAGATTTACCAATAGCCTACGCTAGTAGAACTCTAAACACACATGAAATAAACTACAGCGTAACCGAAAAAGAATTATTAGGAATTGTATGGGCGACAAAGTACTTTAGACCTTACGTTTACGGCACAAAATTCAAAATTAGAACTGACCACCAACCCCTAACTTGGCTAATGAATTTAAAAGATCCTAACAGCAAATTAATGCGATGGAAAATAAAACTTGACGAATATAATTTCGATATTGAGTATAAGAAAGGAAATTTAAATAGTAATGTAGATGCTCTCTCACGAATAAGACGTAAATTTGAAATTAAGAAAATATTTGATGATATTTTCGATAAACCACATAATATAGTACATTGTATCTCTGAAGATAAAAAATTAGGTAAAGGATTTGCGGAACAAATTAATTCAAAATTCCAAAGTAAAACTTATCTAAATAACCAGAATAAGAATAAAGGAAATATTTTTATACAACATATTTATGATAAATATAAATTATTTCACTTAATGACAAAATTAGAACATTTCTCTAAACCAAATTTATTAGATATTAATAAATGTTTAATTAATTTACGCGATTACTGTATTCAAAACGATATTTTTGAAATACATATGCCTAAAATTTGTAACGGATATGATAAAGTTTAAAATAAAATAAATTTTGAAATTATTGAAAATTTAATCAACAAACTTTTTAAAGATACTCATATTCAAATAATAGTTCATGAATTAAAACCAGAAGTTTTTATAAACGATAATGAAAGTATAATAGTACAAATTGATAACGAAGATTTAGAAACATGTCACTCTGCAGATGAAAATGAAGTTAACGGAATTACTTACAAAGAAGGTTATATTAACACTGGCAAGAACCAAATAATAGTCAAAGCACATAACGAACCGACCAAGGTAGAATTAAAAAAATTATTCGCACATACCAAACAGAGATTAATAATTACCTTAAATAAAAATGACTTACAGGAAGAAATATTTCAGTTTATTAAAGAATATCTCGTACCTAAAATTAATTATTATTGTCTTATAGCAAAAGATATAGTTTTGACAATAAACGAAATTTTGCAAAACAAATTTACTAAAGATTCATATCGACTGATACAATGTGAAGAAGTATTAGAAGATATTGAAAATACGAACGATCAATTAGAAATTATTACAAATTATCATTTAGGAAAGACAAATCACCGTGGTATATCCGAAACAATTATGAGATTAAAACGTAAATACTATTGGCCAAGATTACACTTTGACATTCAAAAATTCATAAATAACTGTGAACTGTGTCAACAGAACAAGTACGAACGAAAACCGTTTCAATTAAACGATAATATTACAGAAATAAGTAAATATCCCTTTGACATAGTACATATAGATATACTGACTTTAGAAAAAAAGGAAATATTTGACAATTATCGACGCTTTTTCTAAATTTGCACAAGTTTATTTTATGAAAACAATAGACGCTATAAATATAACAGAAAGTTTGTTAAACTTTTTTAGTAAATATCAAATACCGAATAAAATAATACACGATAGCGGAGTTGAATTTAACAACAACCTTATAAAAGAATTACTCAAAATCTATAAAATAAATACCCACATAACATGTGTCTATAACCCAAAAAGCAATGGATTAATTGAAAGGTTTCATTCCACCATAATCGAACATCTCCGATTAATTAATCAAAATAAAATCTTCGAAAATACCAAATTTGAGAATAAATTAAATTTCGCTCTGATAGCTTATAATAATTCTATTAATTCAATTACTAAATTTACTCCTGACGAAATATTATTCGGAGCGGATAAAGATAAGAACATTTTTGGAACTAGATTTACTATAGATGACTATTTAATTAATTATAAAAATAAACTCAAAATTTTACATGGAAAAATTAAAGAGAATATTCAAGTAGAGAAGAACAAGAGATTTTTAGCACAAAATAAATTAGAAAATAGACCAGCTAAATTACCAGATAAAATATTAATCAAAGAAGGTAAAAGAAGAATACAAAAATTTAAGAAACCACTTTTTAAAATCCATAAAATCGAACAATACAACCCTAAATTAGGCGTAATTAAAGTAACGAATAAAGGTAAACACAAAATTGATAAGATTAAGAAGCCCCGACTCTTTGTTGCAGATGTACCTGCATAAAAGGAAACCATGAGGAATTAGAGCTAATCACCGACAATCCCGGTATAAACATCGTGGATTTGGGCAATGTATATACATATATAAATTCATATTATTCATATTATAATTATGATATTACGAATATAGAGGAAGAGTACTTTAAGATAGGTAAATATAAAAATAACATTGAAATAAAATTTGATGGTAATGATACGTATATTAGAGAAGTAGAAACATATAAAAATATATTAAACTTTAATTATGATAGATTAGCTATTAAAATAAGTAACCTGTTCACCCATAAAAGAAATAAAAGAGGATTAATTAATGGTATGGGAGGAATTATAAAAGCCATAACTGGAAATTTAGATGCTGAAGATGCCGAAAAATATGACAAATTATTTGAAAAGATAAATAAAAATCAAGAAATATTACAAACTCAAAATTTTGAAACAATTCGATTAAATAAGGAAATGATTAATAAATTTAATAAACAAATTGAAAATATTAAACACAATGAATTGGTTTTGGAAACTCGAATAGATACTTTCATGCAAGAAACTATAAATTGGCAAAACGTTTGGGTGATTAAAGATATATTTAATCAATTGATATTATTAACCATAAATTTACTTGAGATCATATCCGAAATTGAAACTAGCTTGACATTTTGCAACTTAAATAAGATACATAGTTCAATAATATCTTTAGAAGAACTAAAACAAATAATTAACCAAATTAATCCAGGAATAAAATTTTGGGACATTACTTCGCAGATTTCAAGTCATTGTAAATTAAACATAAAATAACAATAAAATAGAATACTTACTAGAAATTCCCGTGTATGAAAATAAACCTGAAAGGAAATTACTGCAAATAACTCCAATCCCCATAATTAGTGGAAATGAAATGTTTATGCTAAATGAAAATAAAGAATTTTTAATTCAAGAAGGAGATCAACTATTGCTAACTAATGACTGTAATAAATTAAAACAAAATTTTTACTGTAAGACCAATTATGTAGAAGCTAATAAATGTTTGAACGAAATTGTTAATAGGCATAATAATAATGAATGTAAGTACCATAAGATTACTGAAGGATTTATTTTAATAAAAATTGAAAACTCTAATATTATTATTATAAGTAAGAATGAAAGAAACTTAGATATTAAGTGTTCTGAATATGTGAAACATAAGTTAATTAAAGGAGTATATAAATTTAAAACAAATAAAAATTGTATAATTAATAATTATAAATTGGAAAATTATATAACTAATGCTAAAGAAATAATTTTTGAAAATATTAAATTTAAAATTAAGGACAGACAATTAAGTAATAAAACAATTGCGTTGAAACAAATTAATAAACAAGATATTGTAATTAAAGAAACGCCAATATTAAATGATATAAAGGTTCAAGATGATGTTAATAACCATACTTTAATTAATTCTGTTGTTATTATTGTTATAATAGTAATTATTTGTTTAATCTTATGTAAATATAAAATACAATGTTCAAAAAAACTGTTAAAAAGGAAAATCTCCAAACCGTAACAAATGAAGTTCCCTTTTAGGGCGGAGGAGTTATGTATATCATTATCACTAAGAAACTTCATGTTACAGCGCACTCCAAGGAATGTGCTGACTAGTAATAGTAAGTTTATAAAAGAGCGAATCTTGTTACAAACCGCAATCAGTCTGTCCTGAGAACTATACCTGTAACTTGTGTATGTAAAATAAATAAATTTTTAAAAACACAATTTCCAATTAAAATTGTATAAGTTACGCATATTATTTACACAGTTTATTCAATATTTATATCATATTTAGTTAGTGTACCAATATAGTTTTCTATTTTCTAAAATGTATTTTAAATACTATTGCAATTTATTTATTACATGTTATACTGTGTACAGATGATTGATGTAGCAATACATTTTGAAGACTCCTGCGGTGGTGCTACGCGAATCTTCCAGGGCGAAGTACCGGGGATACCCATCGCTGTGGCGTTGTAGCGCTACCAAAATATTATTTATGTACAAAATTTTTTTAGGCTTTTATTCAAGTAATTATTTTCTGCTGTTTAAACAATATTACAAATAAGTTGTTAAATATATAATTAGTAAACGTTAATATAAACTAATGTTCTATAAATATAACAATAAAAGTGTTTATTATTCATTTGTTTTCTTATTTTTGTATAAAATATATTTTAACTCTTATAATATATCATCATAATATTATGTTACATAAATTATTATTTGTTGTTCAATATAAATTAGTAGATATTACGTTTAAACACAATATAAAATTAAACTGTACTTATTAACTACTAGTTATAAATACTTTTAGTTTTCCATGAGTTTCAATAAAATATTTTTCAGCTGGTCTTCCAAGATTTCACAATAAATATCAAAAAAAGATAATTTAAATTTTGATACTTCATTAATAATTTTCAAATATTAATTATGTTCATATAGCAGGCCGTCTTTTATACAATATATGTAGCCACTGACATATTGAAAAGCGCCCTCTATTTCATTCTATACTCCGGGGAAAGATTTCTGCACTAAATCATTTTCTACAATTTTAAAACTACTATTTAGTTCCAAAACCAATTTTCTATTATAAAAAATATATGTTCTTCCCGTGTGTGAATACAGTGTTCCTGTAATATTTTGAACGCCACTCATATTTTCTGTTCTTATTATATCTAGTGAAGGCCACTGAATATAATAAAATTTGTCATTTATAACAACTAAAATAACACTACACATACAGCACTTATTTCCCCAGATAGTTGCGGTAACCAGTTGGAAACTTCTCAAAAAGTCTCTTAATCCACAACCACTCTTTATGAATTAAAAACACTTTATCTTCCATAAAAAACCACTTTAATATAACCTTAACCCTGCACAAATTAGGTGGTGTTTTTTCAGGGGCTGCTGGTTTTGGGGTAATTAACACCGGCTGAATATCTGTATATACCCGCGGAATAATGGTATTTGTATTCTTTACGCCGTATAGGCCCTGAATTTCCACGATGTCGGGCTTACTTAATTCATAATTATAGATTCTGCTAAATGCTGAATTTGCATACATTGCACCCATAATTCCCCCTTTATTTCCTATATGATGTATTCCAAGAGCATGCCCTATTTCGTGCACCAAAACAATAAAAACTCACGCCTGTAGATCCACGGTTGCGGAATTTGTTGATATCCCACTTCTGGGCTTTGTTCATATATACCTCCACAGGCTGCTGATTTGTTACTTTTGTTGGAAAGGTTGCGTGCCCCAATACACTATCGTCAAAATAATGGGAGCATTTTCCAGGTCTAAAAAATCGATAATGTGGTTGCGAACTGTCGGAAATAATTATATTCGGTGTATTTAGGTTGTTATAAACACTATTTTTCTGCGGGGTATACTCAAAGGGTATATTTGCGTGTCGCCACCAAACATTAAAAGCTACGGTGGCTAGTTCGATTTTTCTCTGCTTGCTCGTACATAGTCCACGTAACAAGTGATACACGCCATATGGTTGTAGTTAACACATTGTTATCGCTGACGCCACAGCGTGGTGGTTGTATAAGTTCTAGCGTTTCACCGTTTAAAAACCTTTTTCCCTCGAGGCCATAATAATATTGAAAATTTTTAACATTTGACATACATCTCACTTGTGTCGTTTATTGTAAACATCGCTTCTTCGCATATGTGCATATACTCGTAGGCGCCCAAATGAGTCGATGATATAGGAACAAAAATTGCTGTTTTCATCCTCCGCACTTTTCTTCCTGACTATCACCAATACCGTATTCGTTGCCAGAATTATGTTCTGGTAGTAGCAGCAGTAGCAAAAAATTAAATTGAAGACCCATGCTTATTTTTCGCGTTGTTTAGAGCTGTATTTTATATATATATATATATATATATATATATATATATATATATATATATATATATATATATATAAATTTTGTAAGGCCTTGAAGGTATTTCACAAACATTGTAAGTTGTAACTTGCTGCATCAGCTAAACACCCAGTAGTTTTCCAGTAAGTTAGAAATAGCACGTAGCATTAGATAAGGTTTCACTTGTACCTATAAGTTCTTGAATGCACATGTACATTTCATTGCAGTGCCCGAAAAAATAATACAAGATTTTTTATTAAAGTCGATAAATCAATATTTAATTGGCGCAGTTGGTATGATGGTGCTGACACAGATAAATTAAATACACAGTCTCAACACACTAAATTAATTAACAATAATTGTTCATCAGAATCAGAATATCTTAATTCAAATTTAGATTCAGAAGTTGAAAATACCCAAATCAACAATATCCCGGTAAAGATAAAGTTATTGAGACCAAGCCGATTAAATAATTCAAATTTAACAATGGCTACTACAACATTATCAGAACTCAAAAATTTGTCAGAAATTATTCCTTCATACGATGTAAATATATTTTTTTTTTAACAATTTCATATCCACTGTAGAAGACGTACATAAGAAGCACCCCACCCTCAAGGAGTGGGTGTGTCTTATATTTTTACGTGGCGGCACCTGCCTTGCGGCTCTATCCGCCACGGCCCCCATGGGCTCGGGATTGAGATACGCCCAATCAGCGCGGCATCTGAGCGTACACCAAGTATACGACCGATGCCTACCAGAACGCTTTGGAGTGCAAGCCCCTCAGCCTCTCTGGTGGGAGGGGACCTATCCAATCCCTACATAGCCCTAGTTCAAGAACCGTACGTGACAGACAATAGGCTGAGAGGGATTCCAAATCATATACGAATACTTTGTCAAGGTAATAGCTACAAAAGAGCTGCAATTCTAGTAAGAAACGAGTTAATAAACAGTATACTCTTAAACCAGTTTTCAGATAAAGATACAACAACAGTGGAGGTAATCTATAAAAATTTAACATTCTACGTCGTGTCTGCTTATTTCGACGGAGATCAAGATATAGATATAAATTTACAACAAATAGAAAACGTACTACATTTTGCTCAAAACAAACCAGTTTTGATGGCATTGGACAGTAACGCAAGATCGACGATTTGGCATGATTTTATGACAAACTCAAGAGGCATTAAAATGGCTGAATTTTTAACAACAAATGAAATATATTTACTAAACGAAGAAAGTGATCTAAATACTTTTGATAACGGTAGAGGCAAGAGTAACATAGACCTAACATTATCAACTCATCAGCTGGTAAATGTTATTACAGGCTGGCATATAGATGAAGAAGAAAGCTGCTCAGATCACAGATTAATAAGGTACGACATACAATTCAGAAATCAGAACACAACCTTGGTAGAACATGTCAGATCAAGATATATAGTTAGACCAGAGCACTGGGAAATTTTCGAAAATAATATAGTAGAAGAATTTTCAAGATTAATTGAGCCAGTTCCGGTAGGAATTCAGAATACAGATTTAGAAGAATTAGTTGCATCTTTAGCAAGAACAGAAGAGAACTACCAGCTATTTATGAAGAAGTACACCACTGCTATTGAGAAAGCATGCTCGAGATCATTTATCATTTCGAAGACAAAGAAACAAGTAGTTAAAAAGGGAAAAAGTGGACTAACGAGCTAACTTTAATGAGGAAACGTATTAATGCACTACGTAGAAGATTTCAAAGAACGCGAAACAATGCCGAACTAAGAGAAGGAAGGAAGAAACAATATGCCGAAGCCAGGAATAACTGCATTGATTAAGAACGAAAAGACAAAATCGTGGAAACAATATTGTAATTTGACAAACAAAAGCAATCCGTGGAATGCAGTGTACAAAATCGCTGCAGGAAAAATGAAACAAAACTGTATACTTACAACAATTAAAAAAGATAAAGATAATGATAATTTCACAACAGACACAAAAAGTACTTTAATGAGAATGCTGAATGAATTTATTCCGGAAGACAATGAAGAAGATGATAGCGATTATCACCGGCAGATAAGAAATATAGCGCACGATCAATAAATTCTGAAGATGATGAGCTATTTGAAGAAAGTGAAATAGAAGAAATACTGAAGAATATGAATCCGAAAAAGGCTCCTGGGCTAGATGGAGTTACAAGTGATATAATGTTGAAAATATTTTATTTATTTCCAAAATTTATTACTGAGATTTATAACCAGTGCCTGCAGAGAGCTCACTTTCCAAGTGACTGGAAAATCACTTTGTTAATTCCAATAACAAAGCCAGGTAAAGAAAATACAGATTTAGCTTCCAAATTTCGTCCAATCAGTTTAATTAGCGTAAGTGGTAAAGTTTTAGATAAACTCCTGATAAAAAGGATAATGAAATATGTAAATTCGAAGAATTTAATGAATGAAAATCAATATGGATTTATTCCAAATAAAGGAACTACAGACGCAGTGATGGTGATGAAGGAATTCGTGGAGCAAAGTCTTCAAGAAAAAGAAGTTGTAACGCTTGTAAGTTTAGATGTTAAAGGGGCCTTCAACGCGGCATGGTGGCCTGCAATAATTAAAACTATTAAAGATTTTAATTGCCCGAAGAACTTGTATAATCTAACCAAGAACTACTTTTCTGACAGAAAAGCAGTACTGGAGATAAATGGAGTTAAGGAAGAGAAGACAGTTAACAGAGGTTGTCCGCAAGGCTCATGCAGCGGGCCAAGATTTTGGAACTTGCAATACAATTCATTATTGGAAATAAACTATTCAAACAGAACGAAAGTCATAGCATTTGCTGATGACTTGATAGTTTTGGTTAAAGGTAAAACAGCATTAGAAGCTGAGGTTATTACAAATATGGAGATGAATAAAATAATGAATTGGGCACATAATAACAAAATACAATTTAACGATAGTAAATCACAAGTATTGCTGATAACAAGAAGAAGATCGCAAGAGAAACAAAAAATCAACATCTATTTGAATTATGAGAGATTAAAACAAGTTAATACATTAAAATATCTGGGAGTAATCTTACATAATAAATTTCAATTTGACGAACACGTCAAATACACTACGGAAAAATGTTGCAAACTGATATACACTTTAGCAAAATCTGCAAAACTGACATGGGGATTAAGAAAAGAAGCCCTGGATGTAATATATAAGGGTGCAATATTACCAATTATATCATATGCAATACCAGTATGGATAAATAGCCCCCAGAAGAAGAAAAATCAACGAAGTATTCAAAAAGTCCAGAGATTAATGAATATAAAAATAATAAGAAGTTACAAAACAATTTCTTATGATGCTTCATGTATTTTAGCAGGGAATACACCAATAATAATAAAACTGGAGGAAATAGCAGAGATCTACAAGAAATTAAAATCAAATCAAGAAAATTACCCGGCTAATAATAAAGAAGATATAGCAAGAAGAAAAAGTGCAGTGATTAAAATGGAGTGTAAAGTCAGTGTAGAAAAATGGCAGAGTTATTGGGACAATAGTGTGAAGGGGGCATTAACAAAAGAGTTCTTTCCTAGTGTTAATAAAAGATTAAGTACAAAATTAAAATCCTCAGCGACAATGACAACAGTGTTGTGTGGCCACGGTAAAATTAAAAGCTATCTTTATAGATTCAAAATAATAGACAGTGATGTATGCTTGTGTGAAGAAGAAGAACAAACAATAGATCATGTAATTTATAGGTGTAAACTATTAGAGTCCGAAAGAATAAATCTCAAGAATAAAATTATAAGTTCAAACGGACAATGGCCGGTTGAAAAACAATAATTAGTTGATAAATATTTAATAGATTTTACTGAATTTGTCAATAAAATAAATTTTGAAAATATGATATAAGTTACAATAAATATAATTAGTATTTACCAATTGAATAAGACTACATGCAAAGTTATGTATATCCAATAATGATAAGCAATATGTAAACTAAAATTGTAAATATGTATATATAATAAGCATGTAATATTTTGTAATGGTGCATGCTTGAATAAAAATTATTAAAAAAAAAAAAAATCCCTACTGACTATGCAGGCCAGTACCCGAGCAAATCAACGCTGCTCACCCGTCGATGCTGTCGCCAACATCTAGCCTGCGTAGGCTTTCAACCACTGCCAGCACGATGTTCCAACCCACGACTGGCCAGGGTTTCCCCTGGGGCCGCCAGTCCCCGTGCTACCAGATAACCTCTGGTCAGGTGCCGGTAGTTTCTTGCACCCTTAGCACCGGCAAGCGGGCATCGAGGACGCGGGTTCGCTATACCCGAAAAATCCACCCGTCCTACTCTCGCAACGGCGATTGTAGTCGGGGCTTCATCACCCTCTGCGTGGCTGGAGAGCGTGAGACCGCCACGGCTCAAACTGCCCGACACCAAGGTGCCTGACTGCTCCCCTGCGCTGCTGGAGACGTGGGATTGCCACACCCAGAGTTCCCCCAAGTTAGGTCCGTATAGAGCGCGTTCCCTTCTTGAGGATCCTTCCTCCTGCGTAGCTGAAGGTACGTGGGGTTGCCAAGCCCAAAAGTTCTTCCCAAGTCAGGTCCGCAAGGAGTGCGTTCCCTCCCTGAGAGTCCCTTCCCCTGCGTGGCTGGAGCCGTGGAGTTGCCGACTCCAAAGTTCACCCTAGGTTGAGTCCGCCCAGCACGTCCTCTCCCCAAGGATCCCTTCTCCTGCATATCCACTGTAGAAGACGTACAGAACACATTAACTAATGTAACATTTAGTAATATCCAACAAACATATATGTTTGGTTTAATAAAAAATAAACTCACTCACAAAGCCGCCGAATTATTAGCGGAAAATAAATTTGCAACTTGGGACGAATTAAAAACATACCTAACAAATAACTTTTGTGACAAAAGTACGACCGAAACTATCTTATTAGATATATTACAAATTAGAAATAAAATTAGTTCCGATAAAACTGTAGAGCTTATGTCACACAAATTCGCACAATATAAATCCAAAATCCTTGTAAGAGAATATAACCAACTTCAGAAAAATGCAATAATTAAAGAAAATTAAAAATTAATTGTATTATATTTTATTTCACTATTACCAACTACTATACGAGGATATTTTATCGTAAAACAACCCAAATCTCTAGAAGTATGCGAAATCCTCTTACGAAATGAATTTAATTTTGTACATCAATCACCAATGTTAAAAGAAAAACCAAGTTTTTCATTTAATATACCGGCTAAGAAATTCCCTGGTCAATAATTCCCGTCAAAACCCATACAATTTAATACAGCTAGTAAACATCCAACACAATTTTTACGAAACAAAACGCAATTTTCAACCACGACCCATGACACAACAGACTCGCGTAACACAACCCATGTCAACGCAAACAGTTAGGCAAAATTACAATGACGAAACTAACGACACAGAAATAACAGAACAATATGACCACGAATACGAAATTGAAGTAGATGAAGATAATTTTTTAGAGATAGAAACCGGCGAGGACAATTTAAACAAGTAATGTCAAGCATGACCTATCATCTACCGTCGTTAAAAATTCAAAATTATATTATTCTTTTTGATACAGGCTCTAGTATAAACTTAATAACCCCAGAATTAGTCAAAATAAAAAATATGGAAACGTATTATGAAAAATGCACTTTTAAAACTGTAAACGGAAAAACAACAATAAGCGAATATCTCGTAATAAAATTAAATAAAATTCCGGTAAAATATTTTATTCATAATTTTCACAAAGAATATAATCTACTTCTAGGCATAGAAACATTTAAAGAGTTAAACATACAAATTGACTTTGTAAAAAACATCGTTAAAATACAGGGAAAATAAATAGAATTAGATAATCATCTAGAAACATTAAAACAAAATAATAATATCCAAATCAGAAACGAACATTTAAATTATTTAGAAAAACAAAAATTAGATTCAGTCATAAGAGAATATAAAGACTTATTCCAAAAAAAAATAATTATCTAATACTAACATTTGTACACACAAAATCATATACACACGAAAAAATATAGACTTCCACAAATCTACGAACAAGATATCGAGGAACATATTCAAAATTTATTAAAAGAAAATGTAATACAACCCTCACATTCTCTTTGGAACTCACCTATTTGGATCGTTCAGAAAAAATTAGACGCGAATGATGATACCGTGTATTCTAATGAGTAAGTGTTTTATTATATTAGAGAACGGAAAGTTCCATTAGATGACTCATACTTCTAAGTAATTGTTATGATAAGAGAATGATATATAAACCTTAGAGATTAGCTAAGAAGGCACTCTTGTACTGTCACTGAACGTCTCCACGTCAGTTGTAATAACATCTTGTGAAATAAAAACTTTGAAAAGAAACATAATTAAAATTTGTTTTTTTTATTAAATACAAAGTTGAAAAACATAATTGGCGCAGTCGGTAGGATTTCCAAAAGGGCTTTGTAACAAATAAATCCCTTTCGATATAAATCGATTTATTTGGCATCCGAAAAAAGATCCTACAAGATAAAAAACGTCAGCCCAGGCCTAAGCAGTGGCCCATCAGAGGTTGAACAACCCATCTTTAACCACCATCCAGTCAAGCAGTCAAGGAGAACCAGGACAACATAAATTCGCTGCCTCCACAACCCCGGGAGACCAGGACAATACAATTTCGCTGATCCCGACAACTAGAGAAAACCAGAAGAAAAGAAACTTGCTGATTCTCAACTAAAATGATTACATTAGTAATCAACCTTTTATTTAGACTAAGTAAAAATAAATATCTTTGTAACAAACTACACACTTAAGGGTGTTGAGGAAAGGCTAACGCTTTTAAGAATCAAAACGAGCCCCAGCACAAGGCAAAACATACAAAATACACACCTAACATATTACACAGAAGGGGTGTCTCTAGCAATGCTAATAAAAAAGGCACCGAAGAACCGACACAGTTCCATACGCACAAATATATGTACGCTGATAGCAAAACAGCGAAACAGAAATATATCAAATACCTAGTACTATAAGGCAAATTACATTAAAACCCAGTAAACTTAGATTAAACATAAATATGGCTACAACTACGAACAACGAAATCCAAATGCTCTCTAAAGGCATCCCCGAGTACGACGGGGATATTAAAAATCTTCCATACTTTATAAACACAGTAGATGAATTCATGCAATGTTTCGAAGGAATTCAGTTAACAAATATCCAAAGTATATTTTCATTTCAATTAATTAAAAACAAATTAAATCCGCAAAAACATACCTATCGGAGAATCTATTCGCAGATTGGAATGCATTAAAATTATTCTTAAAACAAAACTTTGAAGATCAAGCAACAGCTGAAACACTATTATTGAAAATTATATATAACACTAAAAATAATAATACTGACCTATTCCTTAAATAAATTATTAGTAACTTCAATAAATATAAAAACAAAATCATGCTAATCCAACACCACTTAGCAATTAAAAATGCAATTATCGCAGAAAACCAGAAAATCGTCGTATCCCATTTTATAAACTGTCTACCTCACCTCATCCGAGGTTCCTTCACAGTGAAAACCCCAAAATCCCTCGAAGAATGCGAACAATTACTAGTAAACGATTTTAACTACGCGCAACATCAATCCCCGCTAAAGCGATTCGTAAATCAAGTGAAAACCACACATAATAACATCCCACATTCCAATCAAAGGAATATACCACCACAGAAATTCCCGGCACAAATGTTTCCTTCAAAACCAATTACAATACAACGATATTTTCAACCACAAGGCAAAAATAATTTCGCCAGACAAAATATAGTAAACAACACAAATACTAAAAGAACCTTTAACCCCCAACCAATGTCCGTACAAACCAGACAATTCAGTTTTCCAATGTCAACACAGACCTTCACACCAAGACATAACTACCAAACAGATGCCGAAGACGACATACAGTCTTTTAACGAACCAAATAACGAATACGATGAACAACAAAACGACGAATTAACATTCCCCACGGAGGATTTTCAAGACAGTTTGATCGAAAACGAAGATACGTAATGACTAATTATCAGAATTCTATCCCTATATTACACGATCATGACTCGGTTATCCTAATCGACTCCGGATCAAACATAAATTTTATATCACCCGATTACGTAAAATCAATGAATTTAAAAATCAACTATCAAGATAAGATTACTTTCCATACAGCAAACGGAAAGAAAACACTTACAAATTCAGTTAATTTGAAAGTAAATAAAAAAATATTTAAGTTCTATATTACCGACTTCCACCACCTGTGCAACCTATTATTCGGTATGGAAATCCTAAAAGAATTAAAAATAACGTTAAACTTCAAAAGTAACGAAATACATTTTGAAAAAAAAATGAAATTTACTACCCAAAGTAAATTATACAATAAACTAAATTATATACAATTTAGAGACCAAAATCTAGACTTTAATAAAAAACTAAAAATAGCTGAACTACTAAAACAATATGAAGACTTGTTCCCGAAAGAAGGAGAACAACTCTCCGCCACGAACGCCACTACACATAAAATCTATACTACGGACGAAATACCTATATATACAAGAAACTATAGACTACCACAATGTTACGATCATGACATAGAAGAACATATTCAAAACCTATTAAAATCACAAATTATCCAAAAATCTAAATCACCCTACAACTCACCCATCTGGATTGTACCGAAGAAAATGGACGCATCGGGAAAACAAAAAAACCCGATTAGTAATACACTTCTGAAAATTAAATCAAAAAACAAGAGAAGATAAATTCCACCTTCCCAACGTAGACGACTTACTCGATAAAATAGGAAAACCCAAATATTTCACAACCCTAGACCTCCACTCAGGATTCCACCAGATACCTCTGGAAAAATCGGACAGAGAAAAAACAGCCTTCTCTACACCGTCAGGACATTACGAATATACTAGAATGCCTTTCGGTTTAGTAAACGCACCTGCCTCATTCCAACGCATGATGAACGAAGTGCTAAAACAATACACAAATAAAATATGTCTCGTTTACATGGACGACATAATCATCTTCGGAAATACTGAAGAAGAACATATAAAAAACATCATAAAAAGAACTTAGAAAAGCAAACCTAAAGGTTCAAATCGACAAATCCGAGTTCTTCCAAAAGGAAGTCGAATATCTAGGGTTTGTAATATCAGGAGAAGGTTTAAAACCTAACCAAAAGAAAATAGAAGCGATAAACCAAATCACCATCCCAAAAACCAACAAAGAAACTAAAAGTTTCTTAGGAAAACTATCCTAGTACCGAAGATTCATCCCAAACTTCGCGAAAATAACTAAACCATTCACAAAGAATTTAAAAAAGGGACCACTTATTGAAATAGAAAACGAAGAGTATCAAGAAGCTTTCAAACATGTTAAACAATTAATATCAAACCCCCCTGTATTAGTATCACCAGATTTCTCTAAACAGTTTATACTAACTACAGATGCTTCGGACTTCGCGATGGGAGCCGTCCTGTCGCAAATACAAGAAAATCAAGAGAAACCCATAGCATATGCCTCAAAGACATTCAACGCCGCTGAGCAAAACTACTCCACAATAGAAAAAGAACTAAAAAGCATTGTCTGGTCTATAAACAACTTTAAACCATACCTATATGGACAAAAATTTAAAATAAAAACCTACCATAGACCTTTAATATGGCTATTCAACTTGAAAAACGGTAATCAAAAGTTAATGCGTTGGAAGATCGAACTCGGAGAGTATAACTTCGAAATCGAGCACATCACAGGCAAAACGAACAAAATTGCAGACTTTCTTAGTAGGCAAAGAAACCCATTCGAAATCATAGAGAAAACAGGAGACGTTACCAACACACAAATATTTGCCCATTGCATATCAAGAGATTATGCTATGTCCCAAGGACTCGCCTCACAAGTAGAGAAAAAATGTAACTGCAGAGAATACTGTCAACATTATGCAAACCAAACTTCGCAATTAATCCCACAAAGCATAAACGGCAAAATTATACTACACTTAATCACTAAACAGAAACGAGATGACCTACCAAATGTAAAAAACTTCAAAAAAGCACTACTCGAACTTCGAGATTACTGCATAAAAAATTAAATATATGAAATAAATATCCCAAAACTCGGTTGTGATCTAGACCGAATGGACTACAAAGACTTGATAAAATACTTAAACATAATCTTTACGGAAACCAACATCCTTGTTAATATCTACTCATTACCAACAAATTTCCTTGTTAGCGACGACTCCAACGCAACCATTCATAGTTCTCCAGAAAACATTGTCAACGGTATAAAATATAAAGAAGATAGATTGAATATCGCCGACAACCAAATAATATTCAAATTAGGAGAAGAACCAAAAATACGAATAGAAAAACTACGCTTCGAAACAGTACAACCGAAACAGAGAATTCACGTAACATTCTCAAAACTTAACACAAAAACGAAATAAACAACTTTCTGAAAGACTACTTAATACCTAAAGTCAGATACTTGGCTATATTCAACGACGAATTAGATAAAGTAATATCCCAGGAACTGCAGGAAAACTTCGAACCAAATTCTTTAAACATAATCGGAGTACACAAATTCGTACAAGACATCCTTACAATAGATGAACAGAAACAAATCATAACGGACGACCATAATGGATTCAGAAACCAGAGGGGTATATTAGAAACTATTAGACATTTGAAGGAAAAATACTACTGGTCTAAAATGGTACAAACCATCCAAAATTTTATCAATAACTGTAAAATCTGTAAAGAAAATAAGTACCATAGGAAACCTGTAAAAATTCATGAAAACCTAACAATAACACCGACAAGACCGTTCGAGACAATTAATATAGATATATTATCGTTAAATACTCAAAAATTCCTCACAATATATGACCAATTCTCTAAATTCGGACAAATAAAAGCAATAAATGTTAACTCAATAAACGTTTTAAAAGTATTAAAAGAATATTTCGAAACGTATACAATACCAAAATTAATTATTATGGACAATGGACCAGAATTTAATAACAAACTATTAAAATATTACCTTAAAACATTAAATATAAAACCCCACTACACCTGTATACATAATCCAAAGAGTAATGCAATTGAGAGACTCCATTCAACATTAATAGAACACCTTAGAATAATTCAAAACAGCGGAGAATTCAAACACTACAATCTAAATAATAAGGTAAGAAAATGCATACTCAGCTATATTCAAAACATTCAATAACTGGAAAAACACCAATAGAAATCATATTCGGAGAAACACAAGAATATAAATACCCAAGAGAAATACAAACAAATTCCGAAATGATTCAAAAACATATAAATGAACAAAAAGAATTATATAAAATTATAAACAAGAAAATACGACAGGAAAAAGAGATACGTCACCAGAACAATATAAACCCACTAGCATTGCCCAAGAATGTATACGTAAAAGAAGAAATACGAAGAATGCAAAAATTTAAAAGACCGATGTATATAAAAAGTAAGGTCGTATCATATAATCCAAAATTAGGAACCGTAAAAGTTGAGAAACCTTAGCATAGTAAAACATTAAAGAAAATTAGAAATATACGAATCAATAGAATAAAGACATAATACTATTTTCTGCCCGCAGTGCTCAGGTTCAGCAACTGATAAACATAACACATGACAACGGCTACCATCTGACAAACCTCGGATCCACACACATTGAACAGAAAAAACTACATACGTATTTCTTCTACAACGTAACACCATTGTACGAAAACCTAAACAAAATAGAAACAATAATTAATGAATTCCTAAATGAAACACACACTATCCAAGACCTAAACCCAAATTACATACAATTGTTGAACATCACCCTCGAAAACACCCAAGAACTATTAAACAAATTAAGAATCAATAAAAGAAGAAAAAGGGGACTAATAAACGGTCTGGGCAATATTATAAAATCAATTTCCGGCAACTTAGACAATTCAGACGGCGAAAGATATGAGAAATTATTTGAAATTATAAAAACAAATGAAAAAATCCTAAGTAATAATGAGAATAAATTTGTAGCGAACATGCCTCGGCGGGCCCTGACGCCCATGTCTCACGCTATAGTGACGTCACGCACGCTTAAAGCGAACGACAGTCCGGCCGAGGAGGGTGCGTTCCCCCACCTTCGGCACAACCAGTAAGGGACCGACATTCGGCCTACGCTACAACCAATGAGAGGGCACGCCCCACCACCGGCGCACGGCCGGACTGGTATAAAAAGGAGGGTTCGGCTCAAGCTAAGGCAGTGCAAGTCTCAACGACTTAGAACTCACTCCACTGCAAAGTAGAGCATCCAAACATCCATACTCAGCTGAAAAGCCGACATTCCGAACGTCGTTACTCAGCTGCAAAGCAGATATTCCAAACATTCATTCTCAACTAAAAGTTTAGGATTAACGCTACCAGGAGCTACCTAACCGGCTTCACCACGGATCGTCCGAGTAAACCCAAGGGTGCCCCAAGGATCCGTCGCGACGCCTTGCGCTTCGCAGCCAGATCCACCCGAACCATTCGACACGTATCACCATTGCCGCCGTCACCACCTAAGGCGTCCAGGATTGTCCAGCTCAGCCCACGAAAGCGACGACGCTCGATTTCACCGAGAAAACCTATACCGAAGCGTTTGCGACAGCAGTCGACAGAGGGTGCTTCAACCCCAACAGCAGCCGGTTACCGGCTGACCCCAGTGTTGCCAACACGTTCCCAATACTACACCGTGGATCGTAGCCGAGTGCACCCTCGTGACCCACGCCTGGACCTCGTACGTCATGCTCAACGGAACCACGCAGAGACAATTAACATTCGTCCATTTGAGTAAAACGCTTCGAGAGTGTTAGTGAGAGTGATTATTTGGTGTGTGACAATCAACCGCTGTTGAGCAACTCTACCTTTTATTATTTTATTGTGCGACAACAGCGTGTGATGAGCAACCTGTAACTTTTCTTATTTGTACGTCGACGCTCCACCTAGGTTGAGAAACTCTCTCGCAATTGTCTGTAAATGTTTATGTTGTAAATTCTGGTCACATAAAATCACTAAAACCAAACCATTTCTGTCTTTTCGCCACTCCCACATGTCCTCTCACTGATCGCAAATTAAATAAACAGTCGGCTATCATAGCCGACAAATTATTCAAAAATTTAGAAGTAAGAAAACAATTCAATACGCAACTAGAAAATATTAAAATAAATGAAAAACAAATGAAAAAGGAGTTAACTTTCATAAAAGCAACATTGAAGAATAATAAAATTTGGGAAACAAAAATAGAACTCGAAAATAGAATACAATTAATAATAAATATCCTGAATAACATTCAAAATTTTGCTATACAAATCGAAACTAGCCTTACGTTTTGTTCCCTAAACAAATTACACTCAACCATAATCTCCACAAATAGACTTCAGAGCTTTATCAATAACCAAAATATCTTTGAAATCTTGTCACTTATAACTACACACTGCCAATATGATGGACAAAGAATCTAATATATTATTGAAATCCCCATTATGAGTATTAACATATACCTTTTATATCAATTTATACCAATACCTTTTATAAATAATAGTAAGATGTATATTTTAAGTGAACCTACTGTATTATATATTAATAAAATGAATAAAAATATAATTGTTAATAACTGTGTTAGAAATAAGAATTATTATTGTAAAACTGATAATTTCGAAATAAGAAACTGTATTACTGATTTAATTATAAAACATAAAAATGATGATTGTTCTTACGTACTATTGGATAATGAAAATAACATTGAACAGATACCAAACACAAATGAAATAGTTGTAATAAGCCCAATTACACAAAACCTCGTAATTCACTGTAAAAATAATGAAATTCATAAAGAAATAAAAGGAATCTATAAATTTAATAATGATCAACAATGTACATTAAATAATTATCATTTTGAAAAAACAGAACAAACTTATAAGGAATTAATTTAGGAAAAACAAATTATTGGAATAAATATATCTAAAATAAAAACTAAACAACTAATTCAATTGCATGGAATAAATAAGAGTAAATACCATTTGAAAAATATACAAACATTAAAAACAGAAAATAACGATCATCATCTTTTTATTATATATTTTTTTATTGGTATAATAATAATGTTATATAAGTTGTAGAATTTATAAGATTATTAAAGGAAGAACAATAAAATTAAGTAAAGATATAGAATTAAAAGAAATTCACCCTCTCGAGTAATATAATAAAAAACTTGAAGGGGAGGAATTATGATACCGTGTATTCTAATGAGTAAGTGTTTTATTATATTAGAGAACGGAAAGTTCCATTAGATGACTCGTACTTCTAAGTAATTGTTATGATAAGAGAATGATATATAAACCTTAGAGATTAGCCAAGAAGGCACTCTTGTACTGTCACTGAACGTCTCCACGTCAGTTGTAATAACATCTTGTGAAATAAAAACTTTGAAAAGAAACATAATTAAAATTTGTTTTTTTTATTAAATACAAAGTTGAAAAACATAATTGGCGCAGTCGGTAGGATTTCCAAAAGGGCTTTGTAACAAATAAATCCCTTTCGATATAAATCGATTTATTTGGCATCCGAAAAAAGATCCTACAAGATAAAAAACGTCAGCCCAGGCCTAAGCAGTGGCCCATCAGAGGTTGAACAACCCATCTTTAACCACCATCCAGTCAAGCAGTCAAGGAGAACCAGGACAACATAAATTCGCTGCCTCCACAACCCCGGGAGACCAGGACAATACAATTTCGCTGATCCCGACAACTAGAGAAAACCAGAAGAAAAGAAACTTGCTGATTCTCAACTAAAATGATTACATTAGTAATCAACCTTTTATTTAGACTAAGTTTTTTTTTTTAAATACAAAGTTGAAAATCATAATTCGCGTCCGGTAAACGCAAAACAAGGTTAGTTATTGACTATCGTAAATTAAACACAAAAACAAAAGATGATCGATTCCCAATCCCTAACATAGACACACTATTAGATCACATAGGATGCTCAAAATACTTCACAACACTCGATTTACTCTGGTTTCCATTAAATCTTAATGAATAAAGACGATATTGAAAAAAACCGCTTTCTCTACTACGTCCGGACACTATGAATTTATTCGCATGCCATTCAGATTAAAGAACGTTCAGGCAACATTCCAGAGAATGATGAACATCGCATTGGGGGATTTAGTCAATAAAATATGTCTAGTCTATCTCGACGACATAATTATTTGTGGAAAAACACTTGAAGAACACTTACAAAATATAAAATTAATATTCGAAAAACTCAGAACAGCAAATCTAAAAATACAAATTGATAAATCCGAATTTTTACAAAACCAAACTAAATACCTCGGCTATATCATTACACAAGATGGTATAAAAAAAAAAACAAAAATCATTTCTTGGTACAATTGGTTGGTACCGTAAATTCATCCCGGATTTTGCAAAATTGAGGAAACCTTTCACCCGTTGCTTACGAAATGGTCAAATCATTGATATTTATAACGAACAATATAGAAACTGCTCTAATAAATGTAAAGAAATCCTAATAATTCCCCAATTTCAACAAAAAATTTATTCTCATAACCGACGCCTCAGACTTTGCGGTAGGCTCTGTACTACTTCAAAAAAACGATAACAGTAAAGAGATGCCAATAGCATATTTTTCTAAAACACTAAATAACGCTGAACAGAACTACAGTACTGTAACGAATTTAAAGCCAGACAAGTCGAGAACATTCCAGAAACCTTCTCGAGAAACAAGTGCGTAGCAGCGTGACTCACATGCATAGAGCTCGCTCGCATGTCTGAGCCTGTGGTTTGACGGAATATTCTAGGACATTCTGGAATATTCGAGAACTGTTCTACGCACGGGAGTATATAAGCCGAAGTCGAGTGGCTGAGTAAAACAGTAAACAGTTAACAGTTGACAGTTGACAGTAGACATCGAACGCGTAATATAAATGTGGTGAAATAAATAACAGCTCAAGTGTACGTAATATAAATAATAGTGTTAGTGACCGCTATATGAATAATATTAGTGTTTAAATATTTATTATTAGTGTTTAAGATTTATAGTAGTGTTAATTAGTTTTAAATGAGTTTCTGTTATTTTTATATTCATTCATTAAATAAATACTTTTATTTTCGTTTAACATAAATAGTTGTGAGTCATTTTTGTGCCTTAAACAATCTACACACTTCCAGAAAGACGAAAAACGTTACAGTACTATAGAAAAAGAACTACTTGCAATAGTTATATCCATTAAAAACTTCCGACCTTATTTATACGGGAGAAATTTTCTTATTAAAACAGATCACAGACGACTTGTATGGCTATTCAACATGAAAAATCCCAATCAGAAACTTAAGCGTTGGAAAATAGAATTAAACGAGTATAATTTAGAAATAGAATAAATACAAGGTAAAATGAATATTATCGCAGATAATTTATCACGACAAAGAAACAATACACAAATTATTAACAACGTCGGAGAAGTAACAAATACAAAAAATTTTGCACAATGTATATCAAGGGATCTAAAAATGTCACAAGGATTAACTAAAGACATAAACAATTCATTTCATAGTAGAGAATATTGTAAAACACAAAATGAAAAAAATAAGAACCTAATCATACAACACACTAATAATAAAATAATATTCCACCTAATTACAAAAGAACAGTATAAAGACAAACCCTCCATTAGAAACCTAGCCAAACCCCTCAAAGAAATTAGAGACTATATGATACTAAACGAGTTATATGAAATTAATATTCCCAAATTAGGATGCGGAAGAGACGAACTAAAATGGGAAGATGTTTCAAGTAAAATATTATAAATTTTCGAAGACACAAACATCCAAATTAACTTATATACATTACCAGAAACAAACATTAACGACTCAATAAGTAATAACGATAGCGACAATAACACAGCACACTCAGATCCAGAAAACTTAGGAAACGGACTAAAATTTATAAACGACAGACTTCACATTGCAAATAACCAACTCATATTAGAAACACATGATGGAAACACATCAATTAAGGCACAACGACTATTTGAGCACAATAAGATGAGAATACACTGTAAATTTAACAAAATCACATTAGAACAAGAAATAATAAAATTCTTAAAAGAATACATTATACCAAAAATACGATATTACGCAATAATCGAAAAAGGTCTACATCTGACACACTCGAATATTATAAAAAATACTTTTGAATATAATACTATAAATATAATTGCATGTAATAAAATAGTAACAGACATAGAAGATGAAGATAAACAAATCGAAATAATTCATGACTTCATGACAACGGGCTAACAAACCGTCGTGGAATAATAGCAACATTAAACGCATTAAAATATAAATATTTCTGGCCCAACATGATAAAAATCATCACTGAATATATTAACAACTGTGAACACTGAAAATTAAATAAATACAACAGAAAACCAACACAAGCAATCGATAATCTTACACCAACTCCCTCTAAACCTTTCGACACAATAAACATGGACCTACTATGCCTAGATAAAAATTATTTTCTAACTATTTATGATCAGTTCTCAAAACAAGGACAAATATATTATCTTGAAGGTAAATCTTGAAGGTAAATCCTCAAGAAGCGTATTAAATCAATTAATAAAATATTTTCAAACATTCACTATACCAAATAAAATTATAATGGATTCTGGTCCAGAATTTAAAGGAAGCCTCATACAAAACCTACTCAAAACATACAACATAGAAAGCCACATTACTTGCGTAAACAACCCAAAAAGCAACGCAATTGAAAGATTACATTCCACTCTCATAGAGCACTTGCGACTGATAGAAAATAATAAAAAATTTAATAATAAAACACTATTAGAAAAATTAGAATTAGTTATATTAGCCTATAATAATACAAAACACTCTATTACAAAGTTAACCCCTAATTAAATATTATTTGGAAAAAATAACGAAATACCGTTCAAAATCCCCCTCGTAAATGAAAAATTAATCCAACAATATAAAGACGAACAAACTGAGTTGTTTGAAATCATTAAAACAAAAATTGAAACAGAGAAGCAAAATCGTGAAAAAGAAAACGATAACCCCTTAGAGATACCAAAAGAAATGTTTGCTAAAGAAAATCCTAGATTATTAAAGAAATTTAAAAAACCATTATTTAAGAGAATAAAAATAGAAAAATATGACCCAATATTAGGAAAAGTATAAACTAAAAATCAACTAGGCATGAAAAACATTCGGATAAATAGACTAAAAAATTTATAGATATCTCACAAGATAACGGATTCCATCTGGCCGATTTAGGACAATGTAAATTAAAAATCTCAGAACAAATTATTTTAATTATAATATTATAATTATAATATTTGTTGTAATTTTGGACTAAATTAACTGAGGTGAGCTTTATATTGTTGAATGGTATGTATATGAAAAATAGTATTTTTGTGTTTCAAATTGTAGATTCGATTTAGATTTCACTAATCGGGTGCTACGAGTCTTGCCTAGTCGCAAAATATTTGCACCAACAACAGTAAGTAAAAGATAATATATCTAAAAATTACGTTAATAACTAAAAATTATTCTAGTGACTTAAAAACTTTATAATATTCTATCCAATTGTTTTGTTGTAGAGTAAACGCTTGCAATTTATTTAGATTTCCAACCTCAGGGAAATAAAAGGTGGAAACGTTTGCTAAGGTAATATTCGATATATATTATTTTGTATTTTAAATATATTTACACAATGTAATTAATTTTTAAGAGAGATGTCGAACCTGGCCCCGGTGCATTTGTTTGCAGTTGCCACTTCCGAGATGGAGAAAAGAAAAATAGCCCAGATTTTTTTTAAAATAATGTAAAGAAAAGATTTGAAGATAAAATCCTTACCGAAAAGAAACGTAGACGTGTGCCATCATCTATTGTTTCTTCTTTAACAGAAGAGTAATAATAAATTATAAGCCTCGGTCCTTCCATCTCGCTATAAGCTTTACGTAGAAGATAATATCTGATTATACGTTCTCCCTACATTTGTCTCCTACATAGTTATAGCAAAGTGAAATACCGAGCTTCAGTCTAATTTAAAACATTATTTTATTATCGTTATAAATTTTTAGACTGCCATCAACCTTAAAAGCGTTGCAAAATATAGACACTCCGCAAATGAGCCAGGTTGTACAGGAAGATAATATTTTCAACTAAATTTAAACTCACTTTCCTTCATAATTTTTTATGTTTATAGAAATGATGCAACAACCATTACCATCCACTTCAAATGATATTTCTCCAAGTATTCATCAAAGTTCAGCGTTGGAGGCTGAAATGTATTTTTTGAAGCATAAATAAATAAATAAATATAAATATATCATCACGCCTTCTACCCAATGCTGGGTGTGGCACTCTGCTAAAGCAGATCTCGGTAAGTGATATATTTTTGCGCGTGAAGTGCGGTTACCAGTCGTCAAATCACGGCCCCCAAACATGTTAGTGGTGGAGGAGCCACAGGGATAGCTTTTTCAAATTATGAAAATTTGTCGCCTGTGGGAATCGAACCAGGGACCTCAGGATCCACAGGCCGACTTCATACCACTGTGCTAGCCATCCCATAAAAGCATGAAATACAAAAACAAAAAAGAAAAAATTAAATATTTATCAGTGAGGTTCTGTTACGAAAATATAAAAGAGAATGATAAGTTAGTAGTGCTGTATATTGGTTTCCCAAATAGCAAAATATTTGAGCACTTTGTAACATGGCGATGCCGTCGTATTCAAGGCCAACCTTGGGTAGTGGCTGAGCGGACGCGCACAGTTAATCCCGCGCTGGAGTTTATCGTCTTCAGTCGTCACTGCTACGCGAGGGCCAATTAATTTTTTATCATAATATGCATCGCGGCATCAGCGGCGGATAAAAACGATACTCTGGTGACAGTTATTATTGTTTACGACGAACAGCAGTCTAAATGTTTAGTCTGCTATTTTGTTTATTGCCACCCCCAAGTCACCCGCAAGACCAAAGATCATCCCCCGGATCGTTTAGATAGGTTTACAAATTTATGTGTCTACCCCCCTGGGTAGGTTATTTTTTTAAGTTATTTCCCCCACCAAATTGAGAGTTAGAGTTAGAGATTTTACCCCGTTTTGAGGGCAGTTCGTTGTCGGTGATCACGCTGATCAGTTTATACGGATGCGCGTTTCAATCTAATTATTTTCATTTAAAAACTATTTTAACTCTAACTATCTTTTGGTATTATTAATTTTTGGTATTAATTATATTTTTATATTTTTTACAACTTAATATTTAATTAATTTTCTTCTTTTTATTAAATAAATATATTTTGTTTTATTATAATTTGTTACGTTCCAATTTTATTCCTTCTTCAAATCCTCATTTTCCCTTTCGTATTCCTTGTAATTTCGCCCTTTTTTCCTTTTGTTGAGTAACCTACCAATTATAGATGTAATTTAGAGTCGAGTCATTTTAGTGAAACAGTAGAATTAGCATATTTTCACACTCACCTAGGTTTTAATCTTTCAATATTTCCCTCGATTTAAGTGATCTAGTTTCCCTTATTTTGTAATTGTTTATATTTGTTTATGTTCTTTTGACAGTGTCAATTAGTGACAATTAGTATCGTGTTTTGTTTTAATGTTGGTTGGATGGCGCGTACAGTTCGTTTTGCTTGTGGCAGGTTAAAGCTTCGTTTACACGTCGCGTAGTAGAGTCGCGCATTAAAACTCAATTTAAAAATCGTGTGATCAATTAAAGTATAGATTCTTGTTCCCATTAGCTTAGTTATTTCTTCTTAGACCCCCTTGTATTTATCCAGAATTTAATCTTTCGTATTTCACTTAATTTCGTGTGTCCATTCCCCGAGCTGTGTATTGTAAAGCGTTCTTCTTGGTACTTACAATCACACTGTCGTTTACCGCCAAATCTGTAACTCTTTTTCTCACTCCCTGCTATTATTTTGTTATCTTCTTTCTCTTTTTTATGTTTGCACGTGGTGATGTCTTTCACCATTTTGAGAGTCGAAGTTTGACTGTTGAAAAATTTTGACGTGAATTTCTTGAGTCTTGGTTGTTAAAGTTTTGAGTTTATATTTTCGTTTTCGCTATTTGCGAGTGATTTCTACTATTGTTATATTGCTGTGTGCAATACCCGTCTGGGTATTTGAAAGTAGAAATCCACGATTTTTTTATTGTGCATTTTTTTGGTGCAATTGAGTTGCTGTTTGGGTACCCTCAGAAAAACACCCATTTTGGGGATTTGCGTAATTGCGTAAATTCAAATCATCTTCGCCGACCATCAACGAATCTTAAACAACCCCGTGCCACCCGCCAAGGTACCGACAACGTCGAGGACGACTTCAACCGCTGAGCAGAGTTCTTGCGAGGTAGCGATCCATTCCTCGGGTCCAGATTCCTGCGCCTGCCAGTTCGTGCCTGCCGTGGTATCAGCTAAGTGCTCGAGAACATTTGGTTTATTTATTATTTTATTTTTAAACGTCATCTACGTTTTGACGTCATTTTTTGTGCGTATTTATATGTTTAACATTTCACACATATTTGATACACTTTTATGTTGTATGTCAGACCTAGTCATTCTCAATTACACACACTTGGATTATGATAATTCTTATTATTTTGAACATAGTAGTATTTTATTATGTAAAGTTCATTCATACAGTTTGGTTATATTTTTGTTGAGACAGTTAACACTCACGGAACACTTTTTACACAGTTTGTTAGTTGTAAGGAACCGTAGTGGTAAGAACTTTATTTGTTGGTTTATTCATTTGGTTGGTACGCCGTTAGTACTCGCAGTTCGCACTGCACTGTTTCGCGCAACCCCTAATTCCCTGTACTTGTTTCGCTTCCCGGTTGATCAACCTACGGTCTGCGATTTCGATGCACTAGATGTGTGCTGAGTGGAGGTGCTATAGGAGGTCACGTTACGGACAGTTCGGAGTGAGTCGCGTTTGTTTTATGTCAGTACATTTGTGGTACGATAAAGTTCTAGCACACTGTGTGCTCCAGGTAAACTTGTTCTGCTGTTATTCATCCGGAGAGTGTTCAACATCGTCTGTAAGTTGTTATATATTTCTAACTAATCATATTAGTATATTTTCAGTTTTCAATAATAACCAACTTGTTATACTTAGCTCTTGTTTAATTTCTATGTTCCCTTGTTTAGTCCTTTCAGCACAACTCGACGATATTTTAGCACACTGTGCAATTAGATATTGGGCATCCGTCGGTCACGCAGATTTAGGTTGTATTGAGAATTGTAAATTTAGTGAGATCCGCAAATATTGTGTCACCTACCCCCTTTCTCAACTAGGTTTGGTCGAGAGTACTTTTAAATTGAGTGGCGCCCTTTCTCTTCCCGAGCTTCCACCCACCCCCGTCCCCACTGAGACGCCGGCACCTCGTCCAACGGTAGGGAAGAACGTACGACAACCGCTACGCAGGAGGAGTTGCGTAGCAAATTTAATACATTTATTTAAGTTCCAAACTATTATCCTTTATTTTCCGACAAGTGTAGTGTCCAGAGATCAACAACAAGGTAAATGGAAATCAATTATTTATTTTTCCAAACAATTCCTTAAGAATTACGTCCCCTCCATCGGTCTACAACTTTATTCATTAATTAAAGATGTGGAAATAAATTGGTATTTGAATTGGAAGGTGACAAAGATACAGAAAATAGATCAACTGCTCCTAGCTATAATGTAGTTGAGACAGAATTACCCACACTTGGATTTAGCGCAGAGATTTTCCATTTCCCAAGGGGCTGTTAGTAATATCATAATTTCATATGTGCATGTTATTTATAAAATTGTATATAAACAACTAATGACAAAAATTCCCTCACGACAGAAAAATAAATCGTGTTTGCCGAGTTGTTTCAGTAAATTCACTAACTGCAGAATTGTACTAGATTGCACGGAGATATTTACTGTAACTTCGAGGAAATCCATGAAGAAGCAATCACTCACAAGCACCATAACACCTTTAAAGGATTGGTAGGAGTAGCACAAAATGGTGTAATTATATATGTGAGTGATTTATATGTGGGATCTACGTCAGCTCAAAAAATTGTCGAAGACTGTGGGATATTGGATCATCTGAAGAGTGGGGACCTGATATTAGCCGATAATGGTTTTCTAATTCAAGGCATTTTACTACCAGGAGTATCGATAAATATACCACCATTTTTAAAGACGCCACAATTTAGTCCTGAACACAGTACAATGTACAAAAAAAATAGCTCGTGCAATAATTGAAGTTGAACGAGGATGAAGTGCTCTGATATTATCAATTTTTTACCACAGTCGTTAATCTATATGCGGATGTAGTTTTTAAAGCTGTTGCATCCCTAACAAATTTGCAATATCCTTTAATTAAAGCAGTTGAGGAGCTTTACAGGACTGTTGATTGAGGATATTTTTATATGTGTGGCTACCTTGCCTCGTATCAACTCGCTCCCATCCAGAACCCTCGGTGAGTACTTCCTGGACGTTGACTCCCACCTGGTTGACACCTTGACGTAGTGTGGAAGCTCAGCAGACCGCTGCTAAGTCAACTGAAGATTTCCGATTCCACGGTCGCTTCCTCTAAACATCTAACACACGACGGGTAATATCTGTAGCAATACGAACGGATTGTAAGTAATTATTTTTGGATTAAAAACATGTGTTAAAGTAAGTTATAATTTAAACACACGCTGAAGTTTCACAAAAAAATTATTTTATCACTTAATTGCAATTTCGACTATTAGGGCATCATCCGAAGTGTACCGTAATAATAATTTTGACAAAACATCCCAAATGGCAGGCCAAGAATGGATTTATGGATTTAAAAAAAGGCATCTAAATATTTCGCTACGTAAGTCCAAGTCTACTTCTATCAATAGAATCCCAACTTTTAATGAAGTGGAAGTAAAAATATTCTTTAACAACTTGGAAACCTTGCAAGCACAACACCACTTTGATGCTAATTACATTTACAATGTTGATGAGATAGGCATTTCTAATGTCCAAAAAAATTCAAGGATTTTAGCACCAAAAGGCCAAAAACAAGTCGGCATAGCAACAAGTGGTGAAAGAGGCACTACAACAACAGATGTTTGCGCATTCAGTGGTTTAGGAAAGTATGTTCCCCCATTTTTTTATTTTCAAGAGAAACCGAATGAATGCTGATCTATTGCGAGGTGGTAATGCTGATATGATAGCAGCAATAAGTGATTCAGGTTGGATTAACGAGAACCTATTTGTAGATTGGTTATATCACTTCATTTCATATGCTAAGCCAACTGTCGAAAAACCAATTCTACTTATTATACACAATTATGAAAGCCATGTTACCCTTACTTGCTATCTGTTTTGTAGTCAAAAGGGAATAATATTATTGTCTCTTCCACCTCATACATCACATCGTTTACAACCACTGGACTTAACGTATTTTGGGCAGCCCAATAAAGAATGCAGCTCATACATGGCTTCAAATGTCGGTCGCAAAATTATGCAATATGAAATTGTTGAACTTTTTACGAAAGCTTTTAATCGCGTCAGCAATCTTGAGAAAGCAATAAACGGTTTTCGGGTAGCTGGTGTTTGGCCAATAGATACGACAAAATTTGATGAACAATTCGTAAATACGACTCCTAATATGCAGATTGCATCAATATCAAATGTGCAAAAAGCAGTGACACCTGATTCGCAGATACTACCCACATCAAATGTGCAACAGAGATCAATAGCCCCTTTAGCTGTGTTGGCCAATTCAATTTCATTTGAAGATATAGTTAATGTTCCCAAACTACCACAATCGAAAAGTAAACAAACTTACAAAAAAAAACTATAATAACTAGCACTCCTATGAAATATATTTTAGAAGGAAAAGAAGAAAAAAGAAAAATAACGTGCAGATGAAAGAAAGTAAAAAGACTCTAAGTACCACTAAACAAAAGAAAGGTGGGAAAAATCTTAAAGGATTTTCAGATGAAAACATTGAAATGAATGCTGAAGACAGGAACATACCGGGCAAAAAAAAAGGTCAATAAAGAAGCTTCGACGGAAAATGAATATTATTGCCGAGTTTGTGATGAAAAGTATGAAGATCCTCCCAACTAATATTGGATAAAATGCCATAAATGTAATTTGTGGGCCCACGAAAATTGCACGAGTGGTGCCAACACATCAAAAGGATTTCTCTGTAGCTTCTGTCGCAATTAGACTATGTCCGTGATTACACCACGTACCATCCGTAAATACCCCATGCGCTGTGAGGTAATCCCGGACTCCAAGGTTTTGTTTTTGTTGAAGTTTGTTTTGAAATATTTTTATTTTTGATATTGATATGTAGTGACATCTACAAATTAGATAGTCAAATTTGTAAAGATGATTATTGAGATCTACGACATGTTTAACCTTTGTATTCTTTATGATTCAAATATATTAAAATCATTATAATAAACCGTCTCAATCTATATAAAATAACAGTTTTTTTAATTAATATTCGATTTTATTTTGAAAATTTATCTTTGTTGAATATTATAACTTAAAATTAATAAGTTTCAGTAAACTTTTAATAATAAATATTATTCCTAACTTAATCTGGCTTTGTTTTATTTCAGTTTTCCCTTAGATATTCGCAATTATCCCACTCCCCCTATATTTGATACTATATAAAAAAAATAATAAAGCAGCAGATTAAGCGACCGTTCCCTTGAAGATTAATTATATATATAAATATATATATATATATATATATATATATATATATATATATATATATATATATATATATATATATACATATATATATATATATATACATATATATATATATATATATATATATATATATATATATATATATATATATATATATATATATATATATATATATATATATATATATATATATATATATATATATATATATATATATATATATATATATATATATATATATACATATCTATATATATATATATACATATATATACATATATATATATATATATATATATATATATATATATATATATATATATATATATATATATATAACAATGAACGTGACAAATAAAACATTTACGTAGAAGCACGTCTCGCGGACACGTCATGTTTCAAGAACACAAAACCAAATGTATCATGTAGTTTTAGTCAGTCTACATTCAGATGTGACGCTATTAACAACTTATTATTGTATTAACCAAATAAATAGTTTTTAAAAAGTTACTTGCGTTTTTTAAACAAATAATTTTAGACATTTTAGAGAATATAAAATCGTTTCACGTCAGTGATTAATTCAGCCATCGAACTTTCGAAAGTGTTAACACAATGTGACAATCAAGTAATATATATATATATATATGGGCCATTCTCTGGGAAACGGACACCCCACCTGCTCCAAAATTTGGAGCATCCAAAAATTTTTTGAAGGGCATGGAAAAATCGAAGAAAGTATCTAGTTTTCAAATATGAGTGGCGAAATTGATAATTTTTATTATTTATGTGTGTTTTGCTCATTTTTTTTGGCCAAGGATTTAAGCTAAAAATTTTAAAGTTGAATAAAATGCTTAGGTTTGCGATTTTTCTTATATTGACGGTGGCATCTCGTTTCTTGTTAAGAAACTGAAATATTTTGTCTCCAATCAATTTTTCTAAAAAGTTACCCTTTTTAGTAAAACTGGGTCAAAATAAATATTATTATTCGAAATCTGTAAATTTTTTACTCAAAGCATCATACAAAAAAAATTTTATAACAAAAATACTTAGAATTCATCAGAGAGTACGTTTTCAGGGCTTTTTTTAGTTTTTTTTTTTAGACGATAATTTTAGAAAATTTTTAAAATGTTTCAGAAAATTCTGATAAATTTTATGATATACCACCTTAAAACTAACGCTATCTTGTAAAATGAAAAACCAAAAACAAGAAATTTAAAAAATGTTCCTTCGCGAAAATTGAGTTCAAATCGCATGGAGTATGAAAATTGGAATAGAAAAATTTAATAATTTTTTTACTCGAAAAGGATCACAATTGCAGAAAAATTTAAATAACAGAAAATGCTCCGAATTTATAGAAGAATACGGGTGATTTTTTTCAGAATTTTTTTAAATATTTTAAAAATTTTCTAAAATTCTATAGTTTAAAAAAACAACAAAAATAAAAATGTCTCAAAAAATTCTGAAAAAAATCACACGTATTCTCCGATGAATTCTAAGTATTTCTTGTTACATTTTTTTTTTGTAGGATGCCTTGTTTTTGAGTAAAAAATTTATAGATTTCAAATAATAATAATTTTTTTGACCCACTTTTAATAAAAAAGGGTAACTTTTTAGAAAAATTGGCAAGAGGTAAAATATTTCAAATTTACAACAAGAAACGTGATGCCGCTGTCAAAATAAGAACAAAATCAAACCCAAGCATTTTATTCAACTTTAAAATTTTTCGCTTAAATCTTTGGCCAAAAAAAATGGACAAAACACCCAAAAATAATGAAAATTATCAATTTCGCCACTCATATTTGAAAACTAGATACTTTTTTCTATGTCCTCATGCTCTTCAAAAATTATTTTGATGCTCCTAATTTTGGAGAAGGTGGGGTGTCCGTTTCCCAGAGAATATATATATATATATATATATATATATATATATATATATATATATATATATATATATTCGTTATCGCATAGTTATTGGTACATTTTATATACTCATAGAAAGCAGGACCTAGTCTTCCGAATAACTTTTATTAAATTAATATATAATTTATTACGTAGCCTAGGATTGTACACTATAATCAAAAACTAGTTTCATTAAATATGATGCAGTTAACAAAATATTTTCAAAAACAAAGTATACTATTTGTGGAAGAAATTGGTACTCGAAATATTGGGACTCAGTCATATTTGAGAAAGTATGTTTTGAAACATACTGTAAGCATAGAAATTGGGACTGTAAGTAAAAGTATTGGATGAATGCACACTATTTTCTTTTAGTAAATTTAAATAAGTATCATTGTACGACAAATTTAAAATGTAAATTTAACTCTAAGAACAATTAATCTCTGCAAATAATAAATTAATTTATAAATTAGAAAATAACATACTTCAGAAAAGTCTAAATGTGGATGGTAGTGTATCACTGAACACCATAAAAGCGAAAACAAATAGCAGGCTGTCGTTAACATTCCAAAATTAGTTATGGTTTTATTTTAAAGGTAAATAATTATTTATGGTTATATTTTAAAGGTAAATAAATATTGATTGATCATTCTAACCTAAAAATATAACTAATTATTTTTTAGTAGGACTTGTACGGAGATAAAAAAAAACAAAAATATAAAATTTTAGTGGTTCACCTCACAATATAACCATTGAATTAAAAGAAAGTGGCAAAGATTGTTCGTAAAGCTAGTAAAAATGGATCTTGCATGCATATTGTAGCTGCATTGATCCATGGGTTAGTTATTATAATATTTTTATTATATATAAGTAAATATTAATTATTTTCAGAGGTATTAAAATATAGAAGAACTGAATTGTTTGAAAATATCAGGCTTGAAAATTTTCTAGATCACCTAGAGTGGATAACCGCTCGATTTAGAGGTTTCGAGATCCACCATCCTAAATTATAGAAAAGGAAACATCAAAATGAAATATTTAATAAAACTCAAATAATATATTTTTTATATAAAACTAAAAAATATTACTTAATTTTTGTGTTTTTAAACGATCTTATATTTCGAGACGAAACTATACCAAGTTTTAATTTTTTAAATACCGTTTTCGCCAGTTTTTTTTTAATAATAAATACTTATAATTAATGGAGCTACTATTTTTATAATAATTAGGATGAAATTAAGTCAATATCTTGTAAAATGATAAGAATAAACATTTATACAACGACCAGCTATTTTTTACGATTTTTAATACATGAACTCCTGCTTCGCGTTGTTTCATAGCGTTAGAGTAGTGGTGCATAGATTCTCCTTTTTTAGCCTAACTAATCATTTGATGATATTTGTCCACAAATCCCTATTTCAATGAACGTAAATATTTATTTATTTTGCTTTTTGAGAGAATTTCTACATTTTGTTGGCTGTTTTAATTATTAGCGTCCTAATATTTCGTAGAAATGCATAAGTTGACAATACGGCTACAACATCCGATCAGAAAGTTGGACAAAACATCCAATCCGAAAGTCGAATAAAACATCCCATCAGAAAGTCGGATAAAACATTCGATCCGAAAGTCGAATAAAACATCCGATCCGAAAGTCGGATAAAATATCCTATCCAAAAATTGGATCAAATATCCAATCCAAAAGTCTGATAAAACATCTGTTCCGCAAGTTAAATTAAACATCCGATCCGAAAGTCGGATAAAAAATTCGATAAAAAAATGGGATTAAATATCCAATCCAAAAGTCGGATAAAACATCCAATCCGAAAGTTGAATCAAACATCCGATGTCGGATAAAACTGCCGATCCGAAAATCGGATAAAATATCCGATCCGAAAATCGGATTAAATATCCAATCCAAAAGTCGGATAAAACAACCGATCCGAAAGTTGAATCAAACATTCGATCCGAAATTTACATTCACAGTTTTAGATATTTATTTTATTTTAACGCATTGCCTTAGTTCTATGCGGTTTTCAAAAAATAATAATTTTGCAATGTGAATAATGCATTTTTTTGTGCGATTTTTTTATATGCAGTTTTCTGTGGAACGTCTCTAAAAAATAAAATAAATATATCATCACGCCTTTTACTCATTACTGGATGTGGCACTCTGCCGAAGCAGATCTCGGTAAGTAATATATTTATGCGCGTGAAATGCGGTTTCCGGCCGTCAAATCACGGCCCCCAAAGTTGTTAGTAGTGGGGGAGACACAGGGGTAATTTTTAATTTGGTGAAAAAGTTTGTCGGCTGTTGGAATCGAATCAGGGTTCTTAGGATCCACAGGCTGACTTGATACCACTGAGTCATTACTCCATATGTGAAACGTATCTACCGCATAAAAAGCGACTTTACTGTATATAGAAAAGCCTTTGCAAGTTTTTAATACATTTTAGAGCTAAAGTATCAAGAAATTAAAGAATGTATTGAAAATTCAATACTAAAGTTAGAATAATCAAGTTGCAGTATATATTCGCACACATATTTCATACAAGGAATATGATAATTAATTTTTTTTACGAATGAATCAGTACCATTTTATTACCTGTTGGTGAGCTATTAGTTTTACATAGGATAATATTTTTTACTGTTTCTGACTAATCCACTTTATGAATTTGTCTGTTCTTAGAGTTGTATTTTTTACTTGCTACTAACAACTTCGTAATACAAATAAAATCATTATGATTATGAATTTGTGATATAAATATTATAAAATTGTTTTGTGATAAATAAAAACAGTTATATAACACTTTTTATTATTTATTACTTTTTCACTATGAATAGAATCTAATACCGATTGACTGTCTACCACAAAACTTTCATGAATTATTTTAGTTAGATTAAACGCGTGCCAGTATCCTTTTCATAGTTTTCTTTCATTTTTGTGATTGGCTAAGTCTACATTTTTGTCAGTATCACAAGAAACTAGAGGTCAGAAAAAATATTCTATCCGGTCCGATCCGAAATCGGATTTCGGATCGGATCCGATCAAAACCTCGGTTAAAATATCCAAACCGAAAGTCGAATAAAATATTCGATCCGGAAGTCCGATAAAATATCCGATCCGATAGTCGGGTTATATATCCAAACCAAAGGTCGGTTTAAATATTCAATCCAAAAGTCGGATAAAACATCCGATCCGAAAGTCGGATAAAACATCCGATCAGAAATTCGGAGAAAACATCCGATCCGCAAGTCGAATAAAACATCCGATCAGAAAGTCGGATTAAACATGCGATCCGAAAGTCAAATAAAACATAAGATCCGAATGTCGGATAAAATATCCTATCCGAAAATCGGATCAAATATCCAATCCAAAGGTCGGATAAAACATCCGACCCGAAAGTTAAATTAAACATCCGATCAGAATGTCGAATAAAACATTCGATCTGAAAGTCGGATAAAAAATCCGATTCGAAAATCGGATTAAATATCCGATACGAAATTTACATTCACAGCTTTAAATATTTATAAATAACCTAATTACTATTTTTATAATAATTAGTATGAAATGAAATCAATATCTTATAAAATTATATAAATAAACATTTATACAACGACTAACTATTTGTTCCGGTTATTAATACATGAACTCCTGCTTCGCGTTTTTTCATAGCTTTAAAGAAGTGATGCATAGATTCTCCTTCTTCAACCTAATTAATCATTTGATGATATTCGTACACAGCTTCCTATATCGATGAACGTAAACATTGATTTATTTTGCTTATTAAGAGAATTTCCACATTTTGTTCGCTGTTTTAATGATTAGTGTCCCAATATTTCGTAGAAATGCATACGTTGATAATACGGGAGAGCATATATGATGTATTGGTTGCCTACAGTACTAGGCACGTATAGTTTAAATTGTTAAAATCTTTAATAATGTAGCGAATTTAATTATATTTACTATAGAAAATATAAAATTTTTACATACCTACCATGTGGCAGTTCCAATAATACCATTATACTATTGAATTATAAATTCTAATACGTGCTCGTTCCTAAGTATAAAAGTTTAGTATGTTGATATATATATATTCAAGAAGATTTCTAAGTTAAAATAAAATAATATATTGTAACATTATTTACATGTATACAGGTAAACTCTTTTTGAAACTATTTACTAATAAATTAATAAAACATTAAAATAATGTATTACAAATTTAAGTGATATTTCAAAATTCCCACCAAATTGTCATCCAACTAAATGAGATTTTTTGACAGTATAAAAGCAATTACTTCATTGTCTTATAATCTATTTTATTATAATTATTTATTTGCATTTTAGGACATACTGTTAACTGTAGTAGTAATATAAATATAATTATTTTTTAAATTTATTTTATGTAACTCGTTTCATGATCATGTCTTGATTTTTGCTCTAACTTCATGACTTTAATTGACAACTTGTGTCATTTCTCTGGTGGACTTGAGATTGCTTGTGTCTTGTGGTCTAAGCTATTATTATTTTACCAGATTATTTTCATGCTAATACATTTGACAACTGTTGACATTTGGTAGGTTATACTGCAATTAATCTATTTGCAATATTACTAACCAATAACTTTATATTTGACATTGCTATCTGTTCTTCACACATACCACAATTTGTTAATTTGTTTACTAGATGAAAATAAAATACAAAATATACTTGAACAGCAAAAAGACATTATTAATCTTGTCATGAATACTGGAAAAAATGCAAAGACAATCAAATTTTTTAGAAGAACCTGTGCATATCAACCGTGTCAGAAAAAATATCTAGGTAAAAATTACAATAAATCATACTTCATATTTCTTCATTTATTGTGTTGATCATTATTATTTAAAACAAATATACTCGGTAAAAGAGCAGTATACGGCCTTGCCCAGTTTGTTATTTTGTTGATAGATGGCAGCATAGTGGTCTGTAATAACAAAATGAAAGATTTACAGTGGCTCCAAAGCAATGGTATAAGTAAATAAATTATTCACGGATATTGAAGGAATATCTCACTAGCCAATTTTCTCTATTTTTATTACTTCTAGATCCTGACCCTAGTATAATTTTATTTTAAATAACTCAACTTTGATCATTATTTTTTAGGTTAGCCCGCTTCACTCGCATTTTTATCAAACTAAGGCCATAGAACGCACGCTCAACAGAAACAAGCCATTATGTTCGATATTGGTGGAAGAACTAATTTTTTAGGTTAGCTCGCTTCGCTCGCACTTTTAACAAACAAACCCTAAGCCCATAGAACTCACGCCCAACATAAACAAGCCATTATATTCGATCTTGGTGAAACTCATTTTTTAGGTTAGCTCGCTTCGCTCGCACTTTTAACAAACAAACCCTAAGGCCGCAGAACTCACGCCCAACAGAACCAAGCCATTATATTCGATCTTCGTGGATTTTATTTTTTAGGTTAGCTCGCTTCGCTCGCACTTTTAATAAACAAACCCTAAGCCCATAGAACTCAAGCCCAACAGAAACAAGCCATTATATTTGATCTTAATGGAACTCATTTTTTAGGTTAGCTCGCTTCGCTCGCATTTTAAACAAACAAACCCTAAGCCCGTAAAACTCACACTCAACAGAAAATACGTTTTCCGTTTTGAGGAACCAACCTGTCGTTTCATTTCAAAACGTAGAATCAAACTTGTTTTAGAATCACTGATTCATGAATTTTAGCGCATGCGCAACAAAGCAGACTAAGTGGGCGTAACAAATAAGGCCGTATACTGCATTTAAGCCATATACTCTTTCTTACTAGATGAAATTGAATTGAAAAGAAAATACAATAATTTTGACAGCTAGAAGAAAGAGAAAATGGTTAGTAGCTTAAATAAATTTCTTATAAGATTTACACAAACTCTCATCATGATAAATCAATTATTCTATGCAGAAATCTACATTCAAGTGAATCATCCAGCCTGAAGATAGCACCAGAACGACGATCTGACTTGATTTCTTTGAAACAAAATATTATTCTTATTATGAATGAAACTTATTATGTATTGTACCTAATTTCAAAGTACGGTAATATATTAATTACCATTAATGTTATGTACAAATGATGAAATAAATTACACTCAAAAATGTACTTTAAGTTCTCATAAATACGACGATCAATTTTAATTTAAAAATTGTCTATATTTCAGATCTGTCCTTCTAGAATATAGTAAATTTTTATCTAATTTAATTGTAAAGCATTCAAAACAAGACTTCTTTGTGTATTTTTGTTTTCTCTCAAAAGTCCCACGTTCAAATTGGATAAAAATTTAGTATATTATAGAAGACCAGATTCTTAAATTTAGATAATTTTTTAATTAAAATTGATGGTCACATTATTTATTAAATTTCATCTATAACGATTATTTTTCTTTTGAATAAGCAACGTTACAATTGGTTAAGTACAAATAGAAAAACTATACGGATCTAATTATATGTCTGATCAGATATCATATAGGAATTCGGATCGGATTTCGGATCGATTCACGGATCGGATCTTGAATCAAGTTGGATCGGATATCAAAATTTTCGAAAATGCCGACCTCTACAAGAAATATTTGTTCAAAGAAGTGCAGGCGGTAGGGATCGGCAAAAGTAAGATCAGAACTTTCGGATTGGATTTGGATCGGATCCGATCCAAACTTCGGACTCAATATCCGACCCAAAAGTCGGATACAAGTAGTCAATCCAAAAATCGGATAAAATATCCGATCCGAAAGTCGGACAAAGTATCCAATCCGAAAGTCAGATACCTAAAAAATGTCGGATCAAACATCTGATCCGAAAGTAGGAAACATATTCGATCGGAAAGTCTGATAAAATATCTGATCCGAAAGTCGAATAAAACATCCGACCAAAAATTTACATACACAGCATATAGGTATCCACTCCGAGTAAAAAACATAAATTCCATTCTAAAGAAATGTAACGCTACGTAGAATTTATAAGCATTTATGATCTCGCATCAGATTGGATCTCAGATCGTATTTCGGATCTCATAGTTTTTATAATTTTAGTGAAATTAAGGAATCAGAAGTTAATGTACATGGAGACCACTTGATAAATTATAAGTATTTTATAAATACGTGTATACTTTTTTTTTCTCAGTTGAGTCTTCAATTTTCTTTTTAGTTTCTTTAGTAATATGTTATTGAACATGGAATTTTTATATTGTAATTTTAATCGGCAGAAATATCCATTCCGATTCGAAGTTGTATTTCGGATCGGATTAGAATTCGTTCGAATCGGATCCCACTCAAAGATTGGATAAAATATCCGATTCGAAAGTCGGATAAAACCTCCGATTCTAAGTTCGGATAAAATTTATTCACTACTTTTAGGGGTACACTTTGAGTAAAAAATATACAAATTTCAATTAGTCTATAGAAATGATAAATTACGTTATATGTATAAGTAGATACTTCTGTACCATGATACAAAATAATTAAATAGCGGTACGGCAAAATTTATTGGAATATACGTTACAATAATTATACATGTATAAATAGGAAATAATTGAAAGCATACCTAGTACTGTAAATTCGATATATTTTGGTGTCGGTTCTCGTTGAAACATTTTAAAAATATGTAGAACTACAGTTTACCTAATAATAATCTAGTCGACCGAAATACGTATAGTAAATAAATTGTTGTTTGAAACTTATCTAGTATTTTGCTTTTTACATAGCAGTACATTATCTTTAAAATCATTTATATTTATTTTCCTGTACGCATACGCAGAATTATAATTTTATTAAGAATCTATATAATATCCAAATTTTATTGTCCATGTAATAGCAAAGAAGATAAATAGCTAGATAACAAATTAAAGAACATTTCGCGAAATTTAGCTTTCAAATTTACCGCCTAAAGTTGCCTGAATTTCAACTTTATCTGTTCACCGGATATTTTCCTTGTGATTATAATATATATTAATTGTCATTATTCATAAGTTTTATTGTAAGTTTTTAGTATAGAAATATTAAATATAACATTTATATTCATTATTTATATGTATCTTTTACATAGCACATAATTTCAAATTATCGCAAAAAATTTTTGTATAAAATTATCATGTAAAAATTTGAATAATAAATAGACGCTATAAGTCAAAATGCTGTATATAAATCTTCTTTTAATATATAAATGGTCAATTAGTCTATATACTGTCAATTTCTTCATATAGTTATATCATACAAATATTGGGACCTTGCTCCCTCTTCACCCTCCAAAATTTATATATTCGTAGTTATTGGCACATTTTAATAAAATAGATATTTTTAACAATTATCATAATAATAATTTAAGGAAACTCAATTATTATTAAAAATACTTAACTACTACAGACGTACATGCAATTATGTATCTTAAAAAATAGTTTGAAACCATGAAAACAACTATTAAGTAAATAATAATATTGGTACATAAAAAATGTACCAATATTTGAAAAAGTCCTGTTTTCTATGGATTGAGTTATATGAAAGTACCAATATGTACGGAATGACGAACATATATATATATATATATATATATATATATATATATATATATATATATATATATATATATATATATATCATGATAATTGGAGTAAAAATATTATTTTTGGTCCTAAGACGTATCCCTGGTAACGTAAACATTCCTGTAATAGCAATCTTTTACTACTGAAAAAGTTGAAATAATAATGTAATATTTTTTTTGTGAAATGTAGGGAGCATACTACCGTACGCGGGTTAATTTATTTTCCCTATTTTTAATCGCATAATCCATATTGCATGCTTATCTATTAATTCGTCAACCCTACATTTTGTCTCAAATTTTGCTTTTTGTGTTTCTTATTTTAGCAATACATGAAAAGATACATCTGGATGATTTTTAACATCCTGGTACGCAGTAATAATCGTTCTACATTATATATTTTATCAACACACCGAAAATATTTCAAAATATCTGTATCTAATATATAATACAATTAAAAATGAGTCCTGGATACAGTAGTTCTAAAAATTAACCCTAGGTGGTGTAACGCTTAGCTGCCTTTGCCTATTGTGAATGAGGATTTGTTCTGTTATTATTATTTACTGTCTATCAAAATAATATTTGTTGTATTTTATATTAATAATAGCCTATAAAGTGATTTAAAATCATTACATCCACATTGTATTTTTAATGTTTATGAAACTGGTGTAAGTCCTGTTTTAACTAAAAATACTAAAGTTTTTGCGAAACCGGGTAGTAAACATGTGGCACAAGTAACATCGGCTGAAGGAGGTAACAATACGACTGCATCTCTTTGCATGTTTTATACCATCAGTGCTTATTTTTCTTACAGTCCGTATGAAAATAGAACTAATGAATGAGGCAACTCCCAGCTTTTTATGCGTGCAATACGTCAGGTTAGATGAAACTGGAAGTGATCCACGTTATACCATCAGTCAAAGATCCTGCACTTTTGACATTAGACAGTCACCTTTCATACAACAAAAACTTATACGTCATATCAAAAGCAAGAGAAAATGTCAGAATTTTATATCTACCACCAAACTGTACATATCCTTTAAGTATGTACCATAACCAGGTTTTAAAGAAACGGATGAATAGTAATCCTGGAAAAATGGTGACAGATTTTCAAATAAGCAAAATATTTGCGGAGTCTTACCTGAAATCTGCAGTTCCTTTAAATGTAATTAAGGGAATCTCAAAATGTGGTATATTTCCTTACATTCTCGAAGTTTTCTCTGATGACTTTATAGCTACTGAATCGACTAAACAGTCTATACAACCAAAAACTTCGGAACCAACTCTTACTTCAGTATCTATTTCAATATAATCTCCGGTTTTACTTATTTATTTGCATTCAATTTCTATAGATGTAATTTAACAAATACCTCGACACGTTACACCATCACCAACGCTATCAAAACGAACTGGTTCTTTGTCAGCGATTTCATGGACTTCATCTACAAAAATCCAACAGTACTCGGCCATTGCCAAAGATAGTACAAAAAAGAAGCAATTTTAGGAGAGTAAAGGGTAATACGTCAATACTAACTCAATACTAACTAGTACCTCCTACAAAAATTTACTGGAAGACGAAAAAAAGAAAAACAAAGAACATAAACTTGATTTACGCCATAAAAAGAAAGTACAAATTTCTTCTATCTCACGAAAAGGATATGGGAAAGGAAGACTGTTCAACCATGAAGGAAATTTAAAAAATAAAGAAAAAAGGACCTAGTGTCGAAATCGTCTCCGGACGAAAACAACACGGACTGTATGGTTTGCAAAGAGAAGTACTGGATGGATAGCAAAGGTGAGGGATGGATATGATGCTGTGTATGCTTAAATTAGTAACTTGAAGAATGTGCTGGGATAGACGCCAACGACAGTGATAATTTCACCTGCACCAGGTGATTCCAGAATAGATTTGCCGATGAACGAAAAAAATTACACCTGTGATTTGAATCCAATTTTCTTAAATTTAACAATTTATTGAGTTTAAGTATGCATTTGAGAATAGTTATACCTGAAATTTATTTACAGAAGACTGTGTTTGTTGGCCATATTTTGTAATTCCTTGTAGTGGCAATTACTCTTATATATATTATTATTATTTCTAAAAAAAAATTATAAAATCGTACCCGAGAACTGTCAAAATCCTTTTTCCTACGGAATTAGTATCTCACTCTAACTATTAAATCTCTTCTTTATGTCAATTTGATAGGACAATAATTTATTTTTAAATTGTTATATTTTAAATTATGCTTTTTTAACCACATCCACACATTAATATGTATGTTATGAATAATTTGATATACCATAACAAATATTATAGATCTTGCTCGTGAAGTGTAATCAAAAATCAGTTGTTAGCTGTAGGAATCGAAATCGCATTTTCATTTCCACAAACCGATACGTAGCCACTAAACACTTTATCCAAGTAATAACATCGAATCCTGGACATAACCCTTGTTGTGACATCGAAGAAGAAAACAACCCCACGATGACATGACAAAACACACATTTTGTTACCAATTTCTAATAATTCCAACTGAAATCGTTTACTTACTTGTACATCATGCCCGGATCTAGACGTCTAAAACAGCGTGCTGAGATTCAGATTTTTTATATCGATTCCGGTGCTAGATACTTGACACGATCGTCTCGCTGAGGCATCCTTGGAAATCATTGCCGGGCAACATAAATCTGTGATAATCAAAAATAAAATTAGCAAACATATGTACATTAAAATTATTATTATATTCATATAAAATTGAACAGTACGTTTTGTGCGTAGAATCACTATAGGTACTATCGGTTTCAAAAGTTTAGTCAGACAAGGCCTTAAAAAAATCGCAAAAACTGGTTATAAAAGAAATTAATATTTATATTTAAAAATCCAGGGTTTGTTTTTCCTTAATTCATTAATATAAAACTAACAACAATTTATAACAAAAATATACCAATATTTCAGCAAATTTTTAAAGTGGCCATCTTTACTTAAAATCAATATAAATAATCCGAAATTTATTATGTTATTAACACATTTACAGAGTTTTGTAAAATTACTAAAAAATACATGTATAAGATCTGTGAAACATTACTTTTTCGTGATGATACTGATGATACTAATTATAATTTTTATCATCAGTATCATAAAAAATATGCAGAATATTTTCCGAAAATTCAATTATTCGGCACACAATCCTGCGTTATCTTCGGTATTCCACAGATTTACATACTATTCGTTGCATCTCTACTATGTTATAGTAGTAAAATTTCTATAATTTGATTTTTAACAAATTTAAAACAGATATATTTCATGCGATCTATTTCACTAAAAAACAATTGTTCAAATCGAAGTTTGACGGTACATGTATAATTAGGTCCGTATATTTTATACTTGTATTTTTTATATCAAAAATTTTATGAAATTTACATTTAAGTTAAAAATTGCTGCTATTTTCACGCAACTAAATATATTTATTTTAAATATAAAATAAAAATATTCAAATAATTTAAAAATGTTTATTTAATTTTTTTTTGAGTTATCTATCTACTAACTTCATACAAAGATAAAACATTCATAGAATCATAGAAAACCGAGAAAAATCTATGGAAAAATCATGGTTCGAATCAGGCAGGAAAAAGTTATATAGGTAACCATGGGACTGTGTTTATAGTTAGACTTCCACCTAAGGAATGGCGCTAATAGTCTTTATATGAAGACATCCGTTTTAGGTAACTACAATATCGGCAATCATTGGTTACTAGATTGTTCCTGTTGTTGTCATTTGTATGTATTTCAAATTTTTCAATCTGTCAAATATTCAATTAATTTTTATTTGTGAAATAATTTCATATAAATAATGTCATCAACTAATATCAATTGTTGTATAAAAAACTGCACTGCTACTGGTCAGTAAGTGATCATATAAAAAATAATATTGAGATAAGGAAGTCATAATATATTTTCAAGTTCACAAGGATTGGATAAAACTGTGATTGAAACAGTTCAAATAAATAAATTGTATACACGAGGATATTTTAATAAATGTTTATATAGTACTAGTTATTACCCGCGACTTCGTTCGCGATGACTACAATTTAATGCGAGTACTCGCCATGCGTTGCATTGCAACAAAAAGAAAGACAGTGCTTTTTGATACACAATATTTTTTGTTTTTCTCTTTGGGCGTACACGAATAAACCAGAAGGTTTTCCGATGCGTGAGCATGCCACATACAGCTGCCCATGTGAGAAGCATGGATTTTCCAAATTTAGTCCACACTCTTGTAGCGATTGTCCCTGTGCTTTGTTGATGGTCATTGCAAATGCGCGTCGTACCGGAAACTGCAAACTTTTGAATTCGAATGGCACAGGACTGAAGCTTTATTATACGTATATGTTAAGATTGGTTCCCGTCTATGTCTATACCAAATATTAATCGAATCAGTGCAGTACTTTTCAAGATAGCTAGCGGCCATTTTGTTTCAAGATGGCGGATTTAACTTGTGCTAAGTCAGAAACCTTCGCGGGCGAGCGCACAATAACTTAGCAAAGTTTCATCGCAATCGGATGAGTATAGGAACGCATACGGGACAAACAAACAAACATTAATTTTTATATATTGTTGAGTTTTGACCCCTTTGAATCATTTGAATATTCGCGCCATATCCTTCAACTGACAAATCCGACTGCAATGCCTCTCGGCCGGTAGTGGTTGCCGGGCGATATTAAGCTGATACTTCTGTGTTTTGGCGTATTCACGTACATGTTGAGTCGATGTTTTGTAAAGTATTATCCATGTAAAATAAGTTGTTATTTGTGCAATCGACGTGCGACAAATGTATTAAACTTTTCTAGTCGTAAAAGTGAAACGATCGCAAGATTTATTTTTCATTATTGATAAGGTATGTTAACCAATAAATAAGTGTGATGTACATATTGTAAAAGGTAAAATTTTATTTACAGAAAAATAACGCTTTGGTTTTTGTTATACGAAATATATATATATATATATATTATATATATATATATATATATATATATATATATATATATATATATATATATATATATATATATATATATATATATATATATATTGGTAAAGGATACGATGTCACTTCATATGTAGGTAGACGCTATACGTTGTCACTTCATATATAACGGTGTGACTTCCGAAATCGGAAGTCACAACGTTTTCCATTTATTTTATACTTTTCCCCCACTATAGGTCGAAATATGACGGAATACGAAAATTGTGTTGGAAGTCATTTTGACCTCCAATACCATCAAAGTTCGTACTTTAGTTCAACTGTTAACCGTTGGCTCTTCGATCGCTTTTATCATTAGATACGCTACATACGATATCACCTCCGGGGTGTATGTAGTATTATACGGCATTTTGTCACTTCCGAGAACTGGCAACAACGCATTGTAGCATGATAGACTCTTACTATTATATTATATACTGTAAAAATGAAGTATAATTTTTAAATTTATTTACTTTTTTAATATGTTATTATTCAATTTGTATAGAGAAAAGTTGTTATATGTACTCGAAAATTCTGAACATTACATTACTTTTCAATTCCCTATTTTTATTTACTTTGAAACAAAAAGGCAGCCAGCTATCTTCAAAAGTTCTGCACTGATTGAGTTCAAACTTGGTATCGGTATAGATGACGTGACAAACAATTATCAATATTAATTATCTTAAAATTAGCTTAGTTTTGCTACCAGTGCGACGCTCGGTAATACAGCAGTTTTTTGAACATTTAGAAAAGTATTTTAAAAACTGATAAATTTTAATCAATTCTATTAATTATGGGTTAATGGCACACTGGTATGGTATCGGCCTGTGGATCCTAAGAACTCTGGTTCGATCCCTATAGCCGACAAACATTTTCACCAATTTAAAAAATTACCCCTGTGGCTCCCCCACCACTAACATCTTTGGGGGCCGTGATTTGACGACTGGTAACCGCACTTCACGCGCATAAATATATCACTTACCGAGATCTGCTTCGGCAGAGTGCCACACCCAGTAATGGGTAAAAGGCGTGATATATATTTTTTTTATTTAGCATTTTTTTAACTCAATAATTCAACATCAAATATAAAATTTTGCAATTATTTTTTTTTTATAAATAGGTATTTAATTAATCAAAAATGTACAACATTAAATTATAAACTAAGCGCATTTTGCCACTCTCTGTACATATGATGTGATATATGTTATTGCTAACGGAACAGAGTATTTTCTGGAACTAAACTCTAATTGTCATACTTAAATCTAATTTTCAATTTATTCTTTAAAAACATTCCTCAAATCAAGTTTTGTGTTGTAACAAAATAATGTGTTAATTTTTTCCGAGGATATGTATGAGAGAACTCGGGGATTCCCCGTACAAATACGAAGGGCAGGGAGGGGCTAATAGCAGGCAGTGAGCGGAGCAAGAGCAAACGCTAGTTGCTCGACACTACGCAGTAATAATGGCCGGGTGCAGAGGACGTATGCTAGTGAAAATGGCATTATATACTAAAGGTAAGTGTACTAATTAATACAAATACATTTATTTAAGCCAGGGGCAAACTAATTGGATTACAACGCGTTTTATTAGGTACCAAAAATATGTAAAAATTCTAAAATCAACTTGAATCTTTTATTGTCGCTGACACATGCATGTGACGGTGGTCGTACAGAGAAATTGGTAGCGAACGTGATAATTTCATTTAAAACGTTTTGGGACGTAGAAATCTTTATAAAATCTCTAGAAATTATACATATAATAGGAAATTTTCATTTTCGCAAATATTCTTTTCTTCTGCTTCTATTTTATCGCTGTCGCCTTTAATTCTTATGAGGACTTGTAAATTTCACTTGAGTCTTTTTTATTATTAAACAAATATGATTATCTCTGTAGATTGATCCAAACGATGTGACTTCTGAACAGCTGTTATGATTGCCGCTGTCAATCTATTTTTGAACATGAATAACAATCATTATTTGTTATTAAAATTAAGATTAATTATTTATAATAGGTTTGACCGAATCTTTGAATATTAATGAACAAATGCTATTATTAAGAATTTAAGTTTTTACAAAATTTTAAAAATAATAAATATATTAATCGATATTCAAATATTTTATCAGAATGAACTATTATAAGTATTTTGTTAATTTTAATAACTTATAAATAAAATATAAATAAATATATCATCACGCCTTTTACCTATTACTGGGTATGGCACTCTGCCGAAGCAGATCTCGTTAAGTGATATATTTTTGCGCGTGAAGTGCGGTTACCAGCAGTAAAATCAAGGCCCCCAAAGATGTTAGTGATGTAGGAGCCACAGTGAAAATGTTTTGTCGGCTGTGGGACACGAACCAGGGTTCTTAAGGTCCACAGTCCGACTTAATGCCACTGTGCCATTACCCCATGTAACTAATAATTATTTTAATTCATGTTCAAAATTAATATGACAGCGGCAAGCATGTCACATGTTCAAAAGTCACATGGGTGGGATCACTATGTACTTTTATATAAATATTTTATTAGTTATTGCTATGTACAAAAATTTTACGTGCTTTATTTTACATATTGTTATTTTTAGAAAATATTATATCTAATGATGATACTGAAAGTCAAAATAAAAGAAAAATAATAAGTATTTCTCCTAACAGAACTTCGGTAAGTTTAAGAATAGCACATTTTATTTCAAATCATTTGAAATGAACCGCACTTAGGTTAGTAAGCTGATTACAAGACTTATATTTATTTATGTGTTAGGATTGGATTCATAGTAGCAATTTTGAGAAGTATCCAATTAATGACGATTTTGAGGAGACAAATTTGAATTCAAATTTAACTTTGCGATCAAAAACACCAATATATATGAATCTTCAAACTCTAAATATTGAAAACGAAAGGAAACCCTTATCTGAGATTTATGAATTTAACGAAATTTGTACTACTAATCTGCCAGAGTCAGTACTATATAATGACAAAGTGTTAGACACTTATGATTACACAGAAGTAGATAAAAATATAATTTCTAGTGCTCCACAAAAAAATAGTGAAATCTACACAGATTCTCAAACTTTACATATTAACAACGAAATCAAGCTTAACAAAACTGAGATTTTTACTAATAATATATTAGAATCGATGGTCAATGACAATATGGACATGGATAATAATACCGTTATTGACAAAGACAGAGCCATTGATGCAATACACAAAGAGATTTCGCACTCAGAGATTGGGAATGAAAATAAATTTAGTGAAGTGAGCGATTCTATAACTTATATATCGGAATCGGAAGTAGATGACGAAAATGATAAGGACTTCAATATTTTTGATTACATTGACAAACCTGATAAAAGTTTATCTGAAGACAACTTAAGTGTCAGTTATAATTCAGTAATAATTGAAGAATCCTCACCAATATGTATAGCCACTAAAAAAATCACGCTTTTATCAGAAAGTCTTAAGGTATGTAAAATAAAAAGTTGTACCTTGGTTTAGAATTATCAGTTACTTTGTACAAATATTGGAACTTTTGCGCTCTAAAAATGACTTTTTTTAACAGGAAATCCGAAATCATAATAAAAAAGTTGTGAGATGTCAATATTGTGAACATGATATAGCAAATAAAAATTTTATGAGGCATTTAGAAAGAAACCATAAGGACGAAGACGAAGTTAAAAATATTTTTCAGTTACCCAAAAATAGTCAAGAAAGAAGACATGCTACAGCTTTACTAAGAAACAAGACTAATTTTAATTTGTACATAAAAGATAATATCATAAGGCCTCATTATAATCACACAAAAAATCATGACGAAAATCCTACCTACTATCCTTGTGCTTACTGTAAAGGCTTGTACAAAAACCAATATTTAAAACGTCATGCAAAGTCCTGTCTTCTTCAAAAACAGCAATCATTTAAGAATAAAGAAAGAAACAACTACTTATCAATTTCTCAAACATTAACAGCTTGTGCCATGGATCCGACAGATGTAGTCTCAAAGTTAAATGTTAAAGAACAAGTAAGTACTTATAAATTATATTATAATTCGAATAATTATTAAAAAAATTATATTATACATACATACATACATACATATCTTCACGCTATATCCCAACAAATGGGGTAGCACGAACCCTAAAATCACTCATAAAACATTCACTCATCACACTCATCAAACAACCAGTCATCGTCAAACATTTTCATCCAAACACACCACCCTCACTTCAACCACTTTCATAGATCACTCCATATAAACTCATTCATTTATTACACACGAAATTATTATCACACAACAAACCTTCAATCACATCATTCCTTTTCACTTACCATTCATTTTCTTTCTTCAACGTACATAACGAATGCATAAAAAAAAAAAAAAAAATCAAATTACTCACGTTTACTCCTAACAACGAATCTAATAACGAAACTAACAACGAATCTACAAGATTAGAAAAGATGAAAGCGATAGTCTGCACTTATATATGAAAGAAAAGACCATACAATGCAGTATCTGAAAATGAAACAAAAAGATAAGAAAGGGAGGGAGCGTCGCCCTGCGCTTGTTTTTGAAAGTGAATTTCACACAATTGCAGTTAAACACTACGTAATAACTGAAAACGAATTAAAAGATAAGAAAGGAAGGGAGTGTCGCTCTACGCTTGTTTTTGGAAGTAAATTCCACACAATTGCAGTTAAACACTCAATGTAAGATCAGAAAAGAATAAAAAAGATAAGAAACAAAGGGAGTATCGTCCCTGCGCTTGTTTTTGAAAGTGAATTTCACACAATTACAGGTAAACACTCTAATGAAATTACTAAACAACGAAACTAAAATCTAAAACCCTGCGCTTTTCTGAAATCATCAGATTCATTCCGCAATTAATCTTCGCCAAACGTTCCTATCCTGACACACCACTTTTGCTTCATCCACATTCATAATTCCTTTCATACAAGCACGTTTGTTCCTCGTACTCGGAAACTTTCGTTCACGCAACAATCCTTCTATCATATTCATCCATTTATTCATAGGTCGCCCACGCAATCTTTCACCCTCAATTTCACCAACATATACCTGTTTCACTAATCTCTCATTCGACATACGTTCAACATGCCCAAACCATCTCAACTGACTCATACCTACTTTTCTAACTACATTCTTCTCAATTTCACACTCATCATACACCAAAGTATTCCGGACACGATCTCTTCTAGTATAACCACACACACCCCGCAAATACCTCATTTCCACAGCAGTTATACGACGTTCATGTTTCTTCATCCACACCCAACATTCACTACCATACATCAATGTAGGCACTAAAACACCATTATACACACTCAATCGAGCATCTCTGGATACATTCACATTTCGAGCAAAGGTTCCCAGAGCACCCAATACCTTGCGTCCCGCAGATACTCTTCTTTCAATCTCACAATCAATACGTCCATCCCTTGAAAACATACTACCCAAATATAAAAACTCATTCACTTGACCCAATCTCACACCATTCACCGAAACATTACAATCAGTCACCAAATCGCTCTTTTCAAACACTAACACTTTACATTTATCGACATTTAATAACAAATTTAAATCTTTTCCTACTTCATTTATATTTAGAATCATTCGTCTCAATTGCTCTTCAGATTCACCCATAACAACCACATCATCCGCATACGCTAACGCAGGCACAACACTACCACCAATATGTACACCATCCACCCCATTCAACGCCGTTCGTAACAATACATCCATGTACAAATTAAAGAGCCACGGAGACATCCCACAACCTTGTTTCACGCCAATGTCTATACAAAACCAATCACTCAATCTACCATTAACTCTCACCGCAGCCTCACTACCTTCGTACAGCGCACGAATTGCCCCCAACAAATTACCATTTATACCGTACTGTAACAGTACATTCCATAATGTCTCACGATGAACACTATCATATGCTTTTTTAAGATCGAGAAAGCCACAGAACACCTTCTTGTTCTTAGCAAGTGACTTTTCAACAATCATACGAAGAGAAAACAATTGATCCACACATCCTCTCTCAGGCAAAAAACCACCTTGCATATCACTTAACTTGGAGATTGTTAAGGTTCGTACCTTATGAATAAGAATCTTCCCGTACAACTTCCCTACCACACTCAGCAAACTTATCGCACAAAAATTAGTACATTCACTCGAACTACCTTTACCTTTAAATAAAGGACAAATGATAGCACATTTCCAATCATCAGGAGCCACACACCGTTTTAAACAAAATCTAAACAAATAAATTAACCAGTCAAATAATCTCTCGCCTCCATACTTCAACATCTCATTCGATATACCATCCAAACCAGGAGCCTTACCATTCTTCAGACGCATCAATGCGAAACTAACATCACTCTCATCTATATCCCATTCATCACCACTAACATTTTCGCTAACATTTTCACTACAACCATTCGGTCTATTAATGCTACCATATAAAGTCCTAAAGTACTCACACCATCTATTAGTAACATCTGATTCATTCCACAATAACTCACCATCCGCACTCTTAATCGCTTTCACTGCCCTGACATTACCACCTCTCAATCTCTTCACTCTCAACCAAAACATTCTTTTATTCATACTAAAATCATTAGTTAATCTTTCACTCATTAAATCATCAAAACGCGCCTTGCTTTCTCTCACTACTCTTTTAACACATTTATTTAACCTCTTGTATTCCAGCAAGCATTCATCACGTAAACTTCCAGGCACATCTTTCACATTTAGAAATCGCAAATATGCTCTCTTTTTCACCTCAATCGCTTCTTTAACTTCTTTATTCCACCATGCATTTTTTGGACAAGAACCTAATCGACATTCACCACAAACTTCTTTTGCACATTTAAGAACTGTATCCTTAAATTTGAACCAAACATCATTTATGCTGCATTCAAAATTAAGTTCACATACAGGCAAAGATTCATTTATTTTCTCAACAAACAAATCTCTAACATCCTCATTCTGCAGTGCACTGGATTTCACACGAAACATTTTATTAGTATTTTTCACCCTCATTCTCCAACATTTATCTAGACGTATACGCGATACCACCAAATAATGGTCATTCGTACCCAATTCAGCACCACGCTTCACACGCGTATCTACAACTAAACTTCTCAATCGTTCATCATACAAAATAAAATCAATCATACTCCGTCTATTTTCACTAATATTCTCCCATGTATACAAATGAGCAAGTTTATGTTTAAAGATAGAGTTGGAAACAAAGAGATCACGCTCCAAACAGAAAGAAACTATTTTCCTACCGTTTTCATTCACTCTTGCATCACCAAACTTACCCAATACATTCCCAGACATGCTTCTCTTAACTCCCACCCAACCATTTAAATCACCACATACAATAACTTTCTCACCTGAATCACATGAATCAATAACACTATCTAACAAATTCCAAAATCTATCTTTTTCAAGATCATTTTCGGATTCGGTTGGACCATAAACTGACACAACGAAGATTCTATGAAAGCCTACCTTTAATCTCAGCCAAAGAATTCTCGATGAAGTACAACCATATTCTCTCACAAACGGTTTCATTCGTTCACTAACAAGCACACCAACACCGTGCTTCGCGTGTTCATCCTCAGCAACACCCGACCACAAGCAAAACAATCCATCCACTTCTTCCTCACTACATCCTTTCCTTTTAGTCTCACTGACACACAAAACATCTACATTATACACACGCATGACATTCATCAATTCATTTTCTTTACCAGTTATACCCCTAACATTCCACGTACCAAACTTACATTCATCAAATTTCACCCATTTATTTTTCATTTATCCAAAAGAAATAAAAGAAGGGTTCTCTCGGTAGAAGAGTAGAAGTTAAGGTAGCTTACCAGGCTTGTCCTTAACTATAAATAGAAAAAGAAAACAGTTACATTTACACAACTGTCAAACGTCAATCACACCTAAAAACAAAACATAACTCAGCGTTTCTATACACGTAACCAATATAAACAAATAACGATATGAAAGAAAATATATATATAAAAAACTAAACTACTATAAAAATGAAAGATAACACTTATCTTAATAAAACGATACTCGAGAAGTCCAGTGACAAACAGTATATTTTAATCCAACTCCAAAAACCCAGTCAAAAACCCAAATAAATTTCGCACTTGACGGGTGAGTTCTATTTATTCTGTTGTTAAATGTAATGGAAAATTTTAAATGTTTTATGATATTGTTATATTGACCTTTGTTATTTGATTACTAAACTGTTCCTCTTAACTTAATTTTTCAATATTTTTAAGGTTTTTGATTTAATGAAAGGAGATGATATTGCTTTTGAGGCAAAAAAAGATCTACTGATTGTAATGTTTGGTGAATCTTATTTGAAAAAGCATAGGCGGGAACGAATGGTATATGCATGCAGTAATCGCATGAGAGAACTTTCCCGACTGCTCATTACCTATCGCATAATTACTGATAATAAAAATGTTACTCTTAAAGAAATCATTCATCCTGGCAAATTTGACACCGTAATACTTGCAGTTAGGCAAGTAGCTGGATACGATCATACATTAAAAACATTTAAAGCACCAAGCTTAGCTATGCATCTAGGTACTTCTTTAAAGACAATATGCGACGAATTGATCCATTTAATTTTAAAAGAAAATATTGGATTCAAATGTAAAACACAATCCGATGCGAAAACATGGATTGAAGATGTTAAAAATTTTAAGAAATTGGTCGAATCTCGATGGAATATCGAATTAGGATCTCTCGCTAATAAAGACTTAATGGAGAAACGATGGCAAAAACCATTACTCTTACCATTGGTAAATGATATAAAAAAATTTAGGGAAGAAACGTTAGCATTGGCGGAAGAAAGTCGAGCATTACTGTCATCTGGCAACAAAAATGAAAAAGCATATAAATTATTATCTCAGTGTGTGTTAGCACTTCTTATAGTCTTTAATAGACGAAGAATAGGTGACGTACAGTATTTGAAGATAAGAGATTATAAAAATGACAGAAAGAGCAATTACAAAGATTTTGAAAATGTTTTGACAGAAACTGAAAAGATCCTAACGCAGAAATATAAACGAATTATAAATAGCGGGAAGGGCTCTAGAGCAGTGGTTATTCTAATTCCAGAACTTCTGGTAAAGCTCATTGATGTATTATTGGAGCAACGTAATAAATATATCACGGACAATGAAAACGAATACGTTTTTTCATTGCCTGGAAGTAAAATCAAATGGGGCAAAGGCGATGTCGCTATTAGGACTCTTTGTAAGAAAATTTCCTTGGATAATCCACAAGCTATATCCAGCAACAAATTAAGAAAGCAAATAGCTACTATTACCCAAATTCTGAGCTTAACCCAAAGTGAATTAAAACAATTTTCTAATTTTATGGGTCATACACAAAAAACACATGATGAATTTTATGAGTAAGTACCGAGAACTTAAATTTTAATATTAATGTATATTTTAACCCTACAATGTTTTTTTCTAGGTTGCCAATAGATATTTACCAAACTGCTAAAGTGTCAAAATTATTATTAATGATGGAGAAGGGGAAAGTACCAGTGGAATATAAAGGGAAATCATTAGCTGAAATTGATTTAGATCCACATATGCTATGTGTCGATATAGAAGATAAAAACGATAGTGAGTTTTTTTTTTTTAAATATTACATCATTTGGTACAAAATTTTAATTCTGACCAACAATGGAATTACTCATCTTAGATTAAGGCGAACATTATTTTTCATATTTTATAGAATTAAGTTTAGATTTAAAAGCATACGTATAAATATGTATATATATATTTTTTTTTCGTAGTTGAAGGAGTGGTACTTCAAGAAGAAATAAATAATGAGGAAAGAAATACGTCTTCTAATAATAATACTGAATTAGACAATAACGGCGAGCAGATTCTCGACAAAAGTTCCGATCAGAATGATACAGACAGTGAGAAAAACGATTTCAACCCAAAAAAGAAAATGAAACTAAATTTATGTACATCTATTAAAAAAATACGTAAGCGAAATTAATATTTTAAAAGGTTTTTACAGTATATGTTATTTATATATTTATTTTTAGCTTGGTCTAATACAGATATAGAAACAATCAAAGATCATTTTGGTTCCCACATGAAGAAGAAAATTTATCCAACAGGAAAACAAATAAAAGATTTTATAAAACAAACAAATATGAAAAGAACAGTGCCAGTAATAAAATCAAAAATGCAACATTTAATGAAAGAATATACATAATTGTTGTCGGTTTATAAATTGTAATAAATACACTGTTTTCATTGACAAATTTATTCTAAATCTCCTTTCAAAATATTCCAACCTCTTTTTAATAATTATTTTTGTCCAAGAGTTAGAAAAGCATGTCAGGTTAGAAGATTAGAAAAAATAATAATAATTGACAACCTTAGTTTATATTTTCAACTAAAGTACCTATGCTTTTACTGTTTGAAGATATTTGACAACGTTGGAGGAAGTCAATACGTAGTTTTTGTTGTTCATGTATAGTCACGGTGGTGGAAGCGATTTTGTATTTTCTATAACCGTAAATATATATGAAATTTAAATTTATTATATTGTTTCCCCTCTTATGAAAAACTTATTCTAGGAGTTCCCCTAAGCATATATATATGTTATATATGAATTTTACTCAATTAGAACACGTGGAAGTCAGGTCGCCTTATAAACATACCGGAAGTGACATCTTAACAGGCATCAATATATATATATATATATATATATATATATATATATATATATATATATATATATATATATATATATATATATATATAGATTGGCAACATTGCTTTTGCTCGAATCAGTCGCGACATTTTTAAGTGCTTAAACTTTGAGTGATAACAGCGTCAATTCGCTAATTTAAAATAAAATTTTCTACTCAGTGCTTTCAATTTGCATTTTTTTATAAAACAATAATAATTCACACAATAAATTACTTATAAAACCAAAGTTAAAAGTGTTCAACAGTGCTGAAGGTCACCCGCTAATAACATTACTAAGTAACTTTACTTGCAGTGTGGCGAGTACATGCGCGAATTCAGCTGGTCTCAGTCAGTGTCCCCAACTGTAGCAACAATTAGAAATGGCCACGTTGGCAGAAATAGAGAAATTACTACAACCTATGAACTCAAACATAGAAAAAGTTCAAACATCTCTTGTTTTAATGAACAACACACTGTCCAACATATCAGAAGAACACAAAAACAAAATTGAAGAACTTGAACAAAAAATTCGACTACAAGACACGAAAATTGACCTTTTAGAATCAAAGCTGAGAGAAAAGAATTTAATATTCTTTGGAATAAAAGAAAATCAGAATGAAAACTTAGAAGAAACAATATTAAATATTGTGAGCGTAAATATGAACCTGGGGCACATAAATAAAAATAATATAGAATTTACAAAAAGGCTCGGAAAACCAGGCACCAATAAAGTTAGACCAATACTTACTGAATTTAACTCGAAAAAAATTAAATATGAAATACTCAAGCAAGCAAAAGTACTAAAAAAAAATAATATCTACGTTGATCTAGATTATTCGCCTAAAGTGCTTGAGGACAGGAAAATACTAAAGATGCACTTGCGTAAAGCCAAATCTGACGGATACAACGCAGTTTTAAAACAAAATTTGCTTTTCATTAATAACAAAAAATATACTATATCTGACTTAAAAGCAGAAAATGAAGTAACAGTCATTGAAAACGAGTTGCTCTCAAATATACGAAGAAAATCTGTATCTTTATCTGCAATCAACAATTTGGAAGGCACTGAGTTCGAGAAGGAAGAAGAAAATCACGAGACCAGTCGTCAATCTGAAACTGATATAAACAAGCAAACAGTTATTGCACATTCAAACTCCTCAATCAAACAACAGAAGAATAAAAAAGACCCGAGGCAAGAGGAGACGAAGACTGGGCCTCTCGACAAACATTTTCAGATGCAAACTAGACTCAGAACACAGAGTACTCCAAAAAACTCCTCAACGAAGTAGTTTCAAAAGAAGAGAGATTCAATGATATTTTATTTTGGAACGTGCAAGGCTTTAAAAACTTATATAATCTAAATACACAAGAAGAAAATTTCCTCTCACAGCATCAAATTATTTGTCTAACGGAAACTTGGTTAAATTTCGAGCTAAAAGAAATTCCTCAATTTCTTAAACTGCATAACAAATATGAACAGCCGGCCACAAAGAACGCCAACACCGGCAGAGCAATCGGAGGAATTATGATTTTTTCCTCATTTCCAACTGAAGACGTCACAGTCATTGAAAAGGAACTTCATTGGATATTTATTAAATTCCAAAATAATATAAACAACTTCATTCTTGGTACGATATATTTCTCTCACTCTTTCGAGTATACTACATTATTAGAACTATTTTCAGAAAGTTTAACGAATCTAACTCGACAATATCCTAATTTTTCATTTATAATTGGCGGCGACTTCAATGCACGTATAGGAGAAAAAAATCAAATTGTTGAAGGATTCCCACTAAATAGTAACTGGAATGGCACTAGATGTGTACAAGACACTATAATTAATAAAAAAGGCAAAGGTTTATTAGAAGTTTTCGAACAGGAGAATTTTATTGTACTCAACGGCAGGTCACGCAGTGATACTCCTGCAAAATTTACCTACCTTGGAGCAACTGGAAAGAGTACAATAGACTTAATTTGGACCGATTTTAGCGCATTAAAATTTATAACCGATTTCAAAATTATCGAAGACATAGTTTTATCCGATCATCGCATATGCTCCGTGCAAACTATTAACATAAATTCCAGTCTTGAGGCAACATACAAACAACCGAAAATAGAAACAACGAAAATCAGATGGGATCCAGGAAAAGAAATTCAGTATAAAAGTATCTTACAAAATAGGCAACTTGGCACAACTAATTTAAACTCTACAGAACTTTATCAACTCATTAAGAAAAATATTGAAGAAGTTTCGAATGAAATTGGAATTACAAAGAAACATATATTTAACTCCAACATGAATAAGCGAAAACAAAAACCGTGGTTCAATGAACAATGCAAATCACTGAAAAAAACAGTTCAGAAGAATTTGAGGGAGTGCAAGAAACACAATTTCACAAGCGAAAGCCTACAATTATACGTTGAATCAAAAAAAGCATACAAAATACACATAAATCAGGAAAAGAAAAAGTACAAACTTGATATCAAACAGAAACTAGAAAACGTGAAAGATCAAAAAGAATTTTGGCAAACTATAACTTCATTAGAATCATCAAAATACGCTACAAATCCCATAAAACTGGATGACTGGGTCAATTTTATTAAGGAATGGTACAGCTGCAAAGCTACCATCAACAGTCTATCCTATTTCGATGCTTACCATCCGTTCCTAGATGGAGAAATAACACTCCCAGAAATTAATTTTGCACTCAAAAGACTTAAGATAAACAAATCTCCTGGTTCCGACAAAATCATATATGAACAACTCCAGAACTTACCACCAGAATGGACAGTATATCTTACAACATTATTAAACACCTTTCTTGTAGAAGAGGATCTGCCTAGAGAACTCAAAACAATAAAATTAATTCTCTTGCACAAAAAGGGTGATAGAATGAACTTAAATAATTATAGAGGAATTGCCCTCATAAATTCTGTAACAAAATTGTTCACATTCATTATAAATGAAAGAATTCAAAAATGGGTGGAGAGCACGAACGTTTTACCAGAAGCACAATCCGGGTTTCGAAAGAGAAGGTCATGCGTTGACAATATATTCGTTTTGAATTCGATTGTACACTCCTCGTTTTTAACCAGTAAACAAGGCACATACGCTATTTTCGTCGATTTCCAGAAGGCATTCGACTCCATACCACATAACAAACTCTGGGACAAAGTATATCGGGCTGGAATAAGCGGAAAAGTAACCAGATTATTAAAGAATATATACGCAGGAGCAGTACTAAAAGTCAATGTGAATAACGCACTATCGGAAGAAATTGAAATAACTAAGGGGGTCCTGCAGGGAGAGTGTACCAGCCCATTACTATTCGCAATTTACATATCAGACCTCGAAAACTTCATAAGAAAAGAAAATCTTCAAGGCTACTTTATTAATAATAAAATAGACATTCTCACCTTACAATATGCAGACGACCTAGTAATATTTTCACATAGCCAACCTGATATACAAAGAAAATTAAACGCACTATCTAAATATTGTAATTTGAACGAACTAAATATAAATTCAGACAAAACTAAAATAATACATTTTCATGTAGGAAGAACTCCCAAGCGGCATATAAAACATACATGTCAAGAGAAAGAAATTAGTTTCGTAAACAAATATACGTATCTGGGAACTACTTTCTCAGCTTCTGGACGGTATAATGAAAACACAATAGAAAAACTAACTACCAGCAGAAGAACCACAGGTGCTATAAAAAACACTTTATTAAAAGCACAGACACACAGTTGGGCAACAAACCTGAAACTCTACAACTCAGTACTTATACCATCGTTATTATATGGTGCAGAAGTTTGGGGTTTTTTTCAGCAAGGAAGCATTGAGAAAGGACAAGCACAGTACTTTAAGTCTCTTCTCAACTGGCAGAAAACCACGCCAAACTACATTATCAGAAGGGAGACTGGATCTAAAAATATCGTAATTACAATACTTGAAAAAACTCTCCGTTTTTGGCATAAAATCCTTCTCATGACCGATGATAGATACGTGAAAATTTGTTACAACAAATTGCTAGAATTAAACAAGACTGACATTCCCTTCGAAAAACAAAACAAATTCAATTGGGTGAGGCACCTTCAAACAACTCTTATTAAATCTAATTTCACTACTGTATGGGAAAAACAGAGCTGTATACTTCTTAAAACAGAATTAGAAAACATACTTTTGTCATACAATGAAATTCTTTATGAAGAAGATAACAAAAGAATCCGTAACTCCACCTACAATCCCTATTATCGAACCTATATTACAAGCCAATCCTATCTCTCTTTAGATATTCCTCTTAAACCCCAAAAAATATTTGGACAACTTAGAACTGCTAATGCCGAAAATTTCTACATTTATCAAGACGGCTTTTGCCACAGATTCCAAGCTGAAGAGACTTGTAGTATATGCAATACCCAAGAAGACAACAACTTGAATCATTTCCTTTTTACCTGCCCCATATATACTCCTATCAGAGACAAATTCTTAATGAAACACACCTCTTACAAACAACCAGAAAAGGCCAACACAGACTTGCTCGCAGATTTTTCAAAGGAGAAGATTTTCGACATATGTAATTATATTAAAAACTGTCTAAAAATTAGAGCGTTTGCATTAAATATATAATTGGAATTAATACTTATGCTGAATCATGTATGTCAATCTATTTGTATGAATTTTTATTTTTAGCAAATAAATGATATTATTATTATTATTATTATTATTATTATATATATATATATATATATATATATATATATATATATATATATATATATATATATATATATATATATATGGGCCATTCTCTGGGAAACGGACACCCCACCTTCTCCAAAATTTAGAGCATCAAAAGAATTTTTGAAGGGCATGAGGAGATCGAAAAAAGTATCTAGTTTGCAAATATGAGTGGCGAAATTGATAATTTTTTTTATTTTTTGATGTTTTGCCAATGTTTCTTGGCCAAAGATTTAAGCGAAATATTTTAAAGCTGAATAAAATGCTTGGGTTTGGTTTTTTTATTATTTTGACGGTGGCATCTCGTTTCTTGTTGAAAAATTGAAATATTTTATTTCTTGTCAATTTTTCTAAAAGGTTACCATTTTTTATTAAAAGTGGGTCAAAAAAATTATTCTTATTTGGAATCTATCAATTTTTTACTCAAAAACAAGGCATCCAACAACAAAAATTATATAACATAAGATGCTTGGAATTCATTAGAGAATAAGTGTAATTTTTTTCAGAATTTTTTTAGATATTTTGAATTTTTTTTGTTTTTCTTTTCAACTACAGAATATTGGAAAATTTTTAAAATATTTCAGAAAATTTTGAAAAAAATCGCACATATTCTTCTGTAAATTCAAAGCATTTTCTGTTATTTAAATTTTTCTATAATTGTGATCCTTTTCGAGTAAAAAAATCATTAAATTTTTATATTCTAATTTTTATATTCTTTGCAATATAACTCAATTTTCGCGAAGGAACATTTTTAAAATTTCTTGTTTCTTGGTTTTTCATCTTTCAATATAGCGTTAGCTTTAAGGTGGTACTATTATGGAATTTATCAGAATTTTCGGAAACATTTTAAAAATTCTCAAAAATTCTCGTCTAAAAACAACAAATTAAAAAATACTTAAAAAATTCTGAAAAAAATCACACTTATTCTTTGATAAATTCTAAGCATTTTCTGTAACATTTTTTTTTTGTAGGATGCTTTGTTTATGATTAAAAAATTGACAGATTTCAAATAATAATAATTTTTTTGACCCACTTGTACTGAAAAAGGGTAACTTTTTAGAAAAATTGATAAGAGACAAAACATTTCAGTTTTTTAACAAGAAACAAGATGCCACCGTCAAAATAAGAAAAAAAGCAAACATAAGCATTTTATTCAACTTTAAAATTTTTTGCTTAAATCTTTGGTCAAAAAAAATTTGTAAAACACCCAAAAAATAATAAAAATAATAAATTTCGCCATTCATATTTGAAAACTAGATACTTTTTTCGATATCGTCATGCCCTTCAAAAAAATTTTTGATGCTCCAAATTTTGGAGAAGGTGGGGTGTCCGTTTCCCAGAGAATAGCCCATATATATTTTTTTTTTTTTATTTAAGATTTTATATAGTTTAAATAAATATAAAATAATCATAAAAATTACAAGCTGCCTAAATATGCATATCGGATTGCCGACTTTAGTTAGATTTCCACTACTCAAATGGCGCAAAATACAGTCCCAATGCATAACATGGCAGTTTCTTATCTATAGTAGTATATTATGATCTGTGGTTCGAATATTGGTACGCATTATGTTTAGACCAGTGAGCCGACACTATATTTTGCACACCGAAGCCACCGAATACAGCCGCCTTTAATTCCAAACGGCGCGCCGCCGAACGATTAATAAAAAAATGTATCATCTTCAGAGCAGCGTTTCCAGATACGCCATTTAAAATATCCCTATCAAACTTGTAAACACCTCTAAATTGCAGTAAATAAAAGACAAGAAACATCTGTAAATTTTTCCCAGAAATTGGAAAAAAAGATATCCAAAAATTTAATACAAATGTATATAATAAGGAAAAGATAGTCGGAATTCGGACAAAAAATAATCATAAAGACATGATATATTGTTAACGTTTCGGTTGATTTTCAACCATCCTCAGAACTAGAAGAAACCGATTTTTATTACAATAATATTACAATTTATAAATTTAAACAATAACTACAAAAGTTTTCATACCTAACAAATATCAAAACAGAAGTACGTTAATGGTGGAAAGGAAACAAAATTGTACATATCCTAATAACATTCCAGAATGTCTTGGTGATTATTTTTTGTCCGAATTCCGACTATCTTTTCCTTATCAATCAACACGTGACACGATTCATTAACTATTCTACTATGTATATAATGTTAATAAACGATTATATATATATATATATATATATATATATATATATATATATATATATATATATATATATATATATATATATATATATATATATATATATATACATATATATTAGGGTGTTCGTTATTTCCCAAGTTGGTTTTTTTTTTGCAAACGCCCCCCTAATTTTTAGTTTATGACCTAAAAAAAATATCAGACCCAAATAAGCCCTTAATATTTATAAACCCGTATATATATATATATATATATATATATCTGAAATCGATAAAGTATCTAAGTATCTAATATATATATATATATATATATATATATATATATATATATATATATATTTCTGAAATCGATAAAGTATTATCATGCTCGCTGGATGTCTAAGGCAATTTACACTCTAAAAATTTACATATTTCGGGATATTTATATATATTAGGGTGTTCGTTATTTCCCAAGTTGGTTTTTTTTTTGCAAACGCCCCCCTAATTTTTAGTTTATGACCTAAAAAAAATATCAGACCCAAATAAGCCCTTAATATTTATAAACCCGTATATATATATATATATATATATATATATATATATATATATATATATATATATATCTGAAATCGATAAAGTATCTAAGTATCTAATATATATATATATATATATATATATATATATATATATATATATATATATATATATATATATATATATATATATATATATATTTCTGAAATCGATAAAGTATTATCATGCTCGCTGGATGTCTAAGGCAATTTACACTCTAAAAATTTACATATTTCGGGATATTTACAAATTAGATATAGAAATGAAAAAAAATGTATTAGATATTTGTTTATTTATAGTGTTTATTTATGTGCCATTCTGGTTTGCGGTACCTCGTGCAGCACTATCTCCGAATTTAGATTTACAATTTTTAAAAGTTGTTTATCAGTACAGGACAATTGATAAAAACATATCTGGGGTGGGATCATGTAAAAATGACTAGAAGTGAATAGTAGTGACTCGTGCCAATTGCGATTATGTAAAAATGAATAGCGAAAACGATATTGTTTTGTGTCAGTTAAATTGTCATTTCTAAACGCAATGTTCATTGTGGGTGAAAACGTTACTCACTATTACCATCTTTGTTTAATTCATTTATATTTCTATAAGTCGTTCTTTATTTCAAAATTCTTTTTTTTTTTTTTTCAATTTTTGCTCAGTGCTTACTATGTCACAATTTAATTAAGTTTGACGTTTGCACTCGACACAGGTCAAAAAATCAAGATAAATCAATTATAAATAATGAAACATGTGAATTTTTTATATGAAAATATTTGACGATTCATGTTTTCATAAAATTTATAGTAATTAATATAACAGGTCAATAAAATTTCAAGAATGGCACGAAAGGCTGATATATGGGAAACCTTTATATCATATTTTGAAATAAATAAGGAAATGATACAAGGACGTATTAAGCAGTTTAAGGACGGGCCAAAATTAATGAACTGTGGAGCGACTTGACCATACACTTAAATCTCTGGGCAGTGGAATAAAAGCTGTTCAACAGTGGCAGAAAGTATAATTGCAATTTGACAATTATTTTATAAAAAAATGTATTCATGTGACTTTGTAGGCTTGGACAGATTATAAGCTAAAAGCAAAGAAGCGCTTTAAAAAAAAGAACTATCAAAAACAGGCGGAGGAAAAATAGGGAGCATTATGTAGAAAGAGCTAAGAATTGTTTTATATGAATAAATATTATCTACATAATATTGATATACTTACTTAAATAATAATAATTTTTACTATTTATGTTTATTAAATAATGTTGATTTTTACTTGTCAAAGTTTTTTGACATAAAAATAAAAAGGTACTAAGAATACGATATCGTTTAGAGAAAAAACGTAGTGAGTTCACGGAAATGTCCGAAGTTGAAAACGTAGTAAGTGACTAATTTTGCGTGATCAATTGAATAACGAATATCGTTTTCACTTAAGTGAAAACGCAATATCGTTTTCACATTTACATGATCCGGGGGCTGAGGTTGTTTTGCATAAATTTAAAAATCATTTATGGTATTTAAATCCTGAAACAGCTGCTCTTTCGTTTTTTGATCCGAATGTATCAGCTAACATTAAAAATAAAATGATTAAGGCGTTAAAAATTACTGAAGATTGTGATTTTGACTCGTTAAAACGGTATATTATTAATACTGATGGCGAAATAAAAAAATTAGAAAAGAAAGATATTGATTTTTTCATTAATTCCAAATCGGTAAAATCTTTTGATAGATTTGAAATTAGTAAAAGTTTTTTAGAAACAAATGTTGACACGTGGACTAGCAATAATGATTATTTGAATGGTTTGACAATCGTTAATAATCTGCAGGTAGTAAACGATGTCGCCGAAAGAGCAGTGCAATGAACTCAAGATTATATTAATAATTTAACTACTCAAGAAGACCAGAAACAATATTTAATTCAAGTTGTAAGTGAATACAGAGCCAAATATCCTTATGCAACTAAAGAATGTTTAACAAAAAAATTGTAAAAATAAAAAAAAACAATAAATCTCTTTATAATATTATTTATAAGATATAATATACGTTATTTTGGATCCAAGTTTGTTAACACTTATTTTATAACCTACCTGTGCGCGTTGAATTATGATATAAATGAGAATTATGGTGGAAATTAGAAAAATTTATTAATTTAACGATGAGCACAATTTTATCCTTTAATAACACTTATTTTATAACCTACCTGTGCGCGTTGAATTATGATATAAATGAGAATTATGGTGGAAATTAGAAAAATTTATTAATTTAACGATGAGCACAATTTTATCCTTTAATAACTTTTGAAGGGCAGAATTTATCGAAAAAACATGAAAACCTTTTTTTTGAGCGTTAAATTTCCTACAAAAATATGCATTGATTTTTTTTTTAGCTATATTTATTTCAGAGAAAAAAAATTAAATGCAAAAAGTGCAAAAATCCCATGTTATTTAAATGGGAAATGTATTACAATTTAGGCACGGGTTAATATAAATATTAAGGGCTTATTTGGGTCTGATATTTTTTTTTAAGTCATAAACTAAAAATTAGGGGGGCGTTTGCAAAAAAAAACCCAACTTGGGAAATAACGGACATCCTAATATATATATATATGGGGCATTCCAGCCAAGAACAGACAAACCGGGGCGCAGTCATGTAACCAATTTGGCTGAAACGTTTTTTGAAAAATCTTTCATATATTAGAAGATATTATCCCAAAGGATAGATTTTTTGAACGACCTGCAGATAATGAAAAAAATTTTTAAAAAAAAAATCGTACCTCAAAAATGACCCTTTTTAAGGTATCTTTAAAAATCCATAACTTTTCGAATTTTTATCCGATTTGAACGATTTTTTGACGCCTCAAGACTTTGAAGTATAATCTTTCACAATGTATACTCGTTTATGTGATTCGTAATAACAGGCGGCAAATATAAGGGTTCAAAAATTGTGTTAAATTGTTGAAAATAGCAGGTTTTTCATTGTGACCTACACTCGACCAGTACAAGCTATTTGCTCCGTTTCTGGTCTCGAATCTTCAGAAAGACCTAATAAACTTAGATTCAAACTTCATTCCCATTTAGAAGCTACTTAACATATCACTATTACAATTTGAAAATTTCAAAAAGTCGTTTTTTTCGCAAAAAGAGCAAACTTTGACACGCTGTTTCTCGAAAACCTAATTTTTTATTTTTTTTTTAATTTAAACTATAGATTCTGAGTTCCAAGTGCTACATTTTCCAAAGTTTCAACAATACTTTTTGCGTTGTTACCGAGATATGATTTTTTTTTGTTTACAATGTTTTGGCGAATTTTAAATTTGGTTAAATTGACATTTTACTTACATAGCTTCAAGTTTCTGGTCACTAACAACAAATATCAATACAGATTAACTATTTTAGAAATGAACATTACATTAATAATCAATTCAACTTGAATGTCTATGAATTTAAACAATGTTATGTTTACCATAATTTTAATCACTTCATATGACTGCCTAGGTCGCTCATCCGTCAACAGGTGGCACTGTAATTATTTTACCGGCAGTAGTTAATTTGCTGTTTGATTTTTATAGTTGAATGATGTGTGTCATTATTTACGAGGTTAAGAATTCGAATGTAAATATAGTGCCGCAAGTTGAAACTATGAATTGTTCGGTTGGCATAATTTTGGCAGAGCAATGCCATAAAAAACAATCGTTGAATTCGGACCACGAATTGAGAGATCTTAACGAAGATCAGAAATATATTATTCACTGTCGACTTGACTTTTGCGGTATCGATAGACTGACAAATATTTGCGAGTATCATTTTACCAAATACGTAAAAATATACGAATTAAATCAAAAGACGTGCTGTGATCCTTTCCAGAAACATACGAAAGGGGTATCATCTAGATTACAGATAATATCGGTGGAAACATCGAAATGTGCGATGCAAACTAACCTGCAAGTAGTACCTGGGAAAAAAATCTGCATGAACTGCAGAGCGAGTGTGCTCCACATGATTGAAGCGTCAACTCTCGTACAGCCGAATAGTCAAAAGACTTTGATACCGGAGGCTTCGCAGTCTTCATATAACGACAGTCCTGATTTGCGCGACGGCATTAACACCAAGTTAGAGTTGTTCGGTCAACCTCCTTTGAAACGTTACAAAAAAAATAACGAAAAGTTCAGAAGTACAGCAACGCAGGCAATAAATAAAATACGAGACATTTTGAAGGATATTGAAAAAGCTTTCCACATTCAGTTGGATAATATGTGTGAGTGTGAGAAGAAAGATTGCGATTGAATGAAGACTTTCTTAAGCGAATTAAAAGTTAAATTTGAAGTGGAATCATCGTATGATAAAAAGGTTTCGCTATTAACTTTAATTCCGGATCATTGGACAACTGAGCAAGCAGCTGAGGAATTTAGCTGCACCAAGCATATGATTCACCAGGCTAGAAGATTAAAAAAGGAGAAAGGTTATTAAAAATGTTAACTTTTAATGCTAGTGGTATTTAGTTAATGTATTAACATGAAAGTGTTAATTTCAATTTTATTATTACAAAAACAATTTATGCATTTCTCTTTCTGTTCATAAACAGGGATCTTGACTGAACGAGATACACGGCAACGAATCATCATATCTGAAGAAACCAAATATAATATAATTAACTTTTATCACGACGAAAAAAATTCTCGCATTTGTCCCGGAGCAAAAGAATTTGTGAGTGTGAAGGATCCTACGACGGGAACAAAACAACATATTCAAAAGCAGCTATTATTGTTTAATCTGAGAGACCTGTACTCTGACTGGAAAACGGAGAACCCTACAGTCACACTTGGGTTCAGTACGTTTGCTAGTCTTCGACCAAAAGAGTGCGTCATAGCTGGGTCTCCTGGAACACATACCGTATGTGTTTGTGCACAGCATGAGAATGCCAAATTAAAACTAAAAGCTATTTCGAACAGTTTAACGCCCAAAGAATTAATTGCACAGGCCGTTTGCGACACAAGTAACGCTAAGTGTATGCTGCAGGAATGTAAAGATTGTCCGCAGGTAAAATATTAGATAATTGAAGCAAATATTTGACAATCTGCAAACATAAATAATTGATGTATTCAAAAAAGTGCGTTTTTCGTATGTTTTAGTCGGATGGAGTTAAAACGTTTTTAAGCACTCTCGACGCCTTACAGTCCCACATCGATGTTACTTACCAAAATTGGATAACTAAAGCGAAACGGACGAAAACTACCGACCAAAATTCTGATATTAAAACAATTGTAACTCATGAATTTATCTGAAGATCAGGAGGAGTTTATTGAAAATTTATCGGAGGATATTTGGAACTTAACAACTCATCACTTTGTCGCATATGCACAAGCGAGACATTTGTTTGCAACCAAAAAACATTTAACCGAGGATACTTGTATTCTTCTGCTCGATTTCGCCGAAAATTACAAGTTCATTGCCCAAAATTCGACGCAGCTATTTTATTTCAGCAATACACAGACAACTTTGCATCCATTTGTCCTATATTACACCAACATAGAAAATGCTGAACTTGAAGTACGAAGTTTCTGCGTAGTCAGCGATTGTCTTAATCACACTACGACTGCTGTTCATATTTTCCAAGAAAAACTTTGGACAATAATAAACAGGATCATCCAAATATAAAAAATGTGATATACTTCTCTGATGGGGCTCCATCGCAATATAAAAACAAGTAAATATTCAAGAGAATAACAATTTTGTTGTTGTTGTAGTATGCTAATAAATTCAATATTTAAATAAATAAATAAATATATCATCACGCCTTCTACCCATTACTGGGTGTGGCACTCTGCTGAAGCAGATCTCGGTAAGTGATATATTTTGCGCGTGAAGTGCGGTTACCAGTCGTCAAATCACGGCCTCCAAAGATGTTAGTGGTGGAGGAGCCACAGGGATAGCTTTTTCAAATTATGAAAATTTGTCGCCTGTGGGAATCGAACCAGGGACCTCAGGATCCACAGGCCGACTTCATACCACTGAGCTAGCCATCCCATTCAATATTTGAATCCTTCTATTTAAATTTTCAGGAGTAACTTCGCAAATATGTGTTTGCATGAAGCAGATTTTGGAATAACATTGAAGTCTTGGAATTTCTTCGCAACCAGCCATGGCAAGAGCTCATGTGACGGCATTGGAGGAACTGTCAAACGCAAAGTCACTCGCCACAATTTGCAACAGACAGCTGGCCATCAAATTTTAACACCGCTCCAGTTCCACGAATATATCGAGAAAGAGTTAGAAAGTATAAGGTAATTCTTAACAATATAATTATGTGAAAGCCTAAAATATCTCTTTACGACAAGGGTACAATTTAATAGGTATATTGTTCCAATAATAAATTAATTTCTTTCGTAAGATTAATAATATCTGTCAATAGGTCGATTTGGATTTCCAAAAAAGAGATATCAAAGCATCAGAAGAAGTTATCCACAAGATTTGCATCGGCAAAAACTTTGCCTGGTACACAAAAGTACCACAGTTTCGTACCAGTTGACGATCAAAGGATATCTGCCAAAAGATATTCGGAAGACAACATGTCTAAAGTATTTCGAGTCATCAACAATTGATTTACATAAATTAATCACTTAAAAAATGTAATATATTAGTTTAAATTTATACTTGATTAATGTTTCATTCATTTGTTCGCTAAATATATTGCAAATGACAGAAAATTTCTAACATAGTTGTAAAATTGATTATAACTGTAATGTGCATTTCTAAAATAGTAAATCTGTATTGATATTTGTTGTTAGTGACCAGAAACTTGAAGCTATGTAAGTAAAATGTCAATTTAACCACATTTAAAATTCGCCAAAACATTGTAAACAAAAAAAAATCATATCTCGGTAACAACGCAAAAAGTGTTGTTGAAACTGGAAAAATGTAGCACTTGGAACTCAGAATCTATAGTTTAAATTAAAAAAAAATAAAAAATTAGGTTTTCGAGAAACAGCGTGTCAAAGTTTGCTCTTTTTGCGAAAAAAACGACTTTTTGAAATTTTCAAATTGTAATAGTGATATGTTAAGTAGCTTCTAAATGGGAATGAAGTTTGAATCTAAGTTTATTAGGTCTTTCTGAAGATTCGAGACCAGAAACGGAGCAAATAGCTTGTACTGGTCGAGTGTAGGTCACAATGAAAAACGTGCTATTTTCAACAATTTAACACAATTTTTGAACCCTTATATTTGCCGCCTGTTATTCCGAATCACATAAACGAGTATACATTGTGAAAGATTATACTTCAAAGTCTTGAGGCGTCAAAAAATCGTTCAAATCGGATAAAAATTCGAAAAGTTATGGATTTTTAAAGATACCATAAAAAGGGTAATTTTTGAGGTACGAATTTTTTTTCAAATTTTTTTTTCATTATCTACAGGTCGTTCAAAAAATCTATCCTTTGGGATAATATCTTCTAATATATGAAAGATTTTTCAAAAAAAGTTTCAGCCAAATTGGTGACATGACTGCGCCCCGGTTTGTATATATATATATTCGGACCAGGACAGACTTGAAATGTCTTCCCCGATCAGAGTGTATTTCGCGCGGTACTCCAAATCGGCATATACATTCCTTCCCCAATACTTCCACGATAGTGATTGTATCCTGGTTGGGCAGAGGATAAGCTTCAACCCAATTGCTAAAGTAGTCTATGACGACCATTATTATGTATACTTGTTGCCCTCATCAGTTTCTGTGAATAATTCAGCCACGTCAATTGCAATGCGTCCAAATGAGTTTCCTATGTTGTACTGACGCATTGGTGCTCAAGGCGTATAACTAAATTTTGCAAATTGTCTTTAAAAGTTCATTATTGTTGATAATTAACAAGCTATAAAGTGCTATTTTACAACCTAAGCACAACAAATATGACATTTATGATTTAATTTAATAAATATTACTACAACTGCAAGTCGCTTCATTTCCTTCATCACTTTATAAATAAAATATAAATATATTATCACGCCTTTTACCCATTACTGGGTGTGGCACTCTACCAAAGCAGATGTGATATATTTTTGCGCGTGAAATGCGGTTACCAGTCTTCAAATCACGGCCCCCAAAGGCGTTAATGGTGGAGGAGCCACAGGGGTAATTTTAATGTAGTGAAAATGTTTGTCGGCTGTGGGAATTGAACCAGTGTTCTCAGGATCCACAAGCCGACTCGATACCACTGAGCCATTACCCCATATTATATTAACTACAAATTGTAAATTTCATTTATATACAGAAATTGTCATGATTCACAAAAAGCAGAATGATATTTATGAAATTATAAATGTCATATTTGTTTTTACGTATCTACTGTTTAACAAATGAATGTAATATTAAAAATATTAAAAATAATCGCAGAATTGATATTAACTCTAATCAACCGGTAAAAAAAAATTGTTGAACACGACCAAAAAATTAGATTTACTGCATTGGCTAGATTCAAACTCTACCCAAGGCAATAAATCAGATGCTTTTTTGCTTAGTTAAACAAACAACTATTTTTTATGTATATTCTGTTATTATAAAATGATATTATTAGTGCAAAAAAATAAACTAACATTTTATTCCATCCTTTTGCTTTCATTATTAGATAGTATATTAAAGAACTAGTTTCATAAGGTAATCTGTTAGCGCACGTGTCCAAATTTGGAAAACGAGCAGCTCTGCGACGAGTTTTACAAACAATAAGTGCGATAACAGGCCTTATGAAACGTGTTCTTTATATAATTTTTTTTATTCAAGTATTTTTATAATTCTATTCAATTTTAAAAAACTGCGACTTGTCAAAAATATAAGTCTTTAAAAGTTGTGTTTGTACCGCTTTTCATAACACAAACAGTTGAAATTTCAAATTTATTGACAATTAATCATTATTCTTTTCTGTATTGTGAATATTGTGAATTTTGTCTAATTATAGCTTATTCAATTTACAATTTTGAGGTTATATGTCATTCATCTATCAAATTTAAAAGCATTCATACCACTCCTACAAAATAAAAAGCCCCAAAAACAGTGCGCTTATAGATCTCCTTGACGACGAGTTTACAGTGCGTTTATAGAGGTATAAGAAAACCGTAATAGAAAAAATGTTTTTTCTACTTCGGTGTTCTTAGGCCCGGTTGTACAAACACTGGTTCATATTCAGCTTTACTGAACTACGGTTTTATAGAACCCAAGTTCAAATTCGCTGGGCGTTGTACAAAACAAATTGAACGCAAGTTCAGCTGAACCTCAACTGAACTATATAATTAATAAAAATTACTTAAGTTGGTAATGCGTAATGTCAAGTTCCTATGGATACATAAACAACATGACAATTTTTGTTTATTGTGAATATTTGATTTTGCAAAATTTCATTTTGACATATAAATGTACCTGCTTTAAAAATAGTTTATTTTGTGTCAGTTCGAATTGAATATAAGGTAAGTCAAATTAATGTTAAATATTTCGCATGGAATATATTGATTTAACTGTTCACAGTTTTGCTGCATTATTGATTTCATAATTATGATGCGATCAGCAAATTTTCCATATTCGGAAGAGGCAAAATTGATACTACTGATAAAAAAATATGTGTCGGTACTTGAATGTAAGAAGTCAGATACAAACATGAATAAAAAGAAAGCAGAGTGCTAGATACAAATAGAAAAAGAATGTAATACAAGTAATGAGATTTATAGAAGTCATCAGGTATTAAAGAAAAAATATGATAATATAAAAAAAAAGAACAAAAACGAAATTTGCTGATGAAAAAATGTATATTAAAGGAACGGGTGGTGGTCCTCAAGTTTATACGGAAGTTACAGGTATAGACTCTGAAATTAGAGATATATTAGGTGCTCGTTCAGAAGGTGCGTCTTCTGAGTTTGATGGTGATTCCTCAAGTATACATGAAAATTCATTTACGAAAGCGGATAACTTCTTTAATACAGAAATAAACCAAAATATTACTTCTTTACATAAAAATTCAGAAGATACCTATAATGTACCTTCAACTTTGAAGCAAAACAACATATATGTACTCGAGCTACCTGAATCAGAGATAAATAGTGAAAAGTCACATGTGACGTTAAATAATGAAGAAGTAGATAAAAGGTCTAACGCTTTAAATCCCAAACGTACAGAAAAATCATTGAGTAATGAGGAAATTAATTAAAAAAATTACTCAATGGGCTAACGCCAAAAGTTGTTTGGAAAGTGCTAAAAAGCAATATCTTGAGGAAGAACATAAATTAAAATTAAAACATCTACAGCAAAAGCAAGACGAAGAGTTAATAATTATGAAAGAAAAAGCAACAATAGACATAGAAATGAAAAAAAAGAGCACAAAATTAGAATGGAAATATTAAAATTGGAAAAACAAAAATATTTAAAATAATTTGAAATAATAGTTTGTAATCAGTTCTATGTATTATTAATATTTCATTTTATTATTTCATAAGTTGTTAAAAAAATTATTAATTAATTAATAAGGAATTAAATTATTGTTGTTAATTCTTTGGTTGTTGTCTATAACACGATCATTCTCTATATCATTTACAAACTGTATAGCAGCTTCTTCTTGGTCAGTGGTTGGGGGAAGCTCTTCTTTTAGCAAGCATACAATATTATGTAGAACCGCTGTTGCTATAATAATGGCTTCTACTCTATTTCATTTTAACCTTATTCCAAAGGGTAGAACAGGAAAACGTCTCTTCCACATACCAAAGCAACGTTCAACTGGATTTCTAGTTCGTATTTGAGCCTCGTTAAAAAGATGTTCTGCTGCCGTTGTTGGATTGTTTAGAGGGTTAATTAAGTATGGTCTAATCCCATAACCACCGTCATCTACTAGTACATATGAGCTAAAATTGCCATTTTCAAATTGAGCTCGTATTCTGGAATTATTAAATATTGTAGAATCATGAACAGAGCCCGCCCATCTATAAACTAAATTTTGAAATTTACATTTTGAGTCGCAAATAGCTTGAACATCCAAGGAAAAAAAATGTTTTCTGTTTCTAAAAATTTCTGGTTCTCTGCCACCTGGTGAAATTATTTTAATGTGAGTACAGTCCAAAACACCTATACATGAAGGAAACCGACTTCAATTGTAAAATTCTTGGCTATTAGTTATTAATTCTTCTTCTGTTGCAGGCATTTTAATGTATATATTATGCAATCTAGCAATTGATCTTGACACCTTTTGAATTATTCTACTAGTACTAGATTTATCAATTCCTTTAAAATTAATTGTTAAAAAAATATGATATTTCCATTGTCTGTGTTATGAGAAATGCTACCAACATGAATGATAAAAAAACCAACATATATTTTTGACAAGTCGCAGTTTTTAAAAATCTAACAAAACTATAAAATTACCACAATAGAAAAAATAGTATAAAGACCAGGTTTCATAAGGCCTATTAACGCACTCGTCCTTTGAAAACTCGCCGCAGAGCGGCCCATTTTTCAAATTTGGACTCGTGCATTAACAGATTGGCTTATGAAACTAGTTCTTCAATATACTATTTTATCACATTTTTAAATATATTAACCCATATTTTACCAATGGTGCGGAAATGCACCACACAGTTTAGATTTTTTTTACAGCATTCACATTACAAATAAAAAAGTTTTAATTACTTATCCTTATTTTTAAAGGGTTTAATAGTTAGTATGTCAGGTTACAACAAAATCTGCGGTGTTTGGATATGAAAAAAAATAAAGTAAATATGGGTAAAAATCTGATATTTCATCGCACAAGTTTATTTATATTATTTCGTAATAAAATAACTTTTGTTGTGTATTACTTTTGATAAAAATAAGTGTTCGGAGTTGTCAAGAAAAGCATTTAAGTATTTATATGTTTATAGTTTATTTAATTTATATGAAAAAACTTCAATAAATTATGATGGTGCGAAAATGCACCACTGGTATAATGTATGAACGACTACGAATCGCAATCCTGACATGTTCAAGCTGGGTCTGTATCTGCATTTTATAACCTTCTCTCTTATTTTGATGTGTCTTTGCCGGATGCAGATACATTACTATATTTTGTGAAAAATTCTTTACAATGACGAAATTTCTTACCCGAAAAGAACTAGAAGGTGCTTTAGAAGAGTTTGTTACTGAATTAGAAAATGAAAGAAGTGAGTTATAATTTAGTTACACTATTTCTTTCTTGTCTGATAAATTACTCATTTATAGATTAAATTGATGCCGTATATATTCCACACGATATTGACGGACTGATGAGGAAATTATCGATGATGGTCTGACAAATATAAATGACAAGGATTTTGAAAATATCGATATTGCCGGAACCTTTGAACTTCATCTAGACGGTGATAATAGGAAAGAGGGACATATGACTCTGCGCATGATGTTACAAGTGGTATTTCTTTGGTTAGATGGAATGATAATTCCGTCGTGACTACGATTAGCACCCAATTCCATTCGCAATCTTTATCTGCAACGAAAAAATATAATCGTAAAAAAATGAAGGAAGTCAGCATAGATCAACCCAATGTCATCAAATTATATAATTAGCACATGGGAGGAGTGGACATGCACGACAACGGAGTAGCCAACTACAAAATAGGAGTAACTGGTAAAAAATGGTGGTGGCCTTTATTTACCAATTCAATAGACAGCACGATAGTCAATGCATGGAAGTTATACAATTTAGTAAATAGTAAAAAAATGAGTCAGTTGGATTTTAAATCCTATATAGCACTCCGCTTGCTCAAACTGCAAGATAACAAAGCAAAGCCATCATCATCAAAAGTAACTAACGAATTACTATTCGATAATATGGGTCATATGATAAAAGTGTATACAAATTTAGACGAAGATGTACAATTTGCAGCAACCACACAATATATTTGAGTTAAAAGATGTAAAGTACGTCTACACACCGATTGTTTTGAACAATTTCACAAGAAATGAGAGATGTATTACTTTAACGTTTTTTGCCAATGGTGCGAAAACGCACCAGCATTTTATTCAAAGTGTATTTAAAAAAAAAATTTTGTTCTTGAATTTGTATTTCTAACTATTGAATTAATAACAATAAACTGGAAAAATCTTTTTTTTGCATTATTTATACCTTTGGTAAAATATTGGTCCCGCCGCTAAATCAGTGAAGCGGGCACGTCGCCGCCGGCATTTTTTCGGTCCTACGCCGCCGCCAACACAAACACACTCTGCGCATAGGTCTAACTTTATATAAAAGCCGTGCTTTCTTTCAAATATAATAACCATAATATAAAAACAATAATCCTTGTTCAACAAACTAAAAAGCGTGCGAAAACGAAACATTAAAACAACGCGTGTTGCTAACCAACAAAATAAAATCATTTTGCTTTTTAAATCCATTCATATTTATCACAACAAATTTCAAACCAACTACATAGTAAAGTAAACAACAAATGCTATACTCCATGTGCACGACTAAACACACATAAAACGAATCAAAATGAAAATGCTGCTTTCCAGCTCTATTTTCCAGATTAGCAGATATAATAAAAAAAATATAGTGTACGATACAATGCAGAAGTGCCTCTAGTATCATAATATATTATTAAGCATTAAATCATTTTCATGTGTGAAGTTAACGATACATCGCTCAACGACGAAACCATGGTCGTAATAACAGCCGATGGTTTTAAAAGAAAATTATTTAATAACATAACTTACGGTAAAACAACAAACCAGAAGGTAGTAAATGTCAACAATAACCGTCCAGGCTTGTTAAACACTGATATTCTTATTTGTTTATTCGCTATTATAATATATGAGTTACAATACGAGGTCTGAAATTCACATGTTCTACGGGATAGTGGTGCAACAGCATCATAACTTTGTTGTTCGGGGAGGCTGTTTTCTTTCATTTTTATAAAGATATTGAATAGACATTATAAATTAGCCATTTAAAAAAATAATAATGGAATTTGAATATGCACCGTAAAACTGTTAAAATTCATGTCTCCTACGGGGTGGCGAACAACATGATATTGGCATTGTTCAAGAATGGTGTGTACTTTCACTTTTATTAAGATATTGAGTAGGAAATCTAAATTAGTCAATTAAAAATTTATTCATTTTGAATATATAATGTTGAACAAAGGAAAGATGTTTACTTACACTTGTATGAAAATAATGAAATTTGAATGTGCATTGCTACACTTAGGGTTGAAATTCTAGTCTCCTATCGGATACTTTATAATATTAGATTGCCTACTCAATATTTTTATAAAAGTGAAAGCAAAAACTCTTCCCAATCAACCCTAGTGGAATCTGTGGCCCTCTACTCTGTATGAGACAAAGATTGGAACCCTAACTTCAAAACTGCCTTGCTGATTTAATGTGTCTACCCAATATCTTTATAAAATTATACGTACACTCTCCATAAACAACCCTTTGCAAACTATCTTAAAAATAAAATGATCAGTAAATGTGCTATTTAATTTCATTTCTAAAAAAAAAACTAAATCTTTATAATACAAATATATTTTAATTGAACTGTAGGAGATCATGATAGTCCTATTTTCTCAAAATAAAATTACAAAATTTTTAATGAAAAGAAATTGTATATTAAAAAGATAAAAATTTTAAGACAAATTAAATACTGTTAGATCAATAGACAAGGAAATAGACTAATAAGCCAAGCAATCCAAACACTGTGGAGTAATTTTTTCAACCCTTCTGCTCCTAACCAGCTCATAAAATCAACGGCTTAATAAAAAGGATCTCCATTTAGAGATTCCATATATTAATATTAATTATATTTACTAAACTTACACAACAAATAAATATACTGGGAAAGATTACAACAATCTTGGTGATTTTAATTTTTGAAGGAAAAATACTTGGCTTATAGAAACCCGCATAAAGTAGAAACTCGCGTATCAACGTATAAATTGAGTCCCAACTAAATACATATTTATCTAATATAGAAATATTTACATGTTAAATCCCGATGTTCGAGAGTTGCGTTCACCACCCTCTCTCTCTCTCTCTCTCTCTCTCTCTCTCTCTATATATATATATATATATATATATATATATATATATAGAGAGAGAGAGAGAGAGAGATATATATATATATATATATATATATATATATATATATATATATATATATATATATATATATATATATATATATATATATGAAATTTTTAAGAAGAACATCTAACGTCATTTTGACATTTGTCAGTGGACATATCGCATTTTTAATTATAAATTACTTCAAAATGAAACGTTTGTGAGTAGTTTTGAAATACTTTACGTATATTGTGGAAATGAGGGGACGTTTTTATTATAATTATACATTTCAAATATGTGTATTTAAAAAGTAAATTTTTGACACTCCACTATGAAGTTGGTTTTAAAGCAAAACGTCAAGTTGACAAGTTTTATAAAGTATAAAGAATATGGGCTGGTACCACGAGCTCTGTTTTTGGGTGTTTTAAGAGCGTTGTTTTTGGGTGTTCTAAATATATGTACTACGAGCTCTGTTTTTGGCTGTTTTTGCATGTTTTAAGTCAACTGTTTAGTAACGTGTTCTAAAACTGCCTAGAGTTGTTTTAAGCAGTGTTTTAAGACAAACATGGCTGACGTCTATGATAAAAATTGTACGATTCGCCCAGTAATTAAAGTAAATACGCATTGAAAATGAGAAATTTTATTTAAAGAACACAAGAATCCATTTATTGTGTTGGATGTGAGAGTATTTATACAAAAATACCGTTGTTCCGAAGAAACAGCGAAGAATATAATATAGTGAAAAATGTTTTCTCGTGAAATGCAAGTTTTGGTGACACTCCGGTACTTCGTCAAAGAAATGAAGATGATAAAGATAAGTAAAATTTAAATTAAATGTACGCGCCAGTTATTCAGTATCTGCGCGCAGGCGCAAATCGCGTGACATTCTGCTTCTTTACAGCTGTCATATGACACAATACATAACCACAATTCTGTATTTTGTAGTTCGGTGTAATTTAAATTACATTAAATGTACAAATAGGTATGTATATTATAACAATTCATTTTATTGTCTTCAGGTGATCCACACGACATTTCTCAAAAGTACGACAGCAGAATTATAAGAAATGTAAACCTATATAGTTCTGGCATCGCATCTCCAGATATTCATCAAATTGTACAATTTAGTGAAAACCAGACAAGAATTTTACAGTATAGCAAACCACTACTCTTTATCGAATGTGATTATTGTCATAATTAATATACTTTTTGTTAATTCGTGCGGTTTTTATAATGAAAACTAACCGTTTTCTGATTTTATTTGATTAATTGTAACATAAGTGAATATTGTTAATAACCAAGTTTTATTATTAATAAAATATAATTTACAAAAATATGTATTGTACACAATTTTCGTTTAATTTTTTAAGTGCTACAGTTTTCGCATGTACCAAATGATTTCAAACACATTCATTATTTCCAGCTATGTAGTTTTCTATTATACCTTTTCTTTAATTCGGTTATTCAGTCAGCAAATTATTTTCCTCGGACGTTCAATTATCCGTTTTAAACTTTAGGCTGCCATTCTCTTTCTAAAATACAATAATAACTTATTAATGTATGTGATTAGGTGCAAAATATTAGAATCAAAATATGTCCCTGTTAAATACTTATGTTTTAATTGTGGAAGCGCCTTTTACAGTTCACCCAAGGAGCAATTAGTTTCATGAGTTTAACGAAGTACCTGACATCTAAAAATCATAACCTGTCAAACTGCTTTCATATTGAATTGGAAACTGTCAAAAATATTCACGAAACGCGCATGCGTATTGCGTCTTTTACAATGTTGTCATATATATTTTCTTGTTTACATGATTTTAGCTAAAACAGACTTAAAACAATGCTCGTGGTAAGCATTATTTTAAGAGTGTTTTAAGATGTCGTCATGGTTTTAACTAAAACACCCAAAAACAGTGTTTTAGTAATATGCTCGTGGTACCAGCCATTGTGTCTTTGGAATTTTTAAGAACAACATCTACTGTCATTTTGACATTTGTCAGTGGACATGTCGCATTTTTAATTATAAATTACTTAAGCCCCTGGCACATATAGCGTCAAAACTCCGAGTCTACCAGACTCGGAGTTTTGACTGCCAAAAATAGAAACGCCTCTATTTTCAGCAGTCACGACTGCCGAAAACCAACTTCATTATGATGCTGGTTTTTTCCATATCTTCCTTTGTTGTTTGACGTATGAATTATTATTGTTTATGTTTTTGTTTGATTTTTGTACATTTTTATAGTTAAATTCATTTACTTTATACATAGTTAGAAACTTTTAAGTTTTCATATTTCATTTATAATTCAAGTCATTTTTTTAAATTTATTTTTTTGTTTTATATATCCTAATTTATAGTTTTTATATTTCTTAATAATCTACAAACATTTTAAATAATATATTTAAGTTTTTATATTTCATTTATAGTTCATGTAATTTTTATTTAATTTAATTTTTTTCTTTTATATTTCGTAGTTTATAGTTTTTATATTTCTTAATAGTCGATAAATATTTTAAATAATACAAATTAACAAATAACACGTTAAAATTAACAAATATTTATTTCTGACTGTCAGAAACACCGACTCTATATGTGACACCCGTTTTGGACGTGACTCTCAGTTTTTCAGCAGTTTGTAGCAGACTCGGAGTCTTGACGCTATATGTGCCAGGGGCTTTAAGTACTAAATTTTTGTGAGTAGCTTTGAAATACTTTACGCATATTGTGGAAATAAGGGGACGTTTTTATTATAATTACACATTTCAAATACTTGTATTTAAAAAGTAAATTTTTGACGATCCACAATGAATTTCGGAACAAAACGTCAAATTGACAAGTTTTATAATTTATACAGGTGAACTCAACCAAATTTGATCTGGATAATAATATACAGTAAAACCAAGCAAATTTTGTCTACGGCAAAGTTCAATTTAGAAAAACCAGATAACTCGAATTAGAATCATTTGAGCACTCCTAAAATTTCTATCGATAATTGTTTAACTGAAAGAGCTTCAAAACCAGTCGTATTTGATATATTATGAAAGTTCTTTTAAAGGGTACGTGTGCAAAACTAAAATATTTTCGATCGGCAATAGTTTTACTGAAAGTACTTTAAGGCCTATCGTGTTTGGTATCAAATGAAAGGTTATTTAAAGGGCTCGAGTACAAAATTGATTTTTTTCCATTGGTAACTGTTTTAGTGAGAGTGCATCAAAACCCATAGTGTTTGGTATCATTTTTAGATAGTCAATTGTTTGTGAAAGTGCTTCTAAACTTATCGTGTTTGGTATGAAATGAAAGGTCTTTAATTAAATTATTGGTTTTAACTTTATATTTCAGAATAAGAAATGTGAGAAGACACTTTCAATTATCTATAACATAAAATACTGCAATTATTTTACAAGTTATAGACGACGGGCGTGTGATGTCACGATTTTAGATGTGTTCCGTAATTGTCACATGAATGACTGTCACGTCAGTATTAACTGTGCGATTTACATTGTATAGATAGAATATATTTTTAACAAGTATATGTACATATAGATCCAAAAGTGATATGTTTTTATACTGTGTATCATTTTATGCGTGACAATGTATGTGATTTAATTTATCAAGTGAAACGTAATTTGAAGATTGTGTCGCGAGTGCATACTTTTACAATTTTATAGTGTTTATTTATTTAATAGATAGAAAATAAATATTTAAAAACAATTTTATATGTTCACTTCATAGTGTAAAGCCAAGTAATTATTATAATATACCGTAGTTTTACTTTTATCGAAGTTTGAGCAGTTCATTTTAGGTTAACATTTTCGAAAACAAATATTTTCGCTAAAATTATTAACATTTTACTGTAGTACTTATTTTTTTTCATTTATAATTGTTATTGTGTTTTCGATTGTAGCAGGAATTCCAAAGAATCGGCAAGACGTATGTTTAAGATACTTTCTGAAATGAATCAAAAGGGAATAGGATTCTTCAGCCCTGTAATAGCTATATGTTGATTATAATAATATAAAAAAGAAAATATAACATATTGTCATAATCACAATATTACAAGACGTAAAGCAAAAACGGAAGGAACGTCGAATTTCTTTGCTCCGGGACAGCCGGTTGGGCTGCGATCACTGCACCACCTACAAAATTTACTACTATTATTTGGGACGAGATTTGAAAATAACGGTTCTTTTCAAATCTCGTCCCAAAAAAAAATAGTTCATTTTGTAGGTGGCGCAGAGATCGCAGCCCAAACAGCTGTTTCTATGTCACAAAACGTCACAATGTCACGTGATTGCCCGCATCCAATAGACGTCCAACAGAGTACAAAGATTTAAAGTATCCTGACTTGTATTTTTTCACATGGACGCCGGCATTAAGGTGCAAGGCCTTATCATATTGTGATTACAACAATGTGTTCATGCAACAAAACATTGGTTACAACAACGTATTTTAATATGATATGATTCGCACTTATAACAGTAACCGTCGAAACCTAAAAAGAATTAAATATAAATATTTTTAATTACTGTTTCTATTTTTTATATTGTAATATTCAACATATCTCGAGTCAAAAACTTCGACATTCCTTCCTTTTCTCTTCTGATTCAATTCAGATAGTATCTTAAACATTCGTTTTGTCGATTCTTTGTAATTTCCGCTAGAATTAAAAACACAATAACAATTATAAATGAAAAAAATAAATACTGCAGTAGTATAATAAAAATATTAACGAAATTAGTTGATTTCGAAAATGTGAATCTAAAATGAACTGTTCAAACTTTATTAAAAGTAAAACTACTGTATATTATAATAATTACTTGGCTTTACACTATGAAGTAAACATATAAAATTGTTTTGAAATACTTATTTTCTATCCGTGTTTGCAGGCCGGTAAACTAACACAACAATACATAGTAGACGCGTACGTAAAAGTTGAAAGCGAAAGATTAAATTATATACGTCAAAATCAGCCTGCTCTCAGAGTAGAACTGTATAGTGGCTTAATGGATCATATTAACAATCTAGCTAAAAATGAGGGCGCAAAACCTGGTACAATGGTTATTTTACCATCGACTTTTCAAGGGGGTAGCCGATATATGCAAAAATTATATCAAAACGCTATGGCTATGGTACGTGAATTTGGAAAACCTGATTTGTTTATAACTGTAACGTGCAATCCAAAATGGCACGAAATAACTGATCAATTGCAAAGTAGTCAAACCGCATCAGATAGACCCGATATCGTTGCTCGCGTTTTTTATGGTAAAATCAAAAGCATGTTGTACGAGTTCATGCACGAAGACATTTTTGGAAAAGTTGTTTCATTTATTTACGTTATTGAATTTCAAAAAAGAGGTCTACCACACATGCATTTGTTACTGACACTTAATGAAGATAGTAAAATTCGTAACAAAGACGATATAGACGCAATTGTAACTGCAGAAATTCCAGACGAAGATGAAGAACCCGAATTATTTCAAATTGTAAAAGCACACATGATACATGGACCATGTAGCATTTTAAATAAAAATTCACCATGTATAAATGATAACAAATGTACTAAAAAATATCCGAAGGAATTTCGAAAAGAAACGCACGAAAATGTAAACGGATATCCGCTATACAAAAGACGTGACAATAATAGAAAAATGTACATCCTTTGGAAAAATGGAACGACCAAGTACATAGTTGATAATCGCTGGATTGTACCATATGATCCGTATCTGCTTAAAAAATACAGAACACATATTAATGTCGAGATTTGCTCCTCGGTTAAAAGTATAAAATATATTTGCGATTATTTATGCAAGGGGCACGATTGTGCAAGTGTAAAATTAGATCAATTAGATAGTACAAAAATTGTTCAATGGGATGAAATAAATGGATATTTAAATGCACGTTATGTTTCACCTGCAGAAAGTTGTTGGCGATTACTAGAATATCCAATGCATGATAAATCACACACCATTTTCGAATTAGCAGTTCATTTACAATACCAACAAACTGTCACGTTTTTCCCAGGACAAATTAAACAAGCAGTAGAAAGAGCGGCAAAAAGAAATACAACACTCACCGCCTGGTTCTTACTCAATCAATCAGATGTCACAGCAAGGCAATATCGATACATGGACATACCCAAATATTACGTGTTCACAAGTGACAACACGTGGAAAAAAAGACAAAGAGAAAAGAAACCACCAATAGGGAGAATGGTATCAGTAAGTCCAAAAGATATTGAAAGATTCCATCTAAGAATGATTTTAGTTCATGCAAAAGGTGCAATGAGCTTTACAGATTTGCAAACAGTTAATGGTACAATTCATAATACCTACAAAGAAGCTGCCCGAGGTAAAGGATTGCTCGCAAGTGATGATGAATGCCAAAAATGTTTGGAAGAAGCAGTACTAGATAAATTTCCAAATCAATTAAGAGAATTATTCGCATACTTGCTTTGTTTCCACACATCAGTTGATGCAGTTGCATTGTGGGAAAAATTTAAAGATGATTTGATGGAAGATTATTTGCAACATTATTCTAAACAAACGGCACAAAATAAATGTCTATCAAGAATCCAGGAGATATTAATAACACAAAGACTCCAATTAAAAGACTTTTGTCTCCCAGAACCAGATCAGGGAAATGAAATAGATGATTTAGACGATCCAATTGACAAAGATGCAGAAAAACTAGAAGGGGAACAAAATGTTGCATTGTTTAACAAAGAACAAGCACAAATTCTACAAAATATTTTAAATGCAGTAAATGATTTAATCTATAAAGAAAGATGTTTCTTTGTTGATGGTCCTGGCGGAACAGGAAAAACCTTTTTATATAATACAATAATAAGTATTATGCGAGGTCAAGGACTAACAGTTCTTGTAGTAGCTTGTACCGGTATAGCTGCTACATTGCTTAAAGGCGGACAGACAGCAAATTCAACATTTAAGCTTCCAGTGCCAATAAATGAAGATAGTATCTCTAAAATTAAAGCAACCAGTAACGCAGGGAAATTGATAAAGAAATCATCACTAATAATATGGGACGAAATTACAATGGCTCCTTCTCATGCATTAAAAGCCGTAAATTTGGTTCTTAAAGATATTATGAATAATTCGATTCCATTTGGGGGAAAAGTTATCATACTAGGAGGTGATTTTCGACAGTGCCTACCAATTGTAAAACATACAAATCACAGAACAGCTATAATAGAAATATCAAGGATAAACAGTCATCTATGACCACTGTTTAAAAAATATTCAATGACACAAAACATGCGTGTCAATAAAAATGAAAAAGAATTTTCAGAATATCTACTTGATGTTGGTAATGGTATAAAAGATATTATAACAATACCATCACAATGTTTGACCAAAGCTTCTCTGGCTGACGAAATATTTGGGGAAAATGTTATAATGCCAGAAGATATTTACGCATTTATAAATAGAGCAATTTTAGCACCCAAAAATTAAGATACTATGAAATTAAATGATATTGTACTAGAAAAAATAGCTGGTCCCAGTAAAACTTACTTTAGTGCAGATACGGCTGTCTGCGATGAAGACAATAAATTAAATGATCCCATTGAAGTGCTTAATAAAGAAACACCCTCAGGTATGCCACGTCACAAACTAACACTAAAAGTAGGTGCAATTGTTATGTTACTACGTAATATGAACCCTAAACGCGGTCTGTGTAATGGCACCAGATTAATTGTCAAAGAAATGCGTAATCATTATTTAGATTTAGAGGTCGTTACTGGCCAAAGTAAAGGACAAAGAATTTTTCTGCCTCGTATAGATCTTGCACCAACAGATAATAATTTGCCATACACTCTAAAACGAAGACAATTTCCTATTAGATTAGCATTTTCCATAACGATAAATAAATCTCAGGGCCAAACATTTGACTTAGTAGGAATAAATTTAGAAAAATCTGTTTTTTCTCATGGTCAGCTTTATGTGGCAATGTCAAGGGTAAAATCATTTAATAGTTTAAAAATAAAATTGCCTGAAAACCAAATAGATGAACAAAAAGATGAAGGATACACCTTAAATATAGTTTTCAAAGAAATTCTAAATAAATAATTTAATATCATTCTCATTAAAATAAATAAAATATATATATTTCAAGAATATAAAAATAATATAAACATTTTTAATAGCAATTTTAAAAGAAATATATAGTTTGAAGTAAAAATAATAAATGAAAGTATCCAATTCGCAATAATTAGCAAATGGGTAAATGACTTAAAGAAAATATTTTTATAAAACAGAAAACAATATTTCTGATCAACACAAAATATAATTAATATTATTTGACAAAGGGAAATAAATCCGCGGTAGGAATGTACTTTATCAGCGCTCAGTCAGATATGTAACGAATGGCGTCATTCTATTTCGGCACGAAAATGAAATGTACAGTCACAATGAAAACACATGCATTAATGATATATTTATTTATTATTAATCCATCATAATTATTATTCTTCTCATATGCAAATTTCCTAAATGAAAGTTATATAAATTCGAATACACCGACATTTTTTTTATTTTAATTTAACTATAAATATTTCAAACCATTTTTGCGTTGAACTATATTCTTGCATGTTTTCAAAGCGTATTCATTTAAGACGTCATAAATATATGAGTGGCCAAAGAGCACTGTTTCGTACAAGTAGTTTAACATTTCATATGACAATTATGAATTAGCAGCAAAAAGTATTGCTTCAGCCATCTTACTTATATTTTTTGTATATTTTGAATCAAGAAGCAAATGTGATTAAAATATATTTAAATACGATCATTTTTAATTTACGCTAACTAGATAAAAGTTGTGTAATTTCGTCGTCATCCTCAACAATAAAATCTTCAAGTTCTAATGCGAATTAATTTGGTTTCTATTTACAACCAGAATCAGTTTAAAACTACTTTGTAACGAAACAAAAGTTTTAATATATCAACGATAGTAACGATCTCTAAAAACATACCTCCAAGGGATGTATTTCCCTTTGTCAAACTATAAATATAACAATATAATAAAGAGAAACATTTTCACACAAAAAAAAAATTGTAATCAATCAATTGCTATCAAATGCAGTCACAGATTGAGATTCGTACTGCACCAGAACGAATTAGTCATGCAATAAATAGTCCTTGTAGGACTGTTGTGATGATGAGTAATTTAAAAAAAAAAATTAAAAATAACTAAACTGAAAAATAATACGAATACTCACCATAAAATTGTATTTATGAGAAAATGCATTCTTATTTTTCCCACTACAAATATTGATACTGTCTTCATAATACTTATAAGAGATTCAGTATTCAAAAACCAGCAGAAAAATACATTGGAAAATTTCAACCATTGCTGGTGAATTTAAAACTTATGAATGCTAGATCGTTGCCCCTCTCTATAAGTATTATGAATTAATTAGCAGTATCAAAATTGTTTGTAGGAGGGCGCAACGGTCTACATTCATAAGTTTTAAATTCGGTACCAGTAATGGTTTGAAATTTTTCAATGTATTTTTCTTAAGTGCACAGATACGGCTGTATGCCGTATTATTTAAATAATAATAAATAAAAAATAAACTGGCCAAATCAGTGTACTTAAATCTTTAATAATGAAACCTTAAAACAAAATATATGTGAGAGAAAAATGGTCCACTTTTTCCATAATTGTGAGGTTTTAGCGAATACGAGTACAAAATACGCAATGTGTGTATGAGCGTGAGTGTGTTTGCCATCCAATTAATCAAATATTTTCTTAATTTTATTTTTTTCTTCTATTTGCACAAAAAAAATCTATATTATTAAACATATTGTGATGGCAAAACAATGGATGAATGTATGGATACTGGTTATAATGGTAAGAAATGCTACGTTGGTGATTATCAAATTATTCTAAAATGTATGTATGATTATTTATTACAAATTAATTATCATATTGTCAAAATTTATTTATATTTTTTAGGGAATAGTCGGGAGTCTAATCTACAGTCTACAAATATATCTGGATCATGTGTACTGAAAGCTACTAAAATAGAATATCTTCTTTTGGAATCGACAATCTCTAACATCAAGAATGAAATTAATTTAAAATTATATAAAGCACAATGACACTAATCATTAAATTTGTAAATTTTTTTACTATTAACTGAACTAATTTACACTGCTAAAAGAATTATAATTTTACAGATAATTGACAGCATCACTTCTTACCGTGCGTCTTATAAACTTGCTTGGTGGTAATGACTTTTTACAACTTATTATCAAATCATGAATGAACGTCGCTACAGTATTTCTTCATAAAAACAAAAGTTTATAATGAGGTCGAATTACTAAACTTAATTGAATGTAGGACGTGAGGTTTATCAAATCACAGAAAAATGTATAAAAATGTATTTCCAAATTAATTTTTATAATCATAAATTATTTATATTTTTTTAAGAAAAAGTCGTGATCTCCAAATACCAAATATTCCTATGAGATGAAAGCTTTGGCTTGAAACGAATGGATGGATGAAGATGCGGAGGCAATAGACAAAAAATGCGACCACCGTGTAAACTTTGTTAAAAGTTTAAGGACGGTACATCAGTTACGCACAAGAAATTTTGAAATAAGCAACTAATCAGATCACAGGTAACACGTATTTTGTGTTTTGTTTACTACTTCTGTTTCATCCGTCATACATGTACATATTTTTCTTGCAATGTGATTATATTGTTCCATAGTTTTTTTTTATTTTTTTAGAAATTGTTGTCTTTGCAAGGTTATTTTGTTTTATTTTGATTTATACGCACCTTTTCGAATATTGAAAATTTAATTGACGGCAACTTCTTGCCCAGATTTAGCAACGCAAACCAAGTACTTATCCATGCTCAAAATTGGTATGTGCTAGACTTGAAAACTTCAAAATTGAGTATTCTGGTAGACTTGATTTTGGGATACATTTTACATAAGCCCCTGGCACATATAGCGTCAAAACTCCGAGTCTACCAGACTCGGAGTTTTGACTGCCAAAAATAGAAACGCCTCTATTTTCAGCAGTCACGACTGCCGAAAACCAACTTCATTATGATGCTGGTTTTTTCCATATCTTCCTTTGTTGTTTGACGTATGAATTATTATTGTTTATGTTTTTGTTTGATTTTTGTACATTTTTATAGTTAAATTCATTTACTTTATACATAGTTAGAAACTTTTAAGTTTTCATATTTCATTTATAATTCAAGTCATTTTTTTAAATTTATTTTTTTGTTTTATATATCCTAATTTATAGTTTTTATATTTCTTAATAATCGACAAACATTTTAAATAATATATTTAAGTTTTTATATTTCATTTATAGTTCATGTAATTTTTATTTAATTTAATTTTTTTCTTTTATATTTCGTAGTTTATAGTTTTTATATTTCTTAATAGTCGATAAATATTTTAAATAATACAAATTAACAAATAACACGTTAAAATTAACAAATATTTATTTCTGACTGTCAGAAACACCGACTCTATATGTGACACCCGTTTTGGACGTGACTCTCAGTTTTTCAGCAGTTTGTAGCAGACTCGGAGTCTTGACGCTATATGTGCCAGGGGCTATATTTGAACTGTATTCGACATATGATTGTTTCGTATTTTGTACTTATTTTTTTATCTGTGAGTTACTATTACTGGTGAAAGTGATTTAGTTACATATTTCTATTTTTGTGTATATATTGCATATTTCTTATTTATATTTATTAATATGATCGCATTGGAATGTCCGTTTGACAAATTAAAATTTTCATGATATTACAGTGACGGATTAAGATATTTAAAACAAATCGCAAGCACTTTACGTCAGTAACAATAAACAAAAATTAGGAATTACTTTTCTTAATATTTTTTAAATTACGCTATCAAAATGAAATTATATGTTTTAAATAAGATGTAGGGATATAGGCAGTATTGTGATATAAAATTTGGTGGGGCACACGGTAAATTTATATCTTAATAAAATATTAATGACTATAATAGCTATTTATACAGGCTGTTCAATTTAAATGTACCACCATTGCTATCTTGAAAACTATAAGAGCTACAAGTTTAGTTAAATTAGCAAGGAAATACCATTTTTCAAGTCTTTATTACCTAACCTAAAAGAACGAAAGTAAAAATAATTTGTTTCAATTTCAGTCTTATTTAATACTAAATTATCATCTATTTTTTCTTTAAGATTTTGACTTACACAAACGACTTTTATCTTCATCTCGTCACACCGGGCACCAGTAAACTGAATTTTCATGTCAGATCTTCAAAATAAATGGAAAATTAAATACTAATATTAAAGAATAGATTATTTTTATCAACGTAGTGAAGATGTAAGTATTTTAAAATTATATTACGAATTCATACCCTAATTAGTAATATACGATTTCTTCTCTAAAGATCATGGTTGTTATAATGGAAATTGGATAAGCGGCTTCAAGATTGTTTATATGGAAACAACATCAACAACATTCAACATCTTATCAAAGTCAGACATTTTTCCTCTACAATTTTGTAGAATATGTGAGATTCCTTATGAACATGGTAAAGTGTACATTGGCCAGATAGGAAGAACTGTAGCAAAGAGACTAAAAGAACATCAATACTATATTAGACTGAATCATCCTGATAAATCTGCTGTAGCTGAATATACCATTCAAGAATGACACGATATTAATTTTAAAATACGAAGTTTTTTTCAAGAAAGAATAACTGGATGAAACGATTAATTAGAGAAATGAAAAATCAAGAAATTGCTAATAATTTAAATACAAGCTTTGAATATAACATGTCTTGGTGCTATGGGCCTCTGTTTAAGGTTTTTTTATGTGGTTTTTTTCCTTAAACGTCAGACAAATGTCAGAGGTTCATTTTTCTTTTGTATATGCAAGTCCACGTTACCACATATTTTGTGACTACTACATATTTACATTCATTTTCTTGGTTAATTACTTCTAGCAATTCACTATTAAAATAAAGACATATACAGAACTTATATTGCTTATGTGCGGTTTATCAATCGATTGTTAAGATAATGTTAACAAACAGCAATATAAATGATATATTTTCCTACATTTAGTAAATAAATAAACATAGCAAAATCTTCACAATTGAATGAAAAACGGGGCAAAAATTATTTAGATATTCATTTTGAACGAACTTTTAATAAAACTATGTAGATAAATAATTTTTATATACGTTTTAAATTTAATTTCTAATTTTATTTATAGAAAATAATACCAACTTCAATCACTATTACATAGTTGCACCAATACATTTAAAATTGCGACTAAGTATAATTTAATTTAAAATAACTCTGTTGAAACTGTTATTTGTGCTAGAAGTACGTTGCTGGTTATTATATACATAAGCACGTATAAAAGCTGCATTTCGAGGCATAAGTTTAATGTTATGAGGATTTTGAATATTTTTAATTTGGCCATATAATATTAGTTATTGCAGTTCGTTTTCATCCATATTTTCGCTTAGCTATGATTCAATATTACCCATTCGTCATACTACATTTTGCAAGATTATTATAGATAGTTTAATGCGACAATCTTATGCAAAAATAGGAAAACATTTTTTCCAATTGCCAAAATACTTTCAACTACATTATGCGGTCGTATATATGCTTAATAACGGTGTTAACAAATAAGGTTTGATAATATATACCATCTCCTAAAAATTCATTTGATTTAGTACCAATCATTATTTGTAAATAAAATTTATCTACCATTATTGAAAATAGTTGCGTTATGTGCCAATCCTGTCTAACAAGCAATTATTCTATACACACACTGCTTCTAATTTTGCATTACAAATCACCTCTACATTTAATGAGAAGTATCCTTTTTTATTACTGAATATCCTAATAATCCAATTTTTGTGCGTAAAAATAACAATATCACATTATTATATTAACCTACTAATTGCATTTTTACGGGAATGGCCATGGTAGTCAATTGGCTAGCACAGCAGTTGCTTGACTTTGCACACCATAGGCCGCTAATTCGAATCCAGCTCAGGGTATGAATATTTGTGATATATTTGTAAGAGTTATATGGAAGAACAGTCTGTGGCTGAACCTCAATAAAGTCAAAAAAATAAAAAATACATATTCATTCAAAATTATAGATACATAAAATCGAAGTCATAATTTTATTATCAAATATTTTATTAACTATATATAAATATATATTATTTAAAGTAAATTCATGTAAATATCTTAAATCTAAAATAATTAAATTAAACACATATATTTTACATAATTATTGTATACAAAAATTATTTAAAAACTGTTATATAAACAATTTCATAATTTGAAGTGATTTAAGTTATCTTTGGAGAAAAATATAACAATCATTTTTTCTAAAACAATAAAAGTTGTTGTCCTAGATACGAATAAACACTAGTGAAAAAATAGAGAAAAAACCCAGAATGACTGAAGAAAAACGTAAGTAATTTATAATTATTTATTATTTTTTCTAAAATAAAATGGTAAATTAAATATTAATTCATTTTTACAATATTAACACACAATATTTGTTATTAACATCTGCAATGACAGAATGTCAAACACAGTAAAACGTAATTATACATTTAACATAAAAAACCGTAATTTCATTATATTTTTCCATATATGTTTTAACAATAAAATAAAAATAAATATATCTTCACGCCTTTTACCCATTACTGGGTGTGGCATTCTGTTGAAGCAGATCTCGGTAAGTTATATATTTATGCGCGTGAAGTGCGGTTATTAGCCGTCAAATCACGGCCCCGAAAGACGTTAGTGGTGGGGGAGCCACAGGGGTAATTTTAAATTGGTGAAAATGTTTTGTCGGCTATGGGGATCGAACCAGGGTTCTTTGGATCCACAGGCTGACTTGCTACAACTGTACCATTACTCCATTTAATTACTAATTTATCCAATATTATTGTTTCGTTTATAATTTAATCAATTTAAATTATCTATAAGAAAAATCATACGTTATAGAATAAATTATAATAATATTTACATTTCCAAATAGTTTATTAAATGCTTTAATTCAATTAACAATTTTTCTAGTGATGAAAGAAAATGAAGAACTGAAAAACAAAATTCAAAAACTAGAGACTCAAATTGAAGAACAAAAACTAAGAATTAAGGAGCAAAGGGATTTAATCAATAGGATGGAAGAAGAACTGGAAAATTTAGATCAAGAACAAAATTATAACAGGGAAGAAAATAATAGAGAATATATAAATGGTAGGGGAAGGGGTTATAGAGGGAGGGGTACGAGGGGAAGAGGTTATAGGTGGAGAGGACAAGGACAGAGAAATGGAATGGTATTTATTTAAATTAATTGAATTCTATATATCAATAAACATATTAAACTTTTTAAATTTGTTTCAGACATTTAAGAAGTGGAGAGCATTATATGATTTATTAAATTAAATTTTAAAAATATTGTTATTATTATTAATTAAAAATAAAAATTAATTCATTCTATATATTTATTTATATTAATAACAGCAAACCATACTTGCAAGAAGTCGAAAACAATACACAACAATATCCAATTTTTGACATCACAATTTTCTATTAAATGGTCTATTTCTATATATAAATTTAAAAAAAACTGATTTTATATGAAAAATTATAATAAATGACAACAATCAATTTTTTTTAAACAATAAAAGTTGTTGCCCTTGGTACGAAAGATTGTTTAATAAATATTCGAAAAAATAGTGCAACAGAGTTACAATGACTGAAGAAAAACGTAAGTAATTTTTATCTATATATATTGTTTTTCTAAAATAATTCTACAATAATAATAATATATAATATTCATTACAACATCTTTGGGAACCAAGATTTAACAACTGGTAACCGCATTTCACACATATATTACTCAGTAAAAGGCATAATGACATATTTAACATAAAAAACCGTAATTTTGATAATTTTAATATTTTAATTTATCAGTAATCTACAAGAAAAAACAAACACTATAGATTAAATTATACTAATTTACATTTTCTACATTCTCTTTCTCTTCTCATAAAAAAAGTGTATTTATTTATTTTTTTAGTTTTACACGAAAATCAAGAATTAAAAATGCAGTTTCGCGCTCTGGATCTCGAATGCCATGAGCAAAAACTACAAATATCAGAACAAAAAAAATTATTAAAGTATTTAAATATCAAATACAATAGATTGAATGATAGAGCTGGTAGAAATGGTGGAGGTTGGCGTGGACGAAGAATGCAGGGAAATGGAATGGTATTTATTTAATTTAATTATTCTTTATAATAATATGTATACTAAACTTTTTATATTTCTTACAGAATTTTAAAAAATGGCGAGCATTATATTAAATATAATAATTTTATTTAGTTTAATTTATACTTGTAAGTTTATTTAATAAGTTTGGTTCAAATAAATATTAATTATCGTTGTTATTTTCTATTGATAATCAGACCATACTTGCAAGAAATCTACGAAAATACACAACAATAGCATTTGATTTACAATATTATCTCAGTTAGATTTTCTAAAGTGAGATGATAATTAATAAATGCAAATAAAACTAATTTTGACATCACTGAACTGAAATGATCACGTGGCTTACATGTCGGCATCTTATTGGTAATTCGGATTACTAAAATATGTAATTAAAATAATAATTAGTTTCCTGAGACTTAACTTCTACTTAACACTACAATATTTTGTTTATATTTTTCCATATAATATTTCAATCTTTTGTTAAAATGTACACAAACATACATTAACTGTAAAACAAGTAAATAACTGTTTTAATAAGCATAAATCTATAATACTAATCTCTAGAAACATAAAATAATATTATCAGTACCCCTAACTGAGTAAAAAATCTGTTTGATCAAACAAAGTAGGTAGTACAATATCGGCAAGAAGAAATGTAAGCAACCTTGTTTCATTTCTGTAATATTAGATGCTTGTAAACACGGCTTTGCCGGTAGATGGTGAGGAGCAGGCAGCTCTATGCAACTTCGTATATAAGCGCAGTTAGTAAACGTCCAGCTTTATGTCATTCGCGCGCATGACTTTGAAAGAGAGAGATAGCTTAAAGATGCTGGCATTTACTCAACGCCATATGAACGCAGGTTACTTTTTTCAATCATTAGTGTTGTTTGGTGATAAATAGTTATAAACAATTAGTTTGCAATGGGTCGTAAGTGTTTTGCGCCCAATTGTACCAGCGGGTATGACTCAAATCATGACAAAATATATTTGTTTCGTGCTCCAAAAGAGCAGTTGGAAATTTGGAAAAAGTAGTAATATGAGCAGATATGCAGATATATATAAATATATTATATTGCTTGTAAACAAAGAAAATGTATGTCACATAAAAGAAGCGGAATTAACAAATGTTAAAAGTCGTGGTTTTTTAATCCACCCAAATATAAACATATTTAGATTATCCAAATATATTCAAGATAAATTAATATTATATATAGATAAACCTCGTGTATATGAAGAAACAGTGTATTCTGTAATTGAAAATTATGCATTCTCTTTCTCTTCACAAGATCACAAGAAAGAAATATCTGTTTTTGTCCATGAATTTATTTTAAACAGAATCAAAATAATGTAAAATCTCAGTGTAAGGAAGATCGAAAAATCTAAATTAAGAAAGAATTGAAATATTCAGTTCGATCTATTTTTATTATAATAAAATTATAAAATATGTTGTATAACGTACAAAAAATATTAAATAAGAAAAAATTTAAATATTCGGTTCTATCTATTTTCTTTATTATTTTTTAAATAAAATGTCCTATTTACATTATATAAATTTTACCATTTTGTATTTTAAAATTAAAATATTTATGCCAATTTTACATTTGTGTAACTTGTCATGGTGTCATTAAATAGCAAAAATGTACTACAAGAAAAATGTGTTTATATATGGTTTTATATATTTATATTTGTCAAGCTAAACCTGATATAATTATAGAAAAATGTGTCTTTAATTTTAAATAATTGCAAATAACATTTTTTGAAGTAATTAGTTCTATAAAGTAAAAAAAACATGAATAGTCTCGTAAGTACCATGCATTCGCCAGACTCTTCTTCCTGTCGCACTCACTTTTTTTGGCGCTCTCTTTCTATTACATTTCTGTGGATGCTTTACCCGCAAGACTTGCCTGTCTGTATAATAGTTCGTGGGAGCAGGTGAGGGAGAAGAATTAAGATGGCGATGGTTAACGTGAAAAGACGCAATAAATACGTTGTGAAATATATTGTGTACTGATTGTGATTTACGCAATAAAACTCCAAGCGAGTAACATTACATGGTGTCAGAATAAAGTGAACCAAAAGAAAATAAGTGTTTGAAGTGCAAAAATTTAAAAATAAATCAATAAAAATTGCATCATGTCAGACAACGAAGGACAAAGAGCACAAGCTCAGTATAATGTAAAGCCACCAAAAGAATTTGATTTCAAAACACCTCAAGAATGGCCAAATTACATAAGAAGATTTAACAGATTCAGAGAAGTAACTGAATTGGAGAAAAAATCACAACATTGCTGTACACGATGGAAGACATGGCAGAAGATATATTTGAGTCATTCAATCTCACCGAAGTTCAAGGTCAGTCGTATGAAACAGTAATAAATAAATTTGAAAATTATTTCATACCAAAAAGAAATGTTATTTACGAACGAGCTCGATTCAATCAAAGGAATCAAAATGATTCAGAATCGGTAGATAATTTTATAACATCATTATACACTCTATCTCAACATTTTGCATACGGAAATTTAAAAGATGAGATGATTAGAGACAGACTTGTAGTTGGTTTAAAAGATCGTAAATTGTCTGAAATTTTACAGTTAGATCCTGAACTCACGTTGCAAAAAGCAATCAACAAAGCAAGACAAACAGAAGCAATCAAAGTACAACAAGAAATACTCAGGCCAAATAAAGATAATGTTGACGCTGTGAAATATCACAAAAATAACAATACTTTTAATTATAAAAATAATCAACAAAATAAATCAAAAGGTTTCTCTAACAACAAAGGTTTCTCTTACAACAAAGATAAAGAGAAAAGATGTACGAGATGTGGTAAGATTCCATCACATAAAGTACAAGATTGTCCAGCAGCAAAGGCCAAATGTCATAAGTGCAACTACACAGGTCATTTTGCAAAGGAATGTAAAAGTAAGAAAATGATACATAATGTTGAAGAACAAAAGTTTGAGGAAGAAGAAAGCATTTTTATGGGAAATGTATTACAAAGAAAGGATACGTCGGTCGCCCGGAACAGATTGTACGTAACGAAAATGCCCATAAATGAGGGGACAAGCGAACCTTGGAAAGCAAATGTAAAAATTGAAGAAAATAGAATTCGAATAAAACTCGATCCAGGTGCTGATGCGACAGTAATTTCAACCGAAATATATACCAAATAAAAGACAGAACCAAACTGTTGAAACCACGAAAAATTTTAGTTGGACCAAATGAATCAAAATTAGAAGTTATTGGAGTATTTCAAGGAAAAATAGAATATGGAAATCGGCAGACAAAACAAGCAATATACGTGGTGAAGAATTTAAATGAAACGCTACTTGGAAGACCAGCGATTGAAGCGTTGGGCATGTTAAATTGGACAGAGAAGACACAAGTTTGTGAAATAAAAGCCAACCGAGAAGTAAGGGTACAGTATCCTAAATTATTTCAGGGTTTAGGTAAAATGAGCATTACTCACAAAATAAGATTAAAAGAAGATGCGAAACCGTACATAGTAATGGCCCCACGGAGAATCGCACTGCCACTAAAACCAGCTGTAAAGGAAGAGTTGGAACATCTACAGAAGATGGGAATCATATCTCAAGTAAATGAACCAACAGAATGGTGCGCAGGTATGGTTGTGGTACAAAAATCGGGAGGAAAGGTAAGAATATGTGTGGATCTTACACATTTAAATAGATATGTGGTTAGAGAGAGATTAATATTACCTTCCGTAGATGAAACTTTAGCACAAATAGGTAATGCTAAATATTTTTCTAAACTGGATGCAAATAAAGGATTTCATCAAATACCTTTAGATAAAGAAACAACATTGCTTACCACCTTTATCACGCCATATGGAAGATATTGTTATAACCGACTACCATTTGGTATATGTAGTGCGAGTGAAATCTTTCAAAAAACTATGAACCAAATTCTGAGTAATCTCGAAGGTGTTATCTGTCACATAAAGATTGTGCACGATAAAATTTGGACGTCGAAATATTATTATAACTTTTGAATTGTTGTACCTATATCTATTAGTTTTCGCTTAAAATACGATCACAGTAACCTTATTCATATTTTTATAGTTTTAAATGAATCAATTGTTTAATAATAAAAATGTCATGTAAACAAGAAGATGTTCGTAAAAGAATTTTGTACACTAGACAACATAATCCAAATTTGTCATTTCGAGAGCTTGCAAAACTGTTGGGTTTAGCGAAGTCTACAGTTCATAATGTGGTGAAATCTTTTGAAGTACGCCTAACAACATCAAGACAACCTGGAAGTGGTAAAAATCGCAAACTACCATGTATTAACACAGACCGAAAAGTTGTAAAAATTTTTGAAAAAAATCCAAATCTCTCTGTTCGAGCAGTGGCTCAAAAAGTTGGTTTGTCCTCCTCTTATGTGCAAAAAGTAAAAAAACGTGAATCTTTAAATACTTATAAAGTACAAATTGTTCCAAACCGAAGTAATAAGCAAAATTTGACAGCTAAAACCCGAGCTCGCAAACTGTACACTGAAATTTTGACGAAAAGTTCTTGTGTTGTGATGGACGACGAAACATACGTTGTAGGTGATTTTCAACAGCTACCAGGACAATCTTTCTTTACTACAAAGGATAAGAAGAATGTTTTGGAGAAATTTAAAACTCAAAAAATATCAAAATTTCCAAAGAAATATCTTGTGTGGCAAGCAATTTGTACATGTGGAAGAAAAAGTCAGAGTTTCATTACAACCGGTACCATAAATCAAGATATTTACTTGAAAGAATGTCTTCAAAAACGTTTGTTGCCTTTCGTTAACAGTCACCAGACTTCTATTGTGTTTTGGCCTGATTTAGCTTCATGCCATTATGCAAAATCTGTAATGCAATGGTACGAAACCAAAAACATTTTAACAGTCCCAAAAACGTACAATCCACCTAATTGCCCAGAATTACGCCCGATCGAAACTTACTGGGCAATTGTAAAGCAGAAACTAAAAAAGACTAATAGGGAGGTCAAAGATCTTCTAGACTTCAAGAAAAAATGGACTTATGCGGCAAAAAAAATTTCAGAGGACACTGTACAAAATTTGATGGCTAAGGTTAAATCTAGGGTTCGGTTATTTTATCAAAATAATAATTAAGCTTAATTATATAGATATTAAGTATTAATCTGTTCTTAATATGGGATGGCTAGCTCAGTGGTATGAAGTCGGCCTGTGGATCCTGAGGTCCCTGGTTCGATTCCCACAGGCGACAAATTTTCATAATTTGAAAAAGCTATCCCTGTGGCTCCTCCACCACTAACATGTTTGGGGGCCGTGATTTGACGACTGGTAACCGCACTTCACGCGCAAAATATATCACTTACCGAGATCTGCTTCAGTAGGGTGCCACACCCAGTAATGGGTAGAAGGCGTGATGATATATTTATTTATATTTTATTTATCTGTTCTTAATTTTAAATAATAAATACATTTTGTTGCCATAGATGCATTGAAATTTTTTTTATTTGAGTTTTCTGTTGTCCCAAATTTAACGTGCACAATCTTTAGACGATGTGCTAATTTATGGACAGACAGAAGAAGAACATGACGTCAGACTCAGAGCAGTATTAACGCATCTAGAAAAAGCAGGTGTAACACTCAATCATAAATGTGTATTTAAAAGCAAGGAAATAAAATTTCTAGGACACATCATTAATCAAGATGGAATAAAGGTAGATCCTGCTAAAATAAAAGCAATTACCAACATGAAATCACCGGAATCGGTAACAGAACTACGAAGATTCTTCGGAATGCTAAATTACATGGCAAAATTTTTACCCAACTTAGCTGAAGATACAAAGAAGCTGAGAGATTTACTTAGGAAGGAGAATGAGTATAAATGGGACATGACACATGAAGAATGTTTCCAAAAATTAAAGAAAAATTTAATTGACACTCCAGTGCTAACAAAATATGACCCGAACAAAGAAATAAGATTGCTAGCTGATGCATCATCATATGGTCTAGGAGCAGTTCTTGAACAACAAGAAGATGAAGGTTGGAAACCAATTACATATATATCGAAATCATTGACGGATGCGGAGAAAGGCTTGGCGCAGATCGAAAAAGAAGCTTTAGGAATCACATGGGCTTGCGAACGTTTACAAGAATATATAACTGGTAAAATAATCACGATTTTAACAGATCACAAACCATTACTATCTTTATTAGGTGAAAAACCATTGGAGGATCTCACACCAAGAATCCAGAGATTGAGAATGCGAATGATGAGATTCAGTTATACCATGAAACATATTTCAGGAAAAGATTTTCATACACCAGATACTCTTTCAAGAGCACCACTTGAAGAAAATGAATCAAATAAGATTTTATCAATTCAAAAATTACTTAGAGATAACTCAAGTTTTCTTAAATATTATCCGGCTTCTGATAACAGAATAGAAGAAATCAAGAAAGCACAAGAGGAAGATGAAAAATTTAAAATTTTAAAACATCATATCCAAAACGGTTTTCCAAAGAAAACATACCTCTGTGACAAAAACATATCTGAATATTGGAAAATAAGAGGTGAACTAACTTTACAAGATGGGATAATCTTAAAAGGCCAACAAATAGTCATACCCGCGATATTGAGAATAAAAATATTAGAAAACATACACGACGGACACCTAGGCATAGTTAAATGTAGGAAACGTGCTCGTGAATGCATTTACTGGCCTGGTATGTCAAACGATATTAAACAATTAGTAGAATTGTGTGAAGCTTGCAAAACGGACAAACATAATCACAAAGAACCTTTGATACCGACATCTACTCCGACTAAACAGTGGGAACTTTTAGGAACTGATCTGGCTGAAAGAGACAATAAAAAGTATTTAGTGGTTACTGATTATTATTCCAGATATCCTGAAGTTTATCTTATGAAAAATACCACAGCGAAGGAAGTTATCGAAAAATTAAAATCAATTTTTTCACGACATGGAATTCCAATTGAAATTCGTTCAAATAATGGACCGCCATATAACAGTGAGGAATTAAAAGAATTTGCTAAAGAATATGGATTTAAACTAAATACTAGCAGTCCAAAATATCCCCAAAGTAATGGACAAGCTGAAAATGCTGTAAAAACTATAAAAGCGATAATAAAAAGATCCGAAGATCCTTATTTAGGACTACTTGCATATAGAAATACACCACTCATCGATATCGGATATAGTCCTGCACAACTTTTGATGGGAAGAAGGTTAAGAGATACACTATCTAAAATGAAACAATTATTAGAACCAAAAACCATAGATAAAAGAGAGTTTTATGAAAAGAATAATAATATGAAAAATAAACAAAAATATTATTTTGACAAGAGATTTAGAACTACAGATCTCAAGAAATTAACACCGGGACAAGAAGTATGGATTATCGATTTAAAACGAATAGGAAAAATTATCAAATATGATCCTAATCCTAGAAGTTATATCATCCAAACTAACAAAGGAGAAATCCGCCGAAATCGAATCCACATAATTCCTGGATATTTCCCAAATAACCATGATCAAGCTATTCCCGTACGTAACCCTTATGTTGACAGGTTTGAAGAGACAAGAATGAATCCACCAGTTCTGAGACAAGAAGCTCAAGAAAATGCAAAAAACCTACTTTTTCCTTACATTTTAATTTTTTTCTTCTATACTAGACGTGTTTTTACAATTAAACTTTAATGTCTTGTGGGGAGTCATATTACATATAACATATTTTTAAAAATCCAAAAATGAACTTCGAGAACATAATTAAAAAAAATAAAATATATTTTAAACATTATTTTAACTGTAATTTAAGTACTAAACGTGTTTTTTTATTAAAATTTACAATAAATATTACCAATAATATTATCTATAATATATGTGAAAATAAAAAAAATTAAACTTCGAGAACTATTTTTAAAATGCAAAAAACCTACTTTTTCCATACATTTAAATTTTTTTCTTCTATACTAGACGTGTTTTTTCAATTAAACTTTAATGTCTTGTGGGGAGTCATATTACATATAACATATTTTAAAAAATCCAAAAATGAACTTCGAGAACATAGTTAAAAAAAATAAAATATTTTGTTTTATTTTTTTTTACAAGTGTGTAAAGTTTATTTTTTGAAACGTAATAAGTATTATATACTGTACATATTTATACATTCTACCTATAAATTTGAAGAAGATTTCGTGTTTTATATAGAAGATATTCACAATTATAACAACTGGAAGAAATATTTATGCCGTAAAATAGTTTGTATAAGCAAGTGGCGCTGAGTAGATATAGCGGCGAAAAGATAAACTATAGTGATGTCGGTTCGCAAACCAACGCGGTGGCGATGGCGGTGGCGGTGGCGATGGCGGTGGCGGTGGCGGCTAAGGTGGCGAACTCATCGACGCACACTGATGCGGTTTGTTTGAGGAGAACGCCTGTAGTATTGCGCTAAAATATTTGCAGTGCAATGGACGTTGGACGGGAAATGGAAAAAGAAGAAATGCTATTATACATTGGACGAAGAAGAAGGAAAACGGAAGAAATTTAGAGATTTTGTCTTATAATCTATCTTTTTTTCCACAATTCGGATTTGCTAAATCATATAATACATATTTATGTATCAAGAGTGAATATAGTTTCTACCAGTGGTGAAGTTAGCGTTTCTGACCCTGAGCATGTTATTAATCAGAAATGCTTATTTCACCATTGGTTTTTTGCACAGCAAAGAATATTTAATTTTATATCCAAAATATTAAACAGGTACATTTATATGTCAAAAATTTTGCAAAATCAAGTATTTATAAGAAACAAAAATTATCATGTATTTAGAGGAAATTATTTTATTATGACCCTAGGGCAATAAACAAGTGTTTAGGTCTGCGTTCTATGGCTAAAACATTAATTTCGGCTCGGTTGTGCATAAAATATCATATGAATACAATAATTCAATATTTTTTTCTGTTTCACTGCTTGTGTGCGTACTTGCATTGTCTTATATAGGTACCATCTGATCGCTACCGCCACCGCTATTCCCACCGCGTTCGTTTGCGATCTGCTTCGGTTCATGTGGTATATCACTTTAGGTTTTATTTAGAGTGCCTACAATTAGAGCGATGACATACGGTTACGACCGCCATATTTGTTCCAATTTAACATGGATTGTATACAGGCAAAACACGAAAATATTATCTTACGAACATATTACAACTAGCGCAGCACAACGGTAGTTATTTGTTATTTTCTAATTATTTATAATCAAAATAAAATTGAATATTTTTGACAGTGACAGTTTTATTTCATAATTTAAATCAAAGATGCAATGTTTTCTCAGGTCGAAAAGTTGTTACTTTCTGGTCGGTTGGAAAGTAAAAGTCAACAATAGCTAACTACAAGTGAGGATCCGAGTACCCGGATATCAAAATATCCGGATCCTCGGATATCCGATGTTCGGATCTTGAAGCGAGTATCCGTAAATTTAATTCGGATTTGGAACCGGGTCCGGATTCGGGTCCGGACCTTGACTTGGATCCGGATTCGTTGTTTTGCTTACGGATCCGGATCCAAATTTTAATTCTGGATCTGATTGTTCATTTCGAATGTAAAGGCAAACATTTGGAACTGAGTTCAAATTCAAACCATTGAAGTGCGTCTGTTTATCTTTACAGCGGTCTGTAAACAGTAATAAATTTTATAATACCCTTCTAAAATAGCCAGGTAGTTTGTACATATGTAAAGAAGATTGGAATTTATACTTTCACACAGTTCTATTTAGTAAATTAAATGATGAATAAAAAAAAAATTTGTATTATTTCACATATACAATAACAAATTAATATGACATTAATTTCATTAATTTATTTTGTCATACTATGAATATAAAGTTTATAGCAACACTCATTGAATGCTTTTTAAGAAAACGATTATTTATAGGTGCTCTACCTTATATAATGCATTCGCCGAACCACTACACTGCTCAACACCAAAGCAAAAAGAACCAAGGAGAGAACTTTTTCCAGATGATGATAAGGACGCAAATGAACTTTCGCCTAATTCTTTGATTGCGAAATACTATTCCATGGAAGAATCGTGCCCGCCTCTTGTTATTGAGCCACACAGGGCAATTGGACACCACGATTCGCACATATCTTCCTTGACGGGGCGTAGAATTGTGGACATTGCTCATGTCATATCTGAGTCAAGGACGCTAGAAAACCATGAGTGCAAAGTTCAACCACCTGGTTATTTGACTTTTGACAAGGAGGTACATATTTACATTTATTAATTTTGCTATTTCCTACATGCAACTACTTTCAGATTTGACAATTTCAGCAAATTAATTTTATATATATATATATATATATATATTAGGGTGGTCCTTATTTTGGCAAAGTTCGAATTTTCTGTTACGCGCATAAATTTTCGCTTCTAGCAAGTAAAAAAATGAGGTAGCCAAAATATTAGCCCAAAATATTGATATTAACACGTGCCCCAACGCGGATTTGTTAAAAAAAAACGTTATTTTTTCAAATTTCGATTTATTGCAGAATATTTTAAAGAGGAAAAATTCTGAAAAAATTTCCAAAAAATCCCTGTTATACCAGCTTCATTTCAGAATTAATTCAGATTTTTTCCGTTTATACATCCTGTAAAAAAAATAAAAATGTCAGCTGAAAATAGCGTTTTTTGCCGTTCTTTCGTTTAAACGTTGATACTATAGTGATTAGCATTACAAGCTTCATGCGTTTTGAAATATGGTATCTCTACAATGCTATAATTGCATGGGCATTTGCTTTTGTAGCATGAGACCCATAAATAATTACATGGGAAATTATGCTACAAACGCACGAGAACCTTTATGCTTTTTAAGGTAAAATACTCGCTCCGTGCAACGTTTTAGTTTGCGCGCGCTTTTCGGATCTGGCGAAAGTAGCGCCACTGCACGTAGAAAGACCGTAGTTCAAACAGCGCGCCTGTCTTGAGTACCGCACGAGTTTCTAATCGTTTTAACCTCACTTCCCTACTGGTAAAAGTGCCAGAAGAAAATATCACACTTTTATATCGGTTTTTTTAATACAGAAATGGATTGCGACGAGGAAATTTTTTTAATCGGCAAAGTCGATTTTCAAATAGTTGGAAATCAGTTACCTTCAAAGATGCAAGTGCTTAAAGTGTTATTTTTTCACTTGCGAGTTTTGAAATCAAATTTAAATGACAGCGTTTCTGCTGTGATTGAAGAAGTTGTTTTATTCTGGAAGAAGGCGCAAATTCCCACTCAAGAATTCCACAGATGCAAAGAAAAGCTGTCTAAATTATACGCTGAATGGCGAAATCTAGGAAGACACAAAGAACGCGCTGTTGATCAACAAAACAAATTTGTGCTTGATGGAGAAAATTTATTTGATATAGCTATCAACAATGTATTCGATCTTATTGATTCTGAAAAAAAAGCATTTTTAGTGAATCAAAGAAAAGAAAAAAGGATTGAAGCACAAAGCAGCGAAAGTCAACAAAAATTTGAAAGCGAGAGTCAGCTCCTCGGTAAATGTTAATTTGGTATTCATAACTTTAATTATATATTATAAAATGAATAACAAAATTAATTGAAGCGTTATATAAAATAAATACATTAGTATAAAAAATTAATATTTTTTATGTTTTAATCAAACAACAAAACTTGAAGCTGAATTCTACTGCTATGTTTACTTTTTGATTGATTGTTTTTTTATAGACAAAACTATTGAAATAATACCAGGTCATTCCAGTTTCCCAGAAAAAGGTCACAGCAGTAAGTATCAAATTATAATAATGTAATTTTTAGGAATTTTGTTTAGGAAATGTTTCATTATTCATTTTTCAAATAAAAATTGTTAATCATTAAAAATAAAATGTTTATCAATTCTAAAAACAGTCACATATTTTACACATTAATAACCGCATTTTTATGTTTTTAACCACAGGTTATGAAACACTATCTATTGAAACAAGTTCACAGTCCATTTCAAGTGGTGAGCTTTGGACAGAGTCAAGTAACCTACTTCCTGGACCTTCAGAACCAAAGAAACATCGTGGAAATATCAACATTTTTGATGATAAACTTATCGGCGCTTTAGATAGGTGCAAAATTTCTGATAGGAATGCAGTTTACTTATTAACAGCGATTTGCGAAAGTCTAAAAAAATAACAATTTATTAACAGTTGATGTTGATTCAATAATTATAAATAGATCGTCGATTAAAAGATCTCGACAAAATATACGCGAAGCTAAATACGCTAAAATTAAACAAGAATTCACTGAACTTAATTTTCAAAATCTCGTAGTACATTGGGATGGCAAGTTGCTACTTGATTTATTGAATCTAAAAACTGTTGATAGATTGCCTGTAGTTATAACATCAGAAAAAAACGAAATTTTGTTGGGAGTACCACAGCTTGAAAATAGTTCAGGTAAAGCTCAAGCAGACGCTATTTTTGAAATTCTATGCGACTGGGGAATCCAAGAAAATATAAAAGCATTATGTTGTGACACAACAGCTTCGAATTTAGGCCGAGCTAACGGTGCAGCAGTAAACTTGGAAAAATTATTAGAAACAGATTTGTTATATTTACCGTGCAGGCATCACATTTTTGAAATAATTTTAAGATCAGCATTCGAAACACTTTTCCCAGGTACTGATGGACCTGACGTTCCCCTTTTTAAAAGATTCAAAAATACCTGGCATAGTTTAAACAAATCAAATTTCAAAACTGGAATGGAAGATGAAAAAGTAAACAGGCTTCTCTCTGATAAGGTAAACAATATTAGTGGTTTCATTGCAGAAAAGCTTCATGACGAATTGCCCCGAGATGATTACAGAGAGTTTTTAGAGTTGGTTTTGGTATTTTTAAATAAAATGCCAGAAAACTATAGTTTTCGTAAACCCGGTGCATTGCATCATGCACGTTGGATGGCGAAAGCTATTTATTCCTTAAAAATGTACGTGTATCGTACAGAATTTAAGTTAAAAGCTGCAGATGAGAGAAAACTTAGAGATATTTGTGTTTTTATTGTCACGTTTTATGTCAAAGCCTGGTTCACATCCCCTCTGGCAATAAATGCTCCGAATCACGATCTAACTTTTTTTAAAGAAATGCACGATTATAAGTCAGTTGACAGTTCTCTTGCTGATGCTGTATTACGTAAATTTAACAATCATTTGTGGTATTTGTCTCCTGAGGCCGTTGTTTTTGCACTTTTTGATATGAATGTTTCATCAGAAGTAAAATTGAATATGGCTGCGAAATTAAGAAATGAAATGAATCAACGCCCAATACAAAATGTCGACGAAGGAACCGATTACATAGAAACAAGTAGAACTGCCAAGCGGTACGTCATCGAAAAAAATGTTTCTCTTTTAAACAAAGTTCTCGACTTTTTTGTACAGCGTGAATCATTATCATTCTTTCAGAGGTTTAATTTAAAAACAGATTTCCTTGAAAACCCTCCATTGGAATGGCCCCAAAATCATAGTTATGTCGAAGCATTAGATATTGTTAAAAAGATACAAGTTATTAATGATTCTGCTGAAAGGGCAGTAAAATTAATGGAGGATTTCCGAGGAAATTTCACGAAAGACGAAAGTCAGCAGCAATTTGTGCTGCAAATTGTTAAAGACCATCGCAAACGTTTTCCGACTGCGTTAAAAAATGTAAATTTAAGGAAATGAATAATTAATAAATCAATAATGTAAAATGTCATTTATATTATTTGTTAAAACATGCAATATTTTTGTGCTCTTTAAACTGCATTTGTTGCATTAAACATTATTTAAAATGTGAAAGAAACACAAAAAACACCGACAAATCAATGTAAGGCTATAATTATTAAGGTTTGAACGAAAGAACGGCAAAAAACGCTATTTTCAGCTGACATTTTTATTTTTTTTACAGGATGTATAAACGGAAAAAATCTGAATTAATTCTGAAATGAAGCTGGTATAACAGGGATTTTTTGGAAATTTTTTCAGAATTTTTCCTCTTTAAAATATTCTGCAATAAATCGAAATTTGAAAAAATAACGTTTTTTTTTAACAAATCCGCGTTGGGGCACGTGTTAATATCAATATTTTGGGCTAATATTTTGGCTACCTCATTTTTTAACTTGCTAGAAGCGAAAATTTATGCGCGTAACAGAAAATTCGAACTTTGCCAAAATAAGGACCACCCTAATATATATATATATATATATATATATATATATATATATATATATATATATATATATATATATATATATATATATATATATATATATATATATATATAACTTGTTACAGGATAAAATAGGATTCAATTCATATATTGTATTTAAATGTACGGCTTGTTCTGCGACTCGTACAATTTATACGAATCCTACAGATGAAAATAAGGACAACATAAACTTGGCAGCCGCATGGGGCACAATAGCAACCGGCAAAGGATATTATGGCATGGAAGAACTTTTAACCACAATGCGTGTGCCAGTTATGACTGCAAAAACATTCGGAAAATATCACCAGGAAGTGGGAGAGGTACATTTTCAATTTTTAATATTACTGTATTTTTCGTAAATCAAATAATAATCATACTTTCATTTTTAATGTTTTGCGGTGACCAATAATAAATTTGGAATGTAAAATATAATATCACACAAGTATGTTAACAAAACATTTTTTGTCTAAATTGTAGATTTGGTTTCAATCTCTTACTAAAGGGATTGAAGATGCTGCTGCAGCCGAGTATCGACATGCACAGGAAATTGGGAGCATGAACGGTGATATTGGCGAAATAACTGTGTCATTAGATGGAGGTTGGAGCCAGCGCAGTTACAATCATGGTTACACGGCAAAATCCGGCGTCGCAGTTATCATTGGGCAGCACACAAAACATATTTTGTACCTGGGAGTTCGGAACAAGTATTGTAGCATTTGCGCTATTGCTGCTAGGAAGAATTGTGATGCTCAACCTCATCAATGTTACCGGAATTGGACTGGCTCATCTCCTGCTATGGAAGCAGACATAATTGTGGAGGGATTCAAGAGAAGCGAATCCATGTTCAAATTACGGTACACAACATTTGTTGGTGACGGAGACTCAAGTGTACGCAAGCGCATTGAAGAATCTGTTCCGTACAGTCGGCATATAAAGAAAATTGATTGTACCAACCACTTGCTGAAGAATATTAAAAAACATCTTCACAAATTTTCTTCGGAGAATGCAATGCACAAAAGAATTCTACCCGATCGTAAAATAAATTCCATTACAAAATACTGTCGCAAATTAATCGTCTTTCATGCAAAGCTACCGAAACCGTCAGTTTCTGAATTACAAGGCGATTTGGAACGTGCGGTAGAACATTCATTTGGAGAACATTCTCATTGCCGTGATATTGTTTGCAATGATGCTGGAACTAGCGCGATGGAAAATTTATTTAAATTTATGAGCGGTACATCAAAGGCTAGAATAAAAACTATTATTGGCACACTATCCGCAAAAGCTCCATTATTAATAGAGAATGCTACCAGCAATGCAGCAGAACAATACATGCACATTCTCTCAAAGTTTAATGGTGGAAAGCAGATTTTTTACGGTCGGCGCAATTCATTTAATGTGAGGTGTTATGGTGCAGGTCTTGCGTTTCAATATGGGCCAGATTGGTGCAGTACTGCATGGAAAAATTATTTCGGAAGAAGTCCTGGTACACCAGCGAAAAAAATGATTGTGAAACGCAAGAAATCGAATGCCCGTGCTCGTTTATATAATAACAGATACAGAAACTTCCGGTGCGTTTTACCTTCAATTAAAAACAAGGCAGCCGAACAAAAAGATTATGGTCCTAATTCTCAACAGCCAGATTTGCCTGATAAAGCAGTTACAGCCCTTGTTGAGGCGCAGGTGGCCAGCTTGTGCGTCTTTGAACAGCAGCAGCAGGAAATAGAAAGAAAAACTTGTGGCCAATCTGAAAATCCTTTATGGGCAAATTATGTACGTGCCTATTAGATGAACTTGTAATAATATTGTTCTCAATGATGTCACCCCTAGTGACACATTGTAACTTTCCATAGAAAATAGCTGATAAAGGTATTTATCATAAAGTAGTATATAAGAAGATGTAAAGAGAGAAAACATGTTCATTCCTCGTCAACTCTCTAAGTAAAAGCTTAACGATTGTAAAAGAGCTCAGCTCGAAATAAAAACATTATTTTTTATTAAATTATAACAAACATAATTTAATTGGCGCAGTCATAGCAGATTCCGTCAAAACACAACAATTAAAATTAAAGTTAATTATTGTGTGGTGGATTTTTAAATCCTTTGTTTCGGAAGAAACCTACAAAAAGCGATAAACGGTAAAACAGTACCCATCAGGCCGCAAAGGCACAACTCGTCTTCCATCAACTCGTCTACAGAGAAGGTTTGCTGATCCACACCAGGACCACACCATCTTCACGAAGGAAACCAGTTACTTTCGCCCAAGGCGCTGTTCCAGCCAAATCGTCAGCCAACCCGTGGACTCAACCCCGAGCCACCAGGAAAGAAAAGAACCCGGAGATGTCCGTTACCCATCTACTAATACTTATACCATTGTAAGTTTAGAATTTTTATAATTCACATGAAGGGATAGATCTTGTTAACCACAAGTAATAAATCTATCGAGGGACCGGCACAGTCTCACATTCACACAAGTTTATGAGTAGCAATTACACAGACTCCAGTAGTCTTGAGGAAAATTTAAGTGACACTGAATCAATCACAAATTTAAATTTAAATTCCTTTAAGCTAACTCCTAGTAAACTCAAATTAATTACAATGGCAACAACAAATTTACAAGAAATTGAAAATTTATCGAGAATCATTCCACAATACGATGGAAACATAAAAATATTAAGTAATTTCTTATCAGCCGTAGATAGCGTGGTAAATCTATTGAGTGCAGTATCACTAACAGAAATACAAGAAGTCTTTTTATTTGGAATAATAAAAAATAAAATAGTTTCAAAAGCTGCCGAAATTTTAGCAGAAAATAACTTCACAACTTGGGATGACTTAAAAACCTATCTCACTACCAATTTTACAGATAAATGCACACCAGAGACAATAATATTAGAAATTATGGACCTAAGATTCAGAAATGATTACGAATCCACTTTAAAATTATTTATAGAGAAATTCTCTAAATATAAAAGTAAAATATTACTCACAGATTATAACCAAATCCAGAAAGACGCTATTATCGCAGAAATGCAAAAGACCATTATAGCTAGATTCATATCATTACTACCCTTAAGTATCAGAGGAGCGTTTGTAGTAAAAAATCCCCATTCATTAGAACAATGCGAACAATTACTAAGTAATGAATTTAACTTCAAACACCAGTTATCATTTCAAAAACCAGCAGCGCAAAATCAAAATCCATTTTATACTTCACCGAAGAAATTCCCTGCCCAACAATTTCCTCAAAAACCGCTACAATTTCAGCAGAAAACAAATCAATATAAGTCATTTGCACCTCGCCAAAATTCAAAAAATTATAATGAAACTAAACGCAATTTCACACCTAAACCAATGACACAACAAACCAGAATTACACAACCCATGTCAGTACAAACTGTTAGACAAAATTATAAAATAGAATCAGACGAACTTGACCAAATTGACTTAGATACAGAAGAAGGATTCTATCAAGAAGTAGAACAGGAATATACTAACAATGAAGAAGATAATTTTTTAGAGATAGATCAAATAGACATACAGAACAATACGTAATGTCTTCCATCACAAACGAACTACCCACTTTAAAAAAAGGACCCTTTACAATACTATTCGACACAGGCTCAACGATAAATTTCATTCACCCTAAACTAGTAACAGAATTAAATTGTAAACTTCACGACGAACTATTAACTTTTAAGACTGTAAACGGAAAATCAAAATGTACCAAGTACACCACAGTTTATTTAAATAAAAAACCGATAAAATGTCACGTCTATGACTTTCATAAAAACTATAACGTATTATTTGGAATAGAAGCATTCAAAACTTTAAAAATACAATTAAATTTTATAAAAAATACAGTTAATATGGAAAATAAAACTTACAAATTAACCAAAATAGATAAAAATCGTAACAATGAAACAAATAACATCGAAATACGAAATAAACATCTAAATGAATTTGAAAAACAAAAACTAAATAACGTAATAAAAAATTACTCAGATCTCTTTCCACAAAAAAATGAACAATTATCAAACACTAATATAACCGATCATAAAATAATCTTAGATGATGATACACCAGTTTATACAAAAAATTATAGACTCCCCCAAATCTACGAAAAAGATATTGAAGAACATATACAAAACTTATTAAATGAAAAAGTAATCCAAAAATCTTATTCACCTTGGAGCTCACCTATTTGGATAGTCCCAAAAAAAGCAGATGCTTCCGGGAAACGAAAGACTAGATTAGTAATTGACTTTAGGAAAATAAATACAAAAACAAAAGATGATAAATTTCCAATCCCTAATATTGACACACTATTAGATCATATAGGATATTCAAAATACTTTACTACATTAGACTTACATTCAGGATTTCATCAAATAATGATGAATAAAAAAGATATTGAAAAGACAGCATTTTCCACCCCTTCAGGCCATTACGAATTTACTAGAATGCCATTTGGACTTAAAAATGCCCCAGCAACATTCCAACGCATGATGAATATCGCGTTAGGAGAATTAGTAAACAAAATATGTCTAGTATATCTAGATGACATAATTATTTTTGGAAAAACCTTAGAACAACATATAGAAAATATTAAATTAGTTTTTGAAAAATTACGAAAAGCTAACTTAAAAGTACAAATTGATAAATCTGAATTTCTACAAAGTTCAACAAAATATTTAGGATATATAATTACTCAAGACGGATTAAAAACCGACCCTTTAAAAGTAGAAAATATAAGAAATTTAAATATTCCAAAAACAAAAAAAGAAATTAAACAATTCCTTGGAACCATAGGATGGTACCGAAAATTTATACCAAATTTTGCTAAATTGACCAAACCCTTTACTCAATGTTTAAAAAATGGACAAACCATAGATATTTATAATGAAAATTTTAGAAAATGTTTCGAAGAATGTAAACAAATATTAACTACATCCCCAATATTACAATTTCCAAATTTTAATAAAGAGTTTATTCTAACAACCGACGCCTCAGATTATGCAATTGGATCTGTATTACTTCAAAAAGACGAAAATGGAAAAGAAATGCCCATAGCATACTTCTCCAAAACATTAAACACCGCAGAACAAAATTATAGTACTATAGAAAAAGAATTATTAGCAATAATTCAATCAATTAAAAACTTTCGACCTTATCTTTTCGGTAGAAAATTTACTATAAAAACTGACCATAGACCATTGGTATGGTTATTTAACATGAGAAATCCAAATCAAAAATTAATGAGATGGAAGATCGAACTAAACGAGTATAATTTTGATATAAATTACTTAGAAGGAAAGATGAATATAATAGCAGATAATCTTTCAAGACAAAGACTAAAATCACAAATATTAGAGAAAATAGGAGATGTAACAAATACAAAAATCTTCGCTCACTGTATTTCAGGAGACATAAAAATGTCTCAAGGACTAGCAGACCAAATTAATAAATTGTATAACAGTAAAGAATATTGTAATAAACAAAATATAAAAGATAAAAATATAATTATTCAAAACCAACATAATAAAACAATAATCCACTTAATAACAAAATTGAAATATAACGATAAACCTATAATAAAGAGTTTAGATAGACCTTTAAAAGAATTACGAGACTATTTAATTTTAAACGAAATTAATGAAATAAATTTACCTAAAATAGGATGTGGAAAAGATAAATTAGAATGGACTAAAGTAAAAGAAAAAATCTTAAAAATATTTGAAGACTCAAATATACAAGTTAATATTTATACATTACCAGAAAATAATTACTTGGAATCAGAAAATTCAAATTCTCAGACTGAAAGTAGTAGAAAAACAATACATTCAGATCAAGAAAATCTAATTAACGGCCTTAAATTCATAGATGACAGATTAAACATAGCAAATAATCAATTGATATTAACATCTCATAATCAAGAAACTGAAATAAAAATAACAAGATTATTCAATCATAAAAAATGTAGGATAACATGTAAACTAGATAAAAATAATCTTCAGGAAGAAATAATAAAATTTATAAAAAACTTCATAATACCAAAAGTAAGATATTACGCCATATTTGAAGAAAAATTAGATTTAACCTTTTCAAAAATTCTACAAGAAAACTTTGAGTTTAATACCATAAAAATAGTAGCTTGTAAAAATTTAGTAAAAGATATAGAAGACCCTGATGAACAACTAGAAATTATTCATGACTTCCACAATGGACTCACAAACCATAGAGGAATAATAGCTACAATTAACGATTTAAAAGAAAAATATTTCTGGCCAAAAATGATAAATGATATCACTGAATATATTAATCGATGTGAAACATGCAAATTAAATAAATATGATAGAAAACCCATGATCGCCTTAGACAATCTAACCCCAACACCGACAAAACCATTCGAAATAATAAATATTGATACATTGTCCTTAAATAAACAAAACTTTCTAACTATATTCGACCAATTCTCTAAACAAGCACAAATACATTATTTACCAGAAAAAAATGCAAGAAATATATTAAACCATTTAATTAAATACTTTCAAACGTATAAAATACCTACAAAAATTATATTCGACCACGGAACCGAATTTAAAAATAATATGATAAAAGAATTGTTAAAATTATATAATATAGACAGCCATGTAATATGCGTAAACAACCCAAAAAGTAACGCAATAGAAAGACTTCACTCTACGTTAATAGAACATCTAAGAATAATAAATAATTCAAATAAATTCAAAGAAAAAACACTATTAGAACAATTAGAATTAGTAATACTGGCTTATAATAATACGAAACATAGTATTACAAAATTAACACCAAATGAAATATTGTATGGAAAAAATGATAAAACATTATTTAAATCAGAACCATTAATTCAAGATGAGATAATTCAAAATTATAATCAAGAACAAGTAGAATTAAATAAATTATTAATTAATAGAATTAATGAAGAAAAGAAAAAACGAAATATAGAAAATAATAACCCTTTAGTAATAAAAGATCAAGTGTTCATTAAACAAGGATTAAGAAGAATAAATAAATATAAGAAACCACTATTCAAAAAAGTTAAAGTAGAAAAATATGACCCTATATTAGGAAAAATACAAATAATAAATAAACATGGTTTAAAAAATATACGAATAGATAAAGTAAAACAATAAAATTGATTACAGAGTCGTGGGACAACTTCAAGATATATCACATAACAATGGATTCCACTTAATAGAATTAGGAAACTGTAAAATAAAAGAATCTGAGAAATTAATATATATTAATTATAATATTAGTACCCTCCTTATAGAATATGAAAAATTAACAGTAGCAAAAACAATTATTCTAACAAAAATAAAAAACTATAAAAACTTATTTAAAAATCAGATACAAAGTTTAGAATACAATTATAACGATTTAAATGAGCAAATCCAAAAAGTATTTTTTAGTAACAGAAGAATTAAAAGAGGATTAATAAATGGAATAGGAAGTATAATAAAAAGCATATCAGGAAACCTTGACGCATCCGATGACGAAAAATATATGAAAATATTTGAACAAATAAAATCTAACCAAAACACTTTACAAGGACAGAACGTGCAAAACATTCAGTACGTGAAAAACATGACTAATCATTTCAATAATCAACTTGAAAACATAGAACACAACGAAAAAATATTACAAGACAGACTAAACGCTATTTCAAAAACACTGAAAGACAAAGCAAACTGGGAAGGAATAGTAGAAATTAAAATACAATTTCAAGAATTAATATCGCTAATAACTAATTTGAATAACTTAGTAAAACAAATGGAAATAAGTCTAACTTTCTGTTCAATTCACAAATTAGACCCTGTCATAATATCAGTAGACAGTTTAAAGAAATTAAGCTTAGATGAAAATATCTGGAACGTAAATGAATTAATAAAAACTCATTGCCTTTTAGATAATAAAATATTACACATTATCTTAACATTACCAATATTTACACAGAACACTTACCCAATATACCAATTTACCCCTTTACCAACCTATTCTAATCAGAATTTGATAATTATAAATGAACAACAAAATTTATACTTTTATAATAATATCTATTATTTACTTAATGATTGTGTAAGTATTAATAAAATATATATGTGCAATACTCAATACTTTAAGATAAGCAAATGTCAAAATGACATTATTAATAATCAAAAGATTGATGAATGTGATTACCACCAACTCCAAATAGATAACACCTTTGAACAAATACAGAATACAAATGATCTAATAATCATTAGCCCTCAGAAGCAAAAAATTGATATAAATTGTAAATTTGAAAATAAACAAGAAGAAATAAAAGGAATTTATATATTTAAATTAAATAAAGAATGTCAAATAAATAAAAATATATTTAGTATAATTAATCAATCTTATAAAGAATTGCAATTTAATAATATTAACTTGGAAAATAATACATTAAAAATTAATGGAACTATTAATTTAAATAAAATTAATAAATTTAAAGAAATACCTAAGGATATGCAATTAATAAAGAATATTGATATATTAGAATCTAATTATCATTCTTATATAATATATATTATAATTATAATAATGTTATTAGTAATAGTAATAAGAATAATTGTTAAGAAAAAAGAAATGTTGAGATGTAAAAGAAATATTGTTAATAAAGAAATTAAATGTAAGAAAAATATTGTAAATGATATAGAATTAAATCCTATATTTTAATAAAAATGATTGAAAACAATAATATTGCAAGATCTTGGTGTAGAGGAATTATGTACGTGCCTATTAGATGAACTTGTAATAATATTGTTCTCAATGATGTCACCCCTAGTGACACATTGTAACTTTCCATAGAAAATAGCTGATAAAGGTATTTATCATAAAGTAGTATATAAGAAGATGTAAAGAGAGAAAACATGTTCATTCCTCGTCAACTCTCTAAGTAAAAGCTTAACGATTGTAAAAGAGCTCAGCTCGAAATAAAAACATTATTTTTTATTAAATTATAACAAACATAATTTAATTGGCACAAGAGCGTTCCCTTCGGTTGACGGCATCGTTTTTCGGTACGGTTTGTAAGAGACGTGCGCCTCCTGGTCCACTTGTACACACTATTTTGTACCAAACACTTCTGACGAATCAAGCTGTTGAGTACGGAAAGTTAAATGAAAGAGTAGCAATAGAGCAGTATATGGAAAAAACTGGTCTCATTGTGAAGAATTGTGGGCTATTTGTCAGTGTTACACCAAACTCAGGATACTTATCAGCATCACCAGACGGCATTGTCGACAGTGAGAAAATTGTTGAGGTGAAGTGTCCATTTAGCGCCAGGAACATGACACCTACAGAAGCGGTCACAAAACTTAAAACTTTTTGTTCCACCATTGTCGATGGTCAGTTACGGCTAAAGCGAACTCACAATTATTACTACCAGATACAAGGACAACTATACTGTACTGGTAGGAATTGCTGCGACTTTATTATATGGACACCACTAGGCATAAATATTGAGACAATTTTTTATGATGTTGATTTCATTACTGAAATGCTACCTAAATTAAAAAAAAATTATTTTGATGAACTGGGCCCAGAATTAATTGATTCTCGTAAGAAGAGATGTCTGCCTATCAGAAATATGCCAGTTGCTAAATAAACTTCAGGTATAAGTGTTTTGTGCTTTTCATAGATATATAGAATATATTTTTTTGGGGTGCAGAGCTAGTTTGCCTCCTCGTGGTGCACTCTGGGTAACGCTAAATGAACTAGCATATACTGGCGGTCAGATAATCTTAGGATCTCCTGACCACAAAACACATTCTACGCTTCTTTTTGAATAAGACAACAAATGAAACAAATGGACCTTAAGGTCTCCCCGACTAGAAAATTTGGACCTATGGTACGAATTTGTCAAATTAATTCTTATTATTATTATATGTCGTTTCAATATATACGTGTCTAAATTGCCATACGATAAATAAATAAATAATATATTTTTTTTAAATGATTTATTATACAAAATTTACAAAATTAATATTTCATATATAAGTTTGTATTTATTTAACCTGAACCTTTTACTACATTTTGTTATTTAATTGTATTTTGTCATAATAGTAATAAATAAATATGTAAATATAATTTTTATGTGATACATTTATTTCATAATAACATTACTTTTCAAACTAGTGGAACCGAGGAATTTCAAACTGCCAACCAATGCTATCAAAAATTAATTAAATAAATGTACAACAAGATTCTTAAAATTACAAACAATATTATAATTAAAAACAAAGTATAATTATTTTTGCAAATAATAGTTTTTATAAATAAAATAATGTTTATATTTTGTTGCATAAAAGTTATTTATTATTTCATTATCTACAGCTTTTTTTTGCAACCTCTAAACTTCAGAGATATGAACAACCATCTTTGAAGTGAAAATTTTCCAACATTGGCATGGTTATATTAAATAAAATTTACCATTTTATGTATTTATTAATAATATATTACGCAATAACAAAATTGGCGATATTCAATTTAATAAGGTTCGCGCAGCTTCAAGCATCTTCTCCCACTACTATATTTATCTGGTTTATGCCTGAGGAAGAAAAATGACAGTTGTCGAGATTGCCAATAGGTGGCTATATTCCACATACACAGCTACCTTCTATATCAACTTATTTCAAACTCATTCATGGAGCTGACTACAGCGCTCACCTCGAGCTAGAAACAAATTAAAGCTGGGTATCATTTAACCTTAAGCTTATCGTACGATAAAAAATCGTAGGATAAAATACCACCCATATGAAATAGTCTATAATTTTGTAAAATTGGACGATAATTTTACCGCACAGTCATTTTAGTCTAGGCATTTAAGTTTACTGTACGAATTTTTAATCGTACGATAAAATATTTCTCGTGTGAAACTAATTCCATTTATTTCTGTTAATAGTTGAACACATTGTCTCTTTTATTAAAATTATATTTCGTCACAAAAACGTATTATGTCAATAAATGGAAGCTTATTTTATGCAGTTTTTAAATCAGAATATCTTCTGGATTTTATCATTTAAGAAAAACCACGATATCTTTTGACACAATGTCAAATCAGTATCACCAACTAACATAAAATTCCCTGAATTTTAACCTACGATTTTTTATTTAAAAAGTGCATAAAAGGCGGAAATATGAAACAATAGTGTATAAATTATGTCATAGTATAGGGTTATACTTTGCTATTGCGCGTGATCACCGTCTCTCTTATAACTTAAGTGTATTTAGATAAGTAAGATAATATATACTGCTGTTTGTAGCACGGACGGACAATCACTAGTCAGTCACTGTAAATATATTAATAATTTGAAGTTATGTAGTTTATTTTGAACTAAAATAAAATTATATTTTTAAAACCTAAAAGGCTTTAAAACCTAATTGGCGCAGTCGGTAGGATGTTGATAACAAAGTGAAATTAATAAAATATAATAATTTCATTTGTGGCACTTTTTTAAGTCTTAATTCAACTAAAAATAAAAATCTACAAGAACTTCAAAACCGGCTTCTACTCAAGCCCATCAAGGTCTATCACGACCCATCTCTAAAAAGAAGACTACACCACATCGACAACTTGCTGTTCGGGAAACCAGATCACGTCCTCATCAGAAGGAAGAGTACTTGCTGTTCTGTACAAGTTCACGTCATCGAGAAGTTAGTCATCCGCAGAGCTACAACACAAACGACTACTAGAATTCCGGAGATGTCCATCAAACTCTTAATATTACTAGCCATACTATAGTAAGTAATATTATTAAATAATTACTCTAGTAAATACTCGTATATGGTTATATAATATTGTTAATTAATTAATGAGTGATAACTCATCAGAATCAGACGATTCTCAGGAACAAGGATCTGATTTAGAAATAAATAATTTAAATTTTATTAAATTTATATTAAAACCAAGTAAACTAAACGTTGATACTATGGCTAAGATCACTTTAGGTGAATTAAAAACGTTTACTGACGTTATTCCACATTATGAAGGAAACATAAAGTTACTCAGTAATTTTATAAAACTATAGATGAAGTGTATGCAACAACTAACACAATAGCTTTGTCACAATTACAAAAACATATTTATTTGGAATAATTAAAACTAAATTAGTTAATAAAGCTGCAGAACTTCTTTCTGAAAATAATTTTCAAAATTGGAAAGAATTAAAATTTTATATAACAATAACTTCACAGATAAATTATCAGCGGAAACAATACTACAAGAAATAATGAACAGTAAATTCATAACGAATTCAGAAATTACATTAAAATTTATATTGGAAAAATTCATGCAGTATAAGTCAAAAATATTCTTGACTAATTATAGTTCAGATCAAAAGAATGCAATTGTAACTGAGGTCCAAAAATTAATAGTGAGACATTTCATTTCATTGTTACCCACTAGTATAAGAGGTTCATTTATTGTTAAGAATCCTGAAACTTTAGAACAGTGCGAGTTATTATTAAGAAATGAATTCAATTTTGCTAATCAACACATTTCCCCACTTTTAATAAATGCAACAAACAATAAAATATCACCGCAGAGATTCCCATCTGATAATTTTCCTTCACAACCTATAAACCTTAAATCAAATTTTAATAAAAATTATACGCCTTTTGCACCCAGACAAAATATTAAAGATGCAATACAAACTAGACAACGATTTAATCAACAACCTATGTCAATTCAGACTATACAGATTCAACCTACGTCTTTTCAAAATATTAAACAAAACCAAGAAGAGACGAATGAACAAAAAATCGATCAAAATAACGATTTTTTAGACCTAGAAACACAGATACACGAGAACATCACGTAATGTCCTCATTAACAAACGATCTACTTTCATTACAACAAAATAATTTAAATATACTTTTTGACACTCTTCTATAAATTTAATTCATTAAAACAAGTAGACACAAAATTGACATTTAAAACAGTAAACGGTAAATCTATTTGCAATAAATATGTAAAAATTAAAATGAATGAGAATATTCTCAAATGTTATGTATTTAAATTTCATAAAAATTTTAATTTATTATTTGGAATGGAAGCATTTCGCATGCTGAATATATTATTGGATTTAAAACATAATAATGTACAAATAAATGGAAAACATTATAAATTAGCTGAAACAAATAATATAACAGAAATAAACGCAATAGAAATTCGTAATTCTCATTTGAATCATACAGAAAAACAAAAGTTAGACAATTTACTTAAAAATTATAAAGATTTATTTCCAAAAGAAAACGAACTCTTATCTCACACAAGTATTCTCTCACACAAAATAATAATATCTGATGAAACACCTTTATACTAAAAATTACCGGTTACCACAAGTTTATGAAAAGGAAATTGAGTTACATGTAAATAAATTGTTAGAGGAAAATGTAATTCAAAAATCATACTCCCCCTGGTCATAGCCTATATGGATTGTTCCAAAAAAATCTGATGCATCTAATAAACGTAAAACAAGAATGATTATTGATTTTAGGAAAATTAATGATAGAACAAAAGACGATAAATTTCCGATCCCAAATATTGATACACTTTTTGACCACATTGGTAAATCTAAATATTTCACAACATTGGATTTACATTCTGGATTTCACCAAATAATTATGAATAACTCTGACAGAGAAAAAACAGGATGCCCTTTGGTTCAAAGAACGCCCCAGCATCATTTCAACGAATGATCAATACGGCTTTAGGAGAATTAGTTAACGAAATTTGTCTCGTATATTTAGATGATATCATAATTTTCGGAGTAACCTTAGAAGAACATATAAATAATATAGAACGGGTATTTCAAAAATTACGTTCAGCAAATTTAAAAATTCAAAAAGATAAGTCTGAATTTTTGCAACCTGAAGCTAGATATTTGGGATATATAATTAATCAAAATGGACTTAACACAGATGAAAGAAAAATTTAAAGTATAAAAAAAGTAAATGTTCCAAAAACAAAAAGGAAATAAAACAATATCTAGGTACTTTGGGATGGTACCGTAGGTTTATTCCAAATTTTGCCAAATTAACGAAACCATTTACTAAATGTTTTAAAAAAGATTCCATAATTGACATCTATGATGATGAATATCGTAACGCATTTGAAGAAAATAAGAAAATAATAGCTGAATCTTCAATTTTACAAATACCAGATTTTAATATAGAGTTCATACTGACAACTGATGCGTCTGATTATGCAATCGGAGCCGTACTAACACAAATGTATGAAAATCAAGAAAGACCTATTTGTTATGCTTCAAAAACTTTAAACTCAGCTGAACAAAATTATTCTACTATCGAAAAAGAATTAAAAGCAATTGTTTGGGCAATAAAAAATTTCAGACCATATTTATATGGAAGAAAAATCAAAATTAAAACAGATCATAAACCACTGGTATGGCTGTTCAATATGAAAAATCCGAATCAAAAACTTATGCGTTGAAAAATTGAGTTAGGAGAATATAACTTTGAAATTGAATTTTTAAATGGAAAACAAAATGTAATTGCTGACTTATTATCAAGACAACGTCCAGAATCAAAAATAAATGAAATAGTCGGAAGTTTATTAGATAAAAAAATTATTGCTCACTGTGTGTCACAGGATTTTGAAATGTCAAGGGGAATTGCGAAAGAAATAAAAAAAAGATATGATAGCAAAAATTATTGTAGAATCCAAAAACACCATAATAAACATTTAATCATACAAAAGATAGGAGATAAAGTAATATGTCATTTAATAACAAAACAAAATTATTTTGATAAACCTTCTATTAAAAATTTAGATAAACCGCTAAAAGAACTAAGAGATTATTTGATAATGAATGAATTATTTGAAATAAATATTCCCCAGTTAGGATGCGGTTGTGATGAATTATTATGGATTAGGGTTGTTAATTTTACGAATATTCGAGAATTCGAATGTTCGGATTTATTGAACCTTCGAATTTAAATTCGAATTTTCGAATATTTCTAATTTTCGAATTATTCGAAGTTTTGAATTTTTTGAATATTCGAATTTTTCGAATTTTTTAAATTTTTCGAATTTTTCGTTTTTGTTGAATTTTGCGAATTATTTGTAATGTTTTAGATGCTAACGTGGTATGAATTATTTTCAGAATAAACTAATTTGCAGAGTTTTGTATTAATTCGTAAGTAATTTTTAATAATTATTGTTTGCCAAATTAATTCAATTTAGATTTAAAATTTTGCTACACTGTCAAAAACGTTATATTTAAGACGTTTTTGTATCCTTTTTATTGTCATTTTAAAACGTTTTACTAAAAATCCATAGCATTTAGATGGGCGGTTAAGTGAGTAGATGGCTTAATTAAGACGCCTAACCTTACAGAATTTTTGCAGGAGACTTCGCCGAATTTATTATTTAATTCGTGTTCGACTTTTCACGAATTATGCGTGAGCGTACTTGGAGATGACAGATGCCGTTAATTAATTGGCAAAAAATTCGAAAATTCGAAGCCTCGGAAAATTCGAAAAGTTCAAAAAATTAGTAAAGTCGAAAATTCGAAAAATTCAAAAAATTCAAAAATTCGAAGATTCGAAGTTTTTTGACGAAGTTCAAAAAATTCGAATGTTCGAATGTTCAGAAATTCGAAATTCGGTGAAAATCAACAACCCTATTATGGATCGATGTGAAACAGAAATTGTATAAGATATTTGAAGATACTAATATTCAAATTAATGTCTTTACTTTACCAGAAAATAACCATTTAACATATGCTAGTAAAAATCCATATAGCCAACAAGACGATATTAACACGGTGCATTCAGATAACGAAAATATCATAGCAGGAATTAAATACGTAAACAATCGGTTAAATATTGCAGATAATCAAATTATATTTGACTCACATAATCAAGAGACAAGTATTAAAATTATAAAATTATTTAATAATAAAAAACAAAGAATATATGTAACAATTAAGGAAAATAATTTTGAGCAAAATACTTTAGAATTTTTAAAAGAACATATTGTTCCAAAAATTATATATTTAACCTTATTTAATAAAAACCTTGATAAGAAAATAACAAAAGTTATATCAGAAAAATTTACCCTCAATTCAATAAATATAATAGCAGTAGATAAATTAGTTTCTGATATTGAACATAAAGAACAATTAGAAATTATTCATGAATTTCATAATGGGATCACAAACCATAGAGGAATTAATGCTACAATTCAAGCACTAAAAGAAAAATACTACTGGCCAAATATGAATAAGGATATTATAGAATATATAAATAAATGTGAGTTATGTAAATTAAATAAATATGATATAATACCGATACCTGCAATAGATAATGTCACTCCAACCCCTAAGAAACCTTTTCAAATAATTAATTTAGACTTGTTAACATTAGAGGGTAAATATTATGGATCAATTCTCGAAACATGTTCAAGCATATTTTCATATTAATAAAACAGCCAAAACTATATGTGAAGTATTAATCAAATATCTCCAAAGTTATAGGATACCAGACCAGATAATAACAGATAGTGGAGGAGAATTTAAAAATACCTTGTTGAAAAATTTATTAAATAGATATGGAATTGATATTCATTTTATTTGTGTTAATAATCCAAAAAGTAATGCGATTGAAAGATTCCATTCTACAATAATAGAATCATTGAGAATAATTAATCAAAAAGAGCGAATAAAAAATCAAAATTTAATTCAGAAAGTAGTGTCGCAATCTCGAATATAAAATAATATAACAATCTATCCACTTCTGATAATTGTCGCCTAAATATGATGTAACTTTTTCTGGATTGATACTGCTCTTTCTGCATTTCCTATTCGTATATTCGTCAGGATAAATAACAAACGAAGTACAGGGAATATGTACATCAGTTTTATTAAAATAAAGATTTGCAATGATAATTATTTTTTGTTAAATAGTAATTGTATAAAACAAAGCGTTGAATGTTGATTTTTTCAAATTTAATAAACATTCAACGCTTTGTTATATACAATTACTATTTAACAAAAAACATTTATCTTCATGATTTGATTAATTCAAACGTGTCAACGTTTGTATATCAATTGCATTGTCGAACAACTCATATTCGCACAATTGATATTACTTACAAACGACACATAGAAAAAATCGCTTGTCAGTGCCAAACAATTCGTCACACCTCTGTGGTCTAATTGGTTAGAACGTCCGCGGCCCTAGTGGAAGGTCTGGGTTCAAATCCTGGCGGAGGCAAGTTGATTTTTTCAAATTTAATAAACAATGATAATTACTTTCAACCTATCTCGTCTATCGCCGGATACACACTATCTTAAAACTATCTACAAAGTCACCATGCACCCTTAACCATTTACACACGTCTCTTCATCCCTCACCTATCCCAACATGTTTCCACATTCGGCGTCACTCAGACAAACCCAGACACACTTGACCATAATTTATTAGTTTTAGAAACACAAACACAACCCCAAACATATCATTCTCACGATACTTAATATTTCCTAAAACCAATAACCATAACTTAACTGAAACGAGTAAAACTAAACATATAATTTAACAATAATAGCCTAAATTATAAATATTGCCACAGTAGTTTTATTTTAGCATTAATAGCATACAACAATACAAAACATAACACAACAAAACTAACACCCAATGAGATATTATTCGGATCTGATCAGAATAAATAGTTTAAACAAGATATTACCCTGGATGAAACTTTAAATCAACATCAGAATAACATTGATGTAATAAATTAATTAGTAAAAATTAGAATTACAAATGAAAAATTAAGTAGATTCAAAGAAAACAATAATCCATTAAAATTAAAGAAACAAATATTCATTAAACAAATTAAAAAATATTCTGTAAAAGATTATGATCCATTACTAGGAAAAATAAACATTACAGATGAACATGGTGACAAAAATATAAGAATAAACAAAGTCAAACAATAATAAAAGGTTATGGATCCATTACTAGGAAAAATAAACATTACTGATGAACATGGTGACAAAAATATAAGAATACACAAAGCCAAACAATAATAATACTGAACACTATTACAGACAATTCCAAGGACAACTGACTGACATATCTATAAATAACGGATTCCATTTGATTGAATTAGGCGAATGTAAAATAAAAGAATCTGAAGAATTAATCTATTACAATTATGATATATCACATATACAAACAGAATTTATTAAGGTTAGAAAATAAAGAATATTTCTTCCAAAATATATTAAATATTGTGTGGTAATATTTCAGGTTGTCACATGTAAATAATCAGAGGCGGACTTTGGCCTAGGCTAAAGAGGCAATAGCCTAGGGCCCAAAAATTTTAGGGCCCGGATTTAAACTTTTAGTTTATGCTTGTTTTGACTATTTATTTTTATGATTTTATGTTATGTTTGATATGTATTAGTTGTACAGAATTTTATATTATTTATATTGGCAGCCCAGCAATCTGTCATTTCTGTTAGCGAACGCCTTTCAAGTTTATTTCTTTATTAAGTATTTGTTTACAAAGCTTGTTTGTCTACTTGTTTTTGTTTCATATACAAATTTATTTTATTATATCATATATAAATTTATTGAACGCTTCCTGTAACAAATACCACTGGAGAAAGATCTTTTTCTGTACTGAAACGCGTAAGAAACTATTTACGTAGTACGCTCGCACAAGAAAAGTTAATAGCTTTATCACTATTGTGCATAGAGCACGATAACGTTGACAAAATGGATTGTTGTGCAATCATTAATAAATTCGCGGAAATTAAAACGCGAAAACGAAATATTTAAATAAAATTATCAAATAAAATATTCAATATTTAATGTGTGAATTTTGTTACATCGAAATATAATGTATGTATTTTGAAATGTGCAATTTAATTTTTTTTTATGTTATATTTTTGTAATTATATTACATATAGATAATTGAAATATATAATTTTAGTCCCTTATATGGTAGTAGGTATATATATATATATATATATATATATATATATATATATATATATATATATATATATATATATATATATATATTCTCCAAAAATTTAAGCTTGAAATACATTTTTGAAGAGCATGGAAAAATCGGCAAAAGTATCTAGTTTTCATCTATGAGTGGCGAAAATGATAATCTTCATGATTTTAGACTGTTTTGATCACTTTTTTGGTCACAGATTTAAGAAACAAAATTTTAAAGTTGAAAAAAATGCTTGAGTTTGGTTTATTCTACATTTTGATGGCGGCATCTCGTTTGCTATCGAAAAACTGAAATATTTTGTCTCGTATCAATCTATCTAAAAAGGTATGCTTCTTTAGCAAAAGTGGGTAGAAAAAATAATTAATATTTGAAATTTACCAATTTTTTAATCTAAAACAAGGCATCCTACGAAAAAAAAAAATATGTAACAAAAATTATTACGATTCATCAAAAAACACGTGTAATTTTGTTCTGAATTTTGACACATTTTAAAAAAATTAGCTTTTTTTGGACTCTCAGGAAAATTTGAAATGTGTCAGAAAGTTCTAAAAAAAAGCATGTTTTCCTTGGTAAATTCTAAACAATTTCTGTTTTTTGAATTTTTTCTAGAAATTTGATCCTTTTCGAGTAAAAAAATCATGAAATAGAATTATAAAATTTTTCACACAAAAAAAAAATAATTTTTAAAATGAATTAAAATTTTCTGAACAAAATCACTCGTATTCTTTTATGCATTATAATCATTTTTTGTTACATAATTTATATCGTGCGATGCGTTGTTTTTGAGTAAAAATTTGGTAGATTTCAAATATGATTTATTTTTTCGACTCACTTTTGCTAAAAAAAGGTAACTTTTTAGATAAATTGACACGAGACAAAATATTTAAGTTTTTCAACAAGAAATCGAGATGCTGCCATCAAAATGTAAAATAAACCAAACTCAATCATTTTTTTCAACTTTAAAATCTTGTTTCTTAAATCTGTGGCCAAAAAAGTGGCTAAAACACTCCAAAATCATGAAAATTATCAATTTCGCCATTCGTAGTTGAAAACTAGATACTTTTTCTCATTTCTTCATGTCCTTTAAAAATGTATTTGACGCTTCAAATTTTGGAGAGCGTGGGGTGTCCGTTTCCCAGAGAATGCCCCATATATATATAAAATAGTTTATTTTATGTTACACTGTACAACAGAAATTGAATTCCAATTACTGTACAGGGCCGAGCTAACCGAGCAGCAGAGTGGCTATTCTTATACTTTCTAGCTTTGAGTGGGATTCGATCCCCACAGCCGACAAAACATTTTCACCAATTTAAAATTATCCCTGTAGGTCCCCCACCACTGACATCTTTGGGGGCCGTGATTTGACGGCTGGTAACCGCACTTCACGCGCATAAATATATCACTTACCAAGATCTGCTTGGGCACAGTGCCACACCCAGTAATGGGTAATAGGCGTGATGAGATATATATATATATATAAAGGGCCCGAAATAAATATTTTGCCTAGGGCCCGAAATACTTTAAATCCGCCTCTGTAAATAATGTATTATAAACAAAAAGTGAAACTAGTGACAGTGTTGTGTTAAGTATCGTTATTAATTGCTAGGCTATTATTTCTAAAATTATGTATGTTTCGTCTAGTGTTAGCTATTTTGTAGTCCTTGGTTTAGAAAATATTAAGTATCGTGAGAATGATATGTTTGGGGTTGTGTTTGTGTTCTTAAACTAATAAATTAAGTCAAGTGTGCCTGGGTCCGTCTGAGTGACGCCGAATGTGGAAACATGTTAGAATAGGTGAGGGATGAAGAGACGTGTGTGATTGGTTTAGGGTGCATGAGGCTTTGTAAATAGTTTTTAAGATAGTGTGTATCCGGCGATAGACGAGATAGGTTGAAAGTAATTATCTTTGTAAATCTTTATTAAATAAAACTGATGTTCATATTCACTGTACTTCGTCTATGATTTTATCCTGACAAATACATGAATAGAGAAGTGCAGAAGGAGCAGCATTAATCACAGAAAAATTATATCATTTATAGACAATTATCAGAAGAGGATAGATTGTTTTATAGTAGGATTGCGACAATTGTAGGCGGCATACGCAGATTACTTCTATGCTGACTCGTATTGTTTATGTTTTGAAATCAAAACATAAGCAAAGCGTGTCACACCGACCACCGAGGAAGATTGGGCAGATCTAGGGCATGGATGGAGGAATTCATTCATGATACGACGGGCAGAGAAGTTCGATCACTGACTGTATTGCAGAATTATTAATTGTGAACTGTATTTTTATCGTATATTCTACTAATTAAATTATAATCAAGTTTATTTGAACAACTGTATATTCATTATATTAAATGAAATTCTAATACTTCGTCCTACAATATACTAAAAGACCAAGTTACGAAATTGTTTATGACTATAATAGATCTATAATAAAAGCGATTACTGGAAATTTAGATTCAAATGATAAGAAAAGATATAGTAAACTTTTTAAACAAATACAGAATAATGAAATAACGTTACAAAAACAAAATGAATTAAATTTGAAAATTTCAACTAATATTTCTAAACAGTTTAATCAGCAATTAGAAAACATAAAACATAATGAGGAACATATTCAAGAGAAAATAACGATGTTAATAAAGGAATTAAATAAAAATCAAGATTGGCAGAATATGATGGGAGTAAATAATCAAATATTCGAATTAATATTAATAATTAAAAGCCTCAATGAATTCTGTAAGCAAATAGAAGTCAGTTTAACTTTTTGCTCTTTACATAAGTTACATCCTAGTATTATTACCTGTGAAAACTTAGAAAAAATTACAAAAAGTAAAGATATATGGAATTTTAATGAACTTACAAATACAAAAATACAAATGATATTATAATCATTAGTCCTAATAAACAACAAATGCAAATTAGTTGTTTAAATAAAAATATATATATACAAAGAAATTAAAGGAATTTTTAAAATGAAAACAAATGAAAAATGTCAAATAAATAAAAACATTTTTGAAATAGTTAATCAACAATATAAAGAAATACAAATTCAAAATTTAGAGATAAATCATGAAAATAAAATTAATGGAACATTGAATTTAAGGAAACTGGAGAAAATTAAAGATTGTATAACCATATTACCCAAAATAAATAATCTTGAGTTAAAAAACAGTTATCATTCTTATATTATACACTCACCGGCACAAAATTCGATCCGTCTACATTTTTTAGCGTAAATATTTTTCTGTGATAAATTAAGTAAAAAATATGTATATAGGATATAAACTGTGACCCGAAACGTTTTTTATTCAATATAAAATTTAAAAAAGAAAATCCAAGCCCGCTATTTAATTACAATGTTTTAGGTGAATTTTTAATTTTCAGATCTTTTATCACTTTTGACATTCTTTCTATATAAATGATTCCAATCTTGTCAGTAATTGTTGCATTAGTGTTCCCTAAACTGTAATATTGTTTTAAACCCGACCGACAGTGCCAGAGCCATCGCTCTTATTCAAGATGGGCGATCGCAAAACTATGTGGCTCATGTTCTTGGTGTTTCAAGATGTAGTGTGCAAAGGGCTATTAAACGTTTTCACGAAACTGGAAATTACACCAGAAAATATGGCTCAGGTAGAAGATGTACAACTGCTCGGGATGATAACTTTTTAAGATTTAGAATTTTACAAAATAGGGATACTACTGCCATTAGTGTATGAAACGAGTTGTAAGAGGTAAAGGGGTAGCAGTAAGCGAAAAAAACCGTAAGAAGAAGATTAGAGGAAAATAGATTGCATCTTATTTTAAATGGGGTGGTTAGCTCAGTGGTATGAAGTCGGCCTGTGGATCCTGAGAACCCTGGTTCGATTCCCACAGACGACAAACAATTTTCATAATTTGCAAAAACTACCCCTATGGCTACTCCACCATTAACATCTTTGGGGGCCGTGATTTGACGACTGTTAACCGCACTTCACGTGCAAAATATATCACTTACCGAGATCTGCTTCTGCTGAGTGCCACACCCAGTAATGGGTAGAAGGCGTGATGATATATTTATTTATTTTTTTATTTTAAATATATATATATATATATATATATATATATATATATATATATATATATATATATATAAATAAATAAATATAAATATATCATCACGCCTTCTACCCATTACTGGGTGTGGCACTCTGCTGAAACAGATCTCGGTAAGTGATATATTTTTGCGCGTGAAGTGCGGTTACCAGTCGTCAAATCACGGCCCCCAAACATGTTAGTGGTGGAGGAGCCACAGGGATAGCTTTTTCAAATTATGAAAATTTGTCGCCTGTGGGAATCGAACCAGCGACCTCAGGATCCACAGGCCGACTTCATACCACTGAGCTAGCCCATTATATATATATATATATATTAATAGTTATAATTATTATAATATGTATTAGTAAAATTATACTTAAATATAAGAAAAATATTTGTAATAAACTTTGTAAAAAGGAAGAAAAGAAACAAAAAGGAATTGAATTAAGCCCTTTAAATTAAACGATGCGATATAGCAGTCTTGGAAGGGAGGAATTATGTCATAGTATAGGGTTATACTTTGCTATTGCGTATGATCATCCCCTCTCTTATAACTTAAGTGTATTTAGATAAGTAAGATAATATATACTGCTGTTTGTAGCACGGACGGACAATCACTAGTCAGTCACTGTAAATATATTAATAATTTGAAGTTACGTATTTTATTTTGAACTAAAATAAAATTATATTTTTAAAACCTAAAAGGCTTTAAAACCTACTTTATATACTACGGGTAAGCTTATTGGATTCACTATAGATTATTTATGAATGGCAACCAAAGTTTGTGCACCTCTACAGCTTAAATGGTTTGATCGATTATTTTGTAATATTTTTAGAATTGTAAAGAGTATTTAAGAATCGTGCCTTCTGGATAGATACTTCAGATATTTAGAAAGTTAAATAAATTGAGGATATATTTGTTGAACTGTTCTATCATGACAGTCTCATCCAAGATATCGGTATTTAATTTTACGTATAGTATAGGTTATTAGCAAAATCAACATTTTACTGTAAATATCGTTCAACAACATATAACATTAAATATTTATATTAAATATAACTATTTAACTACTTTATTAAATCCAATAATATAATGAAACTTTAGGAAGTGAATGTTTCATGCCAACTAATAGCAATGTAAGATTTTATATCGCATAAACTATAGCAACATTGCGAGAATCACAAGCAGCATGATATTACCAGTCGGTAGATAAACTAAAGCAATTATTATCAACTGTAATTTAAGTCAGGAAAGTGATATTTTTTAATCTGATAAGTAAAATAATAATAAGTCAGGAAAAAGATATTTTACTTGATGAAGCGATTGTTCGAATCCGCCGAGTCAAGTAAAAGTAAAAACACTTTCCTGACGTATTATGTACACTATTTTTTATGAAACCGTTTAATTTAATCAATAATTAATCAAAAATAATTCAAAATGTTTACATTTTTTTATATGAGTTGTATTGACCGCAGACTATATATCCAAGGTTACAACAACAACAAAAAACAGTTACGTAAAATACAAAATAGTCAGGTATAATCTTTACCAAACTATTTTGTACTTACCAGACTGTTATATTTGTTGTAGCTTTAGATACGTATTTTACTTGACTGTTTTGGTAAAAATCTACTTTCCATGCTAAAATTGGTCAGGAAAGAAGACATTTTCTTGCCAATTTAAGAAAAAAACACTTTCCTGGCATATTATGTTTACTATTTTTTCTGAAACCGTTTAATTTAATAAATGATTCAGAATGTTAAAATTTTTTGATATAAATTGCATTGACCGCAAACTACCAATCCAAGGTTACAACAAAAAAACAGTTACATAAAATACAAAATAGTCAGGTAAAATCTTTACCAGACTGTTTTGTACTTTATCAGACTGTTATTTTTATTGTACCCTTGGATACGTATTTTACTTGACTGTTTTGGTAAAAATCTAGTTTCCATGCTAAAATTGGTCAGGAAAATAGATATTTACTTGCCGGTTTCAGAAAAAAAACAACAGTTTCTTGAGGTATTATGTTTACTATTTTTTCTGAAACCGTTTAATTTAATTAATAATTAATCATAAATAATTTAAAATGTTTAAATTTTTTATATGAATTGTATTGACAGCAGACTACGTATCCAAGGTTACAACAAACAAAAAACAGTCAGGTAAATTCTTTACCAGACTGTTATTATTGTTGTAGCTTTGGATACGTACTTGACTGTTTTACTAAAAATATACTTTCCATATTAAGATTGTTCAGGAAAGTAATGCCGTAATAATTTTTAAAATTATATAAATAAATATTTATTTATTATTATATTTAAATTCTTTGTTGGATTTATTTTGTTCATTTCTTTCTGATGGTACAATAATTTAAAATTAATTAATTAAATATTGATTGTTTCATCAGTATTAAAATGAATATTTTTTTAACGATAAAAAATAATAACTATCATAGTTCTTGCTTTGTCATGTATCAAACGATTCTGACAGTTTCATTGAGAATCATAGAATATCCTACTTTCATCGCCAGTTTCTTTAAAACTATCCTGTAAATTTTTTAATTCTCATATCTTTACCATTACATGATATGCTGTTAGTTTTTTGTTCAAATTTTACATTCATTATATGAATTTATTACGCAGTAAGCTGCCTCGCGAGATATTATTCCTATAACTCCAATGTATTTTCGATACTCAGCTCAAAGTCGATAAGCTTTTTTTTTTAAATTGCATACTAATATAGAAGCACATGAAAAATAACATATTTAAATTTCATTAAAATCTGACGTAAACGCTCCCATGATAGTACCCCCTTAATAAAGAATTTAAATTTTAAAAAATGCCGACATCTAAATATTCTTTAAATTTCAAGATTATTTTTATAATGCTTATTCTACATTTTTGAGTGAAGAAATTATTTATCTAATTACTGGCCATGTTTTAAAATGGATTTTAAAATTCAATGTATTAGAGATTCTAAAGTATATAACATAATGAAAAATAGTAATTCGAGAAAATGGTAATTCCGAAAAAAAAATCCATTCAGGAAATTGCAATCGGTAAAATTATCGGGAATGTGGTAAAATACCGAATATTATAGCAAATTATTTAATATTCCAAGATGCACATAAGTACACGGGCCACGATTTCCGAAGAACCGCTGTGTCTATTAACAGACACTAGTTCCATGTATTAACCTTAAATCAACACGGTGGATGGAAGAGCACCAATGTCGCTGAGGAATATGTGTAATCGTCGGTAACCAGAAAATAAGAATACACTAGAAAAATCTTTCAAGGACATACCATGGCCACATCGACGTCAACAGCTGATATAACTCTTACAAATTCAATTATACTATTAATATCACAAACAATGAATATTACAATAAATATTAATACTTAAATAAATTGTTTCAAAGTTTATTCTAATTTTCTTTTTCACAATTTCCCGATTACAAACACGGCACTGAAGTTCCTTTTTTTATAACTCATATAGTTTATATTCCTCGCCCCACGAGCCACGGCAAATAAATTCCATATTCGTGATAAAAAGTACAACTTCAATGCGTAGGTACATAAATAACCATTTAGGTATGTTAAACGACCTTACACACACCTAAAAAATAGCAACTTGCTAGATTCCAGTACGAAAAATTTAATTTTATTTGCTAATTAACATGAAATTTTTTAAATAAAATAATTATCCAATCGAATGCAACCATTTCTAATCACATGTGCGAAATCAAAACAAAATTAAACTGAATATACCCCACTACTTTAAACAACCAATAGCGTTTCATTATTTGATCATCTTGTAATGGAAATGAGTGAATTTAAGTAATAATTGCATTATTGCAATTACATCTGTAATTTGCACTAGTTCAATTATCGCGAACATTTTCAGTAATAATATAACAAGGGAGTGAGAATAAATTAAAAATACCTTGACAGATCTTTCGAAAACTTGTTGCCATAGGGCTTGAGTGGTTATTGCCAAATGGCAACAAGTTTGAGAAAGATACTGGAGAATTATTTTCTAATTTATCGAACTCTCGAGTTGTATTTAATTGGATTATTTTTTGACTTACTTGTTGAGGTCAATTCATCCAACTTAAAAGATTTTGAACTGGGTTCATATCGATTGATTACTTATTAATGTATTCTTGGAAGTTGTTTCCAAAATTTGTTGGTGTATTTCTGTATCTGAAATGGAAGTAAATCGATTTTTTTCATACATTTTACTTGACACGTTGACAGTTTTAAATAATTATTTGACAACTAATTATCGTTTGTCACAAACAAAAAAGCACCTACACAGATTATTCCCGGGAATAATCACAAGGGCTTTATTCTCAGTATAATAATGACAGGATGGTTAAAACGCAGACACGTGACGTACAATGAAGCATTTTATTGGCTTTGAGAAACGTAAAAAAATCTGTATAAAAAAATTTACAGTTTTACTTTATTTTTTTTTTAGTTACGTAGCAACTAAGTTTTCTGACATATAATAATGAAATTAATATATTATTATAAGCATATCGAAATATTAATTTTGTCAAATGTTTCATTGCTTTCGTGGGGCAATATTCTTACCAAAAATAATAATAATATGTACATTGAATAATCCCCGAATTTTGTTTTCTCCCTGTTCACTCGAGCTTTTATTGCTCTTAGGAAATCTATACTCGTCTTCGACTTGTGCATATTTTCAAAGCAACAAAAGCACTCGTGAGCTCAAAAATTTATCGGTAATATTCAATGCACTAGTTATAAGTGATAATTACCTGATAAGATGTCTTCTATAAACATCTAAAGATAGGCATACAATCTTTATTTTACTAAATTTTTCTTTCACATTATCTGAGAACGTCTGTAGTCGAAACCTAGAGAAAAATTAAAACAGTTTATTGGTATATACGAAAAAGAAATATAAATATATCATAAAAGTTTTTTGGGCAATTAAATTATAATAGCCAAAAGTTGATTGTTAATGCAATTATTTAGTTTACATAATTGTCAATAATTGTGTTATGCTGATGCTGGGTTGCAAAAAAAAATAAAGATCTCTTTACTTAAACAACAGTATCAATAGCGTTTTACTGAAACTTATTGTACCCTTAGTAGTACAGAAAAATATTTACTTACGTTGTGTCTATCTGACAAGTTTTGCTCGTCTAAATAATGGCAAACGGCCATTTTATTGCTTTCAGAAATAAATTCAGCTTCATATGAATCCACTGTACTGTGTAACTTATTTATTCTACATGGACTATATTTGGCCATTATAAAATTATAATAATTTATTTTATCATTCATTCATAAACACTAAAAGTACTCGTAATGTGAATGTGTCAATGTCAATATGTAGGTTGATATTTTCATTTATCAATGTTGCCAACTGTTTAATTTTACAATACTTATGTGAACAGAAATTAAGATATAACCATATCTCTACAGTTACAAGAAATCATGTCCGAAGCATTTATAACTTGTTGATAAATATTTAAAATTCTTTTTAAGGTGAAGCATGCGATCTGAATCTAGTATCAGAACGATGATTTGCCTTGATCTCTTTGAAACGAAATATTATTCTTATTATGAATGAAACTTCTTAAGTATTGTATACAATTATGAAGCCAAAACTTCACAATATAGTAATAAACTAGATACCATTAATGTTAAAGTGAAGCTGAAGTTCGTTAACCAACAATTTGTTATCGCGTAAGTAGGATTTCTTGTGGTCCTAACAAAAATGTGGATCTGACCTATCACGGAAAATCAGGAATATGCTTTATAGAATAGTGGAAGGGGTATTGGCGCGCGTTTAAAAACTAAACAAACTTGAAGATCTTCAAGAAAATGATTTTAAACCACATGTCAACACAATAAAATCTAAAATTTAATAAAATATAGTATTTTATTTGATATTATAATATAAAAATAAAAAATTTTACTTACAATTTTATTTCAGTTATACATAATCATATAATAATAATACATTTATTTCCATCGATCAAATACAATGATATAGGATGTCAGACAACAAAAAATACATTATTCTATGGATACCTAAACAGTAAAAACAAAATTATAATTATAAGCTAAATAACATTTATACATAAGACATATATTCATTAACAGAATAAAAACAATATAATTGTATATTATTTTATAAGGAGCTAAAGTGATACTTTTTTGTGCTCGTCCGTCAAATACAGATGAGGCACAAAATGTCACTTTTATTCCACATAAAATATGCTATTTTTCCTTCAAACGCTGGAATATTTACTTATGTAATAATTTCGCTGACACTCGTGAATGTCAGAAAGACATTTTCTGCCGCAAGTGAACTAATGAAATTACTTGACAGAAAAATCAAACTTTAACTGTCTCTATAGATTCTGATGTCATAATTTTCTAGCGTTTGAAGAAAAACTATTTTAAGTATCAAGGGTGAAAACAGATATTTCCGGCCCGTGGTATTATTATTAGCACGAGGCGCAAAACAGGTATATTTATATGTGAAAATGACATTTTGCAAAATCAAGTATTTACAATAAACAAAACTTGCTACTTTATTTATGAATCCGTCGGAAATTATTTTATTATGGCTTTAGGGCCAAAAACAAGTGTTTACGCCCGATTTTCATGACTAAAACACATAAATTTTGGCCTCGTTGTACAATTTTGTCAAAAAAAATAATTAGGAAGTATTAACATTTATTGGTAGGTAATATTATTTTATCATCTGTAATAGTTATTTGTTACAAAACTGAATGTGATATTTTACTGGGCGAGAGCAAGCATATTCCAGCATGAACCGTAGGCGAGCTTTGGAAGCTTGAAAGCCCAGTAAAGACACTTTCAGGATGTGTTACGTACATACTCATACGGTTGTAGAACTAGACTTCGTCTCGTCCAGAAATTTCCTGCATTCGTTCGAAAAACTGCATTTTTCGTCCTAACAATTATTTTCATCTTGGTACACAAATAGTTATTTTTTGTATGTAACTTCTTGGCGAACCAACAACTCAGGTCATATGCCGCCATTAAGCCTTGATCCGCTTTTAGGTGTTATTTGTCAACAGCAACGCGTTTCACTGGACGGTCAGTCATCCAAATACTTCCCGTGTGCAACATTGCTTAACTCACGTTATCGCTTGGATCAGTACCAACCAAAGCCGTTGACAATAGTTATTAAATAGATCGTTTATGTAATCATAAACAGATCGTACATCTTAGTTAAAGCTGTCGGTAGTTGATAGAACGGCACTGTGACGTATTCTGCCCAATACAGAACACGTATGTCAGGTCTACACTAAGTCAAATTAAAAGAAATCTATTTTTAAGATCATATCTAGGTATATAATATAAGAAACGTATGACTCGTGTGTCGCTTAAGCATCGGTAGCGAAACATGTCACATTTAGTTTCTCGCGACGTGTTGACTTCACCTAGATATACTATTGAATCAAGGTAACTGTTTGATTCAGTTACATGTAACTATCTATAGTGGTTTTCAAATATCGACGCTATATATGATGTACAATAATATTAGGATGGTATTTTCATAAACTTCTCGCTGGGTAAAGATTTGCCTGGCTGCTTAATCAGTTTAATTGGTTGGCATCAGTACACCGTAGAGCTTGAGCTTATGCCACTATTGAAAATGACTTATGTTCAAGAATACGGTGGCTTCAAACTCATCGTGTTGACAACGCACTTGGTAAATACAACTTCTGCAGCAAATAGTCATATATCTTGCGCTCCGAAAACAATGTTGTGGGTGAATGTTATGTAGCCACTAAATACGACATATAAAATGAGATATGTTTAAATGGACACAAACATCAAATATACCTTTTCAATGAATTCCTCCAATGTATTGTTCTTTAAAATAATTGTTTAAAGGACAACCAGGTACTTTCGTGTACATGTAGATTTTTTTTCTTTTTTTTTAAATCATCTGATATGTGCAGATATTAGTAAGAAAATAAATGAAGACTTTAGATTTATATCAACTTACCGAAAATGTTTTTTTTTTATTACTATTTATGTATGGAAAGGAGTTGAAGGTATCAACTCATAGTACTGCTAACACAATTGGTGAATGGAACTATTGCAGCAAATAGTTATATATCTTGCGCTCAGAAAACAATGTTGCTGATGAATGTTATGGAGTCACTAAATACGACATAAAATGAGATATGTTTAAATGAACGAGGATATCAAATATACCTTCTCAATGAATTTCTCGAATGTATTGTCCTGAAGAAGACTGATTCGCAGTCAAAACGTTGGTGTCTTATTGAAATTTAGTGATAGCCTGAATTCTTTAAAACTGTCATCCTTCAAGAAGTTTGTAATTTTGAACCGAATTTGGAATCTTCTGATTTAGTTATTAAACTATTATTTCCGTTTAAGTATCATAATCTGATTTATAATATAATTAGGTACAAAATACTTGCCATATAAAAATATAAATAAAGCGAAAGTAGACTTCATTTATGGAATGTATAGTTTATTCCTGGGCAACATTTCGATAGTTCTGATGTATTTACTTTGTCAGCCTAATCTTATTAAGGCAGTGTGCACTTCAAAACTGTTAAATAAAAACTTTAATATTAATAAATAAACACTTATAAATACAAATCTACTTACCTTACAGACATTTGATGTTTGAGGTTAAAACCATATCCAAAAATTTTATTAATACTTTATTATTTTGTAAACAACATACAATATATATATATATATATATATATATATATATATATATATATATATATATATTCATTATTGTTATCATTATTAGTCAATTATTTTTACATATCTGTCAGCCAAATTTAATTTTGAATAAAACTTCGATACTTGAATGTACATCATACGTCATCAAAAATCCGAATCACACAACGAAAACTCATGATTCAAGAGCACCAACAATGAATCTATGCAAATTTGAATTTCAACAATTAATTTCTTACAAATGTCATTATATAGATAAATATAAAGCAGTGTATTACTTTCTTATAACATTGTAGTTCATGAATAAATACTATTCAAGAGCAAATAAATCATAAAAATATATGAAAAAAATTATATAAATGAAGCAGCCAAATTCACAAATCTAATTTTTTACAAGTGAAGTGGACTTTGACATATACTCAGGGTTAAAATGATTGGGAAGAATGACAGCTGTCATAATCATGTTTCAAGATATTGCACTACATAGAGATATACATGAAAATATAGTAAGTAAGTATTTCATAATTTGTGGTTTGAAATATGTCTAGTTTTGTTTTTCGTGTTATATTATATTATAATATTTAAAGTCATGGGTACTTTCTTATAATAAAATATTTTATCAGTTTTAGAAGAGCATACTAGTGGAACAGGATTATGTGTAATATTGAAATGTATTATTTAACTTTCAATAAACGATATTTTCAACATAAAAGTATTTAATTATATGGTTCTAGAAAGTAATTCATTTTTGACCTCAAACATTTCATCAAAATAAAATTCTTAACTGAACGAAAGGAATGTGATTTTATTATTTGGCCACCTCAGGTTATAGAAGTAGAGAAAATAAAAATTGATGAGGAGTTTCTTCAATGAATCTTTCTAATAGGATACGGGCACTCACGTGACACTGTGAGGTTTTGTGACGTAAAAACAGTTGTTCGGGCAAAGATCACTGCGCCACCTACAAAATGAACTAGTTTTTTGGGACGAGATTTGAAAAGAACGGTTCTTTTCAAATCTTGTTGGGCTGCGATCACTGTGCCACCTACAAAATGAACTATATTTTTGTGGCGAGATTTGAAAGGAACGGTTCTTTTCAAATCTCGTCCCAAAAAAATAGTTCATTTTGTAGGTGGCGCAGTGATCTATGTCCGAACAGCTGTTTTTACGTCACAAAACGTCACAGTGTCACGTGAGTGCCCGCATCCTATATTAAAGAAATTTTATGTAAAGGAACTTGCTCCAGAAATAGTTGATTCACGAAAAGAAAGAAGCATGTCGATCAGGAATATGCCACAGAAACGTGTTTATATATGATTATGTATAATTGAAATAAAATTGTAAGTAAAATTTTTGATTTTTTTTATGAAATATCAAATAAAATACTACATTTTATTAAATTTTAGTTTTTGTGTTGTCATCATATAGAAATATTTCTTGCGGTTTAAAATAATTTTCTTGAAAATCTTTACGTTTGTATAGTTTTTAAACGCGCGCCAATACCTTATCCACTATTCTATACAGATCCACATTCTTGTTAGGACCACAAGAAACCCTACTTACGCAATAACAAATTGTTGGTTAACGAACTTGGTGGTTGCTTCACCTTAATGTGAATCATACGATCTGGAGTTTGTTACACAACAATTTATTATTATGTATGTAGGGTTTTTTGCGGTCCTGACAAAAATGTAGAATTGACCAATCACAGATAACAGAAAAAGAGTCTATACAAAATAATGGTGGAAGTAACAACCCCTATTTTAAAGCTATACAAATCAGATTTTCAAAAAATGTATTTTAAATCACAACAAATATTTGTATATAATGTCAACTGAATAAGAAATAAAATTTAATCAAATATAACACATTTTTCATATCCTAAAAAATATTTTAAAAAAAATTCAGTTGTACATAATCATCTACAAAAAGATTTTATAATTGTACACGAAATTTTAAAGGGGTTATAATATTTAATAAATGATTATAAAACTTTTTTTTTTATTTCGCAAAATAAGTGCCCCTTCTTTGAAGTGTACATTTCTAGTGCCACTTTTTATAAATAACAGACAACTTGAAAATTCAGCTGGTGAACTGTTACTAAATGAAAGATAGTTCATAAAAAGCTTAGTCTGCAATAATTTCTTCAGGGTAAGAAAAAGGAGTAAAGGACTAGTTTATTAATATTTATTCCCGTATCTTGGTATTATTATATATAAAGTATATCATCACGCCTTCTATCCATTAGTGGGTGTGGCACTCTGCCGAAACAGATCTCGGTAAGTGATATATTTTGCGCGTGAAGTGCGATTACCAGTCGTCAAATCACGGCCCCCAAAGATGTTAGTGGTAAAGGAGCCACAGGGGTAGTTTTGAAATGGTGAAAATTGTTTGTCGCCTGTGGGAATTGAACCAGAGTCCTCAGGATCCACAGGCCGACTTGATAACACTGAGCTAGCGAATTAATTATTTTATAAAATTAGTAATTAAAACAAAGGAAAAGCTCGTTATTACAAAACTATTTAATCTACGATTAAAATTAACTTACCAACTAATTTAACTGAAGATATCTGTTTTATCTGACATTAAACTGACTAAAATGCATGATATTAAAATTTAATAGACTATTATTAATTGACAATCAATATTAAAGCTGAATGCTCAAAAATAATATCAAAATTAGTAAGTAGATTTAAATTATATGCATTTTTATTTTCAAAGTGATTATAAATTTCAACTAGATATTTCTGTTGACAGTGCAACATGAATTTGGAAGTTGATATAATATCATTAGTATCATCTATTTCTTCTGTATCGTATGTATCTAATATACCATCAGACAATGAATCTTGAAAATGAATCACATAAACGAAGTTTACCAACAATATTCCGAAACAGCAGCAATCCAGTTCAAAATTATAGTGAAAATTAGTTTGAAAGACATTTTAGATAAGTATGATTTCGAAGTGCATTCGGTGGCGTGGCATTAAATCTCATACCAGAAATTATTCCTTAACCTCATTATTAAGACTCATGTTTTAATTTCATACAGCGAATTAGGACTTCCTACTTTAAAAAACAATAATATTATGAAAAGTATAATTTCGGAATGGCGACTTTTAGGTGACGTGGACATTAGGGCGCGTGGATTTTAGGTGGCTTGGGATTCGATCATCAGGGAGGATGCTTCGCAATAACCGGCACACCGAAATGTTTTCCTACCATTTTGTCCATAATACCGAACGAAGCATCCCGCGTCGCCGAATCCCATGTCTTCTAAAAACAAGGCGCCCTAATATCCAGGCGACCCAATAACCGGCACGCCAAAAGTTACCCTACCACTTTATCCACAACACCGAATCTTAGAAGTGTGTAGTTCGTGAATGAACTAGTTCATATGAACTATTCCTTATAGTGAACGATACGAACTAGTTCGTGAGTTTATTAAAGGCTAGTTCATTGCGAACTATACGGATATGATTCACCACCACCGCGGCACGGCCGGTGAGGTCGAACGAAAGCGGAGAACGGAGAACAAGTGAACGAGTGAACGAGACTAATTACTAGAGGAGTTTACTTCATACTTCGTTCGTTCGTGTCCCAAATATTATTTTTAAATAATAATTTTTGTTGAGTTTTTTATTTTTATAAATAATTTTATTTTGTGTATTTTTTATTTATTTAAAAATACAACTTTAAAAAACCAATTCTGTCTTTTATTTTTTTCTTCTTTCATACTTGCTGTCAAATTATATTAGAACCATATCCTAAAAGTTCACTTGTTCTCGCTCGTGAATCACAATACAATACGACTTCCGTTCATCATAGTCTTAAAAATTTCGTGAACGAATCGATCTAATGAAGTAGTTCAGTGAATTAATCTTTTTGGTGAACGAGAACGAATGAACTAGTTCACTCAAATGAACTAGAATTCCCATCTCTACGGAATCTAGTTCTGTCTCTCTTTTTCATGGTTGCACGTCACACCGACTTCACACTGCCGTCAGATCTATCACGATTGTTAGTGACGTCAAGCATGGCGTCACGTATTCAGTGCAGTAACCCAAATAAACATTGAATATAATAATTTTCGAGTTAATTAATTTATAAAATGCAATGCGCCAATAAAATACGATTTCTGTCTAATTTTAATTGTGCAAGTAACCTGACGAAATTTTGTAATGAACAGAATTTATTAGAAACAATCTTTTGTAAAATTATGGATTGCATTGTGTCTCTAAATTGTCATATTATTCATCTTTTGTGCAATATGTCATATTCAGTGAAATTATTGCAATCTAACATTTATTTATGACAAATGACGGAGTTAAATTAAGTTTAAGTAATAATGATATAAAATATTTTCTCATCGATTAGCATCATAATGCCATCATTATTATAGAGAAAATAGTGCATAATCATATACTTCATGGCACAACAACGAAATAAATAAAAATCAATAGTAATTCATTTTATGTATGTTAATATAAATAGTAAAATTTGAATTTCTTGAAATTGTAATACCAGACATTAATGTATTTGTAGAAAGGAGAGAATCGCTGGTCTAAGAAATATTAATTTGTTCATTAGTAGATCCAAGGGTTCGGGTAATCTTATTTTTAGTTTCTCGCGATTCTGCAACGTAACCCTCAGCATCCACATCACTATTCTAATCATCAGATACGTGGCCGGTGTTTCGAGGAATCTGCCAAAATATATTAGTGCTAATTGAATTACATATACAACTTGCAATATTATAAAACAAAATACAATTTTCACATTTTTTTGTTTTAAACTCAAATAATTTTTAATAATATTGTTATAATATACTACGCCACCTTATTAAAAATCGGAAATGTTCTATTCCTGTGCATCTTTGCCTCTTTAATACAAACAAATAGAGCTCTGAATAACCAAAAAATTGCAACCACCTATAAATCATATTTTTGAAGAAAAAAATGTAATAATTTTTAATATAAAAACATTTTTATTTCCATGAATAAAAACTGTAAATCATATGACGCATTTACGAAAAATTTAATCAATTGTGCCGTGGAAGATGTTGAAAACTTCTCTGGTAAATAACCAACTAATCAAGATAGTAAGTTTAGGAAAATTAGTAATATGCAGTAGCGTACCTGAAACTTTTGCCGCCGTTTCTAAATCAAATGGTGATTTTATAAATTAAAAAAATAAATACAAAATAAATATATCATCACGACTTTTACCCATTACTGGCAGTGGCACTCTGCCGAAGCAGATCTCGGTAAGTGATATATTTATGCGCGTGAAGTGCGGTTACCAGCCGTCAAATCACGGCCCCCAAAGATGTTAGTGGTGGGGGAGCCACAGGGGTCATTTTAGTTTGGTGAAAATTGTTTGTCGGCTGTGGGAATCGAACCGGGTTCCTTAAGATCCACAGGCCAAATCGAAACCCCATTAAATTAATAAACATAAATAAATAATTGTAATTGAGACAAACAATAGTTGGAGAACTTTTTTACCATTGGATGACATTATTAAATTAGGCAGTAATAAAGGAATTTTTCGAGATCATATTTTCAATCCTACATTGACTTGACGATGAAGAAAATATTCGAAATCATATAGGTAGTAATTCATAATTTGTAGCAATCGAATAGTAAACTTATGAAGTGAACAATTTGTTTTTTACAATTAAAACTAAATATAAAAAATGGCGCCCCAAAATATGTGCCGCCCGATGCGGACCGGAACCACCGCCCCCTCCCTAGGTACGCCACTGGTAATATGTGTATCAATATTGTCTTTTAACCGCAGCACACATTTCAATTTCGAGAAAATACACCATTACGATGAAGACTCGTAAATTTTTTATTAATAAAATAGATATCATATTTTGAAAAGCAATAAATCTAAGACTTAAATACAAACAATTTACCTGATCTAGAAATTAAGCAAGTTCAACATTTTTGGTAACTATCGCCGTGTTATTGACTTTTGACCTATCGGTAGAATTTAAAATCGAGATATATTTTTAAATATTGTTAGTATTGGTGCCCGTATTAATCTCAGATATTGATTTTTCCTTAATAAATTGTATAAGATTTTATATACCTCTATTAACCGATATGTCATATTATTCACCTTTTGGGCCATTTGTCATATTCAATGAAATTATTGCAATCTAGCATTTATTTACTATAAATACCGTAGTTAAATTAAGTTTAAGTAATAATGATTTTTGAGTAAGATTTTTCAAGGTTTTTATACCGAGAATATGTTATTAATTTGATATTTACTATTTATTTGTTAATTGCCTTTTGCTCTATGTTATTCATTATGTTGTGTCCAACTACACATAAGTTCTATTGTCTATAATCGAACTTCATACCGTCAACAATCAGTGGTAAAATTTTATAGTTCTACAATTTGCCTATTTAATGTACTGGCAACAAATATAAATATAATTTTAATTTATATTGGAAGATTACATATCTTACAAATTTATTTTACATATTGAATAAAATTATATTCAAAATATTATCTGTACTCGGTGTCAGTAAATAAAAAAATAGGCCCAACTCTTCCGAGAATAACAGTGGTTCAAATTTACCGCAAATCTGGTTTTCAAATCATGATGGCACGTTTTCGTAAGGTGAATATAATATGCAACATTGTACATTTTCTATATAATTTTTCATATATTTAGGAAATTTTTGGTAAGTACGAGTATCCTACTCTTATATTATAACGTAGTATCAGAACGATGGTCCGGTTTGATCTATTTGAAACCAAATATTATTCTTATTATAAATGAAACTTATTACGTATTGTACATAATTATAAAGCCAAAACTTCAAAGTATAGTAATAAAGTAGACATCAATAAGTTTATACACAAGTAAGGAAAGAAATTACGTCCAAAATATTCTACATATTATATGATCTACTATCACACGATAAATTTTTATCTAATTTAAATGCGAAAGTTTAAAAAAAAAATGAGATGTAAAAAATGTTCAAAAGCAGGCTTTTCTGCGTATATAATTTTTTGCCTCACGAATTTTTCATTTAAATTGGATAAAAATTTACTGAGCTATTTAATTTTAAGAATAAAGATTTTAAAAATTAAATCGTGCCTAGAATTTTTGAGAAAATCAGATTCCAAATTTTGATAACTTGTCCTACAATTCAATTCCAATTTATTTGTTTTATAAAGATTAAACAAAATTTATAATATACATATCAAAAAGTACAATGTTCAATGATTATGTAGTACTATATATAAAATATTTTCTCATCGATTAGCATCATAATGCTATCATTATTATTGAGAAAATCGTGCATAATCATATACCTTATGGCACAAATGCCGTAATGTCAGAACAACGAAGTAAATAAAAGTCAATAGTAATTCATTTTATGTATGTTAATACGAGTATAAATAGTAAAATTAGAATTTCTTGAAATTGTAATACCAGACATTAATGTATTTGTAGAAAGGACAGAATCGCTTGTCTAAGAAATATTAATTTGTTCATTAGTAGATCCGAGGGTTCGGGTAATCTTATTTTTAGTTTCTCGCGATTCTGCAACGTAACCCTCAACACCTGCATCACACTTCCAGTCACCAGATACGTGGCCGGTGTTTCGAGGAATCTGCCCAAATATATTAGTGCTAATTGAATTACATATACACAGTGGTATGAAGTCGGCCTGTGGATCCTGAGGTCGCTGGTTCGATTCCCACAGGCGAAAAATTTTCATAATTTGAAAAAGCTATCCCTGTGGCTCCTCCACCACTAACATGTTTGGGGGCCGTGATTTGACGACTGGTAACCGCACTTCACGCGCAAAATATATCACTTACCGAGATCTGCTTTAGCAGAGTGCCACACCCAGCAATGGGTAGAAGGCGTGATGATATATTTATTTATTTTTATTTTTATTTTTATCTTCCAATATTATAAAACAAAAACACAATTTTCACATTTTTTGCCTTAAACTCAAATAATTTTTAATAATATTATTATAATTTACTGCACCACCTTATTAAAAATCGGAAATGTTCTATTCCTGTGCATCTTTGCGTCTTTAATACAAACAATTAGAGCTCTAAATAAATAAAAACTTGCAACCACCTATAAATCACATTTTTGAAGAAAAAAATGTAATAAATTTTAATATAAAAACATTTTTATTTCATTGAGTAAATACTTGTCATATGGCGCATTTACGAAAAATTTAATCAATTGTGGCGTTGAAAATATTACAAACTTCTCGTGAATAACGAACCGATCCAGATAGAAAGTTTAGGTAAATTAGTAATATGTGTATCAATATTGTTTTTATCCGCAACACACATTTTGATTTCGAGAAAATACACCATAACGATGAAACTTGTAGATTTTTTATTAACAAAAGAAAGACAATATTTTGATAAGCAATAAATCAAAGACTTAAATACAAACAATTTACCTGATCTAGAAATGAAGCGAGTTCAACCTTTTTGGTAATTATCGCCGTGTTATTTCTTAACCTACCGTTAGAATTTATAATCAAGATATATTTTTAAATACTGTTAATATTGGTGCCCGTATTAATCTCAGATATTGATTTTTCCTTAATAATTTGTATAAGATTTTAAATACCTCTTTTAGCAATATCGAAAGAAAAAAAAAGGAAAAATATACGAAATAACACTCAAAACTAATTTTGTGAAATTTTTTTTCAAAAACTATTATTTAAAATTGGATAAAAGTTTGCTATGTTACAGAAAACTTTATTCTTAAATATGCAGATTAAAAAAAATTAAATCGTGCCCATATTTAAAGAAAATTGGACGAAATATTTGATAACATGATCATCGCCTATATTTCAACAAAAAATTATTTGTAATATGAAAGTTTAGCTTTTTACATAACCTAAAAGTAGGAGACTCGACAAGAAAATATTTGGTTTTTTCCTACTCGAATGTGACATTATTTTTTATTATTTTCTGTTCAAAAAGTATGTCTAGCGGAAGCAGGAGAACCGAGCTTAGAAGAGAGAAGAAAACAATTACTAGCAAACTACGTAACACAAATCGCCAGCCAACCACAACACCCAAACCACAAACAAATCCTAGAAAACACCACAACCCTGAAACTAAAACAATACCTACCCCTCTTAAACCAAATCCAACCAATATTTGATCAAATGATACAACACACCTTCGAAATCACCCCTAAGTACATCTCCTCAATCCCGCCATGGATAATCAACGTACCAAACCATAATATAGATCTCCAAAAATACCCAAGAAAATCAACAACAACAGAAACATTCAAAATAAAACTTCGAAAAATACTCGAAGAACACCCAGGAATCCAAATCTACACGGACGCATCCAAAACAAGAGACGGAACAGGGATAGCAGTAGTCATCGGAGAGGAAACTACAAAACTTCGAATCCCAAATACTACCAGCATAGAATCCGCAGAGAAGTACGCCATACTAGAAGCTCTCAAAAGTATCCAAATAACTCACAATAACGAGAGGAAATACAACCTCCTAACAGACTCCGCCAAAACCATAAAAGAAATCCTAGACCCCTACCCTAAATGTCCTATAACCATTAACATCAAGGAACAAATGCACAAACTCCAATCCCAAAACACAACTATTACCCTCATATGGATCCCAGCCCACATAGGCATAGAAGGCAATGAAAAGGCAGACCAGCTGGCCAAAGAAGCAACCAACTCGGAAGAAATCCACCCTAGGTGCACCACAAAAAACGATGTGAAAGAAATAATCAAAGAAAAACTACAAGAAGACAGACAGAAAAAATGGACAGAAAATACAAACAACAAATTACGAGAAGTAAAAGAAAATATACGAAACTGGAAAACAAACGAACCAAGACAACACCAAATAATCTACACAAGACTCAGAATCGGACACACGAAAGCTACACATAAACACATACTAGAGAAAACACCACCACCAACCTGCGAAGACTGCAACACGAACATAACAATAAAACACATCATAACAGACTGCACCAAATACAATCAACAACGACTGACCTACAGGATACCAAATGACATCAAAGAAGCCCTCAGAGAAGACGAAGAACAAATGAGAAGAACAATAGAATTCCTAAAAAATATCAATCTGTATAAACACATATAACCACATGTTATGCACTACTACTCTAATGTATGTAACACCTAATGTAACAACGCTATAACCTAAGCTGTTGAAGCGTTTTAGATAATTAAAAAAAAAAGTATGTAATTTCAGATTTACTTTGTATCGCCATGGAAACTGTACGGAAATGTACAAAAAGGTTCAGGTTAAAAAAATAGTTGATATAGCTATGATTATGTATATCATTATCATGTCTATTTGTTTCATTTTAATTTAAGAAGGTAGATCAGCGGTATTTGATAGATACGTGGATTGTCGATTCAATAATAAATATTAAATAAATTCTAATTATTTATTACTGTGTTTATCGACTAAAGGCAAAACATATTCTTGTTATCCCTTTATTGCATTTTGAGTCATATATGATACATACAAAAAAAATATATTTTTAAAAATAAAATAAAATATATCATCACGCCTTCTACCCATTACTGGGTGTGGCACTCTGCCGAAGCAGATCTCGGTAAGTGATATATTTTGCGCGTGAAGTGCGGTTACCAGTCGTCAAATCACGGCCCCCAAAGATGTTAGTGCTGGAGGAGCCACAGGGGTAGTTTTTGAAATTATGAAAATTGTTTGTCGCCTGTGGGAATCGAACCAGGGTTCTCAGGATCCACAGGCCGACCACTGAGCTAGCCACCCCATAAAAAAATGTTAAATATTTAAAATGGAACAAATCGATAGTTGCGTGGTGTATCATACTTGGGACCGACATATAAACACAGGCAAGCGAAATCGCGATTATCGCCCGAGACACTGTGATATTGTCAAGCATACAAGTTGTTGCATATCCGAGTGGTATTTTCGTAGAGGTTATGTATTTTCACGAGCAAATTTAACTCATTAAATTACATTTTTATTAGTTTAAAAAATGTCAGTGTGTAGTCTATTAATTATTCTTTCATTGGAAGGTAGGTGTTTCACATTATTTTTGTTTTACTAATGGCTGTTTCCAATAATTGTTTCGTATCATATATGGGACACTATCCATTTATGTTAATGATGATATACCATGCAACTGAGCAACAATGCCAAAATGAATTTTGTTAATTTTAGATTAATCCAAAATTATTTTATGGAAATAACAAATATTGTGCGAGTTATGCCAGTAGATAATGAAAGTGACGATCCCGACCTGTCGGAAGACGACGACAACGATACGCCATATCGCATTTTAGCTCCCGAAAGCGACTATGACGATAAAAATATTGACAAAGGAGATAATATAATAGTACCGGAAACAGATTCTGAAGCCGACGATGACGATGAAAACATTCCACTAAGTGACTGGCGGAAAAGCTCAATCCAGCAATTTGGAGAAATGGGAACCTACGAAAGATCCAAATGAGATAAAATTTTTAGGAATTCAAAATATTCCACAAGGAGTTATTAATTTAGAGACTCCATATCAGTTTTTCAAATTTCTTTTTACAACAGAAATTATTTCTGAAATAACTGCTCAAACTAATGTATATTGCGCTCAGAAACGTATAAATAGACCGGCCAATATTTCAGAAAATGAAATAGAACAGTTTATTGGTATCTGTATGTACATGTCAGTTATTCGTTTGCCTCAATCGAGACATTACTGGTCGACATATGTCATCCTATGGTGTCTTCCGTAATGACTTGCAACAGATGGGACGAAATCAAACGTTTTATTCATTTTAACTATAATGAGAACTTCATACTTCAAGGTACCGAGGGATATGATACGTTGTTCAAGATCAGCCCTTTGCTGAAAAATATACAAGAGAGATTGAGTTTGATTCCAATGGAAGAAAACGTTGCAGTAGATGAGCAAATAATTCCCACTAAATCTAGCTTAAAGATTAAGCAATATAATCCTAAAAAACCTTACAAATGGGGTTACAAAGTACTTGCCTTAAGCGGAATCTCCGATCTTAGTTACAATTTTGACGTTTTCGCCGGCTCTACAGATGCTCCTGACCTTGGAACAAGCAGCAACGTTGTAGTGAAACTTGCTGAAATAATACCAAAACATGTAAATCATAAAATTTTCCTCGACAATTGGTTCACTGGTATCCCCTTGATAATTTATTTAACAAAAAAATGATATCCTTCCCCTTGGTACTGTACGCTTGAATCGAGTATCAGGCTGTCAGATGTTATCAGAAAAAGGGTTCAAGAAGCTCGCCAGAGGGACTTTTCAATAGAAAACTGTGAACAAAGATGATATCAAAATAAGTATTGTTTCTTGGTATGACAACAGAGTTGTTTCAACTTTATCAATTTACGTTGGCTCGCAACCAAATGCAACGAAACAAAGATTTTTCAGAAGTGAAAAATGTTACAGAATGATAGACTGTCCACAAAGTATATTGAAATATAATGAATATATGAGAGGCGTGGACCTGTTAGATTCTATGCTTGGATTTTATCGTATCAAAATAAGGTCTAAGAAGTGGTACTTACGAATATTCTTCCAGATGTTAGATATGTGTGTTGTAAATAGCTGGCTATTATGGAGAAGACAAAGTGATATCTACTTGCCACTTGCAGATTTATGTAAATTTGGGAAGCTTGGCCTTACACGAACAAGAGGAAGGCCTAGTTTCAACCTTGAAGATGCCTATGCGTGAAAAAGAAAACGTGGGGCTGCTGCTGATATTCCTCAAAAGGAAGTACGGAGGGACGGACTAGACTATCTACCCGAATGGAAAGAAAACGAGAGAAACCGTTGCAAATTTCCTAACTGCCAATCACAATCTTACATATATTGTACAAATTGCCAAGCGCTCTGTTTAAATAAAGATAGGAATTTTTTTCCTCGCTTCCATACAGAGTGACTATATTTTTATTTTATTTAACGCATACTGTGTCATATATGTTTGTTCCGTTTTATGTACTTTTAATTGTTTAAAATTTGAATAATTTTGTTTTTATATTTTTCCACTAAATTGTATATAATTTTATACATTGTGATTTTTTTTGCGTCAAAATAAAAAATCAAGCAATAAAGGGTTATATATATAATCGATATTAATGCTTTTGAATAAGCCTATAGTTAAATAGTCTTAAATAATTCTGTTATATATTTGCACATGTATGTCGATTAATAGGTGATATTGATTTATTTTAAAGTCTTTCAACAATTAGTTTATTTTTTTTTCTAACAGTTCAAAAAATCGCAAAGTAAGTTTAAAATATTGAAAGAATATAATGCAGCACGTGGGACGGAAACGGGCCAACAAAATACGGGAATATGAATTAAAATCTACTAATATGACGTTAACAATGAACTTATTTATTTACTAAATTACTATACACAATATGACTTAAGTCTACTTACAAATTTTAAGCTTCCTCCGAGCATACCAGACTCCAAGTAAAACCAAAATCAAAACTACGCCATATGACTATAACTGCTAGAAGAACCGCTGTTGAAGTGCGTACTCGGAGGCCGCTGAATCATGAGAGACCAACAACCTCTCTCAGGATGCACTTGTCACCTCAAGATATGGTGTCTCTCACACGATTCTTAACAATCATTGGCCGAAGATGTCCTTCCGACCTTGCGCGGGTGGTGTCGAAAAAAGAAAGCTTAATCATACTATACCCTAGTAAAGTAAAATTCGTCTTCGGCCGCTTACGCTAAGTACAGCCCAGCCCTATGCAACTTCGTATATAAGCGCTGTTAGTAAACGTCCAGCTTTATGTCATTCGCGCGCATGACTTTGAAAGAGAGAGATAGCTTAAAGAGGCCGGCATTTACTCAACGCCATATGAACGCAGGTTACTTTTTTCAATCATTAGTGTTGTTTGGTGATAAATAGTTATAAACAATTAGTTTGCAATGGGTCGTAAGTGTTCTGCGTCCAGTTGTACCAGCGGGTATGACTCAAATCATGACAAAATATCTTTGTTTCGTGCTCCAACAGAGCAGTTGGAAATTTGGAAAAAAGTAGTAATATGAGCAGATATATATATATATATTGCTTGTAAACAAAGAAAATGTATGTCACATAAAAGAAGCGGAATTAACAAATGTTAAAAGTCGTGGTTTCTTAATCCACCCAAATATTAACATATTTAGATTATCCAAATTTATTCAAGATAAATTAATATTATATATAGATAACCCTCGTGTATATGAAGAAACAGTGTATTCTGCAATTGAAAATTATGCATTCTCTTTCTCTTGTAGAGATCACAAGAAAGAAATAATCGGCTGTATCATGTAACACATCGTTAATAATAAGCGACATCGATAACTTTTTTTAGCTTTGGCAACATCGGTTTCGGTTTGACGTTTTTCAAATTTTTATTCATATAAATACAAATTTGACAAACGTCAAGACAAAACCGGTGTTGCCAAAGCTTGTAAAATTTATCGACGTCGCTTATTATTAAAGATATGTTACATGATACAGCCGAATATCTGTTTTTGTCTATGAATTTATTTTAATGCGCTTGAAGCAATATTTTAAACAGAATCAAAATAATATCAAATCTCAGTGCAAGGAAGATCTAAAAATCTAAATTAAGAAAGAATTGAAATATTCAGTTCGATCTGTTTTTATTATTATAAAATTATAAAATATATTGTATAAGTACAAAAATATTAATTAAGAAAAAATTGAAATATTCGGTTCTATCTATTTTCTTTATTATTTTCTAAATAAAATGTCCTATTTACATTATATAAATTTTACCATTTTGTATTTTAAAATTAAAATATTTATGCCAATTTTACACTTGTGTAAATTGTCATGGTGTTTATATATGGTTTTACGTATTTATATTTGTCAAGCTAAACCTGATATAATTAAAGAAAAGTGTGTCTTTAATTTTAAATAATTGCAAATAACATTTTTTAAAGTAATTAGTTCTAAAAGTAAAAAAAACATGAATAGACTCGTAAGCAACCATGCATTCGCCAGACTCTTTTTCCTGTCGCACTCACTTTTTTGTCGCTCTCTTTCTACAACATTTCTGCGGATGCTTTACCCGCAAGACTCGCCTGTCCTTCAATATAATAGTTCGTGGTACAGCCACATACAAAATATTGTCGCGCCATCGTCGAATGTTCAGCTGCCGGTAACAATAATTTATTTGATCACAGACGGCGAGTTACTTGACACCGGCTAGCGAGGCCTGGATTGTACAAACTAGTGCGCCGCTTTCAAATACAGGAACGGGCTATAATTTATTTGCCAGAGTATAATAAATTTAAATGAGTTTAATTTTAAATCAATGTTTAATAATGCATATTTTTAACAGATTTAATGAAAATTGTAAACTTCTTTACCAATTTCGATAAAATATACGTCAACAAAAATTGATTATGTAAATATATTAAGACCATCCGATGACACAACGCCTTGATTGAAAACCACCAAGCATTGGCTAGAATTCCATTTGAAAGAGGTATTTTTTAAATTTTGGATTTGATATTTTATTTTTCCTAACTCATATGAATACGGAAATCAAACTATTTTTTAAACGATAGTAGAAAAATATCTAGAGAAGGAGAATAATTTTAAGGTACTAACCAGAAATAAGGGCTTTATGTGTGATTGAGATTTTCTTACTACTATAATAGGAAATAATATTTTGAAATACAAAATGTTGAACATTGGCTTATATGCTTCAAACTATTTATTTTTGTACATATATTGCCAGGGGCGTAGCAACCGGGGGTGCAAGGAGTGCAATGCCCACGGGCCCATGAGCTAGACGGGCCCACGAGCCATAGAGAAATCAAGTAAAAGACCATTGTCTACGGACAATTCAGATTTCTTCAGACTTGTGTTGCGACGCGACACAATACGCGACAGCCGTGTATTGTATAGTTACGAACAATCAATGTGTCTATTGCATTTCGTTTTTTACATTTTCAAAAAGAATGAATATATTGAACAATTTGCGACCTCCAATTTCTAAATCTAGGGAAAAGACAATTAGATCATGGAACACAGAAATTATAATGGTTAGGTACATACATAAGTAAGTTGTGTCTTTAAGCATTTCACTTTAATTTATTAATTTTGGAAATACAGATTGCACTTTAACAAAAAATCATTTTAATTAATTCTGATTATCATAAAAATAAAACAACTTTTATTTGAAATTTTTCGAACAAGGCAGTCATAAATTCAAAAAAATTAAAATGACATTTAGAACTTAAACTGAGCCAAAAGAACATTAAAATTTTAAATAATACAAGGAGGAAGGAGGCGCACCTTAATACCAGTGGCACACCGGCCCACAAATGACTTGCTACGCCACTGTACATTATTATACAAAGACACGAATGTTTGCAGATAAATTTTAAATCTACTTATTAATTTTGATATTATTTTTGAGCATTCCGCTTTACTACTGATTATCAATTAATAATAATCTATTAAATTTTAATACCATACATTTTAGTTAGTTTAATGTCAGATTTACTCGCTCAATTAAAATAGATTTCTTCAGTAAATTTAGTTGGTAAGTTAATTTTAATCGTAGATTAAATAGTTTTATAGGAACGAGCATAGTTTTATAAGAACAAGCGTTTCTTTTGTTTTATTAACTAATTTTATAAATTAATTAACTTTCAAATTATTTTATTCAATGTTTATTTGGTTTACTGTACTGAATACGTGACGCGATGCTTGACGTCACTAACAATCCTCATAGGTCTGACGTCAGTGTGACGTCGCACAGTGGGTCAGATTAAAAAAATACCGTTCAAAAATCAGTGTAGACCTTAATACTGATCGGATCGTCTTTTTTTTTTTTTAAATAATTGTCAGGCTTTTAGCTAAAGGATTGTCGAGGCAGATTTTTGAAAAAATTATTTTTGAAAAAATTATTTTTGAGGTTAGAAACTCTGTTAAAAGTCTAAAAAATAATTTCAAAATTTATTTTTTTTCATTTTATGAAGATAAAAATATTTTCTAAATATATTTATAAGTCGTACTCTATGTTTTTTGGTTTGCTGATTCCGAAAATTGGGGTCCCAAACCTCTAAAATATGGGACAACCCTCGTAACATTGAAAAACACTTTTTTTGCAATAATGTTTACAATAATCTGAGTATTCATCTTAAATAATCCTATAAATTCTCCTTTTTTAAACATTATACTATGAATTTAATGATTAAACATTGAATTGAGCTGAATTTTATTCAAAAGGGTTAATCAAAGAGGGTGAAAACTACCCCTAACATTATGTAAAATGAAAAACGCCTGTTTAAAATTTTTTGTTTTACTATTTGCTTTCGATTCGAATCAATGGCCGTTTTCAAACAATAAAACAATTATTTTAACCACTTTTGGGTACAAAACTAACCCTAACTACCCATGAAAACCCTTTAATTCATGTGCATTAAAAAAAATCAGTTTCAAATATTTGTTTTTTGTAATATATTTTCAATGTATTAATATTTAAAATATACTAAATATTTTCAATTCAATGTTTAATCATTAAATTCATAGTATAATGTTTAAAAAAAGGAGAATTTATAGGATTATTTAAGATGAATACTCAGATTATTATAAACATTATTGCAAAAGGGGTGTTTTTCAATTTTACGAGGGTTGTCCCATATTTTAGAGGTTTGGGACCCCAATTTTCGGAATCAGCAAACCAAGAAACATAGAGTACGACTTATAAATATATTTAGAAAACATTTTAATCTTCATAAAATGAAAAAAAATAAATTTTGAAATTATTTTTTAGACTTTTAACAGAGTTTCTAACCTCAAAAATAATTTTTTCAAAAATCTGCCTCGACAGTCCTTTAGCTAAAAGCCTGACAATTATTTTAAAAAAAAAATAAGACGATCCGATCAGTATTAAGGTCTACACTGATTTTTGAACGGTATTTTTTGAATCTGACCCACTGTGCATCGGTGTGACGTGCATCCACGAAAAAGAGAGACATAACTAGATTCGGTGTTATGGACAAAGTGGTAGGGGAACATTTCGGTGTGGTGACTTTTAGGTGACGTGGACATTAGGGCGACCGGATTTTAGGTGGCCTGGCATTCAGTGGGGTAGAATTGACTCTGGCATCTCAGCACTGGTTTTTCAAACTGTTCATCGTTTGCTGGTATGCACATGTTCAACACGTTGTATATTTATTACTATAATTTAATTTCGTTTTCTTAAGCTTGCAACTTCTATAAAATATGATTTTCAACATAATAAGATTATTTTTCAAGAATTCAATCGTATATTATTTGCACTCTTTGAACTAAACAAATTAAGTACCACTGAAACGAAATTGGGACGTCACAACTTCAATATAAAACTTTAAAAAATCATATTTCTTGTAATATAAAGAATTTTCAACCAGCATTTTCACTGATCGTCATAGTTTATCATGTTGTTTCAAAAAATATAATATTGATAATAATAATAATAATATATATGTTCAGGAGCCCAATCGCCAATTTTCAATATCATATAAAGACTATATTCGACGAGTAAATTTAGAAATCTTGCGACAACGATTTCTCATTAGATCGAAGGCGAAGGTACCCGAGCTCGCTTTGATGTCGATCGGAAATTGATGCAAAGCCAGTAGTAAAAACCTAAAATTTTGTAAATCTGACATTGACAGTTATCAATTTATTTAAAATATATCTTTAAAGTCCGTATGCAAGTAATTGTATATGCAGATATATATATATATATATATATATATATATATGCTGTTCATTTTAGTTGTGCCAGCATTGCTATCTCCTATAAGAGCTACAAGGTTGGTTATTAATAAATGTTGTTTTCAGCCAGTGGTTCTCAAAATACGGTGTGCAACTTTCTTATTTTAAATGGGAATCTATTTTTTTATTTGCTTATTCGATTCAGTATTTTTTTCTGAATTCAACCACTAAAAAGTCAAGTTAAAAATGCATTTCAAATTGACATTAATTTAATTAAAATCGCATAGGAATCAGAGTGCTATGACAAAAACAAATGATAAAATCATAATATTTTTGTTTGTTTGATTCATTATTATATGTTATTATAAATATTTTGTGAAGTAATAAATACATAAATTTTATTAGTCATTTGTTTCTTTCGGCTGCTAGATATTAGGTTGTTGACAGATTATGCGAATTAATATTAGGTTGAGGTATATCATGTAGGATGAATATTAGGCTGTTGACGACTTTCCCTTCAAATCTTTGTAAAATATAGACTACTAGACAGCTCAGATTAAATTTATTTGAAACTTTATATAATTCATTTAGCTAATTAGCTGTCGCAGGTAAACACGAGTGTTCTATTTTCCTGCCTTAATAGTTATTTTTGTATTACGTGCGCGAAATACAAACAATTTTTTTTCTACAACTGTCAAAAAAGAATATTACTATAATTATTGATTTATTTCAGTAAAGTGAAAGAAAAAAAATCTAAAATAATATGTATTTGATGTGTAGTAAATATAAAGAAACGTGAAAATGTATGATACATTTTATATTTTTTTAAAATGTCAAAGAGACTGATATTTGACATTTCAATAAAAAAGAGTAACTTTTTCACGAGTGAAAAAAATTATTTCTTCACATGTGAAAAAAACTAATTTCGCTTATCCATAGCGATGTAAAAATATTATGTTTTTTTGACAATTGTAGAAAATAGTATATTACATAATAAGTTAGGAAAATAGTTTTCACCCTCTGTGGGAGCGTCATAAAATTACGTTGGTAGTACGTGGGACTTCATATATAAGATGTAGCAGTACGAAACTTTGGCTAATCGTGGCATCCATAAAAATGGCAATCGTATTTGGGGTGACTAGCTCAGTGGTATGAAGTCGGCCTGTGGATCCTGAGAACCCTGGTTCGATTTCCACAGACGACAAACAATTTTTATAATTTAAGAAACTACCCCTGTGGCTCCTCCACCACAAACATCTTTGAGGGGCCGTGATTTGACGACTGGTAACCGCACTTCACGCGCAAAATATATCACTTATCGAGATCTGCTTCGGCAGTGTGCCACACTCAGTAATGGGTAGAAGGCGTGATGATATATTTTTTATTTTCTTATTTTCTATTTGATTGAATGTTTTTTCCGTTTTTCGCATGTCATTAGATGGGTGGTTTTCCACAATCCTATGGGGGTAGTTTTTAGGATTAAGTTAAATGTACCACAGTTCCCTTGTCACTTTAAAAATTCCGACGTTTCCAGCTTTTTCAGCAGACATTATTGCTTTATATCAGTTTGGTAAAATATGAGGGATTGTTTACCCCTTCTGACAGGGTGTGTTTCAATTAATATTTAATGGACGCTTATGTGAACCTTCAATTTACAGTGACAAACTTGAAAATTCATCAAAAACTGTTCTCGGAGATTGATTTCATTTTCATCCTATTCAGGGGGTGTTTTTTGACTCTAATTAATTTTTTAACCTCGGATTCGTATTCAGCGTCAAAAAATACATGGAAATATGATAGTCTGGTTCGTTGTTTTGAATTTTTTTTCTGGGGCTGTGTAATTAATCATAAATAATTCAAAATATTAGTAGTTATTTATTATACAAGTGTTTTATATACCAATAAAACACGAGTGTAATACAAAATTTTATCCACAACTCATAATTATAGGCACCGAAGAAGATTGGTCGTAACGTTTAACGTTGATTCAGTTATATATAGTTTCTCAAAATACGGTAGATTGAAGTAGTTGCTAAGTAACAAGTTGTTTACAATGTTTTATGGAATATAAAACCTTACAGGCAGATTCACAAAACGGATTAGCGCTAACACCGTTTTTAATATTATTTATAACTCTGTTACAAATTAACACAGATTAAAGAAATAAACTAAATTTGATGCTAATTAACTCTCTTTTTAACTCAAGTTAAAATGAACTTGTTTCATACATTGAAAAGAGAGTTAAAAATAAAATAAAATATGGTGTTAGCACTAACCCGCTTTGTGAATCTGCCTGTTAGTGTTTTATGAACCATATAATTCAACTTAAATCAGTGTAATAATGTCTTTATTATATATGAGTTGTGGATAAAATTTTTTAATATGAATGGTATTGATAGCTATCAACGTTTCCAAGGTTACAAAAAAAAGAAAAACAGTCAGATAAAATACAAACAGTCAGGTAAAATCTTTACTAAACTCTTTTGTAGTGTACCAGACTATTCTTTTTGTTGTAGCCTTCTATACTAACATTGCTCAGGAAAGTAGGCACTTTCTTGTCGGTTTCAGAGAAAAAATTATTTACATATTCTTAAGTTTAATTTAAGATATGTTTGAATTCTACGTAATTTAAAAAGTATTAATAAGTTACGGATTTGTCAAATAAATATACTCGTATTTTTGTGGCAAGGCTGTACATTTATGCTGCAGGTTCAGCAAAAATTGAAAGTTCAAAAAGCGAAATAGACCTTTGTATAGAAAAGATCACGAACCTAGTTACCTAAAGTTTATAAATTTTATAAATCTCTTGACGTTGACGATCAAGGTAAAAATTAGCAATTATATGTTTTGATTTACTTTTATGCGTAAGTACGTTTAGTTTTATGTTTCATATTTGAAATAATACGTTTTTGCCGATTGACAGTAAAAGTGGGGTTTTGATGACAACTGACAAGCAGTAAAACCACATACCGCTTCTTTAATGTCAGGTGGAAAGTTGCAGCAATACCTGTTCTGGTACACCCCCACCATGCAAATTTCAAATATGTCGTTCACGCCTCTCAAGGTTATCATCTAATAGTAAAAACTATATGCTACTGAAATTTCTCTTATTCAGAGTTCTGTCCTTAAAAACTCATTTAGTACTTACACTTGAGATAAGAAATGAAGAGAGCGTCGCCAAGCGCTTGTTTTTGAAAATAAATTTCACATAATTGTGATCTAAGGAAAAAACTCAATAAATTCTAAAATTAATAATCCTGTGCTTGTCTTAATTCTTCAGATTCATTACACAATTAATTTTGGCAAACGTTCCTAACGTCACATACCACTTTCGCTTCAACCACATTCATAATGCCTTTCATACAAGCTTGTTTATTTCTCACTTTCACTTGGATTTGTTCATTCCATCAACCATCCTTCAATCATATTTATCCATTTATTCTTAGAATGTCCACACCATATACCACCCTCAATTGCACCAACATATACACCAGTTTCACCAATTGTTATGAATATGATCTTTCATAACTTTGAAATAATATTTTGGCTATAATGCAAATGTGAATCATGTTATTACTATTCAACTACCACAGATAAGACGACTTTGATTATCTGCGCTACTAACTACTTCTTATCCCGCGGTGTCGGCGACGCCCTCAAACATCTTGCGCCACCATGCGGTGCTTCTTAGGCTTACCACCTAGCGCCGTCCTTGCGGGTGAAATTAACATTTTGTCGCCATTTTCTATTATATATTGTATATTTACTTAAAATATAGTGATTAAAAACATTCACAAACAACAGAATGATAGTTATGAAATTATAAATGTGAAATTTATTTTTACATTGCCAAACAAATGCATAACAGCATGATAACTATGATAATCTCGCTAACATATTGAAAATAATTATTATCGTATCGTACCGAATCGTAAACTCCCTCAAGGTTTCATGAAAATCTTTATATCGCCATTTAGTTGTTTTTTTTTGTGATCCAGCGCGAGTTTTATCGAACTAGCGTCGCAACGCTTACTCGAGTGTTCACGACCCTTCAGTTCGAGTATTCTTCCTCAGAGTCATCATCGTAACCTTCACCCACGTAACATATCGCGATAACGTTTTGTGACTAACTGCGAGTTTCGCCGAACTAGCGCCGTTACGCTTGTACATATTTTCGGTAGAGTTTGCGACTGTCCTCTTTGCGTGCTGTTATCAACGTCTAAATTCGTGGAACAAACTCGATTACAGTGATCCATATGCTGTTCGCCATCCCGCGAACGTTTCTGTCGTGATGCCCGGCGTCGATCTCGTAGAAATTTGGAAACCCACTCTCTGAGATTGGTAACGACACACCTGTCGAAATTTCGTGGATCCTATCGTCGTCACGGTGCCTGGCGTCGGTTATGCAAAAAGTGGAGGAAACGTATGTTTTTACCGTGTCAGCTTTCGTGGTCACTTTGGCTGTCATTTCAGACACCCTGGTATACCAAAAGCCTGATAACACCTCCAAACTCTCCGGATACGTATCAGTACCCAACGACTACCCTAATTTCACTGTCGCGACGTTTTGTGTAAAAAATCGTATTTGTATTCCCTGATCATCCTGTACCGTTTTGCTTATGTGTGTAGTACCATTAGCAAGTCTGTAGTGAAACTACTGCTAATAAAAGTCTCCGACTTTATAAATAAATAAATAAATAATTTTATTATCGAATGCCGAAGTTCAGCTAAAGCTATTATTACACTTAACTTCAAGGTTCTATTTTAGGACCTGTACTTTATACTCTTTACAGTTCTGGCCTTAACAAAGCTATAACTTCCTGTTCCTCTCATTTTTATGCTAATGATACACAGATACACATCTCTTGTGGATCTAAAGACATCACTGATACTGTATCTCTTATAAATCAGGATCTAAATAAACTGATTCTCTCAAAATAAATTCCTCAAAATCTAGTGTCATGATAAAAAAATTATACTCTGCGACCGAACAATAGGAACGTGTTCAAATAAATGGTGTACCTTTAGCAATTACGCACTGCACTAAAAATTTAGGTTCTTAGACGACAATTTGCAGTTCGAAGAAAATACTTTCTCTCTTGTCTATAAATCCCATTACGTCCTTATATCCCTTTGACAACCTAAAGATTATTTATCAAAAAATTTGAAAGCTATGTATGTAAACTCTTTAATTCTTTCTAAAATTGATTATTGTGACGTAGTTTATGGTTCTTTCTTAGATCAAAGTCAATATCATAGACTTCAGAAAGTGTAGAATGCTTGTGTTCGCTTTATTTTTGGATTACGTCGGTGCGATCGTGTTACTCATAAATTGCATAACTTCACTGATTGAATATTTTTAACAGACGGAAGTTTCATTTCTTGCAGAAAATATTAATCACACATTTTTTAATAGCTATTTACATAACAAGTGCGCGAAGACATACTTGCGTGAATGATGCAAAAGACATCTTCCTACACGAGTTTTGTACAATGCTTTTTGTAATGAGCAAAAACTATATAATTGATGGTGAGAAAATTTACTAAATTAAATTAAATTAAAGCATGAATTTATATCCTCCTCGAACCCAAGGGAAATGTGTAGTTCTAATTTCATAAATGGAAATTTCAAAAGATATATAAATAAAATAATTATATCATCACGCCTTTTACCCATTACTGGGTATGACACTCTGCCGAAGTAGATCTCGGTAAGTGATATATTTTTGTGCGTGTGGTTACCAGTCGTAAAATCAATAGATGTGTTGAGATAACTAATCAATCATAAAAAATATTTTTTTCAGGGGGGTGGGGGAACTAGAAATGATGATATATAGAATAACACGGGAATAAAAGAAGTAAAATAAATACATTATATTTTGAACTTACAAATAAAACAATAAGCGTAAATTAATTTCTTACAATCAGGATTTCTATGTTTTGATTTCTGTTCAAGGTTTATTCATTCCGAAAGGTGTAATATTTATAAAGCATAGGCTGCACTTTTTGGGGTCTCTTACGAGGATAAGGTGAAAAGTTCTCGGCCTCACACAGAGGTGGCGTTTCAATCAGCAAAAAATTGCGTTTCCTGCCTGGGTGCACGTGTTATTAGTTCGTATGACAAGTTTCAACTTGTTCTCTCAAGTAGTTTGTTTACAGAAATTTTTTAAGTAGACGTCTTGAGTATTTTTTGTTAAAATGGATAAACTTGAATATCGTGCCGTCATAAAATTCTTCGTTTTGGATGGATTAACCCCTAAAAAAATTCATCCGAAGTTGACAAAAGTTTACGGGGACTCTGCTACTTCCATGTCAACCGCTGAATTTAAACAAGATCGCACTTCCCTCGAACATGACCCACGTGAAGGATGGCCAAAAACCGCCACCACACCGGAAATCATCGAAAAAGTGCATGATATCGTGTTGGACGATAGGCGAGTGAAGATAAGTGAGATGTGGGTATATCGGAAGAAAGGGTGCGAAACATCTTGCACAAAGAATTAGAGATGCGAAAAGTCTGCGCAAAATGGGTGCCGCATTTGCTGAATGCCGATCAAAAGCAAATGCGCAAACTATCTTCACAGCAATATTTGGACTGATTCAATAGGGATCCGATCGATTTTGTGCGGCGATTTGTCACCATGGATGCCAGAAACGAAGCAGCAGTCCAAGCAGTAAGTGGAAGCCGGTTATTCAGCGCCAAAGAAAGCGAAGTCGATCGCATCTGCAGAAAAGAACATGGCCAGCATGTTTTGGGATGCAAAAGGGAAACTTTTAATTGATTACCTTGAAAAAAGCAGAACAATTACAGGCGCATATTACTCCAACCTTCGTGACCAGCTGAATGCCAATATTCGAAAGAAAAGGCCTGGCTTGCAGAAGAAAAAAATAATCTTTCACCAGGACAACGTACCTGCATACAAGGGTGCGTTGGCGTACGATTTGCTCGGCCATCGCCAAATTCTCCAGATTTGGCACCCTCAGATTTCTGTCTGTTCCCAAACTTGAAGAAATTTGTTTCTGGGAAGCGCTTCTCGTCCAATGAAGAAGTTGAGAGGGCCGTAGATGAATATTTTCACAGCCTTCCAGACTTTCACTTCCGGAAAGGAATATTGATGTTGGACCAAGTGTGTTGAAATCAAGGGAGAGTATGAAAAATAAAATAATTTTTTAACTGAAAATCGCAGTCTTTCATTGTCAGGTCGTTGGTATAATTTAATTAAAGGTTCTTCGTCCGAAGAATCAAAACTCTCATCCAAATTCAAATTTTTTACAATTTCTTGTAACTTTTTTGCCGTTAGAGAACCTCAAAGTATGGAAGCAGAATGTATAATAACGTACTCGCATGCCTATATTCCCAAGGTATCATTAACAATACCTAACATAAAACTTGACCCTAAAATCAAGTAATATGAACTAACAAGTTTTTGTTCAAATCCATCTGTTCATTATAATCTAGAGAGTATATCTAAAGCATATAAACAATAAATACTAAATAAACTTATTTTCTATTATTATTTTTATTATTATTCTATACCTAACATTTCAACATGATCAAACGGCAAAAGAAATGATCCGATATGCGCATAAATAATTATGCGCGGGCGTCAAAAATATCATTAGTGATACCCATGAAACACAACTCTAAACTCGCACGTATATATCAGAAAAAAATTATTTGTTTCAGGTATCATATATGATACCAGTAGCAGGAGGAGGATATTGACAGTTTAGTACGCCATGAATTGACATTTATTATTTGAAAACAAATTGTTTATTTTTGTTTTCGTAAAGCTTGTTAAAATAAGTCTGATTCATGGCGTTTTAAGCTAATGTCTCCACTTTTTTTTTGAATGTCATAAAATGTGTATATATAAGTATAATTAGCGGGTGGTTGTTTCAATTACTTTGAAGCACTAGTGCCCAAAATCAAACTTTACTTCAGTTTGCAGGGTTATGTAAACCTTATTTTGAATGATGCAAGTACAGAAATATCTTTTTTATCATCGTGGTTCATTACATTCACTTAATACTCGATTTAGATCAAGTTTACATGTTATGGAGTAGGTAGAACATGGGGTATTGTGTCGGCCTGTGGATCCTGAGAACCTTGGTTCGATTCCCATTGGTTACAAATCATTTTCACCTCACTATTCCTGTGGCTCTCCCTCCATTAATTACTTTAGGGACTGTGATTTGATGATTGCTAACCGCACTTTACGCGTATAAATATATCACTTACCGAGATCTGCTTCGACAGAGTGCCACATCCAGTAATGGGTAAAAGACATGATGATATATTTATTTTATATTTACATGCTTCCAATTTCTCTACATTTCGTTTCAAATCTAGTTTCTCTTATGTTGCATCTAAATTATACATATAATTCTATATCTGATGACCTCTAAGTTTGTCTGTCTAAACGTGCTTTGAGTAATGAAAATGAGCAACTTCGGATATAATAATATATATGAGTGATATATTTATTTATTTATTTTATTTGTATCTAAAGCCCGTCTGACACGATCAATTATTTTGTATTTTTAATGTACATTTTTTATGTTTGACTTTTTAGTAAATTTTCCATGTATATTTTGATTAAAGATAATAATTCCTGTATGCAACATCAATTTTCTGTTAGATGCGCATGCGTATTTCGATCTGTTTTGAAAATATGTTGGTATTGATTTAGGGCCTTTGTGTCAGAATTAAAATTATGTTTGTACTCCTCTATTAAAATACACACGCGTTGCCGATACCATGACATTTTGATTAAATAATGACACAAACAGAAAAAAAATTTGGTTCAAGATTTCAACAATTTCAACACCGTAGGACCGGTTTTATTTTTTCATTGACATTCAAATTGCGAAAAACATTGGAGTGCCTTATTATTATTCTTATATCAATTCTCACACAAACTCGATTCTCAGCTGATTTACAATAAAATATCTCAAGTAGTAACTTCTTCTTCACTTTCAGCTTTACTGGGCACATAATTAAACATTTATTAGCTATCTTTATTCTATTCGCGCATCGCGTCAATCTCTTTAAATGTCTTAGTCACTAACTTATGCGCTCTACACTTCACATAGACAGTGCCAGTTTAATGGGGGGACTTTTAGGATCTATAGCCTCTGGTGGTGAATACGTAAAGGGCGGTGTACAGAATAGTGCTACTCTGGACAAAGTTACAGAAAAATACGTGATTTAATAAGTGTAGTCTAGACACACCGACCAATTCCAAGTAAAACCACAATACAATCTTTTATTAAAAAAATCAAAGAGACAGGAATATTTAATTATAAAAAACAAGAAATTAATAAAGTACTTATCTTATAATAATGAAGAAAATATCCTGGCTTTAATTGAAGCAAACCCTACCCTTAGTTTAGAGGAAATCGCTACTGAAGTCGGAATTAGCCATGTATCAGTTTACAACATTTTAAAGAAAGATAAATATCACACACAAAAGTTTCACTGCCATCAGGAACTTCTTCCAAATGATTTTGAAAATCGTATCACGTACCGCTCGAGGGTGGTAAATACAGCCGAACGGTAAATGTGATTTATCACGGTTTTCCCTACCGTGTGGATGAGGGGGGCCGGCTCTCAGTGGAGAAGGGGGTGGTTCTTGCTGGGAAATAAGGGCGCCACACAATTAACAAAAAAAAGCTCTCTCATCCAACACCTAATTGTGAAGGTTGATAAGTACCACGATAATCAGTGAGAATGTGCAAACACGGGGATTCGATTGTCGGGGAGGCGTAAACAAATAACGACAGACGATTAAATTAATAATTGACGGGCTATATTGACGTATCTTAATTACAAAAATAATAAAATAAATAAAAGTTATTTTTGTCATGAACAGTTAAGTATTTAAATAAAATAAAAAGTACATCAAAATAAAATAGAATCCAATCAAGAAAGAAGTGAATGACTGTAATTTAAGTGAAATAATAAAGCCGTGGGTCGCCGTGTTTCAGGGTAGACTTTAGGACTGCGAAGTAGGAGTAAAATAATCCCTAAATCATGAAATAAAGGCGCAAAACGAAGCACGCTATACGCTGGTACCAACCTACGCGAGAACGAACGCCGAATTAAATGTAAAATGCAGGCCCTACAAGATACCGTGTCGCACAAACCACACACCACTAGTGTGAAGTTCAAATAAATCAAAATTAAACTAAATTGAATAAAACAAAAATCACTTGACCGGATCTTACAATCAAGATTAATAAATCAGAATTAATTAGTTAAGAAAAATAAAGTAGCTCGTCAATAAACAAATTATAGACAAAACAGAAAGATTTATCTTAGCTGTTGGCTTTCCCGCGTCGTCCACTTGAAATTGCGTCAGCTGGAATGATCGGCAAGTAGGCGGATGTGCACGGGCCGCTCCGAAGATAGACTGGCTCACGAGCACACTCCAAAATGGCGGCCACGCAGCTCCGACTGATGGATCGGCAGACGACTCCACGTGCGACACCGTGACGTCACACACGTTTATTGCACTTTTTGCCAGATAAACCAGTTGGACAAAAATAAGTGCCAACAGCAATGAACGGTAGAAATTCCAACGGCACAAATTGAGATAAATCTTTTGGCCAAAATCCAACAAAAACGATAAATAAAAGACCAAAAAGAAAAAGCCTGAAAAATAATATCGCAATTAGTACCACACATAGAGACGTAATGCCACTGCAGTTAAAACAAAGATGTAAAATTGACTAATTGACTTTAGCGAACAAAAAGAGCTGATTTTAAATAATAAAATACTAGCATTTATGTACCTTGGTTCTTGTGCGGCTTTTAAGTTATAATAAAACTTTGATTCTTGGTTGAATCCAAATCCGGAATTAATCCGATGAATAAACAATATTCAAAATAGTTGAGTTATTTTTAAATCCCAAACAATTGGTAATTAATTTTACGCACAATAAAACTCCAAAAACGTAAAAATCAATCTTCGCAAAAAAACACAACTTTCAACTTCAAATCTTATTTTACAATGACCGTTACAAAAAAAATAGCTAGATAAATTATTCAAGTCAGTTCGCGCATTTGCTAATTAATTTATATTGAATGCAGTGACGATTCAAAGGCCTCCACGCATGACACTTCATCGCGGCATTCCGAGGATACGAAGAAACCAAGAAAAAGAAAGATAATAAAGCAAGTTAATAAACTACCTAATAATTTGGGTACGAACTACAATCTAGGAAAGATAAATTAGGAATAGGGACAACAAAATGTAGATTAAATTATCTATCAAAACGTAAACTATTAGCGCGCCATTATAGTTTTGAACCAACCGCGCACCAGCGTCAAAATAGTAAACTAACGCTACTAATGAACTACTGTCAATAAACGATTTGACAAAACTAAGCAAAACAAAAAGGAAAATAGTTAAATATAAGAATAAATACAGTTCTATTTAATGAGGCGATGAAAAATAAAATCTACGTAAGTATTTGTTAACTGAACTTATTTACTAAACAAAATTATTACATGTTAAATTATATTTTAGGTTAAAGGGATAAGGAATAGGACTAAAAGGACTAAAGGAGCACATTGGAACGTAACAAATCCCTCCCTAACTTCCTTGAGGTTTAATTATGAAGAAATTAAAACTCACACAAAGAATTCGAGAAGAAGATAAATCAAAAGAAACTAACTAGCGAGATAACACAACTAATAATAAATAAGTAAAGAGTGAAAGAAGAGAGAAAAAGAACTGAAATGCAGTATTAAACCAACTCGGCATCATCCATCGAACCATCAGCAGCATCATCAATAACTCAGCAACTATGTTCGACAGTTTTAAAAATACTGAAGTCATCGAGGAATGAAAACATGAAAAACGAAACGAAAAACTAAAATGTATTAATCTGGTAGCTAAATAAACTAATCGTGATCCGAAAACGTTCATTGTCGTCTAAAGGGCCTGGTTTGAGGTCTTTCACGTGCCAAATCCCTCGTTCCTTGCCGTTATGGTCACCAAGTTCATAAGTAGTGCTCGCGATCTTACGTTTAATGATGAACGGCCCAACATATTTTGGCGCCAGTTTCTTGGCGAAATGATCTTCCGCTTTGGAAAGCGCGAAATTACGTCGCCATACTGTTTGACCGACAACATACTTGACTTCACGGCGGCGTAAATTGTAGTGCTTACTACTTTGAGTATATGCTTTGTCCAGTCGCTTTCGGACATCATTATATAACTGTTGAAATCCAGCGGGGCGCAACTCTAAAATATTTTCTCGGTCATATTCAACCCTACCATGTTCGTCGATGGCTCCTGCTTTATATTCGTTACCCGAAATAATGTGCTCACGTCCAAAATTGATAAAATACGGAGTATGTCCGGTGGCTTCATGTACGAGAGTTCTGATGGCGCACGAAATTGACGGTAAGTAATTGTCCCATACACGCTGGTTCTGCGTTACATATGACGACAACATAGTTTTAATGACTCGATTGACTCTTTCAGATGGATTGTTCTGTGGATGGTACAGGGCGTTGTACATTATCGAAACGCTATACTGCTGACAAAGAGCTCGGAATTGTCTACTACGAAATTGCACTCCATTGTCGCAAATAAGGTATTGCGGCACTCCAAAAAGTAAAAATACATTTTCCTCAATATTTCGACTCACGGCTTGTGCAGTTGCAGAACGAAGAGGAAACGTCTGAACAAACTTGCTGTAGTAGTCAGCAACAACCAAAATAAATCGATATCCACGCGAAGATCGAGGAATTGGTCCGATAATGTCCGTACTTAACATCTGAAATGGACGCGAAATCTTGGGCCTAGATCCCATAAAACCAGGTGCACGTAATTGCACAGCTTTATGTTCGATACACGTAGTACATCGATGCACGTACGCGACTACATCTGCCTTCATTTTCGGCCAATAATATTTTTGAAGTAATTTGCGGTAAGTTTTATTTATACCAGGGTGTCCACTGGTTGGTGCGTCATGTGTTTTTACTAAAATAGCTTTCCGTTCTCTTTTAGGCACTACTTGCTTCCAATTCTCATCGTCGTTATCCGAGAGGTTGGGAAACTTTGGAATAACATGTTTCGATAGGAGACCGTTCTCTTCGACTCTCCAGTCCGGATATTTTCTTGGATTCGATCGGACTCGAGCTCTCAATGAAACATACCATTTATCGGATATATCTGCATCTGTATTGGCAGCACAAAGTTTCAGCGCATCCGAAACTTCAACTCCACGCGATAAACAGTCAGGTACCAGATGATCTTTACCTTTCCGATGAATTATGTCAAAACTGTGCTGTTGCAGCTTGACTGCCCAACGACATAGTCTTCCGGAGGGATCTTTCAGATCATTCAGCCAGACGAGTGAGTGGTGATCTGTCACTACGGTAAAATGTGATCCTTCCAGGTATGGCCTGAGTTTCTCTAATGCCCACACAACAGCTAGACATTCTCGCTCGGTCGTCGAGTAATTTCGTTCTTGTTTAGTCAACGATCGGCTCAAAAAGCAAATTACATGTTCATCATCATTCACTGTCTGCGTCAACACGGCGCCGAGTCCATAAGCACTCGCGTCTGTTTGCACGACGACCGGACGCGAAAAATCGGGACACACGAGAATCGGCGCGGAAATCAGATGCTCCTTTAAGCTCTGGAAGGCATTGTGACACTCGGTGGTCCACTGCCATTTCTGTTTCTTACGCAAAAGGTTACTTAAAGGTGCGCTGATCGTCGAAAAATCTTTTACAAAACGGCGGTACCATGATGCCATTCCTAAAAATCGTCGAATATCTGAAACACACGTCGGAATCGGTATATTCAAAATAGCTTGAACTTTATCAGGATCTACTCTTAAACCACATTTATTAACGACATAACCTAAATATTTTAATTCCGGGCGACAAAATTGACATATGTCTTTACTTAACGTTAATCCAGCGGCAAACAATCGATCAAAAATTTTCTCTACTATATCTAAATGTTGCTCGAAATTTTCCGATAAAACAATAATGTCGTCTAAGTATACAAATACGTGTGGTTCTAAATCCTGTCCTAAAATTTTATCTATAAGCCCTTGCCACGTCGCGGGGGCATTCGTTAATCCAAACGGCATTCGTTTGAAGTGGTATAATCCTCGTCCAGGTATCGTGAAAGCAGTGTATTCTCGGCTACGTTCTGCCATTGGTATTTGCCAGTAAGCTGACTTAATATCAAGCGAAGATAAATATTTAGCTCCTCGTAAACGATCCAGGATCATGGACACATACGGAATTGGATATGCGTTCTTTTTAGTGACTTGATTAAGCTTCCGGAAATCAACACAAAACCGGAAGTCTCCATCCTTCTTCGGAACAAGTAATATAGGCGATGACCACGGACTCTTCGATGGTTCGATAATATCGTCGCGTAACATTTTGTCGAGTTCAGCATCGATATGCTTTTGCATGTTTGGTGAGACGGGATAGTACCTTTGCTTAATAGGCTTGGCGTCAGTGATGATCTCATGCTCGATCTCGGAAGTGCATCCAAGTGATGTATTCATGCGTTTCCACTGAGCGTGTAGAAATTCGTCTAATCTTAGCTGTTGTGTTGGCGTTAACTCGGAATGCGATACCACTGTTGCGTTGATAGTGACTGTGTCTGCTTTTACAGAGAACTTCCACTCATCTCTCTTTAAATCCGGAACTATTTCCATGGTACACCAGAAGTCCATACCAAGTATGACGGGACTCGCGACATCGGGGACGACAATAAAGCGAATAAGTTTTACCGTGCCCATCAGAGTCACTGGCACCGTGACTGATCCGATGGACGTGCACGTCGTACCGTCAGCAACCTGACATGAAGGAATATCGGTAGTATCTAAACGTAAACCCAAATTTTCAAATAATACCCAACCTTGTTTCCCGATAATAGAACACGTCGCTCCCGAGTCTAGTAATCCTAAAACTTTTATTCCGAAAATCGATATCTCCAAATATGGTCGCTGATCGTTACCTAAATGGGCTAAAATATAATTTACGATAGCAGTATTTTTCTGTAGCTGCTGATTGGTCGGTGATACGGTATTAGCAGAAGACGCGACACGACCGCTTAGCGCCTCGCGGGACCGTTTCCCGAACAGTTCGGACAATTACGCGTCGTTACGTTGGGTCTACCACACCGATAGCAATGAATACGCGAGGGCTCCTTGCATACGGCTGACTGATGCCCTAATTTATTGCAGTTCCAACACCGACGAGAGGATCGCGATGCGGAATCTTGATTTGCGGCAACGGAACTCACGTCAACAGCGGCTGATCGATAGTCGACACGATCACGATAGTACGCCAGATCGGGTTCAAAAGATTGAGCAGCAGGTGGTGGCGGTTTATAATTTTGCGTCCGAAGGTGGATGTCTTCGAACTGCTTGCACGCGTTGTCTAACTCGCCTATCGTTCGAAAAGTAAGCAATCCGAGAGCTTGCTGCAGATATGGTAACATATTTCGGCGGATATGCTTTACGCGATCCTGCTCCTTTGGCATGATACTTAAACGGCTGAATAGTCGCTCTAAATTTGCAATAAAAATCGAAACTTTTTCGTCTTTTCCTTGCGTACGATGCCGTATTTCTTCCCAAAGACTCAAATCATAATCGCACGGTAGGAACGTAGATTTTAAATGCGCGACCAATTCATCCCATGCCGAAATAGTATGCTTTCTAGCCCTAAACCATGTCAATGCGTTACCCGAAAATAAATCGATCGCTGATGCAAATAATTGAGTTTTGGAAACTCCCCGAGCTAGTCGTAGTTCCTCAACGCGCTCTAGAAAATTAGATAATCCCGGTCCACCATTATAACTAATGTTCCATTTATAAATTGATTCGACACGGGATTCTAACGATTGATGACGCGGTACCGATAAACTAAGCGATATAGATTCTAGTGCGTGTGCTAATCGGACTTCAAGATCGGTAGCTGTCGTTCTAGGACTCGATGCGGCGTCAGGCCTCGATTCTTCCGTACCAATTTCTTCCACAACGGTGTCTACTCCTACTACAGAATTCTCATGTTCCTCCAAAAGAAAAGCTGAAGCTTGAGCCGAAAATTTTAGTCGTAATTGTGTGAGACACTCCTCGCACTTCTTCTTTAATTCGAATTGCTTCTGCTGTATGTTTTGCTCTGCTGGTACGATGCGTTTGAGTCGTAACAGAATATGCAGAAGTCGAGATCCAATACGCGCATATTCGTGTTGATAATTCGCGGCGTCGTATTTCTCCAAAGCTTCTCCTAAATCTTTGAGCTTACTTTCGCAAATTTTTAACTCTGATTCCGGTAACAATAACGTATCAAAAGTATCGCTAGATTCTCCTACTCGCTCTGAACGAAAACATTCCCTAAGTTTACTCCTCTTTTCTTGTACCGTACCAGTAGTAGTGCAACCTCGCAACAGTAATTCGTAAGTAAGTTCATCTGACAAAAGTCTATTCGGATCAATTTTAATATCCATATTTGCAATATATGAATCTCGCAACAATGTAATCGAAAATTAATAATACTAAATTTTTCTAATAAACAAATAATTTTATTCAACAACCAGACCATAAATAATATCCTATATTCCTAAATAATGACCTAAAGTTGACTGCAATATATAAAGCAAATAAAACGTAAGTGTTGGAAGAAAGGGAAGAAGAAGATAGAGTATAAGATATGTTCAACGAACGCGATTCCGACAAATCAACTTCTCCGCGGCAAAAAAGCAAAAGGCCCCACGTTGGGCGCCAAATTTATCACGTACCGCTCGAGGGTGGTAAATACAGCCGAACGGTAAATGTGATTTATCACGGTTTTCCCTACCGTGTGGATGAGGGGGGCCGGCTCTCAGTGGAGAAGGGGGTGGTTCTTGCTGGGAAATAAGGGCGCCACACAATTAACAAAAAAAAGCTCTCTCATCCAACACCTAATTGTGAAGGTTGATAAGTACCACGATAATCAGTGAGAATGTGCAAACACGGGGATTCGATTGTCGGGGAGGCGTAAACAAATAACGACAGACGATTAAATTAATAATTGACGGGCTATATTGACGTATCTTAATTACAAAAATAATAAAATAAATAAAAGTTATTTTTGTCATGAACAGTTAAGTATTTAAATAAAATAAAAAGTACATCAAAATAAAATAGAATCCAATCAAGAAAGAAGTGAATGACTGTAATTTAAGTGAAATAATAAAGCCGTGGGTCGCCGTGTTTCAGGGTAGACTTTAGGACTGCGAAGTAGGAGTAAAATAATCCCTAAATCATGAAATAAAGGCGCAAAACGAAGCACGCTATACGCTGGTACCAACCTACGCGAGAACGAACGCCGAATTAAATGTAAAATGCAGGCCCTACAAGATACCGTGTCGCACAAACCACACACCACTAGTGTGAAGTTCAAATAAATCAAAATTAAACTAAATTGAATAAAACAAAAATCACTTGACCGGATCTTACAATCAAGATTAATAAATCAGAATTAATTAGTTAAGAAAAATAAAGTAGCTCGTCAATAAACAAATTATAGACAAAACAGAAAGATTTATCTTAGCTGTTGGCTTTCCCGCGTCGTCCACTTGAAATTGCGTCAGCTGGAATGATCGGCAAGTAGGCGGATGTGCACGGGCCGCTCCGAAGATAGACTGGCTCACGAGCACACTCCAAAATGGCGGCCACGCAGCTCCGACTGATGGATCGGCAGACGACTCCACGTGCGACACCGTGACGTCACACACGTTTATTGCACTTTTTGCCAGATAAACCAGTTGGACAAAAATAAGTGCCAACAGCAATGAACGGTAGAAATTCCAACGGCACAAATTGAGATAAATCTTTTGGCCAAAATCCAACAAAAACGATAAATAAAAGACCAAAAAGAAAAAGCCTGAAAAATAATATCGCAATTAGTACCACACATAGAGACGTAATGCCACTGCAGTTAAAACAAAGATGTAAAATTGACTAATTGACTTTAGCGAACAAAAAGAGCTGATTTTAAATAATAAAATACTAGCATTTATGTACCTTGGTTCTTGTGCGGCTTTTAAGTTATAATAAAACTTTGATTCTTGGTTGAATCCAAATCCGGAATTAATCCGATGAATAAACAATATTCAAAATAGTTGAGTTATTTTTAAATCCCAAACAATTGGTAATTAATTTTACGCACAATAAAACTCCAAAAACGTAAAAATCAATCTTCGCAAAAAAACACAACTTTCAACTTCAAATCTTATTTTACAATGACCGTTACAAAAAAAATAGCTAGATAAATTATTCAAGTCAGTTCGCGCATTTGCTAATTAATTTATATTGAATGCAGTGACGATTCAAAGGCCTCCACGCATGACACTTCATCGCGGCATTCCGAGGATACGAAGAAACCAAGAAAAAGAGATAATAAAGCAAGTTAATAAACTACCTAATAATTTGGGTACGAACTACAATCTAGGAAAGATAAATTAGGAATAGGGACAACAAAATGTAGATTAAATTATCTATCAAAACGTAAACTATTAGCGCGCCATTATAGTTTTGAACCAACCGCGCACCAGCGTCAAAATAGTAAACTAACGCTACTAATGAACTACTGTCAATAAACGATTTGACAAAACTAAGCAAAACAAAAAGGAAAATAGTTAAATATAAGAATAAATACAGTTCTATTTAATGAGGCGATGAAAAATAAAATCTACGTAAGTATTTGTTAACTGAACTTATTTACTAAACAAAATTACTACATGTTAAATTATATTTTAGGTTAAAGGGATAAGGAATAGGACTAAAAGGACTAAAGGAGCACATTGGAACGTAACAATCGTGCCACCTTTTGCGAAATTATTATGAGGCAAAGGGAAACAGAAATTTTATTAATTAAATTCGTTTTACGGACGAATGTACGTTTTCTCTGAACAAAAAACCGAATCAAAAGAATTGGTTACAGCATAATCCGCACAACATTTTAGAAATTAATACACCACACATACAAAAAGTAAATTTGTGGGCTGGTATACTTGGAAGCCATATTATTGGACCGTTTGTTATTGAAAAAATAAATTCACAAACATACTTGGAACTTCTTATGGAGAAGGTAGGACCAGAGATAGCTAATGTAAATTTGGAAATTATGTGGTTGCAATATGATGGCTGTCCTGTACATAATTCTCATGGAGTACGAGAGTACGTAAACGATACATTCCCGAACAATTGGATTGGCAGAGGAGGAACTATTAAATGGCCTGCACGGTCGCCCGATTTAACGCCGTGCGACTTTTTTTGTGGGGACACCTGACGAATGTTGTGAACAAAGAGTTTTGAAAATGTTGAACAACTTGAAGATACAATTACCAACAAATACAGAAAAATAACTGCCAGACGGTTTTTATAATACACTTGGATATTGTTTAGAACAAAATGGGAAGTTATTCGAACATTGAATATAAAATTATGTTAATCATCTTAGTTTCCTTTTTATTAAATAAATACATTATTCTTGTCTTCATTTTAGTTTTATTTTGTATGTGTTGAGTTGAGCGCTACGTATTATGACAGATTTGTTCTGTATATCGATTGAATTAAGCATAGCGCACGAAAATCACAAAACGCAAACTTTTTTTGAGAATTAAGATGTCATATAATTGTTTGTAATTTTGTTTGAGTTTTCACGATTACGAAATGTCAAAAATTAAATCTGATTTCTAAGTTGGATGCAGAATTTAATTCTCTACAATGTTTATTTGAAGTAATTTTGCCTAAAATAATTTGGGAACTTTTGCGCAAGGAAAAACTGATTTCCCATGTTAAACGCATAGACCAGTTTGTTTTAACACTATGTATATAAATAAATAACTTCACAAAAGCATAAATAAACTGTTTATAATAGAAATATGTTCAAAAATAATTGAATTTAGTGTTATATCCTTGTTTCTAAAACGTTGCAGTGCTCTATATACCACGGATGGCCAATTTAATTTTGTATGCGATCGACTTCTTTTCTTGAAACTGTGCCGCGATCTACCATTTCCTAAATTTAATTGCATATGGTTAAAAAAGTGACGCAACGTATAATGAAAAATATTTGTAAGTTGGTTTTCAAATAACTGATTTTATTAATTCTGTAAGAATCATAGTACAATAGATTAAGTATCAAGTATTTAAAAACATAATAACAATTAATACCTGTAAGAATAATTAAATTACACGTTATTAAATACCATAATGATTGTACTGTCAAATCTAATCAAATATAAATTATCAACTGACTGTTCAAAACAAATGACAACAAGATCATAGAGTGTTGTAATTTACATCTTCCCCCCCATTAGGTCACTTTTTCAGCAGAATAAAGTGACAACTTGCTACTGTGGAAGCAATTTGATTCCTTCTTTCTCTTTCCACAATCCACTTCATAAAAAGACGATGAAATCCTCTTCAAGATCTTGAAAGGTCCAATTCTTATTTTATCTGTCTTCTTTCTGTTTAGTTTACTTCCATTTTCAACATACACACGATCTCCAACTTTAAATTCATGAATTCTTCGCTGTTTATCTACTCTTGTTTTATTTGTATCAAAGCTTTTCATTGAATTAAAAAATGCTTTTTCTCTATCTTTAATAAGATCACGTTGGTGCTCTGTGTGAACTGGACAAATGGATGATAACTTTCCATAAAGTAAATATGCTGGTTCAAATTTTGTCGAACTATGAATTGTTTGATTGTTTTCTGTAACACAGTCTTCCGCAATTTTTGACCAAGCACGTGTATCACCACTATTAATTTTACACCTTATTCTATTTACCAAAGTCTGATTTAATCTCTCATTTAATCCATTGGATTGTGGACAGTCTATAGAGGTAAAAATTAACTGAATATTCATTCTATTTAGATACTTCTTAAGTTCTGATGAATTCAATCCAGTATATTGATCCGCTAGAATTATTTTAATTTTATTCTTTTGTGCAATAGGATTGACAAGATTTATAAAATCTCTCGCACATTGACCTTTTGTAGTAGAAATCCAGGCATATCTACTGAAATGATCAACCAAAATGTGCATATATTTCTTTGGTGATCGATTTCCTCCAAAACCACCAACAGAATCGATTGACATGATTTCGTATGGTTTAACCGCTGGGCCCAGTTTTGACATTAAACCAATAGGTCTACTTTTGCGTACTTTATTTTCCCTACAAATGAAACAGCGGTCACAATATTCATTAATTAATTTGTCTAGGTTCTTAAAATAGTAAAATGGACGTATTTTTTCTCGCATTTGTACAACCCCAATGTGACCATAATAAACATGTACTAATTTGATCAATCTTATGCCGAATTCTCTTGAAACAAAAATTCTAGATCTATTCCTTAAATTTTTAAATACAATGTTATGACGTTTTTCAATTTTTTTAGCAGAATTTAATTCTTCACTGTTTTCTTCTTGATCCTTTATTATTTCACTTAACTCTATTAAATTTACTACTTTAATTGCGTCTTCATTTTCAAAATATTCTAAAACTGGTTGTCTAGATAATAAATCTGCTAAAACATTTTCTTTTCCTTTCTTGTAAATAATTTTGAAATTAAATTGGGATAGATAATGAACCAAATCACCTAATATTTCATCTGTCCGAGATTTGGTTTTTAGATTTTCCAATGGTTTATGATCACTACATACCGTAAACTCTCGGCCAATTATATAATATTGCCAATATTTTATAGCATCTTTAATGGCTTTACATTCTAAATGAATAATTTCCATTTTTTTCTCTTTTTCAGACAGCTTTCTTGAAAAATAGGCGACCGGGTGCAACATACCATCAGTTTGTGGTTGTTTAAAAGTTGCTCCAATACCTTTGTAGCTAGCATCCGTTTCAATGTATATTTTTTTATCTATATCATATATTGCTAAAATTGGAGAAGAACATAGATATTCTTTGATTAAGTTGAAGCTTTTTTCACATTCATCTGTCCATTTAAATTCAACATTCTTTCTTAATAATTTGTGTAATGGTTCAAACTTTTCTGCACTGTTTTCGATATATTTTAAATAAAAATTAATTGATCCTAATATACTACGTACACTTGATTTATCTGTTGGTCTCTTTAAATTCTTGATTGCAACTAAATTCTCTTGTGCTGGTGATATTTTATTTTCTTGTATGTAGTGACCAAGATATTTTACCGAATTTGCAGCAAATATACATTTTACTAATTTTAGTTTAAAACCTTCTTCTTCAATGACCTGTAGTAGTCTTGCAATATGATTGATATGGTCTTTCCAAGTTTTAGAAAATAGTAAAATATCATCAATATAGTTTACACAAAACTGATCCATGTTATTTCTTCTTAATATGTTTGAGAGAATCCGTTGAAAAATTGCTGGTGCATTCTTTAGTCCAAAAGGAAGAACCTTAAACATAAATTTACCGTGTTTTGTGATAAACGATGTCTTTTCTCGATCTTCTTGTTTTATTATGATTGACCAAAACGCAGAATTTATATCAACAACTGTAAAGTACCTGCAATTTGAAACCTTATCTATTACATCATTTATTGTTGGAAATGGGTAACATTCTGGTATTATCAAGTTGTTTAGCTTTCTAAAATCGATACATAATCTTGTCCGACGACCATCGTCTTTTTTAAATGCCAGTGTTACCGGAGATGAGTAAGGTGAATCTGATTCTTCTATTAAATCTTCTTCTAGTAATTTTTTAATTTGTGTTGATATCTCCCTATCATCTGGTATAGTACATTTATATGGGCGTGAGTTTACATATTCTTCTTTTATCAACTTGATCTCTGCTTCTCGTGACCTCACTTTTCCAACATCGAACTTATTTTTTGCAAATATATGTTTATATTTTCTTATTAACTCTAAAATTTGTATTTTTTTGTATTCATCTTTTATATGATTCAAATTCACTTTAAATTCTGTAACATCTTTAGGTTCGTTGAAATTGACTTCAATATTATCATCTTTACCTTTTTTTACCATTTCCTTAAGTGTATCTTCTATAGTCGAACCCATCGAACCTCTATTTGATGTTTTCTCAATATCCTCTAATTTTAGTGTGTTATCTTTATCAATTCTTTGTAATATTTGCAGATTATCATCTTGAACAAGTTTAAATTTTTTAATTGCATCAAGACCCAGTAGTAAATCATATGAGAATTTATTATTCCTTACTACATAGGTGTTTATTTTATTTGTAAATTTACCAATTTTAAGAATAATATTTGCCCGGGCAGAACTGAAATTTAACCCATTGATAGTTCTTAAAACATTCTTGTGTTTTATTAGACTTGTTTTTAAAAGATCTACAACTCTTTGATTTATTGAACTTACATTTGAACCACTGTCATAAACAGCTTTAATGTTCATCTTATTATCAATAAGTACGTTAATCTTAATCAATGAGTTTAATTTCTCCGGGCCCTTTAGTTTAAAAAACTTGTCAACTTTAATCTGCATCATTTCATCTGTTTCGTGATTATCAACTTCCGTTAGATTGATTTGTTTTTTTGTTGCATATAAATTTTTATTTCTACATTCAGTAACGGAATGGTAACGGTTTGGCCATCCTAGATCTTCACACATGAAACAAGGTTTTTTAATAGTGTTGCTTGTTTTCTTCTTTTGTTCATCGTATTTTTCTTTAAATCTATCTTGCTTTTTATTTAAATTCAGTTCTGAATTAACTGTTTTCTTCTGTTTATTAAAAGTGTCATCTAATTTTCTTAATTTCGTAAACAATTTTTCTACAGTTTTAATTTCTTCGCGATCTAGTTCATTTTGAACTTCTAGCGGTAACCCAACTACAATCATGTTGATTCTTGATAATTCTGTACTGTAACTCTCAGCTTCTAAGCATAATCTTTCTTTTGCTAACGCATAATCAATCAATGAACCACCTAAATGTTTATAGTTGTATGCTTTCCTAATTTTACACCATCCTTTATCTACAAAAACATTTAAAAAGGAATGTTTCCATTCAGACCAATTATTCAGACCAATCTTCTTTAAATTTCCTTCATACCAATCCTTAGATGGACCTACTACAAAGAATCGAAGTGTTTCAATCTTTTTAATGTCATTTTCTACATGATGTCTTGTACACTCAGTTTCATATCGTATAAACCATTCTGTAGGATTCTGTGTTTTGTCAAATTTATCTAAGATAATTTTTTTTTCATTTCATGAAGCTTCGTTAGACTTAATTTAGTTTCTAAATCTTCAATTTTCTTAATTAAAAAAAAATCCTCATCTAATTTGTTAGTTAAGTTGGATTCTTCTAATGGAATGTTCATATAACAAAGGTTATCATCTTCATCAAAATATTCTTTCTTTAAATTTTCGTCCAACTTCACACCCACTTTTCGATATCCATTTATTGGTCTTATTGCAGAAACAACACATTTAATAGTTGATTTAGATAATAATATTTCATGATCTTTTAAACTCTTGTACTCCATAGGTAAGTTATACCATAATACTTTATCTTCAGATAAACCTGCCAACTCGTAATCCTCTTCGCTTCTTTTAATAATATGCACAAATAGTTTATCATTTTTCTTATTCATTTTCTTTTTTCTTAAATTAACAACTTTGTAATTTAATTTGTAAGTTGGTTTTCAAATAACTGATTTTATTAATTCTGTAAGAATCATAGTACAATAGATTAAGTATCAAGTATTTAAAAACATAATAACAATTAATACCTGTAAGAATAATTAAATTACACGTTATTAAATACCATAATGATTGTACTGTCAAATCTAATCAAATATAAATTATCAACTGACTGTTCAAAACAAATGACAACAAGATCATAGAGTGTTGTAATTTACATATTGTTTATTAATTGTGAAATGAAAAGTATGTTTTTTTACATTTATATAAAATACAAATTTGACTCCATGTGAAGTTTGTGCCTTCATGTTATCTACCAAGCTTTCAAAATCAGGAACATACTGTCATGGGCGTCCGCAGGGGGGGCAAGGAGGGGCGCCCCCCCTGGATTTTAACTAGGGTGATGACCACGACTCTCGAACATAGGACTTTAACATGTAAAACTATAATTTAAAAGTTTTAGTGCATAAAATTCTGCATCTGAACCAATAAACAAAATTAATTTTGCATACTTTGTAACGATACAAATTAGATTTGAAAATGAGGAAAATTGCCTCAAAACTATCGATAGGCATGAAATTGAAACCAAATTAAACACATGTTTAACGTTTTATTTGTCAAAATAAATGAAATAATAAGTAAAGAATTTATTCTGACAATTTTGTCAGATTGAACGTCAAATATTTGTTTAATTTTGTTTCAATTTCATTAGCTATCGATAGTTTTGAGACAATTTCAGTCATTTTTAGATCTAATTTGTGCCGATATAAAGCATGCAAAATTAATTTCGTATTTTATGCCCCTATACTTGTATTTGAAGCTTTTTCTTTTAAATAATTAGGAAGCAGGAAATTTAAAACAATATGATTTTACATGTTAAAGTCCTGTGTTCGAGAGTCGTGGCTACCACACTGTGTATGTATATATAAATAAAATAAAAATTAAATTATAAGTTTGAAGATAATAAATTCAAGCTGAAACTGAATTTCTAGCAGTATTCTTATGGCCAGCTAGCGACATGTTCCCTATCGTAACGATTGAGTAATCTAAGTTTAAGTTTACATAGACACGAAATATTAGAAAATAAAAACGGTAAAACTGCTAAATCGGAATTTATTGAAGAAATGGTGTCAATTTAAGGAAGAGTTATTTAAAAATTGTCTTTCCTCTTCAATTCAAACCCAGACGACAAAGACTAGTAATTTATTTCACAAATTTAAATATTTTTTTATCCATTTGTTATGTGTATTTGTATTTATGTTATGTAAAAAAAATATTTTAGAAATTTATGTATATCTATCTAAGAGTTTTCTGCGACTCGCCCCCCCCCCCCCCTGGAAAAATGTCTGTGGACGCCCATGCATACTGTAACAAAGCCAAGCGTAAAGAATTGTCTGTATGCAAGTCAGTAAGAGTTAGAACGTTGTTTTGTTTTTGTTAGTTTTAAATATGAAAAGGCCGATTCACACAGATACGTGAAACTGAAACAATAATTTCAAAGTTCGTAATTTTTTACATTTAAATACTTTTTTGGGCAAACATATTTCCAAAAATCTTTTTCTGGTTTTTAGAAAGATATCATTTCACAATGTAATTATTTCATTTTCAAGTAATATGTGAAAAATTTCAGCGATTTTACTTGCAGTTTACTTCGAATCTAAGTCGACATTACATGGATAAGAAATGTATGAAACAATATCTTCAAATTTTTTAAAATCACTTATGCTGGGTTGCAAGAAAAAAATAAAGACCTCTTTAGTTAAAGAATTGTTTATCTAAAAACTGTATCAATTTTCTGAAATTTATTGAACCGTTGGTTGCTAATGAACCGATACAATTTTCATGCAACCCAACATTAATCTAATTTCAACACCATCCGCAACATTCTCAATTTCAGAAACATATTTCGCGATATCTAATACAAAAACGGGATATTTTTGCAAATTGTCTTACAAATTTACAAAATGATCTATTTTTTTTTGTTTCAGATCCCCAGCCATTGTCAAAAAGTGATAATTTTATGCAGAAAAACTATTAATCATGTCACCCACATTTTTTTCTCTTGTATTCCAAATTCATATCATTTAATTTATCGGTAAAAACTGCTAAAAAAGTTTTTTCATTGAATAAATTTTAGCCAGCTCATATAGCATTTTGAAAAGTCTTCTTTGAATAAAATGTTCCTCTGATGGAATTTAGAGTTTTAAAAGCTATTAGTATTTATTTTTTGCTGGCTAACACTTGATGATGAATAATACAATGGTAACTCAAAAAATCTGGAAATTCATCATCTTTTTGGCACATTGCGATAAATTCATTAAGATTCCTCTTGATTGATTTAATTTCATCTGTTGTTATTGATACGAGTTTAACAGTAATAATTAAATTTTTATAATAAAAATTTTGAATGCATTAAATATACCTTGACCTCTAGTTTTTTCTTTTAATGAAATCATACCTAACATTTCTTCTCTAGTGGCGGTATCTTCGAAAATCATATGAATAAAAACGAGCAATTGAGCTGTACCATTAACGTCTGTAGATTCATCCAGTTGTCAAAACAAGGAAACACAATTAGCAATATGAGCTTGGAACTATTCGCTTACATTTTAAATTATATTTTTTTCACAGTATTTCAAGATAATTGCAAATCCTGAATAGCAATTTTAATTTCATTTTAATTTCTAAAATTTCAAAAAGTCAATTTTTTTTTTCTAAAAATACGTCTTTGATGATTTGGCCGGCAGAAAATGGTTTAAATTGTTTTGCAAGAAGGTGACACACTTTAAATGTTGCTACAGTTACTGGCTTTAGAATGTAAATTAGGTTTTATGAATAAATCCTGTTGTGAAGATAATTTGGTTTTTAAGTTCTTTTAATTTATTTTTTCTTATGTCTCTATCACGTGAAAAATTTGTTTCATATTTAGCATACACTGTTTTAAAATGCTTTTCTAAATTTCCTTTTTATGTGTTACGACAGAAGTATTACTGACTAAACAGCAGCATTATACAAACATTATAAAAAAAAAATAATATAGTTTAAATTTTTGATGAAAATGAGAATTTTTTTCGTCGTATTCATTTTAAATCAAAGCATTGTCGAAATATTAACTAGATAAAAATGAGCTACAAACACCGTACTTTGTCACAACTACAATATAAATGCGCACGTGTCCTGAGAGGCTGATCCCTATTCTATAACGTTTATCACCGGTGACACACGTCACTTAGGTGATATATTTCAGACTGCCATTTCACGGACTGTCTGCGGAAAAAGCTATATGACGTCACATTTGGTGAGAGACCTCTCAGAAGGGAGGTGTTATATTTATATCCCCGGTGATTTTTTGACGTATGAGTTTCGAGCAGCTCCTGACAAATTGTATTTATGATAGTTGGACAATTTATTTTGTGTCAAGTGATTTATTGTAAATTGTATTGGATTATTAAGGTTAGTTCATATAATTTTAATTTTTTAATTGTAAATTTTAAAATATGAAGTGTTGAACAATCTATTAACAATGCACAAATTGTTCTTACTTTGTTTCTTAGGACAATCACGCGAATAATGTCCATCCTCCGAACATTTAAAACACTTCACTACGTATGTTTTATTTTGGCATTTATAAAAATCTTCCAGCTTGGCGATATACTCTCCAATATTGCAATCCTTTACTGAATCGAACACCGGCAATAACTTACATACGTCTTTCATCCATCATTAATTAATTGTAATGTCAACTTATAATATAAAATAAAACTGATACACGCATAAATTATTCTGGAGGTACGAGCACAATCTTAGATACTTAGAGTTCAATCCCACTCTTAGAGTTCACTCTCAGGTACTTTGAATTTAATCCCACTTCTGATAATTGTCGCATTCCTATATAACAATTTAACTCACTTCTGATAATTGTTGTCATATATGATGTCACTTTTTCCGGATTGATGCTGCTCTTTTTGCACTTCTCTATTCTTGTATTTGTCACGATAACACAGATCAACAAAAAAAATAAAATTGTTTGTTTCCTGTGATTTGTTTTTTGTTTCTATCTCAAATTGACGCGTATTTTTTAAATATGGCAACAATTTTTCTCTAACAGCTTTTGTTTTTGAGTTATAGCTAACTACCCTCATTTACTATTTTTACTTAGATTTTCGTTTTTTATTGGACAGGAAAATATATTTTGTTTTATTTTTAAATATGGCTTCGTCAAGAAGATGTTGTGTGCTTAATCCCGATTGTTTTTGCTACATTTGTGGTGAATATATATTTGCAAAATATCGAAAACCTATATCGGACTTTGTGAAAACTGCGTATCATCAATACTTTAAAATAAAATTGTGTAATCAGGACAAGCCATGGGTTCCTCATATTGTATACCAGAAATGTGTGGATTGTCTACGGTTATGGTCCAGTGGAAAAATAGATGCAATAATGTTCATAACACCCATGATTTGGCGAGAACCTCGAAACCATCATGACGATTGCTACTTCTGCGTTGTGAATATAAACGGAATTAACCGTGAAAATCGAAGTAAGTGGTCATATCCTAACTTATCTTCTGCTCAACGATCTTAATTAAAATCACAAGAGGTACAACTCAGCACATCTAAATCTTCTGATGATCCAAATCTTTGTGAACCCGAACGAAATACATCAAATGAAGACTCTGATTCAGACTTCAAATGTAGCTATCGAACTTGCAAGAGCTAGGTATCAACATGAGCATAAAAATACACTTCCTGTACTCGCATTTAGACCGATTTCCACAAAATCTGGGTGATTTTAGTGAGGAGCAGGGTGAAAAATGTCATCAGGATCTTCGGACAATGGAAGAGCGTCATCAGGAGCGGTGGGGCTCACATATGATGGCAGACTACTGCTGGAGTTTGCAACGAGATCTACCTAAAGTCGGTCATTCAAGAAAATCTTATAAAAGATCATTTCAATAGAAATTTTATTAACATAATGTATTTTTTTTTGTCAAAATAATAAAACAGTATATTTCAAAAGGTAAAGCTGTTAGCAATCTCCCAGTATTTTTTTCATAGTCAGGGCCATAGAAATACCCAATAACAGAAAAAAAAATAAAGGAAACAAGACTTGTGTTGACCAGTGTAATAATAGGCGAAATACAAGGAATATGTACATCAGCTTTATTTAATAAACATTTACAAATACTTTATCCTTTCTCGTCTATTACCGGATACACGCTATCTTAAAACCTATCTACGAAGTCACATATTAACTGAACACATAATTCAAACAATAAGAACCTAAATTATAAATATTGCCACTATATACGGCAGTCATACAAAGAAGTTTGAAAAGCACAGAGTAAAAGTTTCTCAAGTTATATGTTAGAGAATATATTAATTTAAATATATTAGTTGAACATGTAACAATAGAAAATTAAAGTACCTAATCTACCTAGTTCACGGATAATATTGTTGTCATTTATTAATTTTTTAATTTAATGTTCGTGTAAAATCAGTATAATTTACAAATTAAAATCATTTCAATTTTTAATATTATTATGTAACTATCTTGCTTTATACATATACATTTCTAGCACAGTGGTATGAAGTCGGCCTGTGGATCCTGAGGTCCCTGGTTCGATTCCCACAGGCGACAAATTTTCATAATTTGAAAAAGCTATCCATGTGGCTCCTCCACCACTAACATGTTTGGGGGCCGTGATTTGACGACTGGTAACCGCACTTCACGCGCAAAATATATCACTTACCGAGATCTGCTTTAGTAGAGTGCCACACCCAGTAATGGGTAGAAGGCGTGATGATATATTTATTTATTTTTTTATATTTCTTATTTAATTTAATTGTGATTTTGATATGATATTTATTTTTACTGAATTTTTTTTCACTTACCTGGTATGTATTCTTTGATTTACTAATAATAATAATACTCGTATATTTCTTTAATATACATACATTCAAAATTTGTAGTTTATATTATATTTGTTACTTTCACGTCTTGTACAATAATTATTTATTGATTGCAACAATTGTTATGGTATTTTCATGTAATATATTATAATTATACAATTTTTTTTTAAATGTAAGTTTTGGCGTTGACATAGTTATTAATAATTTATTTTACATTTATTATTAATATTATTTTTAGATATAAAACAATATTTATATCCAGGCAGGTTCATAAAGTGGATTAGCGCTAACATCATTTTTTATTTCGTTTTTAACTCTCTTTTCAATGTACGATACAAGTTTATTTTAACTTGAGTTAAAAAGAGAGTTAATTAGCATCAAATTACTTCATTTATTTAATCTGTTTTAATTTGAAACAGAATTATAAATAATATTAAAAAAGGTGTTAGCGCTTATCCGTTTTGAATCTGCCTGAACATGTATAAAAATAACAATAAAGACACCTAATAGACAATTGGAATTATGTCTTTTGTACATTAATACATTTGTGTGAAATAAGTGTAAACTGTATCATCATTTCGTATTGCGACCTGAATAAGCAATCTCACCAGTGGCGTGCGGAGGTTCAAATTTAGGTAAAAAAAAATAGGTAAAACGCATACTTAAAACTTAACTTTATGTAATATATAAAAACAAAACTATGATAGATAACGATAATTATTTTCGATAAAATTGAATAAACCGGTGTGTTTTCAAAACTTTAAAATTAATTTATGGGATCAAATTCCTACCATAAAATGTATTTTAAATATCTTTAGATTGATACTACAATCGTTGATGTCCGGTAGAACAATGAACAACACCATATATAAACTAGTGGTGGGATCCGGATCCGGATAGTTTCGGCTTCGGATCCAAAAATATCCGGATATCCGGATAATTGAATGTTGAACTATCCGGATCTCGGATCCAAATCTCAGTATCGGATTTTGGATCCGGATCTGAGTGTCGGATTTTGGATCCGGATCTGAATATCGGATTTTGGATCCGGATCTGAGTATCGAATTTTGGATCCGGATCTGAGTATCGGATTTGAATCCGAATCTGAGTATTGAATTTTGAATCCGAATCTCAGTACTGGATCTTGAATCCGGATCCAAATGTCGAATCTTGGAAACGGATTTGAGCATCTGATCTTAGATTCGAATGTGAGTATGAGTATGGAATTTTAGATATGGAATTTCAGTATCCGGATCGGTTCTCTTCAAATATTCTGAGTAAAACCAAATAAATGTGATTATGAAATAATCCACTAAGCATTTTCGTTTCATGTCGGCATATTTCTGATGTTTAAATTTCTGTTGAACAACTTTTAGCATCTGCTAACAAGGAAATTTCACAGAACTAGTAGGTAAGTAGGTAATAAAAACAATCCCTTTTATGTGAAACACGTGCTCGAAGTAAATAAATATGTATTCGCTACCTGCAATGAACCTATGGCCATTATTTTTCAAATTTCACCTTAATCCCTTTTTACTTTCAAGTATTTGTTCTAATGAATGTTATAAAATCTTAGAACTGCAGAATTTCAATTTTCAAAGAAGTGTCCCTCTTCTTTTCTTTACATGCGAAATTTTATGCTTTATGCTTTATTGTACTCGTATGTTTAAGAGTATGACAATATATATTTTTCTAAATGAGCAATAATAAATGTTATCATGCAAGTACTTTGTACATATCCCATAAAATTATACGGTAAGTAAAAAGAAATTAGAATAGTTTTCTTAAAAAGCATTTAATGAGTTTTGCTACAAACTTCATACTCATAGTATGACAAAATAAATTAATGAAATTAATGTCATATTAATATGTTACTGTATATGTGAAATAATACAAATTTGTATTTTTTATTTATCATTTAACTAAATAGGACTCTGTGAAAGTAAATTCCTTTCTTCTTTATATATGTACAAACTACCTGGCTATTTTAGAGGGGTATTATAAAATGTATTACTGTTTACAGACCGCTGTAAAGATAAACATGCCCACTTCAATGGTTTCAATTTGAACTCAGTTTCAAATGTTTGCCTTTACATTCGAAATGAAGAATCAGATCTAGAACTAAAATTTGGATCCGGATCCGTAAACAAAACTTCGAATCCGGATCCAAGTCAAGATTCGGATCCGTAAACAAAACTTCGGATCCGGATCCAAGTCAAGATTCGGATCCGAATCCGGATCCGGATCCGGAGCCAAGTCCAGATCCGGATACAAATCAGGATCCGGATCCAAATCCGAATGAAATTTACGGATATCCGCTTCAAGATCCGAACATCGGATATCCGAGGATCCGGATATTTTGATATCCGGGTACTCGGATCCAAATTTTGTCGGATCCTCACAGCACTAATATAAATGTTAATCTTCCATGTACACCTTTAAGACAGACATCCAGTAGAATTTACAAATATAAAAAATTTTCAACCAGCATTTTTACTGATCGGTTGTCATATAAAGACTGTAATTTGCCGCAAAATTTAGGCAGATCGGAACCATTCGACAAGCTTCGCTATAAGCAACAAATCTCTGCTTGGTGTACGACAATGTATATTTATAATTGATGGAATGCGGCTATCACGTAACCTGCGCATTATTACACTATATATATATATATATATATATATATATATATATATATATATATTATTACACTATATATATATATATATATATATATATATATATATATATATATATATATATATATATATATATATAGTGTAATAATGCGCAGGTTACGTGATAGCCGCATTCCATCAATTATAAATATACATTGTCGTACACCAAGCAGAGATTTGTTGCTTATAGCGAAGCTTGTCGAATGGTTCCGATCTGCCTAAATTTTGCGGCAAATTACAGTCTTTATATGACAACCGATCAGTAAAAATGCTGGTTGAAAATTTTTTATATTGCAAGAGATATAATTTTGTAAAGTTTTCTGCTGGGGTTCATTTCAGTGGTACTGAACTTGTTTCGTTCAAAGAGTGCAAATAATATACGATTGAATTCTTGAAAAATAATTTGACCATGTTGAAAATAATATTTAATAAAAGTTGCAAGCCCAAGAAAACGAAATAAAATTATAATAATAAATTGCAACGTGTTTAACATGTACATACCAGCAAACGACGAAAAGTTTGAAAAACCAGTGCTGAGATGTCATAGTTAGTTTCGTTCTACTCCTCGTATGTCTCTTATTTACTTGTGGCCAATGAGAACCTTCCGGACTTGTAATGTCACCATATTTTTAATCGGTTATATCACTAATATAAAAAATAATTTTTAACTAATTTTGTTACTAATAAGTCAAAAAAATTGTGGTTTTTTATATATTAAAAAAATAAATATAAAATAAATATATCATCATGACTTTTACCCATTACTGGGTATAGCACTCGGTAAGTGATATACAATTTTAATTTGGTGAAAATTGTTTGTCAGCTGTGGGAATCGAATCGGGGTCCTCAGGATCCATAGGCCAACTCGAAACCACTGAGCCATTACCGCATTAAATTAATAAACATAAATAAATAATTGTTATTGGGACAAACTGTAGGTGGGGAACTTTTTTACCATTGTATGCCATATTTAATTTAGGCAGTAATAAAGGAATTTTTCGAGATAATATTTTCAACCCTACATTAAATTGACGATGAAAAAAAATATTCGAAATCATATAGTAATTCATAATTCGTAGAAATTGAATAGTAAACTTATGAAGTGAACAAGTTGTGTTTTTCAACTAAAACTAAATATAAAAAATGCCGCCCCAAAATATGTGCCGCCCGGTACGAACCGCTCTCACCGCCTCCTACCCCTAGGTACGCCACTGACCTCATTACGTTTCACCACTGGCCGAAACAGAGTTATTTCTACCCACCTCAGCTCGTCTTCATGCGAAGATCAAACATACACTTTTTTTACATTAAATTAACACAGATTATAAGTAAATTGATCATCTAATTTTTATCAAAACAATTTTATACTATTTTGGTTATATAAAACAGATGAAATTAAATTTAATTTTCAGAACCTGAAGGGTAAACAGAGCTTACCTTGCTTACCATGATCGTACGCAACTGAATCTCATCCTACATCCGGCTATGAGGTCAAACCGCAGCTCTGTTAGTTTATCTTAAGGTGAAACATATGGGCTGAAGTTCGTTAACCAACTATTTGTTATCGTGTAAGTAGGGTTTCTTGTGGTCCTTTCAAAAATGTGGATCGATATAGAATAGTGCAAGGGGTATTGGCGCACGTTTAAAAACTATATAAACGTGAAGATTTTCAAGAAAATTATTTTAAATCGCAAGGAATATTTCCATATGATGTCAACATAATAAAAACTAAAATTTAATATAATATAGTATTTTATTTGATATTATAATATAAAAATAAAAATAAATTATTTTATAAGGACCTAAAGTGACACTTTTTGTGCGCTTGTCAGTCAACTACAAATGAGGCACGTCATTTTGACTCCACATAATATATGCTATTTTTTCTTCAAACGCCGGAATATTTACTCATTATATCATATAATTTCTCCGACACTCGTGAGCGGCAGGAAGACATTTTCGGCAGCAGATAAACTAAAGAAATTCTTTGATTTTAATGAGTGTCAGGAAAAATATTTGATAGAAAACTCAAACTATAACTGTTTCTATAGATTCTGATATGGTATAGCTTTTTATATACAACTTTTCGCTATCACCATGTATGCCAGTTTATACCACTTATTTATCAATATATTCTGCAGTCATGACAAATTAGAGGTTTCATTTATATGCATAAAAATATTAACCATTGTCCATAAATGCACCAGAAACCCTTATTTTGTGCCCCACTGAATTAATCAGGTTGTTTGAACACTTTTAAAATCTCTTATTTTCTATGTTTCTGTGGCATATTCCTGATCGACATACTTCTTTCTTTTCGTGAATCAATTATTTTTGGGGCAAGTTTCTTTACATAAAATTTCTTTAATATTGGAAGCATCCATTGAACTAACTCCTCATCAATTTTTATTGTTTCTACTTCTATTTTCTGAGGTGTCCAAATAATGAAATTACATTCCATGAATTTTATTTTAATAAAATGTTTGAGGTTAGAAATTAATTACTTTCTATAACCGTACAATTAAAAAATTTTTTGTTGAAAATATCGTTTATTGAGAGATAAACAATAAACAATACATTTCAGTACTTCAAATTATCCTGTTCCACTAGTATGCTCATCTAAAACTGATGAAATATTTTATTATAAAAAAGTACCAATAACTTTGAATATTATAATATATAATATAACACGAAAAACAAAACTAGACCTATTTCAAACCACAAATTATGAAATGCTTATATATTTTCATATATATCTCATGTAGTACATCTTGACACACATGATTATGACAGCTGTCATTCTTCCCGATCATTTTAACGCTGAGTGTACGTCAAAGCCCACATCACATGTAGAAAATAAGAATTTCGCGAAGAAGCAACAAATTCAAATTTCAAAAAAATATTCTATATATTTAATCTCATCCAAATAAAGAAACAAGTACCTAGTACTACATAATCTCTTAACATTCAGCTTTTTGATATGTGTATGAACAAGAATGTTTAATCTTTATAATACAAATAAATTGAAATTGAAATGTAGGAGAGCATGAAATCAAAATTTTAGATAAGATTTTCTCAAAAATGCTAGGAACAATTTTAATAAAAAATTCTGTATATTTAAGAATATGGTGCTCTATAAATTAGAAATTTTTTATCCTATTTGAATTTACAGTTTTGGAGAAAAAACAAAAAATACACGAAAAAGTCCTGTTTTGAGCCATTTTTCTCATATTTTATTTTTTTTCTCCAGAACTGTAAATTCAAATTGGATAAAAATTTTCTGATTTATAAAGAACCATATTCTTAAAAATACAGAATTTTTAAATTAAAATCGTTGAGTAATTTCTTTCAATATTTGTACATAACATTAATGGTATCTAGTTTATTACCATACTTTGAAGTTTTGGCTTCAAAATTATATACAATACTTAATAAGTTTCATTCATAATAAGAATAATATTTCGTTTCAAAGAGATCAAGGCAAATCATCGTTCTGATACTAACTTCAGCCCGTATGTTTCACCTTAATTTATATATGTATAATAATACCAAGACACGGGATTAAATAATAATAAACTAGTCCTCTATTACCTTTTCTTACCCTGAAGAAATTATTCCAAACTAAGTTTTTCATTACCTAGATTTAGTAACAGTTCACCAGCCGAAGTTTAAAGTTATCTGTTGTTTATGAAAAACTTCAAATAAAGGACACTTATTTTCGCGAATTAAAAAAAAAATTGGTCTATATCATTATATACAATTTTAAAACCTTTTAAAATTTCGTGCACAAGTATGGAAACAGCCTGTATATGTTTATATACAACTGAAATGAAAAATGTTCTTTTTAGGATATAAACTCAAATGTTATGTTTCATTAAATTTTATTTTTCAGTTGACATATACAAATATTAACTGTGATTTGAAATATATTTTTGTAGTAGTTTGTAGTTTGTAGTTTTGTGTAGTTTTAAAATGGTCCATAGTCCCACCATTATTTTGTATACTCTATTTCAGTTATTTGTGATTGGTTTGGAGTTCGTTACACAACAACTTTGTTATCAATGATAACAAATTGTTGCGTAATGAATTACAGATCGCATGATTTACATTAAAAAGGATTTGAAATATTTATTAACAAATTGGGACTTGTACAATTAAAATTTTTCGGTTCCCATCTAGTGAGTAAAATATAGTTTAATAATTTATTATGTAGCGAACATGGTATTGCTTTACAGTTTGACGTTTATCACGTGATTTAAACGTTAAACAAATGTGGTGAACTGCAAGAAGGAGGGCTGAAAGGAGTAAGCAGTTGATCGACTCGGTATGGTGCAAAGAGTTATAAGGAGAGAGCTTATATGTTTCACCTAGTCCCCAACGTTCAAGTGTGTTTGTCATATGGTTCTTGTGGTACTCACGTGAAAATTTTTGTTGTTTTACAGAGTTTTAAATGTAGAAAAATTGGTTAAAAAGACAGTTTTTGTTTTGTTATTGCCTGTAATTATTCTTATAATAATGAAGATGCTTTGATTACCAGAATAATATAATGATTTTTTGTTAGTTTTGTGGTTATATTTATGCGACTTTATAGACTTTATTTATGGATTATTGTGTGTACATTGAGATTTATATTTACAAAATTAACTTCTCGCGTGATTATTATTAATAATTATAGTTCCTTAACACTCTAGTGATCGGTGCAGTTATAAAAAAGTCATACCGGAGAGTGTAGCATTTGGATGTACAAATCGTTTTTTAGAATAAATCGAAAAAATAACTGACTGTTGAATCTTCTGGCACCAAAATAACTTTTCATAGGTAATATTACTATTCAATTTAACTATAATATAAGGTACTTATTACTAATATATTATCTTCAGATTTCTAAAAGATACAAAGACTAGAGAAGAATGGGAGTAAGCTATTCGTTAGGAAAACTACAAAATCAAGTAGATTTTTGCAATATTTCCTAAATATATTGTTACTTTGTTGTAAAATATTAAAAAAAGCTATTAAATGTGAAGAATTTGTTGATGTATTAGAAGTAGAAGAACCAGATTCCGAAACTTATAGCTTAATATTACGAAAATCAAGAGGTGGTTTAATTTTTCCGTCATATCATATTATTTCAACATATAAAAAATGCGAAGTACTAGTTAGAAATATATAAATAAGAAATTTACCAATTTCTATCTAACAAATGTATTATTTTTAATGAGATATGGAGATATTAATTTGTTTGATAATTTAAATGAACATACTAATAATCAGAATTTCTTAGATAATCATCAAATAATATTGTTAATAAAATCAACAAATTATTATTTTAAAATAAGTGTTCATGCCAAAAAATCTAATTACAAAAGCGAGTCAATTAGACATTCCTATAATAAATTAACCTTATTTAAGGGCTTTTGATTTGTATCTTTATATAATATTAAAATATAATATGTTATTTTTTTTGTTATTATTATTAGATTCATATTTTTTTATCTGTTTCTTATCGTTTACGTATCTTCCTTGTGTAAAATATGGTCACAACAAGATGGCCGCCATGATATTCTCCCTCCTCCCACCTGGAGACAATCCCCGCGCCCATTGACATATGATATTGCTCTCTCCTTATAACTCCTTGGTATGGTGACACATCGCTCTTTCTGCAAATTTGTTGTTTCACACAAAATTGTGTGCATGGGAGTCTGCTTCGGATCAGCCGCATGTGACGTCAAAATTAGAAATCCCCACTATGAACGCTTTGGGCATGATTTCTTGTAACTGTAGAGATATTGTGATATCTTACATATGTATTGTAAAATTAAACAGTTGGCAACATTGGCAATAGAACAAAATTAACCTATCTGTTGATGTTGGCGCATTCATTACGAGTGTTTTTCATTTTAGTGTTTATGAATAAATGGTAAAATAAATTATCATAATTTTATAATGGCTAAATGTAGTCAGTGTAAAATAAATAAGTTACGCAGCAATGTGGATTCATATGAAGCTGGTTTTGTTATGACTGTTGCCATTATTTAGATAAGACCTGTCAGATAGTCACAACGTAAGTATTTTTCTGTACTACTAATACTGGATAGCATGAGAGTTTAATCGGTTCATTTGCAACTAACGGTTCAATAAGTTTCAGAATATCGCTATTGATACTGTTGCTAGATAAACAATTCTTTAACTAAAGAGCTTATTTTTGTTTCTTGCAACCCAGCATAAGTAAAATACAATAATTGAAATTTAAATCAAATTAAACTAAATAATTGCAATAACAATCAACTTTCGGCTATTATAAATTAATTACCTAGAAAACTTTAATATTTTTGTTTCTTACTTGCCAGTAAATTTTAATTTTTCTCTAGGTTTTGACAACAGACGTTCTCAAATAATGTGGAAGAAAATATAGATGGTAGGTATGCTGCTTCAGATGTTCGCAGAAGACGTCTTATCAGGTAATTATCACTTATAATATATTTAGTGCATTGAATATTACCGATAAGTTTTTGAGCTCTCCAGTGCTTTTATTGCTATGGAAATATGCACAAGTCGAAGACGAGTGGAGATTTCGTAAGAGCAACAAAAGCCCGAGTGATTGGCGAGAAAAAATTTTCAGGGAAATTCAATGCATATTTGGTAAGAATATTTCCCTACGAAAACAATGGAATATTTTACAAAATTAATATTTTGACGTGCTTATAATTATATATTCATTTCAGTATTATATAGTAGACAATCTAGTTGCTAGGTAACTAATAAAAATTAGAGTAAAATTGCAATTTTTTTTTATACAGAAATTTATTGCGATAATTGTACTGGTGCAAATTACCGCTGTAATTGCACTAGTTCAATTATCACTTACTAATAATTCACTAATTTCCATGACAACGTTGTCAAATAATGAAACGCTATTGGTTGTTTAAAGTCGTGGGGCAATATTCAGTGTAATTTTGTTTTGATTTCGCATACGGTATTAGAAATGGTTGAATTTGATTGGATAATTATTTTATTTAAAAACTTTCAAGTTAATTATCAAATGAAAATTAAACTAACTGTACTGGAATCTAGCAAGTTGCTATTTTTTTGTATATATGTATGGTCGTTTTACATACCTAAATAGTTATTTATGTATCCAGGCACTGAAGCTGTATTTTTATCACTGTTATGGAATTTATCTGCCGAGGCTCGTAGGGCCGAGCAATATAAATCATATGAGTTATAAAAACTTCAGTGCCAAGTTGCATATTAAATTTTATTTGAAATCGAGAAATTGTGAAAATGAAAATTAGAATCAACTTTGAAACAACTTATAACAAATAATGAAAACTCTATTACAACAAATATAAATACTTATTCATAGGCAAATAAAATTAAAATCGCTGCACCATCTGGAACATTTCGCAAACTAATGTATCCAGGATAGATTTTTGACGTTTCATAGTTATTTGGTTTAATTTATGTTTTGATTTGTAGGGAAACTAAAATATTTGATAGATTTTATTCTTATATTTAAAAAGAAATTTAATATCAAGACTTGCGTAAGTAATAATTGAATTATACATCATTTTAAAATGTTCAATTTATATGCAATATTTGTTTATAAAAATACTGTTTTGCTGGTTATGGAGAAAATTTGGTTTTCTTTAATAGATTACCTTCATTAAATACATCGAAGGAAACCAGAGATCACGATATGGTATATAATGCAGGGCATGTGATTTTATGTGGCATGAGTGAAAAACTTTTGAAAACAAATAGATATGTCATTATCAATTTAATTTTTTGTCAGACTTACTATACTATGTTTTCAAATAATTTTACAAATTTAATTGAAGTATATTATGCATACCAAATAATAGAGATAAAACTACAAAACTTAAATCGCACTTTAATATTATAAAACACAAAATAAGTCTATCTATTATATTTAATTTATTTACATGATTGTCACTTTATATTAAATCTATTGAATTTAGAATAAAAATTAAAATATCAAAATTCTCTAAGCCTGTAAAATTTTATCAATTAAATATACGACAGTAATGCTGGGTTGCAAGAAAAAATAAAGAGCTCTTGAGTTAAAGAACTGTTTATCTAGCAACAGTTATTTACTTGTAGTTTAGAATCTCTGAACATTTTCGGTTGATTATGTAATACATTTATTATAGTACCTACTGATTCTGTCTCTTCTACTATATTTGTATCGTGACTTTCCTCCATTTCGACATTATCAAAGATAATAGTGGAAGAAGACGCTTGAAGCTGCGCGAACCATATGAATTTGAATACCGCCATTTTAAAGGTTGGTTGCTGTGAAAAATTTAATAATGCAGTACAGCTTCGTTTCATGAGCCGCGAAAAATACTTGAACTAAATAACAAATAACTTTTCTAATGTTTTTGCGTAATATACTATCAATAAATAAAAAAATGTCAGTTTTTACTTAACATAACCATGTAAATATTGGAAGGCATTTCACTTTAAAGATGGTTGTTCGTATCTTTAAAATTAGAGGTTGTAGAGAAAAAAGCTGTAGAGAATGAAATAATAAAAAACTTTCATGCAACAAAATATAACAGTATTTTATTTATAAAAACTATGATTTGCAAAAATAATTATGCTTTGTTTTTGATTATAAATATTGTTTGTAATTTTAAGGATCTCATTGTACATTTATTTTGTCAATTTTTAATAGCGCTTGAAGCACTGGTTGGCAATTTGAAATTACTTGGTTCCACTAGTTTAAAAACTAATGTTATTATGAAATAAATATGTCACACAAAAATAGTATATTTTAATATATTTTTTCCTACAACTGTACGATTTCTTTGTTATTATGTAACTATTATTGCCTTGGTTACTTATGGAAAGTAGATAAATGCAGACCAAGTGCGTTTCTGTAAGCAAAGAAACACTAGTGCGGAAAGTGCTTTGTTACGCAACTGTCAAAAGAAAGTTGTGTTGAGAGCGATTTAAATTTCGCGCCAAGCGCGGAATTCATATTTTGGACACAGACGCTTATGGAAGAAGAAGATACGATGAGCCTGCGCTAGTAAATATGCAGTTTATAAACATAACCTTAAATTGCAGTATATCTAATCTGTACAGAATAAATAAAAAGAACCGAACAAAGTAAAATATATAGATAAATGGTTTTATTTTAAGAGTAAGTGAAATACATAATATTTATTGTTTGTGTATATTATTAACACAGTTGTTACAGTTGCTTACATTGAAATAATGTAAAGTGGAAACTTTTGTACTGTCTAAAGAAACATTGATTTCGTCCGTACCTGTTCATATTATTAACAATAATATTATTGACAACAATTTCATAGGCTTTAGAAGTACCAGCAGCGGGGTGATTGTCATTGTCAAGAATAGATACAACATAGCATGATCTGGAGCTTCAATTTTCTTTGGAGGTGTTTATGATAAAGAACAATCACTCACTGTACTATTCCAATATAGACGATTTTGAAGAAATTATCTTGAAGTTAATGAAATTCATTTAATTTTAAATAACGTAGAACAATGTGCAAGCAATCAACAAACAAACCATAGCAACGCTATAAAACATCGTTCTCGTGTAATCGGGCTGATTCTGATGCAACTTGTTACCTAACAATTCTTCTTAACTTAACAATGATTGCTTTATAAGCAATAATTGTTTAAAATGGTATTCGGGTGACCAATATCGCTTGCTTCAGGAACAATTATTGTTCATGTTTCTTGTTCATTCGGGCAATGAAAAAAACAACTTGCCATGTGAGTTTTCAATATTGTTTAATGACATAAAAATGGAGAATGGTGTGTTATTAATTGCGGCACTTCCAGCTTTGTTTCCACCTCTTAACATTAGTTTTAGTTTTTCGACATAACCTTGAGAGTTTGTCATATATGAATACGGCTGAGCGTTTCCAGCTACTATTTTAGTCTTAGTCGTTGTCTTTGTCGCTGCCACAGAGCGGGAGCGCCATCTTGGTTTGCACCACATTTAAACTTCGAATTTATTCACACAAATGTTGATATTTTTGTACTAACATAAAAATTTTATTTTAAAGAAATTTCTCCAGTGAAATGTTTTGTTTTATCATTTATCACTGTTTAAAAATAATAATATTTGAATAGGTACATTTAAAAAAAAACATGTCTAGGAAGGGGATGGAGTTCATATACTATATAAAATATTTATATACTATTTAAAATGTCAAAAAGGAAAATTGAAATCTACTGATTTTTAATTTGTTGAATATTATTTAAAGAAATAAACTTGTACTTATTTCATTGTTCAAACGGGAATAATCTTTGATAATAAATTATACAATATAGATAATGAAATGGCACATATATAAAATCAGGAAGATGGATTTAATTAGATATGAATTATTTTTTAAGAAATAAAAGATTTTTTTATTGTCCTTGAAACAAGATTAATTTGTTAAAATAATTTCTTTTTGAAACGTTATCATATTTGGTACGTTTAGCAATATAATGTAGTCTAATATTACTATATTTTTCTGCTATTGCTCTAATTAAATGTGTAATATGGTTTTCCAAAACATTTTGTTCTTTACAATGATCTAGTAAGCTCCTAAATATTGAATTATAATTAACATAAAATTTTAAAATCTTATTGACTAAATATAACATAGTAAATTTTTGTATTAGAAATTTCCCACCACTTTCAGATAGAGCCTGTCTAACAATTTTTCCTGAATTTTTACATATATGCACAACATCTGCTGAAGGTGTATGAAGTCCACCCTTATCTCGTAATAATATTAACACATAATTATACTTATTATTAACATGTTCTAGAGCTATTACACAAACTTCACATACTATTTGTTTTTTTAATTGCCGCACTACAAATCCACTTATATAGGAAATAACGTTTTCAGCATATTCAGTGATGAATTTAGGCGAACCACAATATATGGTCAGTTTCATAGGAAACATTTACATAAGTGTCATCTATGTCGCCAAGAAATGTATTGCTTGAAGTCTCGTTAATAATTTCAACAGCATTGGTTTTTTGTTTCGAGCTTGAACAATGTAAAATTGATATGTGTTCCAGTGGAACACAATTTCCAGTTGGACCAACTTTTAATTCCATATGCGCTAAACATTTCTTATATGCTGATTGGAATTGTTTGCACGTTGGATTATTATTGTATCCACCCTGTTTTCTTATAATTCCAAAGAAAAGCTCGAGATGATCTTGATTTAATTTATGTGTAGGTATATAATTTATAATTTTATTTTCACACCACACATTACTATAAAGTTTTTTTAAACTTTCTATCGCTACCAAAAAACCAATAAAGCCCGTTTTTCTATTAGAATCAATTACTAAATTCCCCTCTTTAAATTTTAATGATATAGTTAAATGTTTCATCAAGAAAAGTTTTCACTTAGTTAAAATTTTCCTGGTTTAATGGTTTTTTAAAATCGTAATTTTGAATATTTCTTGAGTTAAATATGTCAAATAAATTATTAAATGTGTTTATAAATTTAGTAGTAGAAGAACAATTCTGAAATTGTGGTAAATGAAGATGATTTTCACAAATATCTAATGCGATTGCAACAGATTCGCTGAAGACTTGCGCAGCCAAACGAACCTTCATTTTTTGTTTATAATAATGAGTATGAATTGGTCTTAATTTATTCGCTAAATGCATGCCTTCTCCTTCTTGCAACTCATTTAGTTTAACCAGAAAATCCCAGTCAACTTGTGCACCTTATTCATCATAAAGCTTTTTTTTTGTCGCCTAGAGTATTTCTAATTAATTTTAACATGTGACACGGATCTGGGAAAATATATACATTTTTATTTGTTTCTGGGTGCGGAAAAAAAGTTTTTAATGATATTAAACAATCGCCTATTGGAACATTAATATCACAGCCTAATTTTTTTGCCATACTAAAATTAGCTGGTGCTCCATCGAAAGTAATAGAAACAACTCTTACACCAGCATTATGACTTTATGTCAGATATGTCTTGACAACTTCAGAGCATTGTTCACCGTTGACACCATCCACAAGGGAATAGCCTACTGGAACTTTCCATGAATCGTTTATGGCTACAAGCATGAATACTAATACTTCTTTTGCCAAAAATTTGTCACCTTCGATCCCCGTACCCATGTCAATATATCCATGGTATTTCGTACCGTCATATTCTACATGTTGTCTTTTGGCCATTTCATCGAGGATTAAAGAACATATAATCGGGTGTTCAGAATATTCAGCTCGATATTTTATGGCTTTAAATGCTTCGTCAGTGAAATCCGGTTCGCCATTTATTGACTTATACCACATTACCAAAGTTTTGGGATGTGGCAAACATGAATCAAATGTGGCCCGAACGTATGTATAAGCTGCCGGAGAATAATAATGTAACGTCAGAGCAAATGTTCTTAAAGTTTCATTATACTGTCGTGGTACACGCGTTTTTTTTTTTATATTTGCTATTGCCGTTTCAAAATCTCTATATTTGGGCCAGAAATATTCTTTAATAATTATGTTATTTCGTCACTTAGAAAATTATTTCTTTGCAAACTAGATATAACAGATTGTAGACTGGCAATTTTCTTTACGTGAAGTCTTTTAGAAGCTTGCAAAGTTCTTATTTTCTTCCTGTAATAAGTTTCAATAGAGTTGCTTTTCTTGGTGATATTGAACGATGCATTCTACGTAATGGAGAAAATGAATTCGATTTTATTTCAAATTTTCTGACTGAAGCAATTAAAGGTAATGAGTCTGGCTGTAATATTGGTGTTAAAAGACATTTAATTCTTGTTTCTTCAGAAAGAGACAATGAAGAAGACGTAGACGGCTGTGGTTCACACTGTATTTCATTGGAACCCTGAATTTTTTCAATACCACTAACTGATAATAGCAAAGGTCTTTTCATAGGAGGTTTGCTAGATTTTTTTCACCTGAAACACATAATATAAATTTTAATAAACATTATTACCTTACTGAAATGTGTGTGAAAAATAAACGTTATTCAATGGTCATAAATAAAAATTATTATTGTTATAGTATTCATGAAACTCACAACTTGCAAATGTTTCGGATATGCAGAAAATACAGTAGGGGCAGCGTTTGGACGAAGTCGAACACAAGATAATGAAGCTCTGTCTAACAAATTCTCAGTAAAATGGTCTGAGCACAGAAAACTTCTCTCCTTAGGTATCCATCCTTCTCTACGAACTGCCTTTATCCATTCTTTTCTGATTTCGACGTTTTTAGGGAATCTGTAAAATTAAATAAATAAATATTTACCGTGCTACTCTTATAAACATAATTATATTCTCTGTATCAAAACATGAATATACACCAGAGAAATAAAATAAAATATTACTTCTTAAATCTATAATATATAAAACAATTTTTTAAATTGAACTTCGCCATCAAGAACCGCCCCATATTTAATTGAATTGGAACAAAGTTCGAAAACAAAATCTAAAACTAAACTAAATCAATTTTACATGTTTGCAGCTTTGTATAATATTATATTAAATACAAAAAAATCATATCAGTTACTGTACTTACTTAAAGAATGTAATTTTGTTAGATTCTTCTTCCTTTTTTTGTTTGTTACTTTTGCGAGCACTCCTATTGCCACAACCAAACGCCGCACATGTTACCATTGTTTATAGAATTGAGTACTTATTATTTACAATAAGTTAAACGTTCAATAAAACTACTTAAATTAAATTAGAAAGTCATACGTCACACTAAAAGAAGCTATATCTAATAGAAAATCACTGTATTTGTTTAACAGTATGTTACACACAGTATAAACATGTACTAAAAACACAAAATGTTTTTAAAAACTTAAGTAAACACTGAATATAATCACTTTTTATCACGCATGAAATTTCTGTCTGGCGCAAACCAAGATGGCTACTTCAAAACTAAAACGTGGCTACAATTGTAAACAATACCCGCCCTCTGTTGTTTTATTTCCTCTGTGGTCGCTGCGCATAAACACAAAGTTTGCAGACTTCATACTTTCGACATAGTCTTTCGTCACTGTTCTGTAAGAGAGAGTTAGCTGCGGTAATGCTATCTCTTGTTATTCTGTCAATTCTATGCCGTATTTATCAAATGTCATTAGGTTTGTGTTGAAAATACGATAAATATAGACAATAGAATAAAAATAGTAACAATTTCAACTGTGTAAAAAATAAAAATTACTAGATGAATAGCAACAACAAAACTAACATGTTAAAAAGAAATTATTTGGTCGCTGTCATTTTAAAATTTATTTCTTTTCTTTGATTTTATAAGTATAATTGCAATTTACTTATATAAAAATAAATTTTGAAATTTAAATTACTATACTTGAAATATTTTGGTTTGTTCACTAGAAAAATGTCACAATTTTTGTAAATTGTTTTGAAATTGTATAATTTAATTAAACTAGTGCTTCATTTTAATAGTAATTACTATTCCTTATTAATAATTTTATATAATTTTTAAAATATTTCAAATAGTTTTATACAATTACTTTCTAATTTATGTGAACAAACCTTTACCAGAATAATGAATTAAGGTTATGTTTATGTTAAGAGCTGGAAACGGCTGGAATTTTTCAGACATAAACAGAAACAAAAAACCAAAAACAAAGACTAAAACAGAGATTATGTTAAGATGTCGAAACGTAGCTTCAGAATCAAGAAGAAAGGTAGGATGTGATTAATTTGTTTTAATTTTCGAACCATATTTATTAATTATTAGTTTTAAAAGACAGCAAGTAAAGCGCAGTAGTGTGCATGTATTTTTGTTATTTTACGAATAATCAAATGTAATTTATTAAATATGACTTTTAAATTGCATATACCTACCTATAGAAATATTTACCATTATTAAATTTGGAAAAATAGCCTTATGTGTTTATAATAAATAGGTGCTAGCTGCACTTTAATTTTATGCCCAAGGAAACTATCAAAAAGATGTTGGGGAAAATTATCATTTCCCCATGTCCCAAGCAGCTATTAGTCGAAGCATCGCAAGAAGTATCAAATGTGATATACGAAAATATGGGGCATGAAAAATAATTTGTTGTCACTAGCAAAATTGATATACAGTTCATAGTGGTCTGAATTTGTTTTATTGCCTACGCCAAATTACAAAAAAAATATTTAAAAACATAAATATATATGTCGCAGCGCGTAAGATAATGAAGCGTCAAACGCTGCCTATCTGTGTTTGTTTATTCTGATCTGTCAGCGTTTGGGTGAAATCAGCAGGGGAGGCAGGGAGACCAGCCGATACCGGTGGTCATGAGACAGCAGACAGAGCTGAACCAGTCACCCGAGATCACCTACGATTCATTTATCTTACATAAGATAATCTATTTGTTACTTATTAGTTATTATATTGTATTAACATTGTTAATTATTAAAGTGTGTTTATTATTGAAAGCTTGAGTGTCTCTGTGTGAAAAACATGAGTGAACAATTTGAAGACATATATATATATATATATATATATATATATATATATATATATATATATATATATATATATATGTATATATATATATATATATATATATATATATATATATATATATATATATATATATATATATATATATATATATATATATATATATATATATATATATAGGTGGTCCTTATTTTGGCAAAGTTCGAATTTTCTGTTACGCGCATAAATTTTCGCTTCTAGCAAGTAAAAAAATGAGGTAGCCAAAATATTAGCCCAAAATATTGATATTAACATGTGCCCCAACGCGGATTTGTTAAAAAAAAACGTTATTTTTTCAAATTTCGATTTATTGCAGAATATTTTAAAGAGGAAAAATTCTGAAAAAATTTCCAAAAAATCCCTGTTATACCAGCTTCATTTCAGAATTAATTCAGATTTTTTCCGTTTATACATCCTGTAAAAAAAATAAAAATGTCAGCTGAAAATAGCGTTTTTTGCCGTTCTTTCGTTCAAACCTTAATAATTATAGCCTTACATTGATTTGTCGGTGTTTTTTGTGTTTCTTTCACATTTTAAATAATGTTTAATGCAACAAATGCAGTTTAAAGAGCACAAAAATATTGCATGTTTTAACAAATAATATAAATGACATTTTACATTATTGATTTATTAATTATTCATTTCCTTAAATTTACATTTTTTAACGCAGTCGGAAAACGTTTGCGATGGTCTTTAACAATTTGCAGCACAAATTGCTGCTGACTTTCGTCTTTCGTGAAATTTCCTCGGAAATCCTCCATTAATTTTACTGCCCTTTCAGCAGAATCATTAATAACTTGTATCTTTTTAACAATATCTAATGCTTCGACATAACTATGATTTTGGGGCCATTCCAATGGAGGGTTTTCAAGGAAATCTGTTTTTAAATTAAACCTCTGAAAGAATGATAATGATTCACGCTGTACAAAAAAGTCGAGATCTTTGTTTAAAAGAGAAACATTTTTTTCGATGACGTACCGCTTGGCAGTTCTACTTGTTTCTATGTAATCGGTTCCTTCGTCGACATTTTGTATTGGGCGTTGATTCATTTCATTTCTTAATTTCGCAGCCATATTCAATTTTACTTCTGATGAAACATTCATATCAAAAAGTGCAAAAACAACGGCCTCAGGAGACAAATACCACAAATGATTGTTAAATTTACGTAATACAGCATCAGCAAGAGAACTGTCAACTGACTTATAATCGTGCATTTCTTTAAAAAAAGTTAGATCGTGATTCGGAGCATTTATTGCCAGAGGGGATGTGAACCAGGCTTTGACATAAAACGTGACAATAAAAACACAAATATCTCTAAGTTTTCTCTCATCTGCAGCTTTTAACTTAAATTCTGTACGATACACGTACATTTTTAAGGAATAAATAGCTTTCGCCATCCAACGTGCATGATGCAATGCACCGGGTTTACGAAAACTATAGTTTTCTGGCATTTTATTTAAAAATACCAAAACCAACTCTAAAAACTCTCTGTAATCATCTCGGGGCAATTCGTCATGAAGCTTTTCTGCAATGAAACCACTAATATTGTTTACCTTATCAGAGAGAAGCCTGTTTACTTTTTCATCTTCCATTCCAGTTTTGAAATTTGATTTGTTTAAACTATGCCAGGTACTTTTGAATCTTTTAAAAAGGGGAACGTCAGGTCCATCAGTACCTGGGAAAAGTGTTTCGAATGCTGATCTTAAAATTATTTCAAAAATGTGATGCCTGCACGGTAAATATAACAAATCTGTTTCTAATAATTTTTCCAAGTTTACTGTTGCACCGTTAGCTCGGCCTAAATTCGAAGCTGTTGTGTCACAACATAATGCTTTTATATTTTCTTGGATTCCCCAGTCGCATAGAATTTCAAAAATAGCGTCTGCTTGAGCTTTACCTGAACTATTTTCAAGCTGTGGTACTCCCAACAAAATTTCGTTTTTTTCTGATGTTATAACTACAGGCAATCTATCAACAGTTTTTAGATTCAATAAATCAAGTAGCAACTTGCCATCCCAATGTACTACGAGATTTTGAAAATTAAGTTCAGTGAATTCTTGTTTAATTTTAGCGTATTTAGCTTCGCGTATATTTTGTCGAGATCTTTTAATCGACGATCTATTTATAATTATTGAATCAACATCAACTGTTAATAAATTGTTATTTTTTAGACTTTCGCAAATCGCTGTTAATAAGTAAACTGCTTCCTATCAGAAATTTTGCACCTATCTAAAGCGCCGATAAGTTTATCATCAAAAATGTTGATATTTCCACGATGTTTCTTTGGTTCTGAAGGTCCAGGAAGTAGGTTACTTGACTCTATCCAAAGCTCACCACTTGAAATTGACTGTGAACTTGTTTCAATAGATAGTGTTTCATAACCTGTGGTTAAAAACATAAAAATGCGGTTATTAATGTGTAAAATATGTGACTGTTTTTAGAATTGATAAACATTTTATTTTTAATGATAGTTAAATTAACAATTTTTATTTGAAAAATGAATAATGAAACATTTCCTAAACAAAATTCCTAAAAATTACATTATTATAATTTGATACTTACTGCTGTGACCTTTTTCTGGGAAACTGGAATGACCTGGTATTATTTCAATAGTTTTGTCTATAAAAAAACAATCAATCAAAAAGTAAACATAGCAGTAGAATTCAGCTTCAAGTTTTGTTGTTTGATTAAAACATAAAAAATATTAATTTTTTATACTAATGTATTTATTTTATATAACGCTTCAATTAATTTTGTTATTCATTTTATAATATATAATTAAAGTTATGAATACCAAATTAACATTTACCGAGGAGCTGACTCTCGCTTTCAAATTTTTGTTGACTTTCGCTGCTTTGTGCTTCAATCCTTTTTTCTTTTCTTTGATTCACTAAAAATGCTTTTTTTTCAGAATCAATAAGATCGAATACATTGTTGATAGCTATATCAAATAAATTTTCTCCATCAAGCACAAATTTGTTTTGTTGATCAACAGCGCGTTCTTTGTGTCTTCCTAGATTTCGCCATTCAGCGTATAATTTAGACAGCTTTTCTTTGCATCTGTGGAATTCTTGAGTGGGAATTTGCGCCTTCTTCCAGAATAAAACAACTTCTTCAATCACAGCAGAAACGCTGTCATTTAAATTTGATTTCAAAACTCGCAAGTGAAAAAATAACACTTTAAGCACTTGCATCTTTGAAGGTAACTGATTTCCAACTATTTGAAAATCGACTTTGCCGATTAAAAAAATTTCCTCGTCGCAATCCATTTCTGTATTAAAAAAACCGATATAAAAGTGTGATATTTTCTTCTGGCACTTTTACCAGTAGGGAAGTGAGGTTAAAACGATTAGAAACTCGTGCGGTACTCAAGACAGGCGCGCTGTTTGAACTACGGTCTTTCTACGTGCAGTGGCGCTACTTTCGCCAGATCCGAAAAGCGCGCGCAAACTAAAACGTTGCACGGAGCGAGTATTTTACCTTAAAAAGCATAAAGGTTCTCGTGCGTTTGTAGCATAATTTCCCATGTAATTATTTATGGGTCTCATGCTACAAAAGCAAATGCCCATGCAATTATAGCATTGTAGAGATACCATATTTCAAAACGCATGAAGCTTGTAATGCTAATCACTATAGTATCAACGTTTAAACGAAAGAACGGCAAAAAACGCTATTTTCAGCTGACATTTTTATTTTTTTTACAGGATGTATAAACGGAAAAAATCTGAATTAATTCTGAAATGAAGCTGGTATAACAGGGATTTTTTGGAAATTTTTTCAGAATTTTTCCTCTTTAAAATATTCTGCAATAAATCGAAATTTGAAAAAATAACGTTTTTTTTTAACAAATCCGCGTTGGGGCACGTGTTAATATCAATATTTTGGGCTAATATTTTGGCTACCTCATTTTTTTACTTGCTAGAAGCGAAAATTTATGCGCGTAACAGAAAATTCGAACTTTGCCAAAATAAGGACCACCTATATATATATATATATATATATATACATATATATATATATATATATATATATATATATATATATATATATATACATATATATATATATATATATATATATATATATATATATATATATATATATATATATATATATATATATATATATATATATATATATATATATATATATATATATATATATATATATATATATATATATGCAAAAGAAAATAAAACATTCAAATCCAAAACAAAGAAATACAGATAGTACAACCAATAACTAATGAAAATTGCAGCACATTTATTTGCAGTCTATAGCGCATCTAAAGTTGTAGGAATCCGGTAGACTGTAAAGTAACATTATTGTTAGCAGCTTGTCAACTGCATCGAAAAATCTTGACAAATGTTGGTTGACATCGTCACCATCTCTCATCTTTTGTTGCGTTCCTGGTTAAAAAACAGAGTATAGTAGAGAAAAATGTATAAATACAATTTTTAAATATTTCAAGCTCTCTTTTATTTCCTTCTTCTCCTTATATTATTACAATAATTTTATAAAACATCACTCAATTAAAATACAACAAAATTATGAATTTCTCTTACAATACTTATTTACTACAAATACTAATTTATTTAAAAGAAAAGTAATGAATTAAAATAATTATTGCCTTATTTGAAATTATTACTACTTTACATAAAAAAATCTAAGTGAGTGTAAAATAGAATAGGGTACATCTTTGTTGTATAATCCACTTTGATATTTTGAATCACTTCAGAAAATAAATAAAATTTATAGTCTAAAATACTTTTAATGAATCATTTTTAAAAAGGAACTAACTATCCGCTGAAAAGTAGATAGACTGTAGATTACGCTTATCTACAAATTATAAAATATGCCGAATTCTATAGTACTATTTATTACAAAACCCGCAAGCCACAACTTAAAAAAATTATCTTGTTAATTTTAGATTTTATTTCGTGTTAAATACCATTTACTACCTTATTTACATCTTTAAATATGGTTGTACAATGTTTTATTTATAAATATGTAAAGTGGATCCAAATATATATTTTTGACTATTATTGCCTAAATGTTTGAATAGTATGTATTATATAAATTTATTATAATTTAATTCACACAAACCTGTTCAATTGTTTTCTCAAGCATGCCCAATTCTTCATTACCAAAGCCATCTATAATTACTGCCCCTGTCACAGTAAGAAATATATATATATATATATATATATATATATATATATATATGCAAAAGAAAATAAAACATTCAAATCCAAAACAAAGAAATACAGATAGTACAACCAATAACTAATGAAAATTGCAGCACATTTATTTGCAGTCTATAGCGCATCTAAAGTTGTCGTAGGAATCCGGTAGACTGTAACGTAACATTATTGTTAGCAGCTTGTCAACTGCATCGAAAAATTTTGACAAATGTTGGTTGACATCGTCACCATCTCTCATCTTTTGTTGCGTTCCTGGTTAAAAAACAGAGTATAGTAGAGAAAAATTTATAAATACAATTTTTAAATATTTCAAGCTCTCTTTTATTTCCTTCTTCTCCTTATATTATTACAATAATTTTATAAAACATCACTCAATTAAAATACAACAAAATTATGAATTTCTCTTACAATACCTATTTACTACAAATACTAATTTATTTAAAAGAAAAGTCGTAATGAATTAAAATAATTATTGCCTTATTTGAAATTATTACTACTGTGACGCGGCAATCGTCTAGTATTAAAATTTATTATTTCAAATTATTTAGGACCCATTAAGTTACGTTGTGTTTGATTTACGTTGTGTTTATTTTATTTTTATAATGACTAGATTCTTTAATTTGAAGTCGTGAATGTGATAGGTTATGCGGAAGTAGAGAAATAAAACATTGTAACTGATTCAATATTATTTATTTCGGCTGTGGAGATACATAATCCTCCGGCATTCACCTAACACCTGGGAAAACCACAGAAAACACACAGGCAGAGGAATTTTAAATAAGAAATGATAAATCGGACATAACATGACAATATGACACAAAATAACTATATATAAAGCATCGGTCAAATAGCAGTAACATTACGACAGCGGTTTCAGTCTTTGGCGGGTGACTCTCAGCACTTCGAATCCGTACGGAGGGTGCCTCTGAACCCTCGAGCAGCTGGGCTTTGGCGGGCGGTCGGTTATCGCCACAGTAGCGGTATCTGTGTGAAGGGCCGGGCGGCGTCGGATTTCTGAAACTTAAAACCAAAGACCACCGATTGTCACCGTGATGACAGACGGAGGGTGATGCCAGGAAGGAAACAATTCCTCCCTGAGTTATGTAGTGTATGAGGTCAAGCGGACACCCTCAGGTGACGGCTGGTATAGCGAGCCCCTCTCAAAAGCAAGAACGGCACGGCGCGGGCAGCGTTCTGACGGCCGTTGGCTGGCCGTTACGGGTGTCGGTCGGTGGACCTCCCGGGAACGGCGAAGGCGGCTCTGTGGTGCTGATCGGCGGGCCAGCGGCTCGCTGGAGAAGTCGTGATGACCAACGAGTGTCACCGGAGTGACAGTCGGAGGAAAAGTATGCCAGTGAGGAAGTATTACTCACTCAAAATATGCCAGTGATTAAATATTCCACACTCAATAATACAAAATATGCCAGTGATGGAATAATTTCTCACTCAATAATACAAAATATGCCAGTGATAGAATATTTTATCTCACTCAATGTTTCTTGGGTAAATAGTCCCCAAATACACAATATGACTTTATTGCACTTTAGTAAGCCTGTCAATTGTGATATACAAGTTAGAAGGTCGTGAATCTTCGCCCTTGTAATAATAATACATTGGTCTACGAGTTAGGAGGTTGTGAGGCTCCGCTCTCGCAGTTATTAGGTGCTCAGAGAGCTATTTCAATTAATACGATGGCCTCCCAGAACGTGCAACAACCAGGAATAGTCAAATCGCACTGAACTGAGGGGGGGGGCTGCTGCAGGACGTGCAACAACCAATAATATAGTCAAATCGCACTGAACTGCAGCAGCGATCTCGCAGGACGTGCAACAACCAATAATATAGTCAAATCGCACTGAACTTTGAGACCAACAGAACGTGCAACAACCACGAATAGTCAAATCGCACTGAACTGAAGTTGATCCTGGCCGAAACCAAGATGCCGTTCCTGGTCAAAAACGGCCAGTTTTATACAGGTAAGCACCGCCCCTTGGCTCTCGTTTGGACTGCGATCAGAGATGGCATTTTCCTAAGATAAACAGAAAACACAACTTATTTCGGAGAAAACGCAGTTGTTTATGTTACTCTTATTCGTCAGCCTCGTCTTGGCGTGCTAAAGGACAGAAAATAGTATTTGGCTAGTGTCAGAGTGAGTGAACCGTTCATCCAGGCTCGTTCGCTTCTCTCTTATTTGTTGCGTGCAATTCCCAAATATTCGGAGTGACTTGGCGGGGTGAAATTCATGCATGTTGATTCGTTCATTGGGTTCTGGTAGAAATTCCTACCCATCGTGGTGGTGCATCCGATGCTCTGGTTTGTGTTCTCATTCGACAGAGAAAGCTATAGTCTGCCGTTAGTGGGTGAGAAAGAGACGGAACAAGATCGCTTTACTTTTTACTCTCTCTTAATTTTACACCGTCTTGTAGTTTTACCAAATGTTACATCAAGTATGGAATTTCTTCAAAATGTACTAATAATAATAATATGGATAAACTAAATCACCGCGAGATCTACTTAAACAAAGAGGATACAAATATTTCCATATTGTCAGGTATCGTCTTTGCAACACAATTTCAAACAGGGTTGGTTTCTCGTTATTTGTAATCGGCAATGAATAAAATATTAATCTAGGTTACTAAGATAACAGGATGGTACTTCTAAATTGATTCTTGGAGTTTATCTAATTCTTGTTGATATGGTGAGAGTATCCTTCTACTTTTGATGGTTTCTAATAATTTACTTCGAGGAACAGAAATTTATCGATACGCCCCTGTTAACTACCCTCGGCTAGCTAGACACTTGACGCTTGGCCTTCGACAATCTCGGGTGCTGGTTAATGTTTTTCACAACCTCTGTCGTTGTATTAATTTATGACACTTAAGCCGGGTGTTTCGTTTATATTTCAAACCGGACGATTAGTTTCGGCGTCAATAATTGTTCCAAAAAAAAGTTAGTGATCACGACAAGCTTTGAGTTTGTTATTTTAAAAATTTAACTATGATTACACTATTATTAAACATGAAAAATAATAATACGATATTTGGTGTACCGTCTCACTACTTTACATAAAAAAATCAAAGTGAGTGTAAAATAGAATAGGGTACATCTTTGTTGTATAATCCACTTTGATATTTTGAATCACTTCAGAAAATAAATAAAATTTAAAGTCTAAAATACTTTTAATGAATCATTTTTAAAAAGGAACTAACTATCCGCTGAAAAGTAGATAGACTGTAGATTACGCTTATCTACAAATTATAAAATATGCCGAATTCTATAGTACTATTTATTACAAAACCCGCAAGCCACAACTTAAAAAAATTATCTTGTTAATTTTAGATTTTATTTCGTGTTAAATACCATTTACTACCTTATTTACATCTTTAAATATGTTTGTACAATGTTTTATTTATAAATATGTAAAGTGGATCCAAATATATATTTTTGACTATTATTGCCTAAATGTTTGAATAGTATGTATTATATAAATTTATTATAATTTAATTCACACAAACCTGTTCAATTGTTTTCTCAAGCATGCCCAATTCTTCATTACCAAAGCCATCTATAATTACTGCCCCTGTCACAGTAAGAAATTTTTGTTCCACTGTCGAAAGTGGTTCGCCCATTCGGGCTTTCTTTTGAAGTTGGCTATTCCACTCTGTAAAACATGCTGTTACTTTACAGTACATCATTTAATATTTTCTAATTATCACCTTTTTCCACCCTTCAACATTTTTTTTTGGTCCAGTACCTTCTGAATTTAATTAAAGGCACAGCGATTTCCATAATTCTTCTACTTCATCTTTGTTTTGCGAATTAATTTTACCGGTTCTAAATTTATCATTTGCACTTAAAAAATTACAAATATCTTGTACTGACTGTTAGTTGTTTTGTAACTTCTCGGCATTTTATTTAAAATTTGATTTTAAAACTCGAAATGAGACTATTGAAATATCATTGCTTTACTTTTTTCATTTGACACTTGTCAAAGTAATACCAAATATATTTATAAAATTGCTAATACAAGTTATTTTTAGAACGAAAATTTAATTCCTAAAATTTGAGGTTATATGACAAAAATGTACGTACTGTTGTGGGAATGATGACTTAGAAACAGAATTCTACTGTTGCAGATAAATTTAATTAACAAATTAATATTCTTCTTTTAATTCTGGATGAGTATTGGAAAACTCGCTATCGCTTCCTTCCATAATAAATAAATGTAATAAAAAAATTACTGTCAGAATCACGTAATTATTTATTTATTAGTAATTTTGTTACTTGTTGCCATGAGGCAATTTTTCGCGACGAACCCGGTTCAGCGCTGATTCGTGCGCGGGTCATGCACTAAGTCATAATTATGACGTTTCACAGTTTGTCAAGAAAACGACACGGTTGCTCAATGTATTTGGCGCTAAGTTCGTATATTTTCATAGTAGTTGCTTCATCAGTATTTGCCGTGAATATTTTTTCATAAATATCACTACCACGTAGAGACAGCAAAGTATTTGTAGCTACTTCATCCATTTCAGTAGGTTTTCTAGATGACTGCCAAATAATATTCTTCTTTGTTGTGTTGTCAGCTACAGCCATATCCATGCATTTTTAAAAATATTCCTGTCATTGTTCCGAATCTATTCAAAACAAGTCTCACCTTTAAATTTGAAACGCAATTTATAATATATTACAAACCTGAGTTTAAAATATTTGCTGTTTGACTGTCTATTTCCACCTCGATACTCGTATTACCGTCAGATAATACAATTTTCTCCATTATCGAATATAAATATAAAATTTTAACATAAACAAAAAACATGAACCATGAACTAACACTTCTAGAAAGAGAGAGATGATGAACCGAAACGACGAACCTGCTCTGAAGTACGGTTCATGAATTCTTGGACCGGGTCCAATCGTGACGTCATTGATATTCGCGAAAATGTATTGGTTCGTGAAATCGAGGACCAAATGTAACCGGGTTCGTCGCGAAAAATTGCCTATGGTTTCAGTTGTGAACAAGACGAGATACGTTAAATTTAAAGTTTATGACAGAAAAATTCGGGAGACGCCCGGACTAGAACCGAGGACCTTCAACGAGATACGTTCTTAAAATAAGGTTGTATTCAACATTAAAATTAACTCTTTTTATTTAATACGCAGTTTTCATGAATACTAAAAAATATTTTGTGCCCTACGGGAATCCAACGGCATATTACATCCCTCAGCTCTTGCTGCACGGGGGACCGTAGTTGACTTCGAAAATTTTAAAATGAACAGTTCAAACTTCAATAAAACTAAAACTACTGTATATTAAAATAATTACTTGGCTTAAAACTATGAAGTAAATATATAAAATTGTTTTTAAACATTTATTTTCTATGTGTTAAATATATAAACACTATAAAATTGTAAAAGTATGCACTCGCAACACAATCTTCAAATTAGGTTTCGTTTGATAAAATAAACCACACACTTTGCCACGCACAAAATGATGCACAGAATAGAAACTTGTCACTTTTGGAATTATATGTATATATACTTGTTAAAAATATATTCTATCTATACAATGTAAATCGCACATTTAATACTGATGTGACAGTAACTCGTTTGATAGTTTCGGAACACGTCTAAAATCGTGACGTCACATGCCCGTGGTCTATAATGAAATTATATTGACAGTTTAGACATTTGAAACGTCAAACATTTTATTAATTTTGTTTCAATTTCATGGTTATCGATAGTTTTGATGCAATTTTCGTCATTTTTAACACTAATTTGTGCCGTTACACAACATGCAAAACTAATTTTGTTTATTGGTTTAGATGAAGAATTTTATGCCCTAAAACTTTTATTCTAAGCTTTTTTGCTTAAAATAATTAGAGAAGCAGGAAATTATGAAATTATTATTTTACATGTTAAAATCCTATGTTCGAGAGTCGTTATCACCACCTCCGATATATAGGGTGTATCACGGAAAGTGAAACAGGCGTTTAAAGGTCGATTCACATTATACGTTCCGTTGCCGTTCCATAACCATTGCATATACAGTCAATAAAATTCTTGTCTGTTCACATTTTCCGTTAGTGTTCAGTTTCATTTAGATAAAATTAATAGTAAAATGTGGTCTGAGGAAAACCTTATCCTAGTTGCTATTGCATTAGATGAAGATGCTGGCTTAAAAAGAAAAAAACGACGACTTTGGGTACATGACATGTTAAAGAAAAGAAATATGAAGGCGAATGTTTTATATTATTTAGAGAATTGTTAGATGACGACATCAAATTTGTTCAGTACTTACGCAAGTCGAAGTTTAAGTTTTACGAATTACTTTCCATCATTGAACCAATAATAACAAAACAAAACACCACATTCAGGGAAACGGTAACAGCAAAACAAAAATTCTGCGTCTGTTTAAGGTAAGTAGTTATTTGTTTATTAGAAAAGTACAAAAATATCAGAATACTTAAGAACATATTACATAACATTTGTGTCATCATAATAATTAAATGTCATTACGTATGAAGCAGCTGTCGTATTTGATGTATCCGGAGCGGGCGTAGAAAGTGATATGATTCCAGAAGATTGGTTAGCAGAAACGTTGCTCTGGAAACTAGCTGTCGAATTTGAAGTAGCAGGAGAGGGCGTAGTAGGTGGTATGAATCCGGATAACTGATTAGCAGGAATATGGTTCTGTAAACTATAATTATTGCTATTAGTGTATGAATTTTGTTGTTGCTGAAACTGATGTGGCTGTGGATATGTAGGTAAAATTTGTTCCAGTTACTAAAGCGTTAACTTTTGCAGCAATGCTTTTAAAAAAAATTATCTGTTGAGTCTTTTGCTACAGGGCGACTTGTTTCTTCTGTTTTCTGTTTCTCAATAAGGTATTTCATTAATACTGTAGAAGCAGATTCATCTTTTTTTTTTGGTAATACAGAAAATTACCGTTTTTTAGGTTTTGGCGTAAAGTCAACTTCAGTAGGAGACTTAGTAACCTCTTCTGGGGTTATCTCTGCCTCAGTAACAGTGGTATTTTCTTCACATTCAGTATCAGCAACATTTTCTTGTGTGTCTTTAATTTGTTCATTCTCTACGTCAATATCATTAAGATTGCCAATTGTTTCTCTTTGGCGCGAAAATGGTTCTAAGAAACACATTTGTTGCTCGTACCGCCACTTTTTTACTAGTTTATTGGCTTGTCCTGATTTCGTTACTTTATTTTTTTTATTTTTACTCCACTGATTCCATCTGTTTTTGCAAGTTGGCCCTGAAAATAAAATAAAAATATAATGTACTTGTACATTATTGTTAAATTTTAAATATTTTCTGTATTTTTATTCGGGTTTTTGGCAACGGGTGTTTCTTTACGCACAATAACCTTCAGCTACCACTCGGTTATTCAACAGTATGCACAATAGTAGAAGTTTGTAATGTAATTATTCAAAAAATGTTAAGCAAGGTATTGCCCACATCCACGGAAGAGGACTGGAGAATAATTGGAAATGAATTCTGGAATATTTGGAATTTTCCTAATTGCTTGGGAGCTCTTCACGGAAAACATGTGGAGATACAAGCTCCAGCTAATTCCGGCTCTCAATTTTTTAATTATAAAAAAACCTTCTCGATAGTTCTTCTAGCACTAGTCGATGCTCAATATAATTTTATTACTGTTGACGTTGGGTCATATGGAAAAAAACAGTGATGGAGGTATCTTTGCACATTCAACTTTAGGAAGAGCTTTAGAAAAAATGTCTTAAATATTCCTGCCCCGGTTGAACTTCTGGGTACAAACCAAAAGGCGCCTTTTGTAATAGTGGGAGATGAAGCTTTTCCCTTGAAACCCAATTTATTAAGACCATATTCTTCAATTCAACAACGAGACGATATGACAAAAAAAGTATTTAATTATAGATTATCAGGTGCGTGAAGATGCTCCGAAAACTCTTTTGCTCTTCTGAGTCAAATGTTTCAATTTTATTATAGAACGTTAAAATCTGCACCACAATACGCAGATAAAATTGTTCTAACAACTTGTATATTGCATAACTTTATAAAAGATTATAACATTCGTTCAGAAAATTCTATCACAGTTACAGACTACCCTTCTTTATGCAATTTACCACAAGGAGGAAATGCTACAGCTACTGCGTTTCATGTTATTTACAACAAATTTTTTAATTCTCCTACAGGAGCTGTTGACTGGCAAATTAATATAATTTAACCTTATAAATAGGTATACTACGATCAGAAACATTTATCTGTTATTATCTGTATTTATTTTTTATGTTTGTTTAAGCATATATACTTGTATTTATTTATTTAATGTTTTATGTACATATTTTTTACTTATTCTGTGCGACGTCAAGTTCCTTGGCAATTGCCGTCCAGATTTTCTCCTTATAGTTGTTATCAGTATATTTTGAATTCTCTAAATCATACAGGACCGCATTTTGCCTCACCAACTCTATCAATTTCTCGTCATTCATTTTTTTTAAAAGTTTTTACTGTAAAACACTGTCTACTCTCTGCACCTAATAAAGTATGGAACTGAAACGCATGTATGTTCTCACTATCCCTACCGTTTCCAACACGTCTCAGCCTGTCCGTCAAAAATACGTTTGCAACAATATTGTGCGGAACTGTATGGAAATGGTATGTAAACGAAACGAAAGATGTGTATACATACATTGATTTAAATCTAACAATACTTTATGTAAACGCAACGGAACAGATATGGAACGGCAACGGAACGTATAATGTGAATCGACCTAAACATCGAAACCAGTTTTTCTGTGCGCATTGCTCCCCTAATTATTGTAGACAAAAGGTTTCAAATTGATGTTGTAAAACAAAAATTTCTACATCCGAATCAATAAAAAAAAATCATTTTGGCTACTTCATAACCGCAGAAATAAAATTAAAAAATTCACGAAATTACAATTTTATATGAGCGTCACGCTAGATGGCCTCTATCTCAAATCTTTTGAAAATTTTGTGTACAGTTAGTGCTAGGTTTGGTCTAGTTTGTTCCAGATTCCTAAAGTTTTTTCTATTTATATACACAAGTTATTAACAGTTGACGTGTGGAATCCAGCGTGACACTAAGAGTAAACCTATCTAATCTTTCCAATTTTTAAAAATCTTTTGATATGAGGAGATAGTGCTAGGTTTGTTCTACTTAGATATAAATTTTGAAAGTTTGTTCTATTCATATACACATGTTATTAACAATTGAATTGGGGAATCCAGCGTGACACTAAGAGAGAATCTATCTAATCTATTCAGTTTTTAAAAATCTTTTTATATGAGGAGTTAGTGCTAAGTTTGTTCTGCTTAGATACAAATTTTGAAAGTTTGTTCTATTTATATACACATGTTATTAACAGTTTATTTGGGGAATCCAACGTGACACTAAGGGAGAACCTACCTTATATATTCAGATTTTAAAAATATTTTTATATGAGGAGTTGTGCTAGGTTTGTTGTACTTTGATTCAAATTTTGAAAGTTTGTTCTGTTCATATACAAATGTTACTATCAATTGAACTGGGGAATCCAGAGTGACGCTAAGAGAGAACCTACTTAATTTATTAAATTTTTAAAAATCTTTTTATGTGAGGAGTTAGTGCTAGGTTTGTTCTGCTTAGGTACAAATTTTGATACATAGACCTCACAGCCTGCTCTGAAAATCTGGCGAATAAGATAGTATATTGGCACGTAGATGCCGACGAGGAGGCTTTCAGTCCCCACCGGCACATAAGGTTCGAGGTGAATACAGAGACGCAAGTATCTCGAGCACCTACACTTCCCAGGTGGAACATTAAAAGCCTGGATATAGGGAAGGGAACAGAGGCAATTAATAAACTACAACACACGGAGTATACGGGGGATGCAACCAGACAACTGCAGGAAGTCTGTGACGCTTGCATGGGCAAGAACAAACAGGGCAGCAAAAGTAACAGAAGACCAGTATATTGGTGGACGGAGGAAATAGCGACGACAAGGAAGAAATGCCTAAGAAAACGAAGGGAATTCATGCGAGGAAGGGTAAGAACAACAGACCCACTGATGATAGCAATACTGGAAGGGGAGTATAAGACTGCTAAAAAGGAACTTAGCCTTGAAATAAGAAGAGAAAAAACAAGAAAATGGAAAGAGCTAATAGACACGGTCGATGAGGATGTGTGGGGTAAGCCTTACCATTTAGTCGTTAAGCGCACGAAGATGATGCTGCCAATTACACCAGGCAAAGAAATGGCAAAGGCTATAATCAACCACCTCTTTCCCTGCCACGATACCAGTACTTGGAAGAGTAGGCCGGCGATAGCACTCCCTGAAATAACAGAGGAAGAAATACAGGAGGCTGGAAAAAAGACGAAGGCTAAGAAGGCACCGGGACCTGATGGAATTCCCCCTGAGATAATTGCCTTGGTTGCAAAAGAAAACCCACAGTGGATGCAGGGCATATTTAACAGAATAGTAAATACAGGACACTTTCCGCTGGAATGGAAGGTAGCAACCCTGGTGCTGATTCCAAAGCCGGGCAAATCCAATATGGAAGACCCTGCAGCATACAGGCCTCTGTGTCTTTTAAACACTATGTGTAAGATACTAGAGTAGATACTATGCACCAGAATTTGGAGCTTCCTAATAGAAGAAGGACTTCTATCCGATAATCAATTCGGATTCCGAGCGGGTAAGTCAACCCTGGACGCCATGGAGGTAGTCAGACGTACCGCAAAAAACGAGATGATGAAAGGAAAGGCAAGGGAGCTCTGTGCATTGACGACGGTTGATGTGCAGAATGCCTTCAACTCAGTACCTTGGGCCAGGGCGATACAAGCAATGGAGGCGATGAACTTTCCCGCCTACATCGTCAACCTGGTAGGGTCATACCTGAACGAGAGAAGTATCGTATACCTGGGAGAGCGGTACCAGATGACCTGTGGCGTCCTTCAAGGCTCCAAATTGGGCCCGTTGCTGTGGATAATTTTTTACGATAGCATGCTCCAGCTGCCAGTTCCCAGAGGGGTAAAGCTGATTGGGTTTGCTAACGATTTAGCGGTGTTAATAACAGACAAGCGGGAGGATAGGTTACAGGAGAAGATTAACTACACGCTCCTGGAAATAGAAAATTTGATACAGACGACCGGATTAAGGTTAGTCCCAGAAAAGACTGAGGCGGTCATGCTATCAGGCAGAAAGAAGCATGGTGAGATCAGTTTCCAGATAGGCGGTAGAAGGATACTCCCCAAACCTAGCCTGAAGTACCTGGGTGTACATTTTGATAAAAACCTATCCTTCACCTTGCACGTTAAGGAAACTGTCAAAAAGGCAGTAAGAGTGATCACCGCTCTCAGAAGACTTTTTCCTCGCATAGGGGGCCCACGCGAGCAAAAAAGAAGGCTGCTTGGCTCTGTTGGGCAGAGCATAATCCTGTACGCGGCACCAGTATGGGCACGGATGTTTTCAAGCTTACCTGTGTAGAATAGGTAAGGCGGGAACTGACATCTGCAACTATTGTACCGCGACAGATACGGTAGAGCACAGCGTCTTTGTATGTGAGAGGTGGAAGGCAATCCGGCAAAACACAGAAAAATCGCTTAATGGGAGGGTTAGAAAAGAGACGGTAATAAACATGATGATAGCAAACGAGACAAACTGGATAATCATCAATGAGATGGTTGAAGACATAATGAAACAAAAAGAAGAGGATGAGAGAAGAAGAGAGAGAGAGAGGAGTGAGTAAGGTATCTCGTAGCATAGCGTAACTGACAACAACTGGTGGGGATATGGGACGGGAGAGTTTAGTGGGTAGGCTAGACAGGTGATGCGCAAGCGGATGTCTAGAGTCCCACACTACCTTTCCCCTTCGGGGGGTATGCGCTGCTTCGGCATCATACTAGGTGTGCATGAGCATTCTCTCCAACCCACAAAAAAAAAAGTACAAATTTTGAAAGTTTCTGCTTTTCATATACACTTCTTATTTGTATTTGAAAATTAGTGAATATTTTATATCATTAATAGAAGAACAAAATCGTAGCATTTTGCTAAAATATTAAAAAATAAATAACAAAAATATTTAGTAGGTATTCTATGATAATAAATAGTGATATTGTCGAAAATTAAAATTTTGATGATTTAATAGTTCTATTTTACATTTATAATAAACAAATCTTGTTTATCCACCACGATGTAGAAGTGCTAGCTGATTTAGAAACACAACCTTTCTTCCATACTGAACCAAGTTTGAACAACACAGTATCGCAGTATATATATATATATATATATATATATATATATATATATATATATATATATATATATATATATATATATATATATATATATATATATATATATATATATATATATATATATTACAGTATTAATATGAGCAGAGATATATATATATATATATATATATATATATATATATATATATATATATATATATATATATATATATATATATATATATATATATATATATAATTTTCAAAACAGTATTAATATGAGCAGATATATATATATATATATATATATATTATTATATATTATTATATTCACAAGAACTGAGATTTTATAGAGAAGTGAATTTTTGTTACAAATAACAAAGAGTCTGGTACGTATGTCATATCAAGAGCGTTTAATTACAAACAATATATATTGCGACGCAATCCGGTCGGAGAAGTAGGGTGTGGTTGATGAAAAAATAAATACAGCGAATTTATTTAAAATCATAAAATAATGTAATTTTTATTTCCTGGTAGGTGAGTATTTGCCAGGGAGGCCGTAGGGTGATATCGGGGTTGGTGAGATGGTTGGAGACGGTCGCTGGGGCGACCACGACGGTCGGCGATGCGGTGAGCGTCGCGGCGGAGACGCCGGTGACGGTGACACGGCGGCACGGAGCTCGACGATTACGCTGAAGGCGTCGTGGCGATGATGCGAAATGATGGATGAAGATCCGCCAGGTAGGAACGGGGAGGAGTGGGGAAGCGGCGCACGGCCGGAGCCGCGACTCGCAACACCGGTGTCGGCCACACCGCAGCGCCCACGCGTGAGACTCTCAGCGCGGTGACGAAGCGGGGGTCGAGCGACTCGTGCTACTCTGAGCCCGAGTCGGTCGCGGAGAGAGGGGGTGGGGCAACACACAGGTGACAGGACGGAAGGGGAGTGCGGGGTAGGTATTTGACACTTTGCACGTGAACACTGCGAGCAACACAACAATAGGAAAACAAAGGCCGGTTTGATGAACAAAATGTGCGAGACTCACACTCCACGGACCGCGAGACCTCGGAAGCACTGTACGTGGCGCTGAACGGTCAAACCGGAATTTGACAGGTAAAAGAAAACGGATGGGACTTACCACGGGTCGGGAACCTGACGGAGCTGACGACGGTGACGGCGATGACGGTAATCCAAAATACACGGAGAACTCGCGGCGAGACGTGAGACACGGTTTCTGGTTTTTAGTCGGTACTTCGAGTCGTGAGCACGGCTACTAGTTTTGAATTCGATAACTCGATTTCTAAAATGACTGACTGACTGTTCACTCTGACCGCGTATTTATACTAAAAATTATTAATTAATCGTGTCCGGTTAGGTTGGCGGCGGCTCATCCTATGCTAACCAAATGGGTGGTTTGGTTTCAGAAGGAAACTAGGGTAAAAACCACCCGATTTGGTTTAACATAGGTTTGCCGGCCGCAGAACGCGGAGACGTACGCGGTGTCGAAATTTGAACGAAATCGGTGACTTGCCGCGCGTAAATGGATCGCCAGGTCCGGCTTCGGAATATTTCTAAACGCGAATAAAACTATTTCGCGTTTTTAATATTGTGACGAACGACTTCGTCACATCCTCGGGGTACTCCGGTATGAAAAAAAGAGGGGTTTCGTGGGGTTTAGGAGGGTGGTTTGACAACCCTGGCATATGTTTACAGGTCCAAATATTTACAACAATATTCAAAAACAAATATCTACAAAGAAATGTTCCAAAATAAATTATTTCCAAAGCGAAACAATATTTCGCGGAGAAATCATACAAGAAACAGAACTATTTTACAGCCGGAGACAAAATATACTCCAAAAAACCAACCTTACAGATTTTATCAAAACTTATGAACTAAAAACTTAAGGAACCCAAAACTTATAAAATAAAACTAAATAACCAAAACTTAAAACACTAATAACTTGTCCGTAGGCGGCACATAGTGTCCAAACCTAGGCAACGGGGAGGACTCACTGTACTGCCGGGGGCGGGGGAGGGGGTGGACGACGCTGGGCCGGGATGGTGACCCGACGGCCGTTGGGCAGCCGGTACCGGAGCGGGCGGTACGGATTGGCTCCGCTGGGCCGCAGTGACTGTAGCCACGCTGCGTAGTCCAGGGGCTGCTGGGCTGCTGGTGCAGGTGGCGGTTGCTGCGGGCGGGAACGGACGGCCACGGGTGGTGTCGGCTGCGGGGGCTCTGCGTCCGGGCCTACAGACTCCAGCAGGTCCCACAGCTCCTTCATGATATCCTGGAGTTCTTCCCGGGGCTGGACGGCGGCACCCAGCGCCTGAAGTGGGGGTAGCACAGTACCCCGCGCTGGTGCCTTGCCCGGTGTCGTCAGCTGAACCTTGGGTACGGCCGGGATCTTGAACGCGCCGACCTCGGAAACGGTCGGTGGCGGCGACGCGTTCAGATCAATTATGTCGCCATGGATCCATGGCGACAGGAGGGTCCAAGGGGCTGACGGCTTCTTCCAGGACGTCGGGTACGGTCCAAACCTGGCGATTAAGGCCTGTCGGAGGGCCTCATCCCCATCGCCAGGTTTCCAGGAGCTGGACGGCTGGGCTCTGCTGGTGGAGGCAGCAGATGGGACGGCAGATGGTGTGGATGGCGGTGCAGTGTGGGTGGGCCGCACCAGCCGGCTCTCCAGGACGCCTACGACCGGCCTGATGAATGGACGGCCCCTGGAGACCCGTCCAGTCACTGGTGGTGGCAACGTGCCACCTCCAGCCCTTCCAATCCCCTTGACAGCTCCTGCTGTCAGGGGCCCCATCCTGGTGGGTCCCACGACTGCAGGGCCCACGCTAGTGGATGGGGGTCTCCCCACCCGGCTGGATGGGAGACTGCCCACCCGACTGGGTGACGGACGGACTCATCGGGTTGCAGGGACATGATGGATTGTCCCTGTAACAAACAAAACGGATGCCGGCTTGACGGTTACTGGTTTGACGGATGCCGGCTGAACGGATGCCGGCTTGACGGATGCCGGCTGAATGGATGTCGGCTGGACGGATGTCGGCTGGACGGATGTCGGCTTGACGGATGCCGGCTTGACGGATGCCGGCTGAACGGATGCCGGCTTGACGGATGCCGGCTGAACGGATGCTGGCTTGACGGATGCCGGCTTGACGGTTACTGGTTTGACGGATGCCGGCTGAACGGATGCCGGCTTGACGGTTACTGGTTTGACGGATGCCGGCTGAACGGATGCCGGCTGGACGGATGTCGGCTTGACGGATGCCGGCTGAACGGATGCCGGCTTGACGGGTACTGGTTGGACGGATGTCGGCTTAACGGATGCCGGCTGAACGGATGCCGGCTTGACGGATGCCGGCTGAACGGATGCCGGCTTGACGGATGCCGGCTGGACGGATGTCGGCTTGACGAATGCTGCCATCTTCTTGGGCAGCTTACTGCCGGTGCCCCCGGAACTGGTTGTTCTGGTGTTGGTACTCTTCGTTGAGTACCTCCTTGGAGCGGGTGTCCACCCACTTGGTGCTGACCTCTCCCTGGCCCACCATTGCTGTGCTGCTGATGTCGGAGTCTCTGTTCGGGCGCCAAATTTGCGACGTATCTGGCAGCGATACGGCCAAACAAATTGGCGACGGTATGCTCGGGCGCCAATTGCTCGGAAAGCAATCCGGTCGGAGAAGTGGAGTGTGGTTGATGAAAAAATAAATACAGCGAATTTATTTAAAATCATAAAATAATGTAATTTTTATTTCCTGGTAGGTGAGTATTTGCCAGGGAGGCCGTAGGGTGATATCGGGGTTGGTGAGATGGTTGGAGACGGTCGCTGGGGCGACCACGACGGTCGGCGATGCGGTGAGCGTCGCGGCGGAGACGCCGGTGACGGTGACACGGCGGCACGGAGCTCGACGATTACGCTGAAGGCGTCGTGGCGATGATGCGAAATGATGGATGAAGATCCGCCAGGTAGGAACGGGGAGGAGTGGGGAAGCGGCGCACGGCCGGAGCCGCGACTCGCAACACCGGTGTCGGCCACACCGCAGCGTCCACGCGTGAGACTCTCAGCGCGGTGACGAAGCGGGGGTCGAGCAACTCGTGCTACTCTGAGCCCGAGTCGGTCGCGGAGAGAGGGGGTGGGGCAACACACAGGTGACAGGACGGAAGGGGAGTGCGGGGTAGGTATTTGACACTTTGCACGTGAACACTGCGAGCAACACAACAATAGGAAAACAAAGGCCGGTTTGATGAACAAAATGTGCGAGACTCACACTCCACGGACCGCGAGACCTCGGAAGCACTGTACGTGGCGCTGAACGGTCAAACCGGAATTTGACAGGTAAAAGAAAACGGATGGGACTTACCACGGGTCGGGAACCTGACGGAGCTGACGACGGTGACGGCGATGACGGTGATGACGGCGATGACGGTGATGACGGTAATCCAAAATACACGGAGAACTCGCGGCGAGACGTGAGACACGGTTTCTGGTTTTTAGTCGGTACTTCGAGTCGTGAGCACGGCTACTAGTTTTGAATTCGATAACTCGATTTCTAAAATGACTGACTGACTGTTCACTCTGACCGCGTATTTATACTAAAAATTATTAATTAATCGTGTCCGGTTAGGTTGGCGGCGGCTCATCCTATGCTAACCAAATGGGTGGTTTGGTTTCAGAAGGAAACTAGGGTAAAAACCACCCGATTTGGTTTAACATAGGTTTGCCGGCCGCAGAACGCGGAGACGTACGCGGTGTCGAAATTTGAACGAAATCGGTGACTTGCCGCGCGTAAATGGATCGCCAGGTCCGACTTCGGAATATTTCTAAACGCGAATAAAACTATTTCGCGTTTTTAATATTGTGACGAACGACTTCGTCACAATATATATATATATATATATATATATATATATATATATATATATATATATATATATATATATATATATATATATATATATTATGGGTATAATTTTATATATTTATATATACATATAATAAATAATTTTTATTTTCCACTTACCGAGATCTGCTTCAGCAGAGTGCCACACCCAGTGATGGGTAGAAGGCGTGATGATATATTTATTTATTTATTTATTTTCCACAACTTGGAATAATTAATTTGTATTAATTTTAATACAAATGACACTTCAGTCTCTCGACAGTAACTGTCTTACAAAAATGATGGTTAGAGACTTCTCGTGTCAAATAGCTTATCTAACAGAATATGAGTTTTATGGAATGTCTTTAGTTGAGCATGGGAAGGTGCTGTGGTCAGCGCGTCTCGTGAGAACGGGCGTTCTAACTCCTTCCTTCTCAGAATGGAATATTGTCGGGGATGTTCAGCTGGTGTTTAGGGTGTGAAGGTCCTGGTTGGAGTTCTATGACTGGATCCCTGCAAAGGTGCATCTTCTTCTGGAAAAATCTTTTCTTGGCAAAAACTGTGAAAATAATTATACTGACAATTGATAAGATCAGATAGAGAGGTATACATACATACATACATATCTTCACGCTATATCCCAACAAATGGGATAGCACGAACCCTAAAATCACTCATAAAACATTCACTCATCACACCCATCAAACAACCAGCCATCACCAAACATTTTCATCCAAACACACCACCCTCACTTCAACCACATTTATAGATCACTCCATATAAACTCATTCATTTATTACACTCGAAAACATTATCACACAACAAACCTTCAATCACATAATTTCTATTCTCTTACCATTCATTTTCCTTCCTCAACGTACATAACATATGCATAAAAAAAATCTCAAATTACTCACATTACTCCTAACAACGAATCTAATAACGAAACTAACAACGAATCTACAAGATTAGAAAAGATGAAAGCGATAGTCTACACTTGTATATGAAAGAAAAGACCACACAATGCAGTTACAGAAAATGAGACAAAAAGATAAGAAAGGGAGGGAGCGTCGCCCTGCGCATGTTTTTGAAAGTGAATTTCACACAATTGCAGTTAAACACTCTACGTAATAACTGAAAACGAATTAAAAGATAAGAAAGGAAGGGAGTGTCGCTCTACGCTTGTTTTTGGAAGTGAATTCCACACAATTGCAGTTAAACACTCAATGTAAGATCAGAAAACGAATAAAAAAGATAAGAAACGAAGGGAGTGTCGTCCCTGAGCTTGTTTTTGAAAGTGAATTTCACACAATTACAGGTAAACACTCTAATGAAATTACTAAACAACGAAACTAAAATCTAAAACCCAGCGCTTTTCTGAAATCATCAGATTCATTCCGCAATTAATCTTCGTCAAACGTTCCTATCCTGACACACCACTTTTGCTTCATCCACATTCATAATTCCTTTCATACAAGCACGTTTGTTCCTCGTAGTCGGAAACTTTCGTTCACGCAACAATTTTTCTATCATATTCATCCATTTATTCATAGGTCGCCCACGCAATCGTTCACCCTCAATTTCACCAACATATACCTGTTTCACTAATCTCTCATTCGACATACGTTCAACATGCCCAAACCATCTCAACTGACTTATACCTACTTTTCTAACTACATTCTTCTCAATTTCACATTCATCATACACCAATGTATTCCGGACACGATCTCTTCTAGTATAACTACACACACCCCGCAAATACCTCATTTCCACAGCAGTTATACGACGTTCATGTTTCTTCATCCACACCCAACATTCACTACCATACATCAATGAAGGCACTAAAACACCATTATACACACTCAATCGAGCATCTCTGGATACATTCACATTTCTAGCAAAGGTTCCCAGAGCACCCAATACCTTGCAACCCACAGATACTCTTCTTTCAATCTCACAATCAATACGTCCATCCCTTGAAAACACACTACCCAAATATAAAAACTCATTTACTTGACCCAATCTCACACCATTCACCGAAACATTGCAGTTGGTCACCAAATCACTCTTCTCAAACACTAACACTTTACATTTATCAACATTTAATAACAGATTTAAACTTTTTCCTACTTCATTTATACTTAGAATCATTCTTTTCAATTGCTCTTCAGATTCACCCATAACAACAACATCATCCGCATACGCTAACGCAGGCACTACACTACCACCAATATGTACACCATGCACCCCATTCAGCGCCGTTCGTAACAACACATCCATATACAAATTAAACAGCCACGGAGACATCCTACAACCTTGTTTCACACCTACATCTATACAAAACCAATCACTCAATCTACCATCAACTCTCACCGCTGCCTCGCTACCATCATACAACGCACGAATTGCCCCCAACAAATTCCCGTTTATACCGTACTGTAGAAGTACATCCCACAAAGTCTCGCGATGAACACTATCATATGCTTTTTTAAGATCGAGAAAGCCACAGAACACCTTTTTGTTCTTAGCAAGTGACTTCTCAACAATCATACGAAGAGAAAATAATTGATCCACACACCCTCTCTCAGGCAAAAAAACACCTTGCATATCGCTTATCTTGGAAATGGTTAAGGTTCGTACCTTATGAATAAGAATCTTTCCGTACAACTTCCCTACCACACTCAGCAAACTTATCGCACGAAAATTAGTACATTCACTCGAACTACCTTTGCCTTTAAATAAAGGACAAATGACAGCACGTTTCCAATCATCAGGAGCCACACACCGTTTTAAACAAAATCTAAACAAATAAACTAACCAGTCAAATAACCTCTCACCTCCATATTTCAACATCTCATTCGATATACCATCCAAACCAGGAGCCTTACCATTCTTCAGACGCATCAATGCAAAACTAACATCACTCTCATCTATATCCCAATCATCACCACTAACATTTTCTCTAACATTTTCACTACTACCATTCCCTCCATTTATGCTACCATATAAAGCCCTAAAATACTCACACCATCTATTCCTAACATCTGACTCATTCCACAATAACTCACCATCAGCACTTTTAATCGCTTTCACTGCCCTTAAATTACCACCTCTCAATCTCTTCACACTCAACCAAAACATTCTTTTATTCATACTAAAATCATTTGTCAATCTTTCACTCATCAAGTCATCAAAACGTGCCTTACTTTTTCTCACAATTCTCTTAACACATTTATTTAACCTCTTGTATTCTAGTAAGCATTCATCTCGTAAACTTCCAGGTACATCTTTTACATTTAGAAAACGCAAATATGCTCTCTTTTTCTCCTCAATCGCCTCTCTTACTTCATCATTCCACCATGCATTCTTTGGACAAGAGCCTAATCTACATTCACCACAAACTTCTTTTGCACAATTAAGAACTGTATCCTTAAATTTCAACCACACATCATTTATGCTGCATTCAAAATTAAGCTCACATACAGGCAAAGATTCATTAATTTTCTCAACAAACCTATCTCTAACATCCTCATTCTGCAGTACACTGGATTTCACACGAAACATTTTTTCGATACCTTTCACCCTCATCCGCCAACATTTATCCAAACGTATACGCGATACCACCAAATAATGGTCATTCGTACCCAATTCAGCACCACGCTTCACACGCGTATCTATAACTAAACTTCTCAATCGTTCATCGTACAAAATAAAATCAATTACACTTCGTCTATTCTCACGCATATTCTCCCATGTATACAAATGAGCTAATTTATGTTTAAAAACAGAGTTGGAAACAAAGAGATTACGCTCCAAACAGAAAGATACTATTTTCCTACCATTTTCATTCTCTCTCACATCCCCAAACTTACCCAAAACATTTCCAGACATGCTTCTCTTTACTCCCACCCAACCATTTAAATCACCACATACGATAACTTTCTCACCTGGATCACACAAATCAATCACACTATCTAACAAATTCCAAAACCGATCTTTTTCGAGATCATTTTCAGATTCAGTTGGGCCATAAACTGACACAACGAAGATTCTATGAAAGCCTACCTTTAATCTCAGCCAAAGAATTCTAGATGAAATACAGTCATAATCCCTTACAAACGGTTTCATTCTTTCACTAACAAGCACACCTACTCCATGCTTTGCACGTTCATTCTCAGATACACCCGACCACAAGCAAAACATTCCATCCACCTCTTCCTCAATACAGCCTTTCCTCTTAGTCTCACTTACACACAAAACATCTACATTATACACACGCATTGCATTCATCAATTCAATTTCTTTCCCAGTTATACCACGAACATTCCACGTACCAAACTTACATTCATCAAATTTTTCCCATTTATTCCTCATTTAAACAAAAGATAGTAAAAGAAGGGTTCTCTCGGTAATAGGGTAGAAGTTAAGGTAGCTTACCAAACTTATCCTTAACTATAAAGGAAAATAGAAATAAAAAGAAATAAATAAATTACATTGACACCTGATATGATAGCATAATTCGTGGTTTCGATGTCGTAGTCTTCGTTGATGTTTTCGAATTTGTTGATAGGTAATTTCAAATCTTGAATATTATGAATGTCGATGCTCATCGTAGGAATTTGACTTGTGTTTAGAATTTGGAAATCTTCTAGGATGATTGGTCAAAGCTTCGAAACACTATAGTTTCGGAGAGTACACGCTGTTCGTACCAGCTCCGCTCTTTTTCGAATCTGCCAGTTTCCTGCATTCAGTAAGAAACTTGTTTCGAAGAACTTGATATTTCTTTTTGCAATCTTCAGCTGTATGAAAATGAATAATTACTTTAATATACAAGAGTGATCTAATTTTTCGAACATCTGTTCTGGTTGCCACTATCAGAACAATTCTTGAACATTAATTACAATCATTATTTGTTATTAAAATTATCTAAAATTATTAACAATTGTCAGTTTTGTTCAAATCTTTGAATATCAATTTAAGTTTTAAAAAAATTAATAAATATATTGACTGATATTCAATGTCTAGATTAAAATAACTATTTTAAATAATTATAGTTAATTTTAATAATAAATAATTACTTAATTTATAATTTGTTTACAATGTATGTTGTTTTAAATTATAACACTTTGTTTGGGCTTGCACTGTCTTTACTATATAATATAAATTTTATTACAACGTTTCGCTTACTAAAATCTGTAGCCGTCTTCAGGTATCAAGTATTTTAAAACAAATAATGAGTGTAAATAATGTTCAAAAATTGATCTGACAGCGGCAATTAGCACATACGTTCAGAAGTAATGTTACTTTGATCACTCTGAAGAGATTAATGGATTAAATATATTAATTATGGTAATTACCTGTAACACCCGGATGCAACTGTGTTACAGCATGCACCATTTCTTCCAGAACATCTCTATTTATCTTTCTGTTATGATAGTCAGGAGACTGTGTATCGTACAAACAGGAATTCCTTTTATACACATTGATTAATGCCACCATGGCTTGTAGACTCCATGACCGATTTAAAATATATACAATTTTATGACATTAAAATCTTTTATTTATAAATAACATATAATAAACTTACCTCATACCTAAATGGAAAAACAAATGAACCAAATTATACACTAAATGAAAATGATGATGATGAATTATAAAAAGAAAATATACTAAATAATATTAAGCAAATTCTTATACTAAATAGAAAAAGAAAATTAAACACAAATTTTAAAAAGAAAATATACTAAATAAAAATAAAATACTGATAAAAATAAACAAATACGAAAGATTAGCACAAAGCAAAACCAAAATGACAATCCACGCTTACGTGAAATGAAACACAAAAATACGTGTGAAATGTGACACGATAGTTTCATCGAGGAGCTCCTTGATGGAAATAGAGGAACCTCTATTTTTCATCGATGACGGGTGCATTCTGTTGTTTCATTGAAGAGCTCCTCCACGTTCCTCGACCAGTGTGCCATTACTTTAAAACAGGTATTGTAACTGCTTTAGTACAATATTTGATTAGGGTTGGGTAAAAAGTTGTTTTTCAGAAACTAAACGACAGATTTATTGGCACTGCTACTCTAAAATACTAAAATCGTAATTTCTCAAACAATGTTGAAAATAGGGGTCACCTGTTCTAGAAATTTACCTAAATTGATTCTATCAAAAATTCAAAATTTAAATATGCATTTTAAAGAAAAAAATACAAGAAAAAACTTAAGATTGCACAAAAAATTATTGCCACTGAATGTTCATAACTGGATCAGAATATTATTGAGCACTATTCGTAACAAGTATTTTGTACTCAATTGATGCACGCATTCACAACTCATAATAGTCACAACGTATAGTAATATGCACAGTGCACTTAATAAATACACGCATCCACTCTGTACTACGATTTCACTCTAACTAACGCGCTTCAACTTGCACCCTGATGATCTGCAGTTTTGTCAAAAAAAAAAAACTTTAAATACCCAGAAAATACATTGAAGTACTTAAAGTACATTAGAGTACTTCAAGTACATCCAATGTACTTGAAGTACATTTGAAATACTTAACGTACTTTTTTTGCTTACAATATTAAGTACAAGCAAAATATACTTTAAGTACCATTAATAAGTACATTTTCAAAAAAATACCTAAAGTAAATTACTTAAAGTACCCAAATGTACTTAAAGTAATACTTTTTTCCAGTATTACCCAGCTCTGATACGACCGTTGGAAAGTAGAGTAAAAACAATAAAACAATGCCGTGCACCGGAAACGAAAATAGAACTACAAAGTTTTCTTGGATTGATAGGGTATTGTAGTCGATTCATTTCAAACTTTTCAACATTGATCGAGGCATTGCTAGAACTAACCAACAAGAATACTGAATTCAAGTGGAGGCAACGTCAATAACAAGTGTTTGAAAACTTGAAAATATCTTAGTAGAAGAAATGTTTTAGGATTTTATGATCCACAAGTGAAGTCTACAATTATAGCAAGCCCTTACGGGTTAGGAGTTGTATTAGTACAATGTCAAAATGGTGAGAACAAAATTATTGAATACAGGTATGCAAGTCGCGCTTTGACTAAAATAGAAAAGAAATACTGCCAGACGGAGAAAGAGGCCTTAAGCCTTATTTGGGCATGTGAACATTTTCACATATACGTATATGGAACAAAATTTGACATTATAACGGATCATAAGCCGCTAGAATTTATATTTTTACCAAAATCCAAACCCTGTCTGAGAATTGAGCGCTGGGTACCGATTCAAAGTAAGGTACAGCCCTGGAAAAACTAATATAGCAGACCTTTTGTCTAGAATGGATATTCAAAAAGACGAAAACGAAAAAATAGATGGTATTGAAGCACATGTCAGGTGGATTGTCAGACAGGCTACACCATCGTCTATGACATTAGAAGAAATTTGCGAAGTTTACATGAATAACAAACAAACAAATAGCCCGCAAATTTGCGTAAGTACAAAATAATAAAAATAGAACTGTGTGTTATAGATGATATAATCTTGAGGGGTACTCTAATACTAATACCGCTATCACTTAGAACCAGAGTACTGATGTAGGCTCATGAAGGACGTCCTGAAATTGTTAAAATGAAGCAACGATTACATACTAAAGTTTGGTGGTATGGGTTAGACAAAGAAATAGAAAATTATTGAAAGAGATGCCTTAGTTGTCCGTTAGTGGGTGTATAATCAATCGTTAACACTAGAATGCCAGAAAGTCCATGGAAAAGTATTGCATTAGACTTTTTAGCACCACTACAAGGAGAAAAATATATATTAATCACTATTGATTATTTCAGTAGATTTTATGAAGCAAGAAAATGACCAAAATTACAACGGAAAGTACTATTGAAGAATTAGAAGAAGTATTTGCAAGATTTGGTATACCAGAAGAAATAATGGCTGACAATGGGCGACACTTAACTAGTATAGAATTTAGAGATTTCTGCGTATCATATGGTATAAACCTAGTCTAAATATACTAAAATGACCTCAGGCAAATGAGAAGGTAGAACGTCAAAATCGAACAATTATAAAATGACTCAGAATAGCACAAGCTACTGGTGAATAATTTAAAACAGCATTACGCCAGTACATTTTCTTTTACCATACTACACCACATTCAACAACTGGGCAAACTCCATCACTTTTAATGTTTGGTAGGGAACTCCGTGATAAGTTACTGATATATAAGAGCTTCACAAAAGAAGTTTCTGAAGTAAGAGATCACGATTCTGAAAACAAAGGTAAACAAAAGAGATATGCCGATGAAAGTAGGAATTCCAAGGAAAGTGAAATTTTAATAGGGTGGGGGGGGGGGCATATCAGGAAAGTAAGGAGCCTGTTGAACCACAGGAGTCAAAAAAGTCTGAATCAAGTGCGAGGAATGTGCTCCAATTTCCTGTTGACCACAACTTTAGGGTACCTCAAATATAAAGGGTAAAGACATGATCAAGGTCGCCGCCATTAGTCTGCCAAGAATATTTTTAAGATATAGGAATTATACAAAATTTCTATTTTTATTTAAGATTTTTTATAATAAATATAACCTATTTTACTACTACATTATTAAAATACATTAAATTAACATGAAACTATAATTTAATGAAGGAAAAAATAAATGTTATTTAATATAAAATGTTTAAAATGATCTGAAAACAAAAAAATTATTATTTACTTTGTCATAGATTTGCTGCTATATTATTTGCAAGTGTAAATTTCCTTTTTACCAGAAATTTTTAATCTGTATACTACAAATCTATTTACGATTTTGTTGTAAATTTTAATGTGCTCTTAAACTGCATAATACAGAAACTTGTACAGTTTCCTTGTTATAATTGTTTGATTCAAAAGCAGATGTACAATTCTGACATGTTTTCGAGTATTTAAGAACTCTAGAAATTATTATAATACATTTTTGTCGCTATTATTTAAATTTATTTCTAGATTTCTTGAATGTTTATAGGGTCATAAGTCTGAATTGTTGTTTTCTGTTGTACAAGAGTTAAAAATTCTAACAAAAATTCTCGATCATCTTCATTGTAACTTCCTCTTGACGTATCTTTTAAATATTGTAGGTATAAATATTATGAAGTATCTAATCTTACAATAACATTTCTGAAATAAATGACATTTCTCTTTAAACAAGATTCTTGGTTAGTATAATAAAAATATATTTACATATATAAACTTAACACAAATGTTAAATATGTTTAGAGAAGTTTTTAAAAGATAAATTATACTTAAAACGCAATGTAATCTGATATTTGTTTGGCAGACTAATGGTAGCTAAAACGACCGCAAACAAAATTTGACCTTATTGACGTTACCACATCATGGCAGTACCTTTCTATTTGAGGTACCCTACACAACTTCGGACTCTTGCACCGCACAGCATCACGTAGGCGACGGAGGACATGCCTGTAGTACTCTTTGGTGATTATTTGACCCTGTGCATATGTACTTGTCATCAATCAAAGAAAGCAATCAGCCACACTTTGACGTTGCTGCGCACTTGGCGGGCCTTCTTTGGTCTTGGTGACGTAGATTGCTTCCACTGTGATGACTGAGAAAGCCGTCTGAATCTTTCGAATGGTTTTCACCTGGCTGTCGCCCAGTTTCTAGCAAAATTTGATGCAGTAACGCTGCTCCAGTCGTTTCGTCATTTTCCTTGCAATGAAAAACCGACGAGAGCACTACACACTACCTCACTCAAATGCTGCTTGCCAGCAACAGACGCTATCGACAGGCGGAAAAAATTAATGAAATAATAACGAAAATTTTTTTAAATAAACTTATAACAAGTTAAAACAATTCGAATATTATATTTTTCAATGTCTTGCACGTTATACAATCTTTTATTAAGGTCATTGAACTACCAGCCCGATCCTCAAAATTGTGCGATGTGTAACTGTTAATTTTCTCGCCAGGATTCTGGAAACCTTATCCATTACTCTTAAATTTGTTTACCTGCATAAATAATCACAAATTCCATAGGATGATAGCAAATTTCTTCTGTCGCATAAAGTGTAGGATTTCACCAGTCTCATAAAATAATTTAAATGATGAAAAAAATATATTAAATCGCATTTTAGACCTTATATGTAAAGCTGTAACATTTTGTACTGCACAATTATTTTTATGCAAATAGCAGTCGTCAACTTGTAATGGTGTACGTAATTCGGGTAATGCAGGACAATTTAAATTTTCCAAATTTATCACTTCTATCCAGATGAAGCTTTCGAACCATTTTGCTTTTTCCTCATTTTCCACATAAATTTACCCGTTTTGCCATTTCTACACAATAACTTTTGAAATTTGTATATGACACGTACCCACTATTCCATTCTAAATTATGATATTTTCTTGCTCGTCAAAGTACATTAATCTATCCTTACAACTTAATTCTGATAATGGGATTGGAGGAGCAAATGTTCCTAATTTATGCTCACCATTATAAATATTTAAAACGACGATTTTTTTGCAAATGAACTCAATCTTTTTGTGTAATTTAAAACCTTGTAGATCAACGATATATAAAATCATTGCAAACACTGTGTAAAGTCAACGTTACTAGTGAGCTTGAAACCGTGGGGAGCAAATTATTTACAGACGAGCATGAGGATCACATGTTTTATAATTATTCAATATTGTTTTTATGTATACAACTGTTATGTTCAGAAGTAAATCCCAGCCATTTTACATAAATCATATTACACTTTTTCTTCTTTCAGGATACTTATCTTTTTTAAGTTCTTGTGTATAAAATTCATTTTGAATAGGTAAGTAAGTAAAAAACCGGATTTGTTAACTTAATTTTACTAATTTTAAATACTTCATTTGCCAATTTGGAGTATACCCCTTTTGAAATTCAGCACCTTTAAATTTTGGAGTGATTTTTTTCAACAATTTTTATGTTTGTAGACACTATTTAAAAGAGATTTAATATATTTTTTTATTTTCATTTATCGGATTTATGTTAATAGCGCTATGCTTTTTATTATTATATCTTGTAACAATTTCTACGTAGCCATTTATAATTTTCTTTAAAGTTACAGGCCTTCCATAATATTGATTTATTTGTACGATTTACTCGTTCAACAATACCAGTTTTTTACTACGAAAAATTGACGCCTTTCCCATGTCTATTTGCAAATTTTTCGGTATACGATTATTTGTATTAAAAATTGCTTCGGTTCACATATACTTCGAGAGAATATCAATTACTACTAGTATATATTTATACCCCGTATTTTCTCTAGCATGTTGTGGAATCATTTGAACTAAATTGGCCTGAAATGAATCATTCAACCCGTTAATAATTATGCTCTTCTTCTTTTGGTGATACTGGTGTTGTTTTAATCTACTATTTATATACTGTTTAGTTTCTCCTATATAACTCCGATTACAATCAGAACACTGAATTCTATAGACTAAATTACTTAATTTGTCTTTATTAGTTCTTGATTTCAACTTCGTTGACAAACCACAACTGTTAGAAGAGGTTTTATAAGCAATTTCAAAATTTAATTCACTGGTAATCAATCTCAATATTCTGTCTAAATGTTTATAATATAGTAATGATATATATTTTTTTCTAGGTTGATTTACTGGAAAATGTGAATTATTATTATAGGTTAGTAACATTAATATATTTTTAATTGTTTTGTTGAAAAATTTAAGTGGATAATAATTTTTTAATAAGGTAAATTTAATAATTTTTATGTTACTAGAAATAATTTATTTTTATGAGATAAAAGAAAGGTTCTATCTATCAAATTATGAACTAATGCCCTTTTATATTTTAACGGATAATATGAAATTTAGATAACGACCTGACCAAGTTGGTTTTTGACACCAATTGTAATAAAATGGTTTTTCCCCTAATTATGGTGATGTCAAGAAAGTTGATTTTATATTGTGATTCTATTTCTAAAGTAAAACTAGTATGTGATTCAATTTCATCCCATCTATTCTCAACGATAGATAAAATTAAATCATTGGGAATAGTTACAAAAATTCAAGGAAACAATATTATAAATTCATTTTTATAGGGGTTTTTATGATACGTCCGCTTCGGGTAGACCTAAATCTTGCTGAAGTGGGTGAAAGTAATTCCTCTCTGCTTTGCGGGGTCTGCACGACATCACTAGGTTTTGTGGATGGGGTCATCGTGTTCTGGTCGTCCATGTCATCTTGAGCTTCTTGTCTCAGAATTGGTGGATTCATTCTTGTTTCTTCAAACCTGTCAACAGAAGGGTTACGTTCGGGAATAACTTGATCATGGTTATTTTAGAAATATTCAGGAATTATATAGATTCGATTTCGACGGATTTCTCCTTTGTTAGTTTGGATGATATAACTTCTAGGATTAGGATCATATTTGATAATTTTTCCTGTTCGTTGCAAATCGATAATCCATACTTCTTGTCCAAGTATTAATTTCTTGAGATCTGTAGTTCGAAATCTCTTATCAAAGTAATATTTTTCTTTATTCTTCATATTATTATTCTTTTCATAAAACTCTTTTTTATCTATGGTTTTCTGTTCTAGTAATTGTTTCGCTTTAGGGAGTATATCTCTTAACCTTCTTGCCATCAAAAGTTGTGCAGGACTATATCCAATATCAATAAGTGGTGTATTTCTATATACGAGTAGTCCTAAATAAAGATCTTCAGATCTTTTTATTATCGCTTTTATAATTTTTACAGCATTTTCAGCTTGGCCGTTACTTTGGGGATATTCTGGGTTGCTAGTATTTAGTTTAAATCCATATGCTTTAGTAAAGTCTCTCAATTCCTCACTGTTATATGGCGGTCCATTGTCAGACCGAATTTCAATTGGAATTCTATGTCGTGAAAAAAATGGTTTTAATTTTCTTATAACTTCATTCGCTGTGGTATTTTTCATAAGATGAACTTCAGGATAGTTGGAATAATAATCAGTAACCACTAAATACTTTTTATTGTCTCTTTCAGCCAGATCGGTTCCCAAAAGTTCCCACTGTTTAGTCGGAGTAGATGTCGGTATCAAAGGTTCTTTGAGATTATGTTTGACAAGCTTCACACAATTCTACTAATTGTTTAATATCATATGACATACCAGGCCAGTAAACACATTCACGAACACGTTTCCTATATTTAACTATGCCTAGATGTCCGTCGTGTATATTTTATAATATTTTTCTTCTCAATATCGTGGGTATGACTGTTTGTTGGCCTTTTAAGATTATCCCATCTTGTCGATTTAGTTCTCCTCTTATTTTCCAATATTCAGATGTTTTTGTCACAGGGTTATGTTTTCTTGGAAAATCCGTTTTGGATATGATATTTTAAAATTTTCATCTTCCTCTTGTGCTTTTCTGATTTCTTCTAATCTGTTAGCCGGATAATATTTAAGAAAACTTGAGTTATCCCTAAGTATTTCTTGAATTGATAAAATCTTATTTGATTCATTTTCTTCAAGAGATGCTCTTGAAAGTGTATCTGGTGTATGAAAATCTTTTCCTGCAATATGTTTCATGTTATAGCTGAAACTCATCATTCGCATTCTCAATCTCTGGATTCTTGGTGTGAGATCCTCTAATGTTTTTTTACCTAACAAAGATAGTAATGGCTTGCGATCTGTTAAAATCGTGATTATTTTACCCGTTATCTATTCGCAAGCTCATGTGATTCCGCTTCTTTTTCGATCTGTGCTAGGTCTTTCTCCGCATCCATCAATGATTTCGATACATATGTGATTGGTTTCCAACCTTCATCTTCTTGTTGTTCAAGAACTGCCCCTAGACCATATGATGATGCGTCTGCTAGCAATCTTATTTCTTTGTTCGGGTCATATTTAGTTAGCACCGGAGTATCAATTAACTTTTTCTTTAATTTTTGGAAGCATTCTTCATGTGTCATGTCCCAGTTATACTCGTTCTCATTTCTGAGTAAATCTCTAAGTTTCTTTGTATCTTCGGCTAAGTTGGGTAAAATTTTTGACATAATTTAGCATTCCGAAGAATCTTCGTAGTTCCGTTACCGATTCCGGCGATTTCATGTTGGTTATTGCTTTTATTTTAGCCGGATTTGCCTTTATTCCATCTTGATTAATGATGTGTCCTAGAAATTGTATTTCCTTTCTCTTGAATTAACATTTATGATTGAGTATTACACCTGCTTTTTCTAAGTGCGTTAGTACTGCTTTGAGTCTGACGTCATGTTCTTCTGTCTGTCCGTAAATTAGCAAATCGTCTGTGACAGATAACACCTTCGAGATTACTTAGAATTTGGTTCATAGCTTTTTGAAAGATTTCACTCGCACTACATATATCAAATGGTAATCGGTTATAACAATATCTTTCGTATGGTGTGATAAAGGTGGTAGGTAATGCTGATTCTTTGTCTAAAGGTATTTGAAGAAATCCTTTATTTGCATCCAGTTTGGAAAAATATTTAGCATTTCCTATTTGTGTTAAAGTTTCATCTACGGAAGCTAATATTATTAAATGTGTAAGGTCCACACATATTCTTACCTTTCCTCCCGATTTTTGTACTACAACCACACCTGCGCACCACTCTGTTGGTTCGTTTACTTGAGATATGATTTCCATCTTCTGTAGATGTTCCAACTCTTCCTTTACAGCCGGATTTAGTGGCAATGCGATTCTCCGTGGGGCCATTACTATGTATGGTTTCGCATCTTCTTTTAACCGTATTTTGTGAGTAATTTTCATTTTACCTAAACCTTGAAATAATTTAAGATACTGTACCCTTACTTCTCGGTTGGCTTTAATTTCACAAACTTGTGTCTTCTCTGTCCAATTTAACATGCCCAACGTTTCAATTGCTAGTCTTGTAAGTAACGTTTCATTTAAATTCTTCACCATGTATATTGGTTGTTTTGTTTGTCGATTTCCATATTCTATCTTTATATATATATATATATAAAATGAAGCTTTTTGATAAAAAAAAAAACTAATCTATTTATTCATAAGAAAAATATCTATTTATTCATAGTAGTGTTTTTTCACAACAAATTAGATAATATATACAGAGTTTTTAGTTTAAGATCGTCATTTTTAATTAAAAATTTAACACAAAATGTGACGATCTTAAATTAAAAACACTGTATATGGTATTATTAGATAATCACTTATTATTTAAGTAAAAAATTAAAACAATTAAACACTTACATACAACACTAACTTGTACTTCAATAAAAAACAATTGAGCAAATAAATTCAATGGGAGCGATGGATTTGCATGGTTATTCAAGTAGAAAATTTAAACTTTACTAAACAATGTGACTTGTACTTAAATATAAAAAAACAATAACATACAGTTGAGCAAACAAATTCAATGGGAGCGTTGGCTTTGCATGGTTTTAGAAAGTTTGGATAAATTTGGCTCATAACTAGTTGTTTTAAGTTTCAAACAGAACTCAAAATATTCATGCAAGAGAACGCTTGCTCGCACGAATATGTCGATCCGAAGATAGTCAGCACTCCAAATGCCAACTTCGTCACCTCACTGTAGCAATCTGGAAGACTATTCCATGCGTCGAATATAAGTGCCTCAACTCGCGGCATTTCTTTTAAAACTGTCCACTTTTACTGCGTTACGTACGTACATTTCTGGACCTTCAACTCTTCTAACTTGCTTTTCAACTCTGTAAATTTTCCACTCCACAATGATTTACTTTTTAAACCGATCAATTGCATTTCTAGAGATCCAGTATCAACTCTAAATGGCTCAATGTGGATTTCGTTACTATTTGTGTTGAGCGGATTTACTATGAATGCTAGAGTGGTTTTGTTGCTTTTGAATTGCTGAAATCTGTCAGCAAATTCATCTTTATTTATTGTTTATAACTGTGCTGAAGTAATTCGTGTCAACACTTGCACTGGATTTATCGCGATATTGCTTTAGAAATTGAAAATGAAGTAATGTTCCGCTCTAAATATCTTCTGCAAAAATAATTAATTTTTCTTCAAAACAAACCAATTCTTCTACCAAAACGTAGGCTGGGTTTCCCTGTCCTTGCAGTTTTAGATTCAGCTCATTTAATTTCGCCGTCATATCCACCATAAAGTAAAATTTTTGCAACCATTTGCCGTTCTCTAATTCAGGGTGATTAATCCCTTTTTTTATTGAGGAATGTATTTATTTCATTCAAGCACAAAGCAGAACGTTTCAACACCTTACCTTTGGAAAGCCATCGCACTTTATTGTGAAGAAGAAGGAGGTCGGAATACTGAGTCTCCATTTCGTTTAAGAATTCTTTAAACTGACGTTGGTAGAGTGCTTTCGACAAGATGCTGTTAACAATCTTGATTACCAAATTCATGACCTCAACTATTTCGGCCGGAAATGTTTGGGCACAAAGCGCTTCTTGGTGTATTATGCAGTGAAACGTAAGAATTTCGTGGTTTATTTTGCTCTGAAGAATCGTTGTTCCTTTATTTTTTCCTGTCATACTTCTGGCTCCATCAGTTGCTATTCAAACGATTTTATTTAAATCGATCTTATTATCTTCGAGGCATTTTTGCACAACATTCGCTATATCTTCCCCTCTAGATTGTCCCGACAGCGGTAGCAATCCTAGAAGTTCTTCTTTTGGACCTTGGGAAGACATATACCTGACCAAAAAGGGCCGTATCTTTTATGTCGCAAGACTCATTTATAGCAGGTGATAAGGCAGAAGCCAGTTGAATGTCTTCCACCTACAAATATGTTACATTTGAAGACATTTTAGCTATTCTATCTTGTACTGTTTTAGCGGATAGTGGCAAATCTTCGATTTTTTTCAAGATTTCTGGTTTGTTTGAAGTTTGCAGACAATGATGTATTTTGAATAAAATATCTGTGTTGAACTTGCATTATCTTTATTTATTTGAACAAAAGTACAAAAATTTTCACAACGTTTCGAGTGTTTATGATCTACACTCGTCTTCAGGTGATACTAATTAAATTCTAAGCTACAAGATTATATATACAATGGATGTTCATAGTTCATGACGGATTCAGTCGACCGTTGTAGTTTGGTTTTCAAGTAGCCTGACTTCTTCCAGTTGACCAATAAGCGGCTTCCACATGTTTCTGATCTCGACGCTTGGTTGACTGAGGATACCTGAGTTCTGGGTGATGTAGATGGCTTCTTTAAATTTCCGCTTCCTCTAGTGTTCTTCTTTATGAATTATTTCCGCTTCTGTCCACTTCATGTGATGTCCTTCCTCCCAGGCATGGCAGGCAGCACCTGACTTGGAGATTTCTCCTTTTTGGGTATGTAGACGATGTTCTTTAACCCTAACTTCCATTGGTCTCTTTGTCTCTCCGATGTAGAGCTTACCGCATTCGCATGGAATTTTATAGATGCAGTTTTTCGTGTCCTTGGCGTTAACTGGTTTGGTTCTAGTCAGAATACTGCGTAGTGTGGATTTGGCACTGAAGACGGTTTTTATGTTATACCGTTTGCCTAATCTTCTGATTTTCTCCGAGACTCCTTTGACATATGGAATGTTGAGTATTGGTTCTGGTTTTTGGCCGTTATCGCGTGATGACGAGTGTAGATCATAAACACTCGAAACGTTGTGAAAATTTTTGTACTTTTGTTCAAATAAATAAAGACAATGCAAGTTCAACACAGATATTTTATTCATTTCTGGTTTGTTTTTCAAATCACGAAACAGTTATTTAGATGCACGTATGAAGCAATCTTTGACATAATCACCATCTGTGAATGGTTTGCCTTTTTTTGCAATTTCTAGTGATACCGCGAAGCTTGCCAGATTAACATTACTTGTAGATTGCGTCCAGTTACTAAACATGGAACTTGATTGCTGTTTTCGTTTTTGGAGCTCGTCGACAGCTTTTTTCGTTCTTCGCCGGCTGGATATTTACTAACAGTATGTTTTGTAGTGAAGTGTCTCTCTATATTTGATTTCTTATTGTGTGCGAGTTTTTCGTGGTAAATGAGACAAGTCTGAAGGCCATCTGAGTTGCATATGAAAGCGAACGACTGCGTGCAATCCCGATTGAATTCTCGATGCACTTCTTCAGTTTTTCTCTTTTTTTTTGGTAGATGCCATGCTTGCGGTGAAGCTGTAATAAAGAATTTTTAAAATTATTATTTAGGTATCCAAAACAGCAGATGACAAGTTTTGCAATTATTTACTATGTCAACGTATATCTACGTAAATACATCGAGAAGCTGGACATAATGAAATATAATTTATCAAAAAACATTTTACAACGATATTTCCCAACTAAAAATACTTACCTAAATAAAATAAATAATTCTCTAATAATTTAATTATTAAAATAAATAATTTAGACACGAAACACTGTTCGTCTCACTCTCTCACGTACTGATTCGCTATAAGTACATAGTTTCGTAGCATCTGTGGTCGTCTCCCGTGTGCGGTGATCGCCGACTGGCACGAACGGACTTGTCAGAACGTGTTTATCACGGCGCCGTCTGCACAGTTAAGTTATTTTTAATTTTGGCAAATATTAGATACTTAGTTTACGAGTAAAGGTGTTATGCCAAAATCAATGAAAATTGCCAAACATATAAACAATCTATAACTGCAAATACCTACCTACTTTGATCCTCAGAGTTCAAAATAGTTTTATTAAATAACAATTTATAGGTACTTACACTTATAATTATTATTTTAACGCTAATTTTTAAATCATAAAAGCTATAAAATAGATAAATAACAAAATAAGTAATTTATTAAATATATACATATTTTAATAAAAACACTTTCACGGTAGTATCAAACACTAGTTTTTTATTTCTTTTTTGACAATTCTTATTGACTTCAAAAAAGTAGTTAGGTCTATTCAGGCTAAAGTTTGATTTAATTTCAATGTCTCAAGTAAGTTTATGGAAGTGAAATAATTATCCGCGTAAATAATTTTATTTATATTCCAGTCCGGTTGGCTGAGGGATAGAACAACACGGTCTCCAAGACCATATTGTTGAAATTCTTTTTATAACTCTTCATTTTTACCCTGGTAAACTTCGAAACTAGAAATAAAACCTTTCTGGTCCCCAACACACCACAATTTGTAACCACGTTTTATTGGTTTTTGTGGATTATATTGCTTCAAAGAGCTTCTGCCTTTGAATCTGATTATGCTTTCATCTATGCTAATACATCTAGTAGTTTTATACATAGACTTAAAATTTGCATTTAGAGTTGTCGCCAAGGGTCTTACTTTGTATATTTTATCTTTATTTTGCCGAGGTATAGCACTGTTATCATTACAATGCAAGTAGCGCAGAATTTGCTCAAATCTATTTCTCGTCATACAGTTAGTGATAAAAGGAACACCTAAATCAGAACTGCTGTTCCAGTAAAGTTTCCTTGATGGTAGCTGATGCTAGGACATCATAAAATTTATTCCGATAAAAGAAAGCAGTAAATTTTTTGTTAAATTTAGAGGTTTATTTTGTTGGGTAGCATATAAATTGCTTTGATAAACAATATCATCTATTGACTTACCCAACAATTTCAGGAATATGTCGGTAGCTGTCTCACAATCATAAAAATTTGCGTCAATAGAACCCTCATGTTGCTCATATTCTGGAATTACAGTTGTTTTATTTTTTTTTGACCATTTTCTATCTGGAATTGGAATACTTGTTTCTTCACAGCTTTGATTTTCAATGTCCTGTAGTTCAACATCCAGTACAATTTGTTTGGAACAAGTATTCATATTAGGCACTGTATTTTCTTTGTTTATATTCGACGGAGTCCATGAAGTTTTTATACCGGTTTTTGTTGTAGAAGTGGATGCTTCAGTTTCATCTCTTTCGGTCCAATTAGTATTTGGAATATTATTTTCTTCACAACTTTGTTGTTCAACTTCCATTACTTCAATATCGTTTTGTTTTTCATGAGTGACACTTTGTGTCGCAGTGGATTTTCCCGAATTCTTTGATATACATTTGCGAAAAGAAGTTGGCAAAATAGACTCTTCATTATTAGTATCAACTTCATCAACGTCATATGGTTCTTCATCGGTAAGAACATTATTATCTAACGGTAAATCTTCAAGAAGTATTTCGTTGAACAGTTCTTCCAGCTCCTTGTCCGATAAAACTTTTTTCTGGGCCCATTTATTTTTTTTCTCAGCCATTCCTAATTCCTGATGGTACTTTTGTGTCCGGTCTTCAAAACCAGAAAACCCAGAAGAAATATAAACCGAATGCCATACTAATATAATTAATATTATTAATAAAATATGAGAGAAAGCAAATATATATATTTTTTTAACATCACTCTTGCTGCAATAATATAAGTAATAGAATAAAAACCCTACCTTGACAACGCACATGCACCTTGCTTGACAGTCCAAACACTTGTGGTCATAATGCACAAAATTCAACATAGAGTGCTCTGACTACATTCAGTGTGTAGAACATGTTTGCAGCAAGTACCTATGGGCAAGAGACTGGTAAAAACGTTGTAGTATGAAATATATTAAATAAAATAAAACAAGGACTTTTAAGTACCGTCAGGCACTAAAGGGATAACATAACATTTGTCATATTATAATTACATTATATTTAATTTAAACTTAAGTCTAGTGGTTTTCTTCTATTTAGTCTTCTGACTTCGTTCTCGTTGTTTAGGAGGTTTATTGCTAACTCGTTAGTTATTTTAAAAATATAATACTTATTATGTTACCTACTTTTACTTCAATTTTATTATTATTATTATATGTATATGTACATACATACCTTTGAGAAGATAATTCGCTTCTAACTCTTCTACTTGAAACAACAAACTATACGTCACAGCCAAAGCACTGGTGAAGACGCCACAAAACATGGGATAATATGAAATCAAGACGAAAAACAGAGTTGACAGAAGAGAAAAAACAGCGGATGGCTACTGGTGGTGGTATTTATATTCCACCTAAAGATGACAAAATAGATGGGGTATTAAATAGTGTTGATATCGAAATAGTAGATTCTATCGATAGTGACACAATTGCACTAGCCACAGTAATGCAACATGTGGATTACGTTTTGGATGAGTCGCTTGTGTTACCAAGTCACAATGAAGAACGTATGTCAGTAGTTTTGGATCAAGTGCAAGTGTTTGCTCTTGAAGCAGGTACCTGAGCTAGTACGACAAGGCTCCAGTCTGAACTATTAACTAATAACAAAGATTCTGATTCTGTTGCTAGTTTATAAAAAAAATAAAAAATACATTCAGGTATGTTATAATATTGATTGTCTGTCCAAGGTGACACATTTAAAACGTTAATTACAATAAAATATGGGTTGTTTATTTAGCAGTAACAGCTCCTAAACCTAAACAACAAAAACTTACATATGAATCAAGAAGGTAAGGTCGAAGATGACCGAACACACCCGAAAGAGGGCGCAGAGACTGAACATAATCTCTCCCCGTTGAAGATGATGCTTCAACTAACATTGATTATTTTATTATAAAGCAATTATAAGTAAATATGACAAATATAAAATAAAAAAGTTTAACAACTATTCACTGTTAATTACAGAAAAGCAAGAACGAAAACATAAATAAGTGTTAATTATAAATGAACAAAAATTTATCAAATCATAATTTAACAAATTGAGCTCGTAGATCTCCACTAGTTGCCATCTGGATAATCTGTTGGCTTTTATATTATTGAGATTATGTTCCCGAATTTCCGTCAGTGGTTGCCCAATGAGGAAGTGTCCAGGAGTTAAGGTTTCTAGGTCGTTTGGGTCGTTGGAGAGAGGTGTCAGGGGTCGAGAATTCAAGCAAGCTTCTATCCTAACTAACAAGGTATGCAATTCACTGAAGGTTAAATTAGCATTTCCCACAGTTCTTTTTAAATGACTTTTAATTGATTTAACACAACTTTCCCATAATCCACCCATATGCGGAGATTTTGGCGGGATAAAGTGCCACTTAATGTTTAGCTTTACCATTTCCTCGTTTATTGCATTTTTAACTTTGTCTTGCTTAAAAAAGATTTTTAATGAATTATGTGCACCAACAAAATTGGTTGCGTTGTCCGAATAGACTTCATTTGGCAAGCCGCGGCGGCCAATAAATCTTTTAAAGGCACCTATAAATTCATCGGTGGATAAGTCCGGTACTAATTCAATATGAGCAGCTTTAGTAGCAAAACATACAAAAACCGCGATGTAAGATTTAACGAGTCGTTTGCCGCGACCTCGAGATTCCTTTGTTAATACCGGGCCAGCGTAATCAACCCCTGTCACAGAAAAAGGACGCGAAGGCTGTACTCTGCTGGCCGGAAGGTCACCCATTTTTGGGGTAAAATTTTTGGGATTTGCTTTAAAGCATTTTACACACTGATGCAACACTTGTCTAGTAACACGTCTGCCCGATATTACCCAATATCGTTGGCGTATTGCAGCCAACGTGGCTTGGGGGCCGGAGTGGAAATTGTCCTCGTGAATTTGTTTGATTATGAGCTTCGTTACAAAATGATTTTGTGGTAAAATGATAGGATGCTTTACATCGTTTTCAATGGATGCATTTTTTAACCTGCCGCCTACCCTAACTAAGCCTGTTTTGTCTAAAAATGGATCTAAAGGCAATAACTTTGATGATTTATGTAACGGTTTATTGTCAGTCAGGTTTTTTAAATCTTTTGTGAATTCAGTTTTTTGTATTAAGTGTATAATAGTATTTACAGCGTTATCTAGTTCTTCGACCGATAAGATGATAGTATTTATAGTATTTTCTATTTCCTTGGCCGATAAGATGCCTTTTATTTTATTATCTTTTTTATTCTTACAGTTGTGAATAAATCTGAGAATCCATGCAAACATTCTTTGTAATTTTTTAAATTTAGAAAAAATTGTTAAATTAAATTTTTGTTGTTCTTCTGAAACCGTGTGCATACTGACGCGTAACCCAGGGATTTCTATTTTTGAATTAATTACAGAATGCCGCCAATCAGATTCATCGCGTTTTAAAAATCTGGTCCATTAAACCACATATTGTTTTTAATTAATTCTGAAGGTAGTACGCCCCTGCTTAAAATATCTGCTGCGTTATTTGCCGATCTGACGTGATGCCAGCTGTTTGTACTTGTTATCGCTATTATTTCTGAAACTCGATTCGCAATGTACGTTTTTAAAGATAGTGGTCGGGTATTTATCCAAGCCAATGCTATGGTTGAATCTGTCCATAAGAATTCCCGCGATATGTTTAAATTAATTGCCGTTCGAACTTTTTTCGTTAATCGCGCTAATAATAAAGCTCCACTCAATTCTAAGCGAGGCAGCGTAATAATTTTTAAAGGAGCTACACGTGATTTTGAACACAGTAATCGTGTTTCGAATACACCGTCTGAATTTCAAGATCTGATATAGATTACCGCTCCATAGCCGTGCAAGGAGGCGTCACAGAAACCGTGAATTTCGACTGCATTTTTAGAACTGCATGACAAGACGTTTCTCGGAAAGCTTATTTCCTGAATGTAATTTAAATTATCTAAGAATGACTTCCAAAGTGTGTGTATGTGACTCGGTACTGATTCGTCCCATGCTAATTTAAGTTGCCATAATTGCTGTAAAATGATTTTTGCCCTCATTATTATAGGCCCGATTAATCCTAATGGATCGAAAATTTGAGTCATGGTGGATAAAATATTTCTTTTAGTGATTCTGTTCGGTAATGAATTTAACTGTATTTCGAATTTAAAAATGTCTTGTTTTGTGTTCCAATAAAGTCCTAAAACCTTAGAAAACTCATCGTTGAATAAACTAACATTACAATTATTAGCATTTTGATTATCTAAAACCGCAATGTCTTTACAATTAGATTGAAATTTTCTGAGTTCGAATCCGCCCTGATTTAAAATACTAGTTATTTGATTTTTTAACTCGATTAATTCTGAAATTGAATTCGCGCCTGTCATAAGGTCGTCCATATAAAATTCACTGCGTATGATTTCGGAAGCCTTTGGAAAATTAATTTCGTTTTCATCAGCTAATTGTTTTAAACACCTTGTTGCTAAAAAACTTGCAGGTTTAGTTCCATATGTGAGTGTAGTTAGCTTAAATATTTTAATCGGTTCTCTCAAACTATCTCTCCAAAAAATTAGTTGTAAATTAGCATCTTCGGGATGCACACGAATTTGGCGGTACATTTTTGCAATGTCGGCATTTAATACATATTTGTGTAAACGAAATCGCGTGGCGATTGTAAATAAATCGGACTGTATAACAGGCCCTAACATTAGATTATCATTAAGACTGCTACCGTTTTCACAAATCAAGGACGCGTCAAAAACTACCCTAAGCTTTGTCGTAACACTGGAATTTTTAAATACAGCGTGGTGCGGTAAAAAGGAATGCGGATTATTAATTTCATCAACCGACTTAGCTACTTGCTCCATATGATTGAGATTTTGGTATTCTTTAATGAATTTTGAATATTCTAGCTTTAATTCGAGGTTTTTATTTAGTTTGCGCTCAATATTGTGAAAACGTTTCAAGGCTACGGATTTTGTTTCTCCCAATTCTAATTTGTTGTTTTTTATTGGAAGTTTAACCATAAACCTACCATCTGATACTCGAGTAGTGTTAATTTTGAAATGGTTTTCGCATTTCAATTCTTCTTGTGAGAAATTTTTGAGATTGTTATGGTCATTAGTTATATTATCCAGCGCGAGAAATTTCTGAATTTGTTTTTCTAAGTTATTATTGATTGGTAATGAAGTAGAGAAATTGCAAGATGTTTGGAGTAAAGTGCCACTATTAGATAAGGAGCTACCTGCAACGAATCCGAAATGTGTTTTCTGTAAAATTAAGCCGCATGGGATCTTGATCTGCTCTATACATAAAAGGTCCCAAAACAGCTCGGCTCCGATAAGTAGGTCAATTTGATTGGGCTCATAGAATTTGGGATCCGCTAAATACAAATTTTTGGGAATTTCTAGCGAGACCGGGTTTATGGCGGCTAATGGAAGATTTTCCGTTATTTTTTCGACAATAAAGCAATTCAAATTTGCAGAAAAGGAGTTATATTTAGATTTTATTTCAACGGAAACTTTCTGATTTGTTGAACTAATTGTACCATTTAAGCCCTTAATTTCTACGTGAGAAGGACACGATTTTAAATTCAATTCTTTGAACATAGAATATGTAATGAAATTTGACATTGAACCCTGATCTAAAAATGTTCTACATGGTCGGTATTCATTATTGGAATTTTTTACTAAGATAAGAGCTGTGGATAATAATACAAAGTTTTTGTGATGATGAGCTCGAAAATTAACCGTAGCTGCTTGGTTTATAGTTAATTCGTTCTCTGAATGTAAAAGCGTATGATGCTTTTCATTGCAAGTGCGACACCTTGATTTCGAACGGCAATCTGTTATTAAATGATTGTTTCTGAGACAATTTGTACACAGTTTAAGATTCTGAGCTTCATGTGACCTATTTACTGAATTCAGATTTATAAATTTGTCACACTGAGTAATATTATGCGCTGTATTTTTACAAAATAGACATAAAAATCCTTTGCCTTGCGTAGTTGCATATGAAACCGTTCGCGATTTGAGAGTTTGGCTGTGTACTTTTATTGCAGTGTTGGGAGTTGACTGGAAGGCCGTTTTATTCGAATTTATAGATAATGTATTCAGAGACTCTAAAACAAAACAGCGTTTTTCTAAGAATTTAATTAATTGTTCGTATGTAGGCACTTCTGAATCTAAAGAGGATTGCCATTCACGCTTCATACTGTAATCTAATTTTTCGGTTATAATGGGCACTATTAAGGCGTGCCACATATCGATCTCAATTCCTAATGTTTTTAATGAGGCTACGTTTGCAAAAACATTATCTAATAATTCGCGAAGCATTGTAGGTGATGATTTTGCGAGTGCCGGTTCATTTAATATTGAAAACACATGATTGCGAATTATTAGCCGCTTGTTTTTAAACCGTTTTTCTAAGATATCCCAAGCATTTTTGTAATTGCTTTCGTTTATCGTTAAAGTGTCTACAGATCGTAACGCTTCGTCTCGCAAGTACGATTTTAAATATTGTAATCGTTGTCTATTGTTCAGAGCTTTGTTTTCATCTATAATGGATTTAAAGGAATTTTCAAAATTATGCCAATCTTTGTAATTACCATTAAATGTTTTCAAATTTAGAATGGGTAAATTAAGAGACGCACCTTCATTTGACTGACCTTGACCACTTGCTGCAGCGGTATTATCAAAGGATGGAAGTATACTAACATTTGGTTTATCTAGAATATCCTTGATATTAGTAACTAAATTACAATATGACTCTTCGAATTCTGCTCGTTTTTTCATATGTTCCGCTAGTGTTGTTGCTTTGTCTAATTGTTCAATTTCATATTGAAGTTGATCAAAATCTTTACGCGCATCACTTAGTATTTCTAATCGTACCTTTAACTGGTTTAAACTGGCCTTTTTAATATCAAAAGATTTAATGAACTCGTCGCAACATGTTAATTTATTTTCGACAATATCGCGTTGCGCTTCATAATGCTCTAATTTCGTCATTTTGAAAGAAGTGTGAATTGATAACAAATGATTAAGATAGAAAATTTGCTTGAATTAGACAGAATTATGGATAAAACTGGAGGAGAGATGGCAACCACTAACCTGGTGATGATGACTCTCAAGGTTCGCCTTGTTGGTGGAATCTTGATGTCACCAGTTGTGGATGTTCTCCTGAGGATGATGTGGGTGACTGGTGGGTGCAATTGCCCGCTTCACCGCCTTTGAGTTGTTAACGTGTTCTTGTTCACACCTTTTCACTGATTTATCGCCGCTATACGGACGATTAAAAAACAAATAAATCGTTTGATTTAATGTTTGTGTATCCGGCTCGAAGGACCATGGAGGAACCCGAGGAATTGGGTAATTTATTCCGGGGTTGCGTACTGATAGAATTGTAGACTTGGTTTTTAACTGTTTATTCTGCAGAGTAATATTTGGTAGTAATACAATAATTTTTATGACTGCACAGAGGTAAACTTAACCTTGGTGATGTACAAGTGGGGGTAAGGTCGAAGATGACTGAACACACCCGAAAGAGGGCGCATAGACTGAACAGACTGTGTAGAAACAAGTTGCTGCAGCAACAGGAAGCAGAAATTCATGTCTTGCGCCTTGAAGAACATAAATTAAGAGTGAAGGAACAACAATTACGTGTTGAAGAACAAGAAATGAAGAATAAAATTACAGAATTACAACTAAAGCAGGCAATAAAAGAATATCAAAAATAAATTAAGGTGTAGAAATAATCAATCAAACAGAAAATATTTGATATCGATAAATTTTATAACAATAAATATTTAATTATTTTCGCGATTCATATAATGACGCTGTATGAATTCCGCTCTTATAAGATTTTCTCTTCTTTGTTGTGCTGGATTTACTAGATTTTGTAAGACATTTTCATCGATATTCAGATTTTCTCTCTCTGATATTGCAATATTATGTAGTACAGCTGTAGCAGTTATTATTCTCGTTGTTCTGCGTAAATTACAATTTAAAGCAATGGTCAGACATCGAAATTTTCCTTTCCATATTCCAAAGGTTCGTTCTACTACATTGCGAGTTCTGATATGAGCATAATTATAGTGTTGTTTTGCTTGGGTATTTGGATTTTGTACTGGAGTAAATAGATATTTTAACTGCGAATAAGCACTATCACCCGAAAGATAAACGTCGTTGTTCAAATTTTATTTTGACTGCGCTGCTATTAAATATTCTACTATCATATGCTGAACCAGGCCAACAAATTATTATGTCTAGTATTTCACATCGAGGTCCTGCTATTCTTTGTACATTAAGAGACATCCATTCTTTTCTATTACGGTAGTTTTCTGCTATGTCACCACCTGGGCTCTTTATTTCTTTATGCGTTCCATCATCACATCCAGTAACACCAGGAAAGCCTGCTATTTGAAAAAAAATATGTTGCGATTTGCAGCAATTTCTTCTGGTTGTTCTGGAAACTTGACATATTGCCCAAGATGTCTTGAGAGAATTTAAGAAACTTCACCAATTATTCGACACACATATGGCTGGCTTATTAGATGTAGATCTCCACAAGTTTTCTATAAATGAATATTTAATTTATTAGTGAATAATTCGGTATGATGGTTGGATGATAATAAGAAGAAAACGTCTTCAGGTTTCGATTTGCAGAGATATTTATTCAATTATAGGTTAGATACTTAATTTGGACAGGATTTTTGTACAGAGACCGTGTACATTATCAGTTACAAACAGAAATAATATAAAAATATAGTGCATAAACCGGGTACAACCAAGAAACACGTCAAAATTTCGACTATAGTAACGTCAATATTGTTGACAATATCACGAATAAGAATTGCAGATTACTGTTTGAAGCCATACACATAAATATAAATGAAAAGACAAAATGAAACTATCAGATATATTACAAAAACTATTTGAAATTCGCGCGAAATTTGTTACGCCATTGCAAATCTTCATATGTCCACGAGAGATGGGAATTCTAGTTCATTTGAATGAAGTAGTTCATTCGTTCTCGTTCACCAAAAAGATTAGTTCACTTTAGTTCATAAAATTTTTAAGACTATGATGAACGGAAATCGTATTGTATTGTGATTCACGAGCGAGAACAAGTGAACTTTTGGGATCTGGTTCTAGTATAATTTGAAAGCAAGTATGAAAGAAGAAACAATAAAAGACAAAATTGGTTTTTGAAAGTTGTATTTTTAAATAAATAAAAAATACACAAAATAAAATTGCAAAATAAAAAAAACAAACACTAAAGACAATATAAATACGATATACGAAGATATCTAAATTAAGAGCAAATGAAAGAAATTAAAAATTACTATTTAAAAATAATATTTGTGACACTTTCTTAGATTTCAATTGCGATTGTTTTTCAGTTATAATTTGTCCCGTTTTTGAAAAAATTCGTTCACAGGGAACTGACGTGGCGGAAATACATAGACGTTTTTCATAAAGTTATATACCGTTGGATATACGTGGCGTCGTTCATACCATCTTTCTAATGGATTTCCATGACGACTAATTAAAGGTTCGGCTAAGCAGCGATCGAATTCTATTATAGCTGCGGCGGTTGGATTTTTTTCTTGGACAAGATTGCTGACAGTTTGGTCAAAAATAGACCACATTGAGGATGGTGGTTTTTGTGGCTGAGCCGCTTCAGGTTTAGAGGGTTGTGCGGCATTATCACTAGAAATATGACTAGTATTTATTAAAGATTCAGTTTCCTTCGCATTATTGTTACGGCATTATCCGTTCGTCTTTGAATCCATATTTTTTTAAATCCTGGATCAAGTATTGTAGATTCTGTTAATATATCAATGTCTTGAAAATCTTCAAATCTTCTAACAAAGTTTTCTCGAAAAATTTCTAGCACAACCTTTAGTTCCGGTTCTGTATCTTGAGATTGAGAATAATGAGTCTGAATATGTTGATACATGGCTAAGACAAATACTAAAATCTTTGAAATAGTGACATTTTTCTTAGCGCTTATTTCCTCTGTTATATCTGTAAAAAATTTCAGGGATATTATTTGTGTGTTTACCTATACGTAGGCAGTTCCTAGATCGAGTATGTTAAGTCCGGTGTTAATGTCATCCTGAATGATTTGGAATATCCCGAAGGGAATTAATCTGTAACAATACGGGATGTTTTTAGGTTTGATCATTTATGTTTTTTATCTTTTTCGTCTATAATTTGACCTCTTTGATGTCGTATAGTTTGTAGCGGTTCACTTGTCGGCCAATGAGGGCTAAGCATAACCCCCTCTAAGCGTAGCACGAGCCGACCAATGAGAGCGAAGCATTATCCCCACTTGGCGCAACGCAAGCCAGCCAATGAGCCGAACAGGCCTAGCAGACTGGTCTCATCAGCACGACAGCCGAGCAGGCCTAGCGTAAAAGACCTTCAGGTTAATTCCAAAACAACGATCTACGCACACGACAGCCGAACAGGCCTAGTGTTTCAACACTCACGAATTCTTACTACGAGTACGCACGACTATAACGTCCAATTCTGCTCCATAAGATGGAGGCGGCTAGCTAATTGTATCAGTGGAGATAGGGGGGAGGGGGGGTTCGATTCACAAAAAAATTAATTTCGAAATCAAAACAAACTAAAATAAATATAGGGCGCCACGTGGTTGTTTCTGTTGCCAGCGATACCCAACCACGAAGGTACTGGAACTAGAAAAAAATACTAGGCGTTCAGGAAGCAGGGTGGCTCGCAAGGTACGTAGGGATGTCAGTTTTTGTAACGTAAAGAAATATCAAATATTGAATAATAGAATTACGGCTATATTAAAAATTTATGTTTAACTACATGTGAAAATTATAACAAAGATTAAATTAAATTAAGGACAACTAGATTCAGAAATCCAATTAAGATTCACTCAGCAATAAATAAGAAATAAATCTAACCCAAAAGAAGCTGGGTCGCTGTGTTCTACCGGAGCAACTAGGACTGCGAAAGAGGTAAAAAGGTAAAAACCTGGCGGAAAACACGATAATGTAGCGCGAAACGTCGTATTACGATCCGATGGCCAACGAAACGCGATACGCGGCGCAACACCAAATTAACGTAAATTCACTTGCAGACCTAACAACTTCTTCATACACAAGCTACACAACTTGCGACAACACTGTCGATACTAAGTGAATAAATAAAAACAAAACCTTAACTGAATTTGTACAATATTCTACGAGTATTAATCAAATGTAAATATGTAAACTATGATAAAATATATGCAATTCAATGCCGTAAATTCTAATACAAATAAATTTTAAATGTGACTCTAAATACATAAAACAGATGAAAACAATACTAAAGATATTTGGGCTTAGCTGTGAATCTGGTCCAGTAGCTGGATAACTTCACTTGGAATATTGGCGGCAACACATCCAATCCCAAAATGGCGGGCGTCACAGGTGTGCTCGTGACGTCACCTCCGTTCCACGTGGTACCACGAATCCTTTCCTCAATAATTCCAACTCCTCTATCCAGGACTATAACTAGGACCTCACGACACGTCACCGAAAGGCAACCAGCCCAAAACGTAAACGACAAACAGTACAAGAGGAAGACAGTACAATAAAACTAAAAATAAAAAGCCTGAAATAGAAATCACAATTAGGTTCGTGTCTGGCGGCGAGACAAAACTGAATCCAAAATAATTCCAAACAAAAGAATTACCACAAATAAACTAGTTTTACTTTTCAATAAAAAAAAATGCATGAATTACCTGAGTTCTTAGGCGGCTTTAAGGTAGAAAAAGTTATGAAATTCCTGTCGAAAACAGATCCGGATAAACCGCTGAATAATCAAAATTCAACAACGCAGCAATAAAATAATGAATAGCTCGACCTTCCGACTTGAAGATCACTTTTTTTTTAATTCTCAATCGCGACTCGAATCATTTGTTCAAAATCGTTACTTTTAAAACTCAACAGGTAAATTCGTGCATTCTTCAATTACATTCAAATTATTTCAGTCTCAGCCGCTAAACATATCACCTTCTGGCGACATCTACACTAAAACAATGACAAGATAGCAAGGGACCCTACCTTACCGACAATATGAAATTAAGAAAATAATTTACAATTGAATATTGGCCGATAAGAAAATAAATGACAAAACGGAAAGATCTCAAAATAAATAAATGTAAAGGTAACTAAAATCTTAATCATAAAAATAGCAATAAACAAGGTGAGCTAAAGTGGAACTAAACAGAAGCTAAATTCACGGCATGCGGTTACTAATTAAAGAGTCAAAACAAAGCAACGTGCTTAACCTGAAATTGAAATTAGAAAAGAAACAGAATGATTTTAAATTATTAGTACAATATTAAGTATTACCAAACAAACAAAATAATAAAATTAAGGTAAGAAGTACAGAAATTTAGTCAACTAATATTTACAACAAAAATAAATTTTAGGGAGAAGCAAAGAAGTAGAAAAATAAGTTTAAGAAAAAAAGTAATAAGGCAAAAATGGAACGTAACACGACAGCCGAACAGGCCTAGTGTTATGACACTCTCGAATTCCGACTACGAGCACGCACGACAGCCGTACAGGCCTAGTATTACGAAGCTCTATGTTTCAGAGTTACCATTAGACCGTTGGGAACGTCGATGACGACAACCTGGATTCGGCCTTGAGGACCACCACGCGCCACGACAGCAGCAGCCGGTTTCTCACGACCGTGATCGCAACGAGTCCATGCTGCGCTCCCTGGTACGACTCCCTCTTCACGCAGCACGATCTGTACGAACAGTATCACCACTGCTGATAACGTCCAAGAAGAAGTCCCGGGGCACACCGTCCACGCCTGACATTCCGTGCACCAAGTAGCCGCAGCGGGCTATCCAGCCTAACTACAAGACATCTCCAACCGTCGCCTTGGCTAGAGACATGCTGTGAACATTAAATCAGTGCTACAAACATTCAACAAACTTTATGAACTTTCAAGAATAGACATAAGTGATCTACAATTAGTATTATTTTAGTGACGTTTCAATTTTATTTTAATTTGTGAATAAAGAACATTCAAACTGTTTCAGGTGTCTTCCTTATCTCACTGATTCGAAAACAGTTGGTAACGGGCACTGCACACAACACGCCCATGTACCAACAAGTTTTTACGTATAATATTTTAAATTTAGGTTTTTCTATTTCTCCTGAATTTCTTTTGTTTATTTTTACGTAAGCTTGTTCGGGATTTTCGTATTCTTTTTCAACAGGTGTTGAGTATTTCATTTTATTTTGTTCTATGTTATGTTTAACTTGTTCGTTAATTTGTTCTAATGTTTCAGCGTGTTTTTGTAAATATTCGCCGATTTGTACTTCTTCCGGTTTTAAATTTGGTTCTGATATTCGTCCAAATATAATTTCTAAGGGTGTTCTTTTAGTGGTAGAGTGAATACTATTGTTGTAGGCTTTTAAGGCATAATTTAGTCTTTCTTTTAATTGGAGTGTTTTTATTATTGGGTTTTGGTTAATGACTCTCATATGTTCTATTATGGATGAATGGAATCTTTCAACTATTCCGTTCCTTTTTGGGTTATCAATTGAGATATAGTGGATGTCAATTTTTCTAAGGGCTAGATAATTTTGGATTGTTTTATTATTAAATTCTAATCCACTGTCAGATGTTATTTCTTTAGGTATCATAAAATGTGTAAAGTATTTAATTAATTTATTAAAAATTGTAATTACATTTTTATCTTTGATTACATATGCTACTGCAAATTTAGAGAAATCATCTACGATAGTTAATATTTTATTTTGTTCTAATGACAGGGGGTCTATATGTAGTTTTTCAAACGGTTTGTCTGCTGTTGGTGTTAATATATTTGAGATTTGTATAGGTTTTCGTTCATACTTTGTAATTAGGCAAGTATTACATTTATTTATAAAATTTTGAATATCTTTGTGCATATTAGGCCAATAGTATTTTTGTTTTAATTTATTATATGTTTGCGTTATGCCTCTGTGGTTTATTTTGCCATCATGATAGTTTCTTATAATAATTTGTTGTTCTTCTTTATTCTCGATATCGGTATTCATTGTTTTACACGCTACTAATTTATAGCTGTTTGCATTAAAATAAGTTTGTAGGACGGCATTGACTGTTAATTTAAATTTTTCTGGTATTAAACAATAGTAAGTTATTCCGGGTTGTAAATATTCTTTAATGAATTTCATAATTTTCTTATTACTTTCGATTTTAGTTAAATAGAAATATATTCGTTGTATTTTATTGTTAAATAATTTTTTGATTTTAATATCGCTTTTACCGTTTCGTATTTCTTTTATAATTATTTGATTTTTACAAGTATTTATTGGAGTGTCTAAGTATACTAAGCCGTTTACGAGGTTCTCGTCATCGGAGTGTATGGTATTAGTTTCGCTACCTGTTTCTACTATGATTGAACTTGTGTCTGAGTTTAAATTTAATTCTATATTGTTAAATTTTTCATAGATATTAATTTTGATATTTGAATTTAAAAATATTTTCTTGATTATATTCTCTATCTTATTCCATTTTTTTTTTTCGTCTAATCCAGAGCAAATCTTTGGCATATCTAATTCATTTATTTCATTTTGTATGCAGTAATCTAGTAATTTTTCTATACATATTTTAATATTCTCAAATGTAGGTTTATCAAATTGGTTTTCTTTTGTTATTAAATGGCAAATTATCTAGGATCTAGATCTAGAATCCTTTACTCATTTCTTTGTCTTTAGAGATGCAGTGAACTAAAATATTATTTGATATATTTGAGTTTTTATATTCTATTTTGAATTCTGGTTTTATTCGAGATAATGCATATCTACTACATTTTGACATCCTTTTTTATATTCTACAGTATAATTAAATTCTTCTAATTTTAAACGCCATCGTATTAATTTTGAATTTGGTTCTTTTAGTGAGTTTAACCAGACTAATGGTCTGTGATCAGTAACGATTTTCAATTTGTATCCTAATAAAGGTCTAAATTGTTTTGTTTCCCAAATTATTGCTAAGAGTTCCTTTTCTATGGTAGAATAATTTATTTCGTGATCATTCAGGGTTCTGGATATATAAGCTATAGGAAGATCTTTATTATTTTCTGTTTTTTGTGACAATACTGCTCCGATTGCGAAGTTGCTCGCGTCCGTAGTTAGGATGAAAGTTTTTGAGAAGTCTGGGTACTGTAATATAGAATTGTTTGAAAGAAGTGTTTTACATTTTTCGAAACATTTTATATATTCTAAATTATTTATGTCAATTTTCTGTTCTTTTTCTAAACATTGTGTTAGTGGTTTAGTTATTTTTGAAAAACTGTCAATGAATCGTCTATAGTATCCGAGTAATCCGAGAAAGGATTTAATTTCTTTCGTTGTTTTAGTGATGGGGAAGTTTTTTATTGCCTGTATTTTGTCTGGGTTTGGTTTTATTCCGTTTGTTGTAATTATATGTCCCAAGTAGGCTACTTCTTTCCCTAGAAATTCACTTTTATCTAATTGAATTTTTAAATTAGCTTCTTTTAGTTTTTGGAAAACTCTTTCAATGTTATTTAGATGTTCTTGAAGTGATGTACCTAGTATAAAAATGTCGTCTAAGTAAACAAAACAAATTTTATTTATTAATTCTTTTAATACAAAGTTCATGAGTCTTTGGAATGTTGAAGGTAGGCTACTTCTTTCCGTAGAAATTCACTTTTATCTAATTGAATTTTTAAATTAGCTTCTCTTAGTTTTTGGAAAACTCTTTCAATGTTATTTAGATGTTCTTGAAGTGATGTACCTAGTATAAAAATGTCGTCTAATTAAACAAAACAAATTTTATTTATTAATTCTTTTAATACAAAGTTCATGAGTCTTTGGAATGTTGAAGGTGCATTTTTTAGTCCGAAAGGCATGCGTTTAAATTCATAATGTCCTGAATTAGTTGAAAACATGGTTTTCTCGATATCCTTTGAATCTATTTCAATTTGGTGGAATCCTGATGTTAAGTCAATTGTCGTGAAGTAATTTGATTTTCCTAATTTGTCTAATATGTCAGTAACGTCTGGAGTAGGAAATTTATCGTCTATTGTTTTGTTATTTAATTTTCGATAATCTATTACGACTCTAAATTTTTGTTTTCCAGAAGCATCTATTTTCTTTGGTACTACCCAGATTGGGGCTGACCAAGGGGAATAAGAATGTTGTATAATATCGTCTTTTAAAATTTTATCAATTTGGTTTTGCACTTCTTGTTTGTATGTTTCGGGATATTTGTATTGTTTAGCGTGGGTTGGTATGTTATCTGTAGTTTTAATTTGATGTTTAATTCTATTAGTGAAGGTAAGTTTTTCGTTTTCTTGTAGTATTAGCGTTTTATATTTGTTTAAAGTTTTATATAATTGTTGATTTTCTTCGGGATTTAAATGTTCATCTCGAATTTTTTGATTATTCATTTCTATGTTAAAATGTTTTTTTTTATTAGTATTAAAATATTTTAAGTAAAATTTATATTTATTTAAAAATGTGATTTGTTCTTTTATAAAATCAAATTTTGTTTTTAGTAGTTTTATCCTTGGAATTCCTAGTAATATGTCAAAATCTTTATGAAAGTGGAATATGTATCTCTTTATGTTATGATTTTTGAATTTGAAAAAAGTAAATTCTTTTCCTGTCGATTTTCCGTTACAGGTATTTACTGTAAATAAATCTGGGAATTTAGTGTAACTGGATTTAATTAATTTTGGATTAATAAAATTATGAGTAGATTCTGTATCTATTAAAATTTTGTATTTCGCAACTTGAATAAATGGTAGTTTACTAAAGTTATTTGTTAGGGATTCAATTCTAGTTGGTCGTTGTCTACGTCTAAAAAATTATTTTTTGGTTCTAAGAAATTTTTGTATTCATTTTCGACTTCGTCATAAAATTCTTTTTCTGTATCTAAATCTATTTCGTCTGGATTTAAGTCTTTATTTTCCGAATTATTTTCCATGGTTTGGTTGAATAGTTGTTCAGCTCTAGATAAATTTCGTTTAGGAAATTGGGATGTTTGAATACTCATGGGTGAGGTTCGTTGGGGTGAATTATGGAAGTTTGCACTGGGTGCAAAAGGTTGTTGTGTATTTCGGAAGTTCGTATTTTGAGGAAATGGTTTAAAAGGTTGTTGTTGATATTTATGCATGGGCGATTGATTTTTATTTGGGTTGAATTGAATTTGGTTTTTGGGTGGAGGAAATTTTTGTGTTTGTGTATTCTGGTTCTGTATATATTGTAAATCATTTGAAATTAGGTTTAAGATTTCGATTAACGTTTGAGGATTTCCTGCTGATAACTGTGTTCTAAAGGGGTATTTGCAATTATTTATAAAACATTGCGTGTAATATTTTACAACGTTTTCGATTATTATTTTGCTTACGTTACCCTCATATTTGCATTCGATTTTACTTTTATAAATTAGGAATAGATCGTTAAATTTTGTGAAGTATTCCAATATATTTTCTTTAATTTGTTTAAAATGTGTGGTTTCGTACATTAGTGTATATTCAGATCTCGAGTCTGAATAATTTTGTAGTAAGTTAATGGTTGTGATACTAAGGCACAGTGCGGCTTTGCCTTTTATTTTATTTTTTAATGTTAGTGTTCACAAAATTTGGCAGTGATTTGACGTCTCCGTCAAAGCACGGAATTACTTCTAATAATTTTATAACCTCATTGTTAAGGTTAGACAACATATTTCCCATTGCGGGGTTCAGTGGAGTTACCATTTTTAAGTTTAAATTACTAAAGTTTCTTAACAAATCTTCCAGTTTGTTTTAAGGAAGATTAAAAAATAGACTTACATTAATAGTATGCCTTCTTTAATCATTTGAATTGTTGGCTGCTGTTCTTCGATTGGTGTTCGTTCAATGGAAGCTGACAGTAGTCCAGGGATGATGGTTGATTCTTGTAGAAGTTAAGTTCAGACTGTGGCGACGACTCTCGTTCTTTTCTTGACTGCTTGACTGACTGCTGTTCTGGTTAGCTGATTTCTGCTCACCGGTATTTCTTGAAGACCTTTGGCACTAGCGTTGCTGGCTCTGGGGGTTCTTCTGGTTCTGGTTCGTTTCCAAATAAGTGTTGAAAAACAACCGTCTAATTACTTAAACGAATTGATCACTTGGTGATTTCGGTAATTTAAGACGTTTTGGAATCCGTTGCGACTGCGTCAATTAAGTTTGATCAATTGAAAACTTATTTTTTTAAAAGATTTTCCTTATTTTCACAAGTGTTACAAACGTTTATGCTTAGAACAGAGTTCTTACAAGTACAGTGGTTATGACAAGAATGAATTTATTTACATTGTTTCATATATATATATATATATATATATATATATATATATATATATATATATATATATATATATATATATATATATATATGTAGAAAGATTATCTTTAGTACGTGACTCTAAGGGAATAACATGTTGTTCCCGTTTTAGTAAAAACAAGATGATTCAATATATTAATTTATGGTACAGTAATGGCGAGTTAACTATATAATTTATATATATATATATATATATATATATATATATATATATATATATATATATATATATATATATATATATATATTATTAAATGAATTTAAGAGTTCTACGTATCTACACTTCTATATACTAACCAGCGATCTTGTCTGCCTTCTTTTCCCGCTCATCTGCTGTATCACTATAGCCATCTATCTAATATTCTGGCTACTACTGTCAACCTAAACTATAATTATAATTAAATATAAACACTTATATTACATCCTCCCCATTTTAATTAACTACATAGTCTTTAAATTTTGCTGGTGGTTTTACAATACGACCAGATCTTGTAACAGTTCTGTCCGATTGTATCACTTGCTTATTTAATTTAGATACACTGTTCTCAGGCACATTGTCAGGAACAACTGATATATGAACATTAGTTACACTATCTGGTACTGAATTAGCAACAGGTAATTGTTTTTCAATCTCACATCTGGGTATGCACGTATTTCCAGACTTTCGTAAATGAACTCTATTTCGTCTAACAACATCACCGTTTTCTGTATTCACCAGATAAGATCTTGGAGAACTGTATTTGTCTATGACATTAACCATTTGTCATTGTTTTTTAGCAGGATTATAAATCGTTACGTTTTTCTCTTTCTCTAACATTGGTAAAGATTTGCTACTTCTATTATAATACTTTTCATTAATATTAAGCCTTAACTTATGCTGTTTACTTACATCTACATTAAATTTATTTTCTAATACAGACTCGGTTGTCTTACATATACGACCAATAAATAATTCTAATGCGGAAGCTTTTAAATGCTTCAGTGGCGTGTTTATGTATTGCAATAAGGCAACATTAATGTCACTATTATCTTCTAAACATTTTTTTACTATATTTTTAGCTATAGCTACATCCTTTTCACCTAAACCATTCGATTGTGGATAATTTGGGCTTCTTGTTACAAGACAAAAATTCCAGTCATTGGCAAATTGCATTAAAACAACTTCCAAAAGGGATATTATCACATAATAAAATATCAGGGCTACCAAATCTAGAGAATACTGCTTTTAGGTTTCTAATTACTTCAGTACTGGATTTACTCGCATAGGTAGCAACTCCAGCCAGTTTGAATACGAATCATAGAATACTAAGTAACTTTGAGTTCCGTATGTAAAAATCTCTGCAGCTATTCTCTGCCAAGGTCTTTTTGTTAATGGATATGAAATTAAAGTTTGTTTATCATTCCTTCTGGCGTATTTTTCACAGATTATACATTTCGAAACATAATCATTTATATCTATGTTAATATTAGGCCAATACATAATCTGTCGTGCTCTAGTTCTACACTTTTCTACACCTATATGACCTTCATGTAACAAACATAACATTTCTCTACGTAATTCTGTTGGAATGACTATTTTGTTGCAATTTAGCAATAAATTATCACAAATATTTAATTGTTCTTTAATTTCCCAATAAGGAATTAATTTATTTGGTAAATCTGTTTTTTTAACTGTCCATCCTGTTTCACAATATGATATGACTTTACCTAGTATATTATCATTTTTAATCGCTAACTGAAACTGATGTTTTTGTTTAAGAGACATAGGAAAGTGATTAACGAGAGAGTGTATTGCATATTTCAATTCAGCATCATCCTGAACTTCGTCTTACAAATATGCTCTCGATAATGTATCTGCTACATATAGTTCACGACTTGGTTTATATGTGATTTTTTTCTTTGGATATTTTAGTAATTTCAAGCACATTAATTCTAACCGTTTAGATATTTTATGTAAATCTTTTTCCATAATTTTCTCTAATGGCTTATGGTCGCTGTGTACTGTAACATTATTATGACCATATATGAAAGTATTAAATTTTTCGACTGCGAAAACCACAGCTAATAATTCATTTTCTATTTGTGCCCATTTTTGCTCAGATTTTGTTAAACATCGTGACGCGTATGCAACAGGATTATTATTTTGCATTAAACAAGCACCTAAACCATCTTTATTTGCATCTGTTTGAATTATAATGTCATCTTTAAATTTGAAATAAGATAGAACAGGCGCATTTGATAACAATATTTTTATTTGCGCTAACGCTTTGTCGTGCGTTTTATTCCAATTCCAATCAACATCATTTCGCGTTAGTTCCCTCAACGGCGCAGTTACTTTAGAAATAGACGGTAAAAATCTACTTAGATATTTAGTCATACCTAAACACATAATTCAGTCTTATTTTTAGGAGTATCTAGTTTTAAAATTGCTTCTATATAATCTCTATCCGGTTCTATACCATTTTTAGAAAATATTTGCCCCATATATTTAACTTTCGGTTGTTTGAACTGTATTTTACGTACATTGAATGTAATATTATATTTTCGAGCTCTATCTAGCACTCGCTTCAAATTCAAATCATGCTCAGCTTCTGTTTCGCCCGATATAATTAAATTATCGAAATAAATACAAACACCTGGCAAATCTCCGAAAATCTCAAAATTACGTTTTAAGAATACCTCCGGCGCAGACGAAATTCCAAACGGTATTCTCCGAAACTGGTATCTGTCAAATGGTGTACCAAAACTGCATAAATCTGAAATTTCATCATCAATTGGAATCTGAAAGTACCCATCTTTCATATCTGGAACTGTAAAAATTGTTTTGTTACTACGCTTAAAGAAAATATCTTCAATAGAAGGAATCAAAAAATGCTCCCTCTGAATATTTTGATTAAGATACCTTGGATCGAGGCATAATCGCAAGTTTCCATTTTTCTGTTCAACTATTACTAATGAATTTAGCCACTCTGTAGGTTTATCAATTTTCCTAATAATACCCTGTGACTCTAATTTACTTAATTCTAGTTTTAGTTTCTCATGCAAACTAAATGGGATTCGTCTAGATGGTTGACTCCTTGGAATTACATTATCCTTCAATTTAATTTTGTATACATGTGGAAATTTTTCCAAGGCCTCAAATATATCTTTGTATTCTTTAACAATATCTTTTACTGACTTTATACTTATTGCATCAACGCTTTTAACTAGATTAAGAATATTACAAGCTGGCATTTGATTCTTATGATCTACTACTACAAACTTAATTATATAACCTTTATTTAACTGAACAATTTAAATTAACTAATAATAATAATAATAATAATAATATATATTTGTTTTAAGCTTTGCTTATACAAAGAGGGAGGTATAACATACTGAAATATAATACTTATAACAATTCACAGTCATATAAATTCTAATAAATAATTTCGTTCTACAGATTGGCAATGAAATCTCTTATTTTGATTGCTCCAGTTACAAAGTTGAATAAATTATATAGCTTTTCTGGGTTAAGCCATGCTAACAGTTCCTTTTTGTATTTTTCAGGCTCTATGTTGGTGAGATAATTGGAAATGTAATGATCTCTCAGTGGGTTGTATATCGGGCATCGAAATAAGAGATGGTCCAGACTGTCTTCCTCAAATTTGTTACAATAGGTACAGATTTCTTCCTTCTTGAATCTATAACAAACTCCCTTATACGTTACCTTTCCGTGTTTTGAACTAGCTGTTCGGATTTGCAGAGCTAGTTTAAGGACAGGGAATGGTATGTCTAGGATTAGGTAGTTTTGAGATGTGAAATAGTGATTGAAGTCAGGGTTGTAGTTGGATGTTGTTATTCTTCTAGTGTCATCTTCGTAAAGTTTCTCTCTAAATGCTGTTATAATGTTCGTCATTTCTTCCTTTAAAATAGTTACCTTCTGTTCGTCCCATACCCACGAGAAGTTCGCATTTTCTAGCATCTGCTGAAGATTACTAGCCCAATTATATTTATTCAACTTATTTTCTTCTGTTTTTGAGTTTAGTTTCAAAAGCAAATTGTAACAAATTTTAATGTATCTATTTTCGGAGGCAAGTAATATTTTAAGCCACCAATCCAGCATTTTCTGTAGTACCGCTACTTCCAGATTGTATTGACCAAACTCCCTTCTTATAACGTAGTTTGGGGTCGTTTTTTGTAGATTATACATTGATTTAAAATAGTTCGACTGAATTCTTTCAATTTTATTAGTTATGTTCTTGTTTGCGGCCCAGATTTCGGCAGCGTACAATGCAGAAGGAATGAGTATTGTTTTGAAGAGCTTTATGTTAGTATTCCAATTGTGTGTTTTTGTTTTCATGACCGTACTCTTCACCGCCCCTGTTATTTTGCTAGCTTTGCTGATGCTCTCGTTTGCCGCCTGGTTGTATAGTCCGGAAGTAGTAAACGTTACACCTAGGTATGTGTATTTTGCTGTCAGTCTTATTTCATTTCCTTGACACTCATATTTTAGATTATGTTTTGGTGGTCTGCCAGTATGGAAATGCATAATTTGGGTTTTACTAGCGTTGATCTTTAGCTTCAGTGAATCGCAGTACTCTTCCAGAGCTTTTAGCTTTCTCTTGACGTCTATTTTCGACTTCGCTAGAATGACTATGTCATCTGCATATTGCAGAGACATAATATCCGTTTGGTGGTTTATATATAATCCTTCAAGTTTTTGTGAATAAAAGTATTCCTCAAGGTCTGAGATGTAGAGAGCGAAGAGTATAGGACTTGAACATTCTCCTTGAAGGACACCTCTGGTGATTTCAATTGGTCTGGTTAGTTCGTTGTTTACTTTGACCTGGATTGTTGCTTCATCGTATATATTTCTTATAAGTCTAATAATTTTGCCACTTACTCCAATTCTAAACAATTTGTCGAACAATATACTATGTTCAACCGAATCGAAGGCCTTCTTGAAGTCTATGAAGATCGCATAAGTTCCTTCTTTATTAGTGATCATACGTGAACGAACTATGCTGTCTAACACAAATAAATTGTCCAAGCACGATCTTCTTGTTCTAAAGCCAGATTGGGCTTCGGGTAAAATTTCGAAGCTTTCTGTCCATGTTTGTAATCTTCTGTTTAGTATGAATGTTAACAATTTCGTAGTAGTGTTTACAAGTGCAATTCCTCGGTAATTTTCAGTCTCCATACGATCGCCTTTCTTGAAAATTAATGTTGTCTTTACAGTTTTTAGTTCCTTCGGTACGTTTTCTTGGCTTAAAAACATGTTTAGCATATTTTTCAAATAATTCTTCCAATTTGCAGGTAAGTATTTGAGTTGCTCGTTAATTATATTATCCGTACCTGGGCTTTTGTTTTGTTTCAATTTTCTAATAGCATAGTTCAATTCACTGAGTGTGATATCTATGTCGAGGAATGGATGTAAAGTATCAATATAACGAGTGGGTAACTTGATTCTTGGCTCAAACCACTGAAGGAAAAATCTCTCCCAGACTTCTATAGTAATAGGGTTTGTAGTACGTTTGTTGCTAGGGTACAATGTTTTTATTGTTTTCCAAAATTGTTTTTGATCTTCTACATTTTCTAATAATTGTATTATGTTATCCTTGTTTTTTTTCTTTTCTAGTCCTATTGCGTTCTTGTAATTCTTCTTCTGCTTCAGGTATATATCTATATAGTTCTTGTCCATTCCATGTTTCCTACAAGCTCTGAGACTTTTTCTGGCAGCGATCTTGAGTTCCTGACATGTTTTGGTGAACCACGGTTTATTATTTTCAGAGGTTGAATATGGCCTACCGTATACTATTTTCTTCCTTATCCCTATTTCTTCTGAAACTGCTTGTATTTCATTTTTCAATAATAAGTATTTCTTTGTTATATCATCATCGTTGTTTGTATCTTGCAGTCTCTCTTCCAGTTTTATATTGTACTCTATTTCTTTGCTGCTATTCCAGATAGTTGTCATACCTTTGGTTTGCACGGCATCTTCTTCTTGTCGGATATTGCTATTTGCGTGAAATATATTCAGGATCTTTAAAGAAGTAGGCAAGTGATCGGATACTACTATATCGGTGAGGACATCGAAATCAATTATTAACTGTAATGCTTTCAAATTTGCCCAAACTAAGTCGATGGTGCTTCTTCCGTTTTTACTGATGTAGGTAAAATTAGATGGCGAATCGTTTATCGTTCTTCCATTGATGTTGAATAAATTTTCTAGTTCCATTGTTTCGGTCAGATTCCTCCCTTTTTTATTGATGGTTGAATCTAGCGTTGTTCGTGTGGCAGTGAGATTTGTATTCATAAATAGCACCTCTTCTGACTGGTTTAAGTTACCTATTCTACTATTGAAGTCACCACCAACTATTAGCGAGTGAGCAGGGTACGATTCTACTATGTTTTGTATGGTACTTGCGAAGAGATCTATAAGTATATCATAGTTATACGATGGTGAAAAGTATGTAATCCCGAGAATAATATTTTGTTGTCTTGTCTCAATTGAGAAGAATATCCAGTGCGTTTCAATGTCTATTATGGTTATATTTATATCAACGTGTGTGAACACAATTATTCCACCTAATGCTCTTCCGTTTTTATTTTCTTTAATTGCTAGTTGTTGATGCATGTTGTAATTACTTAGGAAGGCTGGTTTCGATTTTAATTCGTAAGATATCCATGTCTCAGTAAGACAAATAAACTCGTGATCTAATAATATTTTTTCCTCTTGTTTGTTTAATCTGAACATGTTTTTGTAACCCTGCATATTCCACATTAAGACTTTATTTACTTTCTTTGTTGATTCTTCTTTTCTTCTGAGTTTTTTGAGACAGAACGAGTTCTAATATGTATATGTCGATCCATTGGCCCTTTTCGGACAATTGGATTTTTTCCATTTATCTCGTTCTGCTGACGTGAGGCTAGAATGTTCTGAGGCTGATTTGCGGATGTCGTTGGTGTTGGGGTGAAAATTTCTATTTCCTTATTAAAGTTATTAGTAGTTGCGATATTTTGCAAAGATACAGAGTTTCGTCTTGTACTCATGAGTTCGTCTGAAGAGTTGGTTTTGTGTGACCTGGAGAACGAATTATTAAGTGCATCTTCATCTCCTTCTTCTCTGAGTTCTTGCAGAGTGTGTGAGTTTCCGTTTATAATTAGTTTGTCGTACTTTAAATTAACTATCCCAATTGGTTTTAATGAGAAATTTCCATAAGTTACTAAACTAATTTTCGTACTTTTTATTTTAGACACACGCTACAATATCTAATTTGAACCGCACTTTTTTACCTTCTACTATTACATTTTCTGTCCACATCACTGCATCTTCATCTGCTTTTTTTTTGTATAAAAAAATAAGAGTACTTCAATTACCTAGGTCATTAGTACCCGGTACATTATGGTTTATATATAAGTATTTTATATTTGTTTATATATGTTTATATCTTTATATATTGAATTGTGTTTGTGAGGTTGTTTATGTCGTTACCGAGCATTTCTTGTAGTGTTGGTGGTAAGTTGTTCTGTATTATGTGTGTTGTGTATTTGGGACATTGTGCTAATATGTGTTCTGCGGTTATTTGTGTGTTACAAATATCACATGTTTCGGGTTCTGTTTTTTGTAGTAGGTATTTGTGTGTCATGTTTGTGTGTCCTATACGCAGTCTTGTGATCTTCACTTGGTCCTTCCTGTTGTTTATATTCGTCCATTTACTTAGATCTTCTTTTATATTTCTTAATTTGTTGCCTGTGGTGTAAACCCATGTCTCGTTCCAGTGTTGTTTTAGTTTGCTTTTCGTTATCTTTGTGAAATCTTGTGTCGGGATGGGGATGTGTGTTATTTTTTCTTCCTTGATTTCCTTGGCTGCTAGGTCTGCTGTCTCATTTCCCTTTATGCTGGTATGTGACGGTATCCACATTATTGTTACCCCGTTCGTTTGGGTGATTTCGTATATGATATTCTGTATTTTTTGTATTATGGGTTGGACACTATACATTTTCATGGTTCCTTGTATAACACTCAATGAGTCGGTGTATATGATATATTCTTCTTGATGTGTATGGTAATTTTTTATCTGTTTTAGTGCCGTGAGGATGCTGTAGGCTTCTGAAGTATATATTGTTGTTTCTTCCGGTAAATTAATTTTTGTTATTTTGTTATTTGTTACTACTGCTCCTGCTGTCCCTTCTTGTGTTTTTGATTTGTCCGCGTATATTTTTTGAGCGTGTTGTTGTTGGCTGCTTATTCGTCTGAATTCTTGGTTGATGATGCTTGGTAGTGTGTCGGATTTTTAATATTTTGTCAGATCTAGTACATAGTTTGGTGGCTTCTTTTTCCAGGGAGCAATAGTATCTTTGTAGTGTGTTTCAAGGTTTGGCAGGTTTATATTTAGGTTTTCTAGTATGTGTTTGATTTTATGTTGGAGGGGGGTATGGTAGAGTAGAGATAGGTGATTTTGATGTTCTGTGAATATATGTTTGTGGGCAGGGTTGTTAGGGTGTTTTGCGAGTTTGGATATGTATGATAGCGTGAGTTGTTGTCTGCGGATTTCTAATGTGGGGATACCAGATTTACAGAGCATGCTGATGGCCGGGCTCGTTCTATATGCTCCGGTTGCGAGTCTTATCGCTGTATTTTGTATCGGTTCCAGTATTTTTAAGTTGTTCGTGCTGGCTGTTTGATATATAATGGCTCCGTAGTCTAATTTTGATCTTATGTATGTTATGTATATCAGCAGTAGTATATTTCGATGGGCTTCCCATTTGTTGTTACCTAAGCATTTCAATAGGTTTAGTCCTTTGTGGCATTCAAATTTTAGGTGTTGTAGGTGGTGCTTCCAGGTTAGTCGTGGGTCTATTATCATCCCTAAGAATTTTAGTTTGGTAACGTATTCGATTTTTTTGTTATGTAGTGTTATGGTGGGTTTCGTAATTAGTCTAGTCAGTTTTGTAAAGAACATCATTTTTGTTTTTTGTTCAGAGAATTACAAGCCGGTGCTTTGGGATCATTCTTCTAATCGGTTGGTGCTGTTTTGTAATTCTAGTTTTAATGTTTTGATGTTTTTGTTTCTATATTATATTGCGATATAGTCTGCAAATAGTGATGCTTTTATGTGTTGGGGGATATACTCTGTTATTTTGTTCATCGCTATTAAAAATAGGGTGATGCTGATTATTTCACCTTGTGGAGTTCCGTTTTCTTGCTGTTTTGTTTCTGAGAGTATTCTGTTGTATCTGACTTTGAATTTACTATCGCTGAGGAAATTTTTAATGTAATTGAGTATGTTTCCCTCTAGTCTGTATTCTTTCATTGTTTTTATGATGTAATGTCTCCAGACTGTATCATATGCTTTTGATATATCGAACATTATGGATGCTGCATATTGTTTATTCTTGAAAGCTTTTTGCATTTCTGTTTGTAGAGCAATAAGTTGGTCCGTTGTTGATCGACCGTGTCTGAATCCACTTTGGTTTTCGTTTAATATATTATTTTTTTCTAAATACCATGTTAACCTTTTGTTTATAATTTTTTGAAGTATTTTGCTCAGACGATTTGATTGGGATATCGGTCTATAATTTATCGGTTTTGTTTTGTTTTTGTTTGGTTTGAGTAGTGGTATCGTAATGACTTCCTTCCATTTTTCTGGAAATTTATTTTTGGTCCAAATGTTGTTATATATTGTTAACATGAAATCTAGTGTTTCGTCTGGTAGATGTTTTATTTGTTCACATGTTATCCCCTCAGGGCCAGGGTTGGTTGATTTTTGTATTTCCTGTAATGTTGCGGTTAGTTCCTCTTTTGTAATAGGATCTTTTATTTCGTTATTGTCATTTTGGTTTATTTCTATGTTTTCTGATTCTGTGTTGTTTTTATGTAATAGGAATTAACGAGTGTATTGAGAGTTGCTTGAATTTGTGTAAAATTGGTCTGCTAATGTATTTGCAATTTCTTGGGGTGATGTTATTGTTTTATTGTTTTTTTATTAGCAGATCTGTATGTTGTTTTATTTTTTTTCCTTTAATTCTGCTTATTTTGTTCCACACTTCTGTCATAGGGGTATCCGTACTAATTGTTGATGTATATTCTTGCCATGAGGCTTTCTTGCTTTGAAGTATCGTTTTTCTGCATAGTGCTTTTGTTTGTTTAACTTTTATGAGATTTTCGGTAGTTTTGTGTTTTTTGTACTCTTTTAAGGCTTTTTTTTATTGTTTTTTGTTGCTATATGACATTGTTTGTTCCACCATGGGACTTGTTTTTCCGTGTGTTTGTGCTTATTTTTTTGCTGCTTTCATTGGCTGCTTCTGTGATTGTGTTTGTTAATATTTCTACTATTTTGTCGATGTTTTCGGTATGTGTGTTTTGTTTTATCTTTGCTAGTTCTTTGAATTTATTCCAGTCGGTTTTTTTTTTGTGCTCCAATTGTTGCTAGACTGGCGATTTGTTGGCTGGTTGTTGTCTTGGGTATTTATCAGGTATGTAATTTTTATTGGGAAATTATTTCCTACATAAATATGATAGTGGTAGTACAGTCCATGATAGGAGGGGGTATAGTGAAGAGGTACAAATGTTAAGTCGAAGTTTGAGAAGTTTCCTGTATTTGCGCAGAAATGTGTTGCTGTGCCGTCATTTAGTAATGTTAATTATTACTGTCTCTACGTCTTTTCCTCTTCTGTTTGTATCCTCACTTCCCCATATTGTATTATGAGCGATAAAATAGCCGTTTAGTATGAATGGTGTTGGTAGTTGGCTGATTAGTTTTTCGATTTCGGTTACTTCAATTTGTTGATTTGGTGGTAAGTATGTTGAACAGATTGTAAGTTTTTATGGTGTGTGTATGGTGATAGCCACTGCTTCGATGTTTGTTTTAATTTTGATTTCTTCTGCGTGTTTTGTGTTGGAGATGAGTAGGGCTACTCCTCCGCTTGCGTTGTTAGTGTTTGGTCTGTCTTTTCTCAATATTACTTCTGGATTTGTTTCTGTTATTATTTTTTGGAATTCACCTAAGTGAGCGTGGAATCCATTTGCATTCAACTGTATAATATGCATGTTTGAGTGTACTACTATTCTTATTTTATTGTTGTTGTTCTTGTATTTCATCTTGTTCTTCTTTCAGTTGCACTGATATACGGTTACTTATTCTTATACATCTACGTTTCATTATTTTTCTGGTTATTGTCGGGTAAAGGTCGTTGTACGTTTTGTTAATGCTGCTTTTTCTCATTGATTGCAAATAAGCTGGAAGACAATGAATAACACTTGTTTCTGTTTTTGTTCCAAAAAAATGGCTGCTTTTATTCTGATTACTACACACGTGTACGTCTTTCTACGTCTTCTATACAACACTTTTTTTACGCGTGACAGGAAATGCTATATGAACAGATCACGCCACACGCCATCTACTCTTACAAAACTAATCATAGTCATACCGTTACAACAAGAATTGACAACGATATAAGAATAGTCTTACCATAACAATAAACATAAAATAATAATTCACTACAAACAGTAAATATCATACAGTCGTCTATCATTTGTATTAATTTTTGTGTATCTTGTGTGTAGTCTCTTGATATTTCGAGTTCGTTTGATTGACCGTTAGCGTTTTCCATGAAGTCTTTGAATCGTTCGTATGATAATATGTATTTATCTGGGTTTTTATGTATTTCACTTCTTGTGTTTTGTAAGAGTTCGTCCGTTGATAGCTGGGAGGATAGGCTGAATGAACGTGGTTTTTTGAATCTTCTTGTTTCTGTGATACTTTCCTGTGAGCTATATATGTCTTCATCCCCTGTGTTCTGTGTTTCGTCTTTATCTTTAAGTCTTTTGGCGTTATAATTGTTATTTCCTGTTTTATTTCTTTCGCTTATTTTGTTGTTTTGTTGCCGATATATTTTTTTTTATGTACTGGTTTTATGTTTGCTGTTTGTTGTGTTTCTGCCTCATCTTGTAGTGCTGTTTGTTGCTGAGTTTTCGTCTGATTCTATTGATTGTTGTATGTCTTTTGTCATTTGTTGTGTGTTGTTGGCTTTTGTTGTTTGTGGTTGTGATTCTTTCTTGTTTATTTGCTGTGTGTTCGTTTGTTTAGGTGTATTTAGTGTGGGTGTGGCTTGGCACTGTGTGGTTGTGTGTCCTTGATTGTGACATGTGAAACATGTCGGAGTGTCGTCATTTATGAAGATTCTGTACTCTGTATTTTCATGTACTATTAATATTGAGTCCGGGATTATGGCGTTCTCATTTTCTACTATGTAAATCTATCTGCGGAAGCTTAGTATGTGTGAGTATTCGCTTTCCGTCGTGCCGACTCTGAAAAATGTGAGTGGCGATACTAGTTTTAGATTTTCTTCTTTTAGTACTTGTTCTATGACGTTATGGGGGATTGATGGGCATACATTTGAAATCACAATTCTTTTTGTGAGTGTAATGAGCCGTCTTATTTCTAATATTTTATCCTCGATTTTTATTTGTTTATGTTCTTTTATCAGGTGGTCAGCTGTTTGTTTGGATGACATTGTTGTTATGTATGTTTTTAAATTTATTTCGTTAATTGCGGGAATTACAATTGCTTGTTCTTTTGACGGAAAGGCCATCTGTCGTAGTTTGTCGGCATATCTATTGGTTTGTTGAGTGTACATGTTGGGTTTTGTATTAGTTTGACTCATACTGGTTTTTTCTTTTTGCAATGCTGCGTTATCTTCATATTGTGTTGTGTATATTGTTTAACAGATGTCACTAGCGTGTACGTGTGAATCTGGTGGGTGTGGTGTTATGATATTTTTTATTTATGGGAATGTGGGTTGTGATGTGATGGGATTCAGGAGGTACCCTATTTGGGTGAAAGGGTGTGTTTTGGGTTTCGGGATTTGTTAGGATATTAAATTTAATCAGTTAAATACTTTGTTTATTTGCTGTCAGTTTGGCAGAGAAACGTGGACGGTACACTGTGTACTAATGACGACGTTAGAGTGTCGATCTGCTCTTTTCTCTATGGTTCCTCTGAAGAATTCATCATCTTCTTCTGGACTCTGTTCTTCTTGAGCTAAACTTTTGTTCACCTCATGGATATTTTTCCCACGATTTTTGACTTCCACTTTCTTCTTTTTGCACATTTTCGCAAAATGATTTCGTCTTTGACACTTTGCGCAAGTTTTCCCGAATGCTGGACACTTATTTTTGACAAACACATCTGAAAATCCACAAAATTTGCACTTTGTCTCATGATTTATATTACTAGTATGATTATGGTTATTTTCCTCTTTCAGCTGAACAGCATTTATTAGTTTCTGTTTGTAGAACTTTAGACTGACTTAGTAAATTTTCTGTTTTGTTACTATACTTTGATAAAATATTTTGCGAGATGCAAATAGTATTATCTTCACTATTTGAATGTGTAGCTTCATGTAACGGTTGAATTAAAACATTTTCATCTACATTTTCTACTGTGTTTTTGTTCTCAGAAAATACTGAAGCCGAAGTTTTCCCAAAATGTACCATTTTAATCTGTTTAATATATAAAGTACTAGGGAGATCATTAGGGCCTCCCATTCCGCGAATATAAGAGAAAAAGTTTTCAAGCACATCTTTATTTAAACGGTAAGTAATTATATACTCTAAATTGTAATTCGTTTTCAAATAATGAAAAAGTTTAATTAATGAATTATTACTCAGTATAATTCCTTTTTCAAATTGTACTAGAGTTTTGTGATTTTCAACAGTAATTGAAGAAAATTTCTGTGTAACGTTATGCAAAAGAGATATCTGAGATTATAAATTTATCCCGAATGCATTTTGTGTACTATCTTTCCCAAATTTAAATTTAGCGTTAAACAAATCAAACCAGTTGTTTATGAGTATTACCAACTTAGAGTTTTCCTCCCAATATATATTATTCATATACCCTTGCAAACCACAAAATTCAATTGCTTTTCCAACTGTATTTGACAAAAGTTGTGCAGCTGGTCGCACTTTTTGCCTCTCTGTACCTTTAACATCTAAATGATATCGGTTAATTTTATAAGCTATTGATATTTCGCTATTAGATGCTGAAAGTAATTTTTCATTAATATTAAAACCATTATCTAGCCAGTGGTTTATAACCAATTTTAGAAGGTGTGGAGGATCAGCAAACACGTAAATTATTTTAGTATTGTCGACTGGATGCTAAAAAAAAACAATTTTTATTATATCCTACATTTAATGATGACCAAAGGCTCAAATTTCCAGGACCCATATCGCATGTGATAACCACTACTGTAAAACCGGTTTCATATACCTGAGACATAATTTAATTTAACCGTGTTTTTGTGATTGATTCATCAAAACTATATAATATTGGTTGTTTCCAATTTGCTGTTAAACCCCTAGCCATTACCGTTTGACAGCGCTTATGAGGACCCACTGTTTGCTCATTTTTGACATCTATACAGATCCTATTAGATAAAAAAATTTCTTTGAAAGTTATAACAGTTAATCTTTGTAATTCAGTTAAATCGCGAGATTTGTTTTTCATCAACATTATTATTTCATTTAAAACACCTTGATCTAAGTTTAAAGTTGATGCCCAAGTTCTTAACGTTGAAAGAGCTAGTAACGGAAAATGATTGCATCGTAGATATCGATATGCTTTAGGGCTGACACTTCTCAATGATATAACGGAAGCAATATCTTCTGGAGTCCAGCGATTTTTCTTTTTTGATGGATTTAGTAATGATTGAATTTGTCCTGGAGTGAAATGTTTTGTTAAAAGGTTGTTCATTTTATTTTTAAAACCTTTATTTGCTTCATTTATATCCTCAGATAATTTGTTTTTCTCGTGTGAACAATATTCGTATCTTCTTTTAGGTTCTGCATTTTCATTTTGTAATTCTTCTATTCTGTTTCTTAGTTCTCGTCTTTCGTCAACCAGATTCCTGTCAAATTGTTCTGAATTAGTATTATGTGATAAATTTTTATTAAATAATTTTAAAATTATAATGAACTTAATTTAATCCAAGTATTTTTATGTTACTCGTCCTTACAATTTAGAAATTATTTCGGTGTTTAGAACAGATTCTTCACTTTCCGTTATTATTCCATTACATGCCAAAGATTGTTCGGTTGAAGCAGCATTTAAATCTAAAATATTTTTTATCTCATTTGCGCGATTCCTGTTCGTTTTTCTTTTTGATCTGCGGATGTCTCCTAAATATACTTCAACAGCATTAGATATACTCGTACATGGCATATTTTCTGTAGGTATGGCATCATATTTTAAATTTCTTCTGTTTTTTTTTGGTTTGTAATTTAACAACTGTTCTTGAAGTGGAACTGCATAACTTGAAGCATAAAAATACATAGAGCATATATAACCTGGAGAAAAGGAGAAAATGAAATACCTATATAAAAATAATATTGTAATAAAGATGAAAATATTTAATTACCATGTTCAACATTAAACTTGTCTCTTCGTTTAAAAGCATGTATCTATTTTGTCATAAAATTCTTGTCTTTAGGAAAACTGAAATATTGAATGTCAGTACCTTTTGTCTTCCTTGTATAATTTCCACATCCAAATACTGCACATACTGGCATTATAACTTTTATAAATGTTAAGAAAAAAATTACGAAAATGCTTTTAATACTTATATTTCAAGTTATATAATCAATATAGGTAACACAACCAAAATAATGGAAAAACGCGCGTGTTCTAGCTTGTTTCGCTTAACCTTCAACACAACTTTGCTCCAAATGTGACGTCATGCGCAAACAGAACGAATTTTCGTTTTTAGTCTGACACACCATATATACTTCCACTATGATGAATAGTTCAGATACTAAACTTTGGAAGAAAGGAGTAACAGCAGAATTAGAAGTTTTAGCTGAAAATAATACTTGGACAGAAGTAACCCCACCAGAAAATTGTCAAGTAATTGGAAGTAAATGTGTATTCAAGGTGAAAATATATGAATTAGGACAACCTATATAGTATAAAGTCAGTGGCGTAACGATCCCTCCCGGGGCCCCGATGCATCGTCGGTCCGGGGCCCCAGATTACAAGCAAAAAAAAAATGAAAAAAGGAAAATTTTGGACATTTTTTTCATTTGCTTATTTCGATCGTTTTCCAGTTTCAGTTCCAGTTTAAGAACTATCTATTAACAGTTTAAGGATTACATACTTTAGATTCTAACCCTCCGGACTTTCGTTTTAACGAACGCATCGATAATCTCGTCCAGATTCGCTTTCAAGGAGTTGGTTACCTTGTGCTCTATGGACAAAATACTTAGGCCCGCCAACCTCTCTTGTCCCATCGAGTTTCGAAGGTAATTTTTGATCAGCTTCAGTTTCGAGAATGATCGCTCTGCCGTTGCAACTGTCACGGGAATTGTCAAGAAGAGTAAAAGTACGGAACACACATCCGGGAAACTAGCCGAAAGACTGAAATACTCGATCAGAACCAAGTTTGCCAACTCCCTGATGGAACGGATTTTCGACAATTGGTCTTTCAGACAGCTTCGAAAGGACAACAGTTGATTTAACAGTTGGTCGGTTACGTCGTCGTAGTACATTTCGCTGAACTTTTCGCACCGCTTCGCAAGTTCTTCTTCAGAAAACTCCAATAAATTCTGTGGCTGAATTATCGCGAACGAATCCACAATTTGGCTCAAGCCAACAAATCGGTTTCTCAATTGAGTGACTACAATATCCAAACACGCATAGTAAACATTTACTTGGAACCGTTTCTCGCCGTCAGACAGACGCTGGTCTTCGCAAAGTTCGTCAAAATGGCGCTTCGTCTTTTTAATCCGTTTCGCAGAAAATTCCGGTTTCACACCCCATGTGGCTGCCAGCTTCATTGCATCGGATTTGGCTTTGTCGAAGTCACCTCTAAATTCCGTTAAATCTTTCCGGGCTGCTTCAATCAGATCTCGGGCTTGCCACAGATCAAAATCAGACTTTTGGAGATTTTTTGAAACGGCATTGGTTGCGTTCAAAATATGTGAATGTAGAACAACTTGGAAGACAAACTCAAACGTCTCGATTTCTTTCTTTAAATTGCACGCATCTGCTCGCTCAGATGCCATCTGATCAGATGGGCTCTTACTGGTTAAGATTATTTTTGACAAAGCGCGTAAAATATCCGAATATCTGTAACAAACAGCCAAAAGCGAATCATTTCTGCTGGACCACCTGGTAGGGCACAAACGCTTTAATCGTAGGTCTCTTCCGTTCTCCGCTGATTTTAGTATTTCTAAGAGCAAGGCCCAACGCTTGATGCTGACAGCGAAAAAAACGTACAGTTTCTCTAACGTTGCGAAAAACTTACTGACCTCCAATATGCCATTCAACGCATCATTCAACACAAGATTTAAATTGTGGGCAGCGCAGTGTACATAAACTGCCCGATCAACTTCGGCCAAAATTCGCTGTTGAACCCCTGAATATTGACCGCTCATGACTGCTGCTCCATCGTAACCTTGCCCGAATTAAATTCAGTCTTTACTTGAATTTAATAAAAAAAGATTTTATTTTTTCTGTTTTACAAATATTACAGATTGTTACAAGTGACAAGCACGAATGATATGATGATACAGAGTACTGATACATGTTTTTACTATCTTATATAAACTATCTTAGGTATTCATATTACAGCGGAAAGTTACAGTAGTTTCTGCTGACATCTCAAAATCTCAGAGTAAGAATGATGAAATAGGAGATACAGCCGTACATAATTCCCGCGACATTTCGATAAATCGATACCTGAAAACCATATCAAGAATTCATATCAAAACCACTTAACATTGTACAATGCAAATTGAATAAAAAACAAAAATACTCCAGATCGAAAATACCTTTGCTTTTGATGCTGTCGATTATTTATTCTTGAAGACCTTGTGCCGAACCATCGTCTACCTTCTTGAAGCCCAGAAACGATTCGTTGATCTTAATCTCGGTTGGCCTTCCAGATTCGTTTTGAACTACAGTGACGTACCGAAAAACTTGACTGAGTTGATTAATTTTCGCGATGTCTTGGGTCGTGTCCATTATTATAGAGAAAAAAGGCGCTGAATTTATATCGTTTACAATCTTGTTGGAAACAGCCTGATTCAACAAATTAATCAGCTTGTTCTGGATTGCTGGACTCAAATATCGTATTGAACGCGCCGGTTTCTCGATCAGTTCCTGCAAAGTCGCATCGTACTTAGCAAGTAACTCAACAATTGACAAAAAGTTGCCGTTCTGCCCATCATTACTGCCAATCTGTTCACGATGTCCCCTAAATGGGAGGTTGCACGTAGCCAAGGTGATTGTGATGTTCAACAGCCGATCCAGTACTTTACGCCAATACGATTGTTCTTTCAAAATCTTATTTTCGCGGTCATGATCTATTGTTGAATTATTTTGCCACATTTCAAACGTGACACAAGCATTCAGATGAATCCGCGATCGCTCATGTTCGTGTATTTTCTTAGACAAATTCCGCCAGGCGCGTACTCCGTCAATCCAGGACGACTGAAAGTTAGGACTTTGTCGGTCAGCAAATAACCAGCAAGGTTCGCAGAACGCGCAGTCCAGAATCTTTGAATAACAGAGCCATTTCCTCGGAATTTTGACACCGGCTTTGTTGGTGATCTCGTAAAAGAAGTTCGAAAAATGCGAGTTAGTTTCCCCGTCGACAGGAAATGGTCCACCTGGACGACATGACCCAACGGAAATGACAAATCTTTTCTCTTCAGGAGTTAAAACTGGATTCGCGAAGAGTCCTATATCGGATGGATGCAAATCACTCTGCAACGTGGGGGAAGCTTTTGTCTTTTCGCCTGAAATAGACAACTCTGCATCTTTGTCAATGTCTGAAGTTTTAGGAACTCCCTCCGTCGGGTTAACTTGGACAGTCCAAGTTAACCCAAGTTGGACTGGCGAATTTAGGCTAGCTTGTTCAGGTGCCAAAACGGGATTCTTGAACCGTCCTGTATCGGATTGATGCAAATCACTCTGCAGCTGGGGGGAAGCTTTTGTCCTTTCGCCTGAAATAGACGAATCTGCATCTTGGCTGTAATTCAAATTATTAATTTCTTATCAATTCTTTTATTTTAATATCCGCAGTCTCTGAACTATATGTATACATACCCAATTATACCAAGAATGGAGCAATGTTAAATAATAATCTTAAACGCATTGTGTAAAAAATTTTGTTTGTTTGTTTTAACATTTAAAAAGAAAATGTTAAAACAAACTCAAATACAGTTTTGCCTTATTTTCTATGATGAACACAAGAACAATTAATTTAATTACTAAAAACCAACACCTTTATGTCCTTTTTTAAAATGTCTTACCTGATCGTTTCGACCGATTCATCAGTTTCGTTGAACTTGAAAAAGGAAGTTATCGGTCGTAACCTTTTAGCGTCTTCGAGACGCTCCGCTTTCTGCTTTCTTTTCTGACATCCGCTCAGATACTTGAGGTTTGATGCCATCCTTGAATTTCCTTTGAGCGATGACTCCAGCGTTCGAATTTCGCTTCAACAGCTCTTCCACAAGAGCCGGCTCAAGATGCAACTAGCTGTGTCACTGATGGTCACGGTTGGTTACAGTGCGCGGTAACAGCGCCAATGAAACGCAGCACTTTCGCGCCAGTGGAATGTACCGCGAAATTTGAATTGCTTAAGGTGATTCCTCAAGGCTGTAATCCCGGTCCGCGAAAAAAAATCTCAAATGCCCTTGTAGTTGGGGGCCCCACCGCATTGCATCCGCTGGACCGGCGGTAGTTACGCCACTGTATAAAGTTGCGAAAGGATTTCATCAACGAGATGATTTCGATTTAAGGGAAATTTATTCTCCTGTGGTGAAATTAAGTACAACGAGAATTCTTCTTGCTGTTGCAAAACAATTAAATTATCATATTTTGCAGATGGATGTATGTGGAGCATTTCTATATGGTGATATCAATGAAAATGTTTATATGTCAAAACCTGAAGAGACATCTCAAAATACAGGTGCTGTCTATAAGCTAAATAAATCTCTCTACGGACTGAAGAAATCGCCGAAATATTAGAATGAGAAATTTAATGAAGTTTTAATGCACGAAAGACTCAGACGTTCGAAAAATGATTATTGTTTGTACGTGAAGACGTCATCTAATGGAAAACTTTATGTTTTACTATATGTCGATGATCTTCTGATAATTGGTTCAAACAAAGAAGAGATGACGAAGTTAAAACAAAGTTTGAAAAGAAATTTTAAGATGAAAGATCTTGGAAACGTGACACATTACCTTGGAATCAGAATAGTACAAGACATAAATCTAGGATTCATTAAAATAAATCAGACTGCATATTTAAAATCTATTTTAGAATGTGTTGGTATGGCAAATTGCAGTCCTGTTGCAACCCCCATGGAACCAAATTTCTATTTGAAAATATCTAAAGATTTATTACCAAATAATTTAGAATTGGAATCACGTTGTCGACAGCTCATTGGTTGTTTAATGTACGCGATGCTCGGATCTCGTCCAAATTTGAGTGCATTAGTCAGCATCTTAAGTCGGTAACAAAGTTGCGCTAGTGAAGAATTATGGTCAGCATTAAAACGTGTTTTGCGATATATGAAAGGAACTTTGAATTTTAGTTTAGTCTACAAACGAGAAGAGAACTTGCCAAACGTACGATGCTATGTAGACGCTGATTGGGGAGAAGATTTGTTAGACAGGAAATCAACCACTGGATTTATTTTCCAAGTAAAGGGGTGCACAGTATCTTAGGCATCTAGAAAGCAACAACAGTTGCTCTCTCATCCACAGAATCAGAATATATGGCATTGAGCAATGCTGCAACCGAAGCCTGTTGAATCAAAAATATTTTATTTGATTTGGATGACCCTGGAGCTACTGATCCTGCATTTATTTATGAAGATAATCAAGGAGCAATTAAAGTTTCAAAGAATCCAGAAAATCATAAACGATTGAAGCACTTGGATATTAGGCACCACTTTATTCGAGATAAGATAAACGAAGATGTCATCATAGTGAAATACGTCAACACACAGGATTTAGGTCTTGTAAATAATGGAAATGTTTTATTTATTGTTCAGTTAGTTTTAATCTTGTTTTGTATAATTTTATTGAGGGAGGATGTTACAGACAATAAAATTATAGATAGCCATAAGTTAATAAAAATATCTTAGAGACGGTTGATTGACAGGTTGTTGATTATAAAAAAATTGTAATATTGTATATTCTTTAAATATTAATAAAAGTTAATACACTTGTAATACCACTCTGCTTTTTAATAAGAACATTTATTTTAGAATAAAATATTGGAAACGTATAGCTACCTATTGAAATACGTTTTATATCTCAAGGGGTATAATGTCAAAATTATTACCTAAATAAACACTTCGATTGCTACAGGACTATTTCAAAACCGTAAGTTTGTGACATATTTAATAAACATATATACATAGGAAATCAATGTTAATAATTGTTAAGAATTAAAAACTGCATCTAATGAGCTAAATATAAAAAGGTAAAACAAATTGACTTGTTTTTTCGGTTTAACAGTAGTTAAATAATTGATACAGGAAAAATATTATTGTAAATCGCAAAATATAAAAAAATAAGATTTAAAATTCACGAAAAATTTCAGTGTCAGAAATAATATTTTGCTGCAAATTCAATATATTCGTTTGTAACAATTATTTGACAACTGTCAAAATGGAAAAATAATCGTAATTTGATTAATTTTCAAGGCATACTGATATATACTTAAAAATTTTAAATTTTGCATTTTTCTCCCGATACCTATTTCACCAATAATTTATAGTTCATTAAATACAGATTTTAATTCTATATAATTATTTTTCTAATGATAAAATCAATCAATATGAAGTAAAAAATTTAATATCAAAGGCTATAGCCGGGTAAGATGGTCAAATCTGCCCCCAAAGGAAATCACATGGGGATATGATTTCCATCTTATTTACACGAAAGTAGAATTTTCTGACCAATTTTCAGCCCCTCACCCCCCTCCTCCCCGATAGGAGGAGTCAAAAATGAGTTTTTTTTTTGTATTGGTACTATGTATATGACAACAAGACAAACCTACGAAGTATAATCCACTCTTTCTGTTAAAAATTGTTTTGGGATTTTTGGCGCTATATTTGAATTGTGAGACATATTTAAAGTAGGTAAACATTGATTAAAGTAGTTAAACATTATGTTAATATAAAGGTGAGGCTATGAAAAAAATCACAAAAATTCCTCTTTAAAAGAGGATTAGTTGGTATTTTTTTCAGATTTTTCCAATTGGTGCGACCAACCGAAAAAAATTAAAAACCGTATTTTGTGTTCTAAAACTGTGATTTCCATTCCATATGACAATGGAAATTGATTGAAAAAAATCACAAATATCAATAATTTAGATGTATATATATGTAAAGACATATATACGATTTTAACAGTTTAGAGAGTACTTGGATATACAAATTATATATGAAATGAAATAGTTTGCAAAAATAAAAGTTTCCGTCTACGAATATTTTCATTATAGTTTCGCATTTCTGTAAAGTGTATATTTGTTTTCGATATTTCGTGTCATAATGTCACATATTTAACGCCTTATGTACAAAACGATGCAACCCAAATGACAATGTCTACCCTGAACCAAGGACATTGAAAGGAGGGAATATGGTATTAAAGTCAAGACTGTGAGGTGAGGCAGATTGACAGAGATAGAAGTATTATGTTTTGTAACGTGCTTAACGTGCTATTGCGCATGGGTTATAAAGAGATTTGAAATTTAAATACGACAAAACAGAATCATTCTCTCTAAAAGATTATAAATTTTTACAAGGAAACTGAAATTATCACCGTTTATTATTAGTATGATCTATCGATTAATATTTGTAATTGTAATTGTTGAACAATATTTACTATTAATAATAAATATAAAAAATGCTAATATGAAGAGGAAGTTTGAGAATTAATATCAAATTTATGTTTTTAAACAAATCAAAACTACAATTACTTCAACAAACATAAGTGTAAGAAGTTAAAAAAACATACGTACATAAAAAATATTTTTATTCATTTCTAAATAGAGTTAGTTTATGTAATTTTTTTCTTTTTGTTATTTTATTTTGAGATAGTTGGGTCGCAGCAAATTTTAATCTAGTATCAATATACACATTCAAAATTAAACCTATTAATTGCTTCGTCTTTTACAAACTAAACACTGTTACCATCTTATCAACAAAAAAATATGTCCAATTCCATACAACCCAACAATTGAAACACAAATGAACACCTCGTGGTTATGTTCACATACAACAACGCCCCCAGACAACGCCTAAACGCCACTTTTCTAACACTAAACTTCAAAATATTTAGAAGAAGAAGAGATTTGGCTAAGCACGGTGCAGAAAAACTATTGTTATTTCTTTTCCTTGCTCAAGCCTCACTTCAAGCAATGCTACAGTATCGTAATGCCATATCCTCTCCTTTCAACGTCCTTGCCCTGAACGATGCGGTGTTTGAAGGATTTCGGAACAGGTAGTATTTATTATGGTTTCACGATAAACATCGCAAACTTTTGTGCCTACAGGCACGCTTCTCTGTAAACTGATTATAGTGATGAACTGATGACATACCGTGCACAGAACTACTGTTCTGATATTTCTACATGAAAATGTTATAGGTACTTATGAGAAATTTAATATTTACTTTAGTATTTTGCATAAGTATTTATATATAAAATATTGTAAATTTAAATGTTGTAAGTATTTGCTTAAGATTTTAATGTTATTTCAAAATAAGGGCAGATAGACGCAAAAAATTTTAATTATATAGGTAATAATAATATTTATTCAAGTTTCATAATACGCAGACTAGTCGTCAAGACATAAAAACACATAAAATCAAAATAAATGCTCATTCATTTAAAGACCATTAAACATATATCAACATAATAGTTACATAGAAAAATGTAACTGTGGTATAAATGAGTAATTTATTTAAAAAAATCTCTTAATATGTAAACCGCGATTATACCTCGAATTAATAATTTCTGGTAAAAGTGAGTTGAGATAAAAATTTATTACTTTTGGTATAATTTCATCTTGCCAAAATATTTGATCTATTAATTTTTTCAATGAAAGTATCATTGTTCGTGTACACCATAAAATAGCATGCATTTTAATGTCAAATATTTAACTGTCCTTGTACCTGATACATGTAATTATCATTTTCTTTTAATCAAATTTTGCAATATTTAGTTCTAAAAAATTTATAACATTTTTTCTATTGCATCTTTTATAGTCATATTTTGGGCACTGAATGGATATTTTATATCGCATATTTCGTTATCTCCTATTATTCCATCTGGTGACGCATCCAGATATAGTATCTCTTCATGAATGTAAAATCTACTTTTATAATTTTTTTCTTCGCCCCAGCCTTGCTTTCATTTCTGATTCCAGATTCTGTAGCTTTACTGCCAGTGAATGTACAATAAGGCAAATTTTTCAATATATTTGCAGTTGATGTACCTTACCGTTTTTATGCAAATCTTTCCGAAATTGGAGGCAGTAAGTCGTTTCTGTCTTCGTTCTTTCCATAGTTGATCTGTAAACTGCCCAAGCGTATTTTGAAGAATATAATTCTTATCTGGTTTTTTCCTTTGTTTAAAAATTCTTCTTTGGCCTTTTGTAAATCTACGTTGTTGAAATCTGTTTCGGGATTTTCCGCGTAAGGACCATAATTACTATCCTGATGACTAATAGTACGATTTCTCCTCTTTCCATAACCCCTGTTTCGCCTGGATCTAATTTTGTTTCTTATTTTTGCCGCGTGTTTTAAGGTATATTTTCCAATTTTTTTGACCCAACCCTGACTGAATTATTTCATGAAATTCTTCGTTTGAATTCATGGATATGACAGCCATGTCACATTGTGCTTCATATAAATTTTTAATAAAAAATTTATTCGTTTACCACCCACGAATTGTATAATTCTGCAGCGTTATTAGTAATATTTTCTATTAAACTATCAGATTTATTAGCTACATTCTGAACTGCCTGTAATATTTTCGCAAAAATATGTTTTGGAATGGTTTGTATTCGATTTGGTTCGGTATCTGTTCTTTTACAAAAATAAGCTCTTTCTCCGCAATTTTGGTGATCTCCAAATATATGACGAGGTCCATTACGAATATCCTTACTTAGTTCTACTATTTTTTCGTGCGTACTTCTTTGTGCGTATTCATTATATCAAACCCACACGTTTTTCCGATTTGAAATTAACGTCAAAAAAAGACCATTCGAAACCACTGTGTTTGGTAGATTTTGGTTCTTTTAAAAATACTGCATATCCACGATTCTTCTACCTACACTAGCCTAATCCTTATATTATTGTACGTACAAGAGTCATAAACAGACCCGTACTCCGTTCCACTTATCTATGTGATTTATGGCTTTAAGCAAGTGACATATTTTTTCGTAAGTTTGCAACACGACATGTTTGTATGAATTAATGGAATGTATAAGAAACGGGCGCATAAACGATTTTTTGAGTAATTGCGGAGCGGCCTTAACATAGGCTTATCTGTCGCGGATTACCGTGTCGCGCGCGCTGTCGAAGTTTGACAGAGCTCGGGACGCGGATGCGCGCGAAAACTAGATCGCTAGACCCGTACTCGAAATTATTCCGCGGCCGGTTTGACTAAAATATTCGCGGTACGGTGATAGAACTTATCGCGATAACTACTTGTGACGAATCACTTCGTCACAGTATTTTATCAGTGTGACCTATATAATTTGCCAAGTCTGAAACCTCAGATTCTTTTAGATTAAGAAGCATTGAACTGGTGGCTATATGTTTACGAAGATCAATTCCTCTATGGGGTTCTGGTTTTTTTGCGCCACATAAAGTTGAAAACTTTTAGAGCAACATGCATGCTTCGAACTGCTGGTGTTTTATGCTGGAATGAGGTCAAGCAAACAAATATAGATTCTTTGCGTTATTTCGGTGATCTATTAACAGTTTAATACAGTCCATTAGATGAGTGGATAATAATACTGAAACAGTTCTACACAACTTTCCTCTTACAATACTCACCTATGGTTTAGCAGCTTCTTTAGATTGTGCTGTTAAAGAATTATAAATATCGGCATCTACATTTTTGTCTACTTTTTCATAATTTAATACATCTTTTACATTCATTCTTTCTACTTCACCAGCTCGCCGCCTATTCAAAACTAATACTGATACTAATACAAAACCAGAAAGTTATTTCCAAATGTTTAATTATCAGACAAGTAAGTGTTTAAATATTTTATATCTTCCATAGCAGAAGAACTGTTTTTCATATGTTCTATTTGAACTAATTTTCTCGTTGTTTTGTTTATAGAAATTCCGTACTCTTCTTGTACCAACAGGAGAAAATTTTCAGTTTCGTTTTCGTCTTCATATTTTATATATTCAGATATTAAAGCTTTTCCAATTTTTTTTTTAGTAATGTTCCTAATTCGGACGCTATTGATGGTGACTGATATTTAATAACATCATTATTGAGTTTTGCTACTCTATTGTAAAAGAAATTTGAATCGCGATCGCGCGCTCTTATTTAATGACAACAGCGGGTAAATTTATGTACAACTAAATCCGACCTGATTTCAGCCAAAATATAAATGATGCATAAAATTTCCAAGGTTCAAAATTCATAATGCAAATTAAACAAATTAGCCGAGAATAGAAACAACAACGACATATGAATAAAACTATTATTTACTTAGTTACAAAATTATACGGCAAGACTACATTTTGCACATACGACGAGATAACTTGTCTCGACAGAATTCAATCTACCACTAACAAATTGTTGTTGTATTCCATGGGATGTTCTGACAAGGGGTAGGGGGCTGGTATAAGGTAAGGTGGGGTAACTGGAATTAGGGGTAACTGGGCCATAGGTTATTCTTCGACAAGTTGTTAGTGTATTTTAACTTTCAGCTATTGGTATTATTACAATGAAGTGTTTACTTCATAGAACAACGACGCAGACCTCAGTTGGAGCTGAGGTTTGGGTGTTGACAGACGTCAAAAATTTGATCAGTTTTTCTTTAAAACAACGTGGTGTGCTACACACTTTGATTTTTTTAAATCAAAATACAGTAAGTATTTTTTTCATATTCCTTAGTTTTGTCTAAAGATTGAACACCATTGAAATAATAAATGTGTTTGTCTGCATGTTTTTTTTGATGTTTTAGTTTTAGAATGGGTGGTCCAGTTACCCCGGAAATATTGTCAAGATGGGTAACTGGGTGTCTGGAGCCCAGTTACCCCGATAGTAAAATATTTGTCTTTTTTTGAACCAAGGAGAAGATAAGCTTATCTTGTTATCAAAAATCCATTACTTTTTTTGTCCTTAAGATATACTTACTTATTTAAGTACGTGTAATATTCCAAACTTATGGCTGGTAAGTACTAAGAGCTCTGCTTGTTTTGCAGGACATGGTACGTACGTACGTACGTAAAACACAGAAGGGAGCTGGCTTTGCCTATACTGCTGAGGATCTTCAGCGAGCTGTAGATGATTTTAAAAATGGAAATAAAACAATCCGTGGCGCAGCTGCGTTCTACAATATCCCTAGGAGTACAGTAAGACACTATGCAGCAGGTACTCGAGGCAAGGGCTACAAATCACAAGAGGGCAAAGGCGGTGGTGGTGTAATATCGTACCTATCTTCTACTGAGGAGGAGAAAATTTCCAATTGTATCAAGATAATGGAAAAAACTGAATTTGGTCTCTCTAGAGAAGATGTGTTGGATCTAGTACAAGCGTACATCAGACAAAATAAATTACAAACCCGTTTCAAAGACCAACGACCTGGCACTGATTGGTTTATTTCTTTTAGAAATAGACATCATCTTTCTATTAAAAAAGCTCAAAGTATTGAGCATGTTAGATGTGAACAAATCAATCCGTGGGTAATTTACGATTTTTTTGATAAATTAAGTGAAATTGTAAAAGAATTGAAGTTAGAAGGAAAGCCAGGTCAAATTTACAATTGTGATGAGACGTCATTTTGCCATGATCCATCCAAAACAAAGATTGTTGGAGCTATTGGGGTACAGAGCCAACGCAAAACTAGTTCATCAGGGAGAGAAAATACAACAGTTTTGCTATGTTGTTCCGCTGATGGAAGAACACTTCCCTTACTATGCGTTTTTAAAGGAAAATTTGTAATGGAAAATTGGATAAACCAAGAGGTAGCAACACAAACTGCTGTTTCAGCAACTGAGAGAGGGTGGATGGAGACAACTTTGTTCTACAATTGGTTCAGAGACGTTTTCTTGAAAAATATTGGCAAGGAGAGACCAGTATTACTAATTTACGATGGGCATACAACGCATATTTCCACCAAGTTGATCCGATTAGCACAGGAAAGTGGAGTCACCATCATGAAACTGCCGCCCCATACAACTCACCTTTTACAACCCCTGGATGTTGCGGTGTTTAGAAGCTTAAAATTAAAATGGGACAAAGAGCTTTGTAAGTGGCAACGCCAAAATCCGCGAAAGAAAATTCCTAAACCTGAATTTATATCAATCTTAACTAAGGTTTCTGAAGAAATTCCTACAACAAATATCATCAACGGGTTTAAAACAACAGGAATCTATGATCCAGCCATGCAAAGACCGAATAAGGATGCTATTCCCGTGTCGGTTTTTAAATCACAGGATTTGCTACGGTACAAGAAGAATCTTCCCCGGTGTAATGTAGCCACTGCATCAACCGCCGCTGCAGAAGATCAGAATGTAGCCACTACATCAACCGCTGCTGCAGAAGTTGAGAATGAAACCACTACATCAACCGCATCTGCAGAAGATCAGAATGAAGCCACTACATCAACCGCTGCTGCAGAAGATCAGAATGTAGCGACTACATCAACCGCTGCTGCAGAAGATCAGAATGAAGCCACTACATCAACCGCTGCTGCAGAAGATCAGAATGAAGCCAGTGCTAATGAATATCATCCCGGAACAGAGCCAGAGAAGCGTAAAAGCTTCGAGGATGTGCTTTTAGATCTTCTCAGGAAAGAACCAAAACAACCAAAAGAGATAAAACGCAGAAGGATTATTACTAATTGCGAAATTATAACGACAGAAGAATATTTAAAGAGAAAAGAAGAAGATGAGAAAGAGAAACAGGAAACTCTAATACGGAAACGACAGAAAGCTGCCGAAAAAGCAGAAATAAAAAAAAAACAGAATAATAAGAAGTCTCATAAGAAGAATAATGATGACTCAAGTGATGATAGTGACTCTTATTCCCTTCAAGAAAGCGATCAAGACCTTAACTTTAGTTTTTCTGACGACGAAGATGACATGCATTCTCTTCAGCAAGGGGATTACTGCGTGGTGAAAGTTTTCGGCAAGATTGCCACTTCATTCAGATTATACATTGCAAAAATTTTAGAGAAAGTGAATAATACGGGCTATGAAATAAGATTTTTAAAAAGACACTGTCAAACCATGAAATTTATAGTAACGGAAGAAGAATCATACATCGCAGAGACGGATATTGTTCGGAAGTTATCAAAACCTACAATTAGCGGCTCCGCTCGTTATAATAACATGATAAGCTTCAGTACAGACCTAACAGACCTGACAAACATTTATTAAGTTAAGATAAAATTTGTATTTTCATATTTCTTTCTTTAAAACTTACGTAAGTAATTACATTTTAAATAAATATAATATTATTTAATTTTTATAATAATAAAAGCATCTTATATCGCATTATGTATTTCTTTTTTTATTACGTTAACTAGATTCAGGTCCCTTGCAACGCCTTTGTTGCGAATATCGCTGAAATGGTGTTCGTGACTGCGATTTTTTTAGATTATTTAAATGTTTGGCAATATGCCCAGATACCCCAAATCAAATTATACAACCTTAAAGGAGAGATAGATCGGGTGGGTCCACTTACCCCATTTCGACGGTGTAACTGGGCCCATGGGATTAAAAAAAATATATGTTTTTTTTATTTTACCTTTAAACCGCACAAAGTCATTTTTAAACACCCTATCTATTAACGCAAACATAATTAGACATATAATACAACAGTTCAAATTCTATTTAAAAAAGGAATAGGCTTCTGGCGGCTTTAAAGTCAATAATTCCATAGACACGATGTAAAATCATGGCCCAATTACCCCACCTTACCTTAATTGCGTTGGTCTAGATAAGCATTTCCATGTATGATTTTACATAAAAAACCCAGACGGGGTGAGTTACAAATGTTAAATCTATCCGACCGATGCAAAGCTATTAATTTACCCAGATATGTCATTTCATATCGTATAACCAGACGCGACAATTCACAAAACCTATAAACTTGATAAATAATGATCTACGGAATACTGAAGTTACTTTAACATATGCACTAATAAATAAATTCTGTAAAGTCAACTTTAGAAAGATACTTAAGGTAACACTTAATTAGTCTGTATCTCTTGAAGCTGAGTTGATAGTGAAATATCATAATTTATAAACAAAACCAAATCTGAATTGTCCGTTTTGCCCCAGGTTCAAATATAATTATATCTTACAAGATAATTATTACTAAAGCATAAACTAAGACAAAAGACAATAACATGCAAAGAACACACAATTAATCTGTTAATTACTGAAAGAAACAAATATATATGTGCTAAACATAAGAGGAAAGGAACAAAAATCTTTATTAAAATGACATAATTGAATGCAAGAAATAAGTATAACGAAATAAAATTGTCATACAAAACAAAAAACATAAAATTCAGAATAAAGCTGCTAATTACTAATGCACCAAATTTCACGCAAAACGAAAAAAAATTCTTTATTATAATTGACATAAATCGATGCATCAAATATAAGTACAACAAAATACACTAACACATATTACTCGTAAATATTTAAAGTAAAAACTATACCTTTAATTATTACACGCATATTATAAAAAAAAGAACAAAAATATTTACAAAAAAAACTACACATTCCAATCTTCTTCACTACAAGCTCCTGGGAATAATAACTTATTGAGTATTTTGCTCAAAAGTCTGTTTCTGTGCCTGCAAACTGTAGCACCTGCTTTCGAAAAAAAGGCGTTCGGGTGGAACCGACGTTGTAACTAGAGATATGTATTTCATTGCATTTTTGTACAGGTTTGGAAACACCGTTTTCATGTCATCCCAAACCTGTAACGAATTAGATTTTAATGACACAACCGGATTTTTAAAATATAATGTTAATTCATGTTCGGTTTTCGCTGACAGCCATTGATCAGTGCCTACTTTCGTCCCATAGGCAAGATAGTTGTGGTGACTCCAAAATTGTTCAAAATAATCTACATTTTCAGCAGATTCTGCCTACGATTCCTCATTTCCACTAGAAATATCTGCTGTTTCAATAAGTGTTTTCAGCTTGCTAATGGCTGCACCACATGCCGACGCATTTTGAAAATTTATATATTTGCCCTAAAGAAGATTGAAGAAAAATTTATTTTACAATTCTTAGTTCGAAAACTAAGTACAATGTGAGCCATCTAGTGACCATAATAGAATACAAAACAAGGTTGATAATAAGAAGAAGCATACCAACTCAAAACTGCGCAATATTTTGACACAACTAATTTAATATTTCGTGGAGGTTGGAATAGATATTCTTGCTCTCATTGAAATCCGATTGTATGTTAATAGAATTGTTGTCATTGTTGATATGATAGCTCTTAATAAAAAGACGTTTTCTTAAATTAGATTTCTTGTGGAGGATAGTTACTTTGTCGAATTCAAAAGTATGATTGAAGGTGTTACTGTGTTCTACTAAAGCACTGTGATTTATATTATCTTTAAATAGGTGATATTCGTGCTGTGTTTAAGTCTAGTTTAAAGGTATTCACCTATATATGTTGACTCACAGTCTTTGCATTTCAGTTTGTATACGACATTACTTGACTGTTTTAATTCTACTTTGTCCTTCAATCGAGAGAACAAAAAGTTGGTGTTGGAGGAAGTTCTGTAAGCAGGTTTGAGACCCAAGGAGGAAGTGATCTGATCCAATTGAAACTTCAAATGTTTATAATACGGCAAAGCAATATAACTGACAGATTCTTTATTGTTAGGTAAAGGAATGGAATTGTTGTTATTGAATTTAAAGGAATTTAGTCTATTATTTATTATCTGTAATATAATTTTTTTAGGATAACTATTATTCAAGAGGGTGGACAAAGTTAAGAGTGTGACAATAAAATGTTTCTATCAATGAGGCTGTTGATGACAGGACGTTTGTATTTATCAGGGTAATGTGAGTTGAAATTTAGATATCTTTCCGATCAAGTGGGTTTGCGATACCAATTAGTAATTCATTTATTGTTATTGTTAATGAAAGTAATATCTAAAAAAATAATATACTTATTGACTTCTGTCTCTAATGTAAATTGAATATTATTATTAAAAGAATTGAAATTATCGAAAATAGGTGCTGCACGTCTGTAAATTTTCTTGCCGGGTTTTAGTCAAATCTTCTTTTATGATTATTTTGGATTTGGCTAGTTTAGATTTCTTATTGAACACTACCGATTTAACGTTATGGCGCACAAATTTCACAATGATGGGACGTTGCTTACCAGGGGTGGGCTTTCATACGTGGTGAGAACGATCGATGCCGGAGGAGCTGAGCTGAATGCTTAGTTTGTCTTTACAGATGTTTAAGACAACTTCATCGGTGTTCTCATTTACAACTTCAGGCACACCATATACGCGTATATTATTTCGCCGTGAATATTGATCGAGAGCATTAGTTTTAAAACTTGCGTCATCAAATTGCTGGCGCAAATTCGCATTTTCAGCTTCGAGTATTACAATGCGTTCAGTCAGCTTACTTAAGATGTCATGAAATTCGGCCTTCATCATAACAGATAATGTACTTGCCATTCGTTGCATAAAATCCTCGGAGGTGATAATGGACTGGATAGTATCATCCCCATCGGTGACAGTAACTGGATCAGTTGTCGATTTAGTATTATTCCGTGTAGTCGGCATTTTAACTTTGAGATGACAACAGGTGATTAGCCGGAGCACAATAAACACGGCTACACTGTACAGCTGCGCATTGAATATAAATTTGTTTATGTTATTCGGGTCTAAACAAATTCTAATTTTATCCTTCTGTTTGACTACTACCATTGGTGAAACTGCAGGCATTGGTTCCGTTATTGGTTTAACAATGTCCAGCTTTGTCATTCTATCCAATTATTTTTTAACTTCATTCTTTATTGCGTAGTGTATTCTTCTGGGCGGTTGCATTATTAAACTAGGATTTTCTTTTAGGTCGATGTCATAATCGAAACCTTTTACGCATCCTATTCCTGTAAATATATATTTATCTAATGTTTCAATTATTTTAATGTGTCCTAGGTCAACACTCGTATTCTTTCCAAGTATAGGTTGTATTTTATCTTTTACTATAATTAATCTTATTTTATATTGTTTTCCTTTCACTTGTAGATTTGTAACGCTTTCGCCTTTTAATTCCATTTCGTGCTTCGTGAATGAAATTAGTTTTTTCGTCTTGCATTTGACAATTTTTAACTTTGCTTTTTTAGCTATCTCTTCGGTTATCACATTGCATTGTGCTCCGGACTCGAATTTGAACTGAACTTTTACTTTGCCTTATACGTTTAAAGTTTCATACCATTCCTTACTTTTACATTATCTTTTTGGATACCTGCAACATACAATGTGTCAATTAATTCGTCGTTACTTGCTACTTCGCCCTCTTGTTCTTGCAACATTTTGCAGAATGTCGTAATTTTTTGCATTTATTGCATTTTTTGATGAATGCAGAGCAATTTCTTTTCTCATGCTTAGTATTGCATCTGGTACAATTGTATTTTTGTTTCATTGTATTATCTTTACTGTTGTTTTTCTTACAAAATTTTTCTACTGTATTTATCTGAGTTTCAGACTAGTCTTTCTTCTTTAATAACCGTTATCTGTTTTCTTGCCAGTTCGCTGGCTCTGCAAATGTATGTTGCCGTCTCTAAGGTTAATTTTTTATCTGTTAATAATTAATCTCTAATCTACTACTATAAGGTCACAAATTATGCTTTCGTCCAATTTTCCATAAGCACAATTTTTACACTTACTTTTCACTCTTGTTAGGAAATCGTCAAATGTCTCTGTTTCTTTCTGTTCAATCTTGTTAAATATGTATCTTTCATAAGTTATATGCAGTATATGTTATATTATTATCAACAAAACTGTTGACAACGCGCGATTCGTTTACTGATGTCGCCTGCGTGAAGGGACAGCGGTTCCGTCGATGACCTAATTGTTTACATTTATTGCATTCTTTGCGAGGTTTTCGACAATATTTTGCGATGTGACCCAATATACCACAATTATAACAAGTCGGAAATCTGGGTTTCGAATAATTTTTACTGTATACTGGTAATTTAGAGTTTTTAATATGTTTAACATTTTTTTGCTGAAAATCAGTGATCATGGTTGGCATAGACCCCATCGCACTCAAACAAGTGTAGAGAGCGTTCGCGTTCGTATATTGAGCTGAACGAACTGTTCGTGCAATACTTTCGTCAGTTATACCTCGAATAACAGCATCAATAAGGCACTCGTCGGGTATAATGAGATTCAAAGCCCTTAATTTGGTTAATTTTGTAAAACAAAAATTCCCTAATTTTTACCCCGGTTTAAGGTATAATTTGCAGCATCCTTTAATAAGTTAGCGAATGGAACTGACTTACGGAACTGATGAATTAGATGTATTTTCATTTCTGACCAAGATGAATCGTGTCGTTGCTGCTCTTCGTACCATTGACGAGCATGCCCTCTCACTCGTCCCGAAATTAGACATATGACCGCATCATCATCCCAACCGTAGCGTCGTGCCAAAGCATTCATCCTGTTGACCCATTCATGGATAGATGCGTCGTCTCGAGAAGGATCGAACACGGATATAACCTGTTCATCCTGTTGATTGTGAGTGCTCGTTGAAGGACGATTCTTCAATACCTGCAATTCTTGACGCATTCTTTTCAGTTCGACTTTCAAACTGCTGTCGTCTGTTGAAGATTGCGATGAAAACCGAGAACGAGGCCTACGTCGTTTATTTTTAGATTTCTTTTTTAATGAGCGACTACGTCGCTCTCGATAACTGTTTTCCATCCATAAGATTTATCAAACCAAGTATTACAACAATCACTTTCACAGTTTCACTATAATATCTAAACGTTATTTAAAATCACTATTACTAAATGATTTTTACACTCATGATACTTTATCCCACTTCTGATTTGTAAGGTGTTTTAGGTTTTTAAAGTACAATTAATTATAACAGTGACTATATTGATACGTTATTACACGTCTACTGTAGCCAATGTATGAACATAGAGTGCGTATCTATCTTAAGATTAGTCAAGCCAGCGGGAACGATGACTCAGCCCTCTCGCAGTTTGGAAAGCAGGAACGCTGACTCTGCCATCTCGTCATTCTGGAGGGACCCTGAGCCTGGACTCCAGCTATATCGTACAATAGTTAAATAATACCTTTAAATGGGGCCCGCTGAGTATTACCGATCATATTCAAACTGCAAATAATTCACCTACCTTTGAAGATATCAACGTATTTTGATAGTCTTCATTCCTTTAGCCTTTTTTCATATTGATACTCCATTGTCATTAACAACAGTATTGTTATTGTCTTCCGTAAATGACAGCACTTACGAGTATTGCGTAGCAAACACTATGCACCAAACTAGCAATTAAATAATATGTCCCATACACAGAGCACAGATTTGCTAGGATGTGTTCACCGCGCAATGGCGTACGCCGTATGTCGAATCATGGCTCGTTTCCATGCATCCGTCGCGTCCGTTGCAGTGCGTCCGTCGCGAAATTTGATTGGTTGAATTTGAATAATTGAAAAGGGCGCGAAGCTACTTGCAGTGACGGACAGAGTTCGTCTACTCTCTACTCCATACAGTGTGACCTTGATGACGGAAGCATCTCTCTCATAATAGTATAAGATAGCACTATTGGCAAACGTCAAAATACCGCGTATTTACGACTTGGAGGTTATATTATTAACATCGTAAGTTTGTAAGTATATTTTGATTTTTAAAGAAATATTTTGTATTTGGTTCATAATTATTATAAATTTATAGGTACATTTTTGTGATCGATGTGGGGAAACTTACAGTGGCATACACGACTGTAGCAGCCAGACCACTGCGGAATATGAAGTAGAATATCTAGACGAAGACGAATTTGATATCGATGAATTACTAATATCTCACGGAGATCAAAAATACGAATTCAAGATTTGTGGGGTGAAATCTATAACGAATTAAAAGGTTTCTTTGACTATTTAATTTTTATTTTTATTCAATTTCAGTTAATTTAATTTACATGTTTTATGGAAGATCTTAAAAAACGCTGGCGTACCATTCGAGACAGATACATTCATACTAAAAATACGAAATATGTCCCTAGTGGTTCAGCCGCTACTAGTGCGCCAACCGTAAAGAACTACAAATACAGTAGTTTACTGAAATTTCTCGATGATACCGTTACTAAGAAAATGTAAGTTCATTTATATACATATATTGATATTATTAAATTTGTAATTATCATTTATATATTTCAGAACCGTATCAAATTTAAAAGTAATAACAAATAGTGCCGAGTCTTCTAGATCTTCTACACATGAAGAAATGATAAGTCCTACTTCTAGATCATCCACACCTACCAGTAGTGAAGTATCAAAACGTATTTATAAACAATCTGACCATTGTGCAGAATAATAGTTCAACATTATTTTTAGGAAAACGTAAAGCCTCAAGTGGACTTGAAAATGAGTTACTTAAGAAGCTAAGAGAGCCTTGTCCTACTGAACAGGAAGAAAAACTGGATGATATGGATCATTTTTGTAAATCATTAGCAGCAGGTTTGAGAAAATTGGATTTTCGGACAAGGCTGCGATTACAAATTAAATACATGCAGTTGCTAGACGAGGTCTTAGAATAGACGTGGTTAATAAAATACATTAATTGTAATGAGCATCATATATTTTTTTTATTATATTTAATTATATACATAATTTTTATATTTTTTTTATATGATACAAACATAAATAAATATAAACAATATTACATATTCTAAAAATCTCCTACTTCGGCTTTCTCCCACTGCCAGTCTACCGTACCTTCTTCGCAAAAATATTCCTTTAATTCATCTCTTATCTGGGTTGCTCTTTTTGATGCAAAATTATTACCCACGTTTCGTACCGAATAAAAAGAGTTCGATGGCTGAAATACTCTCCAATCACCATTTTCGTCATCTGCGGTGTCGGTAAGATTTACGGTGTGGTAAAAACGCTGATTTGTGGGTAAATTGTTCTCGACAATTTTAACAAAATTGTGTAAACAAACTGCAGCTTTCACTATATGTTCTGCCACATTTATGGAAGTGTTAATCGGCCTTCTGAAGATGCGTCATTTTGCTGCTAAAATGCCGAATGTATTTTCGATGACACGCCTTGCTCTACTAAGTCGATAATTGAAAACACGCTTTTCTCTGGTTAGGTCAGATGCATGTGGATAGGGCCTCATCATGTAATTTGTCAGCTGGAATGCTTCATCTTCCACAAAAACGAAAGGTATTTCCGGACCATCTTTAGAAACCGATGATGGTTCCGGAAGAAACATGGAATTGGATTCCAACATGTGTCCCATTGCAGAATTTCTGAAGACCCCATCATCACTTTGCCAATCAGATGCTCCTATATCAACTAAAGTAAATAAATAGTCCGCACTACAAGCTGCCATCAACACGATAGTGTGGTGGCCTTTATAATTAAAGTAAGTAGAACCACTGTGTGCTGGCGCCTAAAAAAAGTGATATGAAAGAATTTATTTTTAATAAAATATATATTTACCTCAACAACAATATGCTTTCCGTCAATTGCTCCGACACAATGTGGAAAGTTCCACATTGTATTGAATTGGTTTGCTGTTTGCAACCACATTTCTTTGGAAGGATTTAATAATACCTTTTTGTTTAGTTCATTCCAAATAATTTGTAGACATTCGTGAATAATATTACGTACAGTGGATTTCCTAACTCTATACGCAAATGTCAAAGACATCATACTATCACCAATTGCTAGGTATGTAAATATAAAAAATTATTATAAAATAACCTCAATTCAATTCGTTACACACACATACCTTAAAGTTATAGCCAGTCGTGTACTTGGCGATATTGGTTCACGAATCAAAAACATTTTTCTTATTTTGGGGCCAATTGGTTTGTATAGCAAAAAGTAATGTAAGTAAATTATTTTAGTTGCACCAAACAAGTTATTTTTCTCCGTGCAGATTTGGAATTCCATTTTGGTTCCAAATATAATTTACTGGAATTGGCTCTACAATAATGGGATTCTACTTGTGTCAATTTTGTAAAGAAGTCTCTCAAATTGTTTTTTTTTATTGATTGATTTACAATTTTGACTACTGCTAGCATTATTGATAAGCTTTTTCTCTGTAGTTGTCTTTTACCAATACATAAGTGTTCTTTCTTTTATACCTAGGGTATTTAAAAACATATTTTTAAACAGGGGTGCGCCAGGAGCATGCGGCGCCTGTGTGCAAAATTTTGGATGGCTCCCCATTAATTTAAAACATGTGTATAAAAAAATAGTTCTCTAAAATTTTGTATTGGTTTTCCAAGCTATACAAATCGCTAGTCAATTAAATCTTGCTGGGGCTCGTAGGTATTTTCTTTCTAAATTAGCCATAAATTATCAATATTTTAAAAATTAATACCGCATATCAACACTTACCGCATTAGAAAAACACAAGCACAGATAAAGATTTAAATAGTCTGTGTTAACTCTTTTATATAAAATACAAAATTACAAACATAAGAAAGCAGATAAACAACAATAATATAGGAAAAATATAATATTTATAATATAAACATAATACATATTATTCGAAAAACTAAACAAACAAAAATTAAATAAGTCATTAAATAAATTTCCTTTTCATGGTTTTCAGTAAAGAAGAACTTTGGATATTATGAATATGAAGCATGCCGCGCCGTATAAAACCGTGCCGTCTAAATGCCATAACGTCGACAAATCGTGCGGTCTAAAAGCCATAATGTCGACAACACCTCCCACCACAAAATCCATAGCGTATAAATCGTGTCCCATATAAGTTCCCTTTGCGTTGCCGTTCAAAGTGTCAATTAGTACAGAAAAAATGTAATAGATGGTGCTGATTACTACTATCAACCAAATGAATCGTAAAAAGTAAATATAATTTAAGAAATAAAAAAATTTAATGAAAAAGTATTCTTTGTTGGTTTTACAATTATATTTCATAAAAGATATTGTTATTATATTTCAGCGATTTTAAGTATAATTGAAAGCGTTGCGGTTTGTTAGAGAATATATATACAGAATATATTATGATTTATTTGATAAATCTAACTTATTGATTATATAAATTAAGCGAAATATTATTTACATTTTATAAGTTAAAATACATATTCATTTAATAGTTTTACTTTAATATCTGTCTCTAAATTTGAAAATTAATGAAATAAAATAAAGCTACAATTGAAGTAATAAGTGGTAATCAGTAAATTTTAAAATGTTTGCATTAAAATATTCTGAAAGTTTTCTAGAAAAAAATTATATTGCATGTAATTTGTGTAGCAACAATTATTGTTTGAATTACTAGCAAATTAGATATTTCAGTGAAGGTACAAATATATAGGTTGATGTGCCGTTTGTGTTAGATGTTAAGGTGAATTGTTTTCATACTTCTTAAAAAACAAAACGTAAAATAACTTACTATAATAAATGTAACGACCTCGCGTCAAAGATACACAATAATAGATGATTCAATTAAATTTATTATTATTTTTATATTCTAACAAAATATGTTTTTTCATAGAACAATTGTTTAACTACTGTGAAGTTGTCTATTTATGTTCTCAACACCAATTACTAAAATCCCTAAATCCTGACAACCCTCTTTTTTTACAAAATTCAAATTACATATATTTTCGCGGTCTTATTATTTTTCTTCCACATCTTGATGTCAATTCTTTTTGAGTGACTTCTGTCTCTTTAGTGGCTTCTGTTTCTTTTTTCTCTATCGCCTGTTGGTGTGTTGCTTCTTGGTCTTGTGATTTATCGTTTTTCTCTATCGCCTGTTCGTGTGTTGCTTCTTGATCTTGTGATTTATCTTTATTATCGTTCTCATCTATGTTTTCTGTTACTTCTGGTTTTTCTTCAGAAGATTGTGCTTTTCTTATAAACCACGAGTTTCTTCTATAAACATTTCCTTTTTCAGCTTCAATTATGTAAGATCTTTCTTGAGCTTTCTCTATTATTTTTCCTGGTAGCCATTGGTTCTTTTTATTTCTATAGAGAATTTGTTCGTTGTTTTTAAATTCTTGTTCTTGTCTTTTGTTTTTGTCTGCATACCATTTTTCTTTTTGCTTATGAATTTCTAGTTTTTCAGGTACTTCGGTTACTATTTGTGGTTTTAACAATTTTTCCTGTATTGGTAAGAGATTTTTTGTTCTTCTGCTCATTAAGCGCTGTACAGGTGATTTTAATGATCCTCTTGGCGTATTTCTGTGGTGTAACAGTGCTAAGTATATATCTGATTTGTCTTCGATACACTTTTTAATTAGATTTTTCGCTTCTTGTACGTATCTTTCAGCTAATCCATTGGATCTATGATGTTCTGGGCTGGATAATCTGTGTTTAAAATTCCAATTTACTTCAAAGTTTTTGAACTCTTCACTCACTCACTCACCATTGTCTGTCATGAGAGTATCTGGTATTCCGTGTTCTGCAAACCATCTTTTTAGTGCTTTTATTATTTCTGTGCTTGCAATATTTTTTAATGTTTGAAAATCAAAATATCCTGAGTAACCATCAGCTATAACAATGTAGTTTTTCCCGTCTACATAATATAAATCTGACGCAACTATTGACCATGGTCTTTTGGGTGTTTCTTGTTTTATTATTGTCTTTGTTTAATTTTTGACATACTTTGCATTGTTTTACATATTCTTCTATGTCTTTTCTCATCTCTAGTATACATAATCTTTTGCTATTTGATATGTTCCACTTATACCTTTATGGCTTAGATGACAATTTTTCATTACTATTTCGGTCATTGTTTTGGGTATAAATAATCTGTCATTCTTGAATATGAGGTTTTCGTAACATGATAATTGTTCTCGAAAATACCAATATTTTTGTAGCATTAGAGGTATTTCTGATATTTTCTCTGGCCATCCTTTTATTATTTGATTTTTCAGCCGTGTTAATTCTTCCGATTTGTTTATTTCTTCTTGTAGTTGTTTTATTTTGTCTTTCGACATGGGAATCACTACGCATACTTCTAAACTTGCTTTTTCTTCTTTCTCATCTTCTAGTTCACAATCTCTACTCAATGTATCTGCTATGTAAAGATCTGTACCTTTTTTATATTCTATTATAGGATTGTACGGTACTATTTCAATCATCATTCTTTGTAGTCTCGGTGGCGCTTCACATATTGGTTTCTTGAAAATTGTTTCTAACGGTTTGTGATCCGTTTCTATTTTCAGTGATATATTACCGTAAATATATTGATGAAATATCTTACAAGCCGATAAAATTGCATATGCTTCTTTCTCAAATTGACTGTAGTTTTGCTGGGTGGATGTTAGTGCTTTTGCGCTATATGCTATTGGTCTATCTTCTTGCAAAGCTACTGCTCCTACCGCTCTACTGCTGGCATCCACAGATAACTTAATTGGTTTTGTTGGGTCGTAGTAACTCAATTGTGGCAGTTTTTTGAGCTGTTCCTTCATCTTTTTGAACGCTTCGTCTTGCCGCACGTCCCAACACCATTTTACATCTTTTTTGATTAGCTCTCGTAATGGGGCTGTGAACTCAGATAAATTAATTATAAATTTTGACAAATACGTTACCATTCCCAGTGCTCTTTGAAGTTCTTTCACATTTGTTGGTGTCTTCAATTGATTGATTGTTTTTATTTTTTCTGGATCGGCTTCTAACCCTTTGTCTGTGAGCAAATGTCCTAGGAATTTAACTGTTTTTTGTTAAAATTTACATTTTTCGTAGTTTAATTTCAATCCTGCTTCTTTGATTCTCTTTATCACCTTGTCTGTTCTTGCTCGTAGTTCTTCTATTGTGCTAGCATAAATAAGAATATCATCGACAGAGCATTCTGTTCCTTCCAATTCTCTTAGTATGTTAGTCATAATTTGTTGAAAAATTTCTGGTGCAGATGCAAGTCCAAATGGAAGTTGTTTAAATTTGTATCTTCCCCAAGGTGTAGCGAAAGTTAAGAATTCTGAGGTACGCTCTGTTACCTTTATTTGCCAAAATCCCTTTTTGCAGTCTAATATGGTAAACCATTTGGATCCATTTATATTTGCTGCTATCTCTTCCAGCGTATTCAATGGAAAATGTCTTCTTTTTAAGTTCTTATTGACTGCTGTCGGATCGATGCAAATTCGTATTTTTCCTTTTTGCTTTACGACTACCATAGGTGATACTACTGGTGTAGGCTTCGTTATTGGCTCTATTATTCCCATTTTCGTCATTCTGTCTATTTCTTTTTTGACATCTTCTTTAATTGCATAAGGTATTCTCCTAGGAGGATGAATTGGTAATATCGGATTGTCTACCAAATCTATATCGTATTCGAATCTTTTTAAGCTTCCCGTACCTTCAAATATTTCTTTTTCAACTGCGTCTATTCTTTTAATTAATCCTAGTTTTACGCAAGTATTTCTGCCAAGTATAGGTTGTATATTCTTCTTTACTATTATAAATTTAATTTCTTCTGCTTTGTTACCAACTTTTGTTTTAACTATACTTTCTCCTATAACTTCTAATTCATGGTTCGAGAATGATATTAAACTCTTCGTGTTTGATTTGTTTATTTTGATTGTTTTGATATTTCAGTGGAGATTACATTGCATTGTGCTCCTGTATCTAGCTTAAATTTTACTCTTACTTCTTGTGGTAATTCTAGAGTCTCAAACCAGTCTTCTTCTTTACTTCCATCATTTTTTATTGTTGAAACATACAAGATTTCTTCATTATCTCTATTTTCCTCTACTGTATTTATATGCTTTGTTTTACAGCATTTTGCAAAGTGTCCAAACTTCTGGCACTTCATACATTTCTTTTTGTATGCTGGACAATTCTTTTTGCCATGAACTGTGTCGCACCTTTTACATTTATATGTTTTGTTTTGTTTATAATCTTCTTTTTTATTATATTTATTACTTTTAGTGACATCGATTTGCTGTGAATTTGAACTACTTGTGTTTTCTTTTATCGTTTGTAATTGTTTTCTTGCTTGTTCGCTTAATGTACATATATTTATTGCTGATTGTAATGTTAATTTATCTTCTGATAGTAAACGTTCACGTATTATATCATTGTTAATACCCACAACTATTTTATCACATACAAGACTGTCTTCCAATTTACCGAACGAACAATTTTTACAACCATTTCTTACTCTTGTTAAAAATTCGTCAAAACTTTCGTTTGGTTTTTGTATAATTTTATTAAAGATATACCTTTCATATGTGATATTAATCTTCGGCACGAAATGTTGTTCGAATCTCTTTATTATCTTTACTAAGCTGTTCTTATCTGTTTCGCGTAGATCAAACGAATTAAATACGTTTGCTGCTTCATAACCTATAATTGTCATGAATGTCGCAATTTGAATTTCCTCATCTTTTTTCTTGAGATTTGTTGTCGTTTCATACCATCTATATTGTTGTATCCATTGTTTCCATACTATAGACATATCTATTTCATTATTTATTTGAAGCTCTTTCGGTGGCTTCAATCCAACCACACCTTTACTTTGATCCCTTTTATTATGACTATCTTCTAAAGGCATTTTTCTTCTTTATTATTGGGTTTCGGCACCATGTAACGACCTCGCGTCAAAGATACACAATAATAGATGATTCAATTAAATTTATTATTATTTTTATATTCTAACAAAATATGTTTTTTCATAGAACAATTGTTTAACTACTGTGAAGTTGTCTATTTATGTTCTCAACACCAATTACTAAAATCCCTAAATCCTGACAATAAATAAACTGACATGTACTGCTTTCGAGTGAATTGAATTAGTTATTTATTCAAAGATCTGTCATTCAAATTATTTTAGAAAAGATTATGAATTTAAAATTGTTTAAAATAAAATTATGTATATGACAAATTTATATTATATTATTTATTTTAAAAACTGCACATCATAATTGGCATTTGAATAAAATAATAAATATTTTGTCTTCTACATATTTTGTAATATCTTAATCATAATGATTTTACATAATTTTAAAATAAAATATTTATTCCACAGAGAAAACGTGAACCATTTTGCTTGAATTAAATTTTTCTAGTTGTTACTAAATGAGTAAAATGATATTTAAATCCCAACAACTGTTTTCCTGTTAATTTCTAGTAGATTATATCTTTATCAGTGAAAACTTGCTTCATTCGGTTCAGGTTATAAAATCCTAAAAATAAAAAACCGTCAGTAATACCGAATATCATAATACCTAAAATTAAATTTTTGACCAATAAGTAACCATGCTGCATTTTGAATATGACCAATCGTTTGCGTACCTACTTGTTTAATCGTTTCAAGACTACCTTGCTACAAATTACAAAAATATTCCCTTTTATTTGTCAAAAGCTTTCAGATATTAAAATCTCTTCTATAAAAGGTACTAATTTTTCATCTTCTTCTTATGGTATAGTACTTAGCCATAATAGTCTTATACTATGGTCAATATCTTCTCATTTCTGCTTAAATTCATCCATAGTATTCTCATTTAATTTCAGTTGTGGATCAAACTGAACTAATGGCAAAAGTAGCCGAGGTTCCAAATTCTGTGATGGCATAAAAATTTATCTCTTGGACATCTGCACTTACTGGAATCAATAATATAGTCCGTGTTTAAATAAATCTGAAATTATAGTAACAAAATTAAGTTCGTAATTAAAATTATTCACTAAAACGCAGTTCTTTACCTATCAGATAATCATTGAACAAACACTATATTAAATTTTCGGAGTTTAAAGACTTTTTTTCCCTGCTAATGCAATTTAGGTCGTCAACAAAGAATTTATTTATTACAGTCGACAAGGTAATTTTTTCATCGCAATCAAATAGAATTATAAAAATCAAATCTGAAGAATTACATCGAAACGAACCCTAACCTAATATTGAATTGAAGCTGTCAGTTAGTCAGTATTGCCAACAGTATCAAACCGCCATAGAAATATATAATTTGTGTAAGTTAATAACGTATGTCAAGTAAAGCGTTTTTAAATATCCTTAGATAATAGGAATTTAGTTTAATTAATGGTATCTTTGGAATCAGTTACCGCCGCATCCACATATGTTAAATGATTTGCTATTTTATGTAAAATTTCTTTCGGTAAATCAAAATTCATAAAACATTTATCGTATCTATTTAACCCTGGTCTAATTGCCAAAATTGCAATTAAGGTGAAACATAAGGGCTGAAGTTCGTTAACCAACAATTTGTTATCGTGTAAGTAGGATTTCTTGTGGTCCTAACAAAAATGTGAATCTGTATAGAATAGTGGAAGGGGTATTGGCGCGCGTTTAAAAACTATGTAAACATGAAGATTTTCAAGAAAATTATTTTAAATCGCAAGAAATATTTCTATATATCAACATTATAAAAAATAAAATTTAATAAAATATAGTATTTTATTTGATATTATAATATAAAAATTAAAAAAATTGCCTACAATTTTATTTCATTTATACATAATCATATATAATAGTTTTTTATTTTATAAGGACCTAAAGTGATACTTTTTGTGCGCTCGTCTGTCAACTACAAATGAGGCACAAAACGTCATTTTCACTCCACATAATATATGCTATTTTTTCTTCAAACGCTGTAATATTTACCCATTATGTCATATAATTTCTCTGACACTCGTGAGCGGCAGGAAGACATTTCCTACCGCAGGTAAACTAAAGAAATTCCTTGATTTTAATGATCGTCAGGAAAAGTATTTGACAGAAACATCAAACTTAAACTGTTTCTATAGATTCTGATATGGTATAGCTTTTTATATATAACTTTTCACTAGCACCATTTATGCCAGTTTATGCCACTTATATATCAATATATTCTACAGTTATAACGAATTAGACGTTTCATTTATATACGTAAAAATATTTACTATTGTCCATAAATGCTCCTGAAAACCCTATTTTGTATCCTACTGAATTAATCAGGTTGTTTGAACACTTTTAAAATTTCTTATTTTTCACGTTTCTGTGGCATATTTCTAATGGACATACATCTTTCTTTTCGTGAGTCAACTATTTCTGGCGCAGGTTCGTTCACATAAAATTTCTTTAATATTGGAAGCATCCATTGAACAAACTTCTCATCAATTTTATTGTCTCTATTTCTATATTCTGAAGTGTCCAAATAATAAAATCTCATTCCTTTCGTCCAGTTATGAATTTTATTTTGATGAAATGTTTGAGGTTAGAAATGAATTACTTTCTATAACCGTATAATTAGATACTTTTATGTTGAAAATATCGTTTATTGAAAGGTAAATAATACATTTCAATATTACACATACTCCTGTTCCACTAGTATGCTCTCCTAAAACTGATAAAATATTTTATTGTAAAAAAGTACCCATAACTTGAATATTATAATATAATATAACACGTAAAACAAAATTAAACATATTTCAAACCACAAATTATGAAATATTTATATTTCTTTTGTTGCTATGGAAGGCTGCCATTTTTGTATTAAATTCCATAGCTTTATTCAAAGATTAATTACCGTCCCTTTATTCAAAGGGAATTTTAATAAAGAATTAAAAACCATTGAACAAATTGCCCATAACAACGGTTATAACATTAGTTACGTCAATAGTTTACTTTACAAAATACAAAAGAAACTTAGTTTAGGTAAAATTTATGCAGGACAAGCGGTGGAAGATTGTAAAATTTATAGGAAAATACCCTATTTTGGAACTGTATGTAATAAAATCTCCGAACAACTAAAAACTGTAAATATTTCGGCGGCATCTTATAATGATTTTACTTTAAAAAATTTATTAGTTAACAATAAAATTATTGATAAGAATAAATTAAACAATAGCGGTATTTACGAAATTCAATGTAAAGACTGCGATTTTATTTACATCGGACAGACAGGCCGTAGTTTTAATATTAGATTTAAGGAACATGTAAGCTCTTGGAGATTATGAAAAACCGATTCTAATGTCGCGAAACACCTTATAGAAAATAAACACGGTATAACAATAGAATCTCTAAGGGTCTTACATGTTGCCAAGAAAGGATTAAAGATGAATTGTTTGGAGGCGATTGAAATAAATAAAGCCTTAAAAGAGAACAAAAATCTTATGAACGAACAATTAGATCTCATTCATCGCCTCTACTAAATTCTATTTAATCTTTTAATGGCAGTCCCTCAATATTTCGTAATGACCCGTTCACAAATGTTATAAACTGTTTCCATCTCTAAAGTGTTTGTAGGTACTTGCAGGTACCCCATGTATATGTATATAAATAGATCGATTTTGAACTTTTCGTCAATTCTGACGATGGTGTAAAAACCGAAATGCGCATCAAGTATTAAATATAAATATTTTCTTTGAAACAACCAAGTGTTTTTATTTACAATTTTTTTTTTGACAGGTATTAAAGTAAACCTATTAAATGTATATTTATTTTAACTTATAAAATGTAAATAATATTTCGCTTAATTTATATGATCAATAAATTAGAATTATCAAATAAATCATAATTTATTCTGTGTTTATACTTCTCTAATAAACCGCAAGGCTTTCAATTATACTTAAAATCGCTGAAATATAATAACAATATCTGTTATGAAATATAATTGTAAAACCAACAAAGAATACCTTTTCATTAGATTTGTTTATTTCTTAAATTATATTTACTTTTTACGTCGCTAGGGCAATTAAAAGGATATATGAACATTATTTTAATATATTATAATAAAATCTTATATCTTGTTGACGATACATTTGGTTGATAGTAGTAATCAGCGCCATCTATTACATTTTTTCAGTACTAATTGACACTTTGAACGGCAACACAAGGGAAACTTATATGGAAGACGATTTATACGCTATGGATTTTGAGGTGAGAGGTGTTGTCGACATTATGGCTTTTAGACCGCACGGTTTGTCGACGTTGTGGCATTTAGACGTTACGGTTTTTTACGGCGTGGAATTTACTCTATGAATATCATGTTTATCCAGTATGTCAGATTCAATTGAAATGATTGCGAGATTTGACAATCTATTTTGCGTCATTGTTGAGCGTAAATAACTATTAATTATTTTTAATTTAGAAAAAGACCGCTCCGCGGACGCAACTTTTTTGAATTGGTAATAAATACTTGACACTGTAAAATGTATTCACATAAATCATCTGCGTCAATATCGGACTGATTTTCATGAGTTAATTTCTCTCGTAATTTTTTGCAGCAAGATAATAGGTATTCCTTATTTTGTAAATTATCCATTGAATATTACATTTGGAATGAATCCATATGTTGTTTTAATAAAGAAAATCTGTCTTGTAACGATATTAAAATTTAATCTATTATGCAGAAATAAAAATTTACTTTGAATGAATTTTCAGGATTTACTATACGTTGATCATGTTTATAATCAAATTGAATAGTTTTTTTACGCCGTCTAGTGGCCTTGCATTACGAAATTCAGTTTCTATGTAAAACTTTCTGCAATTAATTTGGAACTTTCAACAATTTTTGCAAAACTAGCATCAGATCGATAATTAGTTATAAACTTATTTAGTTCATTTAATGCATCTAAAGCAATTTGCAAATTTGTAGCTGGAGATTGAAGCATTTTACTCACAAAATTTAGCAAGTAAATGTAAATGTAGAAATTTTTTGGTGTTTAGATTGTTCGTCGAATTAACTGTTTCATGGCTGATATTAACGGCATCATTTACAACTACATTTAGGTTGTGTTTCGCACAAGGAAAATAACAAGCACGCGGGTTCAAATCTAAAATTCTTTTTTATAGACCAATATTTTGGCGCGCATGTTGGACCCATTATCATAGCCTTGACCTCTTGTATTAATGTAATGTTTTTAATAAATCGATAAGAAATTCTGTTAGTCCAGCCCCTGTAACATCTAAAATTGGATAAACTGCTAAAAAATGTTCACATATTTCAGGAGATCCTAATGCTAAATTAAAATGAAAGAATCGAATTATTACACTTTAATCTCATTTTATTTGAGTGTAATTTTGTAATTTTTAGTTTAGATGATGAGTGTATGACTTCTGTAAATATTAATTGATTTTTCCCTACATTTACTTGTGATTCACTAATACAAATAAGTATTCGAATTATTGGATTTTCGTGATTGGAATGCACGGTATCATCACTATCATCATAGTCTTCGTGTGGGTTTTGAGTGTTAGCGTCTACTTCTACAATCAGGGATTTGGTGTCGTTTTCATTATTTTTATCTTTTTCTAATTGTTCGTTAAATTTATCCATATATTGAAAAAAATCTTCGCACTTGTCATGTGTTTTATTCGCGTTATGCTCGAATGGTGGTATATCGTCATTTGGTTTATTACAAAAGGTTACAATTGTGTTACTATTTTTGAAAATAAATTCTAACATAGGTTTAACGTTAGTCCAATTTAGTCGGTCAAGACCGTAACCTAGTTTTGGAATATTTAAATATATTATCTTATTTTTCAAATTGAATGATTTTAAATTCAAAAGGGTATACAATAAGTCCTGATTTGTTGATTTATCATTATAATAGTTTTTCGTTATTGAATAAATAATGAATCTATTATTTTGATCCTTTAAGTAAACTAAATTATATAATTTAGGATTTTGATTTCTTGATTTAGTTACATTTTAAAATTTTTGGAAAAATTATTTTGCTATGCCCTCTGACATGTGTAAGTCGCGACTAACACAATGTGTTAAGCTTTTATTGTAAGGAGTATTGTATATAACGAGTAACACTTTAATAATTAACTGTGTTTATTATATAACTTGACAGATTATAAAAACTAGTATAATAATTCAATAACAATAAATCGTAACAATAACAACTGCTGTGTTTATATATTTCACTCCGGGTTATCATGGATATCGAAAGTAGCGCTTATACAACATCTCCCCTTCAAAGCTATAGGTTGAGACGCTTTGGAGGTTTCGAACACCGGCCGGCTCGCGTTCTGTAGCTTTCGGAAGTTCGCTCTGGTGCAAATGGTTCCTCGATAAGAGGTGTAGTATCTTCAAGCTGTCCTGACGTCATCGAGCTTATCGGTGATCGGTCTTCTGTTGTGTCTCTGGTTCCTTGTTGGAGAGGGAAAACGGTGTGCCGGTTTCGGCGGAGTTTTTTGTTGTCGGTCTGTATAATATAGGACCGAGGTTGACCGGCTTTGTAGTTTCTCTCGATCCGTTCACGTCGATGGTCTTCCTTCTGGCGAACTGCTTCTTTGTTGACCACTCTCGGTTCAAGGTTTTCTAACGTGGTTGGAAGCGAGTCATTCAGCCGTCGGCTCATAGATAACTCTGCTGGTGAGAATCAATTTTCTAACGGAGTGTTTCTGTAACTCAGCAGACACTTGTGTGGGTCTTTTCCTTTTAGAAATATTCTCTTGACAATCTTGACACCTGCTTCTGCGAGTCCATTAGATTGTGGATATATTGGGCTTCTTGTGATAAGACGGAATCCATATAACTTCTGGAAGTGAGCAAATACATTTGACTCATGGAACAGATGGAATTGCGTCCCGTTATCTGTAAGTTCTTCCTCAGGAACTCCTTGTCTAGCAAATATACCGGACATCTTATCAATGATTGTCTCCATCTTCATGTTGGGTACCTTTTCGACCTCTGGGTAGCGGGAATATCGGTCAATAATAATCAAGTACCAGTCGTTCTTCACTTTGAACAGATCCATGCCGACTTTCTGCCACGGTCGTCTAGCGGCATCAATTTGAATGAGTGGTTCGTGCGCAAACTTCGCATTGGTTCACGGTTTCTCCAATCTGAGTTGACATGTCGGGCCACCATATAAATTGGCTAGCTCGTGCACGGCATTTGGTGATTCCGAGGTGACCTTCATGGATCTTCTGCAGCATCTCTGGACGCATCTTCTGCGGTATGAGTATCTTCGATTCGTAGAGTAGTAAATCGTTCTGGCAGGTAAGATCCCATCTCTTCTCCCAATATGTCTTCAGGTTGTTAGGTAAAACCTCTCTATCCGGCTAGCCATTGAAGATGTAGATCCGTACAGCGGCGAGTTTCGGATCCTCCTTTTGGTTGGCGATAATCTTCGATAGTCTATCGTTTGACACCGGAAAGTGTGTAATTGTACCGATGACATGAGTCTCTACTTCTTCGAATTCTGTGGAGTCGGGTTGCACAAGTGGTTGCCTCGACAACATATCTGCATTCACTAAATATTTACCTGAAACATGAATAATCGTATCGTCGAATCGCATCATGCGAATGCGATATCTCTGCAATCTGGGAGACAAATCGCTCAATGCTTTTGTCGTGAAAATAGGGAATAGCGGCTTGTGATCCGTCTCTAATTTCACTTCGATGCCTGTTATATAGTCCGAGAACTTCTCACAGTTTGATGAAGCTATTGCAACCGATTTCACGTCAGGTTTTATGGCCAGCTTGTATTTTCCTGGTATTTTCCCAATTCCTTTGAAGAGTGCTGGAAATTGGTTCCGTATGTCCTGTAATGACATCCCCGTCGTTTTGGAAATCGGATTAATTCGCTGCACCAGGCCTAGTTTAACTGCGTCGACTTTGCCTAAAATAGGTTGCGATAAGTTATGTATGTAATAAATAGTTTGTCGAATTGTTTTATTTTTGTAATTCAACGTGCCTTGGTTCACTCCGAAGACCTACAGTGAAGTAGCATCTGGACCAGTTAACCCCTTCTCTGCAGTTACCAATCCTCTTTTATTAGCATACTGTGACGGGAGAGCGGTGACGTCGCTGCCTGTGTCAATTTTGAATCGGATAGCCTTCCCATTCACCTGAATCAGAGCTGTCCAGTCGATGTTGTCCAATGTGCTTCCAGTTCTCCGTTGTGCGTTGATTGAATCGATGTGGAACGTGTCGACATCGAAATTCTCCTCATTAACCATGCAAATCTTCTTGGTCTGCAAGCTTTCGAAAAATGGCCTTTTTTATTGCATGTATAACACGTTGAATTTTTAGCGGGACAAGATTTCCTTTCGTGTTTCCCTCCTGCGCACCATTGGCACGGACCCGTCTGGATACTTGTTTGATTCTTTATATCTGGTTTCTTGCTTGATTTATCGTACGACTTTTTAGTATAACCTATATTTTTTGTACGCAAACGATTTATTTTGTGCATTGAAACTTGATTGATACTCGGCTGTAGAAGATTTTCAACCTGTTTTCTAACTTCTTCAGACTGAGTGATCATCTTCACAGCTTTATCGAGTGTCAGTGTTTCGTCCAACTGCATACGCTCACTTGTCTTTTTATCCGCGATGTCTACGACAATCCTATCGCGAATAAATTCCTCTCTCAAGTTGAAATTTTTTGCGAGGTTATGTAGCACAGTTATAAATCGTTAGCCGTTTCACCTGGATTTTGGACACGAGTATGGAAACGGGCTCTTTCATAAATAACATTAGTTTTTGGAGCGAAATAGTTCTCAAACTTTTGTTTGACTGTTTCATAGACTTGTTCTTCGTTTTTAGTCAACCCAAACGTAACCATAATTTCATCAGCCTTCTCACCCATCAAATATATAAAAGTGTTTACCTGTTCCTCTTGCGTAAGAGCATTTAATTTAGAAGCCAGTCTAAACCTTTCAAATCGTTTCTTCCATTTTGGCCATTCTGATGGTGAGTTAAAGTCGAACGTATCTGGCGCTGCGATGTTGTAGGATGATGACGCTGTATTTTTTAAGTTATCCGCTGCGTTTCCTGTGTTCGGCATTTCGCCAATTTATATCCAATACTAGGTTATCTTCTCAGTTTACCGCTGCCACCATATTGTATATAACGAGTAACACTTTAATAATTAACTGTGTTTATTATATAACTTGACATATTATAAAAACTAGTATAATAATTCAATAACAATAAATCGTAACAATAACAACTGCTGTGTTTATATATTTCACTCCGGGTTGTCATGGATATCGAAAGTAGCGCCTCTGGCGGCGCTTATACAACAAGGAGAATCAAAAATATCTGCTTCTACTTCTAAAATTTTATATTCGTTATTAGAGTTTATTAATTTATTATTTAAATAATTTTGATACTGGGCCAAAGGTGAGAGATCTTCTTAAGTATTAATTTATTTTGGAACAGAAGTTTCATTGTTACATGGAATGCGGCTCAAAGCATCAGCATTCGTGTTTATCTTTTTTGTACACAATTTCGTAGTCGAACTCTTCTAATCGCAATCTTCATTTAACAAGTTTCAAATTTGGTTCTTTAAGAGAGAATAGCCACTGTAGCAGTTTGTGATCCGTAATGATTTTAAATTTTCTGCCGGAAAGATAAGGTCGAAGATATTTTACTGCTCAGACTATGGCAAGTATTTCTTTTGTATTGTTGAATAATTTTGTTCCGAATCATTTAAAGTTCTACTAGCATATGAAATGGGTAGATCTGAGCCAACTTTGGGATAATATGGCACCAATTGTATGATTACTAGCGTCTGTTGTGAGATTAAACAGTTTTGTAAAATCTGGATATTGGAGAACTGGTTCATTGTAGAGTAAATTTTGACAAGTATTAAAGCATTTAAAATATTCTGGATCATTAATCTTGCTTTCTACATTTTTCTTGAGGCATTTAGTTAAAGGTTTAGTTAGTTTTGCAAATTTATTAATGAATTTGCGATAATAACTAAGTAATCCTAAAAATGCTTTTATTTGCGTGGTTGTTTTTGGCAGTGGGTAATTTTTAATTGCTTTAATTTTGTCCGGGTTAGGTCGAACGCCTTCTGGAGTAACAATATGGTTTAGGTATGCAACTTCTTTTTGAAGAATTTCAGACTTGACGGTGTGAATTTTTAAATTAGCTTTATGTAACCTTTTAAATACTGTTCTTAAATTTTCTATATGTTCTTGTAGATTTGTTCTGCATATTAAAATATCGTCGAGATACACAATACAAATTTTATTTGTCAAACCTCTTAAAACATTATCCATAACGCGCAGGAAGGTGGCGGATGCATTTTTAAGACCAAATGACATTCTGAGGAATTCATAATTACCATTTTTCGTATTGAAAGCTATTTTTTGTATGTCATCTTTGTGTATTTCGATTTGATGAAAACCGGAAGCTAAATCTAAGGTAGTAAAATATTGACATCTCCCAAATTTATTTAAAAGTGAATTTATGTTCGGAATTGGATACTTATCATCTATCGTCTTATCATTTAGTTTTCGATAATAATTTTTTCTTTCACAATGCATCTATTTTTTTCAGTTCGAACCACATGGGCGATCGCCAGGGGAAATGTGACGGACTAATCATTTTTTGATTCAACATATTTTTTATTTGATCTATAACTTCGTTACGATGTATATCCGGGTATCTGTACGTTTTTGGATAGGTATTTCATCATTTGTCCGTATGTGGTGTTTTATTTCATTAGTAAAAGGTAACAACTTATCTTCCGTATGAAAAATATCAGTGTACTCTTTCACTAACTTTGTGATAGCAATTTTTTTTTCAGAGTTCATATGTTCAGTACGAATTTTTAAGAAATGGAAAGTTTTATTTCAATTTTGAGAATTAAAATTAATATTATTTATTTCAAAATTTTCTAACGGTTCAGTGCAAATATTATTTGTAGTATCTATAACAAATTCTACATCATTAGGGTTTATTGTTCGGTAGTACTGTAACGTTTTTCGTCTTTCCGGAAGTGTGTAGAATGTTTAAGGCACAGAAGTATTTATTTAATTAATTAATATAAAAAATAACAGAAACTTATTTAGAATTAATTAACAATACAATAAATCTTAAACACTACTAATAAATATTTAAACACTAATATTATTTATATAACGGTCACTAACACTACTATTTATACTACTTACACTAGAGCTATTATTTATTTCACCACATTTATATTACACGTTCGAAGTCTACTGTCAACTGGCCTCAGCCACTCGACCTCGGCTTATATACTCCCGTCCGTAGAACAGTTTCGAATCTTCCAGGACGTTCTAGAACATCCCGTCAAACCACACGCTCAGACATGCGAGCAAGCTCTATGAATTTGTGAGGTCACGCTGCTACGCACTTGTCCTCGAGAAGGTTTCTGGAATGTTCTCGACTTGTCTGGCTTTAAATTCGTTACACTGCCCCCTCCTTAAAGCTGTTCCGTCTCGGAACAGAGGTTGTTGGGTTTCGGAGAAGTTATGACGAAATCTGCAAGTCGAACCCTTAATGCATCCTGAGGTCTTGAAGAAGTGGCAATCCACAGTGCGGTCTAATTTCGCTCTTCCTTTGGGGTCAAAGCTGCAGACAAGAATTTCAATTCCGGTGCGGTGGAAGAGAACTTCTAACATATTCCTAATTATTCTCCACTCCAACCCATCTAGTCCACAACCCAATTTCGGTACCGCCAGCTTCATAACATCGTTATTTAAAAGATGTTCCCTCAAATCGATCAGTGCCTCCCATAAGGTGCGATAGGTGGGCTTCTGAGATGATCGTGCCTTGGTGACTAAATAGTAAAGGTACCGTTTGTGTTCTGAGTTGTCGCGCAATTTTAGTGTTCTTCCAACAGATGGACGCTGATTGGCTAGGTCTTGTAGCCGTCCAAACTTTTTTTTAAATACTGTAGCAATTCCTCGAGACATGTTTAAGTCTTCCGCCACACAGTGGGCTATGGAATACTCCAAAGGCACCAAGAACAAATCTCGATGTTCTTCTTTTGTCACGCCGTACCGTGCTTTGTGACCGGTGGAATACTTCTTCATGATGTCTCCAAATGTTAAATCATGTTCATGCTCTTGAACGCAGCGAACATTTGCTGCACAAACATCACTAACCTCATGGTTGTTTCCAGAAAAAGGGGCCAGTCGATTAAAATGGACTACTCGCGGCTTCCCAGTCGGTATTTTCCTAATTCGGTAGATAACGTCATTTATCCGCTTCATCGCTTCATCACTTCATAGGGTCCCTCCCAGCATGTTTGTAACTTCGGCGATAGACCACGACGCTTCTGTGGGTTATATAAATATTGTTTTATTATCATCTGCTTACAGTCGTGAATTTATTTCGCTTTGTAATCTGCTGTTTCAATGTGTAAAAACAATAATTTAAAGTTACAGAGTATCATCAATACAATTATAAAAGTGCTAGTAATAGTGTCATGGTGTTATAATTTTCATTTTGTGCTTCTGATCTACTTTATTTAGTGATATTACCCATATACAGTGGCATTAAGGTTGATTTTTGCAAAATTGTGACTTAAGTGTATTCAGTGTGCGCAAGTTCTGACTTAACAATTAACATATTGACAGAGGTCACTCAACTATAACCTTCAGCTGGTCCGATAACTTAATTAACCTTGCACGTTAATTTTAATTGTTACAATGGTCAATTTGTGCACTAAATGTAAATTGAATATTAATCCGCGAAATAATCCAGGATTGGCCTGTGGAGGACGCTGTCAACAATTTTATCATTTTTCTTGCACTTCTCTTACTGCAAATGAAGTGAGTGCTTTACCATCATCAACAAATTTAAAGTGGATTTGCGACACTTGTCAAATTATGGATCATAATGCTGTATCAACGGACATCGTACAACCAACGATAACTCATGTGATGAATTTTCTAACTGATTTAAAGCGATCTGTAGAGTTTTGTTGTAAGAAACTCGATGATTTTGAGTCAAAGATGAATAAACTAACCGAAAAAGTAAAGTCGGTGGATAAACTTCAAGTCGAATGTGATCTGTTAAAGGCCAAAGTAGCAGATCTAGATCAACGATCTCGTATTAATAATTTAGAGATTGCCAGAGTTCCAGAATCAAATAACGAGAATCTAATTAATATTATGACGAATATCAGCAAAGTCATAAAATGCCCTGTCACGGAAAATGATATCGACGCAATCCACCGAGTTGCTGCTTTCAAATACAATAGGGACGTACCGAAAAACATTATTGTACGGTTTACTTCGCGACTAAAAAGAGATAAGTTTATTTCAAGCGCACGTCAAATAAAAGACTTAAACGCAACGCTCATTGGTTATCAGAATAATAAATTGGTTTACATTAATGATCATCTAAGCCCTAACAATAAGCTTCTTTTAAAAGAAACTAAAGATAAAGCCAAGTCAATGAAATATAAGTTTGTGTGGGTTAAATCGGCGAAAATATTTGCACGTAAAAATGAAACATCTCCGATTATAATAATTAATTCTAATGCCGACATTGCTAAACTTTTATAGACACTTTCTTTATTTACTTATTAAACTATATTAATATTACAATATAATTTATCTTCATTATGGATCTCAACATCTATTATCAGAATGTCAGAGGCATTAAATCTAAACTTTTAAATATTTATAATGAGTTAGCGGCTACAGACTATGACATAGTGCTATTGACTGAAACATGGTTAAATGACAGTGTGTTAAATTCTGAAATTTGTAATCTTGATAATTATTATGTGTATCGTTGGGATAGAAATGATCCAAATAAAATACAAGGTGGTGGTGTTGCAATTTTAGTTTCTACTAAATTAAAATCAAAAGTACAGCTCTCCTGGAGTTCAACGGCCGAGGATATTTGGATTACAATATCTTACTTAAACACGAAAGTGCATCTATGCTGTGTCTACATTGCACCCTCATCAAGCCCTCTAATATATGCTGACCATTTTAATCAAATTATTGACATCAGCTTAAGGTACTGTAATGATTGTTTGTTAATAGTTGGTGACTATAATCTTCCCCACATTGACTGGTCCCCTAAATTAAATTACTGTGAGCCATCCAACATCAGAAGAAATGATTTATACTTCGAATTTGTTAACATGATAAATGTATGCAACCTGTTTCAATTTAACAGAGTTGTAAATAATAATAACATAATTCTGGACTTAGTATTGTGCTCAAAAGAATGTAAAGTTAATCTGAGCCATTCTCACATAAGTAAAGTAGACTGTCACCATCCACCTCTAGATTTGCGCTTAACTTTAAAAGATTACGAACAACTTACTTATAATAACTCAACTATATTTAACTTCAATAAGTGTAACTACGAGGAAATTATTTACAAACTATCAGCCATAAATTGGAAAAATAAACTAAACCACTCTAATATTAACGATAATTTAGAAACATTTTACAGTATTTTACTTAGTCTATTTAATGAATTTGTCCCTACAAAGCACATTAAGAAAAATAACCACCCGATATGGTTTTCTAAACCATTAATAAAATTAATAAAAGAAAAACTTAAGTTTCACAAAAAATGGAAAATTTATGGGAGAATCTCAGATTATTCTACGTTTTCTTTACTGCGTGATAGAGCTAAACATAAAATTAAAGTTGATTTCAAAACGTATATTAGTAATATTGAAAACAACATCAAAAAGGACCCGAAATCATTCTGGAATTATACAAAAACGCTGAGAAAGAACACCGGAATTCCCAATGTAGTAAAATACCAGGAACGTGAGGCTCAAAATGGATCAGAGGTATGTGATCTATTTGCTGAACATTTTGAATCTGTTTTTATCAATTTAAATGATTCACATGAACAATTTAATTGTAACACTTTTCATAACAACACTACAGTAAACATAGGTTCTGTATACCTCAGTCTCGACTCTATATTAAACTTCTTAACATCACTTAATATAAATAAAGGTTGTGGACCCGATCAAATTCCTGCTAAGTTCATACGAACATGTGCTGTTTACTTAACTGAACCTCTGTATTTATTATTCAATCAGTCACTTCGATCAGGTATTTTTCCGGATGCATGGAAGCTTTCTTACATAACTCCAATTTATAAATCAGGTGATATAAATGATTCTACAAACTATAGGCCTATTTCTATTTTATCCACATTTGGTAAAATATTTGAGGCACTTGTTGTAAAACAGTTAAAAAATAATATGGAAAACATCATAATTCCAGAACAACATGGATTTTGTTCAGGCAAATCTATTTTATCGAACTTGACTCAATTTTCTGAATTCTTAAGTAAAAACATGGACAAGAAAATACAAGTTGATGTTATATACACTGATAAAAAAACTTCAAATTTTGGGAATTCACGGCTCTCTGTTGAGGTGGATACAATCCTATATAACAAATAGGTCACAAATAGTTTTTTGTAATGGCTTTAAGTCTCGTTTAATCTCAGTTACATCTGGTGTTCCGCAAGGTTCCCATTTAGGGCCTTTGCTTTTTAATTTATTCATTAACGATATATCATCATGTTTTAAACATTCACAGTTCTTATTATACGCTGATGACTTAAAATTGTATAACACTGTAAAAACAGAAAATGATAACCATCAACTTCAGCTTGATCTTGATCAACTACAAAAATATTGTAAATGTAATTATTTGGCTCTTAATGTTTCTAAATGCTCTGTGGTTAACTTTACGAGAAATCTTGAGTCCATCATATTTAATTACACCATTGACAACATAATTATAGAAAACAAACAAGTAGTTAAAGACTTGGGTATTACTTTTGATTCCAAATTACTGCTAAATAATCATGTCGACATATGTGTAAAACAATCATATAGAACTTTAGGCTTCATTCTGAGAAATTGTAAACATTTCAGTGAGCCAAGGTCTTTATTATGTTTATATAATTCACTAGTCCGTTCAAAGTTGGAGTACGCTTCAGTAATTTGGAATCCGTTTTATTATAAAAATATTATACATGTTGAAAATGTTCAAAAAAAATTCTTAAATGTTCTATGTTACAAATTTAAAATTGATATTTCTGATTATACAATGAGATTAAAATATTTCCATATGTCATCTTTGGAAAATAGGAGAATTTTAAGTGACATGATTTTTCTATATAAAATATTTAATAATCTTATTTATTCAAGCAGTATAATTCAAAACTTTAATATTTATGCTTCCAATAGGAATACTAGGTCATCTAACTTATTTTATTTGCCATTAAGTAATACAAATAATAACAAAAATTCCCCCATCAATAGAATCATGTCCACATATAACTCCAAATTTGAGCATGTCGACTTATTTTATTTCTCTTTAGCACCATTTAAAAAAGCCGTTATTAATACTATTAATTCATTTTAACATCACACTTATACTGTAACTGTATTGTTCACCTAATATTCTAATTTAATCACTAATATCTTATGTACTTATGTTAACTCAATACTGAAACCTGTACTGCTTCTGTAGAATTGTATTTTGTGTTATTAATTCGTGAAAACCTGTTATTGGTCCTTGTTGACTGTTGGTTTTCTTATAAATAAATAAATAACCATACCGACTCTCCAGTTCCATATCCTCCCTTTTCTGCCCTGATGTCATAATGATCTTTCATTCTGTCGCTTGAAGTTTGGATGTTTGAACGAACTTGTTCGTGAATGTCGTTCATTCTTCTTCGTAAATCGGTGACGTAATCTTCTCCAGCTAGATCTTCTCCAGGTTTACATCCAAATTTCAAATCGCACGGTAACCGCAACTCACGTCCGAATACGATATTCGCGGGTGTCTGTCCTGTTGTTTCATGCACAGATGAACGATATGCCATCAAAAACATATGCAGATGACGATCCCAGTCTCTTTGGTGGTTAGAGACAACTTTCGACAGATATCTGTTGATCGTTCTATTCATTCGCTCAACCATGCCGTCCGACTGCGGATGTAATGCAGTCGTTCTTGTCTTACGAATGTCCAATATTTTGCAGATATCTTGGAACAAAAACGATTCGAAGTTTCTTCCCTGATCGGAGTATATTTCGCGCGGTACTCCAAATCGGCATATGCATTCCTTCACCAATACCTCAGCGACGGTGATTGCTTCTTGGTTGGGCAGGGGGTAAGCTTCAACCCACTTGCTGAAGTAGTCCATGACGACTACTATATACTTGTTGCCATCATCAGTCTCGGGAAATGGTCCAGCTACGTCGATTGCAATGTGTTCAAATGGGCTTCCTACGTTGTACTGACGCATTGGGGCTCTACGTTTCCTATTTGGCCCATTATTTGCAGCGCAAACTACGCATTTCTTGCACCACTCTTTAACATCTTCCTTACAATTTAGCCAGTAAAATCGTTCCCGTAACTACTCAGCAGTCTTGTTGACTCCAAGGAGATCCGTCGTGGATCTCTTTCAACACTTCAGGTACCCTGTTCTTAGGTATTAGTAACTGAGTTCTCTGCTCTGTAACCTCCGCATTCTCTAAAACACGTTTTAGGAGACCCTCTTCAATTATTAAAGAGTCCCATTACGCCCAGTACGATTTCACTTTTTGGGAGTATGGTGCAACATCTTGCCAAATCGGTTTATCCCCGTTTTTCTTCCAATTTATTACAATCTTCAGATCCGGATCATTTTCCTGATCTTTCTGCAATTCTTCCGGTTGCCATTTATCATCTACTACCGTTGTTCTTAACGCAGCAGCTTGCTTCTCTTCTATTTGGCAACAATGCTTGTATTCTTTGGAACATGGTCTCCTGGACAATGCGTCAGCGTTACGATGACTAATTCCCGCCCGATTTTCGATGGTAAAATCATATTCCTGCAACCTTTCGATCCACCTGGCAATCTGACCTTCTGGATTTTTGTATTGTAATAGCCATTTCAAGGCAGCATGATCGGTTCTTATCAGGAATCTTCTGCCATATAAGTATTTGTAAAAATGCTCAGTGGACTTCACAATTGCCAATAGTTCTTTCCTGGTGACGCAATAGTTCCTTTCCGGTTTCGACAGTGTCTTACTGAAGTAGGCAATAACTTTTTCACGTCCACCTTGTACTTGAGAGAGGACGCCGCCAATTCCAACATTGCTGGCATCGGTATCCAAAATGAATTTGCCTTCCGGAAGTCGATAACTTAAGATTGGCGCGGTTGTCAGAGAATCCTTCAATTTTTCAAATGCTGTTTGACAGTCGTTTTCCCAAACAAATCTTCTACCTTCTTCAGTAAGCCGTGTCAGTGGTTTAGCAATGTTGGTAAATCCGTGCACGTATCGCCGATAGTAAGTGCATAAACCAAGGAAACTTCTCAATTCATGCTTGTCCTTTGGTACTGGCCAGTTCCTTACAGCTTTTATTTTGTCCTCATCCACTGCAATTCCCTTACCAGAAACCACATGTCCGAGATAATGCACTTTCTTCTGGAACAGATGACACTTCTTCGGGCTGAGCTTGAGATTTGCCTGTTTCAATCTTTGAAAAACTTTTTCCAAATTCTTCATGTGATCCTCGAATGTTTTTCCAACCACAATAATATCATCGAGGTACACCAAACAGGTTTTCCATGACAGCCCAGCTAACACGGTTTCCATAAGTCGTTCAAATGTTGCAGGAGCATTGCAAAGTCCAAATGGCATAACTGTGAATTGCCAAAGTCCTGTTCCGATGGTAAAAGCTGTCTTTTCACGGTCTTTCGGGTCCAAGTCAACTTGCCAGTATCCGCTTTTTAGGTCCAACGTAGAAAATATTTTTGACCCAGCCAACGTGTCCAGTGTATCGTCTATTCGGGGAAGTGGATAACTATCCTTTTTCGTCACGTTGTTAAGTTGACGGTAATCTACACAGAATCGGGTGGATCCATCCTTCTTCTTCACTAATACCACTGGTGAAGCCCATGGACTACTTGAAGGTTCAATCACGCCTTCTTTCTTCATTTCTTCTATTATCCTTTCAGCTTCTTCTCGTTTTGCCAGTGGTAATCGTCTTGCTCCTTGGCGGATGGGTCTTGCATCTCCAGTGTAGATTTTATGCCGGACAACGTTCGTTCGGCCATTGGATTTCTTGTCATATTCGAAGACATCTTGATACTTGTGAATTAAATTCTTCGCTTTGATTTTCTCGTCAGATGTCAGTCCGTGAAAAGATGTTGATATTTGACTGAGCAGTGTATCCGGAATCGTGCTAGTTGGTGTTTTCTGAGTTACTATTGTTCTAATGATCGAAGATACGGATGAAAATTCCCCTACTATAGTGCCTTGTTTAATTTTAACCGGATACTTATTTATGTTCATCATTCGAACTGGTATTATCTTGTTGGCCTTTACCAGTGGTTTTCCAACTATCACTCCACGACCAGTTTCTTCATCATTATTTCGGGGTTCCAACATGGTAACATTTCCTGCACAAAATTTTCCGTCAAGTCGTGCTTCTACAATTGTCTCACTTCGCTCCGGAAGTACTACATCTTCTGTTACCAAAGCACGTGCAACGAGTTCTTTATCATTATCCACTATTACGCCGTGCTTGAGATCCAGTTTAAAACCATATTTTTCCATGACGTCCATTCCAAGAATAAAGTCATCTTCGATTTCGGCTACCAACACACGATGTTTGAGGGAGGTGTTCCCGATGTTGATGGTCACATCTAACTCTCCTGACGATGTAGCTAGTTCTCCAGTTGCTGTACGTAATCGCCACTTCGTTGGATATAATTGTGTTGGTGCAAACTTCTTAGTCAAGTCGGATCTTATTATTGTTTTTGTCGCACCCGTATCCAGCAACATTTTGGCTGGCCTTCCGTCAACAAGACCATCCACGAAAATTCTGTTGACTTGATGATGAAGAGAGGCGACATATCCGATGGAATGTGGGGCTACCAGAATACGGGTCGACGACTGCCCCCTCGCATCAACCCGACTTAGTTTTCCGACTCTGCATCTGTTTTCTTTTTAAGCGGCTTCCCACAAAGTCTTCGCGGGTGTCCTAATTCACCGCAATTCCAGCAACGTATTCTCTTCTTGCCTCCAAGTATTTCCGTAGCGATTCGTCGTAACTTCTCTTCTATATCTTCATTATCTTCGGTCTTAAAGTCGCTGTTTATTGATCTTACTTTAGATTGGCTACGCGAAGCTAGTTTTGCAGCCTCTTGTTCTAAAGCAAGAGACAGTGCATCGGTTAATGTTTTTGGTCGAGCCAATCTTAATGCTTGCTGAATTTCGCCATCTCGGATCCCATAAATAAATGTTTGGATAGCTAAGCACTCTAATACGTTGTCCGGGGCTGTAGGATGTGCGAGGCGAACGAAGTGAGCAACGTCAGCTTCAAATTCTTGGAGAGTTTCATTCGACCTCTGATATCGATATCTTAATTGCGTTTGATACACTTGTTCTAGGTGCGCGTTTCCATATCGCATATCTAAATGCTTAACCAGCTAGTCGTAGTCTTCTTGTTCTTCTTGCTTCAGTATCTGCAAGATATCGACGGCATTTCCACGCAACGATACTGTCAATGAAATTGCTTTCTCTCTCGGTGACCATCCGTTAGCTTTTGCCGCAGCTTCAAATTGCCTCAAATAATTCGGCCACGATGTTTTTCCATCAAATTTATTTTCTAACTGTTCTATTTTCTTTTCATATTCGTTTTTCAATTCATTTAAATTCTCTTCTAACTTTTGTTCTAAAATTCTAGGACGTTCTTCTAATTTCTGTTCAAAAGTTCTAGAATTTTCTGCCAAATCTTCTTTTAAAATTCTAGAACATTCTTCAGATTTTCTGGAATTCTCTTCTAACTGTTGTTGCACAGATCCTGTTAATTCTTCTTTTAGAATTCTAGAACTTTCTGTTACTTCTTTTAGAGTTCTAGAACTTTCTTCCAACTTCTGTTCCAAAGTTCTAGAATTTTCTGCTAATTCTTCTTCTAGGATTCTGGAACTTTCTTCTATTTGATGTTGCACGGATCCGGTTAATTCTTCCTTTAAAATTCTAGAATTTTCTTCGGATGTTCTAGAATATTCTTCTAACTTCTGCTCCAAAGTTCTAGAATTTTCTTCTAACTGTTGTTCACAGATCCTGTTAATTCTTCTTTAAGAGTTCTAGAACTTTCTTCCAACTGCTTTTGCAAAGTTCTGGAATTTTCTTCTAATTTCTCCAACATTTTACGATTGTCGTTCGAACCAATTTCAAAAATGTATTCCTCAGGATCCTGGTTAGCCGCCTCTAAGGCCTCTCGTAGACGCTTTGCTTTTAATCCCGATGAGTCCAAATCTCGCTCTTCTAATTCCCTCTTTAAGTCCACAACTTTCAACTCACTTAGTTTTAAACCGAACGACGCCATTTTATTTATTTTTACTACACACTTCACTATTTAATAACCCCACACCTGACACCAATTGTAACGTTTTTCGTCTTTCCGGAAGTGTGTAGAATGTTTAAGGCTCAGAAATGACTCACAACTATTTATGTTAAACGAAAATAAAAGTATTTATTTAATTAATGAATATAAAAAATAAGAGAAACTTATTTAGAATTAATTAACACTACAATAAATCTTAAACACTACTAATAAATATTTAAACACTAATATTATTTATATAACGGTCACTAACAGTACTATTTTTATTACGTACACTAGAGCTATTATTTATTTCACCACATTTATATTACACGTTCGAAGTCTACTGTTAACTGGCCTCAGCCACTCAACCTCGGTTTATATACTCCCGTCCGTAGAACAGTTCTCGAATCTTCCAGGACGTTCTAGAATATCCCGTCAAACCACACGCTCAGACATGCGAGCGAGCTCTATGCATTTGTGAGGTCACGCTGCTATGCACTTGTTCTCGAGAAGGTTTCTGGAATGTTCTCGACTTGTCTGGCTTGAAATTCGTTACACTACGTAATATTATTTTTAAAAAAAGCTTAAATATATCCAAAAAGTCCTTTTTGTTGTATCAAACGTTCACCGATTATAAGAATTTGTTTAATGACACATTTGTCTGTTGGTAGATATTAGAAATAATTTTTGAAGAAGCAATGAGCGTTCGTCGAGATTTGAACCCAGAACTAGAGACTGATACACATTTTCAAAAGCATTTTTTTATTTCTGGGTTCAAATCCCGACGAACGATCATTGTTTTTTAAAAAATTATTTCTGATCTGTGAAAAATCAATAAATAAAATTATGAAATAAAAAATGCGTTTTCTTATTGTGCATTGTATAGAATACGATCTTGCATGTAATTCAATAACTTCTAGATTTGACGACTGGTAACCGCACTACACGCGTATAAATATATCACTTACCGAGATCTGCTTCGGCAGAGTTCCACATCTAGTGACAATCTTAAAAAACCGACAATTGCATTGAATCCGATAATTGTGTAAACTTATTGTAAACTCGACAAGTGCTTCGAAGGACTTGTTAAGATAATTGTATTGTCAAAAAATATTAACTACTTATGAAATTTAGTGAAAATGGCAAATGATGGATTTATATTATTAATTGATATACTGTAATATTTTTTATACCTTTGAAGTGTGCTCACGATTGCATTATATTTGTTTTAGGGCCAGTTTCTCCATCGCCGGTTAACTCTCGATTAATAACCATAGCTTCCATTATTATTTCATCATAATTAACATTAATCGGTGTCTGAAAAACTGGCCCTCAGATTTGTAATGCTTAGTTCAAATTTTGTTCTTCCCAATTTTAATTCTTTTTGACTTTAGGGTCTGTCCCAATGTCTTTTACCAAATAAACTAAATCATCAACAATATTAATTGCTATATTATGAGCAGCAAAAAATAATGATAATTTGATTTCTGCTTCGTTAACTTTTTGTTGAATTTGTTTCTTTTCAGAGTTCTTTCCAAATACATCCAAAACCGATTTTGTATTTTTCTTAGCAGCTGCATTTTTTATATGTTTATCTGTAACCATATGCTTCCTAGTTTTACCTTAGTACCTTCCAAGTATCCTCTGAATTTGTCCATGGACCATACTACCGCGAGTGCTTCTCTTTCTGTGGTCGAATAATTCTTTTCGGCATCTGTGAGCAATCGACTAGCGTACTCTATGGGTCTCTCAGAATTACCGTCGCCCTGCAATAATACTGCACCTAGTGCGAAGTTACTTGCGTCTGTTCTGAGATTTCTCATGATACGCTTGTTGGAGTACTGGTGCTTTAGTTAAAGGCCCTTTAAGTTTCTGGAAAGAATCTTTTTCTTCGCTACCCCATTTCCATGTGCTATTCTTTTTTGTGAAAGTACATAGTGGTCCTGATATTCTGGAAAAGTTGTCAATAAATTTTCGATACCACGAACAAGTTTGGAGAAATATGTTCAGCAAAACTAGTTACGCCTCCCCCTGATGCGAAGGTTTCATAGTTTTTTATTAGCAACGATATTAAGTCATTTCTTTGGTCTTTAGATAACCTTATTCCTTCATCTTCTCGAAGTGAGTATTCTCCAGTAGTTAGTTCATTTATGTTGACATATCTTTTCGCTGCAACATCCTCTTCATACGGGTACTGAATGGTTGGTTCTTGCCCAAATGCCCATGTTTGTTTACCAGTATTTATCATTATATTTGCTTTTTTCAGAAAGTCAATGCCTAGTAATGTACAATTATTGGTTTCTTCCGGGCATATTAGAAATTGTGTTGAAAACTCATGATCTTTAATACCAACATTTACCGTTGTTTTGAGTACATTTTTTTTAATGCTACTCCATCTGCATACGCCATTTGTATAGTTTCACTAGAGAATACGCAACCCTTTGTCTTGAGTATATTATACAATTTGTTTCCTGCAATGGTAGCTTATGTCCCTGAATCTGCATAAGCAACTCCTTTAGTTCCTTTTATTGTAATTGGCAGCACGGGCCTTTGCTGTTCTTGTTTTAAATCCTTTGCGGACAGATTATAAAACTCAACTGCATCAGTTTCTCCTTTGCTAACATTTGTACCTTGGCAAGATCTAATTGTACCTGGTATGCCACAACCATAAAATTTTATTGTTGATTGCGCTTTCGTTTCATTTTGTTCTTCTGCATTTTTCTTGTTCTCAGATGAGGCAAGGCTTGGATCATGTATTGCTTTCTTCCTATTACGACATTCTTCAACAGTATGACCATACTTCTTACAGAATTTACATTTTGGTCTATCTTTTGGTTGAGACATGACCTTTCTTTTATCCTCCAGCTTGACATCGTTTATTGCTTGTGTAGTATCGTCATTATCTTTCAAAGATTGCCGTACTACTCTTACTGACTCAAGAAGGTCTTTAAATGTTTTGGTGTTGTCGCGGGGAATTCTTTTTCTAATTTTTCTGTGTAACAGCCCATAGATCATGTCTTGCTGTATCTTCTCGGTGAGAGTATCCGGGATTTTTGCTATTAAAGCTCGTGCTCTACAAACAAATATGTCTGTTGGTGTATCAAGATAGTGTTCCATCTTAAAAACTTCTTGATAAATTTGATACGCTGGTTTACAAGGACCGTATGCCTTACGTAAGGCTTTCACGGCATCACTCCACGTACTTACTGTCGCTTTAAGACCCTGCCACTATGTTGCTGCAACGCCAGTTAATAACAATGGTAGCCCACATAACGCATTTTCATCGCTTACATTTGCGCAGTCTTTATATATCTCGATGGTATCAATAAATGTTTTAACTTCTAAGTCCTTTGTTACGTCAAAACGCGCGTCACATTTCACAAAACTCCCGTGTTTTGTATTTTCACGCGCCGCTATTGAGCCCGATGTTGATTCACGAACGGAGCTTGCCTGCAGCCCCGCTATCAACTGTGTCAACTGTTCGTTTGTCATGGCAATAAACGATTGTTTATCAGCCATGTTTACGTTTCGCTTAGGCGGCGTGTTTATGCTTTATTTTAACAAAGATTTTACGATACCGGCAGGCGAACACCCAAATCTCTGTTGTATTTGCGTGGGCGAGAATTTTCTGTAGTTATTCGCGCTTAAGAACAGCGAATGAGAATAATTAACAGTTCCAATTCTAATTTTCACTTAAGAACGAACACTACAAGTTTTATTCGTTGTTATCACTATTTACTAATTATTAAGCGCTTAACACAGTGAGATTAAAATAACTGACACAGTTTTCACTTATCTTCTTCACGCTCTGTTGGCCACTACGTTTCTATAAATGAAATAAAATAAAATTTAAAAGTTATCTTTCGTTTTAAGATCGGACTCATGAGACTCTAAGTTAAGTTAGATTATCCCTCTAGGTGCGACACTACCTTTTTTTGCTTCTCTTTGGCTTTGCTAGTAAACTAGCGTGTTATCTTTATCATACGCATTACAACATTCTGTAAGTATAGATCTTGGCGTAGAGATATCGCTCTGAATCTATCTGTTCCTACTCCTTGTGGAACATCTCGCCTCGCATTTCTGTTTTCGTATCACGCCTCTGGAATGTGCCATTCTTCACTTGTGATACAGCTCCAGTTTGCGGTTTTTGCTGAGCGTGCTTCGCCAGGTCCATCTTCTTTAAACAGTTAAAACCCGAAGCATACAGCAGAACCCATTTGAGTTGTTGAGCTCGTGGATGATGAAGTAGCCTGGATATTTCTGTTTATCCATAACTCCTGTTCGAGTATTTCGCTCGGTCGTGATTTTATCATTTGTGTTTCTCCACCAGCTTTTGTTTGGCTAGGGAATTTCACTCTTTCAACTCGATAAGTCTCGAATTTACCTAATATATCCGATAAATTTCGTATATATTTGAGGTTAAACCTCGTATCTTTTACGAATTCATCGAATTGATTATTAGATATTCCGAATCGTCGTTGTGAAATCTCCGGCCTTCTAAAGCCTATCGGTGAGAATTTTACAACTAGATTTGATGTAAATATTGTTTCAGCTGGATGTGCGATGTGAAAATTTGGTGTTGACTCATGTTGTGCTGAGCAGAATGCCATTACCATATCCCCGGAAATGCCTAAGGACGGTATCTCTTCAAACGTCGTGTGTGTATCCGTGTTTATACTGTTAGCATTACATCCTCCGAAGTTTTGAGCTGTCGTCACTAGTAATGGTGGAACGTTCAGTTCTGTCTCTTTTCCCATCTGGTCAGTATACGAGCCCACTTCTTTGAGGTACGCATATATTGGCTGTTGCACGTTGAATTCTTCGTCGAATATCTTTTCTGCGCTTGTTAGCGCTTGATTACATTGCTTCGCCTTTACGTCTTAAAGTTTCAGCCATAACATTGCTGTAGCGTAGTAAGATACTTCTTCCCGTACGATAACTCTTTCGAGTAGTTTCTCGTCGGCTTTGTATCCATCATACACTTCAGCTGCTAGTGCTGGAAATTTCCCGTAATTAGCGCTAAAGTACTGCTATGGTGCAATTTTTGCAACCGAGACATCCACACCGAAGATAGCTTCGGAAATGATTGGATCATTTCTCTGCGGTGTTGACTTTGTTTGCAAGTTTTATGGTGGCGTGACTAATGCAGTTTTAGGACCAGCTTTTTGTGTTGGCTTTGGAATTGGCTTTTTCCCTTTCTTTGTAGTGCTATTTTTGAAATTTCTTCCTTGGTGTAGGATTGTTTTCTGGGTGGTATACCGGAATGAAGCTTTTCCATCCAATATTCCAGCTGTTGCATAATATCAGCAACAAATTGTACTCCATTGTCGCTTATCATGTCCACTTTGAGGCGGTGTCTTCTATAATAAATATCCAACAATATCAAATAATAATAATAATAATAATTCTTTATTTAGCACATGACATATAAATCGAATCAAATGTTAGGCCAAGTCAATACAGTACAATGAAGAATAAAAAAATATAAATATAGCACTAATTACAATTCAAAAATGAATTAATACAGACGTGCAAATACAGATTAAAATAATACAAGGATAATAATGAAATATATGAGTATACATAAATAAATCATTAGAGGATTCATATATTAAAAATTAAATGTATCACAATGTAAGAATTCGTCTAAAGAATAAAATGCATGATTTAATAACATATTTTTAATACTTAAATTTAAGTAAAGGTTAATTTCGAATATAAAATGGTAATTTAGTGTAAAATTTAACACAATTATAAATATAACCTTGTTTAAATTTTTCGAATTTGTGTCTGGGTATTACGTAGTCCCTTTTAGTTCTGGTTTCATATCTATGTACATAACTTCACGCCATATCCCAACAAATGGGGTAGCACGAACCCTAAAATCACTCATAAAACATTCACTCAACACACCCATCAAACAACCAATCATCGTCAAACACTCTCATCCAAACACACCACCCTCACTTCAACCACCTTCAAAGATCACTCCATATAAACTCATTCATTTATACACTCGAAACTACTATCACACAACAAACCTTCAATCACATCACTCCCCCTCACCTACTACTCACTTTCCTTCTTCAACGCACAAATTAAATAATATAAATTGATTATTTTGTTTTTAAAAAACATTTATTTTGACAATTAGCAACTCAGAATACAATATTATAACATACGGGAAGCAGCTTACGAACTAACTCTTATCTAACACTCTTACTCTTTTTATAACTTATCATAACAAAGGAAATGCAAGCTCAGCTTAAGATTAAAGAACAAAGGAATGAAATCATCTACTAGATAATTCTAATATTTTAATATATATAACTCCTCCATCCTTAAAAGAGGATTTCATCTTTCTTAAAAAGGATCTCTATTTTGGATTACAGTCTCAGTTAATTCGACATCATTATTTTGTTGTTTCATTCTGCGGTTTTTTCTACATTTTACTTTATCTTTACATTTATAAGTTATAGTTAACAATACAATAATAACAAATATAATTATAACAAAAGAGTTAATATGGTTATGATAATTTTCTTTTATTTCAATTTCGTCTATTTTGAGGACTTCATTAGCAATAATATTTTCTTTATTAATTTGTTTCAATTCCAAGGTTTTATTACTATATTGATTTTTTTTTATATTAAATTTTATATTTTCAAAAACTATTTCTTTTGCATTAGTTATTCTTTTTCCCAGATTATAATTATCTACTTTACAATTTTCATTAGTTCGAAATTTATAAACTCCTTTAATTTGTTGATGTTTAATTTTATTTTCACACTTTATTTCTATATTTTTATTTTCAGTACTAGCTATTATTGCTAGGTTTTCATTTTCTATTTCCATAATCAAAAATCCATCATTAATTTTATGATATTCACAATCCTCATTATTATGCTTCAAAATAATATTCTTAATACATTTACTAGTTTCTATATAATTTGATTTACAAAAATAACTATTATTTATTTTATTACAATCATGTGTCTTGTATATTTTATTTTCACTTAAAATTAACAATTCTTTCTCCTCATTTATAACAAACATCTGTTTTTTACTAACATTTGGTATTGGAGTGATTTGTAATAATTTATTATTTTCATTTTGATAATATACAGGTATGTCCAATAAGTATTCAATCTGATTTTTATTAATTCTACAATGGCTGGTTATTTGTGCTGTTAATTCCCAGAAATTTAAATTTTGATTTGTTTCTTTAATAATTTTATTTAATTCTTCTTTTGAGATTATAGAACTGTGAATTTTATTTAAGTTACAAAAAGTCAAACTTGTTTCAATTTCATCTAAGATTTCTATTAAATTTATACTCAGCAAAATTAATTGGTTAATTATATCTTTTATTCTAGAGATGCTATCCCATTTCATAGACTCATTTAGTATACCTTCCACCTGACTTATTCGTAATTTTAATATGTCTTCATTATGTTGAATGTTTTCAATTTGTTTGTTAAATTTTGAAATTATTTCCTTATTAACTCGTATATTTTCTAAATTTTGATCTTGAAGGATATGTTGATTTTGTTGAATTTTTTCGAATAATTTATTATATCTTTCGGCATCCTCTGAATCTAAATTACCGGTAATACTTTTAATGACTGTTCCTAACCCGTTTATCAATCCTCTCTTATTTCGTTTATTACTAAATAAATTATTAATTTTACTTTTTAATCTATTCATATTAAAATTTAGAATATTTATATAGCTTTGCACTTCTTTCTTATAACTAAATTTTATATTTTCATTAATATCTAATTTTAATAACATTTCATTCTTATAATTATTTATTTTATTATATTCTAATTCTAATGAGGTTATATCATAATTATAATAAGAATAATAAGAATCTTTATATATATTTATCTGACCTAACTCTAATATATTAATTCCAGGATTATCCATTAATTCGATCAATTCCTCTCCCCTGCAGTAGCATCTGCAACAAAGAGGCGTTTTCTCTTTATTTTATCTATTTTATGTCGTTTATTAGGGTTTATTGTTATTGTTCCTAATTTAGGGTTATATGTCTCAATTTTGTGAATTTTGAATAATGGTTTTTTAACTTTCTGTATCCTTCTTTTTCCTTCTTTAATTAATACAGTGCTTAATTTTAAATTCTCTAAATTTTCCTTCAAGGGTTTCTGTTTTAAAAATCGTTTATTTTTTTCTATTTGAATATTTTTATTAACTTCTTCTTTTAATAATCTGAGTTTATATTGCCATTCTTGTAAATAATCTTCGTTACTATTTTTAAATTTTAAAATATTATTATCTTTTTCTGAACCAAAAAGTATTTCACTCGGGGTGTATTTGGTAGTTGAGTTTATTGAATTATTATAAGCTATTAGAGCTAGTTGTATTTTCTGAAAATTTTCTTGTTCTTTGAAATGTTGTCGCTGGTTTAAAATTCTCAAATGTTCAATTAAGGTGGAGTGGAATCTTTCGGCTAGTCCGTTTGATTTTGGGTTATCGACACATATCATATGAATTTTAATATTATACGTATTTAATAAATTTTTTACTAAGTTATTATTGAATTCAGTTCCACTATCAAAGGTTATTTCATTAGGGGTTTGATATTGTGAGAAATATTTTATTAATGCATTAGTAATATCTACAGCGGAAAGTGTTTTTAAATATATTAATTGAGCGAATTTGGAAAAAGCGTCAATTATTGTTAAATATTTTTTCTTTTCTAAAGTTAACGTGTCTATATGTAGTATATCAAAAGGGAATTTAGGATTTTTTGTTAAATTATCAGATATTTGATACGGGTTTCTTTCGTATTTGTTTTGTTGACATATGTCGCAGTTGTTAATGAATTTCTGTATGTCTATTAACATATTAGGCCAATAAAAATTTCGTTTTAATTTTTGGTATGTCTCTAAAATTCCTCTATGATTAGTTTTACCTAGGTGATAATTTTGAATTGTTTCTAACTGATCTTCGGGGGTTAATTTATCTTCTAATACTTCCTTGCATTGAATTAATTTATATGTATCTTTAGAGAAATTATTTTGTAAAACTTTATTTATTGAGTTTATCAAACTTTCATCAATTAAGCAATAATAATTTATATGTGGTACTAAGTAGTCTTTTATTGCGTTAAAGGCTTCACGTTCCAAGTTAGATTCTTTTAGTTTAATAATTAGTCTTTGTTTATTTCCAAAAATTTTTATTAATTGATATTCTGTTTCTTCATTATGTTTTTTAATTATAATTTGGTTTTTTCCTATGTTAATACAAGTGTCCTTATAAGTTATTCCATTAATTTCGTTTTCGTCTGCGGAATGTACTGTATCTAAGTCTTCGTCATCAGCGTTTGCAATCACACTTTCAGTGTCGTCGTTTATATTTACTTCTTCCGTTAATAATTCATGGATCACAATTTTAATATGAGATTCTTTAAAAATTTCTTTCATTAATTTCTCTATTTTTGGGAATGGTTTTCTATCTAATCCTGAACAAATTTTTGGCATATGAATTTCGTAAATATCATTTTGGATCAAATAATTTCTTAATTCAATTAAACTATCTTTTATATCACTTATTGTTGGTTCATTAAAATGTTCTTGTTTAGTTACTAAATGGAATATTTTATATTTATTTTCATAAATCGGTTGAGTTAATAATTTCTGAATTTTATTATTTTTACGTAATAAATAATTTCTACTATCAAAACGTTTATTTATTTGTTCAGCAAATCCTTTTCCTAGCTGTAAATCTTGTGAAATACAATGTACGAGATTTTGTGGTTTTTCAAAAATATCGTCATTAGTTTTTACTATTTCAAATTTAGGTCTAATCCGCGAAAGTGCGTCTGCATTGGAATTCAAAGTTCCCTTTTTATATTCTATTTCGTACGTATATTCGTCTAGTTTTATACGCCATCTCATTAATTTGGAATTCGGGTCTTTTAAACTCATTAACCATGTTAAAGGTCGATGGTCTGTTCGAATTTTGAATTTAGTACCGTAAATGTATGGTCTGAAATATTTTACCGACCAAACTATCGCGAGTAATTCCTTTTCTGTCGTACTATAATTAATTTCATGATCGTTTAGTGTGCGAGATGCGTAAGCTATTGGCATATCTTTTCCGTTGATGTTTTGACTTAAAACTGCGCCGATAGCAAAGTTGCTTGCGTCAGTTGTTACGATAAATTGTTTTTCAAAGTCGGGATATTGTAGGATGGGTGCGTTAATAAGTAAATTTTTACTAGTTTCAAAACTTTGTCTGTATTCTTTATTTTCTATATTTATAATATGTCCTTTCTTTAAATATGTAGTCATAGGTTTAGTCAATTTTGCAAAGTTCGGTATAAATTTTCTGTAGTAACCTAATAGTCCTAAAAATTGTTTAATTTCTTTTTGGGTCTTCGGAATAGGAAAATTTTTGACAGCTTCAATTTTTGCGGGGTTTGGTTTGACTCCTTCTTTTGAAACTATGTGACCAAGATAAGCAACTTCTTTATGCAAAAATTCTGATTTATCCAGCTGAATCTTTAAATTATATTGTTTCAATTTGGAAAATACTTTACGAATGTTTTCACAATGTTCTTGTAGTGATGTTCCTAATATTATGATATCGTCTAAATAGACGAGGCAGATTTTATTTATATAATCTTTTAATACATAGTTCATTAGTCTTTGAAAGGTAGCTGGAGCGTTTTTCAATCCAAACGACATTCTCCTAAATTCGAAATGTCCTTGCTCCGTGCTGAAGGCTGTTTTAGGGATGGAATCAGGGTGCATTTGGATTTGATGGAATCCTGATGTTAAGTCTAGTAAAGTGTAATATGTGTTTTTGCCGAGTTTGTCTAAAACGTCTGAGATATTTGGGATGGGGTATTTGTCGTCTATTGTTTTTGAATTAAGTTTTCGGTAATCAATTACCATTCTAAATTTTCTTTTGCCTGAGGCGTCTAATTTTTTAGGGACCATCCACACAGGTGATGACCAGGGTGAATGACTTTCCTGTATAATTTCGTTATCTAATAATTCTTCAATTTGTCTATTAATTTCTTTTTTATATATCTCAGGATATCGATATGATCTAGTGTATATAGGAATATCGTCTTTAGTTATTATTTTATGTTGGATTACGTCTGTGTGTGTTAACATTTCTTCTTTTTTTGGAAAAATACTTTCGTATTCCTTAATTAATTTAAAAAGTTCTCTTTTTTCTTCTAGATTTAAATGTTCTGCTCTAATTTGAATCTCTTCTATATTATTAATAGAATTTTGATTTTTGAAATATTGTATTTTATAATTTTTATTCTGTATAGTAATTATATTATCGCTAAAATTAATTTTAACATTCATTTCAATCATTGCTGGTAAGCTTAATAATAGATTGAATTGATTATGAAAATTATGTAAATAAAACTTTAAATCTTTACCTTCAAATTGTATAATTACATATTCATCGCCATTATGTTCTCCAATTGCTGTTTTAAAATTAAATTTTTCTTTATGAATTTTGAATTTATATAAATTTTTATAAACATATATTTTACTTATCAAATTAATAGTTGATCCTGTATCGATTAGCATATAATAATCTTTTATTTTTAAAAAGGGTAATCGCGAATTTTGGAATATATTTAAGATTTCTCTTGGATATTTGGAGTCATCTCTAAAAAAGAATCCTCATCTACATTATTATCATTATAAGTGTAACTATCTTCTTCTTCTTCATTGAAGTTTTGAGTTTCGGGATATGAATTTTCGTCAAGAACTTCTGTGTGGTTAATTTCTTCTGCTATGTAATTTGGCTGATATGTACCTAATTGTCTGTTTTGTTGTACAAAGTAATTGTTTGGTCTTGATGAACCTGGTTTAGGTTGGAATGTTTGTCTTGTTTGTATAGACATGGGAGTTGGTTTTATATTTTGTGCGTTTTTAACTTGTTGCCTAGGAGCAAATCGTTGGTTATTAAAGTTTTTATTTTGAAAATTCACTGGTCCGGTAGGGAATCTTGTACCAGGGAATTTTTGAGGTGGAATACTTGGTAATTGTCTGATGATAGGTTTTGGGGTAAAATTCATATTTGGTTTTAAATATTGAAAATCATTTTGTAAAAGTGTTTCTACTTCACTTAAGGTTTTTGGATTTCTTGTGGCAAGATTATTTCTAAATGGGTCATTAATTGTTGATATAAAGTTATTAATTATTAATTTTTCTGCAAGTCTGTTCATTACTATCTTTGTACCAGGATCATTTTCCTCGATACTCACTTTAGATTTGAAATTAAGAAACTTTTCTTTCGTTATTTCTAATAATTTGTATGGGTTTTTGATGTTTTGTATTTTTAACAATTCATTTAGTATTGTCACTGAATTAGTTTTGTCACCAAAAGTATTTATTAAATGAGCTCGTAATTCATTCCAATTGTTAAATTCAAGATCTTTAATACTATCTAGAGCTCGTTCTGTTATTTTACTTTTTATGTTTAACAGAGTGAGAGCTGTTTCAAATTCATCTAATGGTGGATTCAGTGTACTAAGGAGGTTATGAACGGTGTTCACAGCGTTTATGAAATTGCTCAGTTTATTTGTGTCGCCATTGTAAGTGGGCACAGAGTTTAATGCGAAATTTATTTTTTGTAATTTATCAGCCATTATATTATTTTCAAGATTGTTTTCGATTTCTAACAATGCTTGTATTAATTCTTGATTATTATCCAGATTGAATAATTATTAATATAGGTTAAAATATAAAATTTAATAATGTTAATAATATTAGTACAATGTGTTTTAGTGTGTTTGTGGCTCTGTGTCGGAGCTCGATTTCTTTCCTAACAGCGTTAGCCGTTCCAGAAATCCCTGTGTGATATGTTTATTAGTAATTGTTAATCAATATTGTACTTACAATAAAATTATACTTAATAATGTTGTAACCTTCATTTGCACTTTTCACTAAACTCACTGGCTCTTGGTATACAGGCTCTGTGTGGAGTTGATGATGTGGTGCAGAATTGGGAGTGTCCGAATTGACGAACCTGGTGCTCGCGCTGCGGGCTCTGAGGTACGGAGTTTCGTAGCTTGCCGGTGTTGCGGGGACCTGGGCACTGCGTGTAGCGGCTCTGTAGGTTTCTTCTTCTGATGTTGCTAATATTGTCAAGACCTGGGCACTGCTTTCAGCGGCTTTGTAGGTTTCTTGTAGATTCACGTACCGTAATAAATCGTAAAAACGAAACAGTTATGGTGTAAACGAATTAAACTTTTTTTTACGAGTTTTCGACCAAAAATGCACTGTTTACGGATCCTACCGACTGCGCCAATTAAATAATATAAATTGATTATTTTGTTTTTAAAAAACATTTATTTTGACAATTAGCAACTCAGAATACAATATTATAACATACGGGAAGCAGCTTACGAACTAACTCTTATCTAACACTCTTACTCTTTTTATAACTTATCATAACAAAGGAAATGCAAGCTCAGCTTAAGATTAAAGAACAATGGAATGAAATCATCTACTAGATAATTCTAATATTTTAATATATATAACTCACACAACGCATGCATAAAAAATCTCAAATTACTCACGTTCACTCCCAACAACGAAAAAATAACGAAACTAACAACGAATCTACAAGATTAGAAAAGATGAAAGCGATAGTCTGCACTTATATATGAAATAAAAGACCACACAATGCAGTAACTGAAAATGAAACAAAAATATAAGAAAGGGAGGGAGCGTCGCCCTGCGCTTGTTTTGAAAGTGAATTTCACACAATTGCAGTTAAACACTACGTAATAACTGAAAACGAATTAAAAGATAAGAAAGAAAGGGAGTGTCGCTCTACGCTTGTTTTTGGAAGTGAATTCCACACAATTGCAGTTAAACACTCAATGTAAGATCAGAAAAGAATAAAAAAGATAAGAAACGAAGGGAGTGTCGTCCCTGCGCTTGTTTTTGAAAGTGAATTTCACACAATTACAGGTAAACACTCTAATGAAATTACTAAACAACGAAACTAAAATTTAAAACCCTGCGCATTTCTGAAATCATCAGATTCATTCCGCAATTAATCTTCGCCAAACGTTCCTATCCTGACACACCACTTTTGCTTCATCCACATTCATAATTCCTTTCATACAAGCACGTTTGTTCCTCGTACTCGGAAACTTTCGTTCACGCAACAATCCTTCAATCATATTCATCCATTTATTCATAGGTCGCCCACGCAATCTTTCACCCTCAATTTCACCAACATATACCTGTTTCACTAATCTCTCATTCGACATACGTTCAACATGCCCAAACCATCTCAACTGACTTATACCTACTTTTCTAACTACATTCTTCTCAATTTCACACTCATTATACACCAATGTATTCCGGACACGATCTCTTCTAGTATAACCACAGACACCCCGCAAATACCTCATTTCCACAGTAGTTATACGACGTTCATGTTTCTTCATCCACACCCAACATTCACTACCATACATCAATGTAGGCACTAAAACACCATTATACACACTCAATCGAGCATCTCTGGATACATTCACATTTCGAGCAAAGGTTCCCAGAGCACCCAATACCTTGCGTCCCGCAGATACTCTTCTTTCAATCTCACAATCAATACGTCCATCCCTTGAAAACATACTACCCAAATATAAAAATTCATTCACTTGACCCAATCTCACACCATTCACCGAAACATTACAATCAGTCACCAAATCGCTCTTTTCAAACACTAACACTTTACATTTATCGACATTTAATAATAAATTTAAATCTTTTCCTACTTCATTTATATTTAGAATCATTCGTCTCAATTGCTCTTCAGATTCACCCATAACAACCACATCATCCGCATATGCTAACGCAGGCACAACACTACCACCAATATGTACACCATCCACCCCATTCAACGCCGTTCGTAACAATACATCCATGTACAAATTAAAGAGCCACGGAGACATCACTCAATCTACCATTAGCTCTCACCGCAGCCTCACTACCTTCATACAGCGCACGAATTGCCCCCAACAAATTACCATTTATACCGTACTGTAACAGTACATTCCATAATGTCTCGCGATGAACACTATCATATGCTTTTTTAAGATCGAGAAAGCCACAGAACACCTTCTTGTTCTTAGCAAGTGACTTTTCAACAATCATACGAAGAGAAAACAATTGATCCACACATCCTCTCTCAGGCAAAAAACCACCTTGCATATCACTTAACTTGGAGATTGTTAAGGTTCGTACCTTATGAATAAGAATCTTCCCGTACAACTTCCCTACCACACTCAGCAAACTTATCGCACGAAAATTAGTACATTCACTCGAACTACCTTTACCTTTAAATAAAGGACAAATGATAGCACATTTCCAATCATCAGGAGCCACACACCGTTTTAAACAAAATCTAAACAAATAAACTAACCAGTCAAATAACCTCTCACCTCCATACTTCAACATCTCATTCGATATACCATCCAAACCAGGAGCCTTACCATTCTTCAGACGCATCAATGCGAAACTAACATCACTCTCATCTATATCCCATTCATCACCACTAACATTTTCGCTAACATTTTCACTACAACCATTCGGTCTATTAATGCTACCATATAAAGTCCTAAAGTACTCACACCATCTATTAGTAACATCTGATTCATTCCACAATAACTCACCATCCGCACTCTTAATCGCTTTCACTGCCCTGACATTACCACCTCTCAATCTCTTCACTCTCAACCAAAACATTCTTTTATTCATACTAAAATCATTAGTTAATCTTTCACTCATCAAATCATCAAAACGCGCCTTGCTTTCTCTCACTACTCTCTTAACACATTTATTTAACCTCTTGTATTCCAGCAAGCATTCATCACGTAAACTTCCAGGCACATCTTTCACATTTAGAAATCGCAAATATGCTCTCTTTTTCACTTCAATCGCTTCTTTAACTTCTTTATTCCACCATGCATTTTTTGGACAAGAACCTAATCTACATTCACCACAAACTTCTTTTGCACATTTAAGAACTATATCCTTAAATTTGAACCAAACATCATTTATGCTGCATTCAAAATTAAGTTCACATACAGGCAAAGATTCATTTATTTTCTCAACAAACAAATCTCTAACATCCTCATTCTGCAGTGCACTGGATTTCACACGAAACATTTTATTAGTATTTTTCACCCTCATTCTCCAACATTTATCTAGACGTATACGCGATACCACCAAATAATGGTCATTCGTACCCAATTCAGCACCACGCTTCACACGCGTATCTACAACTAAACTTCTCAATCGTTCATCATACAAAATAAAATCAATCATACTCCGTCTATTTTCACTAATATTCTCCCATGTATACAAATGAGCAAGTTTATGTTTAAACATAGAGTTGGAAACAAAGAGATCACGCTCCAAACAAAAAGAAACTATTTTCCTACCGTTTTCATTCACTCTTGCATCACCAAACTTACCCAATACATTCCCAGACATGCTTCTCTTAACTCCCACCCAACCATTTAAATCACCACATACAATAACTTTCTCACCTGAATCACATGAATCAATAACACTATCTAACAAATTCCAAAATCTATCTTTTTCAAGATCATTTTCGGATTCGGTTGGACCATAAACTGACACAACGAAGATTCTATGAAAGCCTACCTTTAATCTCAGCCAAAGAATTCTCGATGAAGTACAACCATATTCTCTCACAAACGGTTTCATTCGTTCACTAACAAGCACACCAACACCATGCTTCGCGTGTTCATTCTCAGCAACACCCGACCACAAGCAAAACAATCCATCCACTTCTTCCTCACTACATCCTTTCCTTTTAGTCTCACTGACACACAAAACATCTACATTATACATACGCATTACATTCATCAATTCATTTTCTTTACCAGTTATACCCCTAACATTCCACGTACCAAACTTACATTCATCAAATTTCACCCATTTATTTTTCATTTATCCAAAAGAAATAAAAGAAGAAATAAAAGAAGGGTTCTCTCGGTAGAAGAGTAGAAGTTAAGGTAGCTTACCAGGCTTGTCCTTAACTATAAATAGAAAAAGAAAACAGTTACATTTACACAAGTGTCAAACGTCAACTGTCAAATGTCAATCACACCTAAAAACAAAACATAACTCAGCGTTTCTATACACGTAACCAATATAAACAAATAACGATATGAAAGAAAATATATATATATATAAAACTAAACTACTATAAAAATGAAAGATAACACTTATCTTAATAAAACGATACTCGAGAAGTCCAGTGACAAACAGTATATTTTAATCCAACTCCAAAAACCCAGTCAAAAACCCAAATAAATTTCGCACTTGACGGGTGAGTTCTATTTATTCTGTTGTCTAGGTAAAAACTAATAATATCTATGTGTACATAGAAATTGGGAAAATTTGTCAGGATACATTTTAATGTAATTTAAGCACTGTTGTATATATATGGAAAATTGAGTCAAAATTTTTAATTTGTCGAAGAGAGGTTTACAATGCTCACGAATATGTTTTTCATCTATTATGCGCACTACTTTTTTTTTGTATTTTAATAGTTTATCACACTTCGCCTCAGCAAACCATAGGATAGTCCCGTAACTTATTGATGATTGAAACAGTCCATAGTAAGCTATCCTGAGTACATTGATCGACACTTTAAGGCTAAGATTGCGGAAGAGAAAAGTTAGTTTAGATAATTTAGCTTCTAACTTGTTTACGTGTGGTATCCATGTTCCTTTGGGGTCAACTTCAAGACAGATTCTAACAGGATCATTATCGTCTACCGTCATTTTTTGTTAAATATAAGGATGTTGGTCTTTTCTTTATTTAAAAGGAGCTTATTGCTATTAAACCATTTTTTTGCATTAAGAAGTGCATCGCTGCATTTATCTTGTAACTTATCTAACTCTTTGTCTTCTAAAAAGAAAGTAGTGTCATCCGCATATAAGATGATGAAGGAAGATCGTTTATGTAGATGAGGAACAACAGAGGACCGATGACTGAGCCCTGCTGCACGCCGTTACTAAAAAACTCCAAATTAGAGCGATTTCCATGCAATGTGACACATTGTTCCCTATGTTGTAAAAATGACTGGATCAGTTTCAATGGAACTCCACGAATGCCATAGGAATCGAGTTTCTGCAGTAGGATCTCGTGGGATATGCAGTCAAATGCCTTGGTAAGATCACAAAGAATTAATGCAGATATGTTATTGTTCTTTATAGCATTACCAACATTTGTCAGCATATGCAGTAGAGCTGTAGTAGTTGATTTGCCCTGTCTGAACCCATATTGCTTATCAGATAAAATTTTATTTTTCTCAAGAAAGATTAGTAATTTTAATATTATTTCTATCAATTTCGAGAACCAGGGTACTATCGATATAGGACGGTAATTATTTAATGCTTTAACGTCTCCCGTTTTATGTACTGGTACAACTTTGGAAATTTTCAAACATGACGGAAATACACCATTTTCAAAAATGTCATTTAACAAATGTAATAGATGATCTATTATATAGGGAGATTTTAATTAATTTTGTTGTGATATCATATATATCAGTGCTGTGTGATTTACTGAGAGCATTAATTGTTGACCGCAGTTCGCTGATGTCTACAGGATGTAAAAAAAACGAGTTACAATTATTTTCAATATCGTCGCTTTCGGGCAATGTACTAATCAAGTCCATTGCTATCGTTTCAAATTGTTGTGTTGGAGCTGGAGTCTGTAGTAATCCTACTGATTTAAGATTTATAGCCTTGTATCGTTGGCACAAAGGACAATTCTTTATATATTCCTCTACGTATCTTCTCATTTCTGGGAAATAAAACTTTTTAGCTATTCTACTGAGCGTTCTTTCTACCCCATAGCGACCTGCAAATGGCGAATCGTGGTAATCTTCCATGATGCGTTTTCTGACATCTTTAGGTACAACAATTTGAGGTTCATCGGTATCATATTCTAACGAATATCGGTATAAGACTCCGTTTGTCAAAATACTCCCCCTGTCGGTCCATCTCGAAATGTCAACTAGATCTTTTCCTTCAAAAACCTTTATTATTTTTCTTACGTCAGGACTTCCATTTGTTCCTCACGTATTTCTGATGGATTTTTATTTGGTATATCTACCGTTACTATGTTTATTTAATGACTATTCGTAACGGGATCATCTATTACTGGCCTTGATAACATAATTTTTCCATGGACCATACTACCGCGAGTGCTTCTCTTTCTGTGGTCGAATAATTCTTTTCGGCATCTGTGAGCAATCGACTAGCGTACTGTATGGGTCTCTCAGAATTTCCGTCGCCCTGCAATAATACTGCACCTAATGCGAAGTTACTTGTGTCTGTTCTGAGGGTGTATGGTTTCTCATGATCCGCTTGTTGGAGTACTGGTGCTTTAGATAAAGACCCTTTAAGTTTCTAGAAAGAATCTTTTTCTTCGCTGCTCCATCTACATGTGCTATTCCTTTTTGTTAAAGTACATAGTGATCCTGATATTTTGGAAAAGTTGTCAATAAATTTTCGATGCCACGAACAAGTTTGGAGAAAGGATTGCACTTGTTTAACATTTTGAGGTTCTGGTATTCTCACGATGGCACTGATTTTCCCGGGATCCACCTGAATCCCTTCTGGTGTAATTAAGTGTCCAAGGTACTGTAGCGTTTCACACGCGAATTTACATTTGCTACGTTTAGCGCGCAAATGAAATAGTTTTAATCGACCAAACACCAACTGCAAGTCTTGAATGTGCTTTTCAAAGGTTTCTGATAGCTGATTTCACCAACGATTCCTAAGTCAATACCTAACTAGGAATTACTTATAATTAGGAAATACTTAAATCGTTTTTTGTTTTCACCATGCAAAGTAATTCTTAGCTAGGAATTTCTTTGTTGGGTAATGGTTTCCTAGTTACTTTTGAATGTAAGGTTACATTCTGATATTTTTTTACATATGTCATAAATGTGTTTGCAATAAAAATGGAACCCATAAAAAGAAATGACGATAAAATAAAATTAATAAATCTGATCAAATCGTACCCTATTATATTAAATAAGAAAACAGATGGAGCAACAAACAAATTAAAAGATAATGGCAGTAAAATTTTAACAGAGCGGTATAACTCGATATCAAAAACACCAAGGTGCGTTACAAAAATTGCAATACAGGCAACTATGGGTTTACAACCGAGTTCCATTTAAAGATGTTTGAATTCCAGTAATTTTAACAATTTATCACAATCAAGGTGCTTACTCATCATGTAATATTAATGTTTCATTTAATTATTTTTGTCATTAAACAAATGGAAGCTTTAAAGAAAATATGGAATAAACTTAAGCAGAGGGAAAAAACTTATAAAAGTAAGGAGAGGGTAAATTGTATAAAAACAGGAGGAGGTCCATCAGAATTCAAATCTGATCCGGTATTAGATCAGGTCTTAGGAATTAATGGGTCGTGCTGGATCAGGAATTGCAGGGATAGACTACTGTGATAATTTGTTTGATAATTAATATTTAACAGATGGTCAGTGCTATATTTATTCATTTCTTGCAATCTGTTATAAATATATTGCTTAGGAATTTGTACTTCATCATTAATTATTGAATTTATATTTTTAGATACTTATATAAACTTGTCGTTTATAAATGCAGATTATTCTATAAATAACGATAATAGCATTGAAACAGACGCTACTGAAGATCTCATAAATATTGAGGAAATAAATTATTTTCTTATAGTTGAAGATAATAGCGTAGAAAAAACCAAAGAATCACATTATTAAAAAAATAATGTAAAATTATTGCGTAATTATATATATATATATATATATATATATATATATATATATATATATATATATATATATATATATATATATATAAATTCTATTATTTATTATTATTATATATGTAATTTAGAATATATCTTCTGGTATAAAAACGAAACATTATTTTGAGTCAAATGGAAACGAAAGAAATAAAATGGATCCTCTCTATTTAGCTAAAATTGACACAGAAAAAAAGAAACAGGAGGCAATTAATGACGAAAATCTGAGAGCTAAGGAATTGCATGAATTGAGAAAGAAAATATTAGAAAAAGATATGGAATTAAGAGAAATTTTAATTAATAAAGTTAAAGGTATTTAACATAATTTTATCACATAGTTTGCTGTCTAAAAGTAATTATTTACAATAATTTCACGCGCTGACTGATTTCTCTGCTGATTTTCATTATGAATTGGTTCAATTTGACCATTTCTTATAATTTCTTCTAAATTTTCTATATCTTGAGCAGGTACTTCTACATTTTGATCTATGCATATATTATGTAATACAGCACAAGCTATTATTACATTTATAGATGTGTCAATTTTAAGTCTTAGTCCGAGAGCAAGCACAGGGAATCTTCTTTTTAATACTCCATATTGTCTTTCTACCGTATTTCGTGTAACAATATGTGCATTATTGTAACGATTTTGTTTTGCGTTTTGTGGATTTAAGTACGGTGTTAAGAAATACTCCTAAAATATGATAATTTTGTTACAGCTGGAGATTCAGCAAATGATGAAATTAAAGTAATGGAATTATACAAGACTAATTTTTAGAATTTTGTTATTACCTAATAAAAATAAATTATTTTCTAGAAAGTATTTTTTATTTTTCATTTAATATTACCCGTAATTGATATCCATTTTCTCCTAGAAAATAACAATCTTCATGCATGCCTGTTTCAAACTCGAAGCATAATTGACTATTTTGAAAGATAACAGAATCATGTGTTGAGCCCGGCCACCTTCAAACGATATTTAAAATTTTTAAGTTTGCATCTGACACAGTTTGAACATTTATTGAAAAATAGCCCTTTCTGTTTCTAAATAACTCAGCATCAACCCCCTGAAATATTAGTTATATTATATACAAATATATATTTATTTTATTTATATATAAATATTTAATGGGATTGTAATTTACCTGGTGATAGAATCTTAACATGAGTACAGTTTAGAGTTCCTACAACGTTAGGAAATCTAGCTATTTGAAAAATGTTATATTTTCTATTTTTTTCTTCATTTGTTGACGGGAATTTAATATATCTTCTTCGCAATGATACTACTGCGTTTGTTACACGTCGTACAATTCTGCTAGAAGTAGAAACGCTTACCTCACTATAGTCAGCATTTGTCATTAAATGGACGTAGTTATGCAAATTGGATCCAATCCACAATAAGTGAGTTTTGAGAAAATTACGTTTAAAGTTTAAAGCTTATTGACTAATTATAAAATTACACGTATTATTTAGGTTTCTATAGTTATGTTATTTGAATACCTAAAGATCACGGCTTGTTGTATACAAAAAGGATTTTCGATTTTCATCAGTGTATATTAAAAAAAAAATTGAAAATATGACATGGTTCTCTTTTATAAAAAGCAATAATAAGCACAAAAACAAAAATAATGTTGGTTTCCATATACTTTATTAGAAAAATTAAGTATATTCTATAAAAATAAACAATATTCATAAACAAAATAAATAAAATTATTACGAAATCAAAGTACATGAAATATATTTATTCATCTTCAATAGTAAAATCCATTTTAGCACCCAATCCGTCAATATCATCTACTTCGTCCTTATCAGCAAACAGTTCATTATAAAAAGAAAGACAATCGTTTGGAATAAGGTATAAAGTAGATTTGATGTCATTTAGTTTTGGTTCTGATATAGCTTTGCCATCAGGCCAGAGAACAGTGAGATCCTTTGTAGAGGGATGTATGAGTAGTTCGGCCACAATTTTTTTCCTGTAGATCGATTTCAGTAATATAGCCTTCAAAATCTTGACGCAGAAAATAGAACATGGTTTTTCTTTTTTTAATACTATTTGCCGAGTATTTAACCAATTATTTTTTCATTTTTAGTGCCTTTTTTTTCTATTCATAATTTTATTCTCTAGTTTGGAGGAGCCGAAAAAGTCCGACATTGTCATCTTATAAATTTCTAAAGGATTTTTCCTTCGACAAGTTTTCATGATCCTGTAGTAATCTTCGGGTACATACAGACGCTGGTACATACGTAGTGCAGTTTCTATTTTGCCGAAGTCATCATCATTGGGAAGAAAACTATGCCCAGAAATTAGATACCGCAATATTATAGTTTTTAAACTTGGTAGCAATTCAAATGCAGTTTTCAGCATAGGTACTATTTTTATGTTGCGATTTTGACCGCCACAAGGATCACACACAAAATTATTTCTTCCACATCTATCTTCCACTACCATAGGCGTATAACAATTGCATATAAAAGGTCTTTTAATACCCTTTCATATGATACCAAACACGACATGATACGGAATAGTTGAATTTTAAAACAGTTGCCTATAGTAAATTTTCTATTTTTTCATATTGCATTCGAAAGTACTTTTAATGCCCTTTCATATGATACCAAACACGGCATGATTCTGAATAGTTGAATTTTCAAACAATTGCCTATCGCAAATTTTCAATTTTTCCCAATTACATTTAAAAGGTCTTTTAATGCCCTTTCATATGATACCAAACACGACATGATTCGGAATAGTTGAATTTTTAAACAGTTGCCTATCGTAAATTTTCAATTATTTCCAATTGCATTTAAAAGGTCTTTTAATGCCCTTTCATATGATACCAAACATGACGTGATTCTGAAAAGTTGAATTTTCAAACAAGTGCCTATCGTAAATTTTAATTTTTTTCCAATTGCATTTGAAAGAACTTTAAGTGCCCTTTCATATGATACCAAACACGGCATGATTCTGAATAGTTGAATTTTCAAACAATTGCCTATCGCAAATTTTAAATTTTTTCCAATTACATTTAAAAGGTCTTTTAATGCCCTTTCATATGATACCAAACACGACATGATTCGGAATAGTTGAATTTTTAAACAGTTGCCTATCGTAAATTTTCAATTATTTCTAATTGCATTTAAAAGGTCTTTTAATGCCCTTCCATATGATACCAAACATGACGTGATTCTGAATAGTTGGATTTTCAAACAACTGCCTATCGTAAATTTTCAATTTTTTCCAATTGCATTTAAAAGGTATTTTAATGCCCTTTCATATGATACCAAACACTACATGATTCGGAATAGTTGAATTTTCAAACAGTTGCCTATCGTAAATTTTCATTTTTTTCATATTTCATTAGAAGTACTTTTAATGCCCTTTCATATGATACCAAACACGGCATGATTCTGAATTTGAATTTTCGAACAATTGCCTATCGCAAATTTTCTATTTTTTCCAATTACATTTAAAAGGTCTTTTAATGCCCTTTCATATGATACCAAACACGACATGATTCGGAATAGTTGAATTTTTAAACAGTTGCCTATCGTAAATTTTCAATTATTTCCAATTGCATTTAAAAGGTCTTTTAATGCCCTTTCATATGATACCAAACATGACGTGATTCTGAATAGTTGGATTTTCAAACAACTGCCTATCGTAAATTTTCAATTATTTCCAATTGCATTTGAAAGGTCTTTAAATGCCCTTTCATATGATACCAAACACGGCATGATTCTGAATAGTTGAATTTTCAAACAATTGCCTATCGCAAATTTTAAACTTTTTCCAATTACATTTAAAAGGTCTTTTAATGCCCTTTCATATGATACCAAACACGACATGATTCGGAATAGTTGAATTTTTAAACAGTTGCCTATCGTAAATTTTCGATTATTTCTAATTGCATTTAAAAGTTCTTTTAATGCCCTTTAATATGATACCAAACACGACATGATTCGGAATAGTTGAATTTTCAAACAGTTGCCTATCATAAATTTTCAATTTTTTCCAATTACATTTAAAAGGTCTTTTAATGACCTTTCATATGATACCAAACACGACATGATTCGGAATAGTTGAATTTTTAAACAGTTGCCTATCGTAAATTTTCAATTATTTCCAATTGCATTTAAAAGGTCTTTTAATGCCCTTTCATATGATACCAAACATGACGTGATTCTGAAAAGTTGAATTTTCAAACAAGTGCCTATCGTAAATTTTAAATTTTTTCCAATTACATTTAAAAGGTTTTTTAATGCCCTTTCATATGATACCAAACACGACATGATTCGGAATAGTTGAATTTTTAAACAGTTGCCTATCGTAAATTTTCAATTATTTCTAATTGCATTTAAAAGGTCTTTTAATGCCCTTTCATATGATACCAAACATGACGTGATTCTGAAAAGTTGAATTTTCAAACAAGTGCCTATCGTAAATTTTAAATTTTTTCCAATTACATTTAAAAGGTTTTTTAATGCCCTTTCATATGATACCAAACACGACATGATTCGGAATAGTTGAATTTTTAAACAGTTGCCTATCGTAAATTTTCAATTATTTCCAATTGCATTTAAAAGGTCTTTTAATGCCCTTTCATATGATACCAAACATGACGTGATTCTGAATAGTTGGATTTTCAAACAACTGCCTATCGTAAATTTTCAATTATTTCCAATTGCATTTGAAAGGTCTTTAAATGCCCTTTCATATGATACCAAACACGGCATGATTCTGAATAGTTGAATTTTCAAACAATTGCCTATCGCAAATTTTAAACTTTTTCCAATTACATTTAAAAGGTCTTTTAATGCCCTTTCATATGATACCAAACACGACATGATTCGGAATAGTTGAATTTTTAAACAGTTGCCTATCGTAAATTTTCGATTATTTCTAATTGCATTTAAAAGTTCTTTTAATGCCCTTTAATATGATACCAAACACGACATGATTCGGAATAGTTGAATTTTCAAACAGTTGCCTATCATAAATTTTCAATTTTTTCCAATTACATTTAAAAGGTCTTTTAATGACCTTTCATATGATACCAAACACGACATGATTCGGAATAGTTGAATTTTTAAACAGTTGCCTATCGTAAATTTTCAATTATTTCCAATTGCATTTAAAAGGTCTTTTAATGCCCTTTCATATGATACCAAACATGACGTGATTCTGAAAAGTTGAATTTTCAAACAAGTGCCTATCGTAAATTTTAAATTTTTTCCAATTACATTTAAAAGGTTTTTTAATGCCCTTTCATATGATACCAAACACGACATGATTCGGAATAGTTGAATTTTTAAACAGTTGCCTATCGTAAATTTTCAATTATTTCTAATTGCATTTAAAAGGTCTTTTAATGCCCTTCCATATGATACCAAACATGACGTGATTCTGAAAAGTTGAATTTTCAAACAAGTGCCTATCGTAAATTTTAATTTTTTTCCAATTGCATTTGAAAGAACTTTAAGTGCCCTTTCATATGATACCAAACACGGCATGATTCTGAATAGTTGAATTTTCAAACAATTGCCTATCGCAAATTTTAAACTTTTTCCAATTACATTTAAAAGGTCTTTTAATGCCCTTTCATATGATACCAAACATGACGTGATTCTGAATAGTTGGATTTTCAAACAACTGCCTATCGTAAATTTTCAATTATTTCCAATTGCATTTGAAAGGTCTTTAAATGCCCTTTCATATGATACCAAACACGGCATGATTCTGAATAGTTGAATTTTCAAACAATTGCCTATCGCAAATTTTAAACTTTTTCCAATTACATTTAAAAGGTCTTTTAATGCCCTTTCATATGATACCAAACACGACATGATTCGGAATAGTTGAATTTTTAAACAGTTGCCTATCGTAAATTTTCGATTATTTCTAATTGCATTTAAAAGTTCTTTTAATGCCCTTTAATATGATACCAAACACGACATGATTCGGAATAGTTGAATTTTCAAACAGTTGCCTATCATAAATTTTCAATTTTTTCCAATTACATTTAAAAGGTCTTTTAATGACCTTTCATATGATACCAAACACGACATGATTCGGAATAGTTGAATTTTTAAACAGTTGCCTATCGTAAATTTTCAATTATTTCCAATTGCATTTAAAAGGTCTTTTAATGCCCTTTCATATGATACCAAACATGACGTGATTCTGAAAAGTTGAATTTTCAAACAAGTGCCTATCGTAAATTTTAAATTTTTTCCAATTACATTTAAAAGGTTTTTTAATGCCCTTTCATATGATACCAAACACGACATGATTCGGAATAGTTGAATTTTTAAACAGTTGCCTATCGTAAATTTTCAATTATTTCTAATTGCATTTAAAAGGTCTTTTAATGCCCTTTCATATGATACCAAACATGACGTGATTCTGAATAGTTGGATTTTCAAACAACTACCTATCGTAAATTTTCAATTTTTTGAAATTGCATTTAAAAGGTATTTTAATGCCCTTTCATATGATATCAAACACTACATGATTCGGAATAGTTGAATTTTCAAATAGTTGCCTATCGTAAATTTTCATTTTTTTCATATTTCTTTAGAAGTACTTTTAATGCCCTTTCATATGATACCAAACACGGCATGATTCTGAAGTTGAATTTTCGAACAATTGCCTATCGCAAATTTTGTATTTTTTCCAATTACATTTAAAAGGTCTTTTAATGCCCTTTCATATGATACCAAACACGACATGATTCGGAATAGTTGAATTTTTAAACAGTTGCCTATCGTAAATTTTCAATTATTTCTAATTGCATTTAAAAGGTCTTTTAATGCCCTTTCATATGATACCAAACATGACGTGATTCTGAATAGTTGGATTTTTAAACAACTACCTATCGTAAATTTTCAATTTTTTCCAATTGCATTTAAAAGGTATTTTAATGCCCTTTCATATGATACCAAACACGACATGATTCGGAATAGTTGAATTTTTAAACAGTTGCCTATCGTAAATTTTCAATTATTTCCAATTGCATTTAAAAGGTCTTTTAATGCCCTTTCATATGATACCAAACATGACGTGATTCTGAATAGTTGGATTTTCAAACAACTGCCTATCGTAAATTTTCAATTATTTCCAATTACATTTAAAAGGTTTTTTAATGCCCTTTCATATGATACCAAACACGACATGATTCTGAATAGTTGAATTTTCAAACAATTGCCTATCGCAAATTTTAAACTTTTTCCAATTACATTTAAAAGGTCTTTTAATGCCCTTTCATATGATACCAAACATGACGTGATTCTGAATAGTTGGACTTTCAAACAACTGCCTATCGTAAATTTTCAATTATTTCCAATTGCATTTGAAAGGTCTTTAAATGCCCTTTCATATGATACCAAACACGGCATGATTCTGAATAGTTGAATTTTCAAACAATTGCCTATCGTAAATTTTCAATTATTTCCAATTGCATTTAAAAGGTCTTTTAATGCCCTTTCATATGATGCCAAACATGACATGATTCGGAATAGTTGTATTTTCAAAAAATTGCCTATCGTAAATTTTTAATTTTTTTCCAATTGCATTTGAAAGGTCTTTAAATGCCGTTTCATATGATACCAAACACGGCATGATTCTGAATAGTTGAATTTTCATACAATTGCCTATCGCAAATTTTAAATTTTTTCCAATTACATTTAAAAGGTCTTTTAATGCCCTTTCATATGATACCAAACACGACATGATTCGGAATAGTTGAATTTTTAAACAGTTGCCTATCGTAAATTTTCAATTATTTCTAATTGCATTTAAAAGGTCTTTTAATGCCCTTTCATATGATACCAAACATGACGTGATTCTGAATAGTTGAATTTTCAAACAACTGCCTATCGTAAATTTTCAATTTTTTCCAATTGCATTTAAAAGGTATTTTAATGCCCTTTTATATGATACCAAACACGACATGATTCGGAATAGTTGAATTTTCAAACAGTTGCCTATCGTAAATTTTTATTTTTTTCCAATTGCATTTAAAAGGTCTTTTAATGCCCTTTCATATGATACCAAACACGACATGATTCGGAATAGTTGAATTTTTAAACAGTTGCCTATCGTAAATTTTCAATTATTTCTAATTGCATTTAAAAGGTCTTTTAATGCCCTTTCATATGATACCAAACATGACGTGATTCTGAATAGTTGAATTTTCAAACAACTGCCTATCGCAAATTTTAAATTTTTTCCAATTACATTTAAAAGGTCTTTTAATGCCCTTTCATATGATACCAAACACGACATGATTCGGAATAGTTGAATTTTCAAACAGTTGCCTATCGTAAATTTTTATTTTTTTCCAATTGCATTTGAAAGGTCTTTAAATGCCCTTTCATATGATACCAAACACGACATGATTCTGAATAGTTGAATTTTCAAACAATTGCCTATCGCAAATTTTCAATTTTTCCCAATTACATTTAAAAGGTCTTTTAATGCCCTTTCATATGATACCAAACACGACATGATTCGGAATAGTTGAATTTTTAAACAGTTGCCTATCGTAAATTTTCAATTATTTCCAATTGCATTTGAAAGGTCTTTAAATGCCCTTTCATATGATACCAAACACGACATGATTCTGAATAGTTGAATTTTCAAACAATTGCCTATCGCAAATTTTCAATTTTTCCCAATTACATTTAAAAGGTCTTTTAATGCCCTTTCATATGATACCAAACACGACATGATTCGGAATAGTTGAATTTTTAAACAGTTGCCTATCGTAAATTTTCAATTATTTCCAATTGCATTTAAAAGGTCTTTTAATGCCCTTTCATATGATACCAAACATGACGTGATTCTGAATAGTTGGATTTTCAAAAAACTGCCTATCGTAAATTTTCAATTATTTCCAATTACATTTAAAAGGTTTTTTAATGCCCTTTCATATGATACCAAACACGACATGATTCTGAATAGTTGAATTTTCAAACAATTGCCTATCGCAAATTTTAAACTTTTTCCAATTACATTTAAAAGGTCTTTTAATGCCCTTTCATATGATACCAAACATGACGTGATTCTGAATAGTTGGACTTTCAAACAACTGCCTATCGTAAATTTTCAATTATTTCCAATTGCATTTGAAAGGTCTTTAAATGCCCTTTCATATGATACCAAACACGGCATGATTCTGAATAGTTGAATTTTCAAACAATTGCCTATCGCAAATTTTAAACTTTTTCCAATTACATTTAAAAGGTCTTTTAATGCCCTTTCATATGATACCAAACATGACGTGATTCTGAATAGTTGGACTTTCAAACAACTGCCTATCGTAAATTTTCAATTATTTCCAATTGCATTTGAAAGGTCTTTAAATGCCCTTTCATATGATACCAAACACGGCATGATTCTGAATAGTTGAATTTTCAAACAATTGCCTATCGCAAATTTTAAACTTTTTCCAATTACATTTAAAAGGTCTTTTAATGCCCTTTCATATGATACCAAACACGACATGATTCGGAATAGTTGAATTTTTAAACAGTTGCCTATCGTAAATTTTCAATTATTTCCAATTGCATTTAAAAGGTCTTTTAATGCCCTTTCATATGATACCAAACATGACGTGATTCTGAATAGTTGGATTTTTAAACAACTACCTATCGTAAATTTTCAATTTTTTCCAATTGCATTTAAAAGGTATTTTAATGCCCTTTCATATGATACCAAACACGACATGATTCGGAATAGTTGAATTTTTAAACAGTTGCCTATCGTAAATTTTCAATTATTTCCAATTGCATTTAAAAGGTCTTTTAATGCCCTTTCATATGATACCAAACATGACGTGATTCTGAATAGTTGGATTTTCAAACAACTGCCTATCGTAAATTTTCAATTATTTCCAATTACATTTAAAAGGTTTTTTAATGCCCTTTCATATGATACCAAACACGACATGATTCTGAATAGTTGAATTTTCAAACAATTGCCTATCGCAAATTTTAAACTTTTTCCAATTACATTTAAAAGGTCTTTTAATGCCCTTTCATATGATACCAAACATGACGTGATTCTGAATAGTTGGACTTTCAAACAACTGCCTATCGTAAATTTTCAATTATTTCCAATTGCATTTGAAAGGTCTTTAAATGCCCTTTCATATGATACCAAACACGGCATGATTCTGAATAGTTGAATTTTCAAACAATTGCCTATCGCAAATTTTAAACTTTTTCCAATTACATTTAAAAGGTCTTTTAATGCCCTTTCATATGATACCAAACACGACATGATTCGGAATAGTTGAATTTTTAAACAGTTGCCTATCGTAAATTTTCAATTATTTCCAATTACATTTAATAGGTCTTTTAATGCCCTTTCATATGATACCAAACACGACATGATTCGGAATAGTTGAATTTTTAAACAGTTGCCTATCGTAAATTTTCAATTATTTCTAATTGCATTTAAAAGGTCTTTTAATGCCCTTTCATATGATACCAAACATGACGTGATTCTGAATAGTTGAATTTTCAAACAACTGCCTATCGTAAATTTTCAATTTTTTCCAATTGCATTTAAAAGGTATTTTAATGCCCTTTTATATGATACCAAACACGACATGATTCGGAATAGTTGAATTTTCAAACAGTTGCCTATCGTAAATTTTTATTTTTTACCAATTGCATTTAAAAGGTCTTTTAATGCCCTTTCATATGATACCAAACACGACATGATTCGGAATAGTTGAATTTTTAAACAGTTGCCTATCGTAAATTTTCAATTATTTCTAATTGCATTTAAAAGGTCTTTTAATGCCCTTTCATATGATACCAAACACGACATGATTCGGAATAGTTGAATTTTCAAACAGTTGCCTATCGTAAATTTTTATTTTTTTCCAATTGCATTTGAAAGGTCTTTAAATGCCCTTTCATATGATACCAAACACGACATGATTCTGAATAGTTGAATTTTCAAACAATTGCCTATCGCAAATTTTCAATTTTTCCCAATTACATTTAAAAGGCCTTTTAATGCCCTTTCATATGATACCAAACACGACATGATTCGGAATAGTTGAATTTTTAAACAGTTGCCTATCGTAAATTTTCAATTATTTCCAATTGCATTTAAAAGGTCTTTTAATGCCCTTTCATATGATACCAAACATGACGTGATTCTGAAAAGTTGAATTTTCAAACAAGTGCCTATCGTAAATTTTCAATTATTTCCAATTGCATTTAAAAGGTCTTTTAATGCCCTTTCATATGATACCAAACATGACGTGATTCTGAATAGTTGGATTTTCAAACAACTGCCTATCGTAAATTTTCAATTATTTCCAATTGCATTTGAAAGGTCTTTAAATGCCCTTTCATATGATACCAAACACGGCATGATTCTGAATAGTTGAATTTTCAAACAATTGCCTATCGCAAATTTTAAACTTTTTCCAATTACATTTAAAAGGTCTTTTAATGCCCTTTCATATGATACCAAACACGACATGATTCGGAATAGTTGAATTTTTAAACAGTTGCCTATCGTAAATTTTCAATTATTTCTAATTGCATTTAAAAGGTCTTTTAATGCCCTTTCATATGATACCAAACATGACGTGATTCTGAATAGTTGGATTTTCAAACAACTACCTATCGTAAATTTTCAATTTTTTCCAATTGCATTTAAAAGGTATTTTAATGCCCTTTCATATGATATCAAACACTACATGATTCGGAATAGTTGAATTTTCAAATAGTTGCCTATCGTAAATTTTCATTTTTTTCATATTTCTTTAGAAGTACTTTTAATGCCCTTTCATATGATACCAAACACGGCATGATTCTGAAGTTGAATTTTCGAACAATTGCCTATCGCAAATTTTGTATTTTTTCCAATTACATTTAAAAGGTCTTTTAATGCCCTTTCATATGATACCAAACACGACATGATTCGGAATAGTTGAATTTTTAAACAGTTGCCTATCGTAAATTTTCAATTATTTCTAATTGCATTTAAAAGGTCTTTTAATGCCCTTTCATATGATACCAAACATGACGTGATTCTGAATAGTTGGATTTTTAAACAACTACCTATCGTAAATTTTCAATTTTTTCCAATTGCATTTAAAAGGTATTTTAATGCCCTTTCATATGATACCAAACACGACATGATTCGGAATAGTTGAATTTTTAAACAGTTGCCTATCGTAAATTTTCAATTATTTCCAATTGCATTTAAAAGGTCTTTTAATGCCCTTTCATATGATACCAAACATGACGTGATTCTGAATAGTTGGATTTTCAAAAAACTGCCTATCGTAAATTTTCAATTATTTCCAATTACATTTAAAAGGTTTTTTAATGCCCTTTCATATGATACCAAACACGACATGATTCTGAATAGTTGAATTTTCAAACAATTGCCTATCGCAAATTTTAAACTTTTTCCAATTACATTTAAAAGGTCTTTTAATGCCCTTTCATATGATACCAAACATGACGTGATTCTGAATAGTTGGACTTTCAAACAACTGCCTATCGTAAATTTTCAATTATTTCCAATTGCATTTGAAAGGTCTTTAAATGCCCTTTCATATGATACCAAACACGGCATGATTCTGAATAGTTGAATTTTCAAACAATTGCCTATCGCAAATTTTAAACTTTTTCCAATTACATTTAAAAGGTCTTTTAATGCCCTTTCATATGATACCAAACACGACATGATTCGGAATAGTTGAATTTTTAAACAGTTGCCTATCGTAAATTTTCAATTATTTCCAATTGCATTTAAAAGGTCTTTTAATGCCCTTTCATATGATGCCAAACATGACATGATTCGGAATAGTTGTATTTTCAAAAAATTGCCTATCGTAAATTTTTTATTTTTTTCCAATTGCATTTGAAAGGTCTTTAAATGCCGTTTCATATGATACCAAACACGGCATGATTCTGAATAGTTGAATTTTCATACAATTGCCTATCGCAAATTTTAAATTTTTTCCAATTACATTTAAAAGGTCTTTTAATGCCCTTTCATATGATACCAAACACGACATGATTCGGAATAGTTGAATTTTTAAACAGTTGCCTATCGTAAATTTTCAATTATTTCTAATTGCATTTAAAAGGTCTTTTAATGCCCTTTCATATGATACCAAACATGACGTGATTCTGAATAGTTGAATTTTCAAACAACTGCCTATCGTAAATTTTCAATTTTTTCCAATTGCATTTAAAAGGTATTTTAATGCCCTTTTATATGATACCAAACACTACATGATTCGGAATAGTTGAATTTTCAAACAGTTGCCTATCGTAAATTTTCAATTTTTTCATATTGCATTCGAAAATACTTTTAATGCCCTTTCATATGATACCAAACACGGCATGATTCTGAATAGTTGAATTTTCGAACAATTGCCTATCGCAAATTTTCAATTTTTTCCAATTACATTTAAAAGGTCTTTTAATGCCCTTTCATATGATACCAAACACGACATGATTCGGAATAGTTGAATTTTCAAACAGTTGCCTATCGTAAATTTTTATTTTTTTCCAATTGCATTTGAAAGGTCTTTAAATGCCCTTTCATATGATACCAAACACGACATGATTCTGAATAGTTGAATTTTCAAACAATTGCCTATCGCAAATTTTCAATTTTTCCCAATTACATTTAAAAGGTCTTTTAATGCCCTTTCATATGATACCAAACACGACATGATTCGGAATAGTTGAATTTTTAAACAGTTGCCTATCGTAAATTTTCAATTATTTCCAATTGCATTTAAAAGGTCTTTTAATGCCCTTTCATATGATACCAAACATGACGTGATTCTGAAAAGTTGAATTTTCAAACAAGTGCCTATCGTAAATTTTAATTTTTTTCCAATTGCATTTGAAAGAACTTTAAGTGCCCTTTCATATGATACCAAACACGGCATGATTCTGAATAGTTGAATTTTCAAACAATTGCCTATCGCAAATTTTAAATTTTTTCCAATTACATTTAAAAGGTCTTTTAATGCCCTTTCATATGATACCAAACACGACATGATTCGGAATAGTTGAATTTTTAAACAGTTGCCTATCGTAAATTTTCAATTATTTCTAATTGCATTTAAAAGGTCTTTTAATGCCCTTTCATATGATACCAAACATGACGTGATTCTGAATAGTTGGATTTTTAAACAACTACCTATCGTAAATTTTCAATTTTTTCCAATTGCATTTAAAAGGTATTTTAATGCCCTTTCATATGATACCAAACACGACATGATTCGGAATAGTTGAATTTTTAAACAGTTGCCTATCGTAAATTTTCAATTATTTCCAATTGCATTTAAAAGGTCTTTTAATGCCCTTTCATATGATACCAAACATGACGTGATTCTGAATAGTTGGATTTTCAAACAACTGCCTATCGTAAATTTTCAATTATTTCCAATTACATTTAAAAGGTTTTTTAATGCCCTTTCATATGATACCAAACACGACATGATTCTAAATAGTTGAATTTTCAAACAATTGCCTATCGCAAATTTTAAACTTTTTCCAATTACATTTAAAAGGTCTTTTAATGCCCTTTCATATGATACCAAACATGACGTGATTCTGAATAGTTGGACTTTCAAACAACTGCCTATCGTAAATTTTCAATTATTTCCAATTGCATTTGAAAGGTCTTTTAATGCCCTTTCATATGATACCAAACACGGCATGATTCTGAATAGTTGAATTTTCAAACAATTGCCTATCGCAAATTTTAAACTTTTTCCAATTACATTTAAAAGGTCTTTTAATGCCCTTTCATATGATACCAAACACGACATGATTCGGAATAGTTGAATTTTTAAACAGTTGCCTATCGTAAATTTTCAATTATTTCCAATTGCATTTAAAAGGTCTTTTAATGCCCTTTCATATGATGCCAAACATGACATGATTCGGAATAGTTGTATTTTCAAAAAATTGCCTATCGTAAATTTTTAATTTTTTTCCAATTGCATTTGAAAGGTCTTTAAATGCCGTTTCATATGATACCAAACACGGCATGATTCTGAATAGTTGAATTTTCATACAATTGCCTATCGCAAATTTTAAATTTTTTCCAATTACATTTAAAAGGTCTTTTAATGCCCTTTCATATGATACCAAACACGACATGATTCGGAATAGTTGAATTTTTAAACAGTTGCCTATCGTAAATTTTCAATTTTTTCTAATTGCATTTAAAAGGTCTTTTAATGCCCTTTCATATGATACCAAACATGACGTGATTCTGAATAGTTGAATTTTCAAACAACTGCCTATCGCAAATTTTAAATTTTTTCCAATTACATTTAAAAGGTCTTTTAATGCCCTTTCATATGATACCAAACACGACATGATTCGGAATAGTTGAATTTTCAAACAGTTGCCTATCGTAAATTTTAATTTTTTTCCAATTGCATTTGAAAGGTCTTTAAATGCCCTTTCATATGATACCAAACACGACATGATTCTGAATAGTTGAATTTTCAAACAATTGCCTATCGCAAATTTTCAATTTTTCCCAATTACATTTAAAAGGTCTTTTAATGCCCTTTCATATGATACCAAACACGACATGATTCGGAATAGTTGAATTTTTAAACAGTTGCCTATCGTAAATTTTCAATTATTTCCAATTGCATTTGAAAGGTCTTTAAATGCCCTTTCATATGATACCAAACACGACATGATTCTGAATAGTTGAATTTTCAAACAATTGCCTATCGCAAATTTTCAATTTTTCCCAATTACATTTAAAAGGTCTTTTAATGCCCTTTCATATGATACCAAACACGACATGATTCGGAATAGTTGAATTTTTAAACAGTTGCCTATCGTAAATTTTCAATTATTTCCAATTGCATTTAAAAGGTCTTTTAATGCCCTTTCATATGATACCAAACATGACGTGATTCTGAATAGTTGGATTTTCAAAAAACTGCCTATCGTAAATTTTCAATTATTTCCAATTACATTTAAAAGGTTTTTTAATGCCCTTTCATATGATACCAAACACGACATGATTCTGAATAGTTGAATTTTCAAACAATTGCCTATCGCAAATTTTAAACTTTTTCCAATTACATTTAAAAGGTCTTTTAATGCCCTTTCATATGATACCAAACATGACGTGATTCTGAATAGTTGGACTTTCAAACAACTGCCTATCGTAAATTTTCAATTATTTCCAATTGCATTTGAAAGGTCTTTAAATGCCCTTTCATATGATACCAAACACGGCATGATTCTGAATAGTTGAATTTTCAAACAATTGCCTATCGCAAATTTTAAACTTTTTCCAATTACATTTAAAAGGTCTTTTAATGCCCTTTCATATGATACCAAACATGACGTGATTCTGAATAGTTGGACTTTCAAACAACTGCCTATCGTAAATTTTCAATTATTTCCAATTGCATTTGAAAGGTCTTTAAATGCCCTTTCATATGATACCAAACACGGCATGATTCTGAATAGTTGAATTTTCAAACAATTGCCTATCGCAAATTTTAAACTTTTTCCAATTACATTTAAAAGGTCTTTTAATGCCCTTTCATATGATACCAAACACGACATGATTCGGAATAGTTGAATTTTTAAACAGTTGCCTATCGTAAATTTTCAATTATTTCCAATTGCATTTAAAAGGTCTTTTAATGCCCTTTCATATGATACCAAACATGACGTGATTCTGAATAGTTGGATTTTTAAACAACTACCTATCGTAAATTTTCAATTTTTTCCAATTGCATTTAAAAGGTATTTTAATGCCCTTTCATATGATACCAAACACGACATGATTCGGAATAGTTGAATTTTTAAACAGTTGCCTATCGTAAATTTTCAATTATTTCCAATTGCATTTAAAAGGTCTTTTAATGCCCTTTCATATGATACCAAACATGACGTGATTCTGAATAGTTGGATTTTCAAACAACTGCCTATCGTAAATTTTCAATTATTTCCAATTACATTTAAAAGGTTTTTTAATGCCCTTTCATATGATACCAAACACGACATGATTCTGAATAGTTGAATTTTCAAACAATTGCCTATCGCAAATTTTAAACTTTTTCCAATTACATTTAAAAGGTCTTTTAATGCCCTTTCATATGATACCAAACATGACGTGATTCTGAATAGTTGGACTTTCAAACAACTGCCTATCGTAAATTTTCAATTATTTCCAATTGCATTTGAAAGGTCTTTAAATGCCCTTTCATATGATACCAAACACGGCATGATTCTGAATAGTTGAATTTTCAAACAATTGCCTATCGCAAATTTTAAACTTTTTCCAATTACATTTAAAAGGTCTTTTAATGCCCTTTCATATGATACCAAACACGACATGATTCGGAATAGTTGAATTTTTAAACAGTTGCCTATCGTAAATTTTCAATTATTTCCAATTACATTTAATAGGTCTTTTAATGCCCTTTCATATGATACCAAACACGACATGATTCGGAATAGTTGAATTTTTAAACAGTTGCCTATCGTAAATTTTCAATTATTTCTAATTGCATTTAAAAGGTCTTTTAATGCCCTTTCATATGATACCAAACATGACGTGATTCTGAATAGTTGAATTTTCAAACAACTGCCTATCGTAAATTTTCAATTTTTTCCAATTGCATTTAAAAGGTATTTTAATGCCCTTTTATATGATACCAAACACGACATGATTCGGAATAGTTGAATTTTCAAACAGTTGCCTATCGTAAATTTTTATTTTTTACCAATTGCATTTAAAAGGTCTTTTAATGCCCTTTCATATGATACCAAACACGACATGATTCGGAATAGTTGAATTTTTAAACAGTTGCCTATCGTAAATTTTCTATTATTTCTAATTGCATTTAAAAGGTCTTTTAATGCCCTTTCATATGATACCAAACACGACATGATTCGGAATAGTTGAATTTTCAAACAGTTGCCTATCGTAAATTTTTATTTTTTTCCAATTGCATTTGAAAGGTCTTTAAATGCCCTTTCATATGATACCAAACACGACATGATTCTGAATAGTTGAATTTTCAAACAATTGCCTATCGCAAATTTTCAATTTTTCCCAATTACATTTAAAAGGCCTTTTAATGCCCTTTCATATGATACCAAACACGACATGATTCGGAATAGTTGAATTTTTAAACAGTTGCCTATCGTAAATTTTCAATTATTTCCAATTGCATTTAAAAGGTCTTTTAATGCCCTTTCATATGATACCAAACATGACGTGATTCTGAAAAGTTGAATTTTCAAACAAGTGCCTATCGTAAATTTTCAATTATTTCCAATTGCATTTAAAAGGTCTTTTAATGCCCTTTCATATGATACCAAACATGACGTGATTCTGAATAGTTGGATTTTCAAACAACTGCCTATCGTAAATTTTCAATTATTTCCAATTGCATTTGAAAGGTCTTTAAATGCCCTTTCATATGATACCAAACACGGCATGATTCTGAATAGTTGAATTTTCAAACAATTGCCTATCGCAAATTTTAAACTTTTTCCAATTACATTTAAAAGGTCTTTTAATGCCCTTTCATATGATACCAAACACGACATGATTCGGAATAGTTGAATTTTTAAACAGTTGCCTATCGTAAATTTTCAATTATTTCTAATTGCATTTAAAAGGTCTTTTAATGCCCTTTCATATGATACCAAACATGACGTGATTCTGAATAGTTGGATTTTCAAACAACTACCTATCGTAAATTTTCAATTTTTTCCAATTGCATTTAAAAGGTATTTTAATGCCCTTTCATATGATATCAAACACTACATGATTCGGAATAGTTGAATTTTCAAATAGTTGCCTATCGTAAATTTTCATTTTTTTCATATTTCTTTAGAAGTACTTTTAATGCCCTTTCATATGATACCAAACACGGCATGATTCTGAAGTTGAATTTTCGAACAATTGCCTATCGCAAATTTTGTATTTTTTCCAATTACATTTAAAAGGTCTTTTAATGCCCTTTCATATGATACCAAACACGACATGATTCGGAATAGTTGAATTTTTAAACAGTTGCCTATCGTAAATTTTCAATTATTTCTAATTGCATTTAAAAGGTCTTTTAATGCCCTTTCATATGATACCAAACATGACGTGATTCTGAATAGTTGGATTTTTAAACAACTACCTATCGTAAATTTTCAATTTTTTCCAATTGCATTTAAAAGGTATTTTAATGCCCTTTCATATGATACCAAACACGACATGATTCGGAATAGTTGAATTTTTAAACAGTTGCCTATCGTAAATTTTCAATTATTTCCAATTGCATTTAAAAGGTCTTTTAATGCCCTTTCATATGATACCAAACATGACGTGATTCTGAATAGTTGGATTTTCAAAAAACTGCCTATCGTAAATTTTCAATTATTTCCAATTACATTTAAAAGGTTTTTTAATGCCCTTTCATATGATACCAAACACGACATGATTCTGAATAGTTGAATTTTCAAACAATTGCCTATCGCAAATTTTAAACTTTTTCCAATTACATTTAAAAGGTCTTTTAATGCCCTTTCATATGATACCAAACATGACGTGATTCTGAATAGTTGGACTTTCAAACAACTGCCTATCGTAAATTTTCAATTATTTCCAATTGCATTTGAAAGGTCTTTAAATGCCCTTTCATATGATACCAAACACGGCATGATTCTGAATAGTTGAATTTTCAAACAATTGCCTATCGCAAATTTTAAACTTTTTCCAATTACATTTAAAAGGTCTTTTAATGCCCTTTCATATGATACCAAACACGACATGATTCGGAATAGTTGAATTTTTAAACAGTTGCCTATCGTAAATTTTCAATTATTTCCAATTGCATTTAAAAGGTCTTTTAATGCCCTTTCATATGATGCCAAACATGACATGATTCGGAATAGTTGTATTTTCAAAAAATTGCCTATCGTAAATTTTTTATTTTTTTCCAATTGCATTTGAAAGGTCTTTAAATGCCGTTTCATATGATACCAAACACGGCATGATTCTGAATAGTTGAATTTTCATACAATTGCCTATCGCAAATTTTAAATTTTTTCCAATTACATTTAAAAGGTCTTTTAATGCCCTTTCATATGATACCAAACACGACATGATTCGGAATAGTTGAATTTTTAAACAGTTGCCTATCGTAAATTTTCAATTATTTCTAATTGCATTTAAAAGGTCTTTTAATGCCCTTTCATATGATACCAAACATGACGTGATTCTGAATAGTTGAATTTTCAAACAACTGCCTATCGTAAATTTTCAATTTTTTCCAATTGCATTTAAAAGGTATTTTAATGCCCTTTTATATGATACCAAACACTACATGATTCGGAATAGTTGAATTTTCAAACAGTTGCCTATCGTAAATTTTCAATTTTTTCATATTGCATTCGAAAATACTTTTAATGCCCTTTCATATGATACCAAACACGGCATGATTCTGAATAGTTGAATTTTCGAACAATTGCCTATCGCAAATTTTCAATTTTTTCCAATTACATTTAAAAGGTCTTTTAATGCCCTTTCATATGATACCAAACACGACATGATTCGGAATAGTTGAATTTTCAAACAGTTGCCTATCGTAAATTTTTATTTTTTTCCAATTGCATTTGAAAGGTCTTTAAATGCCCTTTCATATGATACCAAACACGACATGATTCTGAATAGTTGAATTTTCAAACAATTGCCTATCGCAAATTTTCAATTTTTCCCAATTACATTTAAAAGGTCTTTTAATGCCCTTTCATATGATACCAAACACGACATGATTCGGAATAGTTGAATTTTTAAACAGTTGCCTATCGTAAATTTTCAATTATTTCCAATTGCATTTAAAAGGTCTTTTAATGCCCTTTCATATGATACCAAACATGACGTGATTCTGAAAAGTTGAATTTTCAAACAAGTGCCTATCGTAAATTTTAATTTTTTTCCAATTGCATTTGAAAGAACTTTAAGTGCCCTTTCATATGATACCAAACACGGCATGATTCTGAATAGTTGAATTTTCAAACAATTGCCTATCGCAAATTTTAAATTTTTTCCAATTACATTTAAAAGGTCTTTTAATGCCCTTTCATATGATACCAAACACGACATGATTCGGAATAGTTGAATTTTTAAACAGTTGCCTATCGTAAATTTTCAATTATTTCTAATTGCATTTAAAAGGTCTTTTAATGCCCTTTCATATGATACCAAACATGACGTGATTCTGAATAGTTGGATTTTTAAACAACTACCTATCGTAAATTTTCAATTTTTTCCAATTGCATTTAAAAGGTATTTTAATGCCCTTTCATATGATACCAAACACGACATGATTCGGAATAGTTGAATTTTTAAACAGTTGCCTATCGTAAATTTTCAATTATTTCCAATTGCATTTAAAAGGTCTTTTAATGCCCTTTCATATGATACCAAACATGACGTGATTCTGAATAGTTGGATTTTCAAACAACTGCCTATCGTAAATTTTCAATTATTTCCAATTACATTTAAAAGGTTTTTTAATGCCCTTTCATATGATACCAAACACGACATGATTCTAAATAGTTGAATTTTCAAACAATTGCCTATCGCAAATTTTAAACTTTTTCCAATTACATTTAAAAGGTCTTTTAATGCCCTTTCATATGATACCAAACATGACGTGATTCTGAATAGTTGGACTTTCAAACAACTGCCTATCGTAAATTTTCAATTATTTCCAATTGCATTTGAAAGGTCTTTAAATGCCCTTTCATATGATACCAAACACGGCATGATTCTGAATAGTTGAATTTTCAAACAATTGCCTATCGCAAATTTTAAACTTTTTCCAATTACATTTAAAAGGTCTTTTAATGCCCTTTCATATGATACCAAACACGACATGATTCGGAATAGTTGAATTTTTAAACAGTTGCCTATCGTAAATTTTCAATTATTTCCAATTGCATTTAAAAGGTCTTTTAATGCCCTTTCATATGATGCCAAACATGACATGATTCGGAATAGTTGTATTTTCAAAAAATTGCCTATCGTAAATTTTTAATTTTTTTCCAATTGCATTTGAAAGGTCTTTAAATGCCGTTTCATATGATACCAAACACGGCATGATTCTGAATAGTTGAATTTTCATACAATTGCCTATCGCAAATTTTAAATTTTTTCCAATTACATTTAAAAGGTCTTTTAATGCCCTTTCATATGATACCAAACACGACATGATTCGGAATAGTTGAATTTTTAAACAGTTGCCTATCGTAAATTTTCAATTATTTCTAATTGCATTTAAAAGGTCTTTTAATGCCCTTTCATATGATACCAAACATGACGTGATTCTGAATAGTTGAATTTTCAAACAACTGCCTATCGTAAATTTTCAATTTTTTCCAATTGCATTTAAAAGGTATTTTAATGCCCTTTTATATGATACCAAACACTACATGATTCGGAATAGTTGAATTTTCAAACAGTTGCCTATCGTAAATTTTCAATTTTTTCATATTGCATTCGAAAATACTTTTAATGCCCTTTCATATGATACCAAACACGGCATGATTCTGAATAGTTGAATTTTCGAACAATTGCCTATCGCAAATTTTCAATTTTTTCCAATTACATTTAAAAGGTCTTTTAATGCCCTTTCATATGATACCAAACACGACATGATTCGGAATAGTTGAATTTTCAAACAGTTGCCTATCGTAAATTTTTATTTTTTTCCAATTGCATTTGAAAGGTCTTTTAATGCCCTTTCATATGATACCAAACACGACATGATTCTGAATAGTTGAATTTTCAAACAATTGCCTATCGCAAATTTTCAATTTTTCCCAATTACATTTAAAAGGTCTTTTAATGCCCTTTCATATGATACCAAACACGACATGATTCGGAATAGTTGAATTTTTAAACAGTTGCCTATCGTAAATTTTCAATTATTTCCAATTGCATTTAAAAGGTCTTTTAATGCCCTTTCATATGATACCAAACATGACGTGATTCTGAAAAGTTGAATTTTCAAACAAGTGCCTATCGTAAATTTTAATTTTTTTCCAATTGCATTTGAAAGAACTTTAAGTGCCCTTTCATATGATACCAAACACGGCATGATTCTGAATAGTTGAATTTTCAAACAATTGCCTATCGCAAATTTTAAATTTTTTCCAATTACATTTAAAAGGTCTTTTAATGCCCTTTCATATGATACCAAACACGACATGATTCGGAATAGTTGAATTTTTAAACAGTTGCCTATCGTAAATTTTCAATTATTTCTAATTGCATTTAAAAGGTCTTTTAATGCCCTTCCATATGATACCAAACATGACGTGATTCTGAATAGTTGGATTTTCAAACAACTGCCTATCGTAAATTTTCAATTTTTTCCAATTGCATTTAAAAGGTATTTTAATGCCCTTTCATATGATACCAAACACTACATGATTCGGAATAGTTGAATTTTCAAACAGTTACCTATCGTAAATTTTCATTTTTTTCATATTTCATTAGAAGTACTTTTAATGCCCTTTCATATGATACCAAACACGGCATGATTCTGAAGTTGAATTTTCGAACAATTGCCTATCGCAAATTTTCTATTTTTTCCAATTACATTTAAAAGGTCTTTTAATGCCCTTTCATATGATACCAAACACGACATGATTCGGAATAGTTGAATTTTTAAACAGTTGCCTATCGTAAATTTTCGATTATTTCTAATTGCATTTAAAAGTTCTTTTAATGCCCTTTAATATGATACCAAACACGACATGATTCGGAATAGTTGAATTTTCAAACAGTTGCCTATCATAAATTTTCAATTTTTTCCAATTACATTTAAAAGGTCTTTTAATGCCCTTTCATATGATACCAAACACGACATGATTCGGAATAGTTGAATTTTTAAACAGTTGCCTATCGTAAATTTTCAATTATTTCCAATTGCATTTAAAAGGTCTTTTAATGCCCTTTCATATGATACCAAACATGACGTGATTCTGAAAAGTTGAATTTTCAAACAAGTGCCTATCGTAAATTTTAAATTTTTTCCAATTACATTTAAAAGGTTTTTTAATGCCCTTTCATATGATACCAAACACGACATGATTCGGAATAGTTGAATTTTTAAACAGTTGCCTATCGTAAATTTTCAATTATTTCTAATTGCATTTAAAAGGTCTTTTAATGCCCTTTCATATGATACCAAACATGACGTGATTCTGAATAGTTGGATTTTCAAACAACTACCTATCGTAAATTTTCAATTTTTTCCAATTGCATTTAAAAGGTATTTTAATGCCCTTTCATATGATACCAAACACGACATGATTCGGAATAGTTGAATTTTTAAACAGTTGCCTATCGTAAATTTTCAATTATTTCCAATTGCATTTAAAAGGTCTTTTAATGCCCTTTCATATGATACCAAACATGACGTGATTCTGAATAGTTGGATTTTCAAACAACTGCCTATCGTAAATTTTCAATTATTTCCAATTACATTTAAAAGGTTTTTTAATGCCCTTTCATATGATACCAAACACGACATGATTCTGAATAGTTGAATTTTCAAACAATTGCCTATCGCAAATTTTAAACTGTTTCCAATTACATTTAAAAGGTCTTTTAATGCCCTTTCATATGATACCAAACATGACGTGATTCTGAATAGTTGGACTTTCAAACAACTGCCTATCGTAAATTTTCAATTATTTCCAATTGCATTTGAAAGGTCTTTAAATGCCCTTTCATATGATACCAAACACGGCATGATTCTGAATAGTTGAATTTTCAAACAATTGCCTATCGCAAATTTTAAACTTTTTCCAATTACATTTAAAAGGTCTTTTAATGCCCTTTCATATGATACCAAACACGACATGATTCGGAATAGTTGAATTTTTAAACAGTTGCCTATCGTAAATTTTCAATTATTTCCAATTGCATTTAAAAGGTCTTTTAATGCCCTTTCATATGATGCCAAACATGACATGATTCGGAATAGTTGTATTTTCAAAAAATTGCCTATCGTAAATTTTTAATTTTTTTCCAATTGCATTTGAAAGGTCTTTAAATGCCGTTTCATATGATACCAAACACGGCATGATTCTGAATAGTTGAATTTTCATACAATTGCCTATCGCAAATTTTAAATTTTTTCCAATTACATTTAAAAGGTCTTTTAATGCCCTTTCATATGATACCAAACACGACATGATTCGGAATAGTTGAATTTTTAAACAGTTGCCTATCGTAAATTTTCAATTATTTCTAATTGCATTTAAAAGGTCTTTTAATGCCCTTTCATATGATACCAAACATGACGTGATTCTGAATAGTTGAATTTTCAAACAACTGCCTATCGTAAATTTTCAATTTTTTCCAATTGCATTTAAAAGGTATTTTAATGCCCTTTTATATGATACCAAACACTACATGATTCGGAATAGTTGAATTTTCAAACAGTTGCCTATCGTAAATTTTCAATTTTTTCATATTGCATTCGAAAGTACTTTTAATGCCCTTTCATATGATACCAAACACGGCATGATTCTGAATAGTTGAATTTTCGAACAATTGCCTATCGCAAATTTTCAATTTTTTCCAATTACATTTAAAAGGTCTTTTAATGCCCTTTCATATGATACCAAACACGACATGATTCGGAATAGTTGAATTTTCAAACAGTTGCCTATCGTAAATTTTTATTTTTTTCCAATTGCATTTGAAAGGTCTTTAAATGCCCTTTCATATGATACCAAACACGACATGATTCTGAATAGTTAAATTTTCAAACAGTTGCCTACGTATATTTTCAATTTTTTCCAACTGCATTTAAAAGTTCTTTTAATGCCCTTTAATATGATACCAAACACGACATGATTCGGAATAGTTGAATTTTCAAACAGTTGCCTATCATAAATTTTCAATTTTTTCTTATTGCATTCGAAAGTACTTTTAATGCCCTTTCATATGATACGAAACACGACATGATTCGGAATAGTTGAATTTTCAAACAGTTGCCTATCGTAAATTTTCAATTTTTTCATATTGCATTTAAAAGGTCTTTTAATGCCCTTTCATATGATACCAAACACGCCGTGATTCGGAATAGTTAAATTTTCAAACAGTTGCCTATCGTGAATTTTCAATTTTTTCTAATTGCATTTGACAGGTCTTTTACTATATACTTTAACAGACTATATGTCAAATTGACGTCTTTGTCTTAAAACTTTATTTGAACATGAAATCAATTTAGCAGTCTAGAGTTACTTTAAAAAAATGTAATTTTTCTCTATTTTTTTTTAAACTGTTGAAAATCGCTGGAATATTAATTCTGAAATTTTTTTATTCGATTAATATTTTTTTACAATGTAGATTCTTTGTGGTATTACTGTATGTTATCACCGAGGTCAATTTTTGCTTGGTTTTACTATATACTTTAACAGACTATATGTCAAATTGACGTCTTTGTCTTAAAACTTTATTTGAACATGAAATCAATTCAGCAGTCTAGAGTTATTTTAAAAAAAATTAATTTTTCTCTATTTTTTTTAAACTGTTGAAAATCGCTGGTATATTAATTCTGAAATTTTTTTATTCGATTAACTTTTTTTACAATGTTGATTCATTTTGGTTTTACTGTATATTATCACTGAGGTCAATTTTTGCTAGGTTTTATTATAAACTTTATCAGACTATATGTCAAATTGACGTTTGGTCTTAAAACTTTTTTTGAACATGAAATCAATTCAAAACAGTTCAAAACATGTATCCTCAATCATCTAATCAATCAACAAAGTTTATAGTTTCTGTTACTTTAAAATCGCTGGAATATTAATTCTGATATTTTTTTATTCGATTAACTTTTTTTTACAATGTAGATTCTTTTTGGTTTTACTGTATATTATCACCGAGGTCAATTTTTGCTTGGTTTTACTATATACTTTAACAGACTATATGTCAAATTGACGTTTTTCTCTTAAAACTTTATTTGAACATGAAATCAATTCAACAAAGAATATAGTTACTGTAAAAAAATGTAATTTTACTCAATTTTTTTTAAACTGTTGAAAACCGCTGGAATATTAATTCTGAAATTTTTTTATTCTATTAACTTTTTTTTACAATGTAGATTCTTTTTGGTTTTACTGTATATTATCACCGAGGTCAATTTTTGTTTGGTTTTACTATATACTTTAACAAACTATATGTCAAATTGACGTTTGGTCTTAAAACTTTTTTTGAACATGAAATCAATTCAAAACAGTTCAAAACATGTATCCTCAATCATCTAATACCTAAATCAATTTACAAAATTGCTACAACTTGTCTAGAAATTGAAATAATTCTATCTAAAATTTCCATGCGTAACGTCAAAAATGACAGCTTAGGTCTGTGATTTTTCAAAACCTGGATCGTGTATATAAGAGGTAAAGTTGTTTCTTAACCATAGATTTGTGAAATGGACGTTGCATCATTAAAAACTTTTATACAAACATGAAATCAATTGAAAAACGTTCAAAACATATGTCCTCAATCCTCTAATACCTAAATCAAATTAGAAAATGTCTCCAACTTGTCTAGAAATTGAAATATTTATGTAAAAATGTTTCATGCGAAACGTCAAAAGTGATTGACAGGTCTGAAAAATTTCTGCTTGCGGTCAGATTTCAAATGCATAGCAACGCGTGCATGCTTCGATCAATGAAAATTTGCAAAGTTTTTCATTAATTTCACGCGGACTGTACTTTCAAAAAATCTGAAATACCCAAAAGGCACTAGTCCCCAACAATCTTTAAATCCTAGAAAAAAAATCACATCAATCGCACAAACCGTTTAGGCTGTAGGCGATCATAATGTTTGGTTGCCGTCCGGAGGAATCCTTAATGAATGATCAGATTAGTATATGGAGATTAGTGTTGTGTATTATATATTTATAAATATCATAAAATAATAACCTAAAGTTAATAAATGTACTTATATTACTTCTACTCCAATTATTTTACTATTTGTACCAAACACAACCAAACATATGTAGACAGCAATTCTACATACTCGTATATCTTATATACTAAACGGCATAAATCCCTATATATATATATTTCATCACGATCAGTCTGACATTTTTACAGCCTAGACGGTTTATCCGATTTATTTGCAACTTTTTTTATTTGATAGAGGTCAATCACGGGGAGTGCCTTTTGATAGTCTCAGATTTTTCGTGCACATGATGTGCGAGAAAACTTGAAAAAACATGCGTTTTTGGGGCAAAATCAACTAAGAGTGTGGAGGCTCTGAAATTTTTAAGAAGAACATCAAACGTCACTTTGACGTTTGTCAGTGGACATGTCGCATTTTTAATTATAAATTATTTAAATATTAAATGTTTTAGAGTAGTTTTGTAATATTTTACACACATTAGGGGACTGAGGGGACGTTTCTATTATAATTACAAATTTCAAATATGTGTATTTAAAAAGAAAAATTTTTATAGTCCACTATGAAGTTGGTTTTTATTCTAAACGTCAAATTGACAAGTTTTATAAAGTATACAAAAAGTATGGAGGCTTTGAAATTTTAAAAAGAACATCTACTCTAATTTTTACATTTGTATGTGGACATTTCGCATTTTTAATTAAAAATTATTCAAGTATTAAATATTGCAGACAACTTTTGATATATTTTACACATATTTGGGGAATGAGGGAACGTTTTTATTATAATTACGCATTTTAAATATATGTATTGAAAACAGTCCACTAAAAAAAAACGTCAAATTGACAAGTTATATAAAGTATACAGGTAAAACCAACCAAATTTGTCTCCAGTAATAATATACAGTAAAACCAAGCAAATTTTATTCACGGCCGAGTACAATTTAAAAAAACCAGATAACTCGAATTGGAAACATTTGAGCACTTAAATTTTCTATCGGTAATACGAAAGTTATTTTAAAGGGCATGTGCAAAATTATAATATTTTCAATCGGCAATCATTTTAGTGAAATTGTAACAAAACCTATCGTGTTTGGTGTCATATTAAAGAGCTTTAGAAGAACTTTCATATGAAATAAAAAAGTTGAAATTTTACGACTGTCAATAGTTTCAAACTTAAAGTATTCCGAATCATACCGTGTTTAGTGTCATATTGAAGGGCTTTAAAAGAACTTTCAGATGAAATATAAAAAGTTGAAATTTTACGATAGGTAATTGTTTCAAACTTAATAAATTCTATAAAAAAATGTGGAACTATCAAAAATTACATCCAACGGATTTTTAATAGATTAGCAAAATCTTTTCGGAAATTGAACACGTATTTGATTGAAATTTTACGACTGTCAATTATTTCAAACTTGAAGTATTCCGAATTATGCCATGTTTGATATCATATGAAAGGGCTTTAGACGAACCTTTAGATAAAATAATTAAAAAGTTAGTTTTTGAAAAAGCAATGAGCGTTCGCCGGAATTTGAACCCAGAACCTTTCACTCGCATAGTGACTGCTCTAACCAATTGAGCTACAAACACTCGGCGAATACTCATGCCTTTCGTGCAACCTTTAGTTGAAGAAATGCTAGAGCATATGAAATAGCGTTAGAAGAACTTTCAGATGAAATAAAAAAAAGTTAATTTAGCAAAATGTTTTCGGAAATAAAAGACGTATTTGATTGAAATTTTACGACCGTCAATTGTTCTAAGCTTAAAGTATTCCGAATCAAATCGTGTTTGATATCATATGAAAGGGCTTTAGAAGAACTTTCAGACGAAATTCAAATATTCGGATTAATGCCGTGTTTAATGTCATATGAAAATTTGGAAGAAATTTTATATGAAATAAAAAAAAATGAAGAATGTCAATTGTTTCAAACATAAAATATTTTTTGGTATCAAATAAAAAGTCTTTTAAAGGGATCGCGTGCAAATTTATTTTTTTTTGTTGATTCGCAATTGTTTTAGTGATATTTCTTTGAAACCTATCGTGTTTGATATCGAATGAAATGTCTTTTGAAGTGTTTTCGTGCAGCATTTAATTTAATTTTTATCGGCAATTGTTTCAGTGAAAGTCCTTAACAATCTATCGTGTTTGGTATCTAATGAAAGGTATTTTGAAGAGATCGCGTACAAAATTAAATATTTTACAATTGGCAATTGTTTTAGTGAAAGTACTTCTAAACTTATCGTGTTTGGTATTAAATGAAAGGTATTTTGAAGGACTTGCGTACAAAATTTATTACTTTTCGATCGTCAATTGTTTTAGTGAAAGTAGTTAAAAACATATCGTGTTTGGTATCAAATCGAAGGTTTTTTGAAGGGCTAGCGTAAAAAATTTTAAGACAAAACGTCAACTTCACAAATAATTTTTAAAAGTATGTAATAAAACAAAGCAAAATTTGTGTGCGGTAATAATATACATTAAAAAAAAAAAGAAAATTGACAGCAGCATTCTACAATGCAAAAAAGTATATTTCAGCGATTTCCAACAGTTTTTCAAAAAAGTTTAGAGAAAAATTTCAATTGATTTCATGTACATATAAAATATAAATGTAAAACATTATAAAAAATGACGTCCAAAAGATTTTTAATAGTTTAGCAAAATGTACAATTGTTTTCTTGAAAGTGTTTAAAACCTATCGCGTTTGTATCAAAAAGAAAGATTTTTTGAAGGGTTCGCGTACAAAATTTAATACTTATAGATCCTCAATTGTTCAGTGAAAATGCATCAAAATTCTTCGTGATTAGTATCAAATGAAAGGTCTTTTGAAGAGCTCACGTGCATAATTGGATTTTTTTCAATCGTCAGTTGTTTTAGTGAAAGATCTTCGAAACCTATTGTGTTTAGTATCAATTAATAGGTCTTTGGATGGAATGATACGCAGAAATGTTTTAGATTTGTAATAATTGCATTTATATTGTGTCAACTGTCTTACAAAAGTGAATTCTTCTTCAGGGTTCGCGGAGCTAGCGTGAGGCCTGGCGAAGCCAGGGCGACCGCTAGTCTTATATACTAAACGGCTTAATTCCCTATATATATATATATATTTCATCACGATCAGTCTGACAATTTTACAGCCTAGACGGTTTATTCGATTTATTTACAACTTTTTTTATTTGATAGAGGTCAATCACGGGGAGTGCCTTTTGATAGTCTCAGATTTTTCGTGCACATGATGTGCGAGAAAACTTGAAAAAACATGCGTTTTTGGGGCAAAATCAACTAAGAGTGTGGAGGTTTTGAAATTTTTAAGAAGAACATCAAACGTCACTTTGACATTTGTCAGTGGACATGTCGCATTTTTAATTATAAATTATTTAAATATTAAATGTTTTAGAGTAGTTTTGAAATATTTTAAGCACATTAGGGAACTGAGGGGACGTTTTTATTATAATTACAAATTTCAAATATGTGTATTTAAAAAGAAAATTTTTAACAGTCCACTATGAAGTTGGTCTTAATTCCAAACGTCAAATTGACAAGTTTTATAAGTTATACAGACAAAGAGTGTGGAGGCTTTGAAATTTTAAAAAAGAACACCTACTCTAATTTTGACATTTGTATGTGGACATATCGCATTTTTAATTAAAAATTATTCAAGTATTAAATATTTTAGACAACTTTTGAAATATTTTACACATATTGGGGGAATGAGGGAACGTTTTTATTATAATTACGCATTTTAAATATGTGTATTTAAAAAGAAAATTTTTGACAGTCCACTAAAACAAAACGTCAAATTGACAAGTTATACAGGTAAACCCAACCAAATTTGTCTCCAGTAATAATATACTGTAAAACCAAGCAAATTTTATCCACGTCAGAGTACAATTTAGAAAAAACAGATAACTCGAATTGGAATCATTTGATCACTCTTAAATTTTCTATCGGTAATACGAAAGTTATTTTAAAGGGCATGTGGGCAAAATTATAATATTTTCAATCGGCAATTATTTTAGTGAAATTGCAACAAAACCTATCGTGTTCGGTGTCATATTAAAAGGCTTTAGAAGAACTTTCAGTAAAATGAAAATATTTGAAATTTTACAGTAAGCAATTGTTTCTAACATAAAGTATTTCGAATCATATTGTGTTAGGTGTCATATGAAAGGGCTTTAGAAGAATTTTCATATGAAATAAAAAAAAAAGTTGAAATTTTACGACTGTCAATAGTTTCAAACTTAAAGTATTCCGTATCGTATTGTATTTAGTGTCATATTGAAGGGCTTCAAAAGAACTTTCAGATGAAATATAGAAAGTTGAAATTTTACGATAGGTAATTGTTTCAAACTTAATAAATTCTATAAAAAAATTCACTCGCATGGTGACTGCTCTAACCAATTGAGCTACAAACACTCGGCGAATACTCATGCCTTTCGAGCAACTTTTAGTTGAAGAAATGCTAGAGCAGTCACCATGCGAGTGAAAGGTTCTGGATTCAAATCCCGGCGAACGCTCATTGCTTTCTCAAAAATTATTTATAATATCAACAAACAATTGTGTCAATAAACAAATTCTTATAAAAAGTTAGTTTAGCAAAATGTTTTCGGAAATAACACACGTATTTGAAATTTTACGACCTTCAATTGTTTTAAACCTAAAGTGTTCCGTATCATATCGTGTTTGATATCACATGAAAGGGATTTAGAAGAACTCTCAGACGAAATAAAAAATATATATATTTCGACCGTCAATTGTTTTAAATTTAAAGTATTCGGAATCATGCCGGGTTTAATGTCATATAAAAAAGTTTTGAATGAACTTGTAGATGGAATAAAGAAAAAAAATTCAATATTACAACTGTTAATTGTTTCAAACTGAAAGTATTCCGAGTCATGCCGAGTTTGGTGTGATATGAAAGAGTTTTGAAAGAAAGTTCAAATGAAATAAAAAAAAAAATATTTTACAACCATCAACTGTTTCAAACTTAAAGTATTGGTGTATAAAAAGGCTTTAGAAGAAAATTGTAATGAAATAAAAAAGTTGAAATTTGACCTATCGCGTTTGTATCAAAAAGAAAGATTTTTTAAAGGGTTCGTGTACAAAATTTAATAATTTTAGATCCTCAATTGTTTTAGTGAAAATGTTTCAAAATTCTTCGTGTTTAGTATCAAATGAAAGGTCTTTTGAAGAGCACGCGTGTCAACTGTCCTACAAAAGTGAATCCTACTTCAGGGTCCGCGGAGCTAGCGTGAGGCCTGGCGAAGCCAGGGCGACCGCTAGTCTTATATACTAAACGGCTTAATTCCCTATATATAGTTTCATCACGATCAGTCTGACATTTTTACAGCCTAGACGGTTTATCCGATTTAATTGAAACTTTTTTTATTTGATAGGGATTACTTATGCGGAGTGCCTTTTGATAGTCTCAGATTTTTTGTGCACATGATGTGTGAGAAAACTTGAAAAAACATGCATTTTCAACTAAGAGTGTGGAGGCTTTGAATTTTTTAAGAAGAACATCAACTGTCACTTTGACGTTTGTTAGTGGACATGTCGCATTTTTAATTATAAATTATTTAAATATTAAATGTTTTAGAGTAGTTTTGAAATATTTTACGCACATTGGGGACTGAGGGGACGTTTTTATTATAATTACAAATTTCAAGTATGTGTATTTAAAAAGAAAATTTTTTACAGTCCACTATGAAGTTGGTTTTAATTCAAAACGTCAAATTGACAAGTTTTATAAAATATACAGATAAAGAGTGTGGAGGCTTTGAAATTTTAAAAAGAACACCTACTCTAATTTTGACAGTTGCATGTGGACATATCGCATTTTTAATTAAAAATTATTCAAGTATTAAATATTTTAGACAACTTTTGAAATATTTTACGCATATTGGGGGAATGAGGGAACGTTTTAATTATAATTACGCATTTTAAATATGTGTATTTAAAAAGAAAATTTTTGACAGTTCACTAAAACAAAACGTCAAATTGACAAGTTATATAAAGTATACAGGTAAACCCAACCAAATTTGTCTCCAGTAATAATATACAGTAAAACCAAGCAAATTTGATCCACGGCCGAGTACAATTTTAAAAAACCAGATAACTCGAATTGGAATCATTTGAGCACTCTTAAATTTTCTATCGGTAATACGAAAGTTATTTTAAAAGGCATGTGGGCAAAATTATAATATTTTAAATCGGCAATTATTTTAGTGAAATTGCAACAAAACCTATCGTGTTTGGTGTCATATTAAAGGGCTTTAGAAGAACTTTCAGATAAATGAAAAATTTTATAATAAGCAAATGCTTCTAACATAAAGTATTTCTAATCATATTGTGTTGGGTGTCATATGAAGGGCTTTAGAAGAACTTTCATATGAAATAAAAAAAAAGTTGAAATTTTACGACTGTCAATAGTTTCAAACTTAAAGTATTCCGAATCGTACCGTATTTAGTGTCATATTGAAGGGCTTCAAAAGAACTTTCAGATGATATATAAGTTGAAATTTTACGATAGGTAATTGTTTCAAACTTAATAAATTCTATAAAAAAATGTGGGACTATCAAAAATTACATCCAACGGATTTTTAATAGATTAGCAAAATCTTTTCGGAAATAAAACACGTATTTGATTGAAATTTTACGACTGTCAATTATTTCAAACTTAAAGTATTACGAATTATGCCATGTTTGGTATCATATGAAAGGGCTTTAGACGAACCTTTAGATAAAATAATTAAAAAGTTAGTTTTTGAAAAAGCAATGAGCGTTTGCCGGTTTTTGAACCCAGAATCTTTCACTCGCATGGTGACTGCTCTAACCAATTGAGCTACAAACACTCGGCGAATACTCATGCCTTTCGTGCAACGTTTAGTGGAAGAAATGCTAGAGCAGTCACCATGCGAATGAAAGGTTCTGGATTCAAATCCCGGCGAACGCACATTGTTTTTTCAAAAATTATTTATAATATCTACAAACAAACAATTGTGTCAATAAACAAATTCTTATAAAAAGTTAGTTTAGCAAAATGTTTTCGGAAATAACACACGTATTTGAAATTTTACGACCTTCAATTGTTTTAAACCTAAAGTGTTCCGTATCATATCGTGTTTGATATCATATGAAAAGGTTTTAGAAGAACTTTCAGACGAAATAAAAAATATATATATTTCGACCGTCAATTGTTTTAAATTTAAAGTATTCGGAATCATGCCGGGTTTAATGTCATATAAAAAAGTTTTGAAAGAACTTGTAGATGGAATAAAGAAACAAATTCAATATTACAACTGTTAATTGTTTCAAACTTAAAGTATTCCGAGTCATGCCGAGTTTGGTGTTATATGAAAGAGTTTTGAAAGAAAGTTCAAATGAAATAAAAAAAAAATTCTTTACAACCGTCAACTGTTTCTAACTTAAAGTATTGGTGTCGTATAAAAAGGCTTTAGAAGAAGATTGTAATGAAATAAAAAAGTTGAAATTTGACCTATCGCGTTTGTATCAAAAACAAAAATTTTTTGAAGGGTTCGCGTACAAAATTCAATACTTTTAGATCCTCAATTGTTTTAGTGACAATGATTCAAAATTCTTCGTGTTTAGTATCAAATGAAAGGTCTTTTGAAAAGCTCGTGTGCATAATTGAATTTTTCCTGTCATCAATCGTTTTAATGAAAGTTCTTCAAAACCTATTGTGTTTGGTATCTAGTAAAAGGTCTTTTGAAGAGCTCGCGAGCAGAATTGGATATTTTTCAATCGTTAGTTGTTTTAGTGAAAGATCTTCGAAATCTTGTAGTGTTTAGTATCAATTAAAAGGTCTTTGGTTGGAAAGATATGCAGAAATGTTTTAGATTTGTAATAATTGAATTTATATTGTGTCAACTGTCCTACAAAAGTGAATTCTACTTCAGGGTCCGCAGAGCTAGCGTGAGGCCTGGCGAAGCCAGGGCGACCGCTAGTCTTATATACTAAACGGCATAATTCCCTATATATATATATTTCATCACGATCAGTCTGACAATTTTACAGCCTAAACGGTTTATCCGATTTATTTCAAACTTTTTTTATTTGATAGAGGTCAATCACGGGGAGTGCCTTTTGATAGTCCTAGATTTTTCGTGCACATGATGTGCGAGAAAACTTGAAAAAACATGCGTTTTTGGGGCAAAATCAACTAAGAGTGTGGAGGCTTTGAAATTTTTAAGAAGAACATCAAACGTCACTTTGACGTTTGTCAGTGGACATGTCGCATTTTTAATTATAAATTATTTAAATATTAAATGTTTTAGAGTAGTTTTGAAATATTTTACGAACATTGGTGGACTGAGGGGACGTTTTTATTATAATTACAAATTTCAAATATGTGTATTTAAAAAGAAAAATTTTTATAGTCCACTATGAAGTTGGTTTTAATTCAAAACGTCAAATTGACAAGTTTTATAAAGTATACAAAAAGTATGGAGGCTTTGAAATTTTAAAAAGAACATCTACTCTAATTAAGACATTTGTATGTGGACATATCGCATTTTTAATTAAAAATTATTCAAGTATTAAAGATTTTAGACAACTTTTGAAATATTTTACACATATTGGGGGAATGAGGGAACGTTTTAATTATAATTACGCATTTTAAATATGTGTATTTAAAAAGAAAATTTTTGACAATCCACTAAAACGAAACGTCAAATTGACAAGTTATACAGGTAAACTCAACCAAATTTGTCTCCAGTAATAATATACAGTAAAACCAAGCAAATTTTATCCACGTCAGAGTACAATTTAGAAAAACCAGATAACTCGAATTGGAATCATTTGATCACTCTTAAATTTTCTATCAGTAATACGAAAGTTATTTTAAAGGGCATGTAGGCAAAATTATAATATTTTCAATCGGCAATTATTTTAGTGAAATTGCAACAAAACCTATCGTGTTTGGTGTCATATTAAAGGGCTTTAGAAGAACTTTCAGAAAAATGAAAATAGTTGAAATTTTACAATAAGCAATTGTTTCTAACATAAAGTATTTCGAATCATATTGTGTTGGGTGTCATATGAAAGGGCTTTAGAAGAATTTTCATATGAAATAAAAAAAAAAGTTGAAACTTTACGACTGTCAATAGTTTCAAACTTAAAGTATTCCGTATCGTACCGTATTTAGTGTCATATTGAAGGGCTTCAAAAGAACTTTCAGATGAAATATAGAAAGTTGAAATTTTACGATAGGTAATTGTTTCAAACTTAATAAATTCTTTAAAAAAATTCACTCGCATGGTGACTGCTCTAACCAATAAAGCTACAAATACTCGGCGAATACTCATGCCTTTCGTGCAACTTTTAGTTGAAGAAATGCTAGAGCAGTCACCATGCGAGTGAAAGGTTCTGGATTCAAACCCCGGCGAACGCTCATTGCTTTTTTCAAAAATTATTTATAATATCTACAAACAAACAATTGTGTCAATAAACAAATTCTTATAAAAAGTTAGTTTAGCAAAATGTCGTGTTTGATATCATATGAAAGGGATTTAGAAGAACTTTCAGACAAAATAAAAATAAATATATTTCGACCGTCAATTGTTTTAAATTTAAAGTATTCGGAATCATGCCGTGTTTAATGTCATACAAAAAAGTTTTGAAAGAACTTGTAGATGGAATAAAGAAAAAAATTCAATATTACAACTGTTAATTGTTTCAAATTCAAAGTATTCCGAGTCATGCTGAGTTTGGTGTGATATAAAAGAGTTTTGAAAGAAAATTCAAATGAAATAAAAAAAAATAATTATTTAACAACCGTCAACTGTTTCAAACTTAAAGTATTGGTGTCGGATAAGAAGGCTTTAGAAGAAGATTGTAATGAAATAAAAAAGTTGAAATTTGACCTATCGCGTTTGTATCAAAAAGACAGATTTTTTGAAGGGTTCGTGTACAAAACATAATACTTTTAGATCCTCAATTGTTTTAGTGAAAATTCTTCAAAATTCTTCGTGTTTAGTATCAAATGAAAGGTCTTTTGAAGAGCTCGTGTGCATAATTGAATTTTTCCTGTCATCAATCGTTTTAATGAAAGTTCTTCAAAACCTATTGTGTTTGGTATCTAGTAAAAGGTCTTTTGATAAGCTCGCGAGCAGAATTGAATATTTTTCAATCGTTAGTTGTATTAGTGAAAGATCTTCGAAATTTTGTTGTGTTTAGTATCAATTAAAAGGTCTTTGGTTGGAAAGATATGCAGAAATGTTTTAGATTTGTAATAATTGAATTTATATTGTGTCAACTGTCCTACAAAAGTGAATTCTACTTCAGGGTCCGCGGAACTAGCGTGAGGCCTGGCGAAGCCAGGGCGACCGCTAGTCCTATATACTAATCGTTCACATTCACTATAGATTCATCTGGGCGGCAACCAGACTTTAGACACGGCTACAGCTTAAACGGTTTGTGCGATTGTTGTGAATTTTTTTCTAGGATTTAAAGAATGTTTGGGACTAGTGCCTTTTGGGTATTTCAGATTTTTTGAAAGTACAGTCCGCTTGATATAAACGACAAACTTTGCAAATTTTCTTGATCGAAGCATGCACGCGTTGCTATGCATTTGAAATTTGACCGCAAGCAGAAATTTTTCAGAGCTGTCAATCACTTTTGACGTTTCGCATGAAACATTTTTATATAAATATTTCAATTTCTAGACAAGTTGGAGACATTTTCTAATTTGATTTAGGTATTAGAAGATTGAGGACATATGTTTTGAACATTTTTCAATTGATTTCATGTTTGTATAAAAGTTTTTAATGATGCAACGTCCATTTCACAAATCTATGGTTAAGAAACAACATTACCTCTTATATACACGATCCAGGTTTTGAAAAATCATAGACCTAAGCTGTCATTTTTGGCGTTACGCATGGAAATTTTAGATAGAATTATTTCAATTTCTAGACAAGTTGTAGCAATTTTGTAAATTGATTTAGGTATTAGATGATTGATGATACATGTTTTGAACTGTTTTGAATTGATTTCATGTTCAAAAAAAGTTTTAAGACCAAACGTCAAATTTGACATAGTTTGTTAAAGTATATAGTAAAACCAAGCAAAAATTGACCTCGGTGATAATATACAGTAAAACCAAAAAATATTGTACATTGTAAAACAAAGTTAATCAAATAAAAAAAAATTCAGAATAAATATTCTAGCGATTTTCAACAGTTTAAAAAAAAATAAAGAAAAATTACATTTTTTACAGTAACTATAAACTTTGTTGAATTGATTTCATGTTCAAATAAAGTTTTAAGACAAAAACGTCAATTTGACATATAGTCTGTTAAAGTATATAGTAAAACCAAGCAAAAATTTACCTCGGTGATAATATACAGTAAAACCAAAAAGAATCTACATTGTAAAAAAAAATTCATTGAATAAAAAAATTTCAGAATTAATATTCCAGCGATTTTAAACAGTTTAGAAAAAAAATATAGAAAAATTACATTTTTTTACTGTAACTATAAACTTTGTTGAATTGATTTCATGTTCAAATAAAGTTTTAAGACAAAGACGTCAATTTGACATATAGTCTGTTAAAGTATATAGTAAAACCAAGTGAAAATTGACCTCGGTGATAATATACAGTAAAACCAAAAAGAATCTACATTGTAAAAAAAAGTTAATCAAATAAAAAAATTTCAGAATTAATATACCAGCGAAACTGATATTGCTTAAATATAACTATAAACACGTTATAATTTCTACATTTTATTAATCGATTTCAACTGTGTTGCTATAGTTTCCCCAAATAAAATAATGTAGTTTTTTAATCATCAACAGTAAATCTATATAACCTGTCAGATACAAACATATTTTTAATGAAATAATCTAACTGTAAAAAAAGATTTCTTTATTCCATAAATAAAAACAAATAATATATCAAAAATGTAATAATGATAATATAATAAATATTTATTAATATTTATTGTTCTCATCTGAGTTTATTGGTTATTTTTTATTTATCATGCACTCATTTTTGTATTTATTATTGTACTCATATAGAAAAGATAATAGTACATTACATAATAAGTCAGGAAAGTGATATTTTACGATAAAGCGCAGTTGAGTCATGTAAAAACACTTTTTTTTTTCTAAAACCGTTTAATTTAATCAGTAATTAATCATATATAATTCGAAGCGTTCAAATTTTACATATTGAAGGTTACAACAAAAAAACATACAGGTAAAATATAAAACAATCAGGTAAAATCTTTACCCGACAGTTTCGTACTTTACCAGACTGTTATTTTTGTTATAGCCTTGGATTTGTATTTTGCTTGATTGTTTTGGTACAAATTTACTTTCCATACTAAAATTGGTAAGAAAAGTAGACACTTTTTTGCCAGTTTCAGAATTGTAAAAATATATTTATATATTTTAGAAAATAAAAAGACATGTGACGGCGAAATTTAAAAAAGAGACAAGGGATAAAATAGGACAAATTTAATGCAATACAACAAACAGGTCTAAGAAATTATAGACAATTATATACGCCAGTTATATAAAAATATTCAATTTAAATTTAATTTCAGATGTGTTCTATAACTCTCAAATGTATAACACACATATTGGTATTAAATGTACGATTTTTATTGTATAGATATTTTAAACAATAAACTAAATTGTAGGAGTAAAAAAAAATTAATTAAACTAGAGTCATGTACAATTTAACATCATAATTGTTGTAAGCTAAGTATATTTAAAAAAAAAAACTAATTTTCCATGTAAAAAATAATATATATACTGTATACAATATGATTAAATACAAATTTCACTTAACAGTTGTCACAAATTGTGTCACTGTATTTTTTGCCAAACAGTATGAAATTCAAATAAAATAACAAACTTTATTTTAATTTTAATTATAAATAAAGTAATTTTATTTATTTTTTCAAGATTATATTAATGTTACTAAATTGTACGCTATTGATATTTTATTTCTACTTTTAGAATATTGGTTAAAGAAATATCATCCGTGGGCTAACAATCTATAATATATATATATATATATATATATATATATATATATATATATATATATATATATATATATATATATATATATATATATATATATCGATCCTGAGTAAACTTCTGTACTAGCCAGGAAAGTACTTACTACGAACTAGAAGTAAGAAATTTTGAGATTCAATAAAATAAAATATAGTATATAGATTAATATCGTAAAAAAATATCATTCATATTAGGATTTATTTCTCATTAATTCATTTGTTTAAATACTATTATTATATAAATATTGAATTAATTCATAATATAATTTAATTTATTAACAAAAATTATTAATTTAACGATAGTTAATATAAATATCTAATTTAAATATAATAAATAAATAGTTTAGTCAAAAATTTATAATTATAAAAACCCAATATAATATATTTACTAATAGTACTCTCTACAAAACTTTCCTAACAACATTTTAGTAAAAATGCCTTCCAAAGCGCGATTACAACGCGAAAAAAAGAAGAATTGGTGCCTAGAACGTAAAGCCAATGAAAAAAACCAAATCAAAACTAACAATGACAATAATTTGTACTGTGGATTTCAATGCAATTTATTAAATACTGATATGAATACTGTACTTAACCCGCAAGGATACTTAGAAGATATTCATATAGATAATTATTTTGGACTTGTTTATAACTCTTCTAACTATAGGCCCCAGCCAACTCATTACCTACAAGTACCAGAACGGATTATTTCTATACCACAAGGAACTAAACACATACAAATATTATATCTCAGTAATTTTGGAAATGGTATCGGACATTGGATTTGCACTTATTATAATGAAATTAGAATAATAATATACGATAGTTTAAATAATAAACAGTTGCATCCAGATGCAGAAGTTTATTTAAACAGACTGTATCCTTTCCGTCCACCGATTACATTTGCACGAGTTCAGCAACAAACAAATACCTATGACTGCGGATTATATGCAATGGCATTTAGTACTAGCCTTTTACATAACAAAGATCCTGCACAAGAAATATATGACATTACCAAACTGAGATCTCATGCAGCTGAAATTTTTAGTACGAAAAGGATTACATTATTCCCCACGTTGAATCGCCAAGTGCAACTGAATAAAAATTATTTGAAAAGAAAATTAGAGGAAACTGAGCAACAAAAGAATGAACGTTTAAAACAACAAAGGCAATATAAAGAAAAATATATTGAAAACAAAACGATAGCTAAAAATGAAGAACGATTAGAAAAACTTAGAATTAATCAGTACAATCGTACTACAAAAGAAACAGTTGAGGCTAGAAACAAAAGATTAGATACTCTTAAAAATAATAAACAAAATTATATTCTAAATGAAACACAAACTGCAAGACATGATCGGTTAGAAAAATTAAAAATTAATTATAAAATATATATTGAAAAAGAAACTGAAGAAATGAGACAAAAAAAAATGAAAATCGATAATGTGAGAAATAAACAAAAAGCTAACAATAAAAAAGCTACAAGTAAAATTCAAATTAAAAGTACATACAAACAAGCATCCAAAGGTTTAGAAGAAGTAGTAGAACCCCATAATTTAGGTAAAATGGATATAATTTGTAAAACATGTGCATCTAAAAACTTTAAATATGAACAACCAGTTGACGGAAAATTTACTCACTGTTGTCGGAAAGGCAAATTAATACCTGATCAGCTTAAGCCATATCCTGATTACTTAAAAGATTTACTGACAAGAAATGATGCGAAAAGTAAAAACTTTAAAGAAAATATTAGAAAATTTAATAGCGCACTTGCTTTTGCATCAATGGGAGCCCATATCTCTCCACCACCTGGCCGCGGTCCGTATACATTTCGTATTCACGGGCAAATTTACCATAGTACAGCATCAATATATCCTGAAAGTGGTGCTACCGAAAAATATGCACAACTATACATAATAGATACAACAGAGGCGCTAACAAAACGATTAAATATTGAAAATAATAAAAAATGTAATCGTGAAATTATGGAAAAACTAGATTTACTGATACGCGAAATAAATCCTTACTATGAGGCATTTATGATGTTAAGAGAAGTTGAGGATATAGAAAAGGAAAAAGCGAAACAAACGAATCAAAATCTTCCTGAAATAAATTTATGGATCTGTGCCGATAGAAATAAAGATAAACGACGTTACAATATACCAACTAGTAACGAAGTTGCAGTAGTCTTTAGCTCAAACGATGGTGAACCACCAGTAAATAGAGATATTTGTATTCATCCGAGAGGTCAGACCAGTATTAGAATTGACCAATATAGTGAAAACTGTGATCCTATGGTGTATCCATTGCTTTTCCCTCGTGGAGATGCAGGATGGGGAATTCATTTAAAACAGACTGATGGCAAAAAGAAAATCACACCTTTACAATTTTACATGAACCGTCTAGCAGATCGCGGTAATTTTAATCCCTGTTTGCAAGCTGGGAAATTAACACAACAATATATAGTTGATGCATATGTAAAAATTGAAAGTGAACGATTAAATTACATTCGGCTAAATCAGACTAGTCTGAGAGTGGAACTATATAGCGGGTTAATGGATCACATAAATAATCTTGCAGCAAATGAAGGTGGAAAAGCAGGAACGATGATTATTTTACCTTCAACATACCAGGGAGGTAGCCGGTTTATGCAGAAAATGTATCAAAATTCTATGGCAATCGTGCGGGAATTTGGCAAACCTGATTTATTTATTACTGCAACATGTAATCCCAAATGGATCGAGATTACAGATCAGCTTAAACAAGGCCAAACAGCATCAGACAGACCAGATATAGTTTCCCGAGTATTTCATGGTAAAATTAAAAGCATGTTAAATGAATTTCTGAACGATGACATATTTGGCAAAGTCATAGCGTATATATATATATGTTATTGAATTCCAAAAACGGGGATTACCACACATGCACTTACTTTTAACACTAGATGAAAAAGATAAAATCAGAAACAAAGATGATATTGACGCACTGGTGAGTGCAGAAATACCTAATGAAGATACAGAACCCGAATTATATCAAATAATTAAAACACATATGATACATGGACCCTGTGGAATACTAAATAAAAATTCACCATGTATGAATGATAATAAATGTTCGAAAAAATACCCGAAAAGTTTTCAGAACGAAACATGTGAGAATATAAATGGATATCCAGTATACAGGAGGCGAAATGATAATGCGAAAATAGATATTTTGTGGAAAAATGGTACTATAAAATATACAGTAGACAATAGGTGGATTGTACCATTCAATCCATATTTAAGCAAAAAATACAAAGCCCACATAAATATTGAAATATGTTCATCCATAAAGAGTATAAAATACATATGTGATTACTTATGCAAGGGACATGACTGTGCCAGTGTTAAATTAGGTCAACTAGATAAAAATAAAACAGTTCAGTGGGATGAAATTAACGGATATTTAGATGCCAGATTTGTTTCACCTCCAGAAAGTTGCTGGAGAATGTTAGAATATCCACTACACGAAAAATCTCATACAGTCTTCGAACTTGCTGTTCATTTACAAAATCAGCAAGCAGTAGTGTTTCTACCAGGCCAAGAAAAAAAAGCTGTAGAGAGAGCCGGAAAACGAAATACAAGTCTTACCGCTTGGTTTTTGTTAAATAAAACTGATATAAATGCACGCCAATATCACTACATGGAAATCCCTAAGCATTATGTGTTCAAAGACAATGAGTGGAAACCCCGCCAAAGAGAAATTAAACCAATAATAGGAAGAATTATTTCTGTTAGTCCGAAAGACATTGAAAGATTCCATTTACGATTATTGTTAATTCACATAACAGGTGCTACAAGTTACGTAGATTTAAAAACTGTAGACGGTCATGTCTACAATACATTTCAGGAGGCTGCCAGAGCAAAAGGTTTACTGACAAATGACGATGAATGTAGAAAATGTTTACAAGAAGCAGTACTTGACAAATTTCCGAAGCAATTGCGGGAATTATTTGCTTACTTGATTTGTTTTCATACAATTTGTGATGCTGCTTCATTATGGGACAAATTCAAGGATGATTTGATGGAGGACTATCTGAAGAATTATTCCAGAAAAAATTCTCAAAGCAAATGCTTAAAAAAAATTCAAGAAATATTGCTGACACATGGTTTTCAATTAAATGATGTTGCTCTTCCAGAACCAGAGGAAATAGATACTAATACAGACATAGATGACAACATTGATATCGTAGCTGAGAAATTAGAGGGAGAAAATAATTCAGCATTGTTTAATAATGAACAAAAACAAATTGCTCAACTAATATTAAATGCAGTAAATGACGAAAATTTTAAAAATAGGTACTTTTTTGTTGATGGTCCAGGTGGCACCGGTAAAACATTCCTATACAATACAATAATTAGTGTTTTAAGAGGAAATGGGTTAAGAGTGCTACCAGTAGCATGGACTGGAATTGCGGCAACATTATTAAAAGGAGGAAGGACAGCACATTCTACATTTAAATTACCCGTTCCCATCAATGAAACAAGTGTATGTAAAATTAGAGCAAATAGTGTAGCAGGAAAATTATTAAAACAAACTTCTTTGATAATATGGGATGAAATTACGATGACTCCTTCACACGCATTGAAAGCCGTGGATTTGATTTTACAGGACTTGATGGACAACAGGATAGCTTTCGGAGGAAAAACTGTCGTATTAGGAGGTGATTTTCGACAGTGCCTACCGATTGCTAAACACACCAATCATAGAACGGCAATAATAGAAATTTCAATGTTACGGAGTTCACTTTGGTATTTATTTCAAAAGTTATCATTAACAAAGAATATGAGAGTTAATCAAAATGAAATAGAATTTTGTGAATACCTATTAAAAGTGGGAAATGGTTTAGAAGATAATGTTACAATACCAGAAAAATGTATTGTAACTGATTCACTAGCAGATGCAATTTTTGGAAAAGAGGATATAGTACCACAAGATATTTACAAATTTATTAATCGAGCAATACTGTCACCAACAAACGAAGATACAATGACACTAAATGACATCGTCCTAAATAAAGTTAAAGGAACCATAAAAATATATTACAGTGCAGATTCAGCTGAATGTGATGGACATAACAAAATAAATTACCCCACAGAACTGTTAAATAAAGTCATGCCCACTGGTATGCCACCCCATAAACTATCACTAAAAATTGGAGCAATTGTTATGTTGTTACGTAACATGAATCCTAAACACGGACTTTGCAATGGCACAAGATTAATTGTAAAACAATTGAAAACAAATTATTTAGATTTAGAAGTAGTAACGGGACAAAGTAAGGGAAACAGAATATTTTTACCACGCATAGATCTCAAACCAACTGACAGTGATTTACCATTCACTTTAAGACGTAGACAGTTTCCAATCAGACTTGCATTCTCAATGACAATTAATAAATTTCAAGGACACTACGTTGGAATAAATTTAGAAAAGCCAGTATTCACACACGGACAATTATATGTGGCCATGTCAAGAGTTAGATCTTTCGACAATTTGAAGATAAAGTTACCAAATGAAGCAATAAATGAAAAAGGTGAAGGTAAAACAATAAATATAGTTTTCAAAGAAATACTCGAAAAGTAATACTTGACACATTCGGAAAACTTTTCCATAAAATTAAATTATGATATATTTGGCAAAAATTAAATATTTAAACGATATATGTTCAAAAATATTGCAAGTTTTTTGTTTTTAAATCAAAATTTTATCTTAACAATTCATAATAACAATTATAAAACTAATTTAAATTTAATATGTACAATATATAAAACTATTTGTAAAGAATGTATTATAAGTATTTTATGTTTCCAAATTTTACACGAACTAAATAAAAAATTTCAAATACAAGTCAATAAAAATACGAATTTAAATACAAAAAAAGTTATATAAATACATAGAATAAAAATGTATACATAATACAATCAATATTACATTCTATTTAACTAAATACTATTTAATTAACAAATTCAAATGAAAATTTTATTTTATAAAAAAAATCATAAAGAAACCAAAAAAAAATGATTTATAGAAAAAATCTCAATTTTATCATAAGTTTAAAAATTAAAAAAAAGTAGAAACATCTGCAATTATAATATTTGGTACTAATAATATTTATAAAAGGTTTACTACAGTTGCAGCCGGTGAATGTGGCAAAAATGTTGACCACTACTACTGAACTAAAAATCTGCGTTGCCCCTTTTATAAATGTTATTAATTAATACCAATATTAAATTTAATTGCAGATAAAATTGCAACGGTCTGGCTTCGCAGATTTTAAGTTCAATAGTGGTGGTGGTTCAAAATTTTTTGCCACATTTATTATAAATTACTATATATTGTCAAATAAATATGAATAAAATCACATTTAATTAATTGTTGTATGTATAAAACAATATTGGTATGAAATATGATAAAATCACCATAATGAATATTACAAAACATTATTAAAAAAATTAATTAAATTTTTGTAAATATAAATACTGTTACATAAAATTTGTTAATAACAAAATAACAAACAATTAAAAATAAAATTTACAGAATATAAAATAATAGCAGTATTTTCAACAAAAATGAGTACTCAATTGATACAGTATTACAATTTTTCTTCAATATAAACTAATTTAATAGATCCGAATGAAAAACTATAAATTTTATTAAAAAAAAATTTATTCAAAACGCCTCAATAATTTATCATAAATCAAAATAGAAAAAAAAATAGCAGAATCTCCTGCAATTTTAATATTTGGTATTAATAATATTTATAAAAGGTTTACTGCAGTCGCAGTCAGTAAATGTGGCGAAAAATGTTGACCACTACTGCTGAACTTAAAATCTGCGTTGCTAGACCGTTGCCCCTTTTATAAATATTATTAATTAATGCCAATATTAAATTGAATTGCAGATAAGATTGCAACGGCCTGGCTTCGCAAATTTTAAGTTCAATAGTGGTGGTGGTTCAAAATTTTTTGCCACATTTACTATAAATTATTTTATATTGTCAAATAAATATAAATATAATTACATTTCATTAAATATTGCATGCATTAAATAATATTGCTACAAAATATTATATAAAGAAAAATAAATAAAAATTCAGTAAATATGAATACTATCACAAAAAAATTATTAATAAAAAAAAAATGAAATTCATAGCAAAAATTTTATAAAAACGTACACACAATTGAAACAGAATTACAATTTTACTTCAGTATAAACTAATTTTCATAACAAATCCGAATAAAACTTTTTTTTTTTAAATAAATCAAAAATATTCATTTAATTTCAAACTTATAGTCTATTTTAATATATAGGTTGATCCACAAAAACTGTATCTTAGGCGAATAACAAAGGAAATAAGGCTTTTATTTACATTGCTTCTTGATTACTGTACAGAAAAAAATATTCAAATGAATATTTAGTGTATTAATTCTGCTTCTAAATCAGTACAGATATTATATTTTACATATTAAATTACAGTTACAATCAAGTTTAAATATGTATGTGACAGATACGCGTTATGCATTTGTTTACATTTATTCCAGTTTTATGACTAAGGGCCAGTTTTTCAATCACTGATTAATCATGGTTAACATTAATCGAGAGTAAATCGGCAATTGAAAAACTGATCCTAAATTGAAATTAATTTAGCAGATTTAGAAGCAGAATTTAATTTTCTACAACTTTTATTTCAAACATTATCCTATAAAGTAATCAGAAGAGCAATGGCAATAGAAAGTTTAGTTTCGTTGTTAATCGCCTATATATAAAAAATATATTGTACCACAGGCATCACCAAATGTGAGTATTATATAACATTTCTTATTTTATTATTGACTAACTGTTACTTTCTTTCAACAGGATGATGGTTTTAATATAATTTTTGAATCAGTGAACTATTTCGTTATTTATATTGCAACACTATCTAAAAAGTATATTTAATGTTTAAAAAGTAATAAACAACTGGATAACCGTCAGTTAAATTTAGAGATAGTACTACTACAACTGTCTCATAATATTTCGTATATTTTATTCATGCTATAGCAGATACTCGTAATATGGATAAACAGAAATGTAAGTGAATTTATTATATTTTATATGTAATATTAATAACCGTATTTCATATAACTATTTAACAAATCAATGAACAATATCATTTACTGGGTGTCTTACTTTATTAATATCATAGTGGTAAAATTTCCAAATAGTGTTAATTTCAGCATAAATAATTTTTGAATAAAAAATTGTACATCTCGTAGAAAGATATAGTAATAATTTAAAATTACATCTAATAATCTTATTTTTTAGTCAAATATGTTTCATTTATAAAATAAAAACAAAAAAAATTAACAATTTTTTGACTATTACCTATGACAGCGAGTCTCTAAAAAACTAATTATCAACTTCATTTAGCATTTGTTTTATAAATCAAACTAATTTAACCAAAAACATATGCTTATTATTTATATAGTTTTTAACTCTGAACTTTTGGAATTATCAGTTTTGTTTTTAAATTAATCATCAATGTCGTATGAAGATGTTAGTTTACTCTACTTTCAGTGGCAGAGATAGTCAAGAAAGAAATTTTACAGGAGAGATAACATAGTAATAAACAGCAATGATAGAAAAAGCCACGGCATTTTCAATTTTCGTGGACAAAAGACGATAGAACTGGACAAAGTAATTTACAACTCTGAGAAGAATGTCTTCAAAGGTCGCTACTACCGTCAGTACATTCGGTATCAAAAGTTGGATTTAAAAAAATGACAGTTTATTTGAATTTATTAAATAAAATAGCGTGTCAAAAGAATAATAATTATAATAGATTAATAATAAATAAATATATCATTAATAAATTTGCATAAACGCACATATCGTACATGGTGCGGCAGCCAAATGTTTTCATTTATTTTTCTTTCGCGCCAAAGTAAACCTACGGTATTCATTATATGCCTAAATGGGTGGATTAAAATGCATTCCAATCACGGTTTTAGTTTAGTTTCTCTAAAAAACAATTATTTAGTTTTTGTATGTATTACTTTTAAATTATATATAAAAAAAATTAAATATATTTTGAAATAAATTTATAAGTCATTATCGAGTCACCAATTTTAATAATATTTTTAGCAGGTCGTGCAGTAAAAAGATTAAAGTGGAGGGAAATATAAAATATATTTCATGTTTATCATAGTTATCTTAATATTTCTCTACCTCTAACTTTTTATGTTGTTTTGAGATTTTAAATTCATATTTAAAATTTAACTGTTTAACCTGGGAATATCTCGGTATGAGAAAAGAATGATATAATTCAATAAAAATTGTAATTTTAAAATAATACTTATCAGAGCCAAAACTTTATTATTATTCATTTGTTTATATTCCATAAAATTATATTCAAGTACCACAGTAATGAAAATATTACTAAACAAATTGCATATAAAAATATTATGACATAAACAAGTAAGAAAATGTATTATTAAATATTCTTATAACATTATGCAAATTACAAATAATTGTATTGTATTTATATTAAAAAAATAAAATAAAAACTAATATATGTATCTAGCCACAATCGGTGCCAAATTTCATTTAATGATATTGTTTGTAAGTTCCTTTTATATTTACAGTTCCTCGTGCGCGAAAATAATAAATAATGGGTAAGTAATTTAATTTATAAATAATAAAAAATCATTTCAAATATAATTTAGTTATCCATGGAAGACGATAATTAAGACAATCAATTTAATAAAAGAATATTGTATCTCCGGGATACGAAAATAAATGAAACAAAGTTTATTTAATTTTCACTTAAATCATGGATACGCAACAACGTAAGTAAATTCTGTATATTTTTAAAATACTTAAAATATAAAAAATAATTACCAGTCATTATTAAAATAATTAAATATATAAATATAAATCCTTATATATAATTTTTTTTAGTTATTGAAGAAAATGAAACTCTTAAACAAGCTTTTACAGAATTGCAAACACAATTTCAAATTTTATTGAATCAACAACATATTTTAAAAGAACAAAATAAATTATTACAACAAAAACAGCAGCAAGAACATCAACAACAACCAGAGCAACAAAACCAACAACAGGATCAACAAAAACAAGAGGAACAACAAAATCAACAGCAACAGCAAAAATCAAATGAACCGAATCAACAACAAACCGTTAGAGGAAGAGGTAGAAACAACAATTGGAGACGTTTCGTCAATTACAGAAATGAAAGTAATAGTAACGGTAGAAGCAATTGGAAAAAGAACTGGAGAGGTAATAGGAATGGTATTATGAAATGTAACTCGAATCATAATAATAGAAGTCACTGGAATGATAATAATAGAGGTAACTGGAGAAGCAACAGACGAGAAAACAGAGGAAAAAATTATAGTATTCGAGGACGTGGAAGAGGAAATTGGGGAAACCGAAGTGTTGTATTTTGTATGTATTATTTTCTTATTATATAACAATAAGTTATTAAAATTTTTTTTTTTCAGATTTATAGATCACATCTTAACATTTGTATAATTTTCTTAATAAAAATACTTAATTAATTAATTATGACTTATTCTTTAATAAATTGAAATTTGAACATGATATAATTGTTGCTCCGTAAATGAGTTTATTTAATTAAAAGTGAACATAATAGCAGGAATTTCAACTACTTAAAAATAAATCAATTGCACCTTAATACCAGCATCTAAGTGAAGAAATTCAAATCAGAAAATCTCGTTATAATTCGTATTTTTGGTAATAGTTGTCACAATGTAAAGCTACTAGCCATTCATCGGATGATTTACGTATCATGCTAGATGTTCTTCGATAAAATGTAAATATTTCAGGTTCCTGTTTTGATATTTGGTCAAAAGTCAAACTTTCTTTTTTTCTCATCTTACTCTCCTTATTTGATTAATTTAAAATGATCATATTGTCATGTAAGTGCCCGCATCCCATTTGGCTTTAAACAAATAAACAGATTATTAGTTTCTATCTATTGTATATTTAAACAAAGTAAGGACCAGTTTTTCAATCACCAATTAATATTAATCGTGATTAACATTAGTCAAAAGTAAACCGGCGATTGAAAAACTGGCTCTAAAATTATAAAAATATACACCCACTATGTAATCATTAAATTGCTCATCACTTGATAAAACAAATCAGATATTTTATCAGTCATACATTTATAGATGGAATTTATCACTTTCGGATTTATGTGCATAATAAAGGCAAACTATCTACAATAAAATTCGTAAATTTAATAAATATAACCACACGTTTGACAGTTACGGACCTATCTGAAATTTGTCACATGTCCGTAATCTTTTATTTCAGTTTGTAGCCAATTTCATACATATTGATATTTGTTCAACAAGCACAAGTATATATTAAATATTTTGTTATGTTATAGTTAAGTACATTTATTACATAAGTAAAACATTTAAAAAATTTCAGTACAAAAATAAACTAATACAAAACGAAAAGACAAAAAATATTTAATAGAGCTCGACAAACTAAACTAACACTGTGGTTGGAATGCGCTTTAACTCCACCCATTCCGATATATAACGAATGGCGTGACTCCACTTTGGCGCGAAAGTGATATATATATATATATATATATATATATATATATAGTAACAGTGAAAACATTTATACAAATTTATTAATAATATATTTATTTATTAATTAATCCATACTAAATATTATTCTCTTAACATGCTCTTTTTATAAATGGTAACAATTACGTACCGTCTTATTTCATTAATTCAAATAAACGGCCATTTTTGTAGATAAAACTTTTGACGCAGAATATATCGACGATAGTAGAACCACCGAAGACACTCTTCTCAGGGTTTCAATTTATTTTGTCGAGTTTTATACTGTCAGATTCACCTATTTTCACACTATTTCAACTGATATAAATTTATTTGGCCTTTATTTTGAATACTGTTTTTATTCCATTTTTCCAGATTTCAAAATAACTGTGTTTTAACATTTTTGTCTGTTTTGCAAACACAGCACAAACCACATAGCATTGTTTCACATCCACAACATTAAATAAAAGTATCACAAACACAACCAGGCAAAACAGTAACAAAAAAATACAATACGAAAAATGCACAATAAAAAGAAAAGCAACGAAATAAATCAATCAAAATGACGGTCTTCTCTGATACCGTTCACTATTAATAGCGGTTCTTATTTGTACGATTTTCACGTTGGTCACCACGCCGCGCGATCTGTTTAAAAATTCTATAGAGTAGAATAAAACAATAATCAACCATGAAAGGAGTGTTTTCGGTAGTAACTAAATACTATCGTCGGTATATTTAGTATCAAAAGTTGGATAAAAAATGACGTTTTATTTGACCTTATGAAATAATGAAACATAAAAATCCTTTATTTATCCGTTTGTATACAACTAAATTTAAAAACATATGTTAAATTATTAACATAATTTCAAAATATAACAAAATAAGAAAATCAAAAATCAAGTCAAAATGATGAATACTACAATAAGTGTATTTTACTTTTAAATATATTTAACCACAAACTAATTTAAAAAAAAACTAAAATAATTTTAACTGATATCGCAAATTAAGACTAGAAAATTAAATATAATAAATTGCATAAGTAAATTACAAAGCCATAATTAAATACGTGTATAACAATAAGTCACAAATAAATAAAAATATTAATTATAAATAAATATATCAAAAGTCTTCATCATCTTAATCTTATTTAAAATATAAATAAAAATAAATTGTTTAATAAAATATTTTAAGAAATAAAAGATTTAAATAATAAATATTCTCTTGCGTTATATATATAAAAATTGTATCACAAATGAAGACTAGAAAGAATCTAAATAATATCATCCAATATTTGTTTCTCAGCACCTCGAAAGTAATTCTGCCAGTTTTCAATTGATACATTGGCCAGCGCTTCCTCCCACATAGCCAGAGTTTTCTCATCTCCGAAACCATCTCGACCGATGTTATTGTCATAATATATCTTGCACTGAGTCCAGACATGTTCAATCGGGTTGTACTGACAGTGGTAAGGTGGTAATCTCAAAACCTAACAGAAAAAATGTATATTTTCATTACAATCATTTCTATGAAATACCTGATGACCATGTCTGTGAATTATTTCTTCCACAATATATTTCTTCTGTCCAACATGTTGGCGAGCAAGAATCAGTAATTCAAGTCGGACCAAATTTCCCTGAATTTGAACATTCTTTTCTTATAAAAATGAAAGCAGCTGAGCTCGTGTCCAGGATGTTGTTGGGTGTAGAAAATAATTTATGATTAATATATTAAAATAAAATAACAATAATACATCACATAACCTCAAAATTTTACGTTGACACAAGTTGTCAGCAGTAAATAATCAGTGGCATACAACCAACTTTTGTAAATCTAAAAAAAAACTATTTGTTTAAGCAAATATATTTCATATATGAATATAATATTATATATGAATAATATGAAATACTATCACTTACCTGTTTCTAATAAGTGTATTACAAGTTTTTGTTCATTCAAACAAGGAACGAATTTATAAACTGTTATGTTACTGCCGTTAAGATTCAAATGGATAAGCCCCACCTCTTATGACAAACTTATACGAGAAAAAGGAGAAGGAAAGAGATAGCTTATTTTGTAAATGTCGTGGATAAATTTTATCTGCTCTGACGTCACTCCTATATGGGTTTGAATGATCTAGAGTTGTGTATGACATCTGGTGACAAAAATTTGAACTACTGTATGAAAACCGCTATATATATATCATATATATATATATATATATATATATATATATATATATATATATATATATATATATATATATATATATATATATATATATATATATTAAGGTGGTCCTTATTTTGGCAAAGTTCGAATTTTCTGTTACGCGCATAAATTTTCGCTTCTAGCAAGTAAAAAAATGAGGTAGCCAAAATATTAGCCCAAAATATTGATATTAACACGTGCCCCAATGCGGATTTGTTAAAAAAAACGTTATTTTTTCAAATTTCGATTTATTGCAGAATATTTTAAAGAGGAAAAATTCTGAAAAATTTCCAAAAAATCCCTGTTATACCAGCTTCATTTCAGAATTAATTCAGATTTTTTCCGTTTATACATCCTGTAAAAAAAATAAAAATGTCAGCTGAAAATAGCGTTTTTTGCCGTTCTTTCGTTTAAACGTTGATACTATAGTGATTAGCATTACAAGCTTCATGCGTTTTGAAATATGGTATCTCTACAATGCTATAATTGCATGGGCATTTGCTTTTGTAGCATGAGACCCATAAATAATTACATGGGAAATTATGCTACAAACGCACGAGAACCTTTATGCTTTTTAAGGTAAAATACTCGCTCCGTGCAACGTTTTATTTGCGCGCGCTTTTCGGATCTGGCGAAAGTAGCGCCACTGCACGTAGAAAGACCGTAGTTCAAACAGCGCGCCTGTCTTGAGTACCGCACGAGTTTCTAATCGTTTTAACCTCACTTCCCTACTGGTAAAAGTGCCAGAAGAAAATATCACACTTTTATATCGGTTTTTTTAATACAGAAATGGATTGCGACGAGGAAATTTTTTTAATCGGCAAAGTCGATTTTCAAATAGTTGGAAATCAGTTACCTTCAAAGATGCAAGTGCTTAAAGTGTTATTTTTTCACTTGCGAGTTTTGAAATCAAATTTAAATGACAGCGTTTCTGCTGTGATTGAAGAAGTTGTTTTATTCTGGAAGAAGGCGCAAATTCCCACTCAAGAATTCCACAGATGCAAAGAAAAGCTGTCTAAATTATACGCTGAATGGCGAAATCTAGGAAGACACAAAGAACGCGCTGTTGATCAACAAAACAAATTTGTGCTTGATGGAGAAAAACACTATCTATTGAAACAAGTTCACAGTCAATTTCAAGTGGTGAGCTTTGGACAGAGTCAAGTAACCTACTTCCTGGACCTTCAGAACCAAAGAAACATCGTGGAAATATCAACATTTTTGATGATAAACTTATCGGCGCTTTAGATAGGTGCAAAATTTCTGATAGGAATGCAGTTTACTTATTAACAGCGATTTGCGAAAGTCTAAAAAATAACAATTTATTAACAGTTGATGTTGATTCAATAATTATAAATAGATCGTCGATTAAAAGATCTCGACAAAATATACGCGAAGCTAAATACGCTAAAATTAAACAAGAATTCACTGAACTTAATTTTCAAAATCTCGTAGTACATTGGGATGGCAAGTTGCTACTTGATTTATTGAATCTAAAAACTGTTGATAGATTGCCTGTAGTTATAACATCAGAAAAAAACTAAATTTTGTTGGGAGTACCACAGCTTGAAAATAGTTCAGGTAAAGCTCAAGCAGACGCTATTTTTGAAATTCTATGCGACTGGGGAATCCAAGAAAATATAAAAGCATTATGTTGTGACACAACAGCTTCGAATTTAGGCCGAGCTAACGGTGCAGCAGTAAACTTGGAAAAATTATTAGAAACAGATTTGTTATATTTACCGTGCAGGCATCACATTTTTGAAATAATTTTAAGATCAGCATTCGAAACACTTTTCCCAGGTACTGATGGACCTGACGTTCCCCTTTTTAAAAGATTCAAAAATACCTGGCATAGTTTAAACAAATCAAATTTCAAAACTGGAATGGAAGATGAAAAAGTAAACAGGCTTCTCTCTGATAAGGTAAACAATATTAGTGGTTTCATTGCAGAAAAGCTTCATGACGAATTGCCCCGAGATGATTACAGAGAGTTTTTAGAGTTGGTTTTGGTATTTTTAAATAAAATGCCAGAAAACTATAGTTTTCGTAAACCCGGTGCATTGCATCATGCACGTTGGATGGCGAAAGCTATTTATTCCTTAAAAATGTACGTGTATCGTACAGAATTTAAGTTAAAAGCTGCAGATGAGAGAAAACTTAGAGATATTTGTGTTTTTATTGTCACGTTTTATGTCAAAGCCTGGTTCACATCCCCTCTGGCAATAAATGCTCCGAATCACGATCTAACTTTTTTTAAAGAAATGCACGATTATAAGTCAGTTGACAGTTCTCTTGCTGATGCTGTATTACGTAAATTTAACAATCATTTGTGGTATTTGTCTCCTGAGGCCGTTGTTTTTGCACTTTTTGATATGAATGTTTCATCAGAAGTAAAATTGAATATGGCTGCGAAATTAAGAAATGAAATGAATCAACGCCCAATACAAAATGTCGACGAAGGAACCGATTACATAGAAACAAGTAGAACTGCCAAGCGGTACGTCATCGAAAAAAATGTTTCTCTTTTAAACAAAGATCTCGACTTTTTTGTACAGCGTGAATCATTATCATTCTTTCAGAGGTTTAATTTAAAAACAGATTTCCTTGAAAACCCTCCATTCGAATGGCCCCAAAATCATAGTTATGTCGAAGCATTAGATATTGTTAAAAAGATACAAGTTATTAATGATTCTGCTGAAAGGGCAGTAAAATTAATGGAGGATTTCCGAGGAAATTTCACGAAAGACGAAAGTCAGCAGCAATTTGTGCTGCAAATTGTTAAAGACCATCGCAAACGTTTTCCGACTGCGTTAAAAAATGTAAATTTAAGGAAATGAATAATTAATAAATCAATAATGTAAAATGTCATTTATATTATTTGTTGAAACATGCAATATTTTTGTGCTCTTTAAACTGCATTTGTTGCATTAAACATTATTTAAAATGTGAAAGAAACACAAAAAACACCGACAAATCAATGTAAGGCTATAATTATTAAGGTTTGAACGAAAGAACGGCAAAAAACGCTATTTTCAGCTGACATTTTTATTTTTTTTACAGGATGTATAAACGGAAAAAATCTGAATTAATTCTGAAATGAAGCTGGTATAACAGGGATTTTTTGGAAATTTTTTCAGAATTTTTCCTCTTTAAAATATTCTGCAATAAATCGAAATTTGAAAAAATAACGTTTTTTTTAACAAATCCGCATTGGGGCACGTGTTAATATCAATATTTTGGGCTAATATTTTGGCTACCTCATTTTTTTACTTGCTAGAAGCGAAAATTTATGCGCGTAACAGAAAATTCGAACTTTGCCAAAATAAGGACCACCTTAATATATATATATATATATATATATATATATATATATATATATATATATATATATATATCATATCATGGCATTACAGTATAGCTACAAAAAAGTAAAAATGCATTAAAAATACAGTAAGATAACAAGTAACAAATAATATTACCTGGAGGCAAATAATTTAATAAAAAACATTTCAACATTTTCAATCCTCTCTGGTTTAAATGAATCATATCTCTTTTGTTATTATAATATGTTCTGCAAAAATTAAAAAGTTTACAAAAGAAACTACAAAATTAGTAAATCAATATTCTTTCAAGTTTTACTGTACATACTTTTCAAAACAATTCTCATTTATTCCTGTATAATTAATGAATTCACTGTATAAATCTAATACTGTACATCCTAAAAATAAATAAATTTATAAATTAAATATATATATATATATATATATATATATATATATATATATATATATATATATATATATATATATATATATATATATATATATATATATATATTAATTAATATACAATTATACCTTTAATTTTTTTAATTGCATGATTATATTGTTTCAATTTCAATTTACTTTCACTATTATTTTTATATAGAGGACAGACGTGCAGAATTGAAAAATTTTACATCGGAAATAATTTGATTTATATAGTCAATTGTCTTACAGAAGTGAATCCTATTTCAGTGTCCGCGGAGAGTAGCGTGAAGGCCTGGCGTAGCCAGGCTGACCGCTAGTCCTATATACTATTTTGATAAGCGGTATATATATTTATATATTTATATGGATTCATCACGCCCATTTGTAAATCGCTACAGCCTAGACGGTTTATCCGATTTATTTGAAACTTTTTTTATTTGTTAGAGGTCACTCACGGGGAGTGCCTTTTGATAGTCTCAGATTTTTCGTGCAAATGATGTGCGAGAAAACTTGAAAAAACATGCGTTTTTGGGGCAAAATCAACTAAGAGTGTGGAGGCTTTGAAATTTTTAAGAAGAAGATCTACTGTCACTTTGACGTTTGTCAGTGCACATGTCGCATTTTTAATTATAAATTACTAAAAAATGAAACTTTTGTGAGTAGTTTTGAAATACTTTACGCATATTGTGGAAATGAGGGGACGTTTTTATTATAATTATACATTTCAAATATGTGTATTTAAAAAGTAAATTTTTGACACTCCACTATGAAGTTGGTTTTAAAGCAAAACGTCAAATTGACAAGTTTTATAAAGTATAAAGAATATGGAGGCTTTGAAATTTTTAAAAAGAACATCCACTGTCATTTTGACATTTGTCAGTGGACATGTCGCATATTTAATTATAAATTACTTAAATATTAAATGTTTGTGAGTAGTTTTGAAATACTTTACGCATATTGTGGAAATGAGGGGACGTTTTTATTATAATTACACATTTCAAATACGTGTATTTAAAAAGTAAATTTTTGACGGTTCACAATGAATTTGGTTTCGAAACAAAACGTCGAATTGACAAGTTTTATAATTTATACAGGTGAACTCAACCAAATTTGATCTCGATAATAATATACAGTAAAACCAAGCAAATTTTGTCTACGGCAAAGTTCAATTTAGAAAAACCAGATAACTCGAATTAGAATCATTTGGGCACTCCTAAATTTTCTATCGATAATTTAATTGAAAGTGCTTCAAAACCAGTCATATTTGGTATATTATGAAAGTTCTTTTACAGGGTACGTGTGCAAAACTAAAATATTTTCGATCGACAATAGTTTTAGTGAAAGGCCTATCGTGTTTGGTATCAAATGAAAGGTTATTTAAAGGGCTCGAATTTTTTCGTTCGGCAATTGTTTTAGTGAAAATGGATAAAAACCTATCGTATTTGGTATCAAATGAAAGGTCTTTGAAAGGGCTCGCATATAAAATTTATCACTTTTAGATCGTCGATTGTTTTAGTGAAAGTGCTTCTAAACTTATCGTATTTGGTATCAAATGAAAGGTCTTTTGAAGGACTTGCGTACAAAATATAATAATTTTCGATCGTCAATTGTTTTAGTGAAAGAGCTTAAAAAATATCATGTTTGGTACTAAATGAAAGGTTTTTTGAAGGTCTCGCGTGAAAAATTGATTCTTTTCGATCGTCAGTTATTTTATTGAAAGTGTTTTAAAACATATTGTGTTTGATATCAAATGAAAGGTCTTCTGAAAGGCTCGCGTGAAAAATTGTTTTTTTTTTCGACAGATAATTGTTTTAGTGAAAGTACAGCAAAACTAATTCTGTTTGGTACGCATGGAATTTTCTGATAGAATTATTTCAATTTCTAGACAAGGTAGAGAAATTTTGAAAATTGATTTAGGCATTAAATGATTGAGAATACATGTTTTAAACTGTTTTCAACTGATTTTATTTGAAGAAAAAATGTCAGTTAATTTTTAAAAGTATATCGCGAAACAAAGCATAATTTGTCCGCAGTAATAACATAAAGTAAAAAAAAAATTAAAAATTAACCGCAGCATGCTACAATGCAAACAAAGGTAACTCGAAAAAACGATGTCGGAAATAATATTCCAGCGATTTACAACAGTTTTTCAAAAAATTTAAAGAATATTTTCAATTGATTTCATGTATATATAAATATAAATGTGGAATGTCATCAGAAATGACGTCCGAAGGATTTTTAATAAATAGTAAAATGTATTCAGATGAAATTAAAAAAGTTAAAATATTACGATAGGCAATTGTTTCAAATTTAAAGTATTCCAAATCATAACTTGTTTGGTCTCATTTGTATGGTCTTTAGAAGAACTTTCAGATGAAATAAAAAATATATATTTTACGACCGTCAATTATTTTAAACATAAAGTATTCCGAATCATACCGTGTTTAGTGATATATGAATGGGGTTTAGAAGAACTTTCAGATAAAATAAAAAAAGTTGAAATTTAACGAACCTCAATTGTTTCAAACATAAATTATTCCGAATCATACCATCTTTGGTGTCATATTGAAGGGCATTAAAAGAACTTTCAGATGGAATAAAAAAAGTTAAAATTTAACGACAGGCATTTGTTTCAAACTTAAAGTATTCCTAAAATTAACATATTTGGTGTCATATGAAATGGCCTTAGAAAAACTTTCAGATGAAATAAAAAGAGTTGAAATTTTATAATAGTTAATTGTTTCTAACATAAAGTATTCTGAATCATACTGTGTAGGTTGTCATATGAAAGGGCTTTAGAAGACCTTTCCGATAAAACAAAAAAGTTAAATTTTACGATCCTCAATTGTTTCAAACATAAATTATTCCGAATCATGCCTTCTTTGCTGTCATATGAAAGGGCTTTAGAAGAACTTTCAGATGATATAAAAATAAGTTAGTTTAGCAAAATGTTTTCGGAAATAAAAAACACATTTTATTGAAATTTTACGACAGTCCATTGTTTTCAACATAAAGTATTCCGAATCATTTCGTGTTTGATATCATAAGAAAGGGCTTTAAAAGAACTTTCAGACGAAATAAAAAAATTTAAACATTGCGACCGTCAATTGTTTTAAATTTGACGTATTCGGAATAATGCCGTGTTTAGTGATATATGAATGGGGTTAGAAGAACTTTCAGATAAAATAAAAAAAGTTGAAATTTTACGAACCTCAATTGTTTCAAACATAAATTATTCCGAATCATACCATCTTTGGTGTCATATTGAAGGGCATTAAAAGAACTTTCAGATGGAATAAAAAAAGTTAAAATTTAACGACAGGCATTTGTTTCAAACTTAAAGTATTCCTAAAATTAACATATTTGGTGTCATATGAAATGGCTTTAGAAAAACTTTCAGATGAAATAAAAAGAGTTGAAATTTTATAATAGTTAATTGTTTCTAACATAAAGTATTCTGAATCATACTGTGTAGGGTGACATATGAAAGGGCTTTAGAAGACCTTTCCGATAAAACAAAAAAGTTAAATTTTACGATCCTCAATTGTTTCAAACATAAATTATTCCGAATCATGCCTTCTTTGCTGTCATATGAAAGGGCTTTAGAAGAACTTTCAGATGATATAATAATAAGTTAGTTTAGCAAAATGTTTTCGGAAATAAAAAACATATTTTATTGAAATTTTACGACAGTCCATTGTTTTAAACTTAAAGTGTTCCGAATCATTTCGTGTTTGATATCATATGAAAGGGCATTAAAAGAACTTTCAGACGAAATAAAAAAATTTAAACATTGCGACCGTCAATTGTTTTAAATTTGATGTATTCGGAATAATGCCGTATTTAATGTCATATGAAAGAGTTTTGAAAGAACTTACGATATTAATTGTTTCAAATTTAATGTTTCGCGAATCATATCGCGTTTGATATTAAATAGAAGGTTTTTTAAAGGGCTCGCATGCAAAATGGACTTTTTCGATCCGCAATTGTTTTAGTGAAAGTGCTTCAAAATATATTGTGTTTGGTATGAAATGAAAGGTCACTTAACGGGCTTGCATGAAAAATTGAAATATTTTCGTTTGTCAATTGTTTTAGTGTTTGATATCAAATGAAAGTTCTTTTGAACAACTCGCGTGCAGCATTAAATTTTATTCGATCGACAATTGTTTTCATGAAAGTGCTTCAAAACCTATCGTGTTTGCTATCAAATGAAAGGTCTTTTGAAGGGCTTGCATACAAAACTTAATACATTTCAATCGTCAATTGTTTTACTAAAAGTATTTCAAATCCCATCGTGTTTGGTTTCAAATGAAAGGTATTTTATAGGGCACGCGTATTAAATGAATTATTATTTTTTGATCGTCTATTGTTTTAGTAATGGTGTCAAAAGCTATCATATTTGATATTAAATGACATGTCTTTTGAAGGGTTCAAATATAAAATTGGGTATTTTTTTCCCCGAGAATTGCTTTAGTGAAAATGCTTCAAAACCAATCATGTTTGATATCAAATGAAGGGTCTTTTGAAGATCTCGCGTACAAAATTAAATACTTTTAGATCGGTAATTGTTTGAGTGCAAGTACTTCAAAACCTATTGTGTTTGGTGTGAAATGAAAGGTCTTTTGAAGTATTAGCTTACAAAATGTAATACTTTTCGATAGTCAATTGTTTTAATGAAAGTATTTCAAAACCTATCGTGTTTGTTTTCAAATGAAAGGTCTTTTAAAGAGCACGTGTGTTAAATTAATTATTTTTTTTGATCGTCCATTGTTTTAGTAAAGGTGTTTCAAAACCTGTCATATTTGGTATTAAATTACAGGCCTTTGAAGGGCTCGAATATAAAATTGGTATTTTTTTTGACCGAGAATTGTTTTAGTGAAAGTGCTTTAAAACCATTCATGTTTGATATAAAATGAAAGGTCTTTTGAAAAGCTCGCGTACAAAATTAAATACTTTCAGATCTTCAATTGTTTTCGTGAAAGTGTTTTAAAACTTATCGTGTTTGGTATCAAATGAAATGGCTTTTAAAGGGCACGCGAATTAAATTGATTTTTTTTTAGCGGCAATTGTTTTAGTGATACAGATTTAAAACGTATTGTGTTTGGCATCAATTAATAGGTCTTTGCATGAATAAACGTACAGAATTGAAACGTTTTAGATTGGAATTAATTCAGTTTATATTTTGTCATACAGAAGTGAACCTTACTTCAGTGTCCGCGGAGCCTAGCGTGAGGCCTGGCAAAGCCAGGCCGACCGCTAGTTGGATACTAAAACTACAGAATCACTTTTATAATCGAAGTCCGTTCCTGGCTCAGCAAATTAACAACTATCTAAGTCAACGATACCTTCTTTGCACCGCGCTAAGTTGTCAAATTAAATGCAACTATATATAAATGATGAACTTATTTCCATTTGCCTGTCACCTGTTAACTTACTTTAATTGTAATTAAGATGATTTAAATATTTTTCGAGATATTCTGAACTCCCTGTTAAATAAACAATAATGTTATTGAACGCCGTTCTAGATATGTTAGGTATAAACTATCCACTTTAAATTTTTATTAAATGATTATTTTAAAAATATGGCATATGGCAATGTTCATTCCATAATTAAACAATTGTTTGAAATAAATAATTGTTTAGTTAAAACATGGTTACAATTGAAATTATGTCATTATCGGACCAAGAGACCGCTTCTTTTTTTCTAATTTATTTATAAGTTAATTCAGCCATAGTTTTAAACATATCAGTACTGCGTTTTTTGGACTGAGTTTACAAATTATTATTAAAATATGTTATCACTAATTCTAGAGTTTTCCACACCATTTTTATTCTAAATACGAATTTTTAAGACGAATGATCCAATCATTATGATAATATAGTGAAAATTATATTATATTAGAACTGATTTTGTAATTATGTAATGGGTAAGAGGCAGGATGGTATATCTGTTTTATTTTTTTATTTACAACAATACAGTTATCACTTTAGACTTTTATTTTATGATAATTTTATATAAATAGCACATGAACAAACTTAACAGACCACGAAAAATCCATTATTTATGACTGCAAATATCACTTCTACTACGCGCGTCAACTTTAAATTGCTTATTTCAAAGATATGAAGTGTCAAATTACTAATATGTTTATTAATTACAGTAGTGCAAAGTTTGAAAAATGTAAGTTAGTAGATGTTTTTGTAAACAAACTTAGTTAACTAGGAAAAAATGTTTATTTATAACTGCAGGCTTACTTGTGATTCGCGCTACAACATTAAATTGCTTATTTTAAAGATATGAACTGTCTAATTACTAACATGTGTATTAATTATAATAGTACAATGTGTGGAGAATGTGAATTAGTAGATGTTTTAGTGAATAATCTTCGTAGACTAGAAAAAATCGATTATTTATAACTGCGGGTCTCATTAAACGCTACAGTAATATATTAAAAAATTTAACGAAATTAGAAGATTTCAAAAATGTTAACTTAAAATGAACTGTTCAAACTTCAATAAAAGTAAAACTACTGTATATAATAATAATTACTTGACTTTACACTATGAAGTAAACATATAAAATTGATTTTAATCATTTATTTTATATCTATTAAATATATAAACATTATAATATTGTAAAAGTAAGCACTCGCGACACAATCTTCAAATTACGTTTCACTTGATAAAATAAATCATATAGTTTGCCATACACAAAATAATGCACAGAATAGAAACTTGTCACTTTTGGAATTATATGCACAAATATTTGTTAAAAATATATTCTATCTACACAATGTAAATCGCACATTTAATATTGATGTGACAGTCACTCGTTTGACAGTTACGGAAAGCATCTAAAATCATGATGTCACACGCCCGTTGTTTATTGCTATATAAATTCAATTGTTTAACTAATATACACGGCCACAGGAGTAATTTTCATTTCTCACTGAGCCATTACCCCATAATATGAGTTGTATTTATTACTTCCATAACAACTAATAAAAATTGTATGCCAAAAAATAATTTGGTAATGGTCATGTCCAGGAACGGATGAACAAGTACAAACCGGCTCACATTATACATAAACTAGTATTTTGCATTAAATAAAACAGTGTTTAAAATTAAAAAATTCTAAATTACATTTCAAGGATATACTAATAAAATTATTTTTTAACTTTATTGAAATTAATGAAAGAATATATAGTTGTAAATTATTTGTTTTATTTTATTAATGAACAAAATTATTGTACAGAAACTATTCACAATTAAACTAAACATATGTAGCATATGTACATTTTTTCAAGTACGGCGCGTTGTGTGGTCCTTGAGCGCGCCGGGCCGAGACAGCGTGCTACCGCGAAGTAATGACATCTAATTACTTTGTATACGTTTTGTAAATAAACTAATGCAAAGTTATTTGCAAAATCTACTTGGCGGACCCTCACAGCATAAGGTGTAGCGGAATACAGGGATGGAAAACTTGGGCCGTATTTAAAAATTTTCACTTCCCGCCCAGTTTTCACATTTTAATAATTTTCTGACAAGTAATCAGTTGAAGCCTGAATGACATCTAACAAATTTAACCGCTATTTATACTGAAGGGTAGATATATCCAACGCACAGATAAGGTGTAAATAATATATTATGGCTATCTACACCAATGACATCAAACTAATTTACCGCTATTTATTTGACAGAAGATTTATGCAATACACAGATTAAATGTAAATTTAAACAGAAACCTTTGTTTTCTTACATATAACTTTGAAATTATCATTAAATTACCGCAAATTGCAATATTCTTACTTTCATATTTAGTAATCCTACCCTGGTAAGCAAACGATTGCCTTGTTAGTAGATTTTGTAAATAATATACCTCTTGTATGTATCTAATAATAAAGATAAAATACTTTCGCGTTAGACATATACCATATTTATTTCGAATTTTACATAACGATTTGGAAGGTTTTATATATTCTCCAATATAATTAGGTATGTTTTTCTTAAGAAGTTTGCTTTGTTTAGTAAGCGTGTTAATAATTTCATCAGTCAATTGTTTTCAAAATGTTCTTTGCACAAATCATTACTATAAATGTTTCTAAGCAATTATCTGATAATGTATTTAAAAATAATTGAATTTTGAACTGAAACAAATAAAATATTGCTAACTTTGTAAAAGCGAATTGAGTATTAAAATTAATAAAATACATACTTATAATAAAATGATGAAATACACAAAAAAATACGGTATCCTCTTATTTAAAATTTAGCACCTGATATGACATTCATATAAGCTAAATCGAATGGAAAATATGTTCCTCAAATTGACAACACTGGCGAAAAGTATGTGGTGTGAGTTGTTCCTTTATGCATATTTACGAATTATTACATTTACTTTTAAATCCCTTGCTCCCTTCTATTATTTGGTCATATTGATGTGTTCTAAGAAACTATAACTTTACTGATATGTTTATTTTTATATTTTGCAACAAAAGCCGCCTATTACAACACTTGGAAATGCTGTTTCTATAAATGATAATATAGCATGTATTTAGGGGCGGACTGGCACTAAAATGTTTATGTGAAAACTTTATTAAGCGGTCCATTTGATCTGTGGTCCGTAACCTGTTTTAAGAAAAAGGAATTAATAATAATTTGTTCTTTGAATATATTCTTTTGTATTTATTTATTTATTTCACAAATCAGATCAACAGGTCAATGACCCAATAACAGATCCATTACAAATAGATACATAGGTACATAGAAGTACTAATAAGCATACATTTTTTTTTAAAATAATAGTATACTACCTTAGTGTAAAGAAACATTGAAATTACAAAGTCTCATTAGAGAAATCAATTAGAATATTTTTGCAACTGTTTTTAAAACAAAATAAAGAAATACAAAAAATATCAATAACACTATATAAACAATTGTAGAGTGCGCACATAGAGTATAGCGCAGATTTAACAAGCGTGTTGGTACAAGCTTTAGGCAAATAGAAGCAGGTATTGTGTCTGGTTTTAATTTTGGGAGCGTGACGCTAATAGAGCAAGTGTTTCAGAATCATCAATTAAGTTATGCACTATTATAATTATATAAAAATAATAAAGACGCGCATTGCCGCCTAATATGGAGTTTCGTTATGTTAAAACACGACAATAATGCTTCGTATGAATAATCATAGGAGAGATAACATTTGAATTTCTTGAAGTAAAGGTATTTAAGAAATTTTCTCTGAATTGATTCAATTGTAGTTTGTGGATGACTAGTTCGTGATTAATACAATCAAACGCTTTGGAAAAGTCTGTGTATGCAACGTCGACTTGTTTATTTCGATCAAGTTCACTAGACAGAAAATGAGTGAATGAAAATAAGTTAGTGACAGTAGATCGTTTTTCCATAAATCCATGCTGAAAAATTGATATGGAGTTACGTATAGTTGGATAAATAGATTGGTAACTTAAACATTCAAAGATTTTACTCAAGTTTGATAGTATAGCTATGGGTCTATAGTTTTTAATATTATTGCTGGCCTCACCTTTAAAGACAGGTACAATACGGGCAATTTTCCATATGTCTGGAAACGTGTTATACTTCAGACACAAATTAAAGATCCAGTACAGTGCATTAGTAAAAGAAGTGCAGCAATCTTTTAAAATGAAGTTACGTACCAAGTCCGGACCTGTAGAACATTTAATTTTTAGGTTTTTTTATAACACTGGCTATTTGAGGTTTTGAAATTGAGGACAAATGAATATGATTATTAACAGGATTAACAGGAGGCATACTGACAGGGTGATGGGAGGTATAAACGCTTTTAAAGTAGGATGCAAAACCGTTCACAATATCCATTGGATTTCTTAAAATGCAGTCATTTAATGTCAAACTATTCGAGATTCTTGATTTCTTGTTTATAGAATTAATATATCCCCAAAATTTATTCGGGTCAGAAATTACTGAAGCTTCGGCTTGAATAATGAAGTTTTTGTGAGCATTCGCGATTTTAGTTTTAATTTGAGATCTTAGACATTTATACCGTTCAAGATAAAAATTATTATTAGGATAAAGATTGTGCATTTTAAGCAATCTTGCTTTTTCTTTAACGTCACTAATTATATCTTTGGAAAACCAACATGGATACGAGTAAAGTATAGTGTAAAAAAAATTACAGGCTAAGTTCACGTCCACAAAAATTTCTAGTTGATTCCAATCAAAATTGTTGACATATGAATATAATTTGGAAAAATCAGCTTTTTAAAATTATACTGTTTAGTTTGAACAGTAACAAGAAATTTGTGTGAAATATTGGTCACAGAGCAGACTGACATGATAAGCGCTGGATGAGCCGGATCAAGATTGAAAATTGGATCCTCAACTTTTGTGACACTACATTGCAATTCAGACAAAATTAAATTCAACAATCTGTCTTTGTTGTTCAAAACAATGTTATGCTGAGCTATATTAAGAAAAGAAATGAAATCCTGATAAGCATGAACTTGAGTGCAATTGACATTAGATGAAATTTCAGGAATATTGAAATCACCCAGAATAACAAAAAAATTTTCATTAATGAAAGGTAGTGATTCAAAATATTCATAAATGTTATAATAGTAATCAACAACTAGATTTGGGGGGAATATAAATATTAAAAATATAAAATGAGTTTTTGTTAACAATTAATTTAGCACAGACAATGTCTACATTGGTCGGTAAAATATTCTTCGCGTCGCCGAACGCCACTGGTGAAGATGCAAGGTCATTATGAATGGCTAATACAACACCGCCACCTTTTGAAACACCGCACGCCTGAAAGTTCCTGTCACATCGGTAAACGCAGTAAGAATCACCAGCAAACTCAGAGTCGCGCACACTTTTTAAAATTTTTTTACGTTAAATGTAGGTACAATTTTTTTTTTTATTAAACTTGCATAATACAAATTACATGTTTTGCTAAGAACATTTAAATATTTGAGGAAAAGATAAGACACCTCTATTTCATAAAACAAAATACTGATCTTCGCAATTTTCGCTTCTTACACGAGTATTTATGCAATCAGATCATGGTAATCTAAAGCCTATTTATCAGTGAGGTAATTGTTTCATTCTAATTATTTTTGCCTAAAGCAATATAGAACAAATTAGCAATGCTTTCATTATTATTCAAATGATTAATAATGCAGTCTAATATCTTCTCACAAAACTGGATATTTCTGTACTTAGCAGAGTAAATGCCGAGAACACTTCTTATACGAATTTTTTTTCTGATTCTAGAATTTCAGTAATTGTAATTACAATTACAATTCTACAATTAGGTACTTAGCATTTATTAGGCATCTTAAAATAAAACACAACACTTTATAATCATAAAATCGTGTCATAGATACACATTTTATTATAAAAAACAGACATGACGCCAGTTTTGTACTTATTATACTACTTATACTACATGTAATATGTTGATTTTCATATATGTATCAAAATTATTACTTACAATTGTACATTTACTACTAGAAATTTATTTTCAAATTGATTCATGCATAATATGGTAAATATACCGTCAGCCGCGATCTTTATTATAGGTGGCTATGGTTTAATTCATAATTAATTGTGTAAAAAAATCAAAAATTTAGGGTGTTTGCAAACAAAATAATATAATGTAAGTAATTCGTGCTTCGCTCGCAGAACATTACTCGCTGGTTGCTGTAGCACGTCGCGGGTCTTCCGTCTCCAACATTCCTGACCATGGGCGGCGGGTTTAGGAAGGAGGGTGTTTGTTATAATTAGCTATTATAGTGAGAAAGTCTTATATGAGATTTTGTTTCTCAATGTTTTTTTTTCTTGCTTATCTCTATATTATGTATAAAAAATTTCAATACATAAAGAAAAGTTACCAATAAAATGTGATAACTGACTTGGATACATAATTTAATTTTCTACAACTTGCATTTGAAGCATTTTTTTTTAATTAACTGGCCACTTTTGCGCTGGCAAAAGTTTATTTCCCATATTAAACGCCTATGGTCAGTTTTTTTATGTTACACCCGGTATAATATCCACTAACATCTTTGGGGGCCGTGATTTGACGGCTGGTAACCGCACTTCACGCGCAAAATATATAACTTACCGAGATCTGCTTCGGCAAAGTGCCACACACCCAGTAATGGGTAAAACGCGTGATGATGATATATATAAACTATTTAAGTGTCATAACATGCAAAAATAATTTTCTGGAAGAGGAATAATAAAAATTATCATTGTAAACATATCAGGATTTATAATAATCATACTACTAATCACGCTTCAATGCTGTATCTATTTTATTATACAACAGAGAATAAAGTAATCAAGAAAATATCTAAAGGTTAAATAATCACAATAAATAAAGTAAATTTTTGTTTCCGGGCGTCTAATTTCCAGAACATGTTAATTACGGTAGATCCTAAGAACCCTGGTTTGATCCTCACAGCCGACAAACATTTTCATCAATTTAAAAAATAACTCCTGTGGCTCTCCTACCACTAACATCTTTGGAGGCCGTGATTTGACGACTGGTAACCGCACTTCACGCGCATAAATATATCACTTACCGAGATCTGCTTCGGCAGAGTGCCACACCCAATAATGGGTATAATAGGCGTGATGATATATTTATATTTATTTTATTATTAAATATCAATTTTTTCTAATTTGGGAATCAAACTAAAAAACATGAAATACAAAATTATAAATTGCATCCAAGCAAAAACTAAAGAATTAATAACTTCATAGTAATTTACTATATAAATGGTGATTACTCACGCGTATCTTAATGTTGCATTATCACACGTATATTGTACAATATTTTATCTACGGCCACGAAATAAATTTAATTTAAAACAAAAATAATTTTGAATTGACAGTTCTCATAATTAGTTTACATTTAACAAATTTAAGTGAAACCATGGTAACTATCATAAAACAATGCTCTGATTTATTATAAATTATGCACAAATAATAATTTAAGAAATTATATATTCGGTAATAATATAGATATTATAAATAAAATTGCTAACGCATCGTTGTGGAATGAGAACCGAGTTCAATTCCTTAGGCGAAAACAAATTTTCACTAGATAAAAAGATACCTGTGGGTCTATAACGATGCTTATTTTCTATTGTTCATTACTCTACCGTGTATCAGACTCTTCTGAATATTATTCCCAAATATATAATTGAATTATAAAGAGAAAATTGGGATACTGCAAGAATTTTAACCTGGGACCTATGAACACCGGTATCCTAATTTTTCTTTTTATAATTCAACTTGATTTCGTTAATAACCTATTCCATAAAAATTTGATTATTTTATATGTTAATCTACGTAAAAATAATTTTCCCTCTTTTTTTATATTTAAAAGTAGGAAAAAGTACGTAATACAGATTTATTAGTTAATCCTGATGTAGCCTAGCTCCTGGTGACAAAGATAATATTAACATTAAGAGAGAAAGCATAATAATGAGAAAGAAGGCTTTCTTTTTTTTAGAGAAATGGGTATACTTCGACAAGAGCTGTTTACGTTTCAGTCAATATTTGTTTTTGACAGTTTTTACTTATATTATATGAAATTTATATAAAATTATATTATATTAATCATGTTCCAAATGCAATAATAAAAGGTATTATTATTCTACAAATTTATGAAGTAAACATTTAAGTACATTTTTTAGGTTCAATTAAAATGGAAGAATTGTATGTAATAGGTTACTATGCTACTGCAACATTTATTGTTTTATTTATTGTTATAATTAAATATTGATTGGTGTTAGCAATTCGACACAAATCAATCTTGATGCACATGCATTACCGCACAATGTGAAGTTGCAGTTTAATAGCGTTACCTGTCAAAAGAACATCAATGGCGATCGTTTTAAATAATTCATTGTGGAACTAAATATTTTAGATATTAATATGTTACTGTTGATAATTTTTTTTATCATTATTGTAACACATTTACAATTAAATTTGATATGCGTTTAATATTTCTTTAAACGCCGTACTATTGGATTAGTCTATTGTGTTTATTTAAATTCCAATTATATTACCAAATAAGTTTATATCATTTAGATGGTTACCTATATGTGCCATTTATATATAATTATTAATTTCGATGTACAAGTGGAATGGTATTGAGTATTTCAAGAATTAAATAAATTTAACAACATTCACCATAAAGATTCGCTTTTGATATTTTGACATTAAATTACAAAATTAAAAAATAGGGTAAAATACATTGTCTATTTTATCCTGAATACAGTATTCGAATCCAGAGATCCCGAGTTTGTATCCCACTCAAGTTAAAATATATGATCTACCACACTGTGGCTCGGTAACTGGGAACTAGTTCCTGTAGCATACATAAATATACGCGTAGTATGTCTATATTCGCTCGGATACCAAAATAATCGTTTTTATACTAGTTTTCTATAAAAAATACAACATTTAGATTGATTTGAAACATGATGATGGAAATAATGATCATATTTGTGGTGAAAATTATTATAGAGATTAAAAAAAATCAGCGCTTCATTAGTTTCAGGTGATACATTTTTAGATCTGGTAGTTTAGATCCAATGTTAGGTTTTCGACCCCAAAAGATACTGTATATAATATCGACTGTATATCTTTATACAAGACCCCAATAGATAGGCTGGACATATATATATATATATATATATATATATATATATATATATATATATATATATATATATATATATATATATATATATATGTAAAATAGACAGTTCGGGGACAGCACATTTTATATTGTATATGGGTATGTAATGACAAGTATATTGACCAAATTTAAATATAGCTGAAAAATATCAACATTACTTTTTTTATTTCAATTTATATAAACAATTTCATAAATCAAACAGTTCCGGGACGTGGCTGGATAGTGTACTGTTCAGAATGGTTTAGGAACAGTAACTCCTGATTTAAAAAAAAAAAAAAACTTTGAATACATAAATCACGCTTTTATTATTTAAATAAATTTAATTATATAGGAGTACAAATATTGGGTAAAAGTGAAGTATACGGCCTTGTCCACTTTGATGTTCTGTTGATAGATGGCATCATGATGGTCTGTAATAACAAAATCTAATATTTTCAGTGGTCCCAAATTAATGGTAAAGAGTAAATAATAAATTATTCACGGTTATTGAAAGAATATCTCACTAGAAAATTTTTCTATTTTTATCAGTTGTAGATTCTGTCCTGTTAGTATCATTTTATTTTAAGTAGCTCTATTCTTATCATTATTTTTTTTAGGTTAGCTCGCTTCGCTTGCACTTTTATCAAACAAACCCTAAGCCCGTAAAACTCACATTCAACAGAAAATACGTTTTCCGATTTGAGGAACCAACCTGTCGTTTCATTCACGTAGAATGAAACTTGTTTTAGCATCACTGATTCGTAACAGACAAGGCCGTATATTGCATTTAAGACCAAATAATGATACTGTAAAATGAATTAACAAAATATTGAGTACAGTAACATAGCCTCTTAAGGTAGGTGATATATAGTTTTTGATTGATTAATGTTAGCGGATTTACACGAAATATCTAAGAAAAAGTATATATATAGTGTGGTAAGAATAATGTCTGTAGCATTAACAGCTCATGCTTGTCTATAAATTAACCACCCGCTACTCTACTGAAATTAGAAACGTGCAAGTCGCTTGTAATGCTCATCATCGGATTGTGGACATGGTGGCATGTTGGCATGGAAGTGCGCACGACGCGCTAATATAAGATAGTTGTACCTGGAAGCAGCAATGAAAGATAATTTTATATTATTCAAATTCGGAGCAATATTTTATTATTTCTATTTTTCGTACAGTTTTAGATGTTAAATAGACTGACACTGGGCGATAGTGGATACGCCAATCCGGAATCCAACGACGCCAGCTTAGTTGGGATACAACTCAGCCTATATTCGTAGATTCGTACCAGGATTACAGTAGAAACGTGTTGTGGCATCTGGAAGGCGACATGTAGTGTTCGCCAGAATAGAATTCTCATATTATTAGACTCTTTGAAAACAGTACCAGAGCTTCGTTATACAACATCCACATAGACCGGTAGTAACAAGGAGATGGTAAGCAATAATTTTTAGACCTAAGTTAATATAATTAATACATAGTTTAGAGCTGTGTATTTTCTTCACTAGGGAAGTTTTATTACACTAAATATACATTTCGACTGCCAAGCAGTCATCGTCAGTACTACACTCAGTCTAAATGTATATTTAGTATAATAAATAAATAAATAAATATTGATTTATTGGCAAATATTCAGCCTAAGCTGTTCTTCCATATTAACCTTTTAACAATATAAACGAAAGGCAATATATACAGGTATGGCACAACAAACTAAAAAAGCATTTAACATAAAATAAACATAGAAAATATTAACTAAAAGTAACAAAAACCAGTTCATTAACAAAGCAATATAGCATACACAATACATAAAAAGTTTCTAGATCAAAAGAGTGACGTAACACTATCCAGCAATAATTTTCTTATATTTTTACTGAAAGCGGCTTCCCTAGTGAAGAAACGAATATTATGTTGTCTAAGTGAATACTCGTATATTATGATTTCAGACATCGATTGGCAAGCACAAATGAAGAAGTCGAAGAGGATCACAGTCACCACCTCCACAAAATTTGTGAGGATCTGTCTATCGCTGTTCGATATTTTTTGAATAAGAAAACTCGCTGGTTCTTTTTGTTAGTCAATGTTTAAATTTATTGTCGATAGCTTTTAAAGTATATTTACTTTCACAAAGATATTGCGCTCCTCTGTTTTGTTATTATTAATAAATTATTTAAATAGTAGAAATGCTTGTTTATTTTCAATCAGTAGAAGAATATAATAGTAATAGTTATAGTGGCAATGGGATTCTCGACTATAGTCACAAAATAGTAAATTAGTCCTGGGATAGATAGTTCAATGGAATCATGTCATCCAGTGGATTTGAATCTCACTGCAATATTAAAATTACCAATGTAACTTCAGCTCTAGTTTTGGGGCCGCAAAATATACCACATATCGAGATCTGCTACGACAGAGTGCCACACCCAATAATGCGTGAAAAGACGAGATGTTACTTTTTTTCTATGCAGGTAGGCTATAAAATAAAACTGATAAAAAATTTAAATTGTACGAATTTTCGTGCATATTATAATTATCTACAATCTTGGAAGCAGCCATATCTACATTAAAAATTTCTGAAATTGAAATCATTTTGTACAAGCCGAAAAGGATAATTTGTTGAGGAAATTAAATTAATTCTCCTGATTTCTTGGATTTCATTACTTTAATAATAATTATAAATGAAGACGAAGTTTCGAATCTGGTTTCAATTCTTTATTTAAAATTAAAAGCACAAAAAAAGTTAAAACACTCTTCAAGTCAAAAAATTACTTTCTGAGTCAAGGAATTTTACTCCTATGCAATTGTTTTAACTTTTTTAAATGTACTTTTAATTTTAAATATTATTCTAATAGACTTAATAATTAATCGAAATCAGATTAGAAACGTCGTTTTCATTTATAATTGTTACTAAAGCCATGAACTCAAATAATCAGAAGAATTTACTTAATTTCCTGAACAATTTAAAACTATATGAAAATATGGATATATCAAGGTAAAACCATTTTTTAAATATTTTATTTCGTTTATAATTTTTTTGTACATTGCAGATTTACAAAATAACGGCATATATAAAAGAAGAAAAAAACATAATTTATACGTCGAAAAAATTAAGAACACTTGAACAAGAATATGTTCAAGTTTTTGTCTGACGCAACACACAAAATGAGGTGATAACACATAGAATTAGTAGCAATTTAACATAGTTTGTAATATTGATGTTGTACTCACTAGTGACTACTCAAAATTATACCAACTAGTGCGTAATCTGTTACTTTATTTATTTAAGATCGCATAGTAACGATATTTATTTTAAGAGGTATTGGATAATAGTATATTATTCAGCGGGCTTGTTGGATAATAGTATACCGTGAGTTTATTTTAACGTAAAACATAAGGTTTTCCATAACCGTGATTACGAATTTTACAGCAATGTATTAGAGCGTCCTTTTTAAAATGAAACATAGGGATTTTTAAAATCAAAAGTTTACACGGAAACTCTACTAAATTTAGAACAATTAAAAGTTTAAATTGAAAACCTCTCTAGAACTATTACAGTTGCCTAAACAGCTAATGTTGTTCAAGAGTTTTATAACCGATCGAACCATTGTTTAGCTATGAACGGAATTTTTTTTAAATTTTATTATAATTATTGTTTTTTTATTCGTTATTTTTTTTATTTGTATGCTATTTTGTTAATTTCTTATAATAATTAAATACAATAAATTCAGTTATATACATATTTCCTCTGTTTAATTTTAAAAAGGACGATATAATACATTTCTGTCAATTTCGTAATCATGGTTATGCAAAACCGTATGGTTCACGTTAAAATAAACTCTCCATATTAGAGATTATAGACCATGGGCGTGTGACGTCACGATTTTAGATGTGTTCCGTAACTGTCAAATGAGTGACTGTCACTTCAGTATTAAATGTGCAATTTACATTGTATAGATACAATATATTTTTAACAAGTATATGTGCATATAATTCCGAAAGCGACAAGTTTCTATCCTGTGTATCATTTTGAGCATGATAAAGTGTGTGATTTATTTTTTTAAGTGAAACTGTTCAAACTTGAATAAAAGTTAAACGTCTGTGTATTATAATAATTACTTGGCTTTACACTATGAAGTAAACATATAAAATTGTTTTTAAACATTTATTTTCTATCTATTAAATATATAAACACTATAAAATTGTGAAAGTTGTGACTAGTTCTTCACCAACTCGGCGACAAAATAAAGCAAAAAATAATGGTAAACAAATATTTTGCTGGTGCGTTTTATTTGATAAAAACAACTGGCTGGTATAATGGAGGATTGTTCTGATGGTGGTTGTGTCGGAGGTGGTGATAGATGACACAACGAGGGTTGGCAAACCCGGAAGAATCGATTCCACCTGGTTTTCGTGATCAACGCTGGGCGTCGCGACGCAGATATGACCCGGGGCTGGTTAGTAGTGTCGGATGGTGAGGACTGGTTTTCCAACTTTTTTTGGAAACCGACGCCTGGCGTCGCGACGCTGGGTGCTCGGAGATGACGGACGGTGTGTTGATGATCGACGTGAAAACCGTGTTGCAGATTATTATTCATATTATAATTATGATATTAAGAATATAGAGGACGAGTATTTTAAGATAGATAAATATAAAAATAATATTGACATAAAATTTGATTATAATGATGCGTATATTAGAAAAGTAGAAATATATAAAAATATATTAAGTTTTAATTATGATAGATTAGCTGTTAAAATAAGTAACCTGTTCACTCATAAAAGAAGTAAAAGAGGATTAATTAATGGTATGGGAGGAGTTATAAAGGCCATAACTGGAAATTTAGATGCCGAAGATGCCGAAAAATATGACAAATTATTCGAAAAGATAAATAAAAACCAAGAAATATTACAAACTCAAAATTTAGAAACAATTCGATTAAATAAAGAAATGATTAATAAATTTAATAAACAAATTCAAAATATTAAACATAATGAATTGGTTTTGGAAACTCGAATAGATACTTTCATGCAAACTATAAATTGGCAAAACGTTTGGATGATTAAAGATATATTTAATCAATTGATATTATTAACCATAAATTTACTTGAGATCATATCCGAAATTGAAACTAGCTTGACATTTTGCAACTTAAATAAGATACATAGTTCAATAATATCTTTAGAAGAACTAAAACAAATAATTAACCAAATTAATCCAGGAATAAAATTTTTGGACATTAGGTACTCACAGAATTAAAGTCATTCTAAATTAAATAATAATAAAATAGAATACTTATAAGAAATTCCTGTGTATGAAAATAAACCTGAAAGAAAATTACTGCAAATAACTCCAATCCCCATAATTAGTGGAAATGAAATGTTTATATTAAATGAAAATAAAGAATTTTTAATTCAAGGAGATCAATTATTGCTAACTAATGACTGTAATAAATTAAAACAAAATTTTTACTGTAAGACCAATTATGTAGAAGGTAATACATGTTTGAACGAAATTGTTAATAGACATAATAATAATGAATGTAAGTACCATAAGATTACTGAAGGATTTATTTTAATAAAAATTGAAAACTCTAATATTATTATTATAATAAGTAAGAATGAAAAAAACGTAGATATTAAATGTTCTGAATATTTGTGAAACATAAGCTAATTAAACGAGTATATAAATTTAAAACAAATAAAAATTGTATAATTAATAATTATAAATTGGAAAATTATATAACTAATGCTAAGGAAATAATTTATATATATATATATATATATATATATATATATATATATATATATATATATATTTATTTTCTAGATACCACATTTACCCTTAGGGTGTCGTGGTTGTTATATTGTTCTTCGACAAATTGTTTCCACCTTTTCCTGTCTTTCGCCAGTGTGCTCGCTTCTTTTAAGCTCTTTCCCTTTCTCTCTAATACGGTTAATATGTTGTCTTCCCAGCTTTTAACAGGTCTTCCTCTACCTCTCTTCCCTATCATTCTTGATTTCCATACTGTTTTCATTTGTCTATTTTCCGGAGCTCTTGTTATGTGTCCGTACCATTGCAATTGTTTTTCTTCTATTAATTGTATAGCTGATTTTGTTTGGAGATTTAGTCTGATGTTGTCGCTTCTTACTCTATCTATTTTCGTTACCCCTTCTATTTTCCGCAAGCATTTCATCTGCATTGCCTGTATCTTGCTATTCTGTCTCTTATTAGTAACCCATGTCTCACTGCCGTATAATAATATTGGTAGGTATATGGTTTTATATGTACTCAGTTTATATCTTTTGTGTAGTAGTTTGTTTCCGAAAATTATTTTATTTAGTGCATAGTACGTTCTTGCGGCCGCCTGTATACTCCTGTCTATTTCTTTATAGACTCCTCCTTTTGCTTCAATAACACTTCCCAAATATGTGAAGCTACTAACTTGCTCTAAATTTTTCATTTTTAGTTTAATGTCTAAGATTTTGTTTTCATTACTTATGAGCATAACTTTTGTCTTGTCTAGGTTTATGCTCATGTTTATTTTATATAATTCTTCTTCCCATATATTTAGATTATTCTGTAGTTCTGTTTGTGTACTACCGAATATTGCCATATCGTCTGCAAATATACATTCTGATATATATGTACTCTTAAGATTCATGTAGCCTATGAATGTCTTGCTTATTCTATCGTTGGCTCTTTTAACTGCTTTGTCATAAGCTAATTAAACGAGTATATAAATTTAAAACAAATAAAAATTGTATAATTAATAATTATAAATTGGAAAATTATATAACTAATGCTAAGGAAATAATTTTTAAAAATATTAAATTTAAAATTAAGGACAGACAATTAAGTAACAAAACAATTGAGTTGAAACAAATTGATAAACAAGATATAGTAATTAAAGAAACGCCTATGTTAAATGATATAAAGGTTCAAGAGCATGTTAATAACCATACTTTAATTAATTCTGTTGTTATTATTGTTGTAATAGTAATTATTTGTTTAATCTTATGTAAAAATAAAATACAATGTTACAGAAAACAGATAAAAAGGAAAATCTCCAAACCGTAATAAATGATGTTCATGTTACAGCGCACTCCAAGGAATGTGCTGACTAGTAATTGTAATTTCATAAAAGAGCGAATCTTGTTACAAAACGCAATCAGTCTGTCCTGAGAACAATACCTGTAACTTGTGTTTGTAGAATAAATAATTTTTTTTAAAACACAATTTCCAATAAAAATTGTATAAGTGGTGCAGTCGGATCGGATTTACACTATATATATATATATATATATATATATATATATATATATATATATATATATAAAATATATAAATATATCATCACGCCTTCTACCCATTACTGGGTGTGGCACTCTGCTGAATCAGATCTCGGTAAGTGATATATTTTGCGCGTGAAGTGTGGTTACCAGTCGTCAAATCACGGCCCCCAAACATGTTAGTGGTGGAGAAGCCACAAGGATAGCTTTTTCAAATTATGAAAATTTGTCGCATGTGGGAATCGAACCAGGGACCTCAGGATCCACAGGCCGACTTCATACCACTGAGCTAGCCATCCCATAAATATATATATATTATATATATATATATATATATATATATATATATATATATATATATATGGGCAGGCTGAGAAAAAAACCACCTTGTAAGGTTGTGAGTAAGTCTTAAGTAATAATAACAGTTAATTACGTGACGATTTTCGCAATTTAATTGACAAAAAACCTAACTTTTACATTTGCAGCGCCATCTCTCGACCAATAAAAAAAATGTTTCGAATAAAACTTACATACTTTTTAACCCTCTATCAGAATCTGCAATAAAAAATAGGGGTTTCCATTTAAGATTTTAAAGTTGCCCCCTGTTCCCGCCCCTCTTGGGGGGCTGGGGGGGAGCAAAGTCTACGGCATCAGATGTCCTCCTTAGAACCATTAACTTTTCATTTGGAACACTTTTTGATTCAATGCAATGTTTCAGAATTATCGCTACTGGCGGATTAAAATGGGACACCCATTGGGCCTCGCGGTACTTTGGATCCCGAAGTCATAATAGGCGAATGAAGTTTGGAGCCCAAAATAAGTTTCAAACCCGGGTTTTAAAGTTTATTAAATTTTTACCAGATATCTATTTAATTATTAATTAATGATGGATAAACTGATGCCTCACGATAGCTTTGTAGCATTCTTAACCTAAATATTAAAATAGACCTTTTTCGCATTACGTTTAATGGGTTATATATTAGTTTAAAAACTTTGTAACCCGAGGGTTCCAAATTTTTTTTTCGTGGCAGCACTGGGCCAGGAATCTGATGAACTATTACGAGTATATAATTCTTATGACTTCTTTAGGATAGATGTCAGTTGTATATAATAAAAACTAAATAGCGAAAATATTAACATTTTCCCTGTAAAGTATTTTACCATTAAACAACGACAACGCTAAATGGTACAAATCTTTTACCATTCTTAAGCCTCTGGTACCAAAATTTGATTTGAGACTTTCCACTCTGCTTTAGAACTTATGTTTTATTATTGAATAAGTATTTGAACAGTAATTTGTTCATAACTACAGTTGATAAAATAATATTTTACACTGATCTCTGGGCGTGTATCATTTTCACTGTAAAGTGTTTTACTAGGGATGTTGATTTTATCCGGATGTTCGATTATTCAGTTATTTATATAACGAATAGTCGGTTTAGTCGCTTTGGATAGTTTAAATATCTGAATATTCGAATATCCGAATAGTTCGAATATCCAAATAGCTGAAATATCCGAATAGTTTCATTATCCGAATTGTTCGAATATTCAAATAGCTTGTATATCTGAACTGATCGAATAGTTCGAATATTCAAATAGTTAATGAAGCCGAATAGTCAATAACAATGAACGAATAGTTATTTCATATTGTCATCAATTAATAAATGCAAATAGTTATCCAAATAACATTATTATAGACCAGTCATTTTCATTTTAATAACGTAATATACTATGAAATTATGGGTAATTAGAGGTGGGCGAATATCAAATTTCACGAATTCGTATATTAATCATATCTCGAATATTCGAATACTCTGAATAGTTACTTATTTAAGAATTAATACCGAGTCTAGTTCTATCTCTCTTTTTCATGGATGCGCGTCACACTGACGTCACACCAACGTGAGACCTATGACGATTGTTAGTGATGTCAAGCATGGCGTCGCGTATTCAGTACGGTAAACCAAATAAACATTGAATATAATAATTTGCGAGTTAATTAATTTATAAAATACAATGCGTCTATAAAATAAAACTGCCTGGTCTTATAAATCTATTTAATCTACGATTAAAATTAACTTTCTATCTAATTTATCTGAAGATGTCAGTCTTATTTGATTAAGTAAGTAAATCTGACATTAAACTGACTAAAATGTATGGTAATAAAATTTACTAGATAATTATTAATTGACAATCAGTAGTAGTTAGAGTGGATACCTACGGTTGTGCCAGGGTACGGTAGAGACAGTCGTCATAACAGCAAAACTATTCGGAATGCATGAAAGGGTGCAAGGGAAGGGAGAAGCGGCATGCATGTCTAAACGCGTTCCCCAGGTTACGTCAGCCAGCGCGCGACACTAACGTAAGCAGGAGTCTACATTGCTATTTAACAGTCAAAAGCAAGTTTTTTTTGTTTAATTTCTTTTAATATTTCCTTTTATTTGTATACAGATAGATTATATGATATATTTTTTTGTTATAAGTTGAATATTAGTAGTTAATTACGAGTGATTAGTTTTTACGTAGATTACTTGGCCCAGTCATGGCGTTATAATAACGTTCGATGTTACCAGTTTATGAATATTTGTTAAGCATGTTGTCATAATTACGGTAATTTAAATTTAGTTAACGTTTTGCCTGATTCTAAGAAGATGTTGCAGTGCATTATTAATTGTAAGAATAGAAGTGATCGTAGATTTAAGTTCATTTGCTTTAATTATGAATGTTAACTTTTTATAGACAGTTATGTTGTGTTATGTTATATATTTCTAACAATAAAAGTAATTATAAACCATTTCTGAGTATGTTTATGTCTGTCACTAGTGACCCCAACCACTATCACAACCGTCCTTGGGGTGTGGTCGGTTGTTACACTTTCTCTTTTTTTTTAATTTGATGCTATAACTAATACGTCGTATTTAGGAACAACATTTTGGTATTTTTACGTAGACAAAAGTAGAAATTAAGATTCAAATTACTTTTCTCGCAGTTAACTAGTAAATTAACAAAATTATTGGCGATCGAACCAAAATTGTCACAACCGTACCCAGTCTACCCTAGTAAAGCTTAATAGTCAGAAATAATATCAATATAAATAAGTAGACTTCAAATATATTCATTTTGTATTTTTTAGAAAGTTAAAAATTTCAACTAGATATTTCTGTTGAGAGTGCAAAATGAATTTGTAAGTTGATATGTCATTAGTATCATCTATTTCTTCTGTATCGTATGTGTCTGATGTACCATCAGACAATAAATCTTGAAAACGAATCACATAAGTGAAGGTTACCAACAATGTACTGAAACAGAAGCAATCCATTTCAAAATTATAGTGAAAATGTGATTTCGAAGCACTATTAAATCTCACACCAGAAATTATTTCTTAACCTCGTTATGAAGACTCATGTTTCAATTTCATAAAGCGAATTAGGACTTATTACTTTAGAAAACAATAATATTATGGAAAATATAATAAAAATTAAAATGTGAACTTCTGTTCTATATTTCTATATTCAAAAATAAAATGATGCGAGAAATAATATATATTCAAGGTAACTTTGTTGTTTTAATATTAATTACATTCTACAATAAATAAAGATATATTCTAAGTTAACAAAATTAAGTACGCAAACATTTAAAAAAATTATTTTAACAATGAATTCTGAAAACTTTTTTCATATCATTAGTAAAACGGTAAAACCACGAATATTTTATTTCTGCAAGATTGATAGATACACTTACAATGTAACTATTGCATTGAATATTATCGATAATTTGAGAGCAACAAACATGTTATTTTCGGTAAGAATATTTTCTCACGAAAACAATGAAAAATTTTACAAAATTAATCTTTTGCCATATTTTAATAACATATGCATTTAATTAAAATTATTCTATTTGCCATTTGGATCAGATCTAACTTACATTTACTGAACCAGATCACTTATTTATGTCGCAAGATTACTTTACTGACTTAAGTTCTAATACTAGAATGACTGACTTTAATTTAATTTGAAGTAAGTCACCCCAATATGTACATCAGTTTGCTTAATTTAGTTCATTTAGTCATGTTATCTAATTTATCTGTCAGAGAATCTTGTTGCTAGATAATAAAAAAAAATAGAGTAAAACTGTCATTTTTTATACAGAAAATTATCGCAATAGTTGCCTAGTGCAAATTATAATTTATTAAGTCACTCGTTTCCATGACAACACGGTCAAATAATGAAACGCTATTGGTTCTTTAAAGCCGAGTGCCAATATTCCAGAAAATATATTTTAATCTCTTTAATTAAAAAAAATAAAATAAATATCTCATCACGCCTTTTACCCATTACTGGGTGTGGCACTCTGCCGAAGCAAATCTCGGTAAGTGCTATATTTATGCGCGTGAAGTGCGGTTACCAGCCGTCAAATCACGGCTCCCAAATATGTTAGTGGTGGGAGAACCACAGGGGTAATATTAAATTGGTGAAAATGTTTTGTCGGCTGTGGGGATCGAACCAGGGTTTTTAGGATCCATAGGCCGACTTGATAACCACTGAGCCATTACTCCATATAATTAAACATTTAAAATTTATTTATTTGATCTGAAAACTGCTTTCAATTTATCTGTAAACATTCATACCTTTGTATAACAATATATGTAAAAAATCTATAGTTTGAAGCATATGCGTCAATGTAAAATATTTTTAATTTCAAAATATAGAAAATCTCAATCACTATCACACATAAAGCCCTTATTTCTGGCTAGTAACTTAAAATTATTCTTCTTCTCTAGATATTTTCTACTATCGTTTAAAAAAGACTTTGATTTCCGTATTCATATGAGTTAGGAAAAATAAAATATCAAATCCAAAATTTAAAAAAATACTACTTTCAAATGGAATTCTAGACAATGACAAAATTAAACAGTATAATTCCTATAAGAGTTTCAGTTAAAATCTAGCTAATCCTGAATTTTGGATTTGTCAAATTAAGCTAAACCACATTCCCAAAAAAGTTTAAATAAACTTTAATACAATCTTCTTACCATTTAGTTTTCGAAAAGTGAATTGAAGCTTTGGAATTTCTACATTGCAACTATATTGCTTACCATTTACCATTTTATGTATTTATTAATAATATTTTACGCAATAACTTTAAGAAAGTTATTTGTTATTTAGTTAGAATATATTTCGTGGCTCATGAGGCTTAACCGTGCTAAATTTTTAATTTCCCGCATCAACCAATCTTAAAAATGCGTCTCCTGCTACTACTCTATTTGTCTGGTTTATGCCCGAGGAAGAAAAATGACAGTTGTCGAGATTGCCAATAGGTGGCTATATTCCACATACACAGCTAACTTCTATATCAACTTAGTTCAAACTCATTCATGGAGCTGACTGCAGCGCTCACCTCGAGCTAGAAACAAATTAAAGCTGGGTATCATTTAACCTTAAAATGAGTTTGATTTTGTGCAAACAAATTATCTTAGCTTGTTTGTTTTACATTACCCATTATTAGGTACTCCACTTACATAGACCTCAATGTAATATTATTATTAATTTATTATGTTAATTGTACAAAAAACAGGGATAAATATATTATAATGAAACGCGAACGTGACTCGGGCTCGCACTGGTTTCTACAATCGCGGCCAGCGAAGCCTCGCCAACCGGCGCCAAATAGCTCGCCGTCTGCGATCAAATAAATTATATTCTTTCTATATTTTAAACATATTTGGATATTTTTTTAAGTATTAGAAAAAAAATTAAACTAATTGTTTAAAAACATTATTTAAGATTATTTAACTATAGGCTAATTTAAAATAATTAATATCGATTTATATGTATTACAAGAATGTATTTTGCATGATAAACACAGTAATAAATAATCAGATTTTATTTAATATTTATTATTGAATCGATAATCAACGTATCTATCAAATTCCGCTGATCTATCTTCTTAAATTAAAATGGAATAAATTGACATGACAATGATATACATAACCATGGCTACATCATCTATTTTTTAGGCATGGACCTTTTTGTACATTTCCGTACAGTTTCCATGGTGATACAAAACAATTCTGAAATTGCTTACTTTTTGAACAAAAAATCATAAAATAATAATGTCATATTCGAGTAGAAAAAACAAATATTTTCTTTTCGAGCCTACTACTTTTAGGTTATGTAAAAAGCTAAACTTTTATATTACAAGTAATTTTTTATTGAAGTATAGGCGGTGATTATGTTATCAAACATTTAGTTTTCTCTAAAAATGGGCACGATTTACTTTTTCTTATCTGCATATTTAGGAATATGGTCTTCTGTAACATAATAAACTTGCATCCAATTTTAAATTTGAATTTTTGAGAAAAAATGTAATAAAATTATTTTTGTTGTTTCGCATATTTTTCCTTTTTTTCTCTCAGTATTCTTAATATAGGTATTTAAAATTTTATAAAAATTATTAAGAAAAAATCAATATCAGAGATGAATACGGGCACCAATATTAACAATATTTAAAAATATGATCAGATTTTAAATTCTACCGATAACCAATAACACGGCGATAGTTACCGAAAAGGTTGAACTTGCTTAATTTCTAATTCAAGTAAATTGTTTGTATTAAGTCTTGGATTTATTGCTTTTTTAATTATTGTATCTTTTTTTATTAATAAAAAATGTACAAGTCTTCATCGTTATGGCTGATGAAACAATATTTTACACCAATCTCTCAACGCCAAATATTAACATTTTCACTATTTGTCCATTCTTAAGCCTCTGGTTCCAACAATTGATATTAAACTTTTTAGACTGCTTTACAACCTCTGTTTAATTATTAACTAAGTATTTTTACAGTAATATGTTCATAACTACGGCGGATGAATTAATATTGACATTTTCACTGTAAAGTATTTTACAATTCTTAAGCCTCTGGTACTAACAATTAGAGATGCGCCGAATATTCGGTTATTATTCGGTATTCGGCATATTCGGCAACTTTTTGTTTATTCGGTTATAGCCGAATTATTCGGTTATACGACCGAACATTCGGCATTTTTTTATTTGTTTCTGGAAATTAATAATTTATTCAAAACAAAAATATTTTGTCATATTAGTAATTTTTATTTATTTGAAAACGATTATAATGCATATAATAAAGTAAATTATTTATTAGAACAAAAAATCGCAATTCTTAAGATAATACACAGAAAACAGGAATATAGTAAGAACACTTTTTAAAATTTAACATATAGAAAGCATATGTAGGTACATATACTTAATACTTAATAGTCATTTAATAATTTACTAAAGGTAAGTTGTGTTGTGGTGGAGAAAAACTAAACTTCAGTTCTGTCCGATAATAAGCGATTCCTTTTCTCTTCATAGACATTTCCAGCTTCAGAAAAAAGTCTCACACTGTAAACAGTGCTAGCTGGTGGTGATAAGAAAATTCTAGCTATGGAGGTTATGTACGGATATTTTTCTGAAGCTGAAGTAGCTGCAGATTTTCCAGTGCCACCACGAGATATCAATATACCGCATAAAGTACATTTTACTTTGCTTTTCTCTTCCGTCTCTTCAAAAAAAATCCACACTTTGATTTTTTGCGTCCACTCATTTGAAAAAAATAAAATTTAATTCCTAAAACGATATGCATGAATCTGAAAACAATAATTACTAATTAGATTACTGACAAATACATAGCTACAGCTCACTCATACGTACTGCTATGAAGTACACTGTTGTGCAGAAAAACGGCGAGTGACGCTGTCTAGTTCAAACTTGAATGTGCGCACATTTTAACTAGAACCGAATATTCGGTTCGGCCGCTATGAAATCCGGTAATGTTCGGTATTCAGTTATTCGGCCAAAATTGTATTCAGCGCATCACTACTAACAATTGATATAAAAATCTCCAATCTGCTTTAGACTCTCTGTTTAATTATTGATTAAATATTTTAACAGTAATTTGTTCATAATATCGGTAGATGTAACAATATTTTATACCAAACTGTCGGGGCGAAATATTAACATTTTCAATTATCTTAAAAATTTATATTTGCTATAATTAATCATGAAGAAATATATATTAATATTTATAAATATGTGCCAGCCGCACACGCTAGTATAAATAAACTATATTTTTTATGTATCAAAATATTCTACTAATTTATTAAACCTACAATACAACAAAATGAAGAATTATATTTAATGAAGTAATATTTTCTTTGTGCGATAATAGTTTGATACTATAATTATTTACTCAATCTTACATATATCTATAGTAAAAATACATTAAATTTAATTTAATATTAATTTCTCAACTAAAAATATAAAATTGTTTGTATCTAAATTGTTAGAAATAAAAAATGCGGGGGCTTGTAATTTTATTCTTTTACTTTTTTTTTTCGTAGGTTCTTTAATCTATAATTTGTCAAAATGCTTCATAGTTATTTAAATTTTTTGCAGCAAATACTTCAGTAACAGACAAATTAAAAATATTAATTAGGTTATAATCCACGTTGCAATTGATATTTTGTCTTTGTAATTTTTTAACCAAACATATTTAAGTAACAGTTGCTATTGGGATGTGTTACTGTCTCGGAAAGAAAAAATTGGATAAATATTTTTTAAGCAATAATCTTAAACACGTTGTTTACAGACATGGGTCGATCAAACAAGCGAATTTATAGAAAACGTTGAGTCCAAGTCACACCACAGAAAAAGAAACGACATCTTTTAATTCCACTTACACCTAGAATTCGTATGTTCATATCAAAAAATTCTCTTATGTCTGTGATTTAATATTTATTTTATTTTTCAGATTTAATAAGCAATACCTGCCCGATTTCTGAATCAAATGAATGTGCTTCGTTTAAAATTTTACCATGCGATGACTCATTTGTTTTGCAAGCGCAATCATTTCCCCCCTGTGCAGGTAACAATATTTTTGTTTTCTTCTAATATATTTATAGTAAAAATTTGCAATTTTCTTAATTTATTGGTTAGAATGCAGTTTCCACATTTGGAATATTTTTACCGACTGCACATAAATAATTATCAATTGTATTTGAAATATATTTATTTAATTAAGCATTTTTTATGGGGCAATGGCTCAGTGGTATCAAGTCAGCCTGTGGATCCTAAGAACCCTGGTTCGATCCCCACAGCCGGCAAACATTTTCACCAAAATTATAATTATCCCTTTGACTCCCCCACCACTATCTTCGGGGGTCATGATAAGACGGCTGGTAACCGAACTTCACGCTTATAAATATATCACTTACCAAGATCTGCTTCGGCAGAGTGCCACATCCAGTAATGGGTAAAAGGCGTGATGATAGGTATATTTATTTATTTATTTTATTGATGTATTTATTTTATTTGTTTTATAGAGTCTTTGATTATTTTTTTCGCGAATTTAGTATATTTAATGAGAATTTATTATTTAACTTCGAATTTAAATAAAAGATAACCAATTTATTGTTTTCAACATACATGCACATTTGTTTTCAGGTGAAGTAGTAGGGCAAAGCGGCAACAATTCTGCCGTTGAAACTAGTGAATGTGCTTCGTGTGAAATTTCACCATGCGATGACTCAATTGTTTTGCTACCATCTCCTCCCTGTGCATGCAACAATATTTAAGTTTTCGTCTAATATATTTATTGCTAGATATGAAATTTTATTGATATATTGACAAGAGTGCTGTTTTCACATATGGAATATTTTTACCGACTGTACTCAAATAATTATTTTTAAGCAGTAATGTTAAACGCGTTGTTCACAGGCATTTGTTGTTCAAACAAACGAATTAATAGAAAAGGTGACGTTCAAATCACACCACAAAAAAAGGAAACGACATCCTTTAACTCTGTTTACACTTACAATTCGTACGTTTAAATTAAAAATTCTCTTATTTCTGTGATTGAATATTTATTTTATTTTTCAGATTTAATAAACAATGCCTGCCCGGTTACTGAAACAAGTGAATGTGCTTTGTTTAAAATTTTACCGAATTTGAGACTTAAGATACTTATTCGATGTTTTCTGGTTCAACACCAAGCAATTTCTCAATGCATTTTGTTATTAGATACTACACAAGATCTGAACGAAGACACTCAATCCAAAGCAGCAGATCTTCCAGCTGAAAAGTATCCACCTGAAATTAGACAACCATTAGCTGAAACGAAGGAAGCATCTGAAGATATTCAACCTGAAATAGAAACTAAAAAAGGTATTGCATTTACATAGCTTTAAAGAATTTGTATTCATTGTTCATATTTTTTTCAGCAACTTTTTCGAAACAAATAACAAGGAGGACTTGGACAACGCCGGAGAAAAAAATTGTGCGGGAACTATTTTCCCATAATTTGAAACACGGCACACTGCCCACTACACAAGAGTGTTATGACGCGTCTCTGCAATACAAGTCATTAAGAACAAGAATATCCGAACAAATTAAAGCTTGGGTTAATAACCAAAATAAAAAGAAAATGTCATCTTAACCAAAATATTCACTTGTATTATTCTTTTTTTATTTAGTTTTATTTATACCGGGTGTGTACTTTTTCTTCGCACATAGGAAATTAAAATTTTTGTTCAATTGCAAGGCTATCGCTATTTTTTAATATAATTTTTGATATTTTCATATCTAATTTCTGTCGTTATAAAGCATACAAAATTGATTGATGTATTTGAAGTATTTTGCTCGAAAATTATAAGGTAAAGAAATAAACAAAATAAAAATTTTAACATGGAATTTTCTATTTTCGGATAAAAAAGTAGGCACTCGGTAGATGCTTTAACGTACAACAATTAACATCATTTGTTATACTTGTAATATTTAACAAGTCATGTGTACGCATGGAATATATTGTTTTATATACTTTGTTAAAATTATTTGCTAAATAAACTTAATAACTAAATATGAAATAAAAAATGTAATTACTTCTTTTCCTAACGAAAAGTCATATGAGCAAGAACTCAAAATAAAAAAAAAAAACATTTTCGTTGTAAGCTGACGATTTCTCTGGGTGCAGTGAAGAATCAGAGAAACACGAATATTATTTTTTTAACTAGTTTTACAAACGAAAATAAAAGATTATTATAAATAATACTATGATTAAGCAGTCATTAATTCTTTATTTACAAATTACACTTGCAATACTCTAAAGCAATTAAAATTATCTTGTTATTGGGTGTAAAAACTAGAGAATAATAAACAAATAATAATAATAATCAAATATAATAGTACGACTTACATATACCAGAACGAATGGAAACCCTAATAACAAATGCCTTCTTTATCTACCAAGACTGCCATCTGTCATACAATAACATAAAAATTGGGGGCCAAACTTCATTGACTTATATGATTACAAAACTATATTTTTTTCATATAAATATATTGAAATGCAATATATATATATATATATATATATATATATATATATATATATATATATATATATATATATATATATATATATATATATTGAATATTTTTGTGACACTGGATTTAAGTGTCTACAAAAGTTATCACTGGATATAAGTGATAATGGTTTTGGGTTAAATGTTCTTATGATACTGGATGTAAGTGTCTAAGAATAATATCACTGGATGTAAGTGATACTTTTATTTATTGCTGGAAGGAAGCAATAGAAGTCAATATGTCGCTGGATGTATGCGACTATGACTTGGGCTGGTTAAGCCTTTGTATGAATGTAGATTGTGAGAGTTGTCCTTAAAGATATGTACAATCGGAACAGATTCTATAATCAGAATTAAGTTAAATTTGTCAGGTGTGGCCGAGCGTATTATTATTGTTGTAAATTAGTTACAGGTGCACCACACGAGGACGTGTAAGGTCAAGCGTCAAACATTGCCTATCAGTGTTTGTTTATTCTGATCTGTCAGCGCTTGGGTGAAATCAGCAGGGGTGGCAGGGAGACCAGCCGATACCGGTAGTCATGAGACAGCAGACAGAGCTGAACCAGTCACCCGAGATCACCTACGATTCATTTATCTTACATAAGATAATCTATTTGTTACTTATTAGTTATTATATTGTATTAACATTGTTAATTATTAAAGTGTGTTTATTATTGAAAGTTTGAGTGTCTCTGTGTGAAAAACATGAGTGAACAATTTGAAGACGATAACCCGACTATGGACTCGGTGCCTCCGTCGACATCAGAAGTGGGATACGCACCACCACAAGAAGCAATGTGTAATGAAAGTGATAGTGACGATAAATGGCGATCACTTTTTGAACAGCAAAATCAAAACTTTTTGGCGTTGATACAAGCAATGAAGACGCCAACAGAATGTACTGATATCACTCTACCAAAATTCGATCCGGAAAAGGTAGAAGTGGATGCACGTGCATGGATAACTACGGCAAGTATGTGCATGCTAAATCAACCACTGCAGGGCGCTGCATTGATGATAGCGCTCAGTAAAGCTTTAAAAGGCTCAGCATCTGCTTGGTTATCGCAAGTGTCATTTCCTGGAATGACGTGGAGTTATTTTAAAGATATCTTTATCTCAAGACATGACTGTCCTGAAACAACAGCGGCGTGCTTAATTAATTTACATAATGATAAACCAAAAGAAGGCGAATCTCTAGCGGCGTATGCAGCTCACCTAATGACGTCACTAATGTCTCGATGGAAAGATTTAAACATTGAGCAGATCGCTGTTTCAACAGTGTTAGCCCATGTTTCACAGTTTGAACGTCGCCTCCAACGTCTTGCTTTTACTTCTGAAATTTCAACAAGAAATAAATTACAACAAGAACTGAAAGCATTTTCATTTTTAAAACGAAAATCTTCTACTCAAAATGAAGATGTCAAATAAAATACCTACTTGCTGCTGGTAATAAATTATCTTTTATCATGATTATGATTATTACAAGTTAGACGGTTAGAGAACTTCTAACCTTTGGTCTAGTTAAAATAAATGTGTTTTCCTCCTACTATATTTCCAACATAAAACAATTTTCAAAATTTAAAATTTTTCAAAAGAGATACCACACGAGGAGAGTGTGAAAAGTCCCTGAAAAATAAAACAGATGGCGCCACAACGCAAATATCATGTGACATTGTGATGTGCCATCTTTAACTAGAACGCATTAAAATTTTCAGACTGATATGTCATTCAGTTCTGTTTTGACACCCATCGAAAGCAAGCAACCTTGAAGATTTTTGAAAACATGGAAAAAAGTGAATTTCGCGTCTTGATTAAACATTATTTCTTGCGTGGAAAAAACTTTTCGCAAACCAAAGCATCGCTTGTTAACGAATACAATCTACTTCTTCAGCTATTAAATGTTTTCGTTGTGGCAAGCTGGGTCACACATCGATTGACTGCCGTTTGAAAAGGAAACACCATTCCCGGAAAGATGAAAAATCAAGCTACAAGAGTCAACATTCGAAGGATTCCTCATTTAAACATGTCATTTGTTTCAAGTGCGGATCTGCTGGCCACTACGCATCACGTTGCGCTGGTGTGAGCAACAAAGGAAGAAGCAGTAGCGGCGCCGGACCGTCAATCGAACGGCGTGTAGACATACACCATGTTAAAGCACCTTCTGGCATACTGCATCATTCTGGTGAGGCCTTTCCATTTTATTTTGATTCAGGAGCGGAATGCTCACTTATCAAAGAGACAGTATCATTAAATTTTAGTGGAAAACGATTTAATAATTTAATTACTTTAATTGGTATTGGTCAGACAAATGTAAAGAGTTCTTTACAGATTCTGTCTCTTGTTAAAATTGATGATATTACGATTGATATTTTATTTCATGTTTTACCTGACTATTGTTTACAAAATAATATCATGATTGGTCGTGAAATTTTGAGCCAAGGGTTAGATGTGCATATGACCTTTGATAGATTAAAGCTGTCTAAGGTAAACGTTGTTGACGTGTGCAATTTAAGTGAACGTATAATCGTTGATTTTGATAAAGTAAATACTGATGTATCATCAGAATTTAAACCAAAATTACTTTCCGTATTAAATGATTTTAAAAATTATTTTATTCATTGCATACCTAATAGTCGTGCCAAAACCGATCCAATGCAGATACGATTAAAGGATCCTAATAAGACAGTCTGTCGACGTCCTTATAGATTAAGTCCAAAGGAAAGAAATGTTGTTCGAAATAGAGTTGATAAATGCTACTATCATTCGTCCTAGCTGTTCACCATTTGCAAGTCCTATATTACTTGTTAAAAAGAAAGACGGTACAGATCGTATGTGCGTAGATTTTCGCGAATTAAATGATAATACCATACCCGATAGGTACCCCCTTCCTCTTATTTCGGATCAAATTGCGAGATTACATAGTAGTCACTATTTTACTATTTTGAATATGGCCAGTGGTTATCATTAGATTCCTGTTCACCCAGAATCTGTTGAACGAACTGCTTTTGTTACACTTGACGGTCAATATGAGTATTTAACTATGCCTTTCGGTTTACGAAACGCACCATCAGTTTTTCAACGCGCAGTTACTAAAGCACTAGGCGAACTTGCACATTCATTCGTTGTCGTTTACATGGACGATATTCTTATTGTAGCTAGTAATGTTAAAGAAGCACTAGAAAGACTCCTTATTGTTTTAGAAACACTTACTAAAGCAGGATTTTCATTTAATATTGATAAGTGCTCGTTTTTGAAACAAAAGGTACAGTATCTCGGGTTTGAAGTTAGTGCTGGTGAAGTAAGACCCAATTAGAAAAAAAATAAAGGCATTAACTGCGTTACCACCACCTAAAACCTCTACGCAGTTACGATAGTTCATAGGCTTAGCTTCGTATTTTCGTCAATTCGTACCTAAATTCTCTCAAATTATGGCCCCACTTTACCTTTTAATATCTACTAAAGGTAATATTGACTGGAAACCGTCCCACGAAAATGTAAGACAGAAAATAATATCCATATTGACAAAAGAACCAGTTTTAATGATCTTTGATCCAAATTATCCAATTGAATTGCATACCGATGCAAGTTCGTTAGGATATGGCGCGATTCTAATGCAGAAAAAGAATAAGAAACTTTATGTAGTTGCCTATTTTAGCAAACGTACTACAGCACCAGAATCCAAATATCACTCTTATGAACTAGAAACTCTTGCAGTTGTAAATTCTGTTAAACATTTCCGTCATTATTTATATGGGCGTAAGTTTGTTGTTATCACTGATTGTAATTCGTTACAGTCATCACGTAAAAAGCTAGATCTTACTCCCAGAGTGCATAGATGGTGGGCTTTCTTGCAAGCATTTGATTTTGACATTATTCATAGAGACGGTAAACGGATGTGTCATGCTGATTTCTTTTCGCGAAATCCATTACCGCATTCATCTAATAAACATAAGTTTGAAAGTGTTCAACAGAAACAATTTAACGTGGCAAACCTATCAAGTAACTGGTTACTCGCAGAACAACAACGTGATGATGAAATTTATAAACTTATTATTGATTTTAATAATGAAGAACTTAATAAAAACATAGCTAAAACATACGAATTGCGTTCTGGTGTTTTGTATCGGAAAATTCAAAGAAACGGTAGAACGCGATGTTTACCTATAGTGCCCAGAGCATTTAGATGGTCAGTCATTAATAATGCACATGAATCTCTTATGCATCTTGGTTGGGAAAAGACTCTGGAAAAAGTTTTCGAATTTTATTGGTTTGAAAATATGTCGAAATATGTACGAAAATTTGTGAATAATTGTATTACATGCAAAGTGTCGAAATCTCATTCTGGTAAGATTCAAGCTGAATTACATCCAATACCTAAAGTAGCAGTTCCATGGCACACTGTTCACATAGATGCTACAGGAAAGTTAAGCGGTAAAAACGACAAAAAGGAATACGTTTTTGTATTAGTTGATGCTTTTACAAAATTTGTTATTTTACATCATACAGTGCATATTAACTCTGAAAGTAGTACTAAAGCTTTAAAAGCTGGAATATCCCTGTTCGGTACTCCAACGCGTATAATTGCTGATCAAGGTCGTTGCTTTACTAGCAAACAATTTCGCGAATTTTGTGACTCACACAATATTAGTTTGCATTTAATCGCGACTGGAGGTTCCCGTACCAACGAGCAGGTAGAGCGTGTAATGAGTACTCTAAAAGGTATGTTAACTGCAGTATATATTTTAACAAATCTTGCACAAATATCATTACATGATCTACTTCATATTAATTTAACATAATAGCCGAAAAATAAAAATATTTATAATGCTAATAATCACTATATTAAATACCAACATGCTATAAAAAGTTAACCTATATAATTAAACTGTAAATATTACAGGAATTTTAGATATAATAATTATCACTTACATCCAGTTTATTCTACTACATTTTACACTTATATAATGGTAAAGAACTGAAATTATAACATAATTATGACATAAGATATTTTTTCATTGATACAAAATCTTCTTGTTCATAATGATGCTCCTACTATAGAAAGGCCAATATCATTTATATATATTGAAAATTTAAAAGAATGTATATTTGTATATCTAAAATTATAAAAAAAAAAAAGATTTTTCAAAACCTACTTTTTCTTTTTCTGCAAGCATATATACTAAAAAATTTAAATACTACCCAAACGAGAAGAAATCTCATTTACATTAAAGGATCACGCTATGCTGCTATTAAATTGTACAGCAACATACTACTGTCACTAAGAGAATATGCAATCAGTGTAATAGTATCATAATTTTACTTTTATTTGTCGTATACTTCTTAACGACCTTTAATCAATTATTGTAATGCTTATTTAGTTATTATAAGCAGTACGTAAAACAGTAAAATACTGATAAGATGTCCGCATCAACTGAAAAATTACAAATTTAACGGTCTTTTTAAGTATTTCGAAATAATAAAGCAAACTTACGCTAGTAAAAGTAACAATAGAGAGAACAAAAATACCCCCAGCCTTTATCTTTATTGGTTTCTTGCATCTTTCCATTATAATAAAAATAATCTGCTTTACTTTTGAATTGCATCTGTACCATTCCATTTTGTAACAACTTTCTCCAATTGTAGCGCTCTAATAATATACATATTAATATTGAATAATTTTATAGTATATAAAAAGACATAAAATTAAAAATGGAGAATTTTTAATTTTATTATCGAATGTAGTCGTATATAACCGATGGTTAATTTTGAATAAATATCAAAAACTTCAAATAAAGAAGAGTGTATAAAATAGCTATTTATGTAACAAGTACATAATTTATGTACATGTTTCATAAAAAAGTTTTATGTTCAACTGCATTTCAGAAGACTTTTTTTTACCTAGAATGGGAGTGGGCAAATCATGACCCTTCATGATTAATTTGTAATAATAAAAAATGTGTAAATTAATTTTTTACAGCTATTAGCAAAACATTCCAAACAAAACAGCGATTACTTTATGCGTGCTCAATAATGATCTTTCTTTGCTTCAACGTCGCCTCACTTCTACGTTACTGTGTATCCCTACCATACATTACTTCGTTAACTGCGGCGACTCTACTAAAATTCAACAAAATTGCATTTGGTGAAAGGTGATATTTTTTTAGTATGGTGATACGTTTTCTTTATTTTTATTTAAAAAAGGTATGCTGTAAACAGTGTACTTTAAATTAAAAATAAATATATTATATTATTATTTATTATAGTCATGAATAAAAAATTTAAAAATTAAGAAGAAAATCGAATTATCAATTATGTATGGTAAAAGAAATGTTGTTTTATACAAGAGAAAGATAAAGCTATATATGTTTTATATGTCGGGTGTTTAAAGCGTATTACATACACAGACATTCTAATATAAAAGATCAAAGTTAACAAATGAAGGCAAATAGAAAAAAGGTAGAAACACTAAATAAAACTTTGTTAGTCGAACAGAATGTTTTATAATATAAAATGCTGATAATGAAGTTGCCAAAGCAGAACAATCAATCGCGGATGCTGAATTTATTAAAGATTGTATAATTGAAGCAACTGAAATTATGTATTCACAAAAACAAAATAAATTCAAAAATATTGCTCTATCATACAGGACAATCGTTGGAAGGGTAGAAAATATTAACGGAAACTTAAAAATTAATGAAAAGTTATTTAAAAAAATGAATTAATTTATATTATACTATATTAGTAGGTAGGTGTAACACGTGGATAAAGTGAACTTTCCGGATTTTCGTAATTGCAAGACTCAACTAACGTCTTTTTCCACATTTGGCACTATCGTCCAGAAATATATTACTTTTCTACTAGCTACATAATATAGGGACCAGTTCGCACGCTAGTACTGTAAAATTCTTTGAAAATAATTAAAAATGTATAAATTTCATTAAATTGAGAAAAACATATATAATTCGCGTGTAAATAGTCCGCTGTTTGCAATATTCGATAATATCACATACGCGTAGAAAAGAAAACTTCTCTGGTGCACTACCTTGCTTAATACGAGTACTTATTAATTTTGCAAATAATATGTTATAGTATTAGAAGAATTAAATATGTGACAAATGGTATCAACTCTCTAGACTTATATTGTTAACCTTTAATGCGCTTTCAACAAGCTGAATGTTACTAATTAATGAACAATAAATTATTAAACTGATTAAATTTTTACCTGAACAATTACATGATGTCCACACCAACAATATACAAATAATTCTATTAGCATTACTAATAGATAGGACAATGCTGAACCAAATTCAGAACTTCCAAAAGGAATCTAAAAAATTGTTCACAAAGATTTTAAAATGAATACACAATAATAAAGATTGATAGATATTACCGAAAGTAACTGCAAACCAATCATACAAAATGTTATACAATCTGTAAGAAACACGACTAGCAAACCTGGATTAAAGAAATTTTCAATGTCCTCCAACAATCTAAAAAACAACATAACTGTCAAAGTATTTCACGTAAACCGAGCCATAGAGTTTGAGCATGAGAATATACTTCAAATCTCAAATTAGACATTTGTTGTAGAAAACAAAATATTAACAACATAATATTATCGAGTTCCATAATTATCAGCTTTAAAATTTAATTTTTAACTTCATGTTTCAAAGTTATTATTCAGATAATTGCCCAAGAGCATGAGCATAAAAATTAATGGAAAAGTCGTACACCTAATAGATAAAATTTTTAATCAATTAATTAATTTAGATTTGTGTACAACTGATCGTGTCATACGAGTTTAAGAAACAAATGGATTTGTATTTATAAAATAAATATATTTTTTTAACATAAGCATTTTATTTGTTGCTATAGCTTTATGTGAAGCAAATAATCAACTATTATATCCCGAGTGCTACGAATTTAATCGATTTTTGACATGTCTGGCTTATTTACATTATTTTGTGTAGAAATTGTTTCAGTATATAATAATTTTATAAGTTTTAAATGACAGTATTTAATTATAATTTCTAATTTTGTTTACAAATAAGTAACGAAAAAAATGGCCGGTGGTGGTGGCCGAGCGCGCTAATGCTACATCTCTTAGCACGCTGTGACGTCACCCGAGCCAAGGTTCGTCAGTTCGAATCCACCGGCAGACAACGTGTGGCTTGTCGTTAAAATAAAAAAAAATACAGCTTCTTGTATTTGCCACACTCGGGCGCTCTATGCTAGTTACATATTCGCCTTAAAAAAACAACTGACTACGAAAGCCGGCAGTAGGGCAGAGTAAAATCTGCGGCTCGGTGCGCCCGGTCCGCCAAATTCCTTCTAGGAATATTTGGGGGTCTATAGACTCCCAAAGGCGTGAAATTATTATTTTTTTAACGAAAAAAATGGTGTACGAGTCCAATACACGCAAGGTTACTGTTTTTACTGCCTCAAGGAGATAACAGGCTTTCCAGTCAATTCCCCCTTTTAACACTAAACACTGTTTTATCGTGCTAGTAATATAATTAACTATTATACAGTGAGCGATAAGTAAATTCAAAGTCTTAGGTTCGCCTCGTGTCCTTTCACATTATCTATGTACCGCTCTTGGTGCACACATAACTATTTTATATATTTACCTAATAATAGCACTGTGATGCTTAATACATTTATAAAGAATTAGTTCCACTTTTTTATTTTCTACTTCTAACAATGGCTCATAATATTCAAATCCAAGCATTTCTTTAATTTTTCTCCTTTGTTTCACAAAAATAATTTCTGGAAGCTCTGTTAATGGTCTACAAGAATTTATTACAGCATTTTCTAAATTATCCTTCAATATTTCTATTTGTGCGCAAGATATATTCATTAATATATTTGGTAGCACATCCAAACTCAAATTTATTGAAGCATTTGCAGCGATGACTATCATTTCGAAGGAATAAGCTATCATATATCGTGTAAAAGATGATGTTATATCAAATGGAATCCATACAACAACTGGTAGAGTCGGTTCATCTTGCTGGTCCAAAAATGGAATACTCATAAAAAATATCACACAAATAAAGCATCCACCGTAATATTGTTTGCAATAAAAATGAGCAACGTAAGCCCAATTTTTCATAAATTGCTGTTGTTTAGCGATATTTGTTTGAAACAATGGATTATCTAAGTCTTTTAATAGTTTTATAAATTTTGGGTATTTTCTGGTAAACAAAGAAAATTTAAACATGAATGTCAAGTTTGTAACAGAATAATAAGCGGCTTTTGCGGCAGATTCAAAATCGTCTAAACTGGAAAATAAATTAACAATTACTGATATCATAAACAAGCTTATAAACAAACGAGAATACAAATTTGTATACAAATTATATAACCAAGACCATTTCGATTTTTCGAAAGGCCAATTGCCAGCGAATGTTAAGAAAAATTTCGGATATTTTAAAAAAACTTGCATGTCCGAATTATTTAATTTTAATAACATCTTCAGAGAAAATTTAAAATCATATGATTTTACTCTCAATGATTTCCACGATTTATATACATTGAATAAATAAATAATTTATTTATAATTCAAATGCATAAATACATGTTAGATTCATAAACATTTACTTATGTTTGCAAAATTATTTTAAGAAATAATAATAACAATTTTATTTGAAATTGCTTATAATTTACGAGACTAAATACATCATTATTAATTAATTAACTACAATTAGTAATTGATCGATCTAACAAAGGAGTAATTATAAATAATTGCATGCTTTTAGAACATGGAATTATTGTTAAACATTAATTTATCACAAAAATTTTAATTCATTTAATTATATTTTGTTTTATAAATTAATAATAATAATAATAATATATTGTAACGCGAAACTCATCTAATATAAAATAAATGTTTAATTTCGGACCTACCTTGTGTTTACCTACGTTCTGTTTTAATATCGAAGAATGCAACTTTCAAAAATGTTTGTAATACGATGTAACTATCAATAGTGGGGGAATATAGGAAAGGTTCGTTAAATGATAGAATTAAATTCCTTCCAAAAGACATGACTGTACGTCATACCTTATGCATTTATTGCAAATCAAGTAATAAATAAGATATCAATCAGCAAGAAACACTTGATCAGTAATTAATCCAAATAAATCATATTTACATTATTGAGACTGTCCGTCAGTATTATCATTATATTCAAATATTTGACGATAATTAACAGTCGTCAAATCACGGCCCCCAAACATGTTAGTGGTGGAGGAGCCACAGGGATAGCTTTTTCAAATTATGAAAATTTGTCGCCTGTGGGAATTGAACCAGGGACCTCAGGATCCACAGGCCGACTTCATACCACTGAGCTAGCCATCCCATTAAATAATAATAAATCATCATTTTATTTAGCCAAAGTTCAGCCGAGGCTGTTCTTACACTTAACTTTTCAATTAAAATATCAAAGTACAGTGCAATAATTTAAATAACATACGAATAGTAGCATAAATACATATCGTACAGAAAGAAAATAAGAAATAATAGATAATACGAACTTAGCATAAATATCGGATTAATAATTCATATAGAATATACAATTTATGGAACAACAGAAAATACTAGCAATAATAATAATAACAATATAACAAATTAATAAAAATTGTCTAGCAGATATTTCTTCCAGTATTTGGCAAATAATTTATTATTTAACAACTTGATTTCGTTAGCTATCAGATTTAAAATAAATGGACACATAACTAAAGCTACGTTTGAATTGAGAAGTGTAGTGAGCAGGAATGTGAAAGTCTAATGTGTTTCGCAAAGTTTTATTGCGTAATAGCGTACGATAAGAGATTTTACTGAGTAAGTACGAAGGAATATTATATGCATGACACGATGTACTAGGCAAGCAAAATGATGTACTCTGCGTTAATTCATATTTAAACATCTCAGATTGGATAACAACGCACTGACGGGGCCATATTTTCTTACATTGAATGCGAATCTAACACACCTATTTTGTACTCTCTGTACTCGTTCTTTGTTACGTGCAGATAGACTAAGACTGTTAAAGCATCAGTTGAATAATAAAATGAATCATAGATATCCATTGTAATTTGTCTAATTGAAAAACTAATTTTTTGTCACGTAACGATAGAAACTTAGAACAAGTCATGTAATGAATTCTGACAGTAATACAATATAATATGAAAAAAGTGAATTTAATGTATAACATAAATCTTGTTAGAATCATATTCAAGTGTTAAAAGTTACCAATATACCAAACATAAATTTGGTCGTTCGAGCCGGATACAACGAATCACAACGTTGAAGAAGTACGTGAATGTACAAGCAGACTAAGGGATACGAAGAATTTGACAAGATAATTTCCGCTGCAAGTACTACTACCAAGACATCGTAACTGAACTGCAAGCAGGCAAAGGGAAAACAAAGAACTCGAATATTCGACAAGACAGTTCCGCTGTAAACAGTCTTAGGTTAGCGAACGCCTACCAAAGGTGAGCATTTCATTCTTATTTAGTATTCAGTTTTACCTCTTTTTCTCAATCTTTTATTTTGCACGAGTAAAATATATCTCGCGTAATATCTCATAACGTTTGTTCATCATGTCTGATATCGTACGCAAGCGCGGTGCGATCAAATCTAAACTAACTACGTTCGCAAAATATATCGATTCATTCGAAACAAAGCTGAAGACATTTGAAATCGTCACAGAACGAGACTACATACAACTCGATGAGCGTTTGTCTCGAGCTAAACAATTATTTGAGCAATTTAACGAAATACAAACACAATGCGAAAACACAGCTGACAATCTCGATGGTGAAGATCATCAAAAAATACGAGAAGATCTCGATGATTCTATTATCTGCAAATTGCAAGAGCTAAGGAAATATTACAAGCTCATACTCACACGGAAATAGTAAGCAACACGAAAAATTCGACAAGCATGCTAGTAGAAACAAATTCAATCATCTCACAACCATGCGTTAATCTACCAAATATAGAATTGCCAAAATTTAGTGGTGCCTATCACAATTGGCTTGAATTTCGGAACACGTTCCAATCACTTATTCACGATGATCAGAGAATAAGCAACTTCAACAAATTTCATTACTTGAAATCATCATTGACAGGTGATGCAGCACAAGTCATAAAGTCAATGGAAATATCTGAGGCAAACTACAATGTTGCTTGGGATCTTCTATGCGAAAAATACAACAATACTAGATTGTTGGTATACAATCACATTAAAACAATATATAATTTAGAACCGATTACAAAAGAATCGTCAATGAAGATTCGAAAACTGACAGATAACGTAGCAAAGAGCATTGCAAATGCTGAAACAACCAACGGAATCTTGGGATGCTTTAATGATTTACACTATTACAACAAAATTAGATGCCATTACGCTGAAGGAATGGGAAACCCATAGATCAACAAACGATCTGCCTACTCTTGAAAACATCAATAGATTTTTAAGACAACGTGCAGATGTTTTAGAAACAGTTGAAGTTAATTCTCAAGAAAGACGTACAACTAAACAAAAAGAGCATACTCAAGCGTTTGTAATAAAAAAAACCAGTGTCCGATTTGTATGGAATGCCGTTTTACTTTTTATTTACACAAAAATGCGTATTTACATATTATTAACATTTCTCAAGATTGAATTTAAAGCAAATCATCAAATTGACTTTAGTCATTTTTGTTTTAATAAATATTATCTCAATATAAAAATATGCTTATGTTATAATATGAAAGTAAAAATGTTTGTGTTAAATTTGTTAAACTGAGTTGTAAATGAAAGTCAAATATTTCGATATAACTTAATATGTGATTAATGTTTTTCTACCTGAAATTTATAACAGTTTGTAATGTGGTTTTCACAAAACTAACATTACAAAATATGAAACATAATATATTTCAATATCACAAAAATAGAATACGAACGAAGATAGAAAACAGTATACTACTATATGGAATGTATACCTGTCTCTTTCTTGTAATATTGAACATGGATTTAATGTGATGTCAAAAATGCAGCTTAAACATTTAACACGATACTTTTTGAATCTTAAAAGCAAATTTAGATTAAAATTGTATGCCTTCAATTTATGAATGTACAATATTGCTATAAGAGCTCATAGGTTTTTATAAAATAATACTTATAAAATTTTGTTACTTGAAAATAATGTCTTACTTTAAAAATATGTAACTCAAAATATTTTATATATAAATTTATGATACTTTGAAACTACATATCAAATCTTACTAAGCTGAATTTTACATCAAGCATTGTGTTTAAATATGAAAAGTCTCAAGAACTGTTTATTTTGAAGCTCTACCACTAACATCTTTCAATTCCATGTATGTTATTATATCATTTATATCTGCAATATTTAATATATTTAAAGAAACTTGGTCTTGAATATAATGTAACTCTGAAGTTTGAAGTTACATAATATGGAAGTATGGTGCTGGAAGTGTTGTACAATTGTATACTGTAATATTAAATTCGAATGTTGAATATATTAAGCAAATAAAATATAAATATAAAACGAATGTGTACGTGGAATGGTACCTAAGTACAAAATATTTTCATGTGTCATATTATTTAAAATAATAAATTTTGTTAGTACAATATTACAAGTCTAACTTATATTATACTATTAAAATTCAAATCCCATGTATAAAACGTAATCACAAATATTTATACATATCTGTCTATTCAACTGAAACAAAATTTGTTACTTGACAAAAAATGTAAATATAAAACTTTAGACTCTCATAAAATGTAAGTTCATGATTTTAAACATCCATAATATGAGAGTTGAAAATATTAGACTATCATAATATTATCTAATGTCAAAAAAGTGGTGGGGGATTACCGACAGCGCCCACAGCTGTCAGTGATTGTCCTTTCGGGTTTCACCGCTAGATTGCGCTGAACGCAGAGTGAAAAATATAATTTATTTATAATTAATAAATGCAATTAAGTATAAGACCCTAGCTCCTGTTATTTTAAATCCGGAAAGTAGGTGTACATTGCAATTTAATCAATTTCCAACCTTTAATTTGTACTTGTTTTATAATTCATATTTAGCGCACCTTCGAAATTCAGTCCTGTCCAGAAATGCTCTGCCATCTATTATCTGGCTTATAAATTAATTTCTATTCCCCCACTACTAAAGTGACATTAGATAATTTTATGTAAGTTTGAAATTATCAACTTCCATATTATAAGAGTCTAATATTTCCAACTAACATATTTTGTAGGTTTAAAAATTTCAACTTCCATATTATGAGAGTCTAATATTTCCAACTCACATATTTTGTAGGTATAAAAATTTCAACTTACATATTACGTAGGTTTAATATATCCATTTTAAATATTATGTAGGTTTACAAGTTTCAACTTACATTTATTTTTGTTCTACAGAATTCATACTAATGATTCACAAAAATTGCATGTTTTATATTTTGCTATTACATTTTAATTTAAAGTATAAAAGTGATATCTTAAAAGAATTTATGTTGTAATGTTATAACTTATGGAAGTATACTTAAAATGTAAGTTAATAGATCGACTTACAAATTTTTTCCTGTTTTTATATGAATCATTGCAGAAGATGCCATGATTAAATTGAATATGAATAAAATTGAATGTTGATAAATTATTATTTGCATCTATACAAACATTTAAAATAATTTCATACATTTTTGCTGGTTTTCTCTAATATTAATAAAGAAAATTACTTCAATAAAAAGTAAAACGGCATTCCATAGATTTGCAACAGTGATCACTACATTAAAAAATGTGATCGATTTCTAAAACTACCAGTGATGCAACGCATTGAACAAGTTAGAAGAGCAAAAGTATGCATAAATTGTATACGAAAAGGACATTTTGTAGCGGGAAACTAGCGATCGGCCTGGCTGTGCCAGGCCTCACTCTACGCTCTGCAGACACTGAAGTAGGATTCACTTATGTAAGACAATTGACACAATTAAAGTTGAATTATTACCGATCTAAAACTATTCAATTCTGCACGTTTGTCCTTCTTAATACCTTTTAGTTCATACCAAATTTAAAGCGCTTTCTTTAAAATAATGACACAGATAAAAAAAATTAATTCTGTACGCGAGCTATTCAATATACATTTCATTTGATAACAAACACAATGGGTCTTGAAGCAATTTCACTAACGATTGAAAAGTATTTAATTTTGTGTGCGAGTTCTTCTATCAACCTTTTATTTGATACCAAACACGATAGGTTTTCAATTACTTTCATTAAAACAATTGCCGATCGATAAAAATTCAATTCTTTACGCGAGCTCTTCAAAAGACTTTTCATTTGGTACCAAACACAATAGGTCGTGATGCACTTTCACTAAAACAATTGCCGATAAAAAAAAATCCAATTCTGCACGTGAGCCCTTCAAAGAAACTTTCGTTTGATACCAAACACGATACGTCTTCAAGCAGTTTCACGAAAGCAATTGCCCATCGAAAAAAATCCAATTTTACAAGCGCGCTCTTCAAAAGACCTTTCATTTGATACCACATATGGTTGCTTTTGAAGCACTTAAAAAATTTCCGATCGAATAATATTCAATTATGTACGCGAGCTCTTCAAAAGACCTTTCATTTGATAACAAACACGAAAGATTTTGAACTACTTACAATAAAACAAAAGCCGATCGAAAATATTTCAATTTTGCACGCATGCCTTTCAAAAGAACTTTCATATTATACCAAATACGATAGGTTTTGTAGCACTTTCAATTAAACAATTACCGATAGAAAATTTAAGAGTGCACAAATGATTTCAATTCGAGTTACCTGGTTTTTCTAAATTGTACTTTGCCGTGGATAAAATTTGTTTGGTTTTACTGTATATTATTACCGGGAACAAATTTGGTTGGGTTTACCTGTATACTTTATATAACTTGGCTATTTGACGTGTTGTTTTAATATAGTGAACTGTCAATAATTTTCTTTTTAAATACAGATATTTGAAATGCGTTATTATAATGAAAACGTCACCTCTTTTCTCCAATATGTGTAATATGTTTCAAAAGTACTGTAAAAAATGTAGTATTTAAATAATTTATAATTAAAAATTCACGGGTACCAAATATGATAGGTATTGATGCACTCTCACTAAAACAATTGCCAATTGAAAAAAAAAAAATTTAAATTCGAACGCTTCAAATGACTATTCATTTGATACCAAATACTATAGGTTTTAAAGCACTTTTACTAAAACAATTGCCGATGGAAAAACATCCAATTCTGTATGCGGGCCCTTTAAAAGACATCATTTGATAACACACACAATAGATTTTTAAGCACTTTCACTAAACCAATTACCGATCGAAAAATTTAAATTTTGCACGCGAGCCCTTCAAAAGACTTTTCATTTGATACCAAACACGATAGTTTTTGAAGTACTTACACTAAAACAATTTCCGATCGAAATGATTTCAATATTGTACGCTTTATATTATATAAGATTTATAGCACTTTCAATTAAACAATTACCGACAGAAAATTTAAGAGTGCTCAAATGATTCCAATTTGAGTTATCTGGTTTTTTAAATTGTACTCGGCCGTGGATAAAATTTGCTTGGTTTTACCCTTGATTATACAGTTTAATAGATAGGCAAGTAAATTGAATCCCAAGTTCCGATGTATAACTGTTAATTTGGTTGCATCCCTTAAAAATTTAGGCGTTTACGTTAAGGTTTAACTACTCGGATTCATTCGGTAATATTCGTTAGAAAAGCATTCGTATTTGGAACCACTTCACTCTGAGTTTAGTAAATCGGAGAGAATAAATGACCTGCGGTTCTAAATAAAAAAAACAAATCGCTATAATTGTGAAAAAGTTATAATTTAATAATAATTTAAATATTACAATATATTTTGTAACGCTGACAAGTCATTTAAAAATATATATAATTAGTATCAAATATTATTTACACGGCACTTTCTCTATTTTATTAATAATTTTTTGTTAACTTTACTGGATGTAAATATTGAATAACTTTAAAATATAGTGTGTACTTAATTTTCTTTATAGATAAAAACAAAAAGCAAATAGAAAGCTCATCAAAATAAAATGTTTGAGTGCCACTGTCTAATGACGTCATAAATAGATATTGTGCTTTAAAAATTATAATACCCATTAATTTTGGGTATTTTGAAATCGGATTTTTATTAATAGTTACCTTTTGAAATTTAATTAAAAATAGTTATTAGTAAGCTAGTGCTTGAAATACCTGCTTAGCGCTTCGAGAGTAAAAGTTCAACAATGGAGGGTTCAATTGGTAGAGCTTTTTAATATATATTTATTTCAATAAATTCTTGACCGAACATCATTTTTTATACAATACAAAACCATACCATAAATGATATCTTTATTGTTGAAATATGAAAGTAAATGTTGAATAAATCAAAACGCTCATTTCAATTTCGCACTACCATACTGCAATTACGTAGTTGCATTAAGCCAATCACAGGGCATTGTCTTAAACGTTTGTCGTTGCTTAACTTTACTGAGAAAAAGACGAAGAAGAAACAAGCATTCTGCATTCTACGATTCTACTGACGACACATGTTACGTGAAGTTACGTGTTATTTATCTCTGTCTTATCTGTCTCTTTTTAAACCAAGATGCTACTACCTCATATTCGTTTGTTTCGAAAGTTTAAATATTTTTATCATGCATAATACAAGTTTTCTCAAAAAAAAATTGTGTTTAATAAATTTATTATGTAGATTAATATATAAAAAGTTCAAAAAAGTCTTGAAGGGCCTATTGCTCGAACCTCACACTAACCGTACACCATTATGTCACCAATATACCCTGTACTGTGATTAGAATTAAATTCCTGTTGTGCAGAGTAACATAAATAAATAAATAAATAAAAAATTATATATATATATATATATATATATATATATATATATATATATATATATATATATATATATATATATATATATATATATATATATATATATATATATATATATTGTATATATGTATATATATATATATATATATATATATATATATATATATATATTGTATATATGTATATATATATATATATATATATATATATATATATATATACATATACAATATATATATATATATATATATATATATATATATATATATATATATATATATATATATATATATACATTTATACAATATATATATATACATATACATATACAATATATATATATATATATATATATATATATATATATATATATATATATATACATATATACAATATATATATATATACATATACAATATATATATATATATATATATATACATATATACATATATACCATATATATATATATACATATACAATATATATATATACATATATACAATATATATATATATACATATACAATATATATATATATATATATATATATATATATATATATATATATATATATATATATATATATATATTAGGGTGTCCGTTATTTTGGCAAAGTCGGAAATTTGTTGCTCTCCACCCCTAAAACTAATCAGAAAAAATAAAAAAATAAATTGAGTCATCATCGCAGGTCCGAAAAATGACGTTAACACGTGCCTGTAGAGGGGTCAAAATTTACATGTAGTTTAAATGGGGAAAATGCCATTTTTGATACTTTTATGTACAACTTTTATATGTTCAAGCTAAAAATATTTCAAGATAACTACCGCAAAGCTAATAAAATAAGCTTTCAAACAGACTAAAATGCAAGTCATTTGAATAAAAATTGACGGCGCAGCGTCAATTTGAGTTATACTAACTTTGAAGTAAATAAACGACAAAAACGTTTATATAGGCCGTCAATTTTTACTAATATATATATATATATACGACTAGATAAATGTTGGAGAATGAGGGTGAAAAATACTAATAAAATGTTTCGTGTGAAATCCAGTGCGCTGCAGAATGAGGATGTTAGAGATTTGTTTGTTGAGAAAATAAATTAATCTTTGCCTGTATGTGAGCTTAATTTTGAATGCAGCATAAATGATGTTTGGTTCAAATTTAAGGATACAGTTCTTAAATGTGCAAAAGAAGTTTGTGGAGAATGTAGATTAGGTTCTTGTCCAAAGAATGCATGGTGGAATAAAGAAGTTAAAGAGGCGATTGAGGTGAAAAAGAGAGCATATTTGCGATTTCTAAATGTGAAAGATGTGCCTGGAAGTTTACGTGATGAATGCTTGCTGGAATACAAGAGGTTAAATAAATGTGTTAAGAGAGTAGTGAGAGAAAGCAAGGCGCGTTTTGATGATTTGATGAGTGAAAGATTAATTAATGATTTTAGTATGAATAAAACAATGTTTTGGTTGAGTGTGAAGAGATTGAGAGGTGGTAATGTAAGGGCAGTGAAAGCGATTAAGAGTGCGGATGGTGAGTTATTGTGGAATGAATCAGATGTTACTAATAGATGGTGTGAGTACTTTAGGACTTTATATGGTAGCACTAATAGACCTAATGGTTGTAGTGAAAATGTTAGCGAAAATGTTAGTGGTGATGAATGGGATATAGATGAGAGTGATGTTAGTTTCGCATTGATGCGTCTGAAGAATGGTAAGGCTCCTGGTTTGGATGGTATATCGAATGAGATGTTGAAGTATGGAGGCGAGAGGTTATTTGACTGGTTAGTTTATTTGTTTAGATTTTGTTTAAAACGGTGTGTGGCTCCTGATGATTGGAAATGTGCTATCATTTGTCCTTTATTTAAAGGTAAAGGTAGTTCGAGTGAATGTACTAATTTTCGTGCGATAAGTTTGCTGAGCGTGGTAGGGAAGTTGTATGGGAAGATTCTTATTCATAAGGTACGAACCTTAAAAATCTCCAAGCTTAGCGATATGCAAGGTGGTTTTTTGACTGAGAGAGGATGTGTGGATCAATTGTTTTCTCTTCGTATGATTGTTGAAAAGTCACTTGCTAAGAACAAGAAGGTGTTCTGTGGCTTTCTCGATCTTAAAAAAGCATATGATAGTGTTCATCGCGAGACATTATGGAATGTACTTCTACAGTACGGTATAAATGGTAATTTGTTGGGGGCAATTCGTGCGCTGTATGAAGATAGTGAGGCTGCGGTGAGAGTTAATGGTAGATTGAGTGATTGGTTTTGTATAGACATTGGCGTGAAACAAGGTTGTGGGATGTCTCCGTGGCTCTTTAATTTGTACATGGATGTATTGTTACGAACGGCGTTGAATGGGGTGGATGGTGTACATATTGGTGGTAGTGTTGTGCCTGCGTTAGCGTATGCGGATGATGTTGTTGTTATGGGTAAATCTGAAGAGCAATTGAGACGAATGATTCTAAATATAAATGAAGTAGGAAAAGATTTAAATTTATTATTAAATGTTGATAAATGTAAAGTGCTAGTGTTTGAAAAGAGCGATTTGGTGACTGATTGTAATGTTTCGGTGAATGGTGTGAGATTGGGTCAAGTGAATGAGTTTTTATATTTGGGTAGTATGGTTTCAAGGGATGGACGTATTGATTGTGAGATTGAAAGAAGAGTATCTGCGGGATGCAAGGAATTGGGTGCTCTGGGAACCTTTGCTCGAAATGTGAATGTATCAAGAGATGCTCGATTGAGTGTGTATAATGGTGTTTTAGTGCCTACATTGATATATGGTAGTGAATGTTGGGTGTGAATGAAGAAACATGAACGTCGTATAACTACTGTGGAAATGAGGTATTTGCGGGGTGTGTGTGGTTATACTAGAAGAGATCGTGTCCGGAATACATTGGTGTATGATGAGTGTGAAATTGAGAAGAATGTAGTTAGAAAAGTAGGTATAAGTCAGTTGAGATGGTTTGGGCATGTTGAACGTATGTCGAATGAGAGATTAGTGATACAGGTATATGTTGGTGAAATTGGGGGCGAAAGATTGCGTGGGCGACCTATGAATAAATGGATGAATATGATAGGATTGTTGCGTGAACAAAAGTTTCCGAGTACGAGGAACAAACGTGCTTGTATGAAAGGAATTATGAATGTGGATGAAGCAAAAGTGGTGTGTCAGGATAGGAACGTTTGGCGAAGATTAATTGCGGAATGAATCTGATGATTTCAGAAAAGCGCAAGGTTTTAGATTTTAGTTTCGTTGTTTAGTAATTTCATTAGAGTGTTTACCTGTAATTGTGTGAAATTCACTTTCAAAAACAAGCGCAGGGACGACACTCCCTTCGTTTCTTATCTTTTTTATTCTTTTCTGATCTTACATTGATTGTTTAACTGCAATTGTGTGGAATTCACTTCCAAAAACAAGCGTAGAGCGACACTCCCTTCCTTTCTTATCTTTTAATTCGTTTTCAGTTATTACGTAGTGTTTAACTGCAATTGTGTGAAATTCACTTTCAAAAACAAGCGAAGGGCGACGCTCCCTCCCTTTCTTATCTTTTTGTTTCATTTTCAGTTACTGCATTGTGTGGTCTTTTCTTTCATATATAAGTGCAGACTATCGCTTTCATCTTTTCTAATCTTGTAGATTCGTTGTTAGTTTCGTTATTAGATTCGTTGTTAGGAGTAAACGTGAGTAATTTGAAGAAAGAAAATGAATGGTAAGTGAATAGGAATGATGTGATTGAAGGTTTGTTGTGTGATAATAATTTCGAGTGTGATAAATGAATGAGTTTATATGGAATGATCTATGAATGTGGTTGAAGTGAGGGTGGTATGTTTGGATGAAATTATTTGACGATGACTGGTTGTTTGATGGGTGTGATGAGTGAATGTTTTATGAGTGATTTTAGGGTTCGTGCTACCCCATTTGTTCCGTGGGCGGAATACCAATCAGAAATGGCCGAGATGTAGGAAATGAAGTGAAGAGAGACACGAGTGATGTGAGCGAAGGTCGAACGCGACGTGCAACGAGTGAGTTGGAGTGTGACGTTCAGACAGTAAAGACGTGTGTAGTGTGAAGTGTAGACGAAAAGACGAAAGAACTGTTAGAAACTAAAGACGTGTGTTTATATGTTTATTCATAATAAGTGTATGTTAATGTTTAATAACGTTTATTTTGTATTCTCACTGTAAAATCGTTTAATACCTTGGAATAAAACAAAGTTAGGTTAACATTTCGTGTAAATATATATATATATTTATTTAGTTTAAACTTCGTTGACTGGCATTATTTACACCTGCTTGCATGTCAATGATAAACTGTCAATATTTGATACAAATATATATATATATATCCTGAGGTCCCTGGTTCGATTCCCACAGGCGACAAATTTTCATAATTTGAAAAAGCTATCCCTGTGGCTCCTCCACCACTAACATGTTTGGGGGCCGTGATTTGACGACTGGTAACCGCACTTCACGCGCAAAATATATCATTTACCGAGATCTGCTTTAGCAGAGTGCCACACCCAGTAATGGGTAGAAGGCGTGATGATATATATATATATATATAGTAACGATTTTCGTCTTTCTGGAAGTGTGTAGAATGAAAATAAAAATGAAAGAAGCTTATTTAAAATTAATTAACACTACAATAAAACATAAACACTATTGATAAATATTCAAACACTAATATTATTTATATAACGTTCACTAAAACTACTATTTATATTACGTTTGAATCTATTGTCAACTGCCCTGACTCGAATCGACTCTTCGCTTTTATACTGTCGTTCGTAGAAGAGTTCCAGAAAATGCGAGCGAGCTCCATGTACCGCTTGGGTGGTCCCGCTGTTACGCTCTTGTTCTCGAGCAGGTTTCTGCAATGCTCTCGACTGACTAGCTTTATATTCGTTACACTGCCCCCTCCTTAAAACTGTTTCATTTCGGAACAGAGGTTGACGGGTTGCCGAGAAGTTATGACGAAATGACACAAGCTTCAGCACGTCCGACAACTGACAAAGTTCCACCTCTACTGGCTGTGTTGAATTTTATTGTATTCATTTTTCCGTTATATTGTGTTATATTAGTATTTGGTTATTTTTTAAAAATATATCTCTTTGTTTAAATAAAGCACACATACTCGTTCTTATTTCCCACAATTGGGGGCTCAACCGGGATAAACGCGAATCAAATGTGTGCAGCTGCAGTGGAACTAGTATGTAGTTAATAAAGTTGTGTAAAAAATAAGTTGTAAGTTGTAAAAAAACTAAACAAGTCGCAAAACAACAAATGAAGTTGTGAATTTAAAAAATAACCTTGTAAGATAAGTAAAAAAGGTAAACAGAAACAATAAGTTGAAAATAACTGTAGTAAGTGGTAAAATTAAGATTAATGTTGAATTAAAATATTACCAGAATAATATTAAAGTAACAAAACACTGTTGAAAGGAACATAATAGTGCCGTGATCTCGCAGTTAGCGCGTAGTAACGTGACGGTTCCTGGACCCCTATTCTATAACTTATCACCGATTTGCGGTGATATTTTAATGACGTCATACCGCTTTCACGTGGGTGATAAACGTAGGTGCTATTTTAGTAATTTTTAGTTTCTTATGTTTTCAGATAAATATATTTGTGTTGGTACTAGGCCGAAATTTTCAAATTTTGCTGACCGTTGATAAATTGACAATTGCTTGTGGATTGTTGTGGATGTTGCTTTGTAGTCGTTTACGAGTTTGTATTTTATTAAAATGGAAAATAAGCGAGCGGAAAAAGTTAATGTGGAGCAAAGGGAAGTGTTGGTGGAGTTCATGTTTAACCACATGGACTTTGCTCGCAATAAATTGCTAGGAACAGAGGGTAAAATCACAAGTAGTAATCTGTGGCAGATATTATGCCAACAACTGAATTCCGCTGGCCCAGAAAAATCCTTGCGCAGTGGCAAAGAGTAAGTTATAATAATTACAATATATAATATCAAATAATTACATTTTTATAAATAAATTCATAGGTTTGGAAGGACATTAAAATGAAAGTCAAGAAGAGGGCATCGGCACTGGCAGGAGCAAGAACGAAGATTGGTGGTGGGCCTCCGGAAGATGTTGGTTTGACCGATCTTGAGGAAAAGACATTAAGCATTATTTCAAAGATCGCGGTGTTTGGGCTGACTGGTCCAGACGGAGTGCCGCTGGATTCAGCAGATCCAATGCCATCAGTGGAAGTACCTGTCATGAACTCAGAGCCAGGCCCGAGTGTTAGCAAGCACTGGGTTAATTTAGCCGAATTTGCAGAAGTTTCCACCCAGGCAGAAGAAATGCACGTCGAAGAATCAGAGGTAAGGTATTGTGATCGTTTTGTGAAATTTTGTTTAATGCATTCTTATCAATTTTAGTTATTTAGCCCAGCTACAACAAGAACAGAATCAAGCGACGGTGAAACATCTGCCACCCCTCTAAGTAAGTGTTATGTATTAAATATATTGAAATTATATTTTTAAACTTGCAATATTTAAGAAAGAGAACATAATTGTTTGATCTGTTTAAAAATGCTATTAAATAAATTGATCGTTTCATTTAATTTTTTATTTAATCAAATTAAATATAAATTAAACATAAAATTATATGGAATGTTAAGAAATTTAAAATTATACATATTTTGTACAAAACTTTAGTATTAATCAGATTTACTAATAATGCGTCTTTTAATAATAACTTAAAAACTAATTTAAACATATTTCATATTTACTTGTTACAGGAAAACGAAAAAGAATGACCGAGTCAGCACAAGCTGCAGATAGTTTTATAGATTTGGCAGAGAAACTATAGAAGCAATCGGAGAAGTGAAAGCAGAATTAATTAATTTAACAATTCAAGTGACTGTTGTTAGTGAACAAAATGAAAGACTTTTATCGCAAAGAGATATAACAAATACTATATTGTTAAGAATTGCAAAGGCATTAGAAGGACAATATGCAAACGAATAAAATAAATATTGTATAAATATCTTGTTTTATTTTTCTTTATCAAAAATATTGAGTAACATATGTACGCCGAGCATTCTGTCCTATTTCCCTATATTCTCCGTTTTCCTGAATGGGGTTTGGTATTGCCAAATCAGCATCAATGTCATCTAGTTCCGGTGCAGGTTCGTCTACATTGTAGTTTCTTGCAATATTGCACAACCTATTACTACTCTGCTGGCATTTCTCGGACTATAGTGCAAGGTACGGTCTTTCAGCAAACATCGAAATCGAGCTTTCAATATTCCGATGCAGCGTTCTACTGAACTCCTTAAACATTTTATAGTTCCATTGTACCTTATATCTTCATCGATCAGTCAGTTCAGCTAAGTCGGTATCACAATCCTCTAGTTCCTAGTTGATCTAGTTGGATATATGATCGCACCATACTGATGAGTCCGGAAGGACGAAACGTACGTCTATGGTTAAAGCTGAACTGACCAGCCGTTTGTTGATGACCTGAGAAGTTGATGCAAACGTGCTGTAAAAACCTCTGTGGAATTACGAGACAAGTGATGGAAAATTTTTCCTATTTTTCTTATTTATTAAGACTCAATTCCACATCGCAATAGACATTTTGTCTTTTGTTTTATTTCAATAGCTGTCAAGCAGTTTGCGATTTTGTCGGTAGATGGCACCACGAGTGGCTCCATAGTTCTCATGTCATGTTACCGTTGTAGATAGGTGAACATCAGTCAGTTCAGCTAAGTCGGTATCACAATCCTCTAGTTCCTAGTTGATCTAGTTGGATATATGATCGCACCAAACTGATGAGTCCGGAAGGACGAAACGTACGTCTATGGTTAAAGCTGAACTGACCAGCCGTTTGTTGATGACCTGAGAAGTTGATGCAAACGTGCTGTAAAAACCTCTGTGGAATTACGAGACAAGTGATGGAAAATTTTTCCTATTTTTCTTATTTATTAAGACTCAATTCCACATCGCAATAGACATTTTGTCTTTTGTTTTATTTCAATAGCTGTCAAGCAGTTTGCGATTTTGTCGGTAGATGGCACCACGAGTGGCTCCATAGCTCTCATGTCATGTTACCGTTGTAGATAGGTTAACATCAGTCAGTTCAGCTAAGTCGGTATCACAATCCTCTAGTTCCTAGTTGATCTAGTTGGATATATGATCGCACCATACTGATGAGTCCGGAAGGACGAAACGTACATCTATGGTTAAAGCTGAACTGACCAGCCGTTTGTTGATGACCTGAGAAGTTGATGCAAACGTGCTGTAAAAACCTCTGTGGAATTACGAGACAAGTGATGGAAAATTTTTCCTATTTTTCTTATTTATTAAGACTCAATTCCACATCGCAATAGACATTTTGTCTTTTGTTTTATTTCAATAGCTGTCAAGCAGTTTGCGATTTTGTCGGTAGATGGCACCACGAGTGGCTCCATAGCTCTCATGTCATGTTACCGTTGTAGATAGGTTAACATCAGTCAGTTCATCTAAGTCGGTATAACAATCCTCTAGTTCCTAGTTGATCTAGTTGGATATATGATCGCACCATACTGATGAGTCCGGAAGGACGAAATGTACGTCTATGGTTAAAGCTGAACTGACCAGCCGTTTGTTGATGACCTGAGAAGTTGATGCAAACGTGCTGTAAAAACCTCTGTGGAATTACGAAACAAGTGATGGAAATTTTTTCCTATTTTTCTTATTTATTAAGACTCAATTCCACATCGCAATAGACATTTTGTCTTTTGTTTTATTTCAATAGCTGTCAAGCAGTTTGCGATTTTGTCGGTAGATGGCAGCACGAGTGGCTCCATAGCTCTCATGTCATGTTACCGTTGTAGATAGGTTAACATCAGTCAGTTCAGCTAAGTCGGTATCACAATCCTCTAGTTCCTAGTTGATCTAGTTGGATATATGATCGCACCATACTGATGAGTCCGGAAGGACGAAACGTACGTCTATGGTTAAAGCTGAACTGACCAGCCGTTTGTTGATGACCTGAGAAGTTGATGCAAACGTGCTGTAAAAACCTCTGTGGAATTACGAGACAAGTGATGGAAAATTTTTCCTATTTTTCTTATTTATTAAGACTCAATTCCACATCGCAATAGACATTTTGTCTTTTGTTTTATTTCAATAGCTGTCAAGCAGTTTGCGATTTTGTCGGTAGATGGCACCACGAGTGGCTCCATAGCTCTCATGTCATGTTACCGTTGTAGATAGGTTAACATCAGTCAGTTCAGCTAAGTCGGTATCACAATCCTCTAGTTCCTAGTTGATCTAGTTGGATATATGATCGCACCATACTGATGAGTCCGGAAGGACGAAACGTACGTCTATGGTTAAAGCTGAACGGACCAGCCGTTTGTTGATGACCTGAGAAGTTGATGCAAACGTGCTGTAAAAACCTCTGTGGAATTACGAGACAAGTGATGGAAAATTTTTCCTATTTTTCTTATTTATTAAGACTCAATTCCACATCGCAATAGACATTTTGTCTTTTGTTTTATTTCAATAGCTGTCAAGCAGTTTGCGATTTTGTCGGTAGATGGCACCACGAGTGGCTCCATAGCTCTCATGTCATGTTACCGTTGTAGATAGGTTAACATCAGTCAGTTCAGCTAAGTCGGTATCACAATCCTCTAGTTCCTAGTTGATCTAGTTGGATATATGATCGCACCATACTGATGAGTCCGGAAGGACGAAACGTACGTCTATGGTTAAAGCTGAACTGACCAGCCGTTTGTTGATGACCTGAGAAGTTGATGCAAACGTGCTGTAAAAACCTCTGTGGTATTACGAGACAAGTGATGGAAAATTTTTCCTATTTTTCTTATTTATTAAGACTCAATTCCACATCGCAATAGACATTTTGTCTTTTGTTTTATTTCAATAGCTGTCAAGCAGTTTGCGATTTTGTCGGTAGATGGCACCACGAGTGGCTCCATAGCTCTCATGTGTGTGGACTAAATTTGGAAAATCCATGCTCCTCACATGGACAGCTGTATGTGGCATGCTCACTCGTCGGAAAACCTGATTTATTAGTGTATGTCCCAAAGAGAAAAAAAAAATATTGAGTATCCAAAAGCACTTCAATAAACAGAATTAAATACAAACACTTTCTTTCTTTGAGTTGCATTGATACGCATGTTAGGTACTCGCATTAAATTGTAGACTACGCGAACAATGTCGTGGGTATTAGCGAGCAATAAAAAAATAAACAATATTTTAATAATTTTTTACGTTATTTTGCTTTTGCAATTTTTTTTAAATTTTTCAAAATTCTTTTTAATTTAAACAAAAATTAATTTCCCAATTTTTTTTTTAAATATTTTAGAAAAGGAATGTGATATAACTTAAATAAAAATTCAGTACAAATGAAAGTTTAGGCCAAGATATAAAACGTAGGCTCAAGTACATTCTTAGAAACTGAGAAACGTAAGATATTTAAAGTTGGAACATTAAAGGTTTCTTTAAGAAGGAGAACCGAAAAGTCCTAATTACATCTTAGTTAAAAGTTTCTGACATAACATATGGGCTCAAGCACATTGTTATATTCAACATTAAAACATGTCTTTTCATACAAAAATCTGAATTACAGAAGTGTCTAACCTCGTAACAAAAATGTAAATGACACAAATGTTCAAAATATCAATTTAAAAAAAACTAAAAAAAAGTACTTGGCGGCGTTTATATATATATATATATATATATATATATATATATATATATATATATATATATATATATATATATTGTATATATTCAGTGTGGGAGACACTAACCGATAAATAATGCTGAAACATGTTTGATAATATTTAAAAATACAAAATAAAAACACTTGGTTGTTTCAAAGAAAATATTTATTTTTACATTTTATACGTATTTCGTCACTTCTGATGATGGTATAAAAGCCGAAATACGTATTAAGTGTAAAAATAAATATTTTCTTTGAAACAACTAAGTGTTTTTATTTTGTATTTTTAAATATTATCAAACATGTTTCACTAAGTGCCAACAACTTACTCAATAAATTATATTCCTAACTTTAGTTTTTTTTATTTTTTTAAATCTTTTGATGACTAGAATTTTATTGGCATTTAAAAATTATATTATTTCTCTGTCCATAAAAAAAAAAATTATCAATCAAAATGTATGACAGTGACAGCTGATATATCACAGTCGGAAATGGGGATTATAATGCCAAGTTTAAAACACTGACTTCTGATTGGTCTGCGGTAAGAAATGTAAAAGTAACGTAGAAAGATACATTCATCTAAAAATGAATACAAACAAATTTTTTTAACATAATATGATCTCAAAAACTTACCGTTTGTTTTCAGAAGTTTGCCGTTTTTTTAAATCATTTTTTAAATCTTTTGATGACTTGTCATACAGAATTTTATTGGTTGCTACAAATTGTATTATGTCTCTCGATTTTTAAAAATTTTAATCAATAAAATGTATGACAGTCATTGTTGATAGACCACGGTCGGTAATAGAGATTACAATGCAACATTCTAAAGGCTGACTTCTGATTGGTCAGAGTTAAGAAATGTTAGGTAAAGTAACATAGACAGATTAAAGTTAACCACACCCGTATGAAAGTAGTATAGAGAAATTGGAAACATATTTTAGAATGCCAGGAGGACGATAGATGGCTCTGTTGGCGAATTTCAAATTTAAACCGTCTCTCAGAAAGTAAACAAACTGTTGACAGAAGTGATACAAGTATGAACGTGAACAGTGAAATGTTTTTTGTTTTAAATCATCATTGTTGTCATGGGCATCCGCAGGGGGAGGCAAGGGGGGCGCGCGCCCCCCCTTGTATATTAACTAGGGTGGTGACCAAGACTCTCGAAAATAGGACTTTAACATGTAAAACTATAATTTTTTAATTTCCTGCTTCCTTAAATATTTGTAGCAGAAAAGATTGAAATAAAAGTTTTAATAAACAAAATTAATTTTGCGTACTTTGTAACGACACAAATTAGATTTGAAATTGACGAAAATTGCCTCAAAACTATCGATAGGCATGAAATTGAAACAAAATTAAACATATGTTTGAATAAATGAAATAATAAATAAGGAATTTATTCTGACAGTTTTGACAGATTGAACGACAAACATTTGTTTAATTTTGTGTCAATTTCATAGCTATCGATAGTTTTGAGACAATTTTAGTCATTTTCAGATCTAATATGTGCCGATACAAAGCATGCAAAATTAATTTCATATTTTATGCCCTAAAAATTTTATTTGAAGCTTTTTGCTTTTAAATAATTAGGAAGCAGGAAATTTAAAACAATGTGATTTTACATATTAAAGTCCGATGTTCTGTATATGTATATATAAATTAAATAAAAATTAAATTATAAGTTTAAAGATAATAAATTCAAGCTGAAACTGAATTTACAGCAGTATTCTTAAGTTTAATTATACACAGACACAAAATATTAGAAAATAAAAACTGTAAAACTGCTAAATCGGAATTTATTGAAGAAATGGTGTCAATTTATGGTAGAGTTATTCGAAAATTGTCCTACTTCTTCAATTCAAACCCAGACGACAAAGACTAGTAATTTATTTCACAAATTGAAATATTTTTTTATCCATTTGTTATATGTTATGTAAAAAAAAATATTTTAGAAATTTATGTATATCTGAGAGTTTTTTGCGACTCGCCCACCACCCCCCCCCCCCCTGGACAAATGTCTGTGGACGCCCATGATTGTTGTATGTCAGTTTACCGTTTATAATTATTAGAAGGTATGTAATTATTGATGACTTGAAATATATAGAACTACGAGTAATATAGATGGTTTTTACAGTTGGAAAAATAGCAGTTGATAGAAGGTATAGAAATATGTATGTGAATAGTGACATAATGACTTTTTAAATACTCCTTGTTATATGTAAGATTTTCGTTTAAAATGTCTAAAAGGTAAGCAACATAATTCATAAAATTATTTAAGTTTTGAAATATATAGAGCTAATGTAGATTGTTTTTGCAGTTGGCAAAATAGAAGTGAAGAGCGAACGAATGAAAGGAAGAAATTTTTAAGCTGTGTAGGGTGTATCTAGTCGAAAAATGTAAGTACAATTAAATCTTTATTTATATATTTTTTAAGAATATCATAATATTTTTGATTCTACAAAACATGTCGGTACCTGGTCGTATCAAATATTCTTGTAAATATCCATCATGTGGAAATAGTTTCAGAATTAATTTAAATAATATAGAATTTATTTAAATAATACCGACTATATCAATAAACACTTTTTTAAGTTTCCAAAAGACAAGGAACGGTGCAATATTTGGAGAAAAATTTGTTGCATAAATTCTGATACAAATACAGAAAACTTTTATTTATGCGAAGAACATTTTAATGCTAGTGCTTTTACGAACAGTAACAAAAACAGATTAATATTTATTCAGAAAATGTTTCTGTAGCACCTGTAATAGTTTCTAGGCCAGCACATTTTTCTCTCTCACAAACTAGAGGTGTAAAAAGAAAATACATTTTTGATAATGAATCATCAGCCAAGCGGCCACGATTTTGCACAACAGGTTTATTAGATATACATGACTGAATACAATTTTTTAAAACGGAAAATGGTTTTTATTTGTGAAGTGGTTAAGATTAAGAATGGAAATAATATAGATTCAGTAAATTCACTTCCAGAAACATCAGTTAATGTTGATCCTGAAACTAAAAGAATTTTGCGAAAAATGCGATTAAACAATAAAAATATGACACCGCGTAAGAAAAAATTATATAAATATTACCGACAAGAATCTGTTAAAGTAAATAAATTAAAAAAGAAATTATCAAAAATTAAATATACACCGAAAAACATAAAAAAAATATATCCAGCGATTTTATTGATAAATTAGAACTGCAAATGAGGCCCATACCATTAGCTTTCATAAAATCGCAATTTAAAAATGTTAACAAAAAGAAGCACGGTCGAAGATGGACATTAGATGATAATATTTTTGCGATAGCACTGTATAAAAGAGGCCCACGCTGTTATAGATATTTAGAACAACAACTGGCTTTCCCCACTAAGAGAGCACTGCAAAATCTTTTAAGTTGTATGCCTTTTGAACCCGGACTTAGTGATTCCATTTTGAAACTTATAGAAATAAAAATGAAAAGGCTCAAGCAAATTGACAAACTTTTTGTCCTCTTATTTGATGAAATAAGTTTATCTGAAGGTTTACAGCTTAATAAATATACAGGAACTATTACGGGTTATGAAGATTTAGGCTTTTTAGGCAGATCAAGAAAGTTAGCAAACCATGCTTTAGTCTTTATGATACGAGGAATTCATACGCGTTTTAAACAGCCCATAGCATACTTTTTTACACGGGGTACGATACAAACTCAACATCTCAAGTCCATAATCATTCATATCATAGAAAAGTTACTTGTCGTAGGTGTTCAGATTGTAGCAACAGTTTGTGATCAGGGTGCAACAAATCAATCAGCAATAAGACTATTACAGCACAAAAATAATAATAATAATTCTGAGATTAGACCATATTTCACTATAAACGAAAATAAAGTATTTACGATTTTTGATCCACCGCATCTGTTTGAACAAAATAAAGTAGTAAAATGGCAATATATTTACAAATTTTTTGAATTAGATCAAAAACAACGCTTTAAGCAAGCACACAAATTAAAACCAGAATATTTTGTATTGAAAGACCCTCAAATTAAAATGAAAGTTAGTGTTGCTGCTCAACAATTAAGCAATACTGTAGCTGCTGAGATAGAATCATATACTTCTAATAATAACCCAGCAATGCCTGCCGAAGCTATATTTACAGCAGAATTTGTACATGATATGGACAATTTATTTGACAGTATGAATAGCACAACTTTTCGACAAGATAAAAATAAATTGTACAGATGTATACTTTCAAAAAATTCACTTCATATCAAATTTTGGTCTAAAATAATCAAACAAATAGAACAATGGAAATTTTTAAATAAACAAACAATGGAGGTAGTTAGCCACAAATATAAATTTAATAAAGGTTGGATCACAACATTAACAGCAATTCAGATGTTGTGGACCGAATTGCAGAAATATGGACTTAAATTTCTAAATATGCGTTGTTTAAATCAGGACCCCATAGAAAATTTATTTTCTGTAATAAGACAACACGGGATGCATAATACAAATCCACTGTGTTATCAATTTATCAGTGCACTCAAAACATCTGTTTTAAGTGGTTTAACTGCACCTCTTGGGAAAAATTCAAATTGTGAACAAGACGATGCTATATTGTTTGATAATTTAAAAAAATTATTAATGCCCTATCACACAAATACAAATATTGCGAGAGAATTAAATGTTAATTTAAGTGAGGATATTATTTTTGAAATTAATTCTACCCAGTCCGAAGAAAACGAACCAGAAAATCATATAGAAAATCAAACATTAGCATACGTCAGCGGATACATTATAAATAAAATGGACATCCCCCAGTGTGACTTTTGTAAAATTAATATTTTTGTTGACAAACCAGGACCATTTATTTACATTATTTAAAGAGCATAAACAGGATGAAATATGTTTAAAATAGACCACTGAAAATATTATGATATACTTAAAAAATATATATGATATTGTTTATTTGTACTTAAAAGATCATGGCTGTGATTATGATCTTATTACCAAATTGACTTCAATTGTAAAAAAAATATATTTAGTGATTGGTATTCCTCTTTAGAGCACAGAAATAATTTCATAAATAATTTTTTACATATATCTTTACCTTTTATAGTTTTTAAATATTGTAAAGATAAAAGACGTGATAGTTCGCAAGAAAAAAGAAAAAAGAAATGCAAAATGTATTCAAAAATTTTGCACAAAACAAAGTAATCTGTTTTATTATTATATAATTAATTGACTGATATGTATTGTGATAATTTTCTATGATATAGATTATATTTGTTTGTTTTTCACTGTTTATTACTTTTATTTTATATTTCAGAATGTTCTTTTATTTTGTATATTTATTTTATTGTAGGTTTTTTTTATGCAATATATTGTATTAATATCTATATTATATATTTGTTTAATTTTGTTCAAATATACATGTCATTTTTGAAAATTCGTGCTTTTTATTTGAATATATTTGTGCACGTGTGTGTGTGTGTGTGTGTGTGTGTGTGTGTGTGTGTGTATTTTTTTAGTTTGCCAGGAGGACACGGGAGGCAGCACAATCGCGTTTCTATTTATTACCATTAAGTTTCTCTTTTCGTTTACTTTAAGATTCTCTGGTTAACCATCTCTTGCGTTGCTTATCTTACTTTATTGCTTGCTTTGCGTCAATATAAATGGTTCTACTATAATCACAAGTTTTAACTTCTTGCCTTACCTACTACTCATACTTTCGCGGTGCTTATTTTATTATAAATCCAGCTTTATATTTTGACGCTCTGGAAAGTTTGGCCTTGGGCCGCTGTTCTGAAACCAAACAGCGTGATAATATATTCAAAAAGACCAAAAGAAGTAGTTATGGCTGGTTTAGCGATCTAATTTTCATTTATCCATATTTGATTGTAAACTTTATTAAATTTAAAATAATATTACTATTTTGTAAATTTGATGAAAAATACGGAATAGTTTGTGCAATTAGAACACGGTGTACTCCGCGGGGACACCATTAATTTGATCCTTTCCTTTTAACTAAATTAAGAGGTGTACCCCAGCTACTTGAAGATACGCGTATTATGCCCATTTGAAAAAGTATCCTTTTTTTGCTTCTAATCATTTATCTAAAACTAAGCGTCGCTGCCTTGCAAATCTAGATATGCTAGTAGTATTACCAATGTTTGATACCCTTCTTAATTTTACATTTATAATTTATAGAAATAATTTTTTGAAATAAATTTAAAACATGATCGGTATTAATATTTTTAAGAAATGATATATTTTTTGCTTGACTGTAGATTTTAATGAATGCGATATATTTCTTGGAATTCAGTCAATTTTTTTATTTTTTATTTTATTATATTTTGTCAACGTTTCGACTGCCTCTGCAAGTCTTCATCAGGACAAAATAAATATAAATCTAAAACAATATTTATAAATAAATCATTAACAATGATAAGTAAAATTCAAATTTGTAGATATATGACATAAATACTTGTCAATAAATAATTAGAAAGAATTTCTAATTATTTATTGACAAGTATTTATGTCATATATCTACAAATTTGAATTTTACTTATCAATGTTAATGATTTATTTATAAATATTGTTTTAGATTTATATTTATTTTGTCCTGATGAAGACTTGCAGAGGCAGTCGAAACGTTGACAAAATATAATAAAATAAAAAATAAAAAAATTGACTGAATTCCAAGAAATATATCGCATTCATTAATATTTTTTCATGCAAGTTCGAAAAAGGCTATTATTCAAATTCACCTTTGAATGTTTTAATGGTAAATAAATAAAAAGCTTAAAATAAGTTGTAAAATCAACTCAAAAGGTAATATGTTGGACGTCAAATATAAAAAAAATTCAAAGAAAAAGTATTGACAAATCGAAATTTAATTTTAAGGTATTATAATTTTAAGTTTAAATGAATGAATTGTTCGTTTCTGGTAAAGAGAATGAATATTTTTTATATTTGGAATTATGTGATAAGAGTACATTTATACCATTCACCTGAGCACCAATAGTAGCGTTCGATTTGCACCAAATCTCAGTTCATCTCACCTCACCTCAGTTTGACAGCTTTTTTGTGCTGTTCTATTTGCACTGACATAACTGAGATCAAGTGAGACACTCACCTCCCCCCTTGCCGATGCTGCACTACCTATTTCACTGGTGCGTACTGAGATTTTTTACTCAGTTAAGAGTGGGGGTAGAATTCGTTATGTTTTGTTTGTAGTTCGAATATTTGGAAGTAATTTAACATTTTTTTTAAATTGTATATGTTATTATAAATCATGTCCCACAGCTCACTTCCAACAAAAACATCAAGAAAATCATGTGTTGTTCGCGAAATGATACTACAACGTTCGTCACGTAACCGACTCAGTTCAGACCTGTCAAAACCCGTTCGATTTGTGATCGAAAAAATATCATCTCATTTCAGAGAATCTCAACTCAGTTGAAATGAACTGAGGTGAGATTGTTTGCAAATCGAACGCTACTAATGGCAATAAAGAAACGATGTTCCTAAACTCTGTCTCTCAATTAAATTTGGAAGATTTAAAATGTAAGTTAATACTAGAAATGAAAGTTAATAATTGGTATTATTAGAATCAGTAATAAGTAAAGATCTAATTAACACATCTCATATCTTCAGTAAAGGAGGTCCAGAACAAGGAGATACACAGTTTTTATGAATTCCTAGATATTTTATGCTTTAATTTTTCAATTTCATGAACTACTTTTGCATAACTCGTAATATTTTATCAGTTTTTTTGGCATATTCTTCGAGATATATATATATATATATATATAATTACTGAAGCAAGTATTAATTGAATATTTAATAAACTTGTCTTTCAGATCAAAGCATTTTAAGGCAGATCAGTTAGAATAGCTATAATTATTTTATTTTATTTTGAATTTATTCGCTGTCAAGTTAAGACAGCTTTAATCTACGCGAATTATAATACCGAATCTGCTGGCTAAAACGCCGGTAACTTCAATGAATTCAGAAACTTCAGCAGCAAAATTATTAGTTGATGAAGACAACATTTGTTGGACTCCATCTTAACTCGAAAAATAATGTGCGATGGGGTTTTGTACCTATTTCTTTATTATTATTATTATTTTTATGAAACAACATGATAAACTATGATAATCCCTGAAAACGCGCATTGAAAATTCTTTATATTACAAGAGATATGATTTTTAAAAGTTTTGCATTGGAGTTGTGACGTCTCAAGTTCAGTTCAGTGGTACTTAACTTATTTCGTTCAAAGAGTGTAAATTGTATATGCTGCTTTTTCTCATTGATTGCAAATAAGCTGGATAGACAATAAATAACACTTGTTTCTGTCCCAAAAATGGCTGCTTTATTTTGATTACTACACACGTCTACGTCTTCTCAACGTCTTCTCTCCAATTCATATTACGCTTACGCATGACAAGGAAATGCTATATGAATCCTAAAACAGATCCCGCCATCTATGTTTACACAAAACTAATCATAGTCATACCGTTACAAAAAACTTACAACGATATAAGAATAGTCGTACCATAACAATAAATATAAAATAATAATAATTCACTACAAACAGCAAATATCATACACAAATAATATACGATTGAATTTTTGAAAAATAATCTTACTATATTGAAAATTAGATTTTATAGAAGTTGTAAGTCCAAGAACATGAAATTAAATTATAGTAATAAATATACATGTTGAACGCGTACATACCACCAAACGGCGAACAGCTTCGTTACGTTCTACTCCGCATATGTCTCTTATTTACCGCGCGAAAATACTTGTTGAGAACCTTCGGACATGTGATGTTACTATATTTATAATCGCTTATATTTCTGATGTTAAACATTATTTTTAACTCATTTTTTCACAAATAGCTATTATTCAATGCATATTTTATGTTTTTATCCTTAATTCTTGTTATTTCGATTACGGCATAGGAGCTCATTATCATCGGGGAACCAATTTAAAATTAAACCTTAATTAGATTGTTTAAACTTGAATAAAGAAATAAATAAAGATTGATAGAAAATTGTGCCTTATATTTTTTATTGAAAAACTAACATATCAAAAAAATCGTAACTAATCAACAAAACAAGAAATAACATTGTTTAATACATTGTTTAAGAACTTACTTTTTTCAATTCCCAAACTACTAGAATCACTGCAGTTATTTGGGTAATACTGATACTCGTTTTTATACCTCTGTCATGATAATGAATATTCTGATATCTCATAATAAATAAATTGATCATGTATCGCCTTGAATAAGTATAATTAGGAAGACAACTGAAGTACAATTTTTAATAAAAACAATACGCAACGAATTATGAGAATAAGTAAAAAAATAAGTTGATACATTTTTAAAAATGTATTGTGTACGTTTTAAACTTCCATAATTATAATATAGAATAGTCTTTTAATATTTGAGACTGACGTCAACATGACTTAAATTATACTTTGTTATATTTAGTTTCCATTAGGGATTCTACAGATTGCTTAGGTAATGTTTTCATGATTTCTAAGTTACTAAAAATATATTCTTAATAGAAAAATTATTAGGACAAATTCTTTTTTTTACACTTTTAAACTTTAATTATATTGTAAACATCATCAATAACAATTTAAGAAATAAGAACTGAATCATTAATTATATTTTCAATTAATATATGTAGTTCCACGTTTATATAATCGTCATTTAATAATACTTTTATTACTTTTATTAGACAAAGTTCAGCTAACAGCTGCTCTTCCACTTAACCTTAATTAATACATACAAAAAAAATACATTGCCTTAAATATTCTTGTAAAAGTAATTAATAGTTCGGTTACATGATCTTTGTCATAAAGAACACCATTATTGTTCGATAGTTTAAATTTTGTTCGGAGTTATTCTATTATCGAGATGTTTCCAAAAAAACTTGTTTTGAGACGCATATATTATTGTCCTATGAATACTTTAAACTATTATTTAAATTATTATGGAATTGCTTACTTAACAGGTATACAGTGTGTTTCAAAATCATATCGACGAACTTCCAGCAGAGAACATCACAACAATTACTTTTTATTAATAAACCCATATCTGCAAATAGGCTTGTAACGAATATACTGAAAACATAAATCATTAAGTCGAGAACGTTCGATTGTGTCGTAGCGAGCCCGGTCGGCCAGATGAAATACAGTGCACCGTTTAGGACGTGCAACTTTAAGAAGATTCAGAAACGTTCTAGACGGATTGAATATATAGAATGTTTGTATAAAAGCGGATGTTTGAATGCTCGAGGACAGTAGTAGCCAGTCGACTTCAGACTCGGCTAGATAAATATATCGTGGACTTGTTATAAATAATATTAGTCTGTGAGTATTAATAATTAATGTTTAAAGTTTGATACAGTGTTAATTAGTTTTAAATAAGTTTCCTTTATTATTATTTTTCGTTTGTTAAATAAATACTTTTTGTTTTCGTTTAATATAGTTAGTTATGAGTTATTTGTTAATTGTTAACGTTTCCAGAGAAAATTAAAAACATTGTGGACCGTTTTTGCAGTAGAGCAAGAAAAATAAATTTCTAGAATTCAACAATTAATAGAAAGCAATTCATTTCTTGTAAATTATCATACCAATCCTATCGACTTTTTCTTTTGGAGTTTTGCGAAGTCTTTAGTGTACGAGATTCCTATGCTAGGTGAGAAAGATCTTCAAACAAGAGTCTTGGCCGTTTGTACTTAAGTACAACACATTCCGGGAATCTTCTGCAGGATTCATTAATTCATGAACCGACGGTGCAATCTTTATATTAAATCGAATGGTGGCCATTTTGGACAACTATTACAAATTAAAATAATTTACTTACCAATCAAATATAAAAGTCTCAAAACATTTTTCTTTAGAAATTTATTTTTCTTCCTCTAATTCTGAAATGGTTCATTTGAGGATATTGGGATAATTAACAAAAAAATATTGAAATATTGTTTTGCAGTTCTCTATAACTCCAAAAAAAATTGTCGGTATGTTTTTGAAACATCCTGTAGTTAATTGCATTAGCGACTAAAGCTATGTTATTTTAATGTCACCAACTCCGGTGCTGAGAGGTAGCATATCCAGCGCTATCCAGTCCAGCGCGGCTGTGAGGTTGGCTTGGTCCGCGATGAGAACGCTGGCTGCAGTGGCAGACGATGTACGTTCGTGGTCCGCACTCTCCGCCTCAGCAGAAAAGCGCTGAAACAACGTAAACATTAACAAATTATTGTACCATTTTCATATAATGTAACTACGTATTAATAAAAACGAACGTGAGTTAGATGATATGGTTTGAACATGTGAAACCTACGACGATTGAAAGTTTTCTGAAAAAGATGTATATTGTAAAACTGATAAATGAATAGATATAATTGAATGTTTATCGCGTGAATAACTGCTTCGACAGGAAGCAATAAACGAGCTTTTAATGCTTGTATGAAAGAATTTTGTTTGTAAAAAGCAAAAATGGTGTGTCAGGATAGGAAATGTTTTTCTCTATCTACGAATTATTGATACCAAAGTCTTCCCTATGTTATCTTTATATTAACATCATAAACAGTTTATATATATATACATATTACAATATTTTTCCGTTGATCTTCCTTTTTTAATTTGGAGAAAATTTAATATAATTAAACGTACCTGTCACAAATATTTTGACAAGTTTGTATGCGTTCAGTTTACTTAACGTTAGCTAGCACCAGCGGTTTTTTGTTTTTTGTTTAGAACAATGTTTTGATTTTTATATGAATTTTAAAGGAATGCTACATGAATATTATTTTGCTAGAAGTGACAAAATAATTTCGTTTAATTCTGTTTAGCATTTTGCTGCAACTTAATGTTAGCCAATATATGATATATACGTATATTGTACGCATAAAAAATTCGTATGATTTTGTATATATTATTACATACGATCAACGGAAAATATCTTAAATTCCAAAATTTCATGGTTTTACGTTTGAAATAATTTTTTTACTTCCATCGTACGACTTTTCCCATAAGGACGGCGCGGCTCTATTTATGTAATGACTACTTAAAGATATATCATATTTTGACTCACTATCCAAAGCACCGTCATCTTTGTAAGATAATACAGAAATAAATACATTAAGTTTTAATGAGAAGTTGTTTACCTTGTTGGGAGTCTGGAGCAGATCGTGTAGAGTGCGGACGAGATTCGAGAACGTGGGTCTACTTGATGGTCGCTCGTACCAGCACTCGCGCATTACTTGGTAGCTGCACACATAAATACAAACACCGTTCGTTACAATACCACATTAACTCTATATTTGAATCTTACATTTCTCTTGTAGAGTACTCGGGTCGCTCCAAGCGGTAGCCGTTCTCCAACTTCCGGTAGAAGCGGAAGTCCGGTTCCAGTTCGGCGTACGGAGTCCGCGCCAAGCTGAAGAGCTCCCATAGCACCACGCCAAACGCCCACACGTCGGATTTCGTAGAGAACGTTTTGTCTCGGATAGACTCGATTGCCATCCACTTGATCGGCAATGGACACTGTTAGAACAATATACAGCATACAGCTACACACAAATAATACTACTGCTTACTTGAGATGACTTCTTGTAATAACCACTGGAGTTTAAAGTCTTTGATAACCCGAAGTCACTAATCTTCACCACGTAATTTTCGTCCAGCAGAATATTTCTCAGCGCTAGATCTCCGTGTAGAATCTGTTTGGAGGCGAGGAACTTCATACCCCTCGCCACTTGTAGCGCCCAGCGCAGCAACTGTAGCGTGTTGAGGCCGCCCGAACCAAGACAAGCCGCTTCTAATACATACAATATACAAGTTTAACATATGTTGTGATGGATATTCAATATTTACACAAATGAATACCTTTTAAGTAATCATTATTATCACCACATAAAGAAATGAGCTCCGTATCTGGATCTATTAAATTAATGAAATTACAACGATTTTCCATAAGATAGTTTCTAAGGCTGCCATGTTCACAATATTCAATTACAACAAGCAGATCTCCTAAAAATGTTACAAATTTAATATAAAATTTCAAATAAAATTTATAGGAAAACAAGTTACCTTCTGCAATTTTTTCTGTACACGCTCCTAACAGATTAATCAAATTGACGTGTTGCCCTAGATGTGTCATTATTATGAGTTCACGTATTAAAGAATTTAATTCAATGATGTTACAGTTTCGGTGAACCATCTTAACAGCAACAGTTTTCTCAGACACTCCATCAAAAAAATTTGAAACTGTTGCTTCAACCACAAGTCCAAAATAACCCGACCCCAAATTACGACCTGAAAATATTGTAGTTTTAAGTATATGTTACAATTTGCAAATATTCTATTGCTCACCTAGTTCAATTGAGTTCCTTGGAATTTCCCATTTAGTATTATACGACAACAGCTCAGCCCGTTCGACTATGTTTAAAAATGGATTAAAATTTTGAATTTTCCCAGATTTAAAATTAACAAAGCCGGCCTCAATTAATTCTTTTCGCAATTTCTGTAAAATAAATAACATTAAGTATTTCTGGTAAGTAATCACTCTTAAAATTGTACCTCGTTTTTATGTGCCTTTGCTAGTAAGGTAGACACTACAGCAATAAGAATAATCATAAAAATTACTGCCATGGTGTACTCCGTTCTTATTAAAACTGAAAAGAAAACTAACTATAAATCATTAGTTTCAGATAATGACTTGAAAAAAATCTTCATATTTATTTTAATTCTAGATATTTATTTCTCGATAGTCCAGTGGTCACGGCATCGCCACGGGATAATCAATAAATATAAAAAGTTTCGTCAGTAGCTAACTGGATGCTATTATTTTTGTAGATATTAGATTCGTTATTAAATACTAATGCAGCTTGTAATGCTTGTAATGGCGATAAAGATAATACTAATAACTAGAAATCGGATTTATAGAAAATATGCTTTTGCTTAAAATTGAAGACCTAAAAACAAAATCTGTACGAATCAAATAAAAAAAAAATAAGAGTTTGTTTGCCTTCTTGCTTTTTACAATTTTTATTCTTATTTAAAGTTTTTTGTACTTTTTACACAATTATCAAAAAATAATTTTAACTACGAAAAAAATGTTTCTTTTATCATTTTTACCGTTAGTGCAGTTCACATAATTAATAATTTTAAAATTGGCACGTATGCTGCTGTACCAGGGCACAGTGGTCAAATTAGAAATAAATTAAACCGCGACGGATTGTAATTTTAATGGAATAGATAGAATAGTATTTAATAATAAATTATTAATTAATTATTTTCGAAATTAATAATTTTTTCTTACAAATTTGATTTGATACGATTTTATGGTCAGAATAACAAAAATAATAATTTAGTTTCAAAGTTTTGTTTCATATATATTTTTTTATCTAAATAAAATATGTTATAATAATTTTTGTACAATTTTTTCTAATTTTTAATATTTTTTTGTCAAAATTTTATGCTTTTTAAGTGCCATTTTTCGGTTTTTGCTGGTTTTTTACTAATAACACACAACAGCTAGTGAGAAAAGAAAATAGTTTCATCTGTCTAGATCAGTGCTTCTCAAACCGTTTTGTGACCCTATTTTTAAATATAAATAGTATTTTGGTTTTTAATAGTATTGTATTATATTTTTAGTTGAACCAAAACGGAGAAATTTAACATTAATTTTAATAATGTCAAGAACCGAAACAATATTTACCTTAATTTCGCGAACAGGAACAATATCTACCACAATTTCAACGGAGCACTATTCCGGTGTGCTCCGCTATATTTCGAGGCCTGTCTTATTGAATTTATTTTACTTTTTGTAATTTTTGTTGCGTGAACAAAGAATTTCAAGTGAGAGGATTACATGAGTTAGTATGAATATAATTATAAACATTAAGAGCGAAATGTACCCAACTGAAAAAACAATCGTTCCCAGCGGTGTGCGGTGGCGAGTAACAGGAAGGTTGACTCAATTTTAGCCGTTGAGCGGTTTAAAATGCAACGAAACGTATGAGGCGCCGTTTGCGACAAAACGTTATGAATATTTCATGTAAATTAAAACAGTATATTCTATGATTAAACGTATATACAAGATTTATGTCGTAAAATATTACACATTTTAAGGAAATATACTAGATAAGTTGATAAATAGCAACTGTGTCAAATATTAGCTCTTGCATCTTGTCTTACTTCGTATTCGAATATCAGACATAATTCTACCAATACAGACTAGGATTACAACATTTGCCGCAAGATGGCTCTGCTTATTACAGTGTTCTGTAGCAATTAAAATTAATTTCCTACTTTACCAATAGTGTAAAAATCAAGGATGACCAAAGTTTTAGTGAGTAAATAGTTGCCTATTTCATTGACGCCAACAAATATTTTTAATTAAACAATAAATAGGTATAGTTTTCTATTCTACTGTCCCAAGACAAGAGAAAACAAATATTTGACTAATAAATGACAACTCAGTCAAATAAGTTTTATGTACTATTTCTTGAATATTAACGGTATTAAGCAGCTCCAGCGGCTATAAAATTAAAAATAATCTTTTGCGCAGCCGTTGTGTCCCAATAAAATTTAAAGAGAATATATTCAAATACAAATTGTAGATATTTAAATATTGCATATGTTTAGTTAACATTTCTTGTTTTACTTGATTAGTTACTGTAAAAACTAGATTAAAATTGTAAAGTTGATCGAAATGCGAACAAATAAAAAAATTTAAATGTAGGGGATGTCAATGAACAACACTGATCAATAAGGTTATCTCATCTGCACCTGGGTACTCCTTTTTATTAGCACTTATGTGATTTATTTGCCTCAATTGATTACAAACACAAAGTTTTACTTCTGTGTCTATGTACACAAATAACTGTTATTAATGCAAAGTATCTTTGGTCTCAACTAAAATTATTGTACTTTTTTTGGTAATGGTGTCATTTTAGAATCATGTATTAAGCCCGTCTGACACGATCAATTTTAAAGTACATTATAATGTACATTTTTTAGTTCAATTTTAATGTACATTTTCCATGTACATCAAAATTGAAGACAAAAATTCCTGTATGCAACGACGTAAATTTTCTGCTAGATGCGCATGCGCATTTCGATTCGTTTTGAAAATATGTTGGTATTGAATTTGTGTCAGAATCAAAATTAAAATTTATATATGGCAGTTGTGGCATATACGCAAGGCTTATTTTTGTACTTCTCTATTAAAACGGACGCCCGTTGCCGAGACTACAATATTTTGATTAAATAATGATACAAATAGAAGAAATGAGGTTCATGTTTGACGTTTTAGCAATACATAATGCCGTGCGCTGCGCATTTAATTGAAGGAAACATTGAAGGAAATTGGACCGGTTCTATTTTTTCATGTATATTAAAATTGAAGGAAACATTGAAGTGCGTACGCATGTATGATACGTTAAATTTTTTACTTTGTAAAAAATGTACATTAGAATGTACATTAAAATTGATCGTGTCAGACGGGCTTTATAAATTTATGTTTACTGTTTGGTTTTTTTATTTTCGGAATATTTTGCTGTTATTCGCAAGTTTACTACTTTATTTAAATATTTGTAACAATCGCTTTGCAAAAATTATTGGTTACCTTAGAGATGAACATATTTTTTTATTAACTCTTTATGTCCTAGTTAAATAAATATATCATCATGGCTTTTACCCATTTCTAGGTGTGGCAGTCTGCCGAGGCAGATCTTGAAAAGTGATTTATTTATACGCGTGAAGTGCGGTTACCAGCCGTCAAATTATAGTCTTTCAGAGATGTAAGTGGTGAGGAGAGCCAATTTTAAATGTGGTGAAAATTAGTTGCCAGCTATGGGAATTGAACTCGGGTTCTAATTTCCACAACCCGACTAGCTACCATTGCTATAAGTTGATAAGTAGCCCTTAATAAATAATAGTCAAATGTTCAGAAAAAAAACAGAACAAAAATTCGGAAAAATTATAAATTTACTATAAATGGCTCAAATATTAAATAAAACATAAATAATAAATATATTTGAGGATGTAACGACAAACAACGAAAGCAAAAAATATTTGTAGAAGAAAAACAGAATGAAGAGAATTTTTTTTTAAATAAATTAAAAAAAAATGTAGGAAGTACCTATCTATATTTGACAACCAAATACACCTCCCGAAATAAGACAAATTGCAGAAGGTACTAATGACAATCTGTTACCCGATAAATCCAAGAACAGATATTGCACTAACTGTAATGTCAATATAAACTATTTGGATTCAAATAAACAAAATATTACCCTCATTCTACTAGTCATGTTAATATAAACTATTTTGATTCAAATAAACAAAATATTACCCTTATTCTACTAATCTTTTCTTAAAATGTATTGAAGGTTCGAGACAATCGTTTTTAGAAACATGTCGTGAAAAAATTGTGGTGTCTAACACGAGAAGAAAGAGCTTTTTCCATCTCGCTCGAATTGCCTCATGAGCGAGTGGGAAAAAGAGGCATTTTCTTCTCTAGTTTAACATATAACTATTTATAATGTCTCCATATAATAATAATTTATCATAACAATGATATAATTTTCTATAACATACAAATTTACAGGTATTTAGTTTTAGATTACTTAAAAATTGTAATCTCATATTGTCAAAACAGTATTTTTAGTAAAATTTCCATAGCTATAAAGAAATTCCAGTTTTGTTAATGTTACTTAAACTAAACCTAAGATAGTTATTTTAAATCCGTTGAAAAAGATTAAAAATCACATTTTGTACACCCCTTGGCTCTACATTTTCATAGCGTCATCTGATTTAAATGTTGTACCATATCTCCAAAATGCTACGCTATCTCTGAATAAGTGGCACAATCCTGTTCGGTATATTTTTTTAACGCGACAAAAATATCACAATATACCCGATTTTCTTAATACAGTATACAAAATTTGTATATATACAATATTTTTTGTGATATTGTAATAAATTTAATATATATACAATATTTTATGTGATATTGTCAAAAATTTAGTATATATTGTGAAAAGAATTGTATATTTACGAGTCTGTATATTGTCGCAAACGGCGCCTCATAGAAACGCCCTCATGGTGACTCATGAGTAATAAGAAATTGAAATTCATTAGATACGAGTGCGACCAACACAAATATGTAACAATCACGCGCACAAATAATAGTTGATGAAACTTTCTTATAAATGAAACCCATGATATATAACTAATAAAAGAATTTGATTCAAAAAAAGGTTTATTTGAGAAACAGTAATGAAAATTAACATAATTCTATTTACACAACATATGAGGTGTTACATTCAACAGGATATATATATATATATATATATATAAATAAATAATAGTTCGATCTACGCAAGTTGATTTTTTAAAAAGATATTTATTCGAACACTAGCAACGATGTTGCTTGGACTAACTTACAACTATGTTACATCTTACAAGGCATAAAGCAACTAATCAGCATAATATAATACCTTATGATAAATATTATACTACTAAGCATTATTATAGGGGAGCTACGGCAATATAACTCCTTCCTTCTTAAAATTGAACCCCTTCTGGTAGGCGAATATCTTCGTTTGTGGATGAGACGTTGGTTCTGCCGTGGATCTTCTTCTGTCTAACATATTGGAGTACATAGTATGTTATTATAAATAAAAGTCCAGCATAAAGTATAATTGTCCAAATACTAGGCCTATGCCAATTGAGAGATTGATTATTAATCTTTGAACAACACTTCACAATTATTTTCTTTAATGAGATACACACCACTTAGAACTTTCACTTCTGCACCTTGTGGGTAGTTAAAATTAAATTTTTCTTCTTGGGGAAATACTGCGAGGTACTGGTTGATTTCTGGAACGATCTCGATGTGGTTTCTTTTGATATTCAGCTTTGTGTACTGACATTGACTAGTTGTCTTCTAGGAGAATTTGGCGTTCGCATGCTGGGTTATAGTGGGTTTGAAATTTATTGGAACACTGATATGTTGTTCCTTTAGTACAAATGTCGTCTAGAGGTTTAATTTCATTATTCTCAGATTTTAGCAAGTGTTTTATTTCTGGGATGATTGTTACAAATTCTGATTCCAGTTTTATAAGTATTGAATGCAAATAATAAAGTTCGAATTGCTTTTTGAAATTTATTGGTAATGATATAAAATAATTTATTTGTGACTATATTTTACAATTAATTGTTATTACTGATTCGTTATGTTAAATATTTTAAATTATACTACTAAATTTTTATATTATTTTGGGGTTTATACTATATGCCATATTTAATTAATTTTGTAAATTTTGTTCATTATTCTACATGTGTTCCAAAATTGTATTAAATCTTTTCCATTTTTAAATTACCAGTGATAGATTTAAATATCGTTCCTAGGTCATCTATTAGTCCTCTTTTATTTAATTTTTTTTTATATTAATCGAATGTGTTTAAATGTAATTAATTTTGTTATTAATGTTAGATTGGAGAACTTAATTATTTTATTGTAATTTTCTAATTTTTTTTTAATCGTTACCTACTTCAACTATTAGAGATTCAGAGTCGTCGGGAGTATTGTTATCGTTAGAATATATTAATTTTTCGTTAAAGTCGTCTATGTATTTTTGAAAAGCAGTTGTGTCTGTTTCGTTTATGTTAAATTTTACTCGTAGCAATAATTCTAAGTCTGGTCCAGTATACGCGGATATTGTTACGTCCGTATCTAGAAAAATGTACTGAATCATCATTTTTATATCTCTCCAGTCTTTCTCGTCTTTACCGCATGCAAGTCTGGGAATGCTTAAATTTTTAATATTATTTTTTAAACAAAAGTCTTTTAAATTGGAAAGGGTGTAAAATATATCTTGAAGAGATGGTTTATCGAAGTAGCGGTTTTTTGTTATGAGATAGATGATAAATCTATTTTTATCTTGTAAATAGACTAAGTTGTGTAATTCTGGGTTTTGATTTTTTAAGATATCGACATTTTTTATTTTATGTTTAAATTTCTGTGCTATTCCTTGGTACATACCGAGACCTTTGCTCACGCAATGTGCTAGGCTATTATTGAGGGGTGCATTAAATAAATCGTCGTTAATTTCTACTACATTTGTTTTGACATTGGTTTTTGTTTGTTTAAAATTTAAATAATTTTGATACTCTAATAAATAATTATCTTCTAATTTAGATCGAGTTAAATTTTGAGGGTCGTGTGGAATTCTGTTAAGTGCGTCTGCGTTTGTGTTTAGTTTTCCTTTTTTATAAACAATTTCATAGTTAAATTCTTCTAATTTTAGACGCCATCTTATAAGTTTTTGACTACATTGTTTTAATGAGTGCAACCATTGCAAGGAACTATCGTCCGAAAAGATATGGTCTAAAGTATTGCGTTGCCCAGATAATTGCTAATAACTCTTTTTCGATTGTCGGTTAGTTTGTCTCCGATGAGTTCAGTGTCCTGCTAGCGTAAGCAACTGGCTTATCGCTGCCGACAAGGCCTTGTGGTAGCACTGCGCCTATGGCTACATTACTTGCATCTGTTGTTAAATTAAAGGGTTTCGAAAAATCAGGGTACTGAAGTAATGGCTCATTTGTTAATAGATTTTTACACAGTTCGAAGCATTGTACGTATTCGGGGTCATTTATGTCGATAGTCGCGTCCTTCTTTAAACACTTTGTCAGTGGTTTAGTAATTTTTGCGAAATTTTGTATAAAGCGTCTGTAGTAGTCTAGTAAACCGAGAAATCCTTTGATTTGCTTTGTATTTTTTGGGATATGATAGTCCAGAACGGCTTTTATTTTATCAGGGTTCGGTTTTACGCCTTCTTTAATTACTACATGTCCTAGATAAGCGACTTCCTTTTTTAGAAACTTAGATTTGTCAATTTGGATTTTGAAATTTGATTTACGGAATCTATAACTTTTGACTAATAAAATATATGTAAAATAATATATATATATATATATATATATATATATATATATATATCAAATAGTCGTAGCTCCCCTATAATAATGCTTAGTAGTATAATATTTATCATAAGGTATTATGTTATGCTGATTAGTAGCTTTATGCCTTGTAAGATGTAACATAGTTGTAAGTTAGTCTAGAATCAAGCTTGTACCAAGTAACATCGTTGCTAGTGTTAAATATCTTTTTTTTAAATCAACTTGCGTAGATCGAAGTATTATTGGCGCAGTCTCGGTAGGATTTGCCAAACAGCACAATCGATAAATACTACTGGTTCGTTTTTAACGATTTAAGACAAATTTAGAATCTAAATCGATCAATAAGTGATAAGTAAAAGTGACTCCTGTCGTCGAACACACATCAAGCATCGCAGCACCGTCTACTGGTTCTAAAATAATTATTAATTCTGACTCAAGTTCTGATTCTGACTGCAGTTCCGATAGTGAACTGTCTCCAAATATTTTGACTAATAAAATAGTATCAAATTCATTAATTAAAAATCGATTATTTAATTTTAATCAAATAAGAATGGCAATGCCAGCATTAAAACGAGAATATCTCTATATGATCCCCGATTTCCATGGGGAACGCGAAATTTTACCCCGATTTCTTGACATATGCCAGAAATTGGTAACTAAATTTTATAACACAACGGATCTAACAGATTTCCAAAACGAATATCTAATGTCCACAATATTGTCAAAGATAAAAAGCGACGCCGCAGTTAATATTGCGAGCTGTACCATTTCAAACTTTAAAGAATTAAAAACTGCTCTAACGAATACGTACGCTGACAAACGCGATACATACACACTTGCCATAGAAATGACTGAATTAAAACAGTCATATAATGAAACACCTTTTGACTTTTATAACAAGTTACAACATTTCTAAATCTTCAGATTTCTTATATTAAAACTAATTCGTATCCTAGTGAATCCAACGAAGCCGCTCTTTTATCGCGCTACTTTCAAAATTATGCGTTACGCATATTATTACGAGGACTTAGAGAACCAATAAGACAACTTATGAGGGCTAAAAACCCCGCAGATTTAAATTCCGCATTAAGCATGTTAACTAACGATTTTAAGTTTGACATCCCAAGAACTAAAAATCCCAAACCACAAAATAATACACAGAAAATCACTCCAAAATTTAATCAACCACAACAATTTAACTAGACTAAACCATTATACCAGACAAATTACGTACCATACGTAAATAAACCTTTTAATAGAAATTTCAATCAAAACTTTCAAGCTAATACAAGTACAATCACACAAAATCAAAATTTCGGTCAACGATTTCCAAAACCAACACCCATGAGTATATCCACAAATAACACACATCAACCACGACCAGGACCATTTCACGGTTACCAAAATTTTACACCAAAACAAAATGTAATCTCCGAATAATTATACAACATAGACAGTGAAACAATCGAGTATGAATATGACACGCACACAGATAACACATACGAACAAGTTCAACATGACATCGAATTCCCCATAGACACAAACACTGAACCGGACGATTTTTTATGCGAAACCGCCTCGGAAACATTTCAACAATAGAATTACTAAATATAACGAATAATCAAAACGCATTACCTTACATAATATTGCCCGAAAATAATCTTAAAGTTCTAATAGATACAGGCAGTACAAAATCATTGCCGATGTTGCACATAAATATTTCAAAAAATCTATTTTTAAAGATCCATTCCAAATCTCTACGGCACATGGCACTTCTTTAGAACAATTTAGAACTTTGATACCCACTTCAAAAATTTTTAATATGAAACACGTTAACAATTTTTGTTAGAAAAAAGTAATTAAAGTAAAAGTAAATATAAAATCAGGAAACGTTGTTATTCCTGAAATTAAAACAAACAATTTAAAAATACCAGAATGTGTCACTAAGGCTGAAAATCATGAAGCACTATGTACAGTAATGAACCCAACAGACTTAAAAATCTCATTGAACATACTAAAACCACTGAACGTTGAGTTATTCGATAATTATGTATCATACTCTAGTCCTACCCCTAACCTAAATTTATTACAAATAGAGAAAAATAGACTTGACATATCCAAATTTCGTACAGATCATATGAATCATGAGGAAAAATTAGCTATAACTAAATTATTAAACGAATATTCGGACCTTTTTTATTTAGAAAACAATGAATTAACATTTACGAACCAAATTAAGCACGAAATTAGAACGAAAGATGAACTACCTATTTATACAAAAACATATAGGTATCCGGAAATTCATAAACAGGAAGTACGTACCCAAATTACGAAAATGCTAGATCAGAATATAATAAAACCATCATATTCACCGTGGTCATCCCCTATTTGGATCGTTCAAAAGAAGCTTGACGCTTCCGGCAAACGTAAATGGCGTATTGTAATCGACTATCGCAAACTCAATGACAAAACTATTGACGATAAGTACCCACTACCCAACATTACCGACTTACTAGACAAACTCGGACGTTGTCAGTATTTCACGACATTAGACTTGGCATCTGGTTTTCACCAGAATGAGATGAACAAACACGATATACAGAAAACCGCGTTTAACACTGACGACGGGCACTACGAGTTTCTGCGTATGCCCTTTGGCCTGAAAAATGCCCCAGCGACCTTCAAACGTGTAATGGATAATATCCTTCGAGGCTTAACCAATGAAAAATGTTTAGTCTATCTTGACGACATTATTATTTTTAGCACAAGTTAACAGGAACATATATAAAATTTAGAACTAGTTTTCGATAGATTCCGTAAATCAAATTTCAAAATCCAAATTGACAAATCTGAGTTTCTAAAAAAGGAAGTCGCTTATCTAGGACATGTAGTAATTAAAGAAGGCGTAAAACCGAACCCTGATAAAATAAAAGCCGTTCTGGACTATCATATCCCAAAAAATACAAAGCAAATCAAAGGATTTCTCGGTTTACTAGACTACTACAGACGCTTTATACAAAATTTCGCAAAAATTACTAAACCACTGACAAAGTGTTTAAAGAAGGACGCGACTATCGACATAAATGACCCCGAATACGTACAATGCTTCGAACTGTGTAAAAATCTATTAACAAATGAGCCATTACTTCAGTACCCTGATTTTTCGAAACCCTTTAATTTAACAACAGATGCAAGTAATGTAGCCATAGGCGCAGTGCTACCACAAGGCCTTGTCGGCAGCGATAAGCCAGTTGCTTACGCTAGCAGGACACTGAACTCATCGGAGACAAACTAACCGACAATCGAAAAAGAGTTATTAGCAATTATCTGGGCAACGCAATACTTTAGACCATATCTTTTCGGACGATAGTTCCTTGCAATGGTTGCACTCATTAAAACAATGTAGTCAAAAACTTATAAGATGGCGTCTAAAATTAGAAGAATTTAACTATGAAATTGTTTATAAAAAAGGAAAACTAAACACAAACGCAGACGCACTTAACAGAATTCCACACGACCCTCAAAATTTAACTCGATCTAAATTAGAAGATAATTATTTATTAGAGTATCAAAATTATTTAAATTTTAAACAAACAAAAACCAATGTCAAAACAAATGTAGTAGAAATTAACGACGATTTATTTAATGCACCCCTCAATAATAGCCTAGCACATTGCGTGAGCAAAGGTCTCGGTATGTACCAAGGAATAGCACAGAAATTTAAACATAAAATAAAAAATGTCGATATCTTAAAAAATCAAAACCCAGAATTACACAACTTAGTCTATTTACAAGATAAAAATAGATTTATCATCTATCTCATAACAAAAAACCGCTACTTCGATAAACCATCTCTTCAAGATATATTTTACACCCTTTCCAATTTAAAAGACTTTTGTTTAAAAAATAATATTAAAAATTTAAGCATTCCCAGACTTGCATGCGGTAAAGACGAGAAAGACTGGAGAGATATAAAAATGATGATTCAGTACATTTTTCTAGATACGGACGTAACAATATCCGCGTATACTGGACCAGACTTAGAATTATTGCTACATAGACGACTTTAACGAAAAATTAATATATTCTAACGATAATAATACTCCCGACGACTCTGAATCTTTAATAGTTTAATAACAAAATTAATTACATTTAAACACATTCGATTAATATAAAAAAAAATTAAATAAAAGAGGACTAATAGATGACCTAGGAACGATATTTAAATCTATCACTGGTAATTTAAAAATGGAAAAGATTTATCACAATTTTGGAACACATGTAGAATAATGAACAAAATTTACAAAATTAATTAAATATGGCATATACGAGTAGTATAAACCCCAAAATAATATAAAAATTTAGTAGTATAATTTAAAATATTTAACATAACGAATCAGTAATAACAATTAATTGTAAAATATAGTCACAAATAAATTATTTTATATCATTACCAATAAATTTCAAAAAGCAATTCGAACTTTATTATTTGCATTCAATACTTATAAAACTGGAATCAGAATTTGTAACAATCATCCCAGAAATAAAACACTTGCTAAAATCTGAGAATAATGAAATTAAACCTCTAGACGACATTTGTACTAAAGGAACAACATATCAGTGTTCCAATAAATTTCAAACCCACTATAACCCAGCATGCGAACGCCAAATTCTCCTAGAAGACAACTAGTCAATGTCAGTACACAAAGCTGAATATCAAAAGAAACAACATCGAGATCGTTTCAGAAATCAACCAGTACCTCGCAGTATTTCCCCAAGAAGAAAAATTTAATTTTAACTACTCACAAGGTGCAGAAGTGAAAGTTCTAAGTGGTGTGTATCTCATTAAAGAAAATAATTGTGAAGTGTTGTTCAAAGATTAATAATCAATCTCTCAATTGGCATAGGCCTAGTATTTGGACAATTATACTTTATGCTGGACTTTTATTTATAATAACATACTATGTACTCCAATATGTTAGACAGAAGAAGATCCACGGCAGAACCAACGTCTCATCCACAAACGAAGATATTCGCCTACCAGAAGGGGTTCAATTTTAAGAAGGAAGGAGTTATATTGCCGTAGCTCCCCTATAATAATGTTTAGTAGTATAATATTTATCATAAGGTATTATATTATGCTGATTAGTTGCTTTATGCCTTGTAAGATGTAACATAGTTGTAAGTTAGTCCAAGCAACATCGTTGCTAGTGTTCGAATAAATATCTTTTTAAAAAATCAACTTGCGTAGATCGAACTATTATTTATTTATATATATATATATATATATATATATATATATATATATATATATATATATATATATATATATATATATATATATATATCCTGTTGAATGTAACACCTCATATGTTGTGTAAATAGAATTATGTTAATTTTCATTACTGTTTCTCAAATAAACCTTTTTTTGAATCAAATTCTTTTATTAGTTATATATCATGGGTTTCATTTATAAGAAAGTTTCATCAACTATTATTTGTGCGCGTGATTGTTACATATTTGTGTTGGTCGCACTCGTATCTAATGAATTTCAATTTCTTATTACTCATGAGTCACCATGAGGGCGTTTCTATGAGGCGCCGTTTGCGACAATATACAGACTCGTAAATATACAATTCTTTTCACAATATATACTAAATTTTTGACAATATCACATAAAATATTGTATATATATTAAATTTATTACAATATCACAAAAAATATTGTATATATATACAAATTTTGTATACTGTATTAAGAAAATCGGGTATATTGTGATATTTTTGTCGCGTTAAAAAAATATACCGAACAGGATTGTGCCACTTATTCAGAGATGGCGTAGCATTTTGGAGATATGGTACAACATTTAAATCAGATGACGCTATGAAAATGTAGAGCCAAGGGGTGTACAAAATGTGATTTTTAATCTTTTTCAACGGATTTAAAATAACTATCTTAGGTTTAGTTTAAGTAACATTAACAAAACTGGAATTTCTTTATAGCTATGGAAATTTTACTAAAAATACTGTTTTGACAATATGAGATTACAATTTTTAAGTAATCTAAAACTAAATACCTGTAAATTTGTATGTTATAGAAAATTATATCATTGTTATGATAAATTATTATTATATGGAGACATTATAAATAGTTATATGTTAAACTAGAGAAGAAAATGCCTCTTTTTCCCACTCGCTCATGAGGCAATTTGAGCGAGATGGAAAAAGCTCTTTCTTCTCGTGTTAGACACCACAATTTTATCACGACATGTTTCTAAAAACGATTGTCTCGAACCTTCAATACATTTTAAGAAAAGATTAGTAGAATAAGGGTAATATTTTGTTTATTTGAATCAAAATAGTTTATATTAACATGACTAGTAGAATGAGGGTAATATTTTGTTTATTTGAATCAAAATAGTTTATATTGACATTACAGTTATTATTGATCGATTTAGATTCTAAATTTGCCTTAAATCGTTAAAAACGAACCAGTACTATTTATCGATTGTGCTGTTTGGCAAATCCTACCGAGACTGCGCCAATAATAGTTCGATCTACGCAAATTGATTTTTTAAAAAGATATTTATTCGAACACTAGCAACGATGTTACTTGGTACAAGCTTGATTCTAGACTAACTTACAACTATGTTACATCTTACATGGCATAAAGCATCTACTCAGCATAACATAATACCTTATGATAAATATTATACTACTAAGCATTATTATAGGGGAGCTACGGCTATATAACTTATATCAATCTGTATATATATAATGTTTGTTTGTTTGTTTGTCCCGTATAAATTCCTATATTATTCATACGATTCTTTATAATTAAAAAAAAAAATTAATTTCCCAATTTTTTTTTATTTTTTAGAAAAGGAACTTTTTTAAAATTCAGTACAAATGAAAAGTTTAGGCCAATATATAAAACGTAGGCTCAAGTACACTCTTATAAACTGAGAAACGTAAGATATATAAAGTTGGAACATTAAGGGTTTCTTTAAGAAGGAGAACCGAAAAGTCCTAATTACATCTTAGTTAAAAGTTTCCGATATAACTTATGGGCTCCAGCATATTAGTACTTGGCGGCATTTATATATATATATATATATATATATATATATATATATATATATATATATATATATATATATATATATATATATATATATATATATCTGTATATATAATGTTTGTTTCTTTGTTTGTCCCGTATGCATTCCTATATTATTCATCCGATTGCGATGCAACTTTGGTAAGTTGTTGTGAAGGTTTCTGATTTGCCATCTTGAAACAAAATGGCCGCTAGCTATCATAAAAAGTACTGCACTGATTCGATTAAAATTTAGTATAGGCATAGAGGAAAATCAATCTTAACATATAAATATAATAAAGCTTCAGTCCGCCATCTTGAAACAAAATGGCCGCTAGCTATCCTGAAAAGTACTGCACTGATTAAATTCGAATTTGGTATAAGCAAATACGAGAACCAATCTTAACATATAGGTATAATAAGGATTCTGTCCGGTATCTTGAAACAAAATGGTCGCGAGCTATCCTGAAAAGTACTGCACTGATTCGATTCAAATTTGAGATAGGCATAGACAAAAACCAATCTTAACATATAGGTATAATAAAGCTTCAGTCCTATGCTATTCGAATGCAAATGTTTGCAGTTTTCGGTATGACTTACATTTGCAATGACCATCAACAAAGCACAGGGACAATCGCTACAAGTGTGTGGACTAAATTTGGAAAATCCATGCTTCTCACATGGATATCTGTATGTGACATGCTCACGCCTCGGAAAACCTTCTGATTTATTCGAGAAAAACTAAAATATTGTGTATTCAAAAGCACTTCAATAAACAGAATTAAACACTTTCTTTCTTCGAGTTGCAATGCAACGCATGCCGGCTACTTGCTTTAAATTGTAGACCACGCGATCGAAGTCGCGGGTAACAGCTAGTTTAACATAAAATAAATAAGTATTATATAACTTTTATTTTTTGTTAAAAAGGCGATATCACATTTTTCTACACTAATATTTTGATAATATTTGATTTTAGTTTAAGGGCTCTTTTTGGTTCTTTGGGGTTAAAGAAAGAGTTTTTAAATTATTTTTTATATTTAAATCAAACCCATTTATTAATTAGCAATTTTTTATAGATATTGATATATACTTTAAGGAAAATAAAAATAATCTCCATAAATTCCTCTAATATTAAGACCTACGCGCGTGCATAAAAATGATCCAAAAGAAGAAAAAACACTCTGCGGTGCTCACGATCACTCCTCGTTGGTTTATCTTCACCAAAAAAAAAATGGCATTCGAATATATATACTTATATCTCGTCCTCTATGGAAAAGTTTTGAAAGCAAAAATAACAAAAAATAGAGTTGTTCGAAAAATGTGCGCCGATCTTGAATTTTGAAAAAAATAGCGGGCTTTTAAACACATTATTCAAACAACTGTAATTTTAAAAATTTTTACTTTTCCGTAAAAAACGAAGATATTTTTTAAAATGCCGTTTAGTTTTTTTGTTTAAGATGAACCAACGGGGAGCAATCGTGGGCATCGCAGATCGCTTTTTTGGACCATTTTTGTGCACCCACGTAGGGTCTAATATTAAAAAAATTATGCACATTTTTTTTTTTATATATTCCTTAAAGTATAATTAATGTCTATACAAAATTGTTATTTAATAAATGGTTTTGATTTAAATGTAAAAAATAATTTAAAAGCTCCCTTTTTTAAATCAAGAAACCAGAAGACTTCTTAAAAATAATAATAACACAAGTGTTAATTTTTTTATGATACACAGGCTGTCCTATTTTAAATTGCCATCATTGGGATTTCGGAAACTATAGCAGCTATAACTTAAGTTAAATGTAAGTTATTATGCTTCTTTTGGAGGGGCAATCACAGATATGTCGTCGCTTCCCAATAAAATTTTTTAAAATGTCTCTTTGTAATAGTCTCGTAAAATAGAAATTGTTGTCTAATTTAGCCAAGCACTTATAGTTCTCGAAATAGCAATGATGGGACATTTAAAGTAAATTTTTCTCGAACTATATATATGTATATATCCTATATAAGTTTTGGAGTTAAATTTTCAGAAATAAATTAGTGATTTAGATAAGATTTATTGGAACTATATTTCTTGGCGTAATAAATCAGCGTTTCAACAATGTTTTGTCATTATTGGTTATATTTATATAAATAAGACAATATTGCTATGCCTTTGCTTTACATCAAATCATAATATGGTTGTTTTCAAGTTGCTATCACTATGGTTCCCTAGGGTAGAAGTATTTTTTCTTCGCATGGGACAAATTATTTATTTTTTTTGCATGATGATGAAAACAATAAATTTCGCATAATTAATTTAAAATTTTAACTAAATATCAAGTTTATTATTCATTCCGTAAGATATACAAGGTGTTCATTTTAAGTGGCGCACCATTGCTATCTCGAGAAGTGTAGGAGTTACGAAGACTGTTAAATTAAACAATTTGTATTTTATAACACTACTTTAAGGCCGCTCTGTAGTTATCGTAAAATCGCTTGAAATGTGTGTGCTTTTTTTCCAGTTCTAGATGAACAAATTTGTTCAATTTTCTTTAGAATGAAGATAATAATAAAATATTAAGTTTTGTCTTTTTATAATTTCGAAAAACTGAATAATAAGTTAGTTAAGTGCATATATGTGTAAAGACATATACACGATTTTAGCATTTAGAAAGTATTTGGGTATTTTGCAAAAATAAGAGTTTCCATCTACGAATATTTTCATTAAAGTTTTGTATTTCTGAGAAAAGTGTATATTTGTTTTCGATATTTCGAGTCATAATGTCACATATTTAACGCCTTATGTACAAAACGATGCAACCCAAATGACAATGTCTGCCCTGAACGATATGGTTTCTGAAGGATTTCGGAGCAGGTACCTAGTTTTTATTACGGTTTCACAATAAACATCACAAACTTTTGTGCTCACGGGAACGCTTCTCTGTAAACAGATGATAGTGATGAACTGATGACATATCGTGCACAGAACTACTGTTCCGATATTTCTATATGAAAATGTTATAGGTACTTACGAGATATTTAATATTTAATTTAGAATTTAGTATAAGAACTTATATATAAAAATTGTAAATTAAATGTTGTTATGTAAGTATTTAATTAAGATTTTAATGTTAATTTAAAATAAGGGCAGATAGACGCAAAAAATTTTAATTATATAGGTAATAATAATAATATTTATTCAGCTTTTATAATACACAAAGTAGTCGTCAAGACATAAAAACACATAAAATGCTCATTCATTTAAAGTCCATTAAACATATATCAACATAATTAACAGTAACATAGAAAAACATAACCGTGGTATAAATTAGTAATTTATTAAAAAATTTCTTTAATAAGTAAGCCGCGACTATACCTCGAATTAATCATTTCTTGTAAAAGTGAGTTGAGTTAAAATTTGTTACTTTTGGTATAATTTTATTTTGCCAAAATGAATTTGATCTATTATTTTTTTCAATGAAAATATCAATGTTCGTGTACACCATAAAATAGCATGCAATTTTATTACAAATATTTAATTGTCCTATTACCTGATACATGGAATTATCATTTTCTTTTAAACAAATTTTACCATCTTTTAGTTCTAAAAATTTTATAACTTTTTTTTCTATTGCTTCTTTTATAGTCATATTTTGGGCACTGAATGGATATTTTATTTCGCATATTTCGTTATCTCCTATTATTCCATCTGGTAACGCACCCAGAAATGGTATCTCTTCATGAATGTAAAATCCACTTTTATTCATTTTTTCTTCTAGGATCTCTACTGCCTTGATTTCATTTCTGATTCCATATTCTATAGCTTTACTGCCAGTGAATGTACTACAAAGCAAATTTTTCACTATATTTGCAGTTGAAGTACCTTTCAGTTTTTTTTACAAATCTTTCGAAATTGGAGGCGGTAAGTCGTTTCGGTCTTTCCTCTTTCCATAGTAGATCTGTAAACTGCCCAAGCGTATTTTACAGAATATAATTTTACAAAGACAAAATGTCAATTGCGATGTCGAATTGAGTCTTAATAAAATAAGAAAATAATAATCAAACAATTCTAACACTTCTCAAAGTTCCACAAAATTACAGCACATTTAAATCAACTTATTAGGTCATCAAAGGCTGGTCAATTATATATATTATAATTCTTATTTGCTTTTTTAAATTTGTTTAAATATTTTTCTTTGGCCTTGTAAATCTTCGTTGTTGAAATCTGCTTCGGGATTTTCCGCGTATGGACTATAATTACTATCCTGATGACTAATAGTACCTACGATTTCTCCTTTTTTCATGACTCGTGTTTCGCCTGGATCTAATTTTGTTTATTATTTTTGCCGCGTGTTTTAAAATATATTTTTCAATTTTTCGACCCAACCCTGACTATATTATTTCATAAAATTCTTCTTTTGAATTCATGGATATGACTGCCATGTCACAGCGTGTTTCAATGAAAAATTAACTTTTTTTACCACTCACGAATTTTGCAACTATTAAATTGTATAATTCTGCAGCGTTATTAGTAATATTTTCTATTGAACTATCAGATTTATTAGCTACATTCTGAACTGCCTGTAATATTTTCGCAACAATATGTGTTGAAATGGTTGGTAACAGATTTGGTTCGGTATCTATTGGTGATCTCCAAATATATAACGAGGTCCATTAAGAATATCTTTACTTAGTTCTACTATTTTTTCGTGCCTTGTTATATTCTGCTCCTTCCTATACTGGATTACTATTATCATACTCCCATAAAACCGAATGAAATTTCTTTTTATATGTTGCCGTATTTCTTTGTGCGTATTCATTATATCAAACCCACACGTGTTTCCGATTTGAAATTAACGTCAAAAAAAGAACATTCGAAACCACTGTGTTTGATAGATTTTAGTTCTTTTAAAAAATACTGCATATCCACGATTCTTCTACCTACACTATCCTAATCCTAATAGTATTGTACGTACAACAGTCATAAACAGACCCTTACTCCGTTCCACTTATCTATGTGATTTATGGCTTTAAGCAAGGGACGTATTTTTTGTAAGTTTGCAACACGACATATTTGTATGAATTGATGGAATGTTAGTATAAGAAACGGGCGAATAAACGATTTTTTTAGTAACTCCGGACCAGCTTTAATTAGAGAAACTAGAATTTCTTTAGATCAGTAGTACTCACAATACTTGATGGAACTTTCTTAGTTTATATGGAAATATATTTTTTTTATTTGCTTATTCAATTCAGCATTTTTTCTGAATTCTACAAAATCAAAATTTAGTACTCTTACATTACAAAATTTTTGAGAAAAATGCATATATATATATATTAACTAAATAAGTTAAGTACTGTACATTCATATGGTAATAATATAATATTAGGTATATTTATTATATTCCCTTACTACACTTTCCGACATGTAAAGTTTATCTTGCCTTATTGCCTTTTCGGCTATCCATTTTTTTTATATCAGAAATAAAATAAATTCAAAGAAATACGTAAAAAAAGATATTTCTGTATATACGACTACACAGGAAAAAGGCGAAGGGCTAAGTCTAATGTTAGTGTCAGTTTAAACAACTAGTAGCGTTAGCTAGAGCCGGATTTTCATGTAAATAGTGTTTCACTGGGGGTTAAAATTGGTACTAAATATAAATGTATTTTCACCAGCAAGGGCTTATTTTGAAGATAAAAGCACAATATATGTCGCTTATGTGGTGAAATTTGCAATTTTTATTCATTTATTGAGTAAAATTGATATGAAGTTACACAAGTTTATAACATTGTGAAAACAAAATTAATACTAAAACAAAAATTTCAACACACAACAGACCTAGATTCAGTCTTTGTCGTCAATTAACGAAAAAAATGTTCTGAACATATTTAGTCCAAATTTTATCTCACATTAAAAAGCATGTTTATGCTGCGCTTAACCTAGCTACATTGCCCTCTAAATTGCAGGATGAATCTGATGAATAAATGTTCAGTGAATGGTTCAAGAGTTCGTGCTACCCTAATGAAGGAATATAGCAAGATGTTATATATGTATTTACACGAGTATTTAGACCAAGGTTACACTGTACCTGTCTGCACATGGATGGCCACGATGCGGTAATCTCGTCCAAATGGATTTTGCGCTATGCAAGTGTATAGTCCAGCATCAAACTTCTGAACATTTTGAAAAGTTAGCTCTGAATTATCAGCAGCGAAACCAATGTGCTCACCAAGTTTTCGTACTTCAGCTGAATCCTGTGAATGTGCATATTTCTGTTAGAGATTGAATAAATCAAGACTGGTTGGTGTACCTTCATCCAAGTTATAGCGGGTTTCGGTTCTCCTGCTACAGAACATGTCAGATTCATGGTCTCCCCGAGTATTACGACAATTTCTTCTTCGTCCTGAAAGTTATTTGTTACAATTCTGGGCTTTTGTCCTCCTAGAATCATCACAATGATAATTATTAATATACGTTAGAATTATATAGAGCTAAAGCATTAACTTACTTTTTATCATAATATGTTTCGTTGTATAATTTCTCCTATTAGTAAGGTAAAATACATTACATGTGTAATTTCCTTCGTTTTCATACGTTACGTTGTCTATTTTGAAAATGATCTCACCAATTGTATTCCGGACTTGTTGAATATATTTTATATTCGAATTCTATGAGACATAAATTTTTTAGAGTAATCATAAGATTATTATAAGCATAACCATTACTTGAATTTCTGTATAATTTGGTGTTGTCCATGACATTTGGAAGCCAACATTGTGGTCAACAGCCACTTCACATCTCAGAACTAATGGCTGCCCAATGTATGCGTAGTCGTATGTCAAATTTTGTATGAAAGGTTTTACTATGGTAAATGTGTCTGCAAATAGAAACAGTTCATTGGAACTACAGCTTGCTTGTATTCGTGTTGCAACAGAATATTTTCATCCTGTATATGGTATGGAACTAGGATCTAGGTTGCATTCAAGATTTGGCTTTTTTAACACAATATTTTAATTGGTATATGTACCAAATGACATAGATGAGTTTTGATAAATAAGTTAATTTATTTTCACTGTACTTTCATTTGGTCATTTGACTATATAAGAATAAGTAGTCTAGAAACATTAAATTTATGTTATTCATCAACAATAAATGCCTATTAATTCAAATAAAGTTCAATTTTACTATAATAAGATTAAATTGGAGCTCACAATAATCAGTTGCGAGAAGTACCAATGTATGTTCATTTTAGTGTACTGCGACAATTATATTTAACTTGTCCCAGAAAATTCGCTTATGTATTTTTTACATAGACGATATAGTTCTAATAACAGACTCGTAAGCAAAATTGAAAGAACAAGTAAAAATCTGATGAGAAGAAAAAGACTTGGCAACGAAAATTGAAAGTGGCCTAGAGGCACGGGATAAACTTATTTTAAAAATCTCAAAAAATTCATTTATTACTTTTTTGTGATTTTAAACCAGATTTCGGGTGGAGACCGACAATATTTTTTTATTTGCTTATTCAATTCAGCATTTTTTTTGAATTCTACAAAATCAAAATTTAGTACTCTTACATTACAAAATTTTTGAGAAAAATGCATATATATTAACTAAATAAGTTAAGTACTGTACATTCATATGGTAATAATATAATATTATAATATTAGGTATATATGTGTGGTTATACTAGAAGAGATCGTGTCCGGAATACATTGGTGTATGATGAGTGTGAAATTGAGAAGAATGTAGTTAGAAAAGTAGGTATAAGTCAGTTGAGATGGTTTGGGCATGTGGAACGTATGTCGAATGAGAGATTAGTGAAACAGGAATATGTTGGTGAAATTGAGGGTGAAAGATTGCGTGGGCGACCTATGAATAAATGGATGAATATGATAGAAGGATTGTTGCGTGAACGAAAGTTTCCGAGTACGAGGAACAAACGTGCTTGTATGAAACGAATTATGAATGTGGATGAAGCAAAAGTGGTGTGTCAGGATAGGAACGTTTGGCGAAGATTAATTACGGAATGAATCTGATGATTTCAGAAAAGCGCAGGGGTTTAGATTTTAGTTTCGTTGTTTAGTAATTTCATTAGAGTGTTTACCTGTAATTGTGTGAAATTCACTTTCAAAAACAAGCGCAGGGACGACACTCCCTTCGTTTCTTATCTTTTTTATTCTTTTCTGATCTTACATTGAGTGTTTAACTGCAATTGTGTGGAATTCACTTCCAAAAACAAGCGTAGAGCGACACTCTCTTCCTTTCTTATCTTTTAATTCGTTTTCAGTTATTACGTAGTGTTTAACTGCAATTGTGTGAAATTCACTTTCAAAAACAAGCGCAGGGCGACGCTCCCCCCTTTTCTTATCTTTTTGTTTCATTTTCAGTTACTGCATTGTGTGGTCTTTTCTTTCATATATAAGTGCAGACTATCGCTTTCATCTTTTCTAATCTTGTAGATTCGTTGTTAGTTTCGTTATAAGATTCGTTGTTAGGAGTAAACGTGAGTAATTTGAGATTTTTTATGCATACGTTATGTACGTTGAAGAAAGAAAATGAATGGTAAGTGAAAAGAAATGATGTGATTGAAGGTTTGTTGTGTGATAATAATTTCGAGTGTAATAAATGAATAAGTTTATATGGAGTGATCTATGAATGTGGTTGAAGTGAGGGTGGTATGTTTGGATGAAAATGTTTGACGATGACTGGTTGTTTGATTGGTGTGATGAGTGAATGTTTTATGAGTGATTTTAGAGTTCGTGTTACCCCATTTGTTGGGATATATATATATATATATACATCTATATATATTGTAACGTTTTTCGTCTTTCTGGAAGTGTGTAGAATGAAAATAAAAATGAAAGAAGCTTATTTAAAATTAATTAACACTACAATAAAACATAAACACTATTGATAAATATTCAAACACTAATATTATTTATATAACGTTCACTAAAACTACTATTTATTTTACGTAAACTAAATCTGTTATTTATTTCATGACATTTATATTACGCGTTTGAATCTATTGTCAACTGCCCTGACTCGGACCGACTCTACGCTTTTATACTGTCGTTCGTAGAAGAGTTCCAGTAAATGCGAGCTAGCTCCATGTACCGCTTGGGTGGTCCCGCTGTTACGCTCTTGTTCTCGAGAAGGTTTCTGCAATGCTCTCGACTGACTAGCTTTATATTCGTTACACTGCCCCCTCCTTAAAACTGTTTCATTTCGGAACAGAGGTTGACGGGTTGCCGAGAAGTTATGACGAAATCTGCAAGTCGAACCCTTGATGCATCCTGAGATCTTAAAGAAGTGGCAATCCACAGTGCGATCTAATTTTGTTCTTCCTTTGGGGGTCAAAGCTTCAGACAAGAATTTCAATTCCGGTGCAATGGAAGAGAACTTCTAACATATTCCTAATTATTCTCCACTCCATCCCATCTAGTCCACACCCAATTTTAGTACCGCCAGCTTCATAATATCGTTATTTAAAAGATGTTCTCGTAAATCAATCAGTGCCTCCCATAAGGTGGGATAGGTGTGCTTCTAAAATGATCGTAACTAAATAGTAAAGGTACCGTTTGCGTTCTGAGTTGTCTCGCAGTTTTAGTGTTCTTCCAACAGATGGACGTTGATTGGTTAGGTCTTGTAGCCGTCCAAATTTCTTCTGTAGCAAGTTTTCGGGACATGTTCAAGTCTTCCGCCACACAGTGCGCAATAGAATACTCCAAAGGCACCAAGAACAGATCTCGATGCTCTTCTTTTGTCACTCCGTACCGTGCTTTATGACCGATGGAATAGTTCTTCATGAAGTCTCCAGACGTTAATTCAGGTTCATGTTCTTGAACGCAGCGAAAATTTGCTGCACGAACATCACTAACTTCAAGGTTTTTTCCAGCAAAAGGGGCTAATCGATTAAAATGGACTACTCGCGGCTTCCCAGTCGGTATTTTCCTAATTCGTTATATGTCATTTATTCTCTTTATCACTTCATAAGGTCCCCCCAGCATGTTTTTAACTTCGGTGATAGACCATGACGCTTCTGTGTATTATATAACCATACTGACTCTCATATCCTCCCTTTTCTGCCCTGATGTCATATTGATCTTTCATTCTGTCGCTTGAAGTTCGGATGTTTGAACGAACTTGTTCGTGAATGTCGTTCATTCTTCTTCGTAAATCGGTGACGTAATCTTCCCCAGCTAGATCTACTCCTGGTTTACATCCAAATTTCAAATCGCACGGTAACCGCAACTCACGTTCGAATACGATATTTGCCATTAAAAACATATGCAGATGACGATCTCAGTCTCTTTGGTGGTTAGAGACAACTTTCGACAGATATCTGTTGAACGTTCTATTCATTCGCTCAACCATGCCGTCCGACTGCGGATGTAATGCAGTCGTTCTTGTCTTACGAATGTCCAATATTTTGCAGATATCTTGAAACAAAACAGACTCGAAGTTTCTTCCCTGATCGGAGTGTATTTCGCGCGGTACTCCAAATCGACATATGCATTCCTTCAACATTACTTCAGCGACGGTGATTGTTTCTTGGTTGGGCAGAGGGTAAGCTTCAACCCACTTGCTGAAGTAGTCCATGACGACTACTATATACTTGCTGCCATCATCAGTCTCGGGAAATGGTCCAGCCCCGTCGATTGCAATGCGTTCAAATGGGCTTCCTACGTTGTACTGGCGCATTGGGGCTCTACGTTTCCTATTTGGCCCATTACTTGCAGCGCAAACTACGCATTTCTTGCACCACTGTTTAACATCTTTCTTACAATTTACCCAGTAAAATCGTTCCCGCAACTTCTCAGCAGTCTTGTTGACTCCAAGGTGTCCTCCAGCAGATCCGTCGTGGATCTCTTTCAACACTTCAGGTACCCTGTTCTTAGGGATTAGTAACTGAGTTCTCTGCTCTGTTCCTTCCGCATTCTCCAAGACACGTTTTAAGATACCCTCTTCAATTGCGCCCAGTACGATTTCACATTTTGGGAGTATGGTGCAACATCCTGCCAAATAGGTTTGTCCCCGTTTTTAGTTCCAATTTATTATAATCTTTAAATCCGGATCATTTTCCTGATCTTTCTGCAATTCTTTCGATTGCCATTCATCAATGCTTGCATTCTTCGTAACACGGTCTCCTGGACAACTCGTCAGCGTTAGGATGGCTCGTTCCCACTTGATGTTCAATGTTAAAATCATATTCCTACAACCTTTCGATCCATCTGGCTACCTGATCTTCTGGATTCTAGAATTGTAATAGCCATTTCAAATCAGCATGATCAGTTCTTATCAGGAATCTTCTGCTGTACAAATATTTGTAGAAAAGCTCAGCGGACTTCACAACTGCCAATAGCTCTTTTCTGGTGACGCAATAGTTCCTTTCCGGTTTCGACAGTGTCTTACTGAAGTAAGCAATAACTTTTTCACGACCATTTTGTACTTGAGAAAGGACGCCGCCAATCCCAACATTGCTGGAATCTGTATCCAAAATGAATCTTCCTTCCGGAAGCGGGTAACATAAGATTGGCGCAGTTGTCAGAGAATCCTTCAATTTTTTAAATGCTGATTGACAGTCATTTTCCTAAGCAAATCTTCTACCTTCTTCAGTAAGCCGTGTCAGTGGTTTGGAAATATTGGCAAATCCTTGTACGTATCGCCGATAGTAAGTGCATAAACCAAGGAAACACGGTTTCCATAAGTCGTTCAAATGTTGCAGGAGCATTGCAGAGCCCAAATGGCATAACTGTGAATTGCCAAAGTCCTGTTCCGATGGTAAAAGCTTTCTTTTCATGGTCTTTCGGTTCCAAGTCAACTTGCCAGTAGAAACGTAGAAAATATTTTTGACCCAGCCAACGTGTCCAGTGTATCGTCTATTCGGGGAAGTGGATAACTATCCTTTTTCGTCACGTTGTTAAGATGATGGTAATCTACACAAAATCGGGTGGATCCATCCTTTTTCTTCACTAATACCACTGGTGAAGCCCATGGACTACTTGAAGTTTCAATCACGCCTTCTTTCTTCATTTCTTCCATTATCTTTTCAGCTTCTTCACGCTTTGCCAGTGGTAATCGTCTTGCACCTTGACGGATGGGTCTTGCATCGCCAGTGTAGATTTTATGTTGCACAACGGTCGTGCTGCCCTTGGATTTCTTTTCATATTCAAAGATATCTTGATACTTGCTAATTAGGTTCTTTGCTTTGATTTTCTGGTCAAATGTCAGTCCGTGAAAAGATGTTGTTATTTGATTGAGTACAGCGGCTGGTATCTTGCTAGTTGGGGTTTTCTGAGCTACCATTGTTTTAATAATCGAAGATACATTCCCCTACTATAGTTCCTTGTTTAATTGTAACCGGATACTGATTAATATTCATTATTCTAACTGATATTATCTTGTTGGCCTTTACCAGTGATTTTCTAACCATCACTCCACGACCAATTTCTTCATCATTATTTCGGGGTTCCAACATGATAACATTTCCTGTACAAAATTTTCCATCAAGTTGTGCTTCTACAATTGTCTCACTTCGCTCCGGAAGTACTACATCTTCGGTTACTAAAGCACATGCAACTTCGTTCTCTCGTGGATGTAGTACGAGTGCTTCATCATTTACCACTATTGCGCCGTGCTTGAGGTCCAATTTAAAACCATATTTTTCCATGACGTCCATTCCAAGAATAAAGTCATCTTCGATTTCGTCTACCAACACACGATGTTTGAGGGAGGTGTTCCCGACGTTGATGGTCACATGTAACTCTCCTGATGATGTAGCTAGTTCTCCAGTTGCTGTACGTAATCGCCACTTCTTAGTCAAGTCGGATCTTATTATTGTTTTCGTCGCACCCGTATCCAGCAATATTTTGAGTGGCCTTCCGTCAACAAGACCAGCCACAATAATGCTGTTAACTTGATGATGAAGAGAGGCGACCTATCCGATGGAATGTGGGGCTACCAGAATACGGGTCGACGACTGCCCCCTCGCATCAACCCGACTTAGTTTTCCGACACCGCGTCTGTTTGCTTCCCGCAAAGTCTTCGCGGGTGTCCTAATTCACCGCAGTTCCAGCAACGTATTCTCTTCTTACCTTCAAGTATTTCTGTAGCGATTCGTCGTAATTTCTCTTCTATATCTTCATTATCTTCGTTCTTAATGTCGCTGTTTATTGATCTTACTTTAGATTGGCTACGCGAAGCTAGTTTTGCAGCTTCTTGTTCTAAAGCAAGAGACAGTGCATCGGCTATTGTTTTTGCTCGAGCAAATCTTAGTGCTTGCTGAATTTCGCCATCTCGGATACCATAAATAAATGTTTGAATAGGTAAGCACTCTAATACGCTGTCCGGGGCTGTAGGATGTGCGAGGCGAACCAAGTGAGCAACGTCAGCTTCAAATTCTTCGAGAGTTTCATTCGATCTTTGATATCGATTCCTTAATTGTGTTTGGTACACTTAGTCTAGGTGCGCATTTCCATATCGCATATCTAAATGTTTAACTAACTGGTCATAGTCCTCTTGCTCTTCTTGCTTTAGTATTTGCAAAATATCAACTTTCAACGAGATTGCTTCTCCCTGGATGACCAACCGTTAGCTTTTGCAGCAGCTTCAAATTGTTTCAAATAATTCGGCCTGATGTTTTTCCATCAAATTCCAGTGTTTTTATGCGAATTGTTGATATACTCTCCTCTTTAGCTATTTTTCTTTCACCCGCTGCTTTGGTTTCCAGTACCCCAGAACATGAATTCGCTGACGAAGTTGCATTGAAGAATTTGTCTTCTAGTTGTTCTATTTTTCTTTCATATTTGCTTTTTAATTCATGTAAATTCTCTTCCAACTTTCTGACTGACTGACTAGCTTTATATTCGTTCCAATATATATATATATATATATATATATATATATCTTAGAAAGAGCACTTGCATACGATTCGGTAATAAAACAAGATGGAAAGAGTTAGAAATACCCAACAGATTGCAGAAGACAAATAATATCTACTGTACTATACTAATATAATGAGCTATACCTATATACCTACTCGTATATACCGGCTGTCCCATTTAACTTGACAACTTGAAATAACTCAAAAAATACGCGATGTACGAAAAAAGTGAGCCGAGACCAAATCTTAACAGTTTTGAAGGGGGAATCATTCTATGCTAAAATCAGGCCCCCCTCCTGCCCCCAGTGGGTGGGGCGGTGATCAACATTGAAATCTTAAATAGGAACCCCCATTTTTTATGAAAAAAAGTTTCGCACAATAAAAAATGGGGGTTCCTATTTAAGATTTCAATGTTGATCACCGCCCCATCCACAGGGGGCAAGGGGGGTCCTGATTTTAGCATAGAATGATTCCCCCTTCAAAACTGTTAAGATTTGGTCTCGGCTCAATTTTTCGTACATCGCGTATTTTTTGAGTTATTTCAAGTTGTCAAGTTAAATGGGACATCCTGTATATATTGGGTAAAGAAGAAATAGATAAGAAGAAAATATGTAATATTAATTAACAAACTTTAACTTTATGCATTATTTGTTTATATGTTTTTTTTTCTTTTATTTCTTTTGGACAAATGAAGAATAAATGGGTGAAATTTGATGAATGTAAATTTGGTACGTGGAATGTTAGGGGTATAAATGGTAAAGAAGATGAATTGATGAATGTAATGCGTGTGTATAATGTTGATGTTTTGTGTGTCAGTGAGACTAAAAGGAAAGGATGTAGTGAGGAAGAGGTGGATAGAATGTTTTGCTTGTGGTCGGGTGTTGCTGAGAATGAACAAGCGAAGCATGGTGTGGGTGTGCTTGTTAGTGAACAAATGAAACCGTTTGTGAGAGAATATGATTGTACTTCATCGAGAATTCTTTGGCTGAGATTAAAGGTAGGCTTTCATAGAATCTTCTTTGTGTCTTGAAAAAGATAGATTTTGGAATTTGTTAGATAGTATTATTGATTCATGTGATTCAGGTGAAAAAGTTATTGTATGTGGTGATTTAAATAGTTGGGTGTGAGTTAAGAGAAGCATGTCTGGAAATGTATTGGGTAAGTTTAGTGATGCTAGAATGAATGAAAATGGTAGGAAAATAGTTTCTTTCTGTTTGGAGCGTGATCTCTTTGTTTGCAACTCTGTCTTTAAACATAAACTAGCTCATTTGTATACATGAGAGAATGTTAGTGAAAATAGACGAAGTATGATTGATTTTATTTTGTATGATGAACGATTGAGAAGTTTAGTTGTAGATACGCGTGTGAAGCGTGGTGCTAAATTTGGGTACGAATGACTATTATTTGGTGGTATCGCGTATACGTCTAGATAAATGTTAGAGAATGAGGATGGAAACTACCACAAAAATTTTTCGTGTGAAATCCAGTGCGCTGCAGAATGACGATGTTAAAAACTTATTTGTTGAGAAAATAAATGAATCTTTGCCTGTATGGGAGCTTAATTTTGAATGCAGCATAAATGATGTTTGGTTGAAATTGAATGGTGAGTTATTGTGAAATGAATCAGATGTTACTAATAGATGGTGTGAGTACTTTAGGACTTTATATGGTAGCATTAATAGACCGAATGGTTGTAGTTAAAATGTTAGACAAAATGTTAGTGATGATGAATGGGATATAGATGAGAGTGATGTTAGTTTCGCATTGATGCGTCTGAAGAATGGTAAGGCTCCCGGTTTGGATAGTATATCGAATGAGATGTTGAAGTATGGAGGCGAGAGGTTATTTTACTGGTTAGTTTATTTGTTTAGATTTTGTTTAAAACGGTGTGTGATTCCTGATGACTGGAAACGTGCTATCATTTGTCCTATATTTAAAGGTTAAGGTAGTTCGAGTAAATGTACTAATCTTCGCGCGATAAGTTTGCTGAGTGTGGTAGGGAAGTTGTACAGGAAGATTCTTATTCATAAGGTACGAATCTTAACAATCTCCAAGTTAAGCGATATGCAAGGTGTTTTTCTTGCCTGAGAGAGGGTGTGTGGATCAATTGTTTTCTCGTCGTATGATTGTTGAAAAGTCACTTGCTAAGAACACGAAGGTAGTGAGGCTGCGGTGAGAGTTAATGGTAGATTGAGTGATTGGTTTTGTATAGATATTGGCGTGAAACAAGGTTTGTGGGATGTCTCCATGGCTCTTTAATTTGTACATGGATGTATTGTTACGAACGGCGTTGAATGGGGTGGGTGGTGTACATATTGGTGGTAGTGTTGTGCCTGCGTTAGCGTATGCGGATGATGTTGTTGTTATTGGTGAATCTGAAGAGCAATTGAGACGAATGATTTCAAATATAAATGAAGTAGGAAAAGATTTAAATTTGTTATTAAATGTTGATAAATGTAAAGTGTTAGTGTTTGAGAAGAGTGATTTGGTGACCGACTGCAATGTTTCGGTAAATGGTGTGAAATTGGGTCAAGTGAATGAGTTTTTATATTTGGGTAGTATGTTTTTGAGGGATTCATTGTGAGATTGAAAGAAGAGTATCTGCGGGATGCAAAGTATTGGGTGCTTTGGGAACCTTTGCTCGAAATGTTAATGTATCCAGAAATGATCGATTGAGTGTTTATAATGGTGTTTTAGTGCCTACATTGATGTATGGTAGTGAATGTTGGGTGTGGATGAAGAAACATGAACGTCGTATAACTACTGTGGAAATGAGGTATTTGCGGGGTGTGTGTGGTTATACTAGAAGAGATCGTGTCCGGAATACATTGATGTATGATGAGTGTGAAATTAAGAAGAATGTAGTAAGAAAAGTAGGTATAAGTCAGTTGAGATGGTTTGGGCATGTAGAACGTATGTCGAATGAGAGATTAGTGAAACAGGTATATGTTGGTGAAATCGAGGGTGAAAGATTGCATGGGCGACCTATGAATAAATGGATGAATTTGATTGAAGGATTGCTGCGTGAACGAAAGTTTTCGAGTATGAGGAACAAACGTGCTTGTATGAAAGGAATTATGAATGTGGATGAAGCTAAAGTGGTGTGTCAGGATAGAAACGTTTAGCGAAGATTAATTGCGGAATAAATCTGATGATTTCAGAAAAGCGCAGGATTTTAGATTGTAGTTTTGTTGTTTAGTAATTTCATTAGAGTGTTTACCTGCAATTGTGTGAAATTCACTTTCAAACACAAGCGTAGGGACGACACTCCCTTCTTTTCTTATCTTTTTTATTCGTTTTCTGATCTTACATTGAGTGTTTTACTGCAATTGTGTGGAATTTACTTTCAAAAACAAGCGTAGAGCGACACTCCCTTCCTTTCTTATCTTTTAATTTGTTTTCAGTTCTTACGTAGAGTGTTTAACTGCAATTGTGTGAAATTCACTTTCAAAAACAAGCGCAGGGTGACGCTCCCTTCCTTGCTTATCTTTTTGTTTCATTTTCAGTCACTGCATTGTGTGGACTTTTCTTTCATATACAAGTGCAGGCTATCGCTTTCATCTTTTCTAATCGTGTAGATTCGTTGTTAGTTTCGTTATTAGATTCGTTGTTAGGAGTAAACGTGAGTAATTTGAGATGTTTTATGCATATGTTATGTACGATGAAAAAAGAAAATGAATGATAAGTGAATAGGAATGATGTGATTGAAGATTTGTTGTGTGATAAATGATTTCGAGTGTAATAAATGAATGAGTTTATATGGAGTGATCTATGAATATGGTTGAAATGAGGGTGATTTGTTTGGATGAAAATGTTTGACGAGGGCTGATTGTTTGATGAGTGTGATGAGTGAATGTTTTATGAGTGATTTTAGGGATCGTGCTACCCCATTTTTTGGGATATGACGTGAAGATATGTATGTATGTATGTAAAAATTTGACATTATTTTTATTAATTTTATTAAATTACGCTATCAAAATGGAACAATCTCTGTTAAATAAGATGTAGTGGTATTGGCTGTATTGTGATGTAAAATTTAGTCCCATAATTTTTTTGCCGTAAACTTTTTATTTACAAAAGACTGATTTTACATGCCTATGCCAACATTTATGTGGGACACACCAAATAAGCGCATTGTAGTTTGAAAAACTCCTATACCTTGAATTACTGATGTAATTAAAGTAATGATTAAGTTCAGAAATAATGCTTTCGGCGACTTTAATGAATACAAGAATACAGGCACGCTGGGATTATTATAAATATTTCCGTAATTTTTTGTAACTAAATCTATTCGATTAAAAAACAGGCTTATTTAGAATCTAGAATAAATCTAAATTCATCAAATTTATGGAAAATTTAGTTTACTCGTTAAAACCATTAATGATCTTACTAGTATTATTTCTGATATAAATGTTCTTAATTCTCACTTCTCTGAATCCTCCTATACTTCATACCCTAATCCTGAAACTCTGTCGTTTTAAAACCGTAATTTTCTCTACTCGAATACGTATAAATTTTCTCTCCATATAGTAGAACAAGAAGAAATCCTCAAAATTTTCCAAGCTCTTCGTTCCAATTCAATAGGGGTTGATGGTGTAAATTTGAAAATGCTTAAACCGGTAATGCCAATCCTTTTATCACAAGTTACTCATCTAATAAACTTATGTATATTGTCATCAACTTACTCTGACATGTGGAAAATAACATATATAAAACCAATTCCTAAATGTAAAAATCCCTCTTCTCATAGTGACCTCAGACCAATTAGTATTCTTTCTACTATCTCCAAAATACTTGAAAAGACAGTTTTCAATCAGATTTTAGAATATGTTAATACTTACAAAATTCTTTCTGGCATACAAACTGAATTCAGGTCTGGGTTTAGCACAACTACTACTCTTTTAAAAATTACTGATATCATTTTCCGTTGCATTGATAGTAAAAATATGATCCTTCTTTTTATTTTGGATTATTCACATGATCTACAGTGACTCCAAAATTAATCTTTTATATTTATTCCGTTCACAATGCAAGATTTTGGCATTAGTAAAATCAATGTGGTGACCCGTTTCTTGAAAATGTTTTGCTAAACCACTGTGGTCCGGATTCATCAACTTACAATGGTAGCTGTGCTGATAAACACGCTTGTGGAATGGCTGGCATGTTTCATCGAAGTAAAGTTTGCTAGCTGTGTTACAATCAGTCTGATAAATTAGGGATTGTTTAAATTTGATATCTTCCTTAACTTTGAGCTTAATAAATAATTGAACAGTTGTGGTACAGCAATTCTTGGCTATCTTAATATTAGTTTCTTTAAAAATTTTATCAAGGCTTTTTTGAATCTTGTTTACATCGGTAAAACATGCCAGCCATTCCACAAGCACGGTTATCAGCACAGCTACCATTGTAAGTTGATGAATCCGGACCACAGTGGTTTAGCAAAACATTTTCGCGAAACGTGTCACCACATTGATTTTACTATTGCCAAAATCTTGCATTGTGAACGGAATAATTATAAGAGATTAATTTTGGAGTCAATGTACATCAATATAGTAAAACTTTAAACCATAAAACAGACTATGCTAATATTTTGAAATACGCGGCTCCAATCATTAGCCAATTTAACACCGTTTCGTGATTAAGTTGGCATCGCTTTGTTTGTCACTGTTCATTTACATCAAAGTTGTTGATTCTTCATTCTGTGTCCTTCCGTAATGGAAATAACACGTACTCACTATATACATTGTAGAATAGTAAAAGTTGTTACTAATTTTAAATTCTGTTGACTAATGTTTACCCATGTAAAATATACTTAAGGTATATAAAAATGGAGACAAATTGTACTTTTATTTTTATTATAATTGTAGGCTGAAGATGACCTTAGTTTGGGGTCGAAACGTTCCTAAATAAAAAAAATGTGATGGAAATTTATTTTCCCATATGAATTGATCCTGATTGCCTGCCTTTTCCCAATTTATAGAAGACACTGCTATGTGTGCAATCAATAAATATTTAGCAAATTTATGGAATTATGCTAAAAACAATTGTTTATTTATCAATGAAAGTAAGTCTACAGTAATGCAATAAAATGTTCGTCAACATCTGCTGGACAATAATATTATAAATATTCACATGAATAATTTATTTATTTATTTATAATAAATTAAAAATTAAAGCTTCATACAAAACCTTGGGTCTTATCATGGATAGTAAGCTGAGATTTTCTGAATATGTCACACTTTTAATTAAAAAGGCATATTTAGCTTTAAAAAATTTATTTATGAATCGTTTTGTTATGTCGAGAAAGCATAAATTGATTTTAGCCGATTCTCTTGTACTCTCTGTAATCAATTATTGTGATACTGTTTATGGACCATGTTTATCAACCTATGATATAAAGCGAATATAGAGAGTACATAATATGTTTGTTAGATTTGCTTTAAGCCGGAGAAGATTTGTATCTATTTCCTCGCCGATTTCCGACTTAGGTTGGTTAAAAATGCATCAGCGTAGAATTAATAACTTTGCCTGCTTAATTCATCGTATCATATCGTCTAATATTCCTTTTTACTTATCCAGTAAATTGTCATACCGTACTACATTACACAAACGAGATTTAAGAAATGTAACTGACATTCACATTTCTTCTTATAGTACTGCTCTATTTAAGCGTTGTTGCAGTTACAATTGTTCTTCCATCTATAATCAAATACCTAAACAATTAAAGTTGCTAAATAATAAATCATTTTCTATACATCTAAAAAACTATTTTATCTCAAATTCTATATTTTCTATGTAACCGATTTGCTTTGTTTTGATCATGAAATTCGTATGATTGTCTGTTTTGTAAATATTAAATATAATTTTCAATTTTATTTTTTATGCTTACTGTATACCTTTATATGATCTGTTTGTACCACATTTGATAAATGCAAAATTTACGTATTAGATCAGCTTTGGCTGAACGGTTCCTAAATAAAATTGATATTATTATTATTATTATATACAGGGTTAAATGTATGACTACAAAGTAAAGCTCGAATTAATTTTAGTTACTATAATATAGGAAATATTACAATTGTTAGAAACAAAAAAGTGATAAAAAACACTGGTCAACATTACCGTATACACTGATGACCTTGCTCACTGTGGCGTTGTTGCCCGTCCTGTGACAGAAGTAGCGGCCTGCATTTACATCTGTCGCATTATGTAATATTAATTTATTTATTAGTACTTTTCCTTCACGAGAATTGATTAATTTTCTTTCTTCAATTACTTGCTGTACAGAACAAAATTCTTTGATTATTTCATTTCTATAAAAATTACTGTTACTATCATGTTTTAATAATTATAAGAGACTCATACTCAATAACACATGATTGTTATAAATAACAATAACATACAGGTGTCGTAAAAATGTGCAGGTAAACAGGGACGCCCTGACTAGGTGTGCGAGTTGTGCCCCGAACAAAGGCGGCCAAAACTAAAAGGTGGCCGTTATAAATAAATAAGTTATAATAACCAGAGCGCCCTACAACACTTTAGGATCATAATATTAAATTAAATTAAAATTTTAAGGCGAAGGTTCAGTTTTCTTTTCTTAGCTTTACGGTTGTATAAATACTAGGTAAAATGATATTCCTATGCAATTTGAATTCAATTAATGTCAAATTAATATGCATTTTTGTCAAAAATTTTGTAATGTGAGGGTACTGAACTTTGTAGTCGTTGAATTCAGAAAATAATGCTGAATCAAATAAACAAATAAAAAATTAGGTTCCTATGTAAAATAAGAATGTTGCTCCCCGAATTTTGAGAACTACTGGGCAAAAACATATTTTGTTAATTATTTTGTAATAGTCTTGTAAAATGTTATTACCTTGCTAACGTAAGTAACTTATACCTCTTATAGTTTTCGAGATATATAATATATAAATAAATAAATATAAATATATCACGCTTTTTACCCATTACTGGGTGTGGCACTCTGCCGAAACAGATCTCGGTAAATGATATATTTTTTCGCGTGAAGTGCGGTTACCAGCCGTCAAATCACGGCCCTTACAGATGTTAGTGGAGGGGAAGCCACAGGGATAATTTTAAATTGGTGTTTGTCGGCTGTGGGAATCGAACCAGGGTTTTAAGGATTCACAGGCCGACTTGATACCACTGAGTCATTACCCCATTATATATATATAATAATCTTTAATTTAGCTTTTATTCACCTTCGCAATTAAATATTAACATTAAGTATCTACCTAGTATTATTATACATATTTTATAATTATAATCAGGAGTCAGCCAATTTTCTATTGCACAACGGCAGTCAATTGCCTAAGAGCGCCTCTGAGGGTAAATGCTGAAAATGGCAGATATTTTCCCAAAATCTTTGTTTCCCAAATTATTTCAGAAATAAAAGAATTCAAACACGAGGAATCGTCCCATAGACTCAGAAATATTTTTTTTTTTTTACTTTATGTCAAATCTTTGATAACATGTGTCATGTGACAACATCTTCTTAACGAGATATAATTAATTTAATCCGTTGCATGCAAGTTATAGTTAGGGGCGGACTTTGAATAATTCAGACAAGGATTCGTATTTTTTGGGGCTGAGATATTCTTATTTTACAATACAATAACAAAATTATATTCTTTTTATAATTCAATATATTTCAATGTATAATAATTTAAACGTTTTTCATTCGGCTACCCATGTAATAAGTAAACAGCAACAATAGGCAAATCTTCTTAAGAGATACGCATTCTGGTGCTCATTTTTTGAACTAGATGCTATGTGATACATTTGATGGTTGTATACTGTTTAATACGCATTTGTTGTTTGGTGGCAAGTTTATTCAGGGGTAATAAAGTAATTAACTATTATTTTATAATATTTACTTCAGCCGTTCTGCAAAGTTGTGTATACAATTAATAATATATATTACTCTGTATTTAATGGTAAATCAAAAGTTTTCAAAATTTTCCCAAGGTTGGTGAAAATTCTGTTAAATATAAAAATAGATACGATTGACACGAAAACCTGAATTTAAAAATTGGAAAACCCGTATCTAGTACATGAAAGCGTATTCAATGCATTACACTGATATTGATTTTTTTACAAGGTTAATTATAATTCTTTACTTATTTACAAATAATCTAAATCCATTAATATTTTAAAACCAATTCCAAGAAACGAAAATTATAGTGCCGTCTTCAATCTACCCCTTAATACCAATTTTTCAAGTCAGCGCTTGTAAACCACGAATAAAAATTAAACCGATCGTGTAGAGCAGAGATAAATTAGAAACAAACTAAAAATTACGCTACTAATTTCGGTGTAAACGATTGGCAGCAAAGGGATTACTTGAATTGAAAATGACCCATTTAGAAAAAGAGAGAAGTGTGAGAATTGTAGTAGTTCAAATTAATACCTACAGAAATTCAGTGGTTTATAATACTTGTATAATGAAAATCGATGATTTTTTAAAATACGTTTACTGCACTGATAAATTATTTAATGTTATTGTTATTCCTGTAACAAGTATTTATATTAATCTCATACTTTTAATATTAAAGAAAGAATTACTCTAACTTTTATTAAATTGAAAACAATATATTAATTATATAAATGTAAGATGTACGTTTTAAAACAGCGCGATCCACTGATTTGGAAGCGCTGGTGGTCATACATCTGTCAACAAAAGATGTTGTGACGCGACGTGCGGGGGTAGTTAACGCTACGACGCTCAGTATGCGGTTGTGAACGACTCGGGGTAGAAGTGAACAGTGAAGTGTAGAGCTATACATTCATTGATACCTGGATACTATATTGGATTAGCAGTAATTAAAGGTGAGTTATCTCACTGTCATTCTATGTCTAGGCGCAGCGTATGCAGAGATCTGCAGTGATTTGGTGCATGGCTGTTATTGATTAAATGGCATGTTAATTGATGATATATTCATGTTTGGTGTGGTATTTATGGTTATATGTGTTTGATCAAATATTGTGTATTGTCTCACCATATGTTATATTATGAATTCCACACCCTACTTTTCTTAAGAACTCAGTACTGAAGTCCCTCCGCCAGGTTGCGGCATTTAAGAGCATACTGCAATTGCTACATCAGGTGGTGATGAAATACAGGGCCGTACTGAGGGCTCTCCGCGCTGGGTCTGCGAACCTAGCTGCGCATCCGTCATTGGCTGCTATTAGATAATCACAGTCTGTGTGAAATTTACCTGTGTCTGTAATTGGACTCCCTCCTCTTTTGTGCTTAGCGGTCTTCAGCGCATACGACAGTACTGATCCAATGATCAGGTCGGGGACCTGCTACCATCGGGTCTAAATACCCGCCACGATCGAGTCTAAATACCCGCACCGATGAGGTCTGGGACCTCGTGTTAATTGGATTCACACAGATGTCTGGGACATCCACGGCCGCAACAATCGGGTCTAAATACCCGCAACAATAAGGTCAGGGACCTCAGGTCTAAATACCCGCAACAATGAGGTCAGGGACCTCGAGTGGATCTGGGGTCTACAGAATGTCTAGGACATTCTCAGGTCAGGGACCTGCGTCGTACCTAGAACCTTATCCATCTAGCACTGGTTGAGATGAAATACTCTGGCAACAATCGGGTCTAAATACCTGCAACAATCGGGTCTAAATACCCGCAACAATGAGGTCAGGGACCTCGGGTGGATCTGGGATCCACAGGATGTCTGGGACATCCTCAGGTCAGGGACCTGCTTCGTGCCTAGATCCTTATCCTTCCGGCACTGATTGAGATGAAACACTCTCGCAACAATCGGGTCTAAATATCCGCAACAATGAGGTCAGGGACCTCGGATGAATGTGAAATCCATAGTGTGTCTGGGACATGTTCAGGTTGGGGACCTGTCTCGTACTTACGATCGTAACTTTGTTGTACTAACTGATATGTAACTCTTAGTGAACGTTGACCGAGAATGGAATGACATGTTGTGTTTTGTCATGCAGGTATGACCGAGACGAGGTGGTCGAGAGACGGAGTTAACCAGCAGAGCCGAGAGACCGACGACATCACAATTACCACTGTTCATACTATATGTCACATTATGAACTCTGTATGTAAAATGTATGTCGTGTATATACCAATTAATACATGCATTGAGTTGATAAGGTTTGAAATCAATTTTATACTTATATTCCATGTTATCAAGTCTTATTCTATGCCTTTTATAAATACATTTTTGATTACTTATTTTACCTATTTTACACTATAACCATTTACTTATTACTATAACATCAGTAAAAAAATATTGTTTTGGTGAGCTAAGTGCTTTAGCATTGTTTAATTATTTGTTATTAGTTAGTAATCTATTACATGATATGCAATTTAATTTGAATTAATAATAAGTAGAATATTTACTTATTTTCACAATATATTAAATCAATGATTATTTAGCACTTCAAAACTATAAAACAAAACTTTAATAACACAACTTGACATATAATAATTGAAAAAACCTACTTGCACCTTGAAATCACATAACATCTAGTACGCGTATATACCGCTATAGCGCTGCGATTTTATATTCATTCGCCTATGTAAGTCGTATTTGTTTGGGAACTTTTAGTTCAATCCTGAACTGACCTAGAACTTACTCGTGTTACTTCCAAATAAATGATATGCATCTAGTGTCAGTTGTAAACACTGGCGGTAAATTTAAAATCTGAGTGAATGTTCGAAGGGACATCTGCTTAGTTTTGTTTGTGTGTTAAATTGCGCTTTAAATTGGATGTTTTAAGTCATCTTTATATTTTTTATATGTATTCAGAAAGCAAATAATAATTTTGTCATGAGCAGTATTAAATTAATTTATTTCGAAGTCCCATCACCGGCATACATAATAAGTATTGTATATTTTTTTCAAAAAATTATTATAAAATTACTTACATTTTTCATAAAAATAGCTTCTAACCTCTCTATACTATTACAAATCGCGATACCGCCACGGATAAGAAGTTGATTAGAAAGGGATAGCAAACGCGTGCAACCTGCCAACCCGCTAAAATAGCTGGGGTAGTAGGGTCAGTTCAGGAACTGTTCTAGGTTACTGAAAGCGTACCAATTAAACAAAACTAACCTACCGGGTTACTTTAAAAATCCCAAATAAATACGGCCGTAGTAAGGTCGAATCGCAAATAGCGGTTTTCCACAGGCGCGGTTCTGTGTGCGCAGCAGTACAGCAGTAAGCTACAAATTGATTAAAATGTAAACGAACATCACCCATGAAATATATGAAACAGACTTAAATATACTGGAACTGAAAAATAAACTGGTACAATTTAAGTCCTACATTAAACAAGAGAATATTACATCCCCAGAATCCAAGCAATATTTATTCAGGATAATAATATTGTTGCAACTTTTTATAATTTAAATATAATTTTAATAATATATTTGACACTTGTATGTAATATATATTGAAAAAGATCTTTTAAAGGGAATAATTGATTAGGACATACTTATTACTAAATTTTCAGAATCAAAAGTAAAAAAAAATAATTTTTATTTATTTGTTATTTATATATATATATATATATATATATATATATATATATATATATATATATATATATAAAAATATTTCAGGGTTTCAACAGGAAACGAGATGCTGCCGTTAAAATGTAAAATAAACCAAACTCAAGCATTTTTTCAACTTTAAAAGTTTGTTTCTAAAATCTGTGGTCAAAGAAGTGATCAAAACACTCTAAAATCATGAAGATTATCGTTTTCGCCACTCATAGTTGAAAACTAAATACTTATCCCAATATTTTCATGCTCTTCAAAAATTTATTTGACGCTTCAAATTTTGAAGAAGGTGGGGTGTCCGTTTCTCAGAGAATGGGCCATAGATATTTGAGGAATATGATATTACAAGAATAGATATTCAGAAACTATTGTATGTACTCGTATATGTTCCAAAAATTTTCCCGCTTAAATTTTATTTTAAAGTTGGCATATATTTTATTTAATAACTAAATATAGAAAATATTGTTAGTCACGTGACATCTAGGGAAACCAGTGATATCAAATTAAGACCATGAGCTGGAACCCCCTTATCCTATCTGATATAGATAGTTTTTATTTAAAAAGGCCTATCGATAGTTTTTAAATTTTTTAGAAACTATCGATGTGTCCATAGTTTTATATCTCTACTAGCCACCATCTGACCTCCAACGCCACCTGTACTATCACCAAGTTGATTTGCGCTCTATTTGTAAATAACAACGTAGGAATTTCGTTTTCTCTATCATTATTTCAGTACAACCTATAACAATTCGAAACATATTGGCATATTGGCCCATGTATTCATCAATTTAATATTTTAATCAATTTATCTATTTAGTTTCATTTTATAACTTTAGTATGATTCTTTCCTTTCCTATCAATTTTGTGCCTTTATCAGTTGGGTATATATCTTCAATTAAATTAACTATCTACTTTTTTAACTCATATTTTATCATGTGAATATGTAGTTATTAGTTTTCTGTTGGTTTCGATTAGCTGAATAAAGTATTTTTTTCGGAATTGGTTAATTAAATTTTCAGATTTAGATAATACTATGGCGGTGCGGTAAGATGATTTAAGCTTGGCTTCTGCCAACTCTATTAAACGATCAAAAAAAATTGTTATTCAAATTTCATATCTCGTTTTTTTCTAAAACTGATAGATTATATTTTTACGCTTTGAATCCATAAACACAACTGTTCTTATTATTCGTTTTGGCTTCTATAATAGTCCCTGTTATAGTATAGACTCACGAATAATGATTATTAACTCATTATATTAAACACCAGTAACCTACATAGACAACAAAAAGCTCACTTGTGTATAAAACAGTATGAAATGAAAGCTATGTAATTACACGTACGCACTAGAAGTACCCATTTTTCTAGTTTAGTTTTTTTAAATCGGTGTAACGTGAGACTTTCCAAATGTGCCGCAAGATTTTTTTTAATATATATGTTAATTCAGGACTGCATTTGATCGCGGCGTCCAGCATAAAAAGAAGTCTACGTAGCAAATAATATTAAACATATTTGAGTCCTAATTTGACTTTATAATGTGGTTAGATTTCTATCTAATCATAAATCATCGATTGAATAGCTATTGGTCAAGAAAACTCTATTTATTTCTCAGTATACATTTCTGTTTAGTGCCTCAAACCTACATTGAATAGATTATATGATGATCTCGTTTTTACAAACACACTGTATGCGTAAATATAAATATCAACACTTATTGCTATTTCAAAACTAGTAAGGCAGTATTAAGTCAGATACTTTAGAAGAGCACAACTTACACTTGCAGTGAAGTGATTTGGAGATGTCCAGTGCAGCACGTCATCAGGGGCGTTGTGATACACAAACACAGTGCAGGACAACTCTAGAGTCTGGCCAATAAACACGAGATCCTCATCTGGACCAGTTATCAATAGTTCCGCTTCAGCATAGTCTAAAAATAAATACACTAAAATAAAATGTAAGCCAAAACTTCCTTAATTTTACGCAAGGGACAACAATTGCGGTTCCAAAGAAGAAGCCGTTGCCTGCTTCTAGAACATCCTCGATTTGAGTTTTTTATATTAAATACCTATTTCTTTACCGTACATCAAATGTGCTCAAACTACATCGAATAGTAATGTACAAAGTAGAATCTCAATAAAATAAATAATAACTATATTCACTAATGAAGAGAAAGCAATTCTATTGATTTAAAAATGATTGCGAATTTAAATGGATCAAAATAATAAGTATTTTGCATGAAACCAACTGTGGTTGCTAGACTAGAATATCAGTCTGGTATAATATGGTTCATGTTCATATTTTCAACTTTTCTATCCCTAATATTATGGTATTTCTTAATCTTCTACAATATTATAAATTTATAATATGTAGCAGATTTGATTTATCAGAATGATCTTAATTTTTTAAAATTTGCCAACACCGAGCATTTATTGTATTCAGTGGTAGTGCCTGATCTAAAACTGATTGTTATATTTATATGACGATGGTAGAGTTTTACCAAAAACCGAGCATTATTGTTTTCTACTCTTTATGCTATCGGCGGTTACTTGACGGAATATATATTTTTTTTTTTTCGCTAACTGTAGCTGCGTTTTGCCACGTACGGTTCTACGGAGCTAGACATAGGTTTCTTGCCACTTTCCGGTTTTTATTTTCATCTAGGTTCAGAAATCATTGGCCCCGCCTCAATGCAGCCTCAAATATATTTATGCTCATATCTGTCTATTTTGTAATTTTGTGTTATGAAAATTTATTTTTTATTTATTTATTTATTTACTTATTTGAATGAAAGCAGGCAATCGCCCAATAACAATATTTTAATTTTAAATCTAATTATGACAGAGGTAGAATATATAAACGTTAACATTAACAATAGTTGGACAATAATAAACATTTTCAAGCCGCAAGAAGCTTAACCTAGTATCCGAAAAGTTTAATTGCTGACTATTCGCGGACCGGCACATTCTCCACAATGGTACATTGAAGTATGCATTTGTGCGGGCAGATGGGACCGCGAAAAGGCATTTGAGCGCAAGTTTCGCATCGGGGCACAAATATTTATCTTGGCCTGGAGTCGAAGTAGTTCCAATAGGATCGTAATGAAGACAAATGCATCAATTCCGCAATAAAACGGTATTCGTGAGTTATCCTGGGGGAGAGGGTAGATTAAGTTTCCAGGCAATTATATTAAGGAACCTATGTTGCACGTTTTCTATTTTAACAATATGACAATTATAATGGAGAGATCAAACTGGTGACGCATAGAACAAAATTGGTCTCACAAGTGACGTGAACAAAATCTTTAACGCAAAAACATTATCAAATTCGACAGTCATGCGATTTATGAAACCCAGCATCTGGTTTGATTTACAATGTGGTTTATTATAAAATTAATTAATAAAATTATTATTTACATGTTGATCTTTTTTTTAGTCAACGAACATCTATAAATTTATATCTACACTGCCCAGCTATATCGAACACATCACAGTATTTCAAAATTAAATATTAGTGTACAAAGACGAGAGTTGGAAATTAAGTGGCGTCAGTAGAACAGTAATCAGAAGCTCTCAACAAGTTTCAAGATAAAGAATATAAGAAGCATGTAAGTCGCACAAAAAATTAAACACATATATTCTAAATATTTAATGCATAAATTAACTGCTAGCCACGGTTTTTCAGTTCTCAGGATATCTCTTTATTACTGCATATTAAATGCTATTGAACTCGTTCGGAGTAAGACAACTATATACAGTAAAAAATGAGAAAATTATGATAAACGTATAATGCATGACGAAAAAGATTTTGAGAAGCTGATCATATATTAGAATATGTTGAACACTTAATTACTTAGTACAATAGACTGTACCGACCGTACTTCATTTTTTTATATTTTTTTATTTTATAATGCAATATCCAGTAAAAAATGAGAAAATTATGATAAACGTATAATGCATGACGAAAAAGATTTTGAGAAGCTGATCATATATTAGAATATGTTGAACACTTAATTACATAGTACAATAGACTGTACCGACCGTACTTCATTTTTTTATATTTTTTTTATTTTATAATGCAATATCCAGTAAAAAATGAGAAAATTATGATGAACATATAATACGTACATGATAAAAAGATTTTGAGAAGCTAATCATATGTTAGGTGATGTTAAACACTTAATTTCATAATACAATAGACCGTACTGGTTGTACTTTTTGTTGTTGTTATTTTATAATAATAAATTGAATTCGTAATACTGGGATATGTATTGTCAATATAACGGTAAATATTAAAATTCTAATTAAATCAAATTTATATCGTTTGCTCTTTAAATGCATTACAAAATTTTCCTAAATACAATCCGTACTAATATCTATAATATTCTCTGCTGTGTAAAGTTACAGCGCACCTATTAGGACTTGCATTAGAATTTACTACAATTTTCGACACAATATTAAAATATTATCTTGATGATTTATTTGATTTAAATATCATGAATTAAACAGTAAGTATTCGGATACGGCCCTCGATAAGTAAATTTTATATGTTAGGCCCCTCGAGCATCTGCGATTGTGTACCTAAGCAGCTTGTAAATAAGAATTAATTTGACAAATAGAAATAAAAACTATAGGTTTTTAATTTCGCGGGTAGAAGTAGACTGCTAGCACAATCTATTAAACTCATGCTGTATTAAAATTAAATCTTGGTTCATACCAATACCTTATTTTGTTTTTAATTACGTCACTCCTATATAGATTGGAATAAATGCTTTTAAATTTATATGGAGTGGAATAAACTTTCTTAAATTTTACATTTGAGAGTGAACCATACTATACAAACAAATATTCACAAGAACTGAGATTTTATAGAGAAGTGAATTTTTGTCACAAATAACAAAGAGTCTGGTACGTATGTCATAAACAAGAGCGTTTAATTACAAACAATATATATATATATATATATATATATATATATATATATATATATATATATATATATATATATATATATATATATATATATATATAAAGTAAATACCCCTCAAAAAGACTCCGGATTCAAAAACGTAATTTTCTCCAAACAAATTGATGTATTGCACATATTTCATAATTATTTAATTATAATTTTTAACGAATATATCAAAACTTTCAAACGAACACGTATTACCATACATATCATAGTTTACATCAAGTGTACTTGTTGCAGTTTCGGTTGCAAATGTACAAGTTGCAATTGCTTCGCCAGCGCCAGGCATCTGGATGGTGAATCCTTTCCGGGGATCATATGCGTATATCACAGGGATCATCTTTATTCCTGTTATCCAACTGCAATAAATTTAGAAACCATTTTAGATAAAAGTTCGCACACATACGAGTAGAGCGAATTGCAGAGATACAGAATCCGCAATTTACGAGGAAACTCTTACTTTAATAAAATAAATAAATAAATAAATAAATGAATATATTACTCCTAACTATATGTCTTTGTTTTTTCAAAAATACCCACAGGTCACTAGATAATGGCGAAAAAAAAATTTCTAAATAGTTCTATATCGTGAAAAAAAAAGTTAAACAAATTACATATTTATTTGTAGGTGTAGGCGACTATTTTTTTCCAAGGCACAAATAGTATTTTTCACTACTCACTGATCCTTGTCTTTCTATAATGGCACTGAATTTACTTAAAAACTCATGTTTTTAACAGTCTATAGGCATTTTATTTCCAATACTACGAGGGTAAGGTGAAAAGTTCTCAGCCTCTCACAGCGATGGCGTTCCAATCAGCAAAAATTTGTGTTTCCTGCCTGGGTGCACGTGTCATTAGTTCGTATGACAGGTTTCAACTTGTTCTCTCAAGTAGTTTGTTTACACGAATTTTTGAAGTATACGTCTTGCGTGTTTTTCATTAAAATGGATAAACTTGAATATCGTGCGGTCATAAAATTTTTCGTTTTAGATGAATTAATCCCGAAGGAAATTCATCCGAAGTTGACAAATGTTTACGTTCCATGTCAACCGATAAAAAGTGGGCAGCTGAATTTAAACGTAGTCGCACGTCCCTCGAAGATGATCCACGCGAAGGACTGCTAAAAACCGCCACCACAGCGAAAATCATCGAAAAAGTGCGTGATATCGTGTTGGACGATAGGCGAGTGAAGGTAAGTGAGATAGCTGAGGCTGTGGGAATATCGAAAGAAAGGGTGCGAAACATCTTGCACAAAGAATTAGAGATGCGAAAACTCTGCGAAAGATGGGTGCCGCATTTGTTGAATGCGGATCCAAAGCAAATGCGCAAACGATATTCGCAGCAATGTTTGGACCGATTCAATAGGGATTTGACCGAATTTGTGCGGCGATTTGTCACCATGGATGAGACATGGGTCCAGCACTACACGCCAGACGCGAAACAGCAGTCCAAGCAGTGTGTGGAAGCCGGTGGTTCAGCGCCAAAGAAAGCAAAGTCGATCGCAACTGCCCGAAAGGTCATGGCCAGCGTGTTTTGAGATGCGAAAGGAATCCTGTTTATTGTTTACCTTTAAAAAGGCAGAACAATTACAGGCGAGTATTACTCCAACCTTCTTGACCAACTGGATGACAAAATTCGCGAGAAAAGGCCTGCCCTGCAGAAAAAAAAAATCATCTTTCACCGGGACATCGCACCGGCACACAAGGGTGTGTTGGCGATGGGTACACTGCGGGATTTGGGGTCCAATTTGCTCGGACATTCCCCATATTCTCCTAATTTTACACCCTCAAACTTCTATCTGTTCCCAAACTAGAAGAAATTTGTTTCTGGGAAGCGCTTCGCGTCCAATGAGGAAGTTGACAGGGCCGTAGATGAATATTTTCACAACCTTCCAGACTCTCACTACCGGGAAGGAATATTGATGTTGGAAAAACATTGGACCAAGTGTGTTGAAGCCAAGGGAGAGTATGTAGAAAAATAAAATAATTTTTTAACTGAAAATCGCAGTCTTTCATTGTCAGGTCAAGAACTTTTCACATTACCCTCGTATATTTTCATTTACCAAGCCAAAAGAATATAAAAAGGGTAAATTCATGGAAGTAATTAAATCATAATCCAGAACTGTGCTCCTTTAACTTATGAATACTTTAATTTTGCCAGTCCGAATATAAGACTATGATGCTGCCATTTACGATGAGTATTGCCCGCCTGCTTCCATTATTTGACTTATTATTTCTACAATACTTTGAATATTTACTTTTATCACACGTACTTATGTATAATTATTGAGCTAACGATTTTTGTATTCTCCATTATTTCGTAAATATTTGCGTGTCAGCTAAACTGATATAAAAAGTGTATCGCCGCCGTAAAAAAATTGCTGCAACCGCTTTGGAAGTCTTCGGCGCAAAAGATCCAGTTTTGATACAAGGTGCTAACTATGTAAAGATGAAACGTAGTACATGAGGCTTCTAAATTGACAATTTACTACATTTTCAGATACATTCGTATAGTTGTTACCATATTATTATCTACGTACCTCGAGGTGTTAGGATTATAAGCAACATATTGCACGGAAAGTGAAACATTGACATCTCGTGATGTAGGTAAACATGGCACTATTATATTGGCATAGGGATAAGTATAAGTAACTCCATCATGTGCTACATAAAGATTCAATTTATCTATAAACAAGTATATGTTCATGAGTATAAACGAAAATCGTGAGTGAAATAATTTTTTTTTAAAACTCACCTTTGACGAAAACGTAAGTTTCGTCTGATTTAAAAGGATGATTTTCCAAAGAACCATTCTCATGACAATGATACATCCCGACATCTGTATAATGTACTTCTTGCAAATGTAGGTATGTTTCATACAGTCCATCAAGATTTGAAACGTGTTCTAATATCTAAAATATAATTGAACCAGTGAGTTCGCTTCAGATACATTTCTAGAGTTAAATTCAAATTAATTGATTTCTTTTTTCTTTTCTTTTAGAATGAAATTAAGGTGCACAAGATGTCAGTTGTGTGGATCCACCACTAGAATCCTTAACAAAAGTCGCCGTATTTAAAGAGTCATTTACACGAAGTTAAAAAAAATTCATATATGTTACACGAAATGAGCAAAAATATGAACTTGTATTTTTTAAAAATATTATTTTACCTGTAAGCCAAATGGAGGGACAAATAGTAAATACCTATTATCATACATACTGAGCAATGTTTATCTTTTCTGTAGTAAAGTAGTGTCTAGAAGAATGTGCGATAAAACGTATATGTTTTTCATTTATTTTTTTTGGCCGAAATACGCGTGCGCGTAATACATAGACGCAATGAAACTTTTAAAAATATAAAACATATCTTTTTATCTTGAATATTGGACCATTTTAAAATATGTACAATTTTTTAATTTCATAACGTAGATTGAGTTATTACAATATTATATATCATTCACATAACAATATTACTTGTTTATACAGAGGCGATGGATGTTTTTCGCAACACAAATAACAAGCTAGCACAGTGGTATCAAGTCGACCTGTGGATCCTGAGAACCCTGGTTCGATTCTCACAGGCGACAAACAATTTTCACCATTTTAAAATTACCCTTGTGGCTCCCCCACCACTAAAAGCTTTGGGAGCCGTGATTTGACGGCTGGTAACCGCGCTTCACGCGCAAAATATATCACTTACCGAGATCTGCTTCGGCAGAGTGCCACACCCAGTAATGGGTAGAAAGCGTGTTGATATATTTATTTTACAAAACAACAGAACGAACATAACAGAGCACAAATTTCATAACTTCTTCTGCTGGGCGACATCCAACTCATAACTCTGAGTTGATAATGTCAAACTTCAAACACGTATTTTTCACAAAAACTTTTGGTCCGATACTCGTCACTTTCAAGATTCAGCTAACCTGATTATTCGAATTTGAGCATGCGCTTAAGACAGCACAAATAATACGGTGTAGAAGATGTACAGGTCAGCATTCTATACTCTATTCTTCTAGATGCTTGAAATTGTTTCGGGTCAGTATATAAGATAGTATAGATAGTATAATTGACAAATAGTTTCAATGTATCTACAATGGTGTATAGTGGTGATTCGTTTGATGAGGCCATCGGGGCTCGGCCCGGTGTAAAATTTTTGATTTTTTTTTTATTGTAATTTAATTTACAAATAAATCTGTAGAATATGACAAATTAATTTTGTGGAGAAAAAAAAAGTTGACCTTACGCTCAAGTTTAAAATAAATTATACAATTTATTTTTTTCCCAAATAACAAAACGTTCGACGGGCAATAAAAGTATATCAAGAGCAGATAAAGCAGTTGCTTAACTGGTAAATTTGATCCGTCAATTATATCCAATTTTACATCTAACACTGATCGTCTAGAAAGAAATTTAAAATTCTGCTCCAAAATTTCAATTAGTTCAGATGTGATTTTTTTTAATAATGGGCATGTGACTGGTATTGATTCGGATTGTGGATTTAAGAAACCGGATTCGATTCCTACCGCTGACAATTTTTACCATATTTAGCTCTCGGGCTTCTGCATCACTAATATCTTCGGAGGCCGTGATTGACGGCTGGTAACCGCAGTTCATGCGCATAATTATATCGTACTGTAATCTACTACAGTACAGTGCCATATACAGTAATAGGTAAACGGCGTGATATGATTATTTTATTTATTTAAATAAGTTTGAAATTGATATAAGTAATCTATCTATACAAGATGTAAAGGAAGGCCTTCAAAATCCAGTTATTGGTAAATAATACACAGGCAATAATTGAACTATGTATTCATAATTATAAAACGTGGACGTTTCGGTCGTGGAACACGACCATTTTCAACACTACAAAACAAAAAATTTACATTTATACAAATGCGTCACAAAAAATAAAAAACATATAACTAAACCAAACCAACTCACCAACTGTGAAAGACGTCAAATTCTTAAAATTTTGAACTAAATAAATAGACCAAAAATAAGCCAGAAAAACGTAATTTGTTCATAATAATATAAAACAAAAAGTTTTAACGAAGTAGCCCAACTGAAAGTTGGAGCAATTCTGACGAGCAAAAACTTAAAATTCAATGAACTGTCAAAACCTCAACATACAAAAAACCCTAACTCTAATCGGACCAAAAAAACTATTTGAACCTTTCAATAAAATTATTTATATATTTCATATTATTTTTAAAATCAGTTTGTGAATTAACATTTTTTGAAATATCCAGATTGATGTAAAAAGTTTCTTTTAACAATCTATTGTAATAGTTAGGTTCGGAATCTAAGATGTTTACTTCGTTAAAATTAAATCTATGTCCTTTCTCTATAGAGTGCCTTGTCAGTGCACTGTGGTCAGGATTCAAACGTCGACAATGATAATTGTGCTGGTAACACCGATTTTTTAAAGGTTGGGTGGTTTCACCAATATATGACTTCCCACATTCACCACAATCAATCTTATAGATGACATTTCTAAGATTTAGCACCGGAATTTTGTCTTTTAGATTTGAGAAAAGACCCTTAGTCGTAGATACAGCACTACTTGCAATTTTAATATTAGAATCTTTTAGTATTTTATGCAAGTAAGTATTTAATTCAAATTCGTATGGTATTTTCGCGTAAATTATATTACTATTTTCATTACTATTTACTGGATGCTGGTTGCAATTAATATTATTCTGTCTTTCTATTAATTTGTTGATTCTAATTTTAAAATGTTTATTTATAAATTGTAAAGGATAACCATTACTGTGCAGTAGTTCGAAAATAATGGTAAAATTTTTATGGTGAAAGTGTCTGTGTGAGAGTAGAAAAGCTCTGTCTAACAAGGAATTAATTACACTAACTTTGTATTTTTGACTTGTGTACGAATGAAAATTAAGGTATCTACCACTAGCGGTGTCTTTTCTGTACCAATCAGTAACCAAGGCATTCTGATACTTGATTAGAGTTATATCAAGATAATTGATCTTGTTTTCTACTTCTTTTTCTAGGGTGAAACTTATTCTTGGATGGAAGTCATTGAATTTGGAAAAAATAAGATCAACTTTATCTACTGGTGCAATAATCAGACAATCATCAACATAGCGCTTGTAAAAAACTATCTCGAACGTTATATCAGGAATAATCTGCTTTTCAAGTTTCTGTAAGATTAAGTCTGCTAAACTACTAGAAATGGAGGACCCCATCGGGGAACCGTCTATTTGCTTATAAATGATATTATTATGACTGAATACAGAATTCAAGAAACACAGTTTAATACCTTCTATAAAGGTGCATTTGTCTAAGTCAGTGAATAGTTCGATTTCATCCCAACGTTCTTCAATGCATTCAATAACTAAATCTTGCGGAATGCTAGGGTATAGAGCTACCACATCCAAACTGAAAATGGTATGATTTTGTTGAATTTCAATCTTAGAAATGGCATCTACAAGTTCAAAGGAATTTTTGACAGCATAATCTGATTCGGAAGTGACTTTACTTATAACTTGGTTCAAATATTTAGATAACTTGTATGTTGGGGTGTCAATAGTTGAAGTGATCTGCCTGAGAGGAATTCCAGCTTTGTGAATTTTTGGATTCATGTACATTCTGCCAATGTTCGGATGTTGAACGATCAATTCAGGTTTATTTATTTTCTTTAAAAAACATTTACAAACAGTGTCTAACTTATTAATCGGATTTTTGTTTAATTTTATGTACGTATTGTTATCATTAAGTATCTCAGCTGCTTTAGTATCATATTCAGAGCGTAACATAATAACTGTCTTCGCCCCTTTATCAGCTTTGGTGATTATTATATCATTATTATGTGTTTTCCTAAAAATACATGCCTTTCTATAACACCTTATTAACTCTAATTCTGAAAATGTTGATTTTTGATTTTTCATGAATCTAAATTTGGAATCTAGGAATTTTGAAATTTTAGTTTTGATACTGTTTTTGTCTATTATATTACTATTGTCAATAGCTAAAGTTAAATTAACATATGTCTCTAGAATTAATTTTTTTAAATGTTTGATATTTATTAATTTAAAACTAAAATTAGAACCCAATGATAACATAATAAGTACATCTTCTTCGATGTTCAGTGGAGTTAAGTTAGTGATCCAACCTTTGTAATTGTTCCTTAAAAAATTAAGAATACTACTGTGGTTCAATTTCTCTTTGAATTGATTTATTTTCTTGGTAACACCTAATCTATTCTTATTCTTTTGCGTGATGTAAAATTTATTTGAGTTATACATGATATATGTATATACCTCTATTGGGAGAATGTCCATGAATTCAATTATTAATTTAAGTTTTACGTTATTCAAATGCTTTAATCTACCATATGATTCTACTATTTCTATATTTAACATTTTATATTGAAATTTGGTTTGGTTTTTGACAATTTTGTTGCTATTTATATAATTATTATACTGTTTATTAATTTTAAATGAATTCTTAATCTATCTATATATATAAAAATTAATGTTTGTCTGTTTGTTTGTTTGTTTGTCCCGTATGCATTCCTATACCATTCATCCGATTGCCATGAAACTTTGCTAACTTATTGTGCGCACGCCCGCGGAGGTTCCTGACTTAGCACAAGCCCAATCTGCCATCTTGAAACAAAATGGCCGCTAGCTATCTTGAAAAGTACTGCATTGATTTGATTCAAATTTGGTATAGACATATATGGGAATCAATCTTAACATATAGGCATAATAAAGCTTCAGGCCGTCATCTTGAAACAAAATGGCCGCTAGCTATCTTGAAAGTACTGCACTGATTCGATTAAAATTTGGTATAAGCATAGACGGGAACTAATCTTAACATATAGGTATAATAAAGTTTCAATCCGCCGTCTTGAAACAAAATGGCCGCTAGCTATCCTAAAAAGTACTGCACTGATTCGATTCAAATTTGGTGTATACATAGACGGGAAACAATATTAACATATAGGTATAATAAAGTTTCAGTCCGTCATCTTTAAACAAAATGGCCGCTAGCTATCATGAAAAGTACTGCACTGATTCGATTAAAATTTGGTATAAGCATAGACGGGAACCAATCTTAACAAATACGTATAATAAAATTCCAGTCCGCCGTCTTGAAACAAAATGGCCGCTAGCTATCCTGAAAAGTACTGCACTGATTCGATTCAAATTTGGTATAGGTACAGACGAGAACCAATCTTAACCAGTTCTATATCATTCGAATTCAGACGTTTGCAGTTTCCGGTACAACTCGCATTTGCAATGACCATCAACAAAGTACAGGGACAATCGCTACAAGTGTGTCGACTAAATTTCGAAAATCCATGCTTCTCACATGGACAGCTGTACACAAACACTTTCTTTGAGTTGCAATGCAACGCATGCCGGGTACTCCATTAAATTGTAGATCACGCGAACGAAGTCGCGGGTAACAGCTAATAAATATATATATAAATATATATAAATATATATATATATATATATATATATATATATATATATATATATATATATATAAATTAATGTTTGTTTGTTTGTTTGTCCCGTATGCGTTCCTATATCATTCATTCGATTGCGATGAAACTTTGCTAAGTTGATGTACGCACGCCCGCGAAGGTTTCTGACTTAGCACAAGTCGAATCCACCATATTTAAACAAAATGGTCGCTATAAATATTGGAAAGTACTGCACTGATTCGATTAAAATTTGGTATAGGCATGGACGGCAACCAATCTTAAAATATAGGTATAATAAAGCTTCAGCCTGTCATCTTGAAACAAAATGGTCGCTAGCTATCTTGAAAAGTACTTCACTGATTCGATATAAATTTGGTATAGGCATGGATGGGAACAAATCTTAACATATAGGTATAATAAAGCTTCAGTCCGCCGGCTTGAAATAAAATAACCGCTAGCTATCCTGAAAATTACTTCACTAATTCGATTCAAATTTGGTATAGGTATAGACGAGAACCACTCTTTACATATAGGTATAATAAAGCTTCAGGCCGCCATCTTGAAACAAAATGGCCGCTAGATATCCTGAAAAGCACTGCACTGATTCGATTCAAATTTGGTATAAGCATAGACGGGAACCGATCTTAACATATAGGTATAATAAAGCTTCAGTCCGCAATCTTGAAACAAAATGACCGCTAGCTATCCTGAACAGTACTGCACTGATTCGATTCAAATTTGGTATAGGTATAGACGAGAACCAATCTTAACATATAGGTATAATAAAGCGTCAGTCCTATGCCATTCGAATTCAGACGTTTGCAGTATCCGGTAAGACTCGCATTTGCAAAGACCATGAACAAGGCACAGGGACAATCGCTACAAGTGTGTGGACTAAATTTGGAAAATCCATGCTTCTCATATGGACAGCTGTACACAAACACTTTCTTTCTTTGAGTTGCAATGCAACGCATGCCAGATACTCGCATTAAATTGTAGACCACGCGAACGAAGTCGCGGGTAATAGCTAGTCTCTTATAAAACGTAGGTTTTCATTGTTTTCTGTTGCACGAATTTTCCCTACTTCTAAATCATACGATGCATTTAAATGCACTAATTTTAAAATATCTACAGCATTAAATTACTATACATCTACATTATGTCCCATAAAATAATAAATATAAGTATATTGCTATTTATTTTCAAATTTTAACATGTGAAAATTAATTTTCGCAAGCGGAATTATTTTCTGCATGGCTCAGACCCACTCGAATAAATTCACACAGTAAAATACGCCTGCGAAATGATTTTGAAGTATCAAGAATAGCAAAAATTGTTTCGTTTGCGTAATTAGGTAATTTCCGCATGCGAATCAGTTCGCATGGTTTCAAGAATAGCAACCCGGCTGGTGCTAGCGTTACAACGATACGTGCATGTTCGTGGTCAGGAACTACCACAGCTAGGCTAATATTGGTTTCAAGGAGTTTGTGTTCATTTACTGGTCATTTTGTACTCTTTTTATCTATATTCTATTTTTTCTATAATTTCGTGTGTTATTTTTTATAATGTATTTATAGATTAATATTTGTAAAATAAGAAAAAAAGGAAAAACAAATCAAAGGCTGGTCAGTTCAGCTTTAGCCATGATGATGACCTAATAAGTTGATTCAAATGTGCTGTAATTTTGTGGAACTTTGACAAGTGGGAAAAATTTGTTTTCTTCCTTTTTTTCTTATTTTATTAAGACTTAGTTCCACATCGCAATTGACAATTTGTCTTTGTATTATTAATGTTTGTATTTTATTTTCCTTTAGTTTATGTATTTTATAAATATTAGTCAGTAAATATAATATATGCAGCTGTACAAGCACCAATTTCGTTTTGTTAGACATCCGTTTTCAACTACGTGATTGGATTGGCATGCCCGAGTCTCGACGAAATCAAAAGAAGGCGGCTTAAGGGGCTAATGTAGCTAGGTTGCGCACAGCATAAACATGCTTTTGAATGGGACATGAAATGTGGACTAAATATGGTCGGAATAACTTTATTTTTTTTTTAAATTGAAGACAATGATTGAATCTATGTCATTTGTGTGTTGAAATTTTTGATTTAGTTTTAATTTAGTTTTTACAATGTTATAAACTTATGTAACTTCAGATCAGTGTTACTCAATAAATGAATAAAAATTGCAAATTTCAACACTGAAATAAGATAGATTGTACTTTTATCTTTAAAATAAACCCTTGTTTATGAAAATATATTTATATTTAGTACCAATTTTAACCCCCCAACGAAGCACTGTTTACATGAAAACTCGACTCTAGTAGACGGCGTGAGCTACCGCTACTAGTGGTATAAACTGAAACTAATATTAGGCTCCGCCCCTTGGCCTTGTGTCTGTGTAGGATACATTTCACAGAAATTTCTATTACACGCATTTCTTACGATTTATTTTATTTCTTTATTACAATGGGTAACCGGAAAGGTTATAAAGCATGGTAAAATTTGCATGCTGTTAGAAGAAAGAATACTCATCTACGGGAATATAACAGGTATTCTTAATGATTATATTATTAAAATATGAATTTACAGTACTGAACTTATTTAGAATCTCAATTGGAACAGTAAATTTTATATTTATTATAGAATTTTCTTGAATATTATGATTTGATATTGCACAAAGGCATATCAATGTTGTCTTATTTATATAAATATAACCAACAATACTAAACATTGTATTTGTTGAATTCAGAAAAAAAAATGCTGAATCGAATAAGTAAATAAAAAAAAATATATATTTCCATATAAAATAAGTAAGTTCCATGAAATATTTTTAGAACTACTGATCTAAAGAAATTCTTGTTTCGCTCATTAAAGTAATGTTATAAAAAAATAAATTGTAGGATTAACAAAGTCTGTTAAGACTTTGTTACTCCTACTCTTCTCGAGATAGCAATGGTACGCCACTTAAAATGAACATCCTGAATATCTTATGGAATGAATAATAAATTAAATCTTTAGTAAAAAATTTAAAAATAATAACACGAAATTAATTGTTTTCACCATCCTGCTAAAAAGAAAAATTTTCTTACTTGAATTGAGAAAGAAGTCGTACATTTTGTCCCATGGAAAGAAAAAATTACTTTCTACCCTAGAGAACCATATTAGTAGCAACTGGAAAACAACGATATTATGATTTGATAGGCATAGTAATATTGTCTTATTTATATAAATATAATCAACAATGACAACACATTGTTTAAAGATTGATTTATTACGCCAAGAAATGAGGAACGTAAGCTGGCACAACCATTGTGGCACAATTAAACAAAAACTATCAGAAAAATTAGTACTCATTTATTACTAATTAATTACCAAAGAACGAAATTTATTACTGTTATGTTTTAAAAAATAAGTGGGGTTGTGCCAGCTTATGCGTTAAGCTAGCACAACCACACAAAAACAAATACAAATAGCAAAGCACCATAATAATAATTGTTTACTAATTAATTACTCATTAATTACTAGTTAATTACTAATTAATTACTAGTTAATTGTTGAAATAAGGTGGATAGTCTATTTGAGTTCCGGAGTGGTAACAGAGATGGAAAATGGATCTACGGCGAGGGAACGGAGATGTTTCGAATTCATTACTCGAGCACAACCAGTTGTAATGCATTGTAGACTGTATTAATTCATCAATAAATATTATAACTCGAGTTTCGAATTAATTACTCGAGCACAACCAGTTGTAATGCATTTTAGACTGTACTCATTAATCAATAAATATTGTAACTCGAGTTTCGAATTAATTACTCGAGCACAACCAGTTGTAATGCATTGTAGACTGTATTCATTCATCAATAAATATTATAACTCGAGTTTCGAATTAATTACTCCAGCACAATCAGTTGTAATGGCTATTATAATGCATTAATCCATCAATAAATATAAAAACTCGAGTTTCGAATTAATTACTCGAGAACAACTAGTCGCAATACCTATTATAATGCATTACTCGATCAATAAATATTTAAAATCGAGTTTTGAATTAATTACTCAAGCACAACCAGTTGTAATGCATATTATAATACATTAATTGAGCAATCAAAATTGAAATTCGAGTTTCTAATTAATTACTTGAGTAATTAATAATAAACACGACTTTGCGCGAGTAACTAATTCGAAATTCTAGTTTCAATATTTATTGATGGACTAATGCATTATAAAGTGTATTATAACTGGTTGTGCTCGAGTAATTAATTCGAAACTCGAATTATAATATTTATTGATGAAATAATACAGTCTACAATGCATTACAACTGGTTGTGCTCGAGTAATTAGTTCGAAGCATCTCCGTTCCCTCGCCGTAGATCCATTTTCCATCTCTGTTACCACTCCGGAACTCAAATAGACTATCCACCTTATTTCAACAATTAACTAGTAATTAATTAGTAATTAACTAGTAATTAATGAGTAATTAATTAGTAAACAATTATTATTATGGTGCTTTGCTATTTGTATTTGTTTTTGTGTGGTTGTGCTAGCTTAACGCATAAGCTGGCACAACCCCACTTATTTTTAAAAAAATAACAGTAATAAATTTCGTTCTTTGGTAATTAATTAGTAATAAATGAGTACTAATTTTTCTGATAGTTTTTGTTTAATTGTGCCACAATGGTTGTGCCAGCTTAACGTTCCTCAAGAAATGTAGTTCCAATAAATCTTATTTAAAACAATTTATGTCAGAAAATTTAAAATAAATAAATAAATAAATATATCATCACGCCTTCTATCCATTACTGGATGTGGCACTCTGCCAAAGCAGATCTCCGTAAGTGATATATTTTGTGCGTTAAGTGCGGTTACCGGCCGTCAAATCACGGCCCCCAAAGATGTAAGTGGTGGGGGAGCCACAGGAGTAGTTTTAAAATGGTGAAAATTGTTAAAATAAGAAAGTTTCATCCGGTATTTTGAGAACTACTGGTCAAAAAAAAAATTGTTAATAATTTTGTAATAGACTAATAAAATGGTATTTCTTTGTTATTTAAACCAACCTTGTCGCTCTTATAGTTTTCGAGATAACCATAGAGCTACAACTAAATTGAATATCCTGTATATATACTTCAGGAAATATTTAAGATTATAAACGTTGTTTAATTTCATTATTCTACCATTGCTATTTCGAGAGCTATGAGTTTGGCTAAATTAGACAAAAAAATTTATTTTACAAGACTATTACAATGAGCCTACATTTTTTTTTGCGAAAGCGACGACATGTCTGAGATTGCCCTCCAAAGGGGCAAAATAATTTTCATTTAATTTAAGTTGTAGCTGTTATAGTTTCCGAAATCCCAATGATGGCAAACGAAAATGGGACAGCCTGTATATCATAAGGAAAATTACCACTTGTCCCTATTTTCTCAATCATCTTGTATTATTAAATTTTTTATTTATAATTTAAATCAAATATTTTCAAAATATAGTTGGAAAAAATTTAATCTTCCCTTGTTAACCAAAAAGAAACCACAAAGGTGATCAAACCTACAAGTAATGATTCAACTTGTATGTAAGTTATATAATATTTATTTATTTTATGTTAAATATCGTGATGAAAATTTTATTCAGCAACCTGTTGAATGTAACAACTCATATGTTGTTTAAATAAAAGTATAATAATTTTTATTAACATGTTTCTCAATTTCTCAAAAAAATTTAATGTCAAAATTTGAATGTAGAACTCTAGATAGAACTATAATAAATTTAAATTATATAGATAATTCAATACTACTATAAATATAATATTGTGAAAATAAACCTTTTTGTTTTTATCAAATTATTTTATTAATTATATATCATGGGTTTCTTATATAAGAAAGTTTCCTCAACTATTATTTGTGCGCGTGATTGTTACATCGTGTGTGTATCTAGTGAATTTCAATTTCTATGATTCACCAAGGGGCGTAGCCCAACGACTAGAATTGAGCCAGCCTCCTTGTTACCCGCCACCACACACCGCTGGGAACGATTGACTTTTCAGTTGGGTACATTTAGGGTTAAAACGATACCACGTAAGTATCGATACTTTTACTTGGTAGTTGTATCGAAAGAAAATATCGATACCTACTCGGTATCGAAATGATAAGTATCGATACCTACTTGTATCGATAATTTTTGCATGTAGGATAGTAGGAAAAAAAAATATTGTTGGTACTTGAACTTATTTATTTACTTAACAAAAATGTCTCCGTTCGTTTAATTAACGGAAAAAATCATTTTTTGTAGCACCCCCTAAAAACAATAATTTTTCAAGGTGCTTTCCTGTTAAGCGGTTGTATTTATTAAAATACAACCACACCTCGGACTTTGGAGGACCCATTTCATATATGATAAAATTATATTTTTTCAGTTAAACTCACTTGTCACGCAATAGGTACGCATGAATCAAATTGAAGGTTATAAGTTAATGTTACACACCGCTTCGTTTCACGTAATACTCCAAAGCGCGTGCGCGAGAATAGCCACTGATTACTACTGTACGAATACGAATTAAAAATGGCGATCACTGAATAAGCGTTACTAATATATTATAAAAAATAACTTTGAAGCAAATGAGTACCGATACGAGTAACTTTTCATCGATACCTACTCAATACTCGGTTTAAAGTATCGATACCAAAAATACTTGGTATCGAAAGAAAAGTATCGAGTAAGTACTCGTATTTACTTGTATCGTTTTATCCCTAGGTACATTAGGCTCTTAAGACCGCTCCGTACTCAGTGTAAAACCGCTTGAAATTTGTATGCTTTTATTTCCAGTTCTAATTATATATGTATGTCCAAAAGAAATATAGGACTCTTCCAAAAACTAAAAACTTGAGCATTGATGAACACATGATACCATTCACTGGAACGACCATTCTACGATAATTTAGTGACACATGGCCAGTTGGTAATTGTTCTGGGTTCAAATTTCGGCGACCGCTCATAGCTTTTCCAAAAATTATTTCTAACAATTACAACTGGCCATGTGTCACTAAATTATTTCTTATTTTTTATAAGTTTGTCCACGTGGTTATTATAAGCTTTGATTTGGTTGTACACTTCGACACTTTCCTTTAGTTTTAGTATTATAGGTATGTTGCTACTTAGGATGCAGAACGCATCGTATGATGTAGTTCGATAGGATTTAAGAATTTTTATATTTATTAGTCTTTGTACCATTTTAAGTTTCTTCTGGTTTACCTTTTTCTGTTGGGCTGCCAGGCTGGAAATCCATATGAAAAGATTGGTAGTTTTGCCCCTGTGTATATAGTATTTACTGCTTTCTGTCTTAGGCCCCATGTTATTTTAGCCGATTTCGCCATTATGTGGATTAGTTTATTACATTTTTCTGTGATGTATGCTATGTGCACATCAAAATTAAGCTTGTTATCAATTATTATGCCCAAGTATTTCATGATTGTAACCTGTGATAGAATCTTGTTATTAAGGAATATGTTGATTTCCTTTTTTAATAATGATCTTTTCCTGGTAGTTAGCATCGTTTGTGATTTATTATCGTTGAACTGGATTTTGTTTTCTTTTGCCCAATTCATTATTTTAAAGAGTTCTATATTGGTTCTGTTTTCTGCTTCTAGGTCATCAACAAATGCTATTGCTTTATTGTGTCTCATGAAATCCAGTTTAAGTCGAGAATCAAGGACCGGTGTTGTGTGTGTGTTAGCGTGTGTGTGTGTGTGTTTGTGTGTGTGTTTGTATGTGTGTTTGTGTGTGTGTGCGCGTGTGTGTGCGCGTGTGTGTGCGCGTGTATTGAGGTGAGTGCGCGTGTATTGAGGTGAGTGCGCGTGTTTGCGCGTGCGTGCGTGCGCGCGCCTGTTTATGTGTGTGTATGAGAGAGATAGGGAGTGTGTGTGTGTGTGAGGGAGATAGGGTGTGTGTGTGTGTGCGGGAGATAGGGTGTGTGCGCGAGGGTGTGTGTGTGTGTGTGTGATTCTCTCCGAGAATTTTCGACCGTGAAAAGCGTCATTGAATTAGGCAAGAGAGGACATTTAAATCTGTGGTATTTTATCGTTTCTAATTTATTTATATGAAACATTTTTCTAAGACGGCCGCTTGTATCCGGAACTTGTGATTTCAGATAGCGCCGAGTTTGGGTCCAGTACCTGTACCATTCATTCCTCTTTTGTACAGAGACCACATAATATTATAATGTCTTTTAATTTCTTTATTATTTACTTTTTGTTTAATGCTGGTTTGATTCTTGCGTCAAGTTGGTTGTTGAACACGAATGTTGTGTTCGCGGTTTGCTTAAGGGCTGTGACGTTTGTTAAATTTCTGCAGTTCCTGCATACTAGCTGACTATGTGAGGAAGTAAACATAGCGTTTTAACCCAAACCTAACATTATTAATTTCAACTCGTTCGGCATCAATGTCCGGTGACGCAATAGTCCCGCTCGGCTGAGGTGATTTTATTTCATGACAACCTTAACACATCCTAAATGACGACTGAGAAAAAGTAGTCCTTTAAATTCTAATTCAACGTAGGGGATTTAATTGACGATCACAAAGCTTATTAGATTATTCATATTTTCATTTCAGTTAGATATTAAATATATTTTTATTCCAATTAATTATATTGACATAGTATTTTCATTCAATACTAGACTAGACTATAAATCATCAAAATTTCCCACTATAAAACATTCAAATTTATTTTAAACAAAAAAAAAATCCATTTAAAACTTTCCTACTTTTATTTGAAACATTTTTCTCTGAATCAATTGGGAATTTTTGTCAAAGGAAAATTTTGATAACCTATATTCTAGTTTTAAATAAAAATATTATATATATAATTGTAGACCTACAGTCACTTTAGTTCATTCCAGACAGTTGTGGTGCGCTAGGGTCGGCAGTGCTTCTCTTTTTTAACATTGAGGTGCGTCTCTTTCTATGTTATTCCTCTGTGGAGTGGGACGCTGAGAAAGCACTGCAGCGATTGTTACATGTAAATTGTGCGAATGAATATATATGGATATCTACATTCAGCGCAACATAAGTTTCACTTCTGGAGATCAATTCCAGTTTTCTGGCATTTATCGTCGCTACCGATAGCATAAATAGGTAAATACTTTGCGGGATAAAATGTAACTTAAGTGTGACGTCATCAGACATTTTCTAGCGACTTATTGCTAGCAACTGCTTTATGTTTTTTGGTGCTGTTTTTTTGAACAGTTTAGTTATTTTACAATCGTACTTATAAACCATAAAAATAATACAAAATATATAACAAAACATACTTACGATTTCAACTAATCAAGTGTACTTCTAAATAATTACAAAAAACTGCAACAATTTTTCCAGAAAAACCAAACCAAAATATATAGTTTTATCTTTGTTACTGACAGTATAAAATAAATTCCCTACGAATTTAGCTTATCGCCTGACGTAATTCGACTTAATATTTGGTTGCTACGAATTAGAATCGCTCACCTGTAGTGAGCAATGTTAAATACACTTTATTTTTTATGAAACTGGTGTAATCGCGAGAACCTTAAGTTATATAGTGTTGGTTAAATTATCAAACTTGTGCCATTTTGATGACATGAACTTAATCCTAATTACAGTACAGGTGGGCTGCAGCAGCTTATAATGGAATATAACTCTTTCACACACAGTCGTAATGTATATTTACAATTTATTATATAAAAAATATTATTCAGTTAGTGCACATTTATGTTTAGTACGAATCAGTCATGGCATACCTGATAGTGATTGCTCTCTGGCCCTGTCCAAGTGATAGGCCGGGAGCCTGCACAGCGAAGTGTTATGTTTGCTCCTGAGTTAATCTGAATTTCGCCTCCATTTGGAAAGTATATACGAGGAGCACTATTATTATTTTTCTTATCTGAAAATAAAATATCTAAATTAAAATCAATTTTTGATACGTTACTAATAGGATCATTTTTACTTCACTTCGGCTTGGCATCACTTACCGTTAACAAAAACATATTTTGAATCATTGCTAATGTACAAGCGATCGTTCATCTGGCATTTGTAATTGCCTTCATGTTCAGTAGAAATATTGTGCATTGTTATAGTATTCATTAGAAGTACGTAGTTTGTTAATTTAATTATTTGAAGATATTCCTCATATATGTTGCTCTGTAACAATTTCAAAATTAAGTATTCTCTAATGATATAAGAAAATAGGATAGGTAGCTCAGTGGTTTCGAGTCGGCCTGTGGATTCTGAGAACCCTAGTTCGATTTCCACAGTCGACAAACATTTTCACAACATTAAAATTACTCCTGTGACTTCTCCATCACTAACATCTTTAGGGGCCGTTAAATAGGCGTAGTATTTAGGTCAAACTAACTGAATTTGTGACATTTTCGGTACTCAATTACGGCCAACAGAGTTAATTCGTCAACTTGAAATTTGTTAAGATAGTAAAGGAAAAAAGATTGTTGAAAGGTTATAGATAAGATACAATTTTCATTCTATGTAATTTTGCACTAATTTTTTAAAGAAAATCTATTAATTATCTAGCTCAGTGGAAACATATCGGTCTGTGGATTTGAGAACCCGACTTTAAATCCCAGAGTTGACAAAATTTTCTCCGTATTAAAATTATTCATGTAGCTTCTCTGTTAGTTGATGACTAGTTACTCCACAAAATTAAAAAGGCTAATAAAATTTATTTGTGTATTTTTTCACAAAATAGTCGTATTGATAATAATAATGAATCAAATAAACAAAAATATAATGATTAGTTCATTTGTTTCTGTCGTAGCACACTAAGTCTTGTGCGATTTAAGTTAAATTAATGTCAATTTAATATGCATTTGTGAAATATTTTTAAATAACGTAGAACAATGTGCAAGTAATTAACAAACAAACCATAGCAACGCCGTAAAACATCGTTCTCGTGTAATATCATTAAAATTTTATAAACTTTTAGTGATTTTATAAATTGCACAGTTGTAAGAAAAATGTTGTCTATAACACGTGCCGAAAAAGGTTACGTGCTTGTGCAGATATCCGCACTTGCACGTAATAGGCCTTTTAATTTTCTTTTCTTGAATTTTAAATTACTATAAAGTATGATTTTCAACATATGCACGTTATTTCTAATTCTACTAAATCGTATATTATTTGCACTCTTTTAACGAAACAAGTACTGAAAGATACATGTGATATTACAATCCCGATACAAACTACAAAAAGTCATACTCTTATATTTTGTAATAAATGTAAGGAATTTTAAATCCGCGTTTTCACTGATCGCTATAATTTATCATGTACTTTAATCAAAAAGATATAGGAGCCTATTATCGATTTTAATATTTACAGTATCATGATTGATATTGACAAAGCAGTTTAAAAAACTTGTATTAATTATACAGAATGCGGAACATGAAAATGTTTGAAATCTAACTTTTTAGTATGCAGTAAAGCATGTTTAACAATAGCACCGTGATTATTCAAATTTTTCAAGTACTATTCAATTATCAACATATTGTTTCGTTTTTTCAATGCACGTCCCACTTTTCCATTTTATATATTAGGAATAAAAAGTATTTAAACTTACGGTTATAGGAAAATCCCAATGTGGCCAATGTTTATCGTATTGAAAATACTGTCCAGCTAAATATATACACTGCAGTGTTATGTTCGACCCCACTTCAGCTGTGACTGTGATTGGACCTGCAATGGACACTTCGTGAAATAGAGATGAACCTAAAATAAAATTAATGATTAATAAGTAAGTAGATGTAGTAGTGTCGTATTTTACAGAGTCGGATCTGACACAAATATTGAAGTGGGCAGTATTTAAAATTACAGACATATCTGGGAGCATTACATTACGCTAGATAATTAAAATATACGATTTCAAGTCGCTTTTCCATTTCATTAAACTGTGATCAAATTTATGATTCCATCATACAAATGAAAACAAAAAAATGTAAATAAATAAATACCAGTATATCACTACGTTTTTTACTCTATAGAGCACAGGTGGCCAACTTAATTTGGTATGCAGTCGACTTTTTTTCTTGAAAATGTACCGCGATCTACCATTTTCTAAATTTAATTGCATATGGTTAAAAAAGTAAAGCAACGTATAATGAAAAATATTGTTTATTAATTTTGAAATTAAACACAACTAAAAGTGTTTTTGTTTTTTGACATTCATATGACATACAAATTTGAAACTATGTGAAGTTTATGCAAGCTTTCAAAATCTGGAACATACTGTGATGAAGCCAGGCGTAAAGAATCTTGTTCTGGACTAGATTGGTGTCTGATTTTTCTGTTTGTGTTATGTCATAACTTGATATATGGTGGTATACACAGAGTATTATTAGTGTTTTAGTAATTTTGTTACGTTTGGTATCGAACTTCGTATTAACGACAATATATAATTTCTTCTCACACTGTTCGCATTCTATGTTGTGAAAAAGGGTGTTATTTTTAGTTATTCTTTTTCTTGTATAACACACCAATTTCATAATTTAACCATTTGAGTTTTGTTTGTAAGATGATTTTGGATAAGTCTTTTGGATATTTAACCACTTTTATTTTTATGAAATTTGGAAATACTTTATTTATTTTACACTGTTTAAGAAATAAAAAATATCCACTCCGATAAGTCTGATTTTGGTTTTTAATTTGAAGTAACTGTTAAATAAAATAAATAAATAAATATATCATCACGCCTTATACCCATTACTGGGTGTGGCACTCTGCTAAAGCAGATCTCGGTAAGTGATATATTTTGCGCGTGAAGTGCGGTTACCAGTCGTCAAATCACGGCCCCCAAACATGTTAGTGGTGGAGGAGCCACAGGGATAGCTTTTTCAAATTATGAAAATTTTTCGCTTGTGGGAATCGAACCAGGGACCTCAGGATCCACAGGCCGACTTCATACCACTGTGCTAGCTCAGTTAACCAAGAAGCCATAATATAATTAATATATAAATAGTTTAGAGCTGTGTGAAGATAAATGTTTATAAACAAAACAATATTCTTTTCTTCACTTGGGACGTTTTATTATAATAAAGATACATTTCGACTGCCCTGCAGTGATCGTAAATGTAGGCCAACCGAAACGAAATATCAAAAGATTCAAGGAACATATGTACCATGTAAAATGTAAAAACATATTTAAATCAACGTTGGCATTTCATACACATGATACACGACATAGTTTTTCAATAAGTAAACTCCAGCTACTGAAATATTGTAGTGATAAGCGAAATATAAATATGCTGGAATCCATTTTCTTAAAAAATAACAAACATAAATTACTAAATTTTGACTTGTCAACTTTGGATAATATATTATTGATTTATTTTACATAAGACGCCCAAATAATTAAGTTTAAGCCGACGTACCTGTACGGTTACTGTAAAATTTTCCCTTGTATAGTTGTTAAAATTCGCGTTACTTAATACCTGTAATAGTATAAATACTTGTACCTGTTTTTAATTTGGTAGTGTACTACTGACAATGACTGCATTGCAGTCGAAATGTATATATAGTATAATAAAACTTCCCCGATACCACTGAGCCACCATAACATAACGTAATGTCCCATCATATGAGGTAGCACGAACCTTAGAATAATTCGTAGAACATTCACTCATAAGATTAATCAAATAATCAGTACTCGTTAAATATTCTCATCCTAACACACCATCCTCGCTTCAACGTCATTCATAGATTCCTCCATACTAGCTAATTAATTTTCATAACAGTCATCTATTCACTCCGTTATAGCTTTTATTAATCTTTTAATCAATGTACGTTTCACATGCTCGAAACATGTCACATTGCTTACGCTCACTCGTCTAACGTACGTATCTAAAAAGATTATAAGGAAAGGGAGGGTCACTTGCATTTGTAATTGAAAGAAAATTACATAAAATTGCAGATAAGCTACGTTTCCTCCAATTAATATAGTTTCTGTTTTAGACTTTGTTATTTAATTTTTTGTTTTCCAGCTGTTAAAATAAACATAACCTACATTATGCTAGCAAATGTTTGTTTACTTAAATGAGAAAATAATGAAAGTGCTTGAAAAAGTATATAATTATTAATAAAGAATAGAAATAATTTTTAAAATTAGGTAATAGTTAATCAATTTGTATAATTACAATATTTTTTTTTTTTAATCGAGATATTGTGCTAAACTAGCCTTAATATTTGAAATATAGCTATTTAAATTTCGATTTGGATTTTTATATTGATAAAATATGCTAGGATTGTAATTATACTGAAACTGAAACAAAAATATATAAGTAAAGAAGGTAGTACCGCCCTAGGCTTGTTTTGAAAGTGAATTCCACATAATTTGAGATAGGGACTCTATTGTAAGTACTGCAAACGAATCAAAAAGATAAGAAAGGAAGGAAGTTTCGCCCTGCGCTTCTTCTTTTTAAGTAAATTTTTGCGCAATTGCATGTAAATACTAATAAAATAACTAAACAACGAATCTAAAATCAAGAACCCTGCGCATGTTATTATTAATTATATTTACCCCGTATTTAATCTATGCCAAACGTTCCTCTCCTAACAGCAATTCATAACTGCATTTATAATTCCTTCATACAAGCTCGTTTATTCCTCTTACACGGAATTTTTTGTTCACGAAACAATCCCTCATATTTATCCATTTAATTCTGAGTAAGTAAATAATAAAAATACGAGTAATAATTACAAACCAAAAGCAGCTGATAATTTTATAGAAGAAATTCTGTTTTTTCTTATAAAATCACAAGAACAACTCAAGTACAAAAAGGAGTATAGGTATTCGACAATGAATCCACCGTAGGGATGAAATCGTACCTGTATGAAAAAAAAAAACATATATAAAAATATGATTTTCTTCTAATAATAGTGATTTACATTATAAGGTGAGTAAATAAACTTTTTTTTGCCGAGGAATTTTATCGAGCTGAAATGACAGCCGAGGTCTGTCAAACCGTCCAAGACCAAAAAATGTTTACGCAGCAGGTATTGTATTAATTTTTTTCTACTATTGATTACGATATAAATAAAAAGAATTGCGGCATTACGAGTGCACTGATTTTGATCGACAAATTTAATAATAAATATATAAAAAATACTGCGGTTCTTCGAATAAAGTCCTACATTAAGTAGGTAATTGTTACATAAATAGCTGTTATTAATTCAAATAAACGAGTATGTATTGCTTACCACGTAGTTCTCATGCTGATGTACCGCAGTGTAGTTACCGGGATTAACAAACATTACGAAGTCATCTCCACAAGTCAGAGTGATGTTAATATCTTGAGCAGTAGGTCTGCATGGAAGAAATGTGCGCCATATACTTCGCACATTTATGTTCTTTTCAGAAGTAATAACAGATAAATAATTATCATCTTAAAACAGAAAACACAATTAGTATTTTAATAATTTGCAGAATTGTTGAACTCAATTAGACTGGGAGCCATTTTCCAATAACATGAATCACAAGGTAATCGTAAAAAAAAATCTGCTAAAAAAGCTGTTCTAATTAAAATCAGATTAAACAGAAAGAATAAATATAATACACTGCAAAATTTACTAGAACATTTTATTTTATTAATTTGTTTTTAATATTTATTTTTTTTATAATCTTTTTTTTTACATAACAATATATAAATATTTAATTTACACAGACATGAGAGAGCATTGCCCATTGGCAGTGTTCTCTAGTTAAAAAATAATAACTTTAAAATATTTTTTATTATAATTTATTAGATTGTTAGGTTTCTTGAGTCTTGAGGCATCACTGGCTGCAAAAAGTTGTTTAGAGAATCACATGCGGCCCATGGACCGCATGTTTGACAACACTATTCTAGGATTAAATCTTATGACGTAGAATGGAATAATGTAGGATAATACTGTATGTACCGTTGAGTTTCTATTCTACAATAATTATTATCATGTCAACACATCTTGCAGAATTTTTCAATTATAGTAAGATATGTAATGAAAACTCCTGTAACTAAGATAAGGTGTTCATTGTTCCCGTATTCTTCTATCTCAACAATTGTAAACACGTTAAAAATAATATATATATATATATATATATATATATATATATATATATATATATATATATATATATATATATATATATATATATATATATATATATATATTCTAGCGTGACAGCGGGTAACACAATAAATCATCAATATACAAAAACACACAACAGGAACATTTATTAATAATATAATACGGAGTACAAAACAATAACAGAAAATTGGTTAATCATATTCCTAGAGCGTTCGCTAGACACAGCACTCACTCCACTGGCGTTACTGCCGACCGCTCCGGACACGCCCGTCTTCTTCGGCTCGCACTTCGGGTACACTCGCGCATGTAAAGCCGCAAGTATATATCCCAGTAAATTTTCGGGCACGCTACACTTCTCCCGCCGAAGTTAAGGCTTCCCCCTGGAAGCACTGAAAGATTCGTGGACCCGTCATGTGGCCAAGTCCCGCGCAGCACGCGGGGGTAACTGCCGGTGGACCGTGCTCATGGCGGGGTTCTCTTCGGTGTCAAGGCTACCTCCAGCCTTGGTTTGCGGGTCAGTGGTTCCAGCTTCCCGTTGCCCTGAGTCCTCGGCTACTGTCACTTCTTCGTCCCTGGTAGAACTAGTCTCCGGTAATTCTGCTTCCAGACCGGGAGACAACATTCTTTGAGACATTGGCTCGTGCGCTCCCTCCGAGGTTACCTCTTGCGGTATATCTCCAGTTTCTGCCAGATAAAACTCCTCAAGTGCATCATAATTTTCTGGCGCCGAAGGGATATTACTCAACTCAATATCAAGTGATTGTCGTAACGGAGTAGAAGACGGTGTAAGAGTATAATCTCGCGCTGAATTTGGGGACAGCGGAAAATTGTGGTTTTCCCTATCCTTGTGGAATGGTTGAGCTTGTTAACAATATATTCTGATATGCGTGGAACTCCCAGTGAAGACACTTTTAATCAAATTCTTCACCTTTATGGGATTCAACCCGTCAAGCCCGCATCTAATCATAGGCATGGCTATTTGCCAAATATTCAGACGTCTGGCATAATCTAGCATCGCACATAAACTTTGCCGTACAATTTCATACGGCGGTTGATGATTACTCTTTGCCTTAGTAACCAAATAGAAGATTTCTCTTCCAGGTGTGCTCAAATGTGCCGTGCCGCCGGACCCAACCAACTGATTTTTTAACCACCCTAACGCCTTTTAAACGGTCTGGCAATTCCGGAATCCATCTGAAAGTCAGCTGCCACACAATGAGCTAACGCAAAACCGGCAGGCGCATCAAAGAGATCCCCTTGCAACTCTTCAATTTGAAACACATGACTTTACTGTTCAGAACCGTTAAGGGCGATGAAGTTTTTGAGTCTCACCTACACGGGGTGCGGCTTGATGTAGCCACACCAGATTACCCACGTTGTACAACTTAGGTTTAGCATTACGGTCGTAATAAGTTTTCTGGTGCTGATGCGAAGCATTCAAATGTTCACGGGCTAACTCATGATCTTGCTCCAGTGAGCTCCTTAGGTGCTTGATGTAGTTCTGATCCGAATTAAATGACTGCTGTGGGGGCAGTCCATATTGAGCGTCGACTGGAAGACGAATTTCCCTTCAAAGCATCATACAAAATGGAGTTTACTTGGTACTCTTGTGCTTACTACTCCTATAAGCCATCATTACCTGTGGCAATTTAGCGTCCCAAGTTCGCTGGTGATTTCCTGACCAATGGCTTAACATGCTTAACAATGTTCTATTAAACCTTTCGACTAAACCATCTGATTGTGGATGAAATGGAGAAATTCGTGTCTTCGTGATGTCTAAAGGCCGCACATCTCTTGGAACAATTGCGACTCGAATTATCGCCCCTGGTCAGAATGGATGATTTCAGGCGCCCCATATCTCCCCAACTCCTCGACTATCACTCGAGCTACTGTTACGGCAGTCTGATCAAGGAGAGCATAGGTCTCCACCCACTTAGTAAAATAGTCACTTATCACCACAATGTATTTGTAGCCTTTTATGGTAACTGGCAATGAGCCTAGAATGTCAATGGTGACCCGTTCCAAAGGGCGCGACACACTAACCGATTATAGTGGCGCTTTGGCACTCGGCGTCGGACACTTACGACGATTACAGTCTTCGCCCTTTTCACAGTACTTCCGAACATCCAACTGCATGTTCGCCCAGAAGAAACGTTCGCGTATTTACCCCTAAATGTGCCTCCGCCGCCGCGCTCCCATGATATTCCTTTATAATGTCTCCAACTAATATTTGAGGTACAATAATCCGAGGACGCAGTTGTCGGTTCACTTTATCCACTAAACACAGAGTACCGTTTACTAATTGGGGTTTAGCCGCAAGTAACCGTCTAGCACTCTTTGGAAGTACAGCTTAATTGGTTTTCCGATCTCGCAGAAAATCTATCACAGCGCGGCAGCACTCGTCGTTCATTTGTTCACGCTGAATCATTAATTGTATCCTAGCGATCCGCTACGAGCAGCATATGATGCAGACTACCCAGCTAGGCGAAAGCCTGGGCTACGTTGCAACCTACCGTCCTTGGGCGGAAGGATCTCGTAGCCTTACCGGAGATAGGGAAGAGTCTTCTGGGGAGCTGAACTCTGCAAATAATTATGCTGTGATTATGGTAACATTCATGCGAAGAGCAGTGGGGCAGAGTAGCTGGCAGCCTGAGTCCTGACTTCAGGCTTCAAGATGAAGCTACCATGGACGGCCCAGCCATGTCGGTGAGCTCGAACTGGGACTCTACTGAGATGGCACTGCCTAGGAGTAATTACGACAGGAAAGTCGAGATATCACAGGGAAAAATCGCGGGGGAAGGTGAGGAGCCAAAGGAGAAAGATGAGTACAGAAGTAGGGGAGATACAGAGCAGGAAATCATCGACATTTCGGAAACATCGGCAGCAGTCGAAGAACCGAATGATATAAAAAAGAAGAAGAAAAAACAAAACCAAAAGAAAGAAGTAGAAGAAATAGATGTGACAGAGACAACCAAGGTCGTTGACCCAGTAGAGCTAGGCATCTTTAGCGGAAGAGGCCTGCCAAGAATGCCGCCATTAGGGGTGTAAAATCTCAATCAGTCTTTGCACGAGATCAGTTAGATCATATCAGACTTTGAGTAACTCACTGAGGAACAGGAGGTCACTGAAGAGAACACAATCATAGAACGCCTTTTAAAGACACAGACTGACGATACCAACTCCGCCATGGAATTGGAGAGTCAGGAAGAAGTAGGCACGGTCGAAGAACCCCCCAAGGGGAGGCTTCCGTACCAATCGAGCCCTATAAGAGATACTCATGCGAGAGAAATCAGGAGCAAGAAAAAGCGGGTGCTCTTTGACACAAGCAACGCGCCCATTGACACGAGCACCGGAACCTAACTATCGTATCCCCTCTCGACCACGGCACTGCCATAGGGGCAGATAGTACTAACAAAGAGCAGTCCAAGGCGACAGAGGCAAGCTATGGCAAGAGGGGAAGAGGGTAGAATAGCCAAGAGAACCTGGCTTACTCAGAACATACGCCTAAAAAACATAAAGACTATACACAGGAGATGGCGCGCCTGCTACTTGAACTGGCCAGTGGGTTTACGAAAAAGCAAACAGCAAACATGATTAAGCAGATTACCACCAAGCTACATGTTGCCTTTTTTAACATGAAAAGGAATAAGGGGACCACTATTAAATCCTTGAGAAGAAGCATAGAGAAGGTGGAAATCTTCGCTAAGGGCTTAAACGACAGCCGACAGGAGGTAGAGCTGAGACTCGAAGCCCACTACTAAGCGGATCTGGAGAAATACCAGCTAGAGTTAGAAGCGAAACACCAAAAAGAGATCCAAGAGATCAAGGAGAAATACCAGTACGGCATAAGAAGTTATGCAGGCGTGACAGGACTGATGAGCGAGGAGTAGAAAACGGCGCCGATAGAGGAGCAGCTTAACAACCCAAATAAGAGCTTTAAGGAAAGATGGGCACTCCTTCAGGAGAAATGGCCACTTACGGCAATCGAGCCGGTTAAGATTAATAGGGGAAACCCGCTGAAACAGGGGATTGATAGCGTCATTCTGGTGCACTGGAAAAGTGAAAATAATAAGAACACAAACCCGATCGCTAGAGATATAAGGGAGAACTATCCGAGAGGGAAGGACCTTATAGATAGGAAAATAAACAACATAAATATGACCTCTTTACAGTGCACCAGTGAACTAGACGTGGAAGGAGAGGAGGAGAAAACAGTCAAGAAATCTACCTGGCTGACAAGTATCAAGGTACCAGCAGGGGAGATGACTGTAGACAAATGGGAAGGATTGTCTAACGCGTTCAAGGAAAGGCTGGATGGTGGGGGTAGAGACTTCAGCCTGGTAGCTGGGAACCTGGAATATGATATGGCAATTGTGAAAATGGCGAAGATGCACCTACGGAAGTAGCAGGGTCACAGGTAGAAGCCTCCCTCCTACTACCACCAGAGAGAATGAGGAGAAGAAGGAGAGGCTCTACTACTCCTAAATACAGTAGAATAAGTGATACAGATACTATAATTATAAGCAGCACGAAAACAACGACGTACTCTAATATGCTGCAGAGCCTGAGGGCCCTCGAACCGGAGCTTGAGAAACAAAGCATCGAAGTTAAGGATTAACATAGATCACCTCGAGGAGATATGGTGGTAGTCCTCAAGACAGATAGTAACCAGCTAGACCAGGTGCAGCAAATTATAAGTAAATTGGGAGGTGAGTTCAAACTGAGACCAGCAGGGAAGAGAAAGAATTTTATTCCTAGGTCTAGATCAGTACGCCACAAAGAAGGAGGTAAGGAAAGCATTAGATATAGACCTGGACATGGACACTAAGGACACCATTGTTATCGAGGAGCTGGGGAGCACCTTTCGGGATAGAAAGAATGCCACCCTCAGAACTACGGAGGCAATTGCAAATAAGTTGCTGGACAAAAGGAGAATGCGTGACGTGTATAACGAGTGCATCATTAGGGCACCGCGGTGCACGAGATGCAGGGATATCGGGCATATAGCACAAAACTGCAAAGGGCCTGACAGGATAAACCTCTGCGGCACGTGCACTGAGGAGGGCCACCATAAAGACAGTTGTGAGAAGTCGCCACTTTGCTTTTCGTGCCCCAGAGGAAAGGGAGCGCATAGGACGGCGACAATGGCATATCCAGTGTTTAGAGACACAGTCCGAAAAAATAGAGAGCAGGAGAGGGGTGGTCGGAGACCCACAAACGTAAAGGCAACAGATACAGCTCATGGGGGACAAACGAAACAATAAACACGAGCGTAGGAACCAGGGCGAACCTGGGAGAAGGGTGCAGACTACGAGGCTCGGGGTACTGCAAGCTAATCTAAATAGAAGTAAAGACGCCCACAACGCAGTAGCGTGGATGGTTGCTGAACAGAACATGGATCTCGTGGTGGCAACAGAGCCGAACGCTAATATTGTGGTGAATAACTCTAGATGGGTATGCCACAATTTTAGAGGGGAGTGCGATGCTAGCATCCACGACACTGGGAGAGGAAATTTCAAAATTGCGCAGTACCATGCCTCGATGAGCATTACGTGGGTGGAATTTGGGGGTATAAGATTTATATCCTGCTATATTAGCCTGCAGGCCTTCTGAGATACCGTAGCTCGCCTGCAGTGTGAAATAAACACGGACAAAAGCACAATTCTCAATGCGAAGCACGCAGTTTGGGGCTCTACGATTAATGATGCCAGGGGAGAAATGCTTTTGGACCTCTTACACCGCGCTGATATGTGGGTATGCAACTGGGGCCAGATTCCTACCTTCCAGAACGCTAACGGGAGCACCTTCATAGATGTCACGGCCAGTACGGCGAACCTGACGCTACGCATCGAGGGATTGCGAGTGGAGTCTGAGGGGGAGGTCTTTAGTCCACACAGGCACATCTCCTTTGACATAGCAGATGCTACAATTCATAATAATGTGCGAAACGGAGGTCTGTGGAATACGAAGACACTGAACCCTGTTAAAGTAGAAGAGATTAGCAGGGAAAAAGCGGTGCTGTAATGGAATAGAGCACCAAGGGAAAGCTGCGAAGGAGCCCCGTATACTAGTGGTCGGACAATATAGCCAAGCTACGTAAGAACTGCCTGGGCAAGCGTAGAAGGTACCAGAGTCTGTGCAAGAGGCAACGGGGATCCGGAGAAAAGGGAAGCTTGGGCTAACTATAAGACAGCGAAGAAGGCCCTAAGCTTGGAGATCAAGAATAGCAAGAAGCTGAAGTGGCAAGAACTGATCGACACTGCTTAGAATAACGTATGGGGTAAACCCTACCAACTGGTAGTTAAGAGGACGAGAATAGGGACCTCAATATCACCGTCCGGGGAGGTTGTAGAAAAGGCGATCGTAAAACTTTTTTCTACACACTCAATTGTCAGATGGAAAGGCACAGCGAGGGGGGAAGTCCCTGAGATAACTGAGGATGAAGTGAGGGCAGCGGCGGCGAGGATGAAAGCCAAGAGGGCCCCAGGCCCAGATGGTATACCGCCCGAGATCATCAAAATGGTAGCTGGAGTGAGGCCAGAGAGGTTCTTGACAACCTTCAATAAGGCCCTCAGAGAGGGTAACTTCCCTGCTATATGGAAGAGGGCGATCTTAGTCCTGATACCAAAGCTCAACAAGGCAGATATGACGGTCCCATCCGCGTATCGACCACTGTGCCTACTCAACACCACTGGCAAATTCTTTGAACAAATTCTGAAGTGCAGGGTTAAAGCACACCTCGAGCCAGGCAGGTACCTATCAGATAGCCAGTACGGGTTCCGTGAAGGCAGATCATCGCTCCAAGCGATGAAGCTGGTTTATGAGACGGCATGTAGGGAGAGAGAAAAGAAGGGTAGCAGAGTCCTCTGCGCTTTTCTCACACTGGACATTAAGAACGCCTTCAATTCTGTGCCGTGACACAAAATTATGAAGGCTCTACAGAACATGAATTTATCAGCTTACCTGCGGAACATAAGAGGCTCCTACCTAGACGACAGATGGCTAGAAATTGATAGGCTGCAATACCAGATCAGCTGTGCAGTACCCCAAGGCTCCATTCTTGGCCCTATCTTCTACGATGAGGTGTTAAGACTGAGGACTCCTTTTGGAGTGAAGTTGGTAGGGTTTGCAGATGACCTAGGTATCATCGCCACGTCCACGTCAGATGAAGACTTAGAGGCTAGGGTTAACACCGTAGTCTTAGCGGTGGTAGAATGGATCGAAGAACAGGATATGGAGATTGCCCCGGAAAAAACAGAGGCAATACTCCTCATTGGCAGGAAGAAATGCGGTAATGTGACCTTCATGGTAGGGGAACGGGAGATCACTCCCCAGCCTACGCTGAAATACCTGGGAGTCTATTTCGAAAAGAACATGACCTTTCTGTCATATGTGCAGTACGCGGCTCAAAAAGCCAATAAAACAATTATGGCACTGAAAAGGCTCTTCCCTAGGGTATCAGGCTCATCGGAAGATAAGCGGAGGCTACTGGCGGTAACGGCCCAAAGTATAATTTTGTATGCAGCGCCCGTGTGGGGGTGGCCTTGCGATACGGGAAGTGCATTAAGCTCCTAAAAAGCACAAACAGAAGACTGGCACTTGGTATTTGCAGGGGGTACCGCACGGTATCAGTTGAAGTGGCGGAAGTGCTAACATGGATGACGCCATTGGAACTAATTGCGGAGGAGAGAATGCTTAGTTATGGCAAGCCAAAGGTAGGAAAGACTATAGCCTGCAAGAATAGAACCCGCCAGTGGCAGGAGAGATGGGCACAGGATAGCGGGAACGTATGGGCACATAAGCTACTGCCAAACCTAGACGACTGGCTCCACAGAGAGCATGGAGAGGTGCATTTCCACGCTGCGCAGCTGGTAAGCGGCAATGGGTACTTTCAGAACTATCTTGCACGCATTAGGAAAGTGGAGTCGGACAAGTGCCAGTACTGCGATCAAAGGGATACTCCGGAGCACACTTTCTTCATGTGTGCAAAATGGATTGAAATGAGAGAGACCGCGGAGAGGACCGTGCGCACTGTCCTGGGGCCAGGGAACATCATACGGTGCATGGTCGAGAGCGAAGAAGGGTGGAGAACCGTAGACAATATGATTACGGCCATCCTCATGGGAAAGGAGGAGGACGAACGCCGATGGGAGAAGGAGAGAAGAAATTAACATAGTTACAGCACCTAGACAACACATGTAATGGGAAGTAATGCGTGAGCGGTTCCCCTTACATTGTGGGTGGTAAGGGAGAGGGTTTTTAGCTAGTCTTCATGGCGATCAGTTAGACTGGAAACCCAGCGCTAGCCTGTGTTCCGGAAGGCACAGGGTGTCTGAATGCAGATTTTCCCCCTACCCTCGTAAAAAAAAGTTATTTACTTATACAAATTATATGTTTCTGTATATTTTTTTATTATTCTGTGATTATAAATGGTACTATATTCATTAAAATATTTATAATTTAAATACTGTTTTTTTAAGTAGTGAACCCCGTAAGAAGTTATATTCAGGTAAAAATAATAGTTTCTAGCACCAGCTCTGCGTTTTTGGGTATACTAAATAAGTGTAGTGTAATCTGAAAACCATGTTTTTTTATAAAGATTGCAGGTTTAGTGGATACCTGATGGCTTCAATTATATAAAAAAAATAAATAAATATATCATCACGCCTTTTACCCATTACCGGGTGTGGCACTGTGCCAAAGCAGATCTCGGTAAGTAATATTTTTTTGCGCGTGAAGTGCGGTTACCAGCCGTTAAATTACGACCCCTAAATATGTTAGTGGTGGATTTGATACTAACGCTCCAATTTAATTTTATCTCACTGTTCATTTCAATGTAATATTAAGTTTTGATTTTTATAATTCTTTTTGATTGTGATAAAAAATTACCTTGTCTGTAATAAATAAGTTCTCTGTTGATGACCTAAATTGCATTAGCAGAGAAAAAAATTCTGTAAACTCCGGAAATTTATTATAGTTTTTGTTCAATGATCAGCTGAGAGGTTAAGAACTGCGTTTTAGTGAATAACTTTAATTACGAATTTAATTTTGTTACTATAATTTCAGATTTGTTTAAATACGGACTATATTATTGATTCCGGTAAGTGCAGATGTCCAAGAGATAAATTTTTGTGCCCTCACAGAATTTGGAACCTCAGCTACTTTTGCCATTAGTTCAGTTTGATCCACAACTGAAATTAAATGAGAATGCTGTTGATGAATTTAAGCAGAAATGAGAAGCTATTGACCATAATATAAGAATATAAGAAGAGGATGAAAAATTAGTACATTTTATAGAAGAGATCGATCACATACAAAACGCAGCATGGTTCATATGTAAAAAAAATTTAACTCAAATGAAAGAATTAATTTTGAAAAATCACAATGATTATCATCTTTATATTATTCACACTATATTATTTATAATAATATGTTTTGTCTTATTATATATAAGTTTGGAATTAAGTTTTTAATATTTTTTAAGAGAAATAAAGAACCTAAAATAAATAAAATAAATAAATCGTCACGCCTTCTACCCATTACTGGGTGTGGTACTCTGCTGAAGCAGATCTCGGTAAGTGATATATTTTTGCGCGTGAAGTGCGGTTACCAGTCGTCAAATCATGGCCCCCAAACATGTTAGTGGTGGAGGAGCCACAGGGATAGCTTTTTCAAATTATGAAAATTTGTCGCCTGTGGGAATCGAACCAGGGACCTCAGGATCCACAGGCCGACTTCATACCACTGAGCTAGCCATCCCATTAAATAAAAAACCTAATGTTAATAAAGAACCAGTGGTAGAATTAAGTCATATTAATTAATAATTATTATAAAATCTAAGAAGGAAGGAATTATGTACCGTTGAATTTTTATTCTACAATAATTATTATTATTATGTCAGCACTTCTTGCATTATTTTTCCATTAAGATAAGATATGTAATAAAAACCCCTGTAACTAACATAAGGTGTGATTGTTCCTGTATTCTTCTATCTCAACACTTGTAAATACATTGAAAATAAAATAAATATATATATTTTTTCAAATAATTTGAAACAAAATATTTAATTTGTATATATAATTTTTGTCTAAAATTATTAGTTTCCCCCAAAAAAAGTATCATTTATTTTAAAGGATACACTGTACGACTATATTATTAATATCACTTCCTAGTGGTCATTTAAATAATTATATTTAATGTAATTATTACACAATTGAAAAAAATATAAACTTTTTTTTTATTAATAATTATTATGAAAAGTAAGTAACTTTTTCATGTTGTTATATAAAACATACTCGTATGTTATACTTATCGAACGAAACAATGAAAAAATTACCTACTACGCATACTAATAGTTTTTACAGTTGCATAAAAAACAAATGATATTTTTTGACATATTCTAAAAAAAATTATGTGTTCTTGAACGCGAAATGTAGTAAGCGCCAACAATAATTTTTTTGGTGCTTTATGTAAGTATTTCACTCATTAAATATATCTGCGAAATCTGCGAAAAGTGGCGGCGTGTGACTGTATGGAGCAGTGAGGGACTTGGACCAATCTAATAGTCGGGAAAGAAATTTATTTAAAAAATATTATAATGTTGCATGCGGTAAGCCTCTGTCTGCAATGTCTTCACTCGTGCGAGTAACTAGTAGTAGTTATACAAATAATTATATTTCTGGATTATTTGGAAAGTTTTAACATTTTAAATAAATAGTAAAAGTAATAAATTTTCAATTAAAAATTTTGTGAAAAGTCATTATTTTCACTATTGCAAATTGTGCAATACAATATTGTGAATTAATTGAAAATTGTTGTGTAATGAGAGTGCTTGGAGATTTAAAAAAAATAAAATAAATAAAGTAAGGATAATACTCTATGAGTTATTAATATTAAGTATTTTTTCTGTCACAATGTAAAAACAAAAACATTCAAATAATTATAAAATAAATGTCACCATATAACCTCCCAGTCAGAGCTCGCAATATGTCTAGATATTAGTTACTCGGTAATTAAGTTTATACCAACATACAGATATAAGTGTCTCCATCATGTGAGAAGTGAATTTCGTCATTCCCATGCTTTCACCTTCTGTGATCTTCCAAGAAGAAAAATCATATTCGGACTAAACCGACATTTCTGGCCGTTACTTAGAGGGAGTTTCACCTCTACAACCTAATAACATTTCCTCCATCATTAACGCAACTTGCGCCGCTCCCATATGCACAATATTTTGCCCTCGCCGCATCGTTAAGAGTGTAAAACTCTCCATATTCATCTAATCACCAATCTAGGCACCTATTGTACATCGTCGACAATGTTAAACCGTGTCACACGCCATCCTGCTCGAAGGCTTTGTGCGAAAAAGTCTGTCCCTCCGTGTATCGGTCCTCACTGTTGCGTCTTACTTTCCCATACTTCTTACATTCATTCTCCCTCAGTTTACACTCCCGCCTCATGTGCCTTATTCTGTAACATTTATAGTAGCGCTATAGGGTGTCAATCTCCTTAATCATTAACTTTGATCCAAGTTTTCTTCTCCAAATTTTCTGCAGCTCTTGAACTTATTTATATCCCCCTCGTTCGTTGTTATGATAGTGACGCTATCCCGCACCTACCGTACAGTGCTTATTCTTATGCTACCCATTTCTTTCCGGTATTCCTTCATCACTCTAACCTAAATTACATCTCTTAATAACTTTCCTATCTACGCCCCAGTCACTACCGCGTCGGCTTTCTGCGTCTCACGGACCTTCTTTTGCTTCTATCTTCGGGCCCTTTGTTATCTTCCACAAGTCACTAGTCTTCGTGCCTCTCTATAATCTCCCTGAACATATATCTCCCGCAAAGTGCTTACCAAAAACTCATATTCCTTCCTGCTAGGCTCTAAATGCTGTATCAACTTATTCCCCGGGTTCCTGTACTCATATAATCCTTCTTGTAATCCACAGTTACTAACCTTCTTTTTCTCTTCCTAAATCCATTAACACACAGTCCCACTTAAATCTCCGACCCTGACTCCAAGTCTATGTCCCCATCGGAAAGAAAGTTCAGTTTATGACCCGAGGAGCGACGACCCCCTCTTAAACTAATCTCCACACAAGCGTTATTTATAGGTTTCCTTCTAAAACGCCGATGAAACCGAAACTCCAGGAATCTCCCGGTCGGTGAAAATACCTTCTATTGCCGTTCCAAAAAATCCCACTATTCCGCCAAAATCCCGGAAAACCACTAAAAACTATAGTTCACTCACTTACTCACTTTTACGCTAATCACTTTGTCACAATAGCAGGGTGACTTCCATCAACGAGACTTGGCCTCAGCGAGACTACTACCCATTAAAAAAAAACTGTCAACAAGACCACGACCGATCGCTACAGTAACATTCACAAGATACCATACAATCGAACAGAAGCATGTATAATGTAAGTAAGGTACGAACCATGGACGAAGACATATATCCTGCTGGATCTCCTTGGAGTGTCGAAGTCCACCACCGCACCGTGGCAATAATAGAATCCAATATTCATAACAGACACATTATACACGGTCAGTATTGTCTCGTGCTTGTAATCTAATTCTTTGTCATTATAGATACTGGTTATGCTTTTCTGGGATGTGTTGAAATGCTGAAAATAGTATAGATAATTAGTTATACCTTATTCACATTATTAAATAATTAAATCTATAAATAACTGTTGTTTATTACTAACTAAAGCAATTAAAACTGTGTTGTATAAGCTAAACTAAAGATTCGTAAATAGACTTAAGGACATTTAAATGTTTGGATAATTAAATTAAATATCGTTTTTGATCTATTCGGCAGTAATGTCAACTTCAAATTTCTGAATATAATAGCAGTGCACAAGAATTTCAAATTTTGTCAATGTTTCGGAAAAATTAAAACTTATATATTAACGCAAACTATTTAAATCATATTGGTGATACATGCTACTATTACTTTATCTTCAGTGTAATTTCTTTGTTCACTATTATTTAATAGTATTTTATAGTTATCTTTGTATTTTTCTTGTATTAATTTGTTTACTTGTTAGTTTTTCAAGTCGGTTTTATAATTTACTAAGTACCTTGACAACGGCTTCAACACCAAATTAGTTATATCAGTCTACTCGTACAGCATTATACAGGGAGATACTATACCTGTATAACAAAATGTAAGGGTATATAGTATTGAACGCAGTAATCACGAATAAAAAATAATTTTATTGAAATTATTAAATTGAAAAATGGGTACAAATAAATGAATAGTTTTACGCCACTGGATTTAAATTTACTTTTAGTATTACAATATTATACATAAGTATTGGATTATAAGAATTACAAATCGAATGGGTATTGCGTAATACATAAATGAATCAATTAATTTTGTTATATATTCGTTGGGTTATTCGTTGGCAGTAACATATTAAAAGTGTTGGTTGTTATTGTAACTATTAAAAATTTTCAAAAATGGAAAAGGATTTACTAACTGAGAATTAACTGATAAGGTAGTATAGTTAAGATTTGGGAAAAACGCGAGAGCATCGTAGAGTGTGTATTTAGAATTATATCCCATAATAAGTCGAAACCAAGACCTAAACCTAGCAATTTAAAACCTTCAGAACTCTATTAATCAAATGACAACATGGTTAAAAAAGTGGTGCATAACATTAAACTTCGACAAATGCGAAGCCAAACTATTTACCCTCCGAAGACAACGGCCAGCAACTAATCTTATGATTGATGAAAAATAAATTCCGTGGAATCCCGATAAAGACACAATAAGATACTTGGGCATGTATCTAGATAATCGGCTTCGTTGGAAACATCATACAGAAATAATGGTAGCGCAATGCTACAAGAGAATGGAAATGATGTACCCATTAATAAACAGAAAATCAACATTAAAAAATTTTATGTCGTCACCACACGACTTTCTTATATACAGCATATTTAATATTTAGAATATAAGAATGTCATATCATATTATTAAACATGTAATTCAGTTTTTCAGTAATTCAGCATTTATCTGTTTGAAACATATAAAATATCAAATTTGTTTACGTATATTTTCTTAGTAATGTTGACTACTTTATGTCTAACTTTACTGATGAGGCATACGAGGATACAGGATGTCCATTTTTCGAGCTTAACCACTGGTATCTCAAAAACCGTGAGATGCGAAGTCGATTAAATTGAGGCAAAGTTCCAAATTAGGTGACCATTTTAGTGATGTATTTGTTTTTCCGAAAAAAAACGTAGGTAACTAGATAAAGCGAAAATTAAAATTACTGATTTTACTGATTTCTTTTTAATTTTCATTACAGATAATCAACTTCCTAACAAAATTTTACATAAATAAACTTATATTAATAGAAATAGAAATTTAAAATTACTTATTATTAAATCAATGAAATTGATATAGCATCAAAAACGCTGAATTGAACACTTATGACCTGCTCCTTGCGTTTGACAATTATTATTTGACATGTAAATGTAAAACATGTTTAGGTTTTTGTTTCTATTGCTACTATGATTATTGGAATATATTATTAAATATATAAATTAGTTTTTTTTTTTAATTAGACGCATATATAGGAAAATTGCAAATAACATTTTATGTTCCAAAAATTATTTGAAGCTTTTTGTCGTAACTAATTCCATTTTTGAAATAAATGTAATTTATTGTTTTGTATGTTCAGTAAACTTCCTCTTCTGGTTTCTCAATTTCATTCAAATCAACTCAGCTCTTCGTATTTTCATGAAACTTATAATTACCAAGTTTCGTTAACAAATCTTATCTCGTTCATGAGATATTGCATACTCGGACACACATCGATCCACACACACACACATACATCATTGATAAAATGATCAAAACGGATTCAGTGGACCTCAAAAGACATATTTCTGCGAAAATCTCGTCAACAATTTTTTTTACTATTCCAATACTTCCTTATACTGTTTATAAGGAAGTAAAAAGGAGTGTGCACTGCTAATATATAAAACAATATTAAGACCAATTATTACTTATGAATGCAACCTATGGTAAAATTCTAGCAAAATCTTGATGCACAAAATCCAAGTAATGCAAAATAAAATATTACGAATTATATGTAATTCACCCTGGTTTGTGTGAAACCATCAAATATATAAAGAACTCGGAGTACTACCGATAAAACGAGTTTACAAAAAAAATTGCAAAAAATCTCCCCCTATCCCGGAGCAGAATATTACAATCTAGAAGATTATACCAGCTCACCAAATCAAATAATTGTATAAACAGATTAAAATTACACATAAAGTAAACCATAACTATAATGTCAATTAATTGTTAATAATTATTCGAAAAGTATCATGTATAATACCAAATGTATTGAGCTGGCAATATTAATAAAAAAAAAGAACTATATCCCGACAGGCGAAATCCCACGTCTTCGTGATATAGGATTATAACTACCTTATAGTGATAGAAATGGAAGACGTCAAAGGTATCACCGAAATCTTGAAAATGTTATTGAAGATAGAGTGCATGCTGAAGCTATAATTAATGCTCGTCAAATTTCACGGAACCATCCGTTCCATTATAAATGTGTTCAATATCTGATGCAACGTGACCATCCACAATGAGTAATGTTTTCTGAATGACTTCTTCAACAAGATGCTTAAAATAAAAATTTTACATTAAATGTAATCTTTGCCGACGAGTCCAGATTTACAGGAAATGGAATTTATAACTTCCATAATCCGCATGAGCTGGAATTCTGAATGTTTTACCCGCTCACATAAATAGTAATGATTACTTAAAGTTTTTATAGAACACACTACCAGATCTGTTAGAGGACAATCTGTTGGAAATATATTTATTTTTTGTAATACAACTCGTTTGCAAACGCAACAATATGTATATTTCATTTATTAATAGGAGGCGATTATAAATCTTTATATTTTGTTATAAAATATTATGAAAAATTATAGTGTGTTTTAATAAGCCAAGGTAATGTAGGATTGAAATTAACTACAACTTAAGCCTAAGTCCTTTAATTTCAATCCTATTATGAAAAATAATCGAATAAAAATAAATACATCATTTTTAATTGTGTAATATTTTTTAGTGCTATATTGTAAAGTGACGGAATTAGGTTTTAAAACGGAAAGGTAAACAAAGTAATTTTATTGCTAATATATAATGATATGAAAAAGGAGAAAGAATATTGTTATGATTCCCTAAAATATCGTTCCGAAACCAGTGTTAGAAGCCCCGCGGTACAGGTACCCGGACTGAAAATAAAAGGCACTTGAGCCGTGTAGCGTTCTCAAAAATTTGTTAAGTGAGATATTTATCATTAACATCTGGCGGAAGTTATTTGAAACCATTGTAAGTCAATTAACAGTTTAGGAGATTGTAAATTATCCAAAATCTTTATGTAAAACGTCACTAGAGTATGCTAATAGCACAGGGCCATTAAGGAAACAGAAAAAACTAATACATTCTTCGAGGAAAAGAATATGAAATGGTCTGCATTGTTCTTCTAAATTCTTCGTGTCCGAATAGTGTAACAATTTGTGTGTTAATTTGTCAACAGATTGGTACAATTCTTAATTACTTAAGACCATAATTTAATTGTTGTATGAGTAAAGTAAAATAAATGAAAATTGATTCATGTAATAAAAGGAATTTCAGGGTGAGAAAAAGATCATAGGAACGAGCGATGTTCCAAAAAGTCTTCTGAGTGAAATTCCTCAAATACGCATACGTTTATAAAATGATAATAAATGCAAGTCAGATTAAATGCATAATTAATACAAGAAAGAATCCAATTCAAAAACGCAACAAAATGTTGAGGAGTTGTTAGCTATCTCCGTCTAGGTAAGAGTAGGAAGGTTCACGTGTTCTCACTCTAACTGATACTAGCCAGGGATTGGGGCGCTCGGGGTTCGGCTTAAGTAAATGGATAAATCTTCGCTAAGCTTATTCAGGAAAGAACTATGTGGGTGGCTGTGACGTAACAAAGTCACACTTTTGGTTTAGTTACAGGTGGCAGTTTTAATTTGGAGAGGGTCGGAACATAGGTGGGGTAATTAGGTTGAATATGCATGTTTAGGTTTGAATCGAGGAACTTGATTGTGATCTTATTCCGTTTGGCTATCTTTGCTCTGTCAAAAAATCTGACGCCGTTAGAGCCCACTTTTATTATTATTTCAAATTTTAGCAGAACTTTGATTCCAAACATTCCGTCCTGGGTTATGTGTTCGCTATCAGTTAACTATGACACTTAGATATTTTTGTATTATGTTCAGACTTTGAGTGTGAACACCTGCCGAGTGTTGGTATCTGACTATTTTTATTGTGTGTGTTCGTGATCGGCTACGCCGACATCGTTAGAAGCTCATATTAGAAAGAAATTAGATTAACTCGCATTCGCTGTGTATTATTAAACACATCAGCTGTTTTCTGCCTTGTGCGGAAGTTGGATATATGAGCTATTGTGGGAAGCTAATTGTGTACATAATTTTATTGTATCGTATAATCGCGACCGGCGCAGTGGGTCAAATCGGGATTTTACTTTTTTTAAATCGGTGGAGACCTTAATATCCATCTGTCGAGGCAGATTTTTAAATAACTCTGTCAAATTTGATTAATTACATAATAAACTGTCGAAAAACTGTAAAAAATATTAAAAATTTAAATAATGTCTTAAGATACCCTAACTAAATTTCTAATGTATTCATTAAATCCGTATTGTAATTATTCTCAACATAATATAAACTTGACATCTGTCAATAGCTTTGTAAAATCTGTTATGTTGCTGTAATATATAAGAATAATATAAGAATAAATAATTTTCATTGTCTAAATTTTTAATATTTTTTACAGTTTTTTGACAGTTTATTATGTAATTCATAAAATTTGACAGTCATTTAAAAATCTGCCTCGACAGATGTGTAGGGCATTTAATTACATTTAATTAAAAAAAATATATCCAGATCCGATGGATATTAAGGTCTCCACCGATTTTTGAACAGTAAAATCTCGATTTGACCCACTGTGCGCGCCCGCCGACACCGTTAGAGCCTGTACAATAAGTGCCAATTACTGGTATATGAAAATCCAACGGAGTCATTATTTCGATTTCATTGGTGACACGGAAGCTATTTCTAACTAACATCAGAATTGTATTATCTAGCCCAAGTATCGTAATAGAGAACTTCGATCCTCCGCAATATAAAATCCAACGGGTTCATTATTTCGATTCCATTGGTGGCACGGAAGCTATTTCTGACTAACATCAGAATTGTATTCTTCTAGCTAAAGTGTGGTAATTGTGAACTTCGGTTTTCGGATATATTAAATCCAGTTAATTCATTATCCCGAATTGGTTCGTAACATACATAAACTATTTCTGGCTTACGCTGGAAACTGTATTATAATAGTTAATGTACCTTTGGTACCAAGGCCACTTAATATTGTAATGTCTTTTAATTTTAATATTATTTACTTTTGTTTAATGGTGGTTTGATTCTTGCATCGAGTTGGTTGTTGAGCACGCGTGTTCTGTTCGCGGTTTGCTTGAGGGCCGTGACCGTGGATTACGTTTGCTAAAATTCTGCAGTTCCTACACACCAATTGGCTACGTGGGGAAGTAAACGTAGCGTTATAGCCTAAACATAACATTACTAATTTCAACTTGTTAGGCCTCGAGGTTTGGAGTAGTTAAATAGTCCCGCTCGGCAGAGAATCCGGTGCATTTAAATAGTCCCGTTTAGAGCCACAGACGAGAGGGCGAGTTACGACTATCTAATAGCATCACCAATTACTGGTCTAGCACACCTGTCATTAACAAAATAGCATTTGTATTACATTAAGGTGTACCGCGAGCAAATGTTGGATGCGCACTGTGTTTCGGCGACCGACTGTCCGTCTGAGTTAAACCAGCTCGTTTATGATGATTTTGACTGTTTTAATAAATAATTAAAACTCGCTTGGTGATTTTATTTCATGACAATCTTAATACATCTTAAATGACGACTTCAAATTACGAATTAAATTCAATAAAACACAACGTAGGGGATTTAATTGACGATCACAAAGCTAATGATATAATTTTATTTTTTTAAATTAGGTTATTAAATAGTTAAATAACTAGCGCGTTACAATATAATAATAAGCTCAGTGCTGTAACATTGAGCTGTTCTTTATTAACAAACTGCGTGTTCTTTGAAAAAGCTTAAAAAAGTGGAAAACAGTTAAATTAATTAAAAAATAGCGGAAAATGAGGGACAGAAGAGGATCCTGTACCTTGACAGCTCAAATTATGCTAATTGAGAAGTGACCACTAAATGGCTGCTGGTCAAAGACAAGACTTGGAACATCGTATAGGGTGTCAAACTGTCAGGCTGAAGCTGTCCGTCGGTGAAGATCAACTGATCCATATTCGACATTTAGACATAGTATCGGAAGTTTGGTTTTCACTGCAGCAGTTATATGAACGAAAGACTATGAGCAGCAAAGTATTTCTTTACTGGAAGTACTGGACCAAACGTTTTGGCTCCGGTACAATGCGACAGCATATCACTGACATGCAAGAGTTTGCAAGTCAACTCAGGACTGCTGGGATTGAACTGACAGTTTCAGAAGAAATTGCTGGTCTGCTGGTCAGTCTTCCAGAGAGCTACGATGGTTTAGTAACAGCTCTAGAATGCCGTGATGAAGACAATCTCAGCATGGACTTCGTCAGTGGAAAATTGCTAAATGGGTATGCGCATAGTTTCCAGCATCGTGTAAATAGCAACGATGTTAAAACTGCAATGTTTACAACGCAGTCACGCAAGCAACAAATCCAGCATAGCGATAATAACTTTAACAACAAATCAGGAAAAGCTAAACAGAAAGTTAAGGAAACCCGTTTGTTATTATTGTGGCAAAAATGGTTATCTAAAGCTCGACTTCCGCAAATGGAGGAATTAACAAGCTTCACAATAAATTTCCAAAGAAGAAGCCAATTCAGTTGTTCTATCATAAGGCAGAAAATAATTTACTTTTATTGCGACCGAGCGAGCACATGTCACTGAGCAACAGAGTGATGTGTAGCTGATAGATACGGGATGCACTGGTTACATGATAAGTGATAAATCCTTTTTTACCGAGATGTGTCCTGCGAAACGAACGATCCAGTTGGGTGGAAGAGGCCACGCAATTCCAGCTTCTAGAATTAGAACTGGCACTATGCAGTGCAAAACTACCAAATGATAACATGAACATAATCAACTTAAATGAGGTATTGTACTTTCCAGAACTTGGCAGCAGTCTGATATCAGTTAGCAAACTTCGCAAAAAGGGTTGTAAAATTCACATAGATGACAGCGGCTGCATGATAAGGCAAGGAAGTCATTTAGCAATGCATACTGCCGAAATTGGTGACGTATACGAATTGTCATGCATACAAATAGACAGCAGCAAGATCGTCAAGAAGAGTCAGCTATACAAATAAAACTAGCCATCGGTATCAAGTTAGTAAATGGTAGTAACACATGCAGAGCAGACTGTGTGGTTTGTATTATGGAAAAACTAAGTAAGGCTCCACGTCACAAAAGCACACCGACAGCAGCACAACCACTAGATCTTGTGCATACGGACGTCTGCGGACCGCTATCAACAGTAAAACCAAGTGGTAATAATTATATTCTTACCCTAATTGCCAACTATTCACATTTTACGGTCATCCGTCTCATGAAAAACTAGAATGAGATGAGACAAACCATTAAAGACTACGTGGCAAGCACAACAAACTTTTTTGAGCGCAGAGTGAAGATGATAAGGTTAAATAATGGCAAAGAGTACGTCAATCACGAGCTGGCATCTTTCCTGAGACAGAAGGAGATCAAGCATGAACTAACAGTTGTACACACCCCACAGCAAAACAGACGTGCAGAGCGCAAGAATCGTTATCTCATCGAGATGCCAATCTACCAAATCGCTTCTAGGGAGAAGTGGTCTTGACCGTCACTTATCTAAAGAATCGTCTGCCGAGTAGAAGTTTTGACAAGACACCATTATGGCATGGTACAGCACCGGACATCAGTCACATCCAGGTGTTCCAATCTACAGTATATTCTCACGTGCCAGATGTCAAGAGTAACAAGTTGGACAACAAGGACGAAAAAGGCGTGCAAGTTAGTTACACCGACGTCATTAAAGGCTACCGAGTGCTGGATCCATCAACCAGTAAAGTGTGCGTGGCACGATCCGTGCACACTCTGAAAGCTGATTCACTTTTTTTCCAAAACAACTTGTAAGTGCAGCTTAACTAATAACATTAGAGAGTTGGGAGTCGTCTGACGTAGAGAGCGACGTGGAGATAGAGCAGATTCCACGTCAGTCGCCGGAAGTACCTGTCAAGCAAGAAGCGACAGTTATAAGACAGACAGAAGCACAGACAACCGAAAAATGATCAAATTATGCCTAACTTGAAAGCTGTGGAAGTTCAGGTACCAGAAGGGGTTGAAGAAATATCGACTGAACTTCAGCCAGACGTTTGTAGATCTACAAGAGAAAACAAAGCTCAGCCACTTGTTCGCCTTTATGTAATACTACAAGAGAAAATAATGGTCAGCCATCTGTTCGCCTATTTTATCAAGCGGAAGAAGACAACGATCCAGTATCGTGGGATGATATGCTGAAGATGACAACCAGAGAACAGCAAAAATGGCGTAAAGTTACTAAAGCAAAAATGGCCTCACTCGACAAACATAAAGTATTCGAGCTTGCAGATCTTAAATCCAAGCGAGACGAGAACGGTCACGTACACACCTACAAGACACGGCTGATAGCGAGAGGATTTTCACAACGATATGGGCTTGACTAGGTCGAGATATTTGCACCACTCGTTAAACACGAAACTGTTCGTGTTCTACTAGCCTACACTGCGGCGCGAGGTCAATACGTGCGTCACCTCGACGTGAAGAGTGCATACCTGCATGGTAAGCTCCATACGGAGCAGCCACAAGGTTTTGTGATGAAAGGTGCTGAACACAAGGTACTACGTCTTCGCAAGAGTCTGTATGGGCTCAAATAAGCCGCAAGAGCCTAGAACAAGACTGCAACTTCAACTCTGGAGCAAGTGGGTTTCAAAAAGAGTTAGACTGACCCCTGCCTAATGACTAAAGCTGGCGACAAAGAAAATATTTACTTGCTGCTGTACGTGGACGACATGCTAGTGGTGAGAACCAATCCAGAAGTCACTCAACGCGTTGGGAAACAGCTTAACATGTATTTTAAAATGAAGGATCTGGGAGACGTACGCCATTATCGTGGTATACAAGTGGAGCGTGCAAGAGATGGATCTCTTCAGATACATCAGGGTGCTAAGATTGCAGCGCTAGTTACAAAAGCAGTGAAGAGAGTAATTATTTATCTGTACTTCGAGGCAGGATGCAAGCTGGAACACGGCGGGTTCTGGGATGCGAACTGGGCCGGCGATCGTCATGACAGAAAGTCTGCAAGTGGTTTCCTGTTCTAGTTGGGAACTTCGACAATCGCCTGGAGTAACAGAAAACAGACCACCGTAGCGCTGTCTTCAACTGAGGCTGAATACGTTACGGTCTCCCATGTTTGTCGGAAGTTGCAGTGGTTAAAACGACTGCTGCAAGATCTGGGTATCAGCGTTGCCAACCCAGTCATCCTACATGAGGACAATCAGGGATACATCAAGCTCATCGCATCTGATCGATGCAGTAACCGTACGAAACATATTGATGAAGAAGTACTAAAGAAAGGTTCCTATACCAAGCTGAAGAAGGATCCAACAACGAGCATAGAAAGAAAAGTGTATCAAGTACTGAAAAAACACAAACAGTTCCTGAATGACTCTAACAGATCCAGATTGACACCACACCATAGTAAACCACCACATATTTACGGATTACCAAAGATACATAAGAAGGACGTACCACTAAGGCCTATCATCAGTTCCAGGGGATCGCCATGCTATAACTTGGCCAAATTCATATTACCAATCATAGCTCCGCTTGCAGGAAAGGGAAGCACTTTTGTTAAAGACTCCAAACACTTCATTGACATCATGACGTCTACGCAATTAGAACCAGGAGACTGTTTCATAAGCTTTGATGTGGAGAGCCTCTTTACTAATGTGCCCGTCGGCGAGGCATTAAAGGTTGTGACAAGAAAATTAGAAGAAGACACAGAATTATCCAGAAGATCAAACTTAACTATCAGCGCAATAATGGAACTGTTGGAATGTTGTCTGAAGACTACTTATTTTCAGGCACAAACCGACTTCTACCAACAAACTGATGGTCTTTCAATGGGATCTCCACTTTCACCTGTCATAGCCAACATCTACATGGAACACTTCGAAGATATCGCCATAAAAACGGCCCGGTATCAACCAAACAAGTGGATAAGGTACGTAGATGACACATTCATCATCTGGAACCATAGTGACGCAGATTTGGAAAATTTTCTCATTCACATAAATTCTCAAAAACCGAGTATAAAATTCACCATGGAGAAAGAAGAAAACAATAGAATACCATTCCTGGATGTACTTGTGGAGAGAGTTAACAACACCATACAAACATCTGTTTACCGTAAACCAACACACACAGGACGCTATCTCAACTACGAATCCAACCATGCAGAAAACACCAAGATTGAAGTAGCAAATGCGCTACTTGACAGAGCCAGATCACACTGCAATACAGTACAAGGATACGATACAGAGGTCCAAGAAGTTAAAAACACCCTTCAACGAAACGGATACGCAGAAAATACAATCAAGAAACTAGTGAAGAAGAACCAAATTAGGAAAGTGAAACAGGCAAACAGAATCGAGGAAAAGAAAAACGAATTGCACATTCCTTACTTACGAGGAGTATCTGACAAAATAAAACGGATTGCCAATAAGTTCAAAATATCAACCAGATTCCAAACAACAACCACGATTAAGAACATCTTATCAACAACAAAACCAGAACCGTCACCAAAACAACAAACAGGTATCTATCAGGTGGATTGTGAATGCGGGAAAACATATATAGGAGAAACCAAACGACCATTGGAGACCAGAATTAAGGAGCACAAACGGCACACGGAGAGAGGAGAGACATCCAAATCCGGATTAGCAAACCACGCGTGGGAATATCACCACCGTATTCAATGGGAAGGAGCGAAAATTATCAAGAAAGAAGACCATTGGTACAAGAGGAAATTCAAGGAAGCGGCCATCATACAAAAGAGCAAAGATAAAGTCTTCAGCCATCCAAGTGTGGAAATCCGACCAATATGGAAGTAGCAAATCACAGCAGATTCTGGGCTAAACATCAATACTCAGGCACCCATGACGCCCTGCCCACCAGTTGGAACAGACCAATCAAGACCCGTCACCCTTGATAATCACCATAACACTAGATATAAGGCTCGTATGTTAAGGAATTAGTCAGTAGTATCAGTTCACCTGATGACGACAGTAGATACCCACTGTCGAAACGTTATAAATTGTATATATTGTTTGATATTCTATACAAAAATAAAAGATAATGGAAGTCCAAAATAAAGTTTTATTATTTGAAAATATTGATGTATCTCACCATTTTATACGTAATTTGTGGCACACTAACATTATCAATTTGAAATATTGTCCGACTGAGCAAATGCTTGCATATATACTAACGAAACCATTAGTTTTAGACAATTACGGTCAATAATTGGTCTACTGAATAATTAAAATAAGAAGAATGATGCGTTTGCTATACTTCGTTGAGAAGGGGAGTTGGAAATACATTTATTTTTTGTAATACAACACATTTGCAAACGCAACAATTTGTATATTTCATTTGCCAATAGGAGGCGATTATAAATGTTTATATTTTGTTATTATAAATATTATAAAAAATAATCTGGATAATTTTGTTTTTTTGAGGCCATTTTAAGGCATTAGAAAACAACACAATTATTTCCCTAATACAATGTGCTGTATTATGTGTTACTGTGAATGCAGATATTTTTGAGCAATTTTTAAATTGTACAAATTTTATTTCTGTCTGCAGTTGTTTGAAAAATTATTATTTAATCCATTTAATTATAATTAATTACACTGCATGACATAGAGGGTGAGAGCATCAAATTTCCGACTTTGTCAAAATAACGGACATCCTAATATATATATATATATATATATATATATATATATATATATATATATATATATATATATATATATATATATATATATATATATATATATATATATATATATATATATATATATATATATATATATATATATATATTGGATGTATTGGAATGTGACAATCAGTGGTACCCAAATTGTTATTGTTTTGCAAACTACTTTTAATTTTAATATTTTCAACAAAATTAATTTTGATTCGCAATCAGAACTACTACTATTTCAAATAAGCTGAAAAATTACAATAGTGTTTCAAAGTATTTATGATCATGCGGTCATGATGTTCATTCTGAGTAACGAACTATCCGAAATAAAATATATAACAATATGTGTAGTGCAAGAGAATTCATGATTTAATTATTATTTGCTCTATATCCTAGATTTGGATAATTATATCAGAGAAAAAATCAACAATGTTAACATTATTTGCCTACAATATGCATATGACATAGCTATTTGGTGCGCAGAATGATTACTACAACACACACCAGTAACTATGAAGCTATAAAAATGAAAGAAAGTCACCTAAAAGCGTATCACGCATATTTTCCATGAAAAGGAAATCAAATTTATTAAATTTCACATTTCCATTTTCTTCTTTTAATGAAAATATTCATCAAAAGTTAATTACAAGTAGGAGAAACATCACACCAATAAAAAATACTGTGAAATAAAAATAAATATATAGATATATCTTCACGCTTTTCACCCATTCCTAAGTTTGGCACTCAACCATAGCAGATCTCGGTAAGTGTTATATTTATGCGCGTGAAAGATCCTAGTAGAAGGAGAGTAACAGGGGTTATTTTAATGTAGTGAAAAGTAGAAGGAGAGTAACAGGGGTTATTTTAATGTAGTGAAAATTGTTTGTGAACTGTGGGAATCGAACTCGAGTTTTTAAATCCACAGTTCCCACTCAAATGTTCACTTGTGATAAATTACATGGACGATGCAGGAGACTACAATACATATTGTAATAAATATTTACATTTTTGAAACATGCCGAGTGTTATTTTTTTTCTTTAAACTCTAATTGTACATACATACATACATACATATCTTCACGCTATATCCCAACAAATGGGGTAGCACTAACCCTAAAATCACTCATAAAACATTCACTCATCACACCCATCAAACAACCAGTCATCGTCAAACATTTTCATCCAAACATACCACCCTCACTTCAACCACTTCCATAGATCACTCCATATAAACTCACTCATATATTACACTCGAAATCACTATCACACAACAAACCTTCAATCACATCATTCCTTTTCACTTACCATTCATTTCCTTTCTTCAACATACATAACGTATGCATAAAAAATCTCAAATTACTCACGATTACTCCTAACAACGAATCTAATAACGAAACTAACAACGAATCTACAAGATTAGAAAAGATGAAAGCGATAGTCTGCACTTATATATGAAAGAAAAGACCACACAATGCAGTAACTGAAAATGAAACAAAAATATAAGAAAGGGAGGGAGCGTCGCCCTGCGCTTGTTTTTGAAAGTGAATTTCACACAATTGCAGTTAAACACTACGAAATAACTGAAAACGATTTAAAAGATAAGAAAGGAAGGGAGTGTCGCTCTACGCTTGTTTTTGGAAGTGAATTCCACACAATTGCAGTTAAACACTCAATGTAAGATCAGAAAAGAATAAAAAAGATAAGAAACGAAGGGAGTGTCGTCCCTGCGCTTGTTTTTGAAAGTGAATTTCACACAATTACAGGTAAACACTCTAATGAAATTACTAAACAACGAAACTAAAATCTAAAACCCTGCGCTTTTCTGAAATCATCAGATTCATTCCGCAATTAATCTTCGCCAAACATTCCTATCCTGACACACCACTTTTGCTTCATCCACATTCATAATTCCTTTCATACAAGCACGTTTGTTCCTCGTACTCGGAAACTTTCGTTCACGCAACAATCCTTCTATCATATTCATCCATTTATTCATAGGTCGCCCACGCAATCTTTCACCCTCAATTTCACCAACATATACCTGTTTCACTAATCTCTCATTCGACATACGTTCAACATGCCCAAACCATCTCAACTGACTTATACCTACTTTTCTAACTACATTCTTCTCAATTTCACACTCATCATACACCAATGTATTCCGGACACGATCTCTTCTAGTATAACCACACACACCCCGCAAATACCTCATTTCCACAGTAGTTATACGACGTTCATGTTTCTTCATCCACACCCAACATTCACTACCATACATCAATGTAGGCACTAAAACACCATTATACACACTCAATCGAGCATCTCTGGATACATTCACATTTCGAGCAAAGGTTCCCAGAGCACCCAATACCTTGCGTCCCGCAGATACTATTCTTTCAATCTCACAATCAATACGTCCATCCCTTGAAAACATACTACCCAAATATAAAAACTCATTCACTTGACCCAATCTCACACCATTCACCGAAACATTACAATCAGTCACCAAATCGCTCTTTTCAAACACTAACACTTTACTTTTATCGACATTTAATAATAAATTTAAATCTTTTCCTACTTCATTTATATTTAGAATCATTCGTCTCAATTGCTCTTCAGATTCACCCATAACAACCACATCATCTGCATACGCTAACGCAGGCACAACACTACCACCAATATGCACACCATCCACCCCATTCAACGCCGTTCGTAACAATACATCCATGTACAAATTAAAGAGCCACGGAGACATCCCACAACCTTGTTTCACGCCAATGTCTATACAAAACCAATCACTCAATTTACCATTAACTCTCACCGCAGCCTCACTACCTTCATACAGCGCACGAATTGCCCCCAACAAATTACCATTTATACCGTACTGTAACAGTACATTCCATAATGTCTCGCGATGAACACTATCATATGCTTTTTTAAGATCGAGAAAGCCACAGAACACCTTCTTGTTCTTAGCAAGTGACTTTTCAACAATCATACGAAGAGAAAACAATTGATCCACACATCCTCTCTCAGGCAAAAAACCACCTTGCATATCGCTTAACTTGGAGATTGTTAAGGTTCGTACCTTATGAATAAGAATCTTCCCGTACAACTTCCCTACCACACTCAGCAAACTTATCGCACGAAAATTAGTACATTCACTCGAACTACCTTTACCTTTAAATAAAGGACAAATGATAGCACATTTCCAATCATCAGGAGCTACACACCGTTTTAAACAAAATCTAAACAAATAAACTAACCAGTCAAATAACCTCTCGCCTCCATACTTCAACATCTCATTCGATATACCATCCAAACCAGGAGCCTTACCATTCTTCAGACGCATCAATGCGAAACTAACATCACTCTCATCTATATCCCATTCATCACCACTAAAATTTTCGCTAACATTTTCACTACAACCATTCGGTCTATTAATGCTACCATATAAAGTCCTAAAGTACTCACACCATCTATTAGTAACATCTGATTCATTCCACAATAACTCACCATCCGCACTCTTAATCGCTTTCACTGCCCTGACATTACCACCTCTCAATCTCTTCACTCTCAACCAAAACATTCTTTTATTCATACTAAAATCATTAGTTAATCTTTCACTCATCAAATCATCAAAACGCGCCTTGCTTTCTCTCACTACTCTCTTAACACATTTATTTAACCTCTTGTATTCCAGCAAGCATTCATCACGTAAACTTCCAGGCACATCTTTCACATTTAGAAATCGCAAATATGCTCTCTTTTTTACCTCAATCGCTTCTTTAACTTCTTTATTCCACCATGCATTCTTTGGACAAGAACCTAATCTACATTCACCACAAACTTCTTTTGCACATTTAAGAACTGTATCCTTAAATTTAAACCAAACATCATTTATGCTGCATTCAAAATTAAGTTCACATACAGGCAAAGATTCATTTATTTTCTCAACAAACAAATCTCTAACATCCTCATTCTGCAGTGCACTGGATTTCACACGAAACATTTTATTAGTATTTTTCACCCTCATTCTCCAACATTTATCTAGACGTATACGCGATACCACCAAATAATGGTCATTCGTACCCAATTCAGCACCACGCTTCACACGCGTATCTACAACTAAACTTCTCAATCGTTCATCATACAAAATAAAATCAATCATACTCCGTCTATTTTCACTAATATTCTCCCATGTATACAAATGAGCAAGTTTATGTTTAAAGATAGAGTTGGAAACAAAGAGATCACGCTCCAAACAGAAAGATACTATTTTCCTACCGTTTTCATTCACTCTTGCATCACCAAACTTACCCAATACATTCCCAGACATGCTTCTCTTAACTCCCACCCAACCATTTAAATCACCACATACAATAACTTTCTCACCTGAATCACATGAATCAATAACACTATCTAACAAATTCCAAAATCTATCTTTTTCAAGATCATTTTCGGATTCGGTTGGACCATAAACTGACACAACGAAGATTCTATGAAAGCCTACCTTTAATCTCAGCCAAAGAATTCTCGATGAAGTACAACCATATTCTCTCACAAACGGTTTCATTCGTTCACTAACAAGCACACCAACACCATGCTTCGCGTGTTCATTCTCAGCAACACCCGACCACAAGCAAAACAATCCATCCACTTCTTCCTCACTACATCCTTTCCTTTTAGTCTCACTGACACACAAAACATCTACATTATACAGACGCATTACATTCATCAATTCATTTTCTTTACCAGTTATACCCCTAACATTCCACGTACCAAACTTACATTAATCAAATTTCACGCATTTATTTTTCATTTATCCAAAAGAAATAAAAGAAGGGTTCTCTCGGTAGAAGAGTAGAAGTTAAGGTAGCTTACCAGGCTTGTCCTTAACTATAAATAGAAAAAGAAAACAGTTACATTTACACAACTGTCAAACGTCAATCACACCTAAAAACAAAACATAACTCAGCGTTTCTATACACGTAACCAATATAAACAAATAACGATATGAAAGAAAATATATATATAAAAAACTAAACTACTATAAAAATGAAAGATAACACTTATCTTAATACTCTAATTGTAATGTTGTGAAATACTGCTGGATTCAAAATTTCATGGACACTTCAGATATATGTTAAATAAAGTATGCATAATAATCCATTTACAATAAATAAATTCTTACATTTTACTTTTTATACAAATATTGAACATAGTCCTATGACTACATCAATATTATTATTTTTTATTTATTTTCTATTTTTATTAATCAATGAACAGGAAACATGTTCCCAATTAGATAGGATTATTAACAAAAATTTATAAAACCATGTCGTAATAATAGGAAAAAATAAAAAACTAAAATAATAATATAAAACAATATTTGATTAAATTATAATAAATATGAAAGATCCAACAAGAAATACCTAAGAACAAAAGACTTGAGTAAAGATGAACAAATAACTGTTATAGTCCAGTACTTGCATCAATATGCAATTCAGGAGAGGTTTTTAGGGTTTAAAAGTGCAAACGGTATGCTAGATGCTGCTAGTTTTGCAAATTATATAAAAACAATATTAGATGAAAATAATATTTCATTAAGCAATTGTATAGCATAAGGATACGATGGTGCTGCTGTAATGAGTGGTCATTTAGGTGGCGTGCAAAATTATATTAAAAGTATTGTTCCGCAAGCAGTATATATTCATTGTTTTAACCATAAATTAAATTTAGTTGTTGATTGTTGCAAACATTTGAAAAAGTCGGCTATTTTTTTTTCTAATCTTGAAAAATTATATACATTTATGTCAAACTCTACACATAATCCTCTATTTTTAAATACGCGAAAACAAATTTATCCTACAAAACAGGCTCGAAAATTAAAAAAGATATGTGACACGCGATGGACTGTTCAGTTCAGAGCATGCGAGACTGTTTTAGAAACAATTGAATCTATTTTTGTAACATTAAACAATCTTATTTCTAAAACTGATGTAAAAAAGGATAGAAGAAGTGAAGCAAAAGGTTTACTCTTACAAATTGATAAAGAATTTATTGTTATACTGCTTATTTTTATAAAAAAATTTAAATTAGTTACAACTGTATCTAATTATCTCCAATCCCCTAATATGAATTATGTAAAAGGTTTAAATTTAGTTCAAGAAACAATTCATGAATTTCAAAACTTACGAAACAATGATAATGGATGGAATTCTATATGGAAATCTGCAAATCATATTTTTTTGTCTCTTGGTTTAGATAAAACAGACTTTTTTGACAAACCAAAAAGAATGAAATCTATTTCAAAAAGGTTACAAGAGTTTATAGTAGATTCTGAAATAGATGATTCTGTAGACATAGAAGTAAAAAATGAGAAAGATGTTGTCAAGCTTAAGTTATACATCCCTATACCAGATAAAATTATAATTGAATTAAAAGAAAGATTTACAAAAAATGATACTATTTTAAAATCATTACAAGCTTTTGACCGCACAGATGATTTATTCCTCAATACAGTTCATTTAACTAAATTAGCAGAACATTATAACATAAATTGAGAATATTTAGACTCAGAAATAACGCTAGTTAAGAAACTTTTGTGTAAGGAGGAAAATAAAAATATTAAATCACTCATGGAGTTCCTGTTATTCGTTGAACAATATAAGCAAGCATTTGAATGCATTTATAATTTGGTAAAATTTTGTATTTTAATGCCTGTATCAACAGCTTCTTGTGAAAGATCATTTTCCTCTTTAAAAGGAATTAAAAGTTATTTAAGAACAAGAATGACAAATGAAAGATTAAACAACATTAGTATATTAAGTGTAGAAAAAGACATATCAAAATTAATAGACATAATGAAGTTGTAGACAAATTTGCAAGTTTAAATAAAAACCGAAGGATTAAATTAGTATAACTAAATCACTGCTGTGTTTTGTATTTATCATATTTTCTTTTAATTATATTAGAGAACATTTTTTGTTTTATTTTTAAAGAATATTCTTGTTTTTGTTATTTATACAGTAGAATCTCCTACAGCACGCGCTAACTTGTTTCGTGTTGTAAAAGATTCGTGCAGTAGGAGACGCTCGACTATAGCACGTTACAGTAAAAAGCGCCGATTTTGTGTTATTTCACGTGTTATATGTGAGATTTTTCACGTGTTGCAATAGACTGATGTGAGTCGTAAATTTAGTTGGAGTGTTGTAGTAGAGCATGCTATAAGAGATTATATTCTATATTATATTTATATTTGTTTGGTACCAAATAAATTTAATATTGACAACCTTGTTATTTATTATTAAAATGATTAAAAATATATGCCCCCCCTAATTTTCTTCCTGGTCCCTGCTGGTCCCCCTAGATTTCAGAGCCTAGCGCCGCCACTGAATAAAACTAAGTATAGGATCGAAAAGAATACCTAAATCTTTAAACAAAGTGAAAGGTTTGAAAAGTGTGTTGTTCATTTAATAGTTATATAGTATAGTTGTTTAGAGATTATGTCATAATATTAATTAAATACAAATTTAGAGTTTAAAGATGAAGAACTTTATCGAGATCATTTTGTAATAAGGTTCAGTCATTTCCATTGTTAATAACTCTGAAAAGTTTCAAATCATATGCATATAGAAGAATTCTGGAATATTGAATAACATCTTTGATACAGTTGTAACGAATATTAAGCTGGTCAGTCGAGAGCGTTCCAGAAACCTTCTCGGGAACAAGAGCGTTGCAGCCAGACCACCCAGGCGGTATAGGTGTGAGCGCTTCACTGGTCGTGCGGGTGGAGAGGGAAAGGGAGTATATAAGCCGAGGTAAGGCGGCTGGAGTTAGTGGAGCTGATACTTGACTGCGAACGCGTAACATATATGTCGTGAAATAAGTAACAGCTCTAGTGTACTTAATATAAACAGTAGTTTTAGTGAACGTTATATAAATAATATTAGTGCCTGAATATTTATTAGTAGTGTTTAAGTTTTATTGTAGTGTTAATTAATTTTAAATAAGTCTCTTCCATTTTTATTTCTTTAAATAAATACTTTTACTTTCGTTTCACATAAATAGTTGTGTTAATGTTTTGATATTAAGTCGTAAAAGTTTATTTTTTTAAAAAAAGGAGTCGAAAGATCCAGGGTTCTTGGATACGACGTTTCGAACACATGTCCGTGTTCATCCTCAGGTCTACAAGGGGGACAATTACATTAGAATAAGATTAGTTACAGCTAAATTAACCACAACGTGGTTATCAAAGAAAACAAATTTAAATAAGTTACATGTTTAAAAAAAGAATTATGGTTAAATATATTTTTTAGAAGTATGCAAATGTGCACACATCCGTGTCAAAACGGCGACTAACCAGCAAACAACAAAATAAATTAAAACAAAACCTGGTGGTTTAAAAACCAACTAAAACACAAGATGAAGAAGAAATCTGAACAGAAACAAAATGTCACGTCGATCAGCTAAAAAGACTAAATATGTTATTGTAATGTTCTCATTACAATAACATATTTAGTAATGTGAACATTTTATGAAGATAAAGCAAGAATTACAGCATAAAATTGACAATGGTGAATCGAATATAAAAATAAAATATGTCAATAGTATACCCAAAATAGTTTCTTCAAACGTTAGAGCATATTTAAACAAGTAAAGCCCAACAGTAATATACATTCTCATCTACATCTAAACCAACACCATAAACAGGACAATATCCACCCTAAAATATACTACGAAAATGTGCGCGGACTAAACTAAAAAATTGAAGTATTTTACACAGCAATTTGTGGTTACGAATTTGATATAGTGTGCATTACTGAGTCATGGTTAAAGAATGACGTTAATAGTGCCGAATTATTCCCTTCAGACTATACTGAGTGCGTTCCACTTGGCGCCCACAACACTCGCGACCACGACCGCGAATTTTGCCGTTCCACTAGCATGCAAACGCCGCGGGCGAGAACCCAAGTGGAACGTACAACGGGCTTGTGAATAAAAGATGGCTGCAGCTGCAATTGACATATTGATGTTGAGAAGAAATAGATATGAATCTGATAGCTCATCAAGCTCCGATGAAGAGTGGGATGAAGCTTTGAAGGAAAGGGGAAAGCGAAAACTTCGGCCGCGAGTTATAAATTACGGTGATGTTATTAATACTTACGTGGATAATGAATTTAAAAGTCATTTTTGGTAGTTGAGAACCAACTTGACATTGCAAACTGTTTATTAAACAATTATCTCTTTATCTTTATCTCTTTTTGTAGAATGTCTAAAGCGACATTTGAATAATTTCGCGCGTAAATGCCAAACGACCGCGCCGACCCACCCTGTTAAGATGAGCGTTGTGGTCGAAGCGCGGTCGTTGTTAGTGACGTCATCCGTGACGTTTTTAGAAGCAACGGTGGCGACCGCGGCTTTAAGTGAGCGTTGCGGGCGTTGTGGGCGCCAAGTGGAACGCACTCACTGTGTTTCGTTGTGATCGACGTTGTGATGAACTAACTGTCAGCACTCGAACAATTTTTCGAAACTCTCAGTACACTAGACTATATCAATGAAAATAATTCTACTCGTATATTTATCGGAGATTTTAACATATCAGCTTATATTAATCAAAACTACTCCTGTAATAAGTGTCATATTTTACAAAATTTTCTTGAACTGTTTAATTATTCTCAGTACAATAATATAATGAACAACAATAATAGACTATTAGATCTTGTTTTTGGCAATGTGTCCTGTGACATAACAAAATGTGATGGTAGCATAGTCAAAATAGATGAATATCATCCTGCATTGGAAATTAATTGCAATATTACTGTCAATAAACAGACCAACTTTCCAACTACCAATATTAAAAAAACTTACAATTTTAGAGACATAGAAATATAGAAACTATAAACGATCGTATCCTGCGTGGTTTCCAAAGGAAATTATTATAAATATTAAAAGAAAATATAGTGCACATATTAGATTCAAAAAAACCTATAGATTTTGAAGAATTTAAAAGACTTCGAACACTAATTAAAATGCAAATCAGCAATGCTCATAAATTATATTTAACTAAAATTTAAAACTCTATTGTTGCATATTATAGAACGAAGTATCCTATTTTATTTAATTATCAGATAGACAATCAGAATCTTGAAAGATTAACTCTAATTATAGATCTAGGAATTTACTTCGACTATATGCTAACTTTCAATCACCATATCGCAGAAATGGTTAAATCAGCTTTTAAAATCCTTGATTTCATCTTTCGAAATTCAAAAGGCTTCTGCAATCAGTCCACCCTAGTAACACTGTTTTATAAGATCAAAACTAGAATATGCATGCTTAATATGGTACCCATTTTATGATGTGTACATCTGTAACAAGTCAAAGTCAGCACATTCTTAGTGAATACAATTAAGTAAAGTAGAGCATGTTGTAATGAGGTCAAGTATTCTAAATAATATTGTTTGACGTAAGTAGCTAACTATTTGTTGACTTAGTACTTTTGTAATTAGATATATAGTAGCGTAAGGTTAGTATTCATGTCAGAGCAGAGTTATGCAGAGCGATGCAGAGCAATGCAGAGTGATTCAGAGTAGAGTAAGAGTAGAGTAGACGGTAGAGTTCAGTAGGAACTCGACGACATCACCATGTAAGTAATTTCAACAACAACCATAGAGAGTCAGAAGAGACATTGTACTAAATTACGTGTGAATAAATCTTTGTTATTTGTTAAACCAAATTGTAAGTACAAACTTATTTACAACAACCATAGTACTTGTCCCTTCTCCGGTCTGACAAGAACCCATATAAATTATTTGTTAATTCTCCTTTAAATAAGGGTTACAAATTGGTGGCAGCGGTGGGATATTTTGTCAGATCAGAGGCGCCAATCGTTTTTGGTCCACTCGCGGAAAAGCAAGTATTAGGAATTTCAACAATAATAACAGTTGTATTCTCTCCGATACAAATGATGACAGCGATTTGCGATTTTTTTTCCAAACTACACGAACTAAATGTTTGGTAAATTGAGAAGCATGGACTCAACACCAACAGGCAAATAAGCGACTCAAGAAAGATGTATGGCCAAAGAAGATCAAATTACAACGAGAGAAGACGTTCTGTACAATGTTACATTTGCAATGGCAACCACTATACCAGTCAGTGTCAGCAACAGCATCAGCGTCAACGACCGAATCACTATCCAAGGGAAGAAAATTACAACTACCACAGGGAAGAAAATTACAATTATCATAGGGAAGAAAATTACTATCCGAGGGAAAAAAATTACTACTATCCTAGGGAAGAAAATTACAACTACCAGAGGGAAGAAAATTACAATTATCCGAGGGAAGAAAATTACAATTACCAGAGAGAAGAAAATTACCATTATCAGAGGGAAGAAAATAACCATTATCAGAGGGAAGAAAATTACAATTGCCAGAGGGAAGAAAACTACAATGATCAGAGACACAATTACTACGACTATCAGAGAGAAGATGATGACACTCATTATAGAAGATATCAAGTTCAGTGTTATAATTGCAATGGCAACCATTACGCAAAGCATTGTCAACGTGAGCGTCAGCATAAGCATCAGCGTCAGCATAAGTATCAGCGGCAGCAGTCAAATGTGTACGATAATCAAAAAGAAGAAGACATTGAAAATGATACACAATATAACAGAAGAGAAGCAGAAACAACAGGCCAAACTAAGAAAAATATAGAAGAAATAGACGCGGAAGAATTAAAAGAGATGGAGGAAATTACGTGGTTCTTCAATATGTTGAGAATGGCGGAAATATTCGGTGACCAAGAGGCAGCTCTTATGATTTATAACCACTTTGATGGCATTCCGATGGACGATGGAGTATTAAGATGTTTTGGATGTAAGATGCCTAAGAAAAAGTACTGTCTTTGTGAAGAAATTAAAGAAAGAGAAAATATTGCTGAAATAGACGAGAATGAGGATGACACCCAACAAGTAAGTTCGGAAGAAGACCGTAGCAGTGAAGAGAGACCTAATGACGCCGTTACCAAGGAAGCTCCGGAAATTTACGAGGTAAATAGGGAGGAAAAAGAAGCATCAGGGGTTAAAAATGATGTCTTAATAGAGGGTACGGGTATTGAGGAAATTTCACAAGCGGTTAATGAAGGAAATGACGAAGTTGGACAAATCAGCATTAAGTTCGAAAGCAGCAAACAGTTTCAGAGAAATATAGAACAAGGAAAACAGTACGATAGGAAGAATCCACATCAAAAGAAGAACTCCACAACAGATGGCCGAAAGAAGAAAAGAAGTACGAAATTCGATATTTAGACGACATAAGCAGTACTACAAGAAGAAATTCAAACCAAATTTGACATTAACAAATAACCGCAAGAGCGATGCAGAGCAATGCAGAGTGATGCAGAATGATTCAGAGTAGAGTAAGAGTAGAGTAGACGGTAGAGTTCAGTAGGAACTCGACGACATCACCATGTAAATAATTTCAACAACAACCATAGAGAGTCAGAACAGACCTTGTACTAAATTACGTGTGAATAAATCTTTGTTATTTGTTAAACCAAATTGTAAGTACAAACTTATTTACAACAACCCTAGTACTTGTCCTCTCTCCGGTCTGACAAGAACCCATATAAATTATTTGTTAATTCTCCTTTTAATAAGGGAGGGTTACACATCAATAATATTGAATCAGTTCAAAGAAGGTTTCTTCAATATCTTGCATTCAAAACGGATGGAATATATCCTAGTAGGAGCACAAGTCAAATTTGTTTATTAAATCAGTGTCATTCTGTAATAATTTTAGCCAAACTGTTGCAGTACAGATTAGATTGTTCCATCTTATTAGAGTTTATAAATATATGTGTTCCATGAGAATCATCTAGAAACGCAACTGTCTTTTATTGATCACTCACTACAATATATATGCTAAAAAAAATTCCAGTTCATGTAATGTGTAACAACCTAAACAATTTAGCAAAGCACATAGATATATTTACTGTACCACCAAAATTTTTGCTTCAACTTATGATACAATCATCCTTCTAATTATCACTATGTTAAAGTTTATACTCTGTTCATTAATTATATTTCCTATTATTATCTTTTCATGTTTTATCGTTATTATATTATTTTATTATTATGTATGTACGTATATATTTTATATTTATTGTTAAATTTATACGTTTGTTGTATATTACCATCAATTTGTCATGTTAATGGTATATACTGTTGGGCAAATAAAGATTTATTATTATTATTATATTATTATTTAGGATAGCGGTGTAAAAGTCCTAAAATAATACTAAAAATGCGAAATGATGCACGGCGATTCGGTGGATTCAGCGATCGCGGCCCTAATGACTTTCGTGATGGAGCAACGACATAATGCAAATGTGAAACACATTCACAATAAAATAATACAAGAATATTTCACACAAAATAAGATAAGTGCATAAAATATATAAGCAATACAAAAATAACTCGCCAAATATAAATAATGGCAAATAAATAATAAACAAAATAAAGTTATGCGATGCAGCGGTGCGTCACTGCTTATTAAAATAATAATAACATTTTTGTGAATGAACTAAATTAATGATTTGACAAACTACTTTATTTATAAAGGCGGATTTGAGACGTTGTGCAACTTTTAAGTTACAGAAGAATTATACTAATGTCGTTCTAAATCTGGCTCTCGCCGTTGAATTCACAATTAACATGACGCGCTACATAAATATTCCCCAAGGGTACTTTAATACTCGTGACGTTAAAAAAGGAGCACGACTTAGCGATAAGACGTCTAATTTTTCAATGACTGTTAAATGGTAAATCATTCAAATCGAGGCAAGTAGGATACCTCCAGGTCGGGAAATTTCCCTAAATTGGATAGTATATATATATATATATCACGATATTTATGTAACTGCGTATGAAGTCAACTGTCAACTTACTCCTCGCGCTTTTATATTGCCGTCCGACTTCTCGAAGATTCCAGAACGTCCCAGAATCTCCCCTCCAACCGCATGCCAAGACATGCGAGCAAGCTCACTGTATGCATCTGGGTGGTCTCGCTGCAACGCTCTCGTTCCCGAGAAGGTTTCTGGAACGCTCTCGGTTCTCGAGAAGATTCTAGAACGTACTCGACTGATTAGCTTTATATTCGTTACAGTTGTTTACTGTTTGACTGGTAAAAAAATTAAGAAAATATTTATTTACTTACTTCACCAAGTAAACGTAAACAAAAACTACAATAATTAAAAACTCAATAAAAATAACATCTAAACTAGATTGAGAAATAAATATAGCATAACAACTGTGATAAATAAAATTTTTGCCAACGGCCATGGCTGCACTCGTTGTAACTGATCAGCCCTATGCAACTTCGTATATAAGCCCAGATAATAAACGTCCAGCTTTATGTCATTCGCGCGCATGCTTTTGAAAGAGAGAGATAGCTTAAAGAGGCCGGCATTTACTCAACGCCATATGAACGCAGGTTACTTTTTTCAATCATTAGTGTTGTTTGGTGATAAATAGTTATAAACAATTAGTTTGCAATGGGTCGTAAGTGTTTTGCGCCCAATTGTACCAGCGAGTGACTCAAATCATGACAAAATATCTTTGTTTCGTGCTCCAAAAGAGCAGTTGGAAATTTAGAAAAAGTAGTAATATGAACAGATATATATATATATATATATATATATATATATATATATATATATATATATATATATTATATTGCTTGTAAACAAAGAAAATGTATGTCACATAAAAGAAGCGGAATTAACAAATGTTAAAAGTCGTAGTTTTTTAATCCACCCAAATATAAACATATTTAGATTATCCAAATATAGTCAAGATAAATTAATATTATATATAGATAAACCTCGTGTATATGAAGAAACAGTGTATTCTGTAATTGAAAATTATGCATTCTCTTTGTCTTCACAAGATCACAAGAAAGAAATAATATCTGTTTTTGTCTATGAATTTATTTTAAACAGAATCAAAATAATATGAAATCTCAGTGTAAGGAAGATCGAAAAATCTAAATTAAGAAAGAATTGAAATATTCAGTTCGATCTATTTTTATTATAATAAAATTATAAAATGTATCGTATAAAGTACACAAATATTAATTAAGAAAAAAATTAAATATTCGGTTCTATCTATTTTCTTTATAATTTTTTTTAATAAAATGTCCTATTTACATTATATAAATTTTATCATTTTGTATTTTAAAATTAAAATATTTATGCCAATTTTACATTTGTGTAACTTTTCATGGTGTCATTAAATAGCAAAAATGTACTACAAAAAAAATGTGTTTATATATGGTTTTACATATTTACATTTGTCAAGCTAAACCTGATATAATTATAGAAAAATGTGTCTTTAATTTTAAATAATTGCAAATAACATTTTTTGAAGTAATTAGTTCTATAAAGTAAAAAAAACATGAATAGTCTCGTAAGTACCATGCATTCGCCAGACTCTTCTTCCTATCGCACTCACCTTTTTGGCGCTCTCGTTCTATTACATTTCTGTGGATGCTTTACCCGCAAGACTCGCCTGTCCTTTAGTATAATAGTTCGTGGAACTGATCTAAGCGATAACGCGAGTTAAGTAACGTTGCGCGCGGGTAGTACTTGGATGGGTGACCGTCCATAGAAAACCCGCGTTGCTGTGGACCATAATACCTAAAACGCAGATCAGGGCGTAATGGCGGCATATGACCTAAGTAGTTGGTCCGCCAAAGAAGCCACAGAAAAAAAAATTAAATTCATAAATATAATTATAAATTATAAAAATAAATATACCACGCCTTATACCCATTACTGGGTGTGGCACACTGCTGTAACAGATCTCGGTAAGTGATATATTTATGCGCGTGAAGTGCGGTTACGAGCCGTCAAATTACGGCCCCCAAAGATGTTAGTGGAGGGGGAGCCCCAGGGATAATTTTTTAATTGGTGAAAATGTTTGTCGACTGTGGGGATCCAACCAGGGTTCTCAGGATTCACAGCCGACTTGATACCACTGACCCCGAACATTTATACGAATACTAATAATATTAATTAGTAGGTAGGTTCTCTCTTAGTATCTCGCTAGATTTCCCAAATCAACTGTTAATAACATTTGTATAATACCATATATTTATATGAGTCTACTTAATAAAACATTGCGAACAAGCTTATCAAAGGCTTTAAAGAAATTTGAGTAATTAACGTCTACTTTTTTGTTGCTATATAATGAATTTATCCCTGTATTCGTGAAATTCATGATATTGGTAGTAGTAAGTCAACCAGAAAAGAAACCATGTTGGTAAACAGATGAAAATGATAATGTAAAATGGAAGTTATAGGAGCCGGGATTAAGGGAAGACTTTGAAGAATTAATATCATAAATAATTTTAAAATGGCCAATGACTAGACAAAATTTAACGAAATCCTGAACATATTCCAACAGCGTAAATAATGTCTGACCGCGAAATATGTTTGATATTTCAATTATGATTAAATGTAGTAGATGAAAGTGACGTGTTTTTATATTTACTGTAACACACATGGTGTACGTTCCACCAAATATAGTTTCACGGAAGAATGCTGTACGGTATCCAGCAAAATCTATAAACATAATTGGACATTTTGTAACGCTTTCAAAATTGCTTTCGTATTGTGTTAGAGTTTAGAAGTATTTTTGGGTAATTGTCTTTTAAAGTTATGTGACAGTTTTGCTGCAGCTTGGATTTTAAAAGTATAGAGTGACTTATTTATGGTTGTTTGTTAAGAAGCGACGGCGATTTCAGGCGAGGTCAGTGTTCATTAGATTACAAGGATGGGCCCTTTCTAAGAACTAAAAATCCGTTGAAGATACAAGTTCCGCACTCTTCAACTCCCGAAGTAATCTAGCAATCGCTTGACCAATAATAGTTGTGAATTTCAAATATTAACCAATGTAAAGTTAGTATTAAGATGCACAAGTAGGGACCAGTGGGGATGAATTCACCCATCGAGGGCTGATGTGTGATTTCAGTTCCACAGTCTAGTTACAGACATTGATCAAAACAGTTTTGCTAGTTTGAGTTCGTCTGCAGCAGTCTTTAAAGTTGTGAGTTGCAAATTTGCACTAAGTCTTTATTGTTGGTCAGATCTAGTAAGATATTTTGAGTTGAGTTATTTGAGATTAGTAAGTTGAGTTTGAGTTAAAGAGTTGAAGTATCGAGTATATTTGAGTTGAAGTCTAAGCTGAGTCTTTATTTTCATTGTTGAGTAATACGAGTTAAGTTGTGAATTCTAAGTTTGATTAATTTATATTGCTTAATTCATTATTAAAGCAGTGTCTACGAAAATGACGAGTAAGTAAAAATATTTTATTGTATTTTATTGTGACGAGAAAGTTAATTCGAAACTATTATTATTAACTAATTGAGTCAGTTATTAGAGCAATCTGTTGTTGATCGTGTCCTTGAAAATAAGTAATTAGATTCATTTTGTAACCTATTAATTGCGTATTATTTATTTGTATTAAAATTTTTAATGTGTTGCGTATCCTTTATTTTCGTTAATTATCCTATCATTCAAGTTGTTTAAGCTGGTTGAGTTACGGTTTACAAATCAAACTCTTCAGATCAGAGTTATAAAAGTTCTGCGGTGGTGGCGGATTTACGCTACCCTAGGTCATTAATTGATTAATTATTTAATTTATAAGTTGATAATTTGGTCAAGTTAAATAAACACTTGTCAGTATTCATTGGCACTTAGTGCAGGGTAGCTTATTACATTATTATGTTTAATCATTATAAGAGTTATAAACGCGTACAAAAAAAGATAAACTGTGATCTCTGGTATAAAGATATATGTGTATGTGTTGTGTAATTAAAAAAAGTTTTCATTGCATAAGAAATGTAATTGAAAAGCGTGAGTGCAATGTGTGAAGCAGGCGCTGGGTGATACTCACCGGGCCGTTGTCGGCATCGTTGAACGTCCAACTCATCGGCTCGGCACCTCGACAGCCCAGCGTCAAGTTCATGGCTACGTCCACCGTCACATCGGAGCGTTGTGGGTAGATCAGCGCTACGCTAGATAGCTGGAGCGCCAAGAAACCTGCAACAAAAACGAACATTATCAGCATGAATATTAAATACGGTTGAATTTCAATAGCGAGGTGTGACTTTTCGATCAAGAAATGCATAATTATTATCCGCTCGCTAAAGTCTGTGATGCAGAGATTGTTCCATTACTCAATAGTTTGTTTATAACAGATTTCCCTAAGCCTTCTTACATTTTGATACGATAACTTAGTCGACACTCTTTTGGCAAGGTGCGATACAATGCGTGATCTTGGCGTCTTATTTGATTCTAAATTAACATTTGTCCCCTTATTCAACTAATCACACCTGCAACTTTCACAATATACAGGCAATATTTTCATTATACTATTGTTTTATTAGGTCTAACCTAGAGTATTGCTCAATCATTTGGAGTCCAATCTATGATATTTACGTAAAGCTGATTGAGTCTATATAAAAAAAATTCTTAAAATATATCTATTTCAAAATTATGGGGTCTTATCCTGATTTTAGCGTTTCCTACGAAATTTTGCTAACTATATTTGATTTTAGGTCTCTTTTACATAGGAGAAATTTCAATACACTCATGTATCTTTTTAAACTTATTCACAGTAATATAGATGATCTGTATTGCCTAAGTATCCTTGATTTTCTTGTCCCTACAATTCAAACCAGATCTCAAAATATTTTCTATATGCCAGCTGCAAGAACTAATATTTCTATACAATCTCCAATAATACGTATGTATCATCTAAGTAATCAATTTTCTGACAGATTTGACATATTCTTTAATTCGTTCAACGAATTTCGCATTTAATTAAATAACTGTAATTTTAGTATATTCAATCAATAATTATTATTCTTACTACTATTTTGTATTATTTTTGATGTAATCAAATTTATAGATATTTATGTATTTATTTCACGTTTATTCCTACCCTTTCATTGGGCTATGCCTGTTGGGTAGTGTACACTTAAAATAAAATAAAATATGGTCTTCTATAACAATAATAAACTTTTATCCAATTTTAAATTTAAGTTTTTGAGAAAAAATGTAACAAAATTAGTTTTGAGTATTATTTCGCAAATGTTTCCTTTTTTACTATGTGTGTGTGTGTGCGTGTGTGTGCTTGTGCGTGCTTGTTCTTGTGCGTGTGCGCGTACTCTTGCACATGGGTCGCGGGCGCATGCGTGCGTGTTTGTATGGCTGTGTGTGGGGGTGCGTGCGCTTGAGTGTGGGGATGCGTGCGCTTGAGTGTGGGGATGCGTGCGCTTGAGTGTGAGGGTGAGTGAGCGCGCGCGCGTGTGTGTGTGTGTGTCCGAGTGTGCAATATCTCATGAACGAGATAAGATTTGTTAACGAAACTTAGTAATTATAAGTTTCATACACATACGAATGGGATGGCTAGCACAGTGGTATGAAGTCGGCCTGTGGATCCTGAGGTCCCTGGTTCGATTCCCACAGGCGAGAAATTTTCATAATTTGAAAAAGCTATCCCTGTGGCTCCTCCACCACTAACATGTTTGGGGGCCGTGATTTGACGACTGGTAATCGCACTTCACGCGCAAAATATATCACTTACCGAGATCTGCTTTAGCAGAGTGCCACACCCAGTAATGGGTAGAAGGCGTGATGATATATTTATTTTATTTATTTTATATACATACGAAGAGCTGAGTTGATTTTGAATGAAATTGAAAACCATTTATTCAAAAATGGAATCAGTTATGAAAAAAAGTTTCAAATAAAAGATGTTGGAAATTTTCCTGTATATGCGTCTAATTTTGAAACAAACTAATTTATATATTTCATAATATATTATAATAACCATAGTAGCAATAGAAACAAAAAACATAAACATGAATATTTATATGTCAAATAATAATTGTCAAACACAAGGAGCAGATCATAAGTGTTTAATTCAGCGTTTTTGATGCTATATCAATTTCACTGATTAAATAGTAAGTAACTAGCTGCCGGCTAGGCCTTTCACTAAAACAATTGCCGATCGAAAAAATTTGAATTCTGCACGCGAGCCCAATCAATAGACCTTTCATTTCATACCAAATACGATAGGTTTTGATGAATTTTTACTAAAACAATTGCCGATCGAATAATATTCAATTTTGTACGCGAACCCTTCAAAAGATCTTTTGTTTGATACCAAACACGATGTGTTTTGAATAACTTTCACTAAAACAAGTGCCAATCAAACAAATTCGAATTCTACACGCGAGTCCTTCAATAAACCTTTCATTTAATACCAAACACGATAGGTTTTTATGCACTTTTACTAAAACAATTGCCGATCGAATAATATTCAATTTTGTACGCGAGCCCTTCAAAGGATCTTTCATTTGATCCTAAACACGATAGGTTTTGAAGTATTTTCACTAAAACAATTGCCGATTGAAAAAATTCGAATTCTGCACGCGAGCCCTACAAAAGACCTTTCATTTGAAACCAAACACGATAGGTGTTTATGTACTTTTACTAAAACAATTGCCGATCTAATAATATTCAATTTTGTACGCGAGCCCTTCAACAGACCTTTCATTTGATGCCAAACACGATAGGTTTTTTTGCATTTTTACTAAAACAATTGCCGATCGAATAATATTTAATTTTGCGCACGAGCTCTACAAAAGACCTTTCATTTGATACCAAACACGATAGGTTTTTATGCACTTTTACTAAAACAATTGTCCATCGAATAATATCCAATTTTGTACGCAAGCCCTTCAACAGATCTTTCATTTGATACCAAACAAGATAGGTTTTGATGCACTCTTACTAAAACAATTTCCGATCGAATATTATTAAATTTTGTACGCGAGCCCTTCAAAAGATCTTTTATTTGATACCAAACACGATATGATTTGATTTTATATTTCTATTTGTATTAATATAAGTTTATTTGTATAAAATTTTGTTAAGAAGTTGATTATCTGTAATGAAAATTAAAAAGAAATCAATAAAATCAGTAATTTGAATTTTCGCTTTATCTAGTTATCTATGTCTTTTTTCCGAAAAACAAATACACCACTAAAATGGTCAACTACTTTTACAACTTTGTCTCAATTTAATCGACTTTGTATCTCACGGTTTTTGAGATACCAATGGTTAGGCTCGAAAAATGGACACCTGTATATGCCTAATCAGTAAAGTTAGACAAAAAGTAGTCAGCATTATTAAAAAATTATATTTAAACAAATTTGATATTTTATTCACAAGTCATAAGTGTTCAATTCAGCGTTTTTGATGCTATATCAATTTCATTGATTAAATAGTAAGTAATTTTATATTTCCATTAATATAAGTTTATTTATATAAAATTTTGTTAGGAGGTTCATTATCTGTAATGAAAATTAAAATTAAATCAGTAAAATCCCAAAATTTTAATAAATTAAGATAAATGCTGAATTACTGAAAAACTAAATTACTTATTTAATTATATAATATACATATATTCTAAATATTAAATATGCTGTGTATAAGAAAGTCGTGTGGTGCCACACCAGATTTTTTCTCTCTCGGTATTGTTAATATAGGTATTTAAAATCTTATAAAAATTATTAAGGAAAAATCATTATCTGAGATCAATACGGGCAACACTATTTTTAAATATATTAAATTCTACCGATAGGTTAAAAGCCAATAATAACACGGCGATATTTACAAAAAATGTTGAACTTGCGTCATTTTTAGATCAGGTAAATTATTTGTTAATAAGTCTTTGATTTATTTCTTTTTAAAATATTCTATCTTTCTTTATTAATAAAAAATTTACAAGTCTTCATCTTTATGGTGTATTTTCTCGAAATTTAAATGTGTGCTGCGGATAAAAGACAATATTGATACACATATTACTAATTTTCCTAAACTTACTATTGTGATCGGTTGGTTATTCACCAGAGAAGTTTGACATATTTTCAACGGCACAATTGATTAAATTTTTCGTAAATGCGTCATAGGACAAGTATTTATTCATGGAAATAAAAATGTTTTTATATTAAAAATTATTATATTTTTTTCTTCAAAAATATGATTTATATGTGGTTGCAATTTTTTATTTATTTAGAGCTCTAATTGTTTGTATTAAAGACCCAAAGATGCACAGGTATAGAACATTTCAGATTTTTAATAAGGTGGCGCAGTATACTTTATTCTCTGTATGAAAACTATTACGTGATGTGATTCAAGATTTTGTACTTAAAATGTTTACATTGGTATTGGATTGACATATTGACATCTAAAATTTGAATGTCATATTAAAATATTTATTACTTTATAAAATTTAATAACCAAATTCTGCAATATATTAAATAAAATCCAAATATAAATTTATCTTAACGGACGAAAAATATTATCTACATTATTGAAATATTAAATTTTATAAATTAAACTCAAACGAATATACATTATATATGTATTATTATTATATATAAATAAATAATATATGAAAATACAAAATACAATGCACATTACCTCTTGTACTACAGTTAAATTAATTAAAGATCCTCCATTCACTAACTCCAGCGCAAAATAATCATGAAGATGACAAACGAAATTCTGCATTTTATTACCCAACATTTTTCAAGCCATTTATTATTTCTGTCTGTATTTATGTATCAAACATGTCAAAAATTTAGAAATAAAATATATATAAATATAAATATACCATCACGCCTTCTACCCATTACTGGGTGTGGCACTCTGCCGCAGCAGATCACGGTAAGTGATATATTTTGCGCGTGAAGTGCGGTTACCAGTCGTCAAATTACGGTCCCCAAAGTTGTTAGTGGTGGAGGAGCCACAGGGATAGTTTTTGAAATTATGAAAATTGTTTGTCGCCTGTGGGCATCGAACCAGTGTTCTCAGGATCCACAGGCCGACTTCATACCACTGAGCTAGCCACCCCATAATTTAGAAATGACAGGTGAGAAAATAACAAAATCATGACCATAGATCTCTATTTTATTTTATAAACAAATGTGAAAAAAGTAAATATAAATTTTCGTATTAGTAAGAATTGTTATACGTTTTCATTAAAATAATAAATACGTTTTTTCTAATTAAGACATGCGTTAATACCATTCGCATAGGTACAAATAATATTTAAAAAATAGCTATATTTCATCGTATCTATGATAATTTCGTCCATATATAACGTAATCGTTTTCATACAGGGAATAAGGTTTAAATTTTAACAATATTATTAAAAATTAATTGAGTTTAAGGCAAAAAATGTGAAAATTATGAGGCGCCGTTTGCAACAATATACAGACTCGTAAATATACAATTCTTTTCACAATATATACTAAATTTTTGACAATATCACATAAAATACTGTATATATATATATATATATATATATATATATATATATATATATATATATATATATATATATATATATATATATATATATATATATATATATAAATTATGTACCGTTGAACTTTCATTCTACAATAATTATTACTATGTCAGCACTTCTTGCAGTATTTTTCCATTATGATAAGATATGTAATAAAAACCCCTGTAACTAAGATAAGGTGTTCATTGTTCCTGTATTCTTCTATCTCAACACTTGTAAATACGTTGAAAATAAAAAAAAAAAAAATATTTTTTTTCAAATAAATTAAAACAAAATATTTAATTTATATATATATATATATATATATATATATATATATATATATATATATATTAAATTTATTATAATATCACAAAAAATATTGTATATATACAAATTTTGTGTACTGTATTAAGAAAATCGGGTATATTATAAACCTGTATATTGTGATATTTTTGTCGCGTTAAAAAAATATTCAGAACAGGATTGTGCAATTTATTCAGAGATGGCGTAGCATTTTGGAGATATGGTGCAACATTTGAATGAGATGACGCTATGAAAATGTAGAGCCAAGGGGTGTACAAAATATGATTTTTAATCTTTTTCAACGGATTTAAAATAACTATCTTAGGTTTATAAGAATTTGTTGAATGACAATTTGTCTGTTGGTAATTATTAGAAATAATTTTTTTGAAAAAGCAATGAGCGGAACAGACAAATTGTCATTCAACAAATTCTTATAATAATTTCACCCAGGGAATTCACCCATCGCATACTAGGTTGTTGACTTGTAACGAATTGACGCAACCCATGTCACTTTACATTTCTTCAACTAAAGATTGCACGAAAAAGCATGAGTATTCGCCGAGTGTTTGTAGCTCAATACTGTTTTGACAATATGAGATTACAATTTTGAAGTAACCTAAAACTAAATACCTGTAAATTTGTATGTTATAGAAAATTATATCATTGTTATGATAAATTATTATTATATGGAGACATTATAAATAGTTATATGTTAAACTAGAGATGAAAATGCCTCTTTTTCCCACTCGCTCATGAGCCAATTCGAGCGAGAGTGAAAAAAAGCTCTTTCTTCTCGAGTGAGACACCACATTTCTTTCACGACATGTTTCTAAAAACGATTGTCTCGAACCTTCAATACATTTTGAGAAAATATTAGTAGAATAAGGGTAATATTTTGTTTATTTGAATCAAAATAGTTTATATTGACAGGACTAGTAGAATAAGGGTAATATTTTATTTATTTGAATCAAAATAGTTTATATTAACATTACAGTTAGTGCTATATCTGTTCTTGGATTTATCGGGTAACAGATTGTCATTAGTACCTTCTGCAATTTTCTTATTTCGGGAGGTGAATTTGGTTGTTTAATGTAGATAGGTACGTCCTACATTTAAAAAAAAATTAATTAAAAAAATGTTCGCTTCACTCTGTTTTTCTTTTACAAATATTTTTTGCTTTCGTTCGTAGTTACATCCTCAAATATATTTATTATTTATGTTTTTTGAGCCATTTATAGTAAATTTATACTTTTCCAATTGTGTTCTGTTTTTTTTTCTGTACATTTGACTATTATTTATTAAGGGCTACTTATCAACTTATGGTACAATGGTAGCTAGCCGGGTTGTGGAAATTAGAACCCGAGTTCAATTCCCATAGCCGGCAACTAATTTTCACCACTTTAAAATTACTCCTGTGGCTTCCTCACCACTTACATCTCTGGAAGACTATAATTTGACGGCTGGTAACCGCACTTCACGCGTATAAATAAATCACTTTTCAAGATCTGCCTCGGCAGACTGCCACACCTAGAAATGGTTAAAAGCCATGATGATATATTTATTTATTTAACTAGGACATAAAGCGTTAATAAAAAATATGTTGATCTCTATGGTAACCAATAATTTTTGCAAAGCAATTGTTCCAAATATTTAAATAAAGTAACAGCAAAATATTCCGAAAATAAAAAAAACCAAAAAGTAATCATAAATTTATACTACATGATTCTAAAATGACAGCATTACTAAAAAAATCTGGTGTGGGCACCACACGACTTTCTTATAGACAGCATATATAATATTTAGAATAAATGTTATTAAACATGTAATTTAGTTTCTTTCCGTAAGAAGACATAGATAACTAGATAAAGCAAAAATTAAAATTTATATTTTTTGTTTCTATTGCTACTATGATTATTGAAATATATTATTAAATATAAAAATTAGTTTTTCTCAAAATTAGACGCATATACAGGAAAATTGCAAATAACATGTTATGTTCCAAATATTTTTGCTAACATCTTTTATTTGTAACATTTTTTCGTAACTGATTCCATTTTTGAAATAAATGGAATTTATTGTTTTGTGTGTCCTTCAAACTTCCGCTTCCGACTATTCAATTTCATTCAAAATCAACTCAGCTCTTCGTATTTTCATTAAACTTATTATTACCAAGTTTCGTTAACAAATCTTATCTCGTTCATGAGATATTGCACATACGGACACATCCATTCATCCATCCACACACACACACACACACACACACACACACGCACACGAACACACACGCACACGCACACACACACACACACACACACACCGACACACACACACACACACATTGAGAAAATGATCAAAACGGATTCAGTGGATCTCAAAACACGTATTTCCGCGAAAATCTCGCCAACGATTTTTTTCACGATTCCAATACTTCCTTATACTCCGTATAAGAAAGTAAAAAGTACAATAATTTTAGTTGAGACCAAAGACACAGAAGTTAAACTTTGTGTTTGTAATCAATCGAGGCAAATAAATCACATAAGTGCTAATAAAAAGGAGTACCCAGGTGCAGATGAGATAACTTTATTGATCAGTGTTGTTCATTGACATAGCCTACTTTTAAAAATTTTATTTGTTCGCATTTCGATCATCTTCCACATACTTAGTCAATTTTAATTTAGTTTTTACAGTAACTAAACAAGTAAAACAAGAAATGTTAACTAAACATATGCAATATTTAAATATTTACAATTTGTATTTGAATATTTTCTCTTTAAATTTTATTGGGATACAACGGCTGCGCAAAAACTTATTTTACTAACGTCAAGATAATTTCTTCAAAATCATCTAGATTGGAATAGTATAGTGAGTGATTCTTCTTTATCATAAATACCTCCAAAGATAATTGAAGCTCCGGATCATGCTACGTTGCATCTATTTGCGACAATGACAATCAACCTGCTGCTGTTACTTCTAAAGCCTCCGAAATTGTTGTCAATAATATTACTGTTAATAATTTGAACAGGTACGGAAGAAATCAATGTTTCTTTAGACAATACAAAAGTTTCCACTTTACATTATGTCCATATAAGCAACTGTAACAACTATATTAATAATATACACACACAATAAATATTATGTATTTCACTTACTTAAAACCATTTATCGATATATTTTACTTTGTTCGGTTCTTTTTAATAGTTGTGTACAGATTAGATATAGGTACTGCAAATTAAGGTTATGTTTATAAACGTCAAAATATACTACTGCATATTTACTGGTGCTGGCTCACTGCATCTTCTTCTTCCATAAGCGTCTGTGGCCAAAATATGAACTACGCGCTTGGCGCGAAATTTAAATCGCTCTCAAAAAAACTTTTTTTACAGTTACGTAATGAAGCACTTTCCGCACTTGGTCTGCATTCATCTACTTTCCGTACGCAACCAAGGCAATAATAGTTACGTAATAACAAAGAAATCGCACAGTTGTAGGAAAAATTCGTAACAGGACGAAAGGAATGAGATTTTATTATTTTGACACCTCGGCTTATAGAAGTAGAGACAATAAAAATTGATGAGGAGTTTGTTTAATGTATGTTTCCAATATTAAAGAAATTTTATGTAAAAGAACTTACTACAGAAACGCGGAAAGTAAGAAATTTTAAAAGAGTTCAAATAACCTGATTACTTCAGTGGAACGAAAAATATGGTTTTCTGGTGCATTTATGGACATTGGGAAATATTTTTATGTATATATATCATTTATTAAATGAAACTTCTAATTCGTCATGACTAGAAATATTGATATAAAGTGGCATAATGGTGAAAGCGAAGAATTGTATATAAAAAGCTATACAATATCAGAATCTATAGAAACAGTTAAAGTTAGATTTTTCTGTCAAATACACTTCCTGACGCTCGTTAAAATCAAGGAATTTCTTTAGTTTATCTGCTGCAGAAAATGTTTTCCTGCCGCTCACGAGTGGCACGGAAATTATATGAAATAAGGGGTATATTCCGGCGTTTGAGAAAAATAATTATATATACATTAATCGTTTGTGACTGTTTGTGATCCATGTAAAAACATAGCAACCCCTAAGGTCCGGAAGTTATTGAACTTTGAAAAGTGCTTGCCAACTTCACGCCCAGCAAACACTTATGAAGCACAAACGATTTGTTGCATACCAAACGATTGTGATTCGTTTGTGACTGTTTGTGATCCATGTAAAAACATAGCAACTCCTAAGGTCCGGAAGTTATTGAACTTTAAAAAGTGCTTGCCAACTTCACGCCCAGCAAACACTTATGAAGCACAAACGATTTGTTGCATACCAAACGATTGTGATTCGTTTGTGACTGTTTGTGATCCATGTAAAAACACAGCAACCCCTAGGGGCCGGAAGTTATTGAACTTTGAAAAGTGGTTGCCAACTTCACGCCCAGCAAACACTTATGAAGCACAAACGATTTGTTGCATACCAAACGATTGTGATTCGTTTGTGACTGTTTGTGATCCATGTAAAAACACAGCAACCCCTATAGGCCGGAAGTTATTGAACTTTGAAAAGTGGTTGTCCATCTTACCGAAATTCCACTGCTTATACTATAAAATCGTTCCGCATATAATGTCCATGGCATTCACATGTCCTTAAATTATTCATAATTGCATACATTTATTTAACATATATCGTGTTTTGGCAAGGCTCGCTTCGCCCATATTTTATACAAACAAACCTCAAGCCCAAAGAACGCACGCATCATACACGCAAACCCTTATATTTTTTATTGCAAATTGGGCTTGACGAACTGTTTCTTTTCTTTATGCCTATGTACTCACGCATATTTCACAAAGGCTCACGGTCACGCTCTTAAATTAAAAAATTTGACTCAATCGAACCGAAAAATTTTGAATTTTTTTTATTAAAAATTTCGATTTCGTTACGATTTGAGTATTTTGCGGTTGCGGATTTTTTACGATTTCGGTTAAGAATAGACATACAGGGTGTTAAAAAAGTTCCAGGACGGTGAAATATCTCGAGAAATACGCATCGAAGAAACCAAAAAACACGTGTTTCATATTTTTCAAAAACCTATCTAAGCATACCAACCACAAATCCCAACTCCCGGCCCCAGGGGGTGGGGCGAGGGGCAACTTTGAAACCGTTTTTTACTTTTCTTTCAGAATCATGTCAAAACTTATTTTTGCGTTTAGAGCGCCATCTATTCCGAATTGGAAAAAAAGTTTCAGATAAAATTAACTTATTTTTTTTTCGCAGAATACGAATCTGTAATAAAAAATGGGGGTTCCCATTTATGGTTTCAACGTTGCCCCCCGCCCCACCCCCTGGGGGTGGGGGTTGGGGTTTGTGTTTGGTGTGCTTAGATAGGTTTTTTCAAAATATGAAACACGTGTTTTTTGGTTTCTTGATTCAATGTGTTTATCTAGAGATATTTCACCGTCCCGGAACTTTTTTAACACCCTGTATATATATATATATATATATATATATATATATATATATATATATATATATATATATATATATATATATATATATATATATATATATATAATTCATGCTCTTCTTCCTATTTACGCTTCAGTACAATATTTATAGGGGTTTAAAGTTTTAAATGTACGATTTTAGAATCCAAAAAACATCGGTTCGATTTGTGATATACCAAATGATTGTGCTTAGCAACCCTAGTAGATCGAAAATTATTTAATTTTGCGTAGTCGTTACCAACATCTCTGCTAGCAACAATTTATTAAACACAAATATCTACAAATAGCTCCTTGCCAACTACAACGGTCTGCAATGAATTTTGGCCTGCAATTGTTCACTTTTTGTCACCGAATTATGATCAAAAAGGCTGTTTTTTTGCTGATCGTACAATTTTTTTCCATTAGCATATAATTAGAGACAGAAATATAATCTTTATATTGCTGAGAAACAAATTTTCGTTGCTAAATACCATAAACGCGGAAAAGAAAAACTTCACGCACTGCAAATTAAGCCGTTTCGTAACAACTAATGCATTTTTTTTATATTGCTCGTTAAAAATATCTATTTCAAATGAGAGGACTGATTATGATATACTATATCTTACGAGTAGTTCTCTCTTGATACTACGATAATATAATTACAGTATAATATACTTACTAAAATTTGGTCGTTTTAGAAATTTTTTGTACCATTTTTTTACTAAACGAGTATAATATTTGTCAATTACAAGAAAGCATAATTTTTATTGATTATATTTACGTATTAAATTTAATTTCACTCTTAATTTTTCAATATTTTGTGAACTGTTATTAAATACGAGATAGACCTATATTTTGGATTTTTTATTAGAAGCTACGAAATTTTAAATAACATAAAACGAAATAATAATTATTATACGTAAAATGATAACAAAGATTTGAAATTTATTTAATTTTTTTTTACTTAATTACATTATCAGTATGCAAAAGTCAGAATACTTACTGTTAAAACAAATACTTTTATATATTAAAAAATAAACAAAATAAAGTAATATTCTACTAATTAGAGTTATATTGTAATAATGATATCATGATTATACTGAGAGAAATAATTATGTTTATTGTCTACCTCAAATAAATAAAATAAACAGCCTTTATTAACCGGAAGTAGAAAATATAATTGTTGTTTGATATTTCATTTATTAATATACTCGTACTTATATAATAAATACGAAAATAGAATATTGGTATAATTTCTGTACAATTTTTGTAACTTAATTAACTATAAATTATTATCCATAATACTCATTACAATGATAATTTTTTTATCTGTATGCCTAATGTGAGAAATACTTTAATGAGTGACATTTCTGTAGAACCGTTTGCCATAATAAAAGAACGTTGCTTAGTGCAGCCCATGCCTGATAGTGGGTTGCATAGATCAAGGTGTGCAGATATCGTAACTCGTGCGAATATAATATAATTCTAAATAATAACAAAATAAATTTGTCACAATGATTTGTTGGTATTTGAACGAAATTAAATATTAAATAATGTTAATAAAAATTAAAGAAAAACCTAATTTTAAAAATGTAGATTATAATAAGAGGTAATAAGGGTCGTAATTAGAAAACTGGTAATAGGTGTTTAACATGGGAAATCAGTTTTTCATTTCACAAAATTTCCCAAGATACATCAAATAAATGTTGCAGAAAATTAAATTCTGCATCTAAGTAACAATCAATCAGACCCTTGGCAATGTTAATCTACAAATTTCCAAATGTAATTTTTTTATTATTTTTGTATATTAGGTCGACTTCTGGCGAAACTTGCTTCAGTCGCACTTATTATAAACAAATCCTAATTCTGTAGAACACATGGCCCACACTTGTAAGCTGTTAAGTTCGATTTTAACTGAAATTATTTTGAGTTTTGTACATTTACTTAAATATTGAATGTGTATTTGACGAAGCTCGCTTCGCTTGAATTTTAAACAAATAAACCTCAAGTTTATATGAATGCGTGCTCCATATATCCAAGCATTTATATTTGATAAAATTTATGATTTAATACTGCATTTCACAATTTGCCTGAATTTCACGCTTTATTGGTGATATATACGTACACGTGCATGTAATATGTAATGTTCGACGAGGATTGATTATTTTAAGAATTTGATGAGTGAATGTTTTATGAATGATTCTGGAGTTCGTGCTACCCCATTTGATGGGATATAGCGTGTTTTTATGTATGTATACGAGTATTAATAAATGAAATATCAGAAATAGATATGATCAAGGGATGAATAATCTTATAAGGGACTTTAATATTAACATAAGATAATTATTTTCTTCCAAGTTCATTATTGTTTATTAATGCAGTGGGTACAAAGTACATTAGTTCATAATACCCTAGGGCCTAGGACAATATATGTTTTTAATATGCCCTAAGGCATTAAGAGTGACGTTACTTTGGTAATACTGTTAAAACTGACATTTCTTCTATTCATTGTTGCCAGATAATAAATTTATTATTTAGGTTATTAAAAAATACTAATGAAACATAAAAAATTGAATGCATCATGAGCATTACTGGATATTTATACCCCTCGAGCATAAACATTTTCATAATACCCGAGGTATATAAATATATAAATAACTATTTTCTACCATTAATGTTGAAAACATTTAATTTTTAATTACTTTATAGTGTTAAAAAACGTTATTTTTGCACGGCGTGTAATTTTTTGCACGTTTCCATTAGTTAGCTGCAAAAAAAAAAAAACTAATTAAATAGTGGCTTTGAAATAAACATAACTACATAACTTAAAAAAAAAATAAATAAATTTCATTAGTTAAATTAGCATAATTAGTTAAAACTCGATCGTAGACAAAATTATGCATGAAACTTCTTTATAAAAATAAAAAAAAAAGCAGAAAGAAACGCTGTACTAACAAATGATATTTTAAATATTTTATAATTTTAATATTGTTGCGCTAGGTGTGAAAGTGGCACGTCTCTAAAAAAGTAAATGATTTCATAAACTGATAAATAAAACAAAAAACTAATGAAAATACAAAGAACTAACTAATAGTTTAAATTAGGAACGCGGATCTTAACGAAATCGTAACTAAAAATCGCATCGATATTTACCTTCTCATGAAACCGTAACCGAAAACTGAAACACATTTTTTTTTCGTGAAATTTTAAAAACCGAAAACCGATACGAAAATTAAATTGATCCTGTAAGCGAACCGATGTTCTTTGGATTCTAAAATCGTACATTTAAAACTTTAACCTGTATAAATATCGTACTGAAGCGTAAATAGGAAGAAGAGGATGAATAATATAATAATATATATATATATATATATATATATATACATATATATTTGTCTATTCTTAACCGAAATCGTGAAAAAACCGCAACCGCAAAATACTGAAATCGTAACAAAATCGAAATTTATAATAAAAAAAATTCAAAATTTTTCGGTTCGATTGAGTCAAATTTTTTAATTTAAGAGCGTGACCGTGAGCCTTAGTGAAATATGCGTGAGTACATAGGCATAAAGAAAAGAAACAGTTCGTCGAGCCCAATTTGCAATAAAAAATATAAGGGTTTGCGTGTATGATGCGTGCGTTCTTTGGGCTTGAGGTTTGTTTGTATAAAATATGGGCGAAGCGAGCCTTGCCAAAACACGATATATGTTAAATAAATGTATGCGATTATGAATAATTTAAGGACATGTGAATGCCATGGACATTATATGCGGAACGATTTTATAGTATAAGCAGTGGAATTTCGGTAAGATGGACAACCACTTTTCAAAGTTCAATAACTTCCGGCCTATAGGGGTTGCTGTGTTTTTACATGGATCACAAACAGTCACAAACGAATCACAATCGTTTGGTATGCAACAAATCGTTTGTGCTTCATAAGTGTTTGCTGGGCGTGAAGTTGGCAACCACTTTTCAAAGTTCAATAACTTCCGGCCCCTAGGGGTTGCTGTGTTTTTACATGGATCACAAACAGTCACAAACGAATCACAATCGTTTGGTATGCAACAAATCGTTTGTGCTTCATAAGTGTTTGCTGGGCGTGAAGTTGGCAAGCACTTTTCAAAGTTCAATAACTTCCGGACCTTAGGGGTTGCTATGTTTTTACATGGATCACAAACAGTCACAAACGAATCACAATCGTTTGGTATGCAAAAAATCGTTTGTGCTTCATAAGTGTTTGATGGGCGTGAAGTTGGCAAGCACTTTTCAAAGTTCAATAACTTCCGGACCTTAGGGGTTGCTATGTTTTTACATGGATCACAAACAGTCACAAACGAATCACAATCGTTTGGTATGCAACAAATCGTTTGTGCTTCATAAGTGTTTGCTGGGCGTGAAGTTGGCAAGCACTTTTCAAAGTTCAATAACTTCCGGACCTTAGGGGTTGCTATGTTTTTACATGGATCACAAACAGTCACAAACGAATCACAAACGATTAATGTATATATAATTATTTGTGATTCGAAGTGGCTGCCAACTTCACGCACCTACCTAGATACCTTGAATATTCAAGAAATAGTACATAAAACTTATTTGACTGCGTTGTAAAATAAAAAGTAATAATTTATTTGTACAAGTTTTGTCATTTATTAGTCAATTTTTTTTTTCTCTTGTCTTGGGACAGTAGAATAGAAAACTATACCTATTTATTGTTATATTAGTTGGCGTCAATGAAATAGGCAACCATTTACTCCCTAAAACTTTGGTCATCCTTGATTTTTACACATTGGTAAAGTAGGAAATTAATTTAAATTGCTCCAGAACACTGTAATAAGCAGAGTCATCTTGCGGCAAATGTTGTAATCCTAGTCTGTATTGGTAGAATTATGTCTGATATACGAATACGAAGTAAGACATAATGCAAGAGTTGCTATTTTTCAATTTATCTGGTATATTTCCTTAAAATGTGTAATATTTTACGACATAAATCTTGTATATACGTTTAATCATAGAATATATTGTTTTAATTTACATGAAATATTCATAACGTTTTGTCGCAAACGGCACCTCATAGAAAATTGTGTTTTGTTTTATAATATTGGAAGTTGTATATGTAATTCAATTAGCACTAATATATTTGGGCAGAGTCCTTGAAACACCGGCCACGTATTTGATGATTGGAATAGTGATGTGGATGCTGAGGGTTACGTTGCAGAATCGCGAGAAACTAAAATAAGATTACCCGAACCCTTAGATCTACTAATGAACAAATTAACATTTTTTTAGACAAGCGATTCTGTCCTTTCTACAAATACATTAATGTCTGGTATTACAATTTCAAGAAATTCTAATTTTACTATTTATATTAACATAAATAAAAATTAATTACTATTGACTTTTATTTATTTCGTTGTTATGACATTACGGCATTTGTGCCATGAAGTATATGATTATTTGATTATGCACTATTTTCTCTATAATAATGATAGCATTATGATGCTAATCGATAAGAAAATATTTTATATATAGTACTGCATAATCATTGAACATTAAACTTCTTGATATGTATATTATAAATTTTGTTTAATCTTTACAAAACAAATAAATTAGAATTGAAGTGTAGGAGAACAAGTTTCAAAATTTGGAATCTGATTTTCTCAAAAATTTTAGGGACGATTTAATTTTTAAAATCTTTATTCTTAAGATTATAGTGTTCAATAGCTCAGTAAATTTGTATCTAATTTAAATGAAAAAATCGCGAGGTCAAAAATTTTATATGCAAAAAAGTCTGCTTCTGAACATTTATTTACATATTTAAGCTTGTCTTAACACTTTCCCACTTAAATGAGATAAAAATATACCATGTAATAGTAGAACATATTCTTAAATATGTAGAATGTTTTTATTGAAAACGTGCTTAACATTTATGAAAAATTAAAATAAATTTTTGAATGTAATTTCTTTCATTACTTGTGTATACACTTTTTTATGTCTACTTTATTACTATACTTTGAAGTTTTGGCTTTAAAATTATGTACAATACATAATAAGTTTCATTCATAATAAGAATAATATTTGATTTCAAATTGATCAATTCAGATCATCGTTCTGCTACTAACTTCAGATCGAATGATTTATCGTAAGTTCTACGTTATAATATACGAGTAGTATATTTACCAAAATTTTCCTAAATGTATGAAAAGTTAAATAGAAAATGTACAATGTTGCATATTATATTCACCCTACGAATACGTGCCATCATGATTTGAAAACCAGATTTGCGGTAAATTTGAACCACTGTTATTGTCGAAAGAGTTGGGCTTATTTTTATATTTACTGGTATAGAGTACAGATAATATTTTTAATACAGTTACATGATATTTTATCCAATATGTAAAATAGATTTGTAAGATTATATTGCCAATATAAATTAAAATTATGTTGTATATTTATATTACATAGGAATATTTTATATTTGTTGCCAGTACATTAATAGGCAAATTGTAAAACTATAAAATTTTACCAATGATTGTTGACGGTCTGTAGTTCGATTATAGATAATAGAACTTACGTATAGTTGGACACAACATAATGAATAACACAGAGCAAAAGACAACAAACTAAATAAATAGTAAATATCAAATTAATAACATATTCTCACCCTGGAAAATCTTACTCAAAAATCATTATTACTTAAACTCAATTTAACTACGGCATTTATAGTAAATAAATGCTAGATTGCAATAATTTCGCTGAATATAACAATGTCCCAAAAGGTAAATAATATGACATACCAGAGACACAATGCAATCCATAATTTTACATAAAATTGTTTCTAATAAATCCTGTTCATTACAAATTTTCGTCAGGTTACTTGCACAATTAAAATTAGACTGAAATCGTAGATCAAATAGTTTTATATGACCGGTCAGTTCTTTTATTTTATTAGAGCATTGCATTTTAACAATCAAATAATTTGAAAATTATTATATTCAATGATTATTTGGTTTACTGTACTGAATACGTGACGCCATACTTGACGACACTAACAATCGTCATGGGTCTGACGTCAGTGTGACGTCGATGTGACGTGCAGCCATGAAAAAGAGAGACAGAACTAGATTCGGTGTTATGGCCAAAGTGGTGAGAGAACGTTTCGGTTTGACGGTTATCGGGTTGCGTGGACATTAGGGCGCGTGGATTTTAGGTGAATGGGATTCGGCAGCGCGGAATGCTTCGTACCCCTCCACGGTTGAAAATAATTACATCATCCAAATATACAAGACGCTTCTCATCTCACACTCCTACTAAAATACTAATCATCAGTCTCTGGAATGTGCTAGGTGTTGCTAGGTTAAGTGCCATTTTAATGAATTGGTAATGGCCTCGGTCGATCATGAATGCTGTTTTCTTCTTGTTCTGATCTTCCAATATCTTGATGCTGAATCTAGTCTTGTGAAAAGATTTGCACCCCCATATTGGTCCAAAATATCTTGCATATTAGTAATAAAGAAATCGTCTCTTCTTTTTACTGAATTGAATCATCGAAACTCTATGCAAAATTTGACTTTGGTTGCTCTCTTCTCCGATTTCTTGGATACCATGACTTCTGGTGCTGGTTATGGCGAATCATATGGCTCTGTCACCTCAGAATCAAGCATTTTCTTGTTTTTTTCTCTTTAATGACTTCTTTTTACTGAACGGAACTCTGTATGACACTTTCGCTATTTACTATACATCTCCAGTGCCCATTTTGTGTTTTATCTTGTGTGTGCACCTTAATTTGATATCGTCCCAGAAAATTGTATTCTCTCAGTGATGCCAACAATTCCTGTTTCACCTAGTGAGACAAATAATCTAACTATAATTGCTACTACATTCTTCTTTTTATTTGTTTTTTATAAAGCGCGCCTATTTGGATCTTGTTTGACTTTCTTTCTCTTAGTCCTTCCGGTTCCCAATAACATATTTCTGTAATTTTTAGGATCATATTTTTGCTTATTATTATTTATTTCTTGGTAATATTGAATGGTCAATGGTGTGTGATTAGGTCAAGTGAATGAGTTTTTATATTTGGGTACCATGTTTTCGAGGGATGGACGTATTGATTGTGAGATTGAAAGAAAAGTATCTGCGGGTGCTCTGAGAACCTTTTCTCGAAACGTGAATGTGTACAGAGATGCCCAATTGAGTGTGTATAACGGTGTTTTAGTGACTAAATTGATGTATGGTAGTGAATGTTGGGTGTGGATGAAGAAACATGAACGTCATATAACCTATGAACAAATGGATGAATATGATTGAAGGATTGTTGTGTGAACGAAAGTTTCCAAGTATGAGGAACACACGTGCTTGTATGAAAGGAATTATGAATGTGGGTGAAGTTAAAGTTGTGTGTCAGGATAGGAACGTTTGACGAAGAATTATTGCAGAATGAATCTGATGATTTAAGAAAAGTATAGGATTTTTTATTTTTGGTTTGTTGTTTAGTAATTTCATTAAAATATTTACCTGCAATTGAGTGAAATTCACTTTCGAAAACAAGCGTAGAGCGACACTACCTTCCTTTCTTATCTTTTAATTAGTTTTTAGTTCTTACGTAGAGTGTTTAACTGCAATTGTGTGGAATTTACTTTCAAAAACAAGCGCAGTGCGGCACTCCCTTCCTTTCTTATCTTTTTGTTTCATTTTCAGTTACTGCATTGTGTGGTCTTTTCTTTCATACACAATTGCAGGTTATCGCTTTCATATTTTCTAATCTTTGTAGATTCGTTGTTAGTTTTGTTATTAGATTCGTTGTTAGGAGTAAGCGTGAGTAAATTAACATGTTTTATGCATATGTTATGTACGTCGAAGAAAGAAGATGAATGATAAGTGAATAGGAATGATTGGTTCGATGTGATTAAAGGTTTGTTGTGTGATAAATTATTTCGAGTGTTATAAATAAATGAGTTTATATGGAGTGGTCTATGAATGTAGTTAAAGTGAGGGTGGTGTGTTTGGATGAGAATGTTTGGCGAGGGCTAATTATTTGATGAATGTAATGAGTGAATATTTTATGAGTGATTTTAGAGTTCGTGCTACCCAATTTGATGGGATATAGCGTGAAGATATGTATGTATGTAATACTGATCAATTTTACTGGTATCTCATTCTCTAGTTTTGTAAGTAATATTGCTACTATTAACTCGTTGATTTTTACGTCTTAAAGTTTTATCAGGATATCGTGTCCAGGGTTGTTGATGTCCTAAACGGCTGTACATACAAATTTACATTTTGCTAAAATCCTTTCTGTTCTCTTCAGTCTAACCAATCCACTGGTTTGTGTAACTGGTTTTTCATCAGCGTATCGACTTATATTTTGCGAATTTCTGCATCCATATATGATAAAATATTATCAACCTAATTGTTTCTTTTCGTGTTATCTTCCTGACCTACGTGAAATACGTCAAGTAACCTCGTCGCGTCACCGTATATTGTTGTTTCCGCACTTGCTGCTGTCATCATTTCCCGTACTACGTTATCAATCTAATGCTCATATTACCTAACACAAGTTCTTCAGCGCAATAATTTATGCTGTCTTTAAAATCGCGATATGAACTACCGTCTGCTGCTAATTTTAAATTATCAGAGCAAGCAACACAATTGAATTAAATTTTTAAATCTTAAAAACAAAAATTTACGTTAGTTACTTCAAAATAAACTAACTCGCAACCGGATATTGAAGTTAATGTAACCACGTGTTACGATTATATTTCTTCTTATGTGAAAATATTTCTTATTTAGGCCGTTTTTGTGTAAATTATGTGTTTTGTTTAGTTTCAGTTAATTTATAGTTATTGGGAAATATTAAGTATTGTGAAAATAAATTGTTTGGGGTTGTGTTTATGGTATGATTTTAAAACCAATAATTTATGCTCAAGTGTGTGTGAGTCTGTTTGAGCGACGCCACATGTGAGAACATGTTGGAATAGGTGAGGGATGGGGAGACGTGTGTGAATGGTTAAAGGCGCATGTGACTTTGTAAGTAGTTTTAAAATAGTGTGTATTCGGTGAGAGACGAGAAAGGTGGAAAATTATTAGTTGTAATTATATATTTAAATAAAGCTGATGTATATATTCACTGTATTTCGTATATTATTTATTCTGACAAATATATGAATAGAGAAGTACAAAAGGAGCAGCATAAATCCAGAAAAATTATATCATATATTATTGCGACAATTATCAGAAGTGGATTAGATTTTTATATAATATTGCGACACTTCTTCCAATGACGCTACAGCCCAAGTCGGGCCACATTTAGCCGCAGGTATATTATTTAAGGTGTATAAGTGACTAGCTTATAGCGCCCGAGTGTGATTGATACATGCATTTCTATTTTATTTTAAGTCGCACATTGTCGACAAGCGTATTCGAACTGACGAACCTAGGTTCGGGTGACATCACAGTATGTTAAGAGATTTGCAATTAAACGCTTGGCCGTCACGCTTCTGATTTTATTGGTTCGCCCACAATTATTCTTTTTATTAATGAAATTTCCGAATCCGTATCCATTCCAAATTTTACTGATTTATTACTTTTAAATGCTAATTCAAAATTTGAAATATTAACAATTTCTGAATGTTTACTAATTTGGTTGATTACTATCGGTTCATGCGTGTGAGAGGGGTTGCTTGTTTAAATGTTGTGTGTTGTGAGAAACCAACGTTCATCTGTTTTGATTCTCAAATCTATTGTTTCTGTGTTATCTATTGCCTTGATCTAGCGGCGGTATATCTGTTTGTGTTGTAACTTTTGTAATATCCATTTGTTTGTAGTTCCTGTGATAGTTATTTGTTCTCTCTCGAAATCCGATAGAAATGTGGTCTAGTGAAACCACACTTCCTGTGTTTATTTCATTTTATTTCATAAACGGTAGAGTGTGTGTCATAAAATAAGAAATTACAAATATATATATATATATATATATGATGTTGGTTTTTACTTTTTTAAAGAGATGCTCCGATTTTGCAGAAATTTTAGTATGTTGTTAAGCTATATAAAAAAAACTCAAAAGCCCAAATTTCAGCCCTCTAGCCCACCCTAAACCCGATTTATGGCTCATTTATGTTTAAAAATTAGCTGTTTTTAACCTATATTCAAAACTTCGCTGTACTCTTGAATTTGTACATAATGACTTCCAGTTTATCTTATTCTCTTTGCTTTTCTGTCATCTTTTAAACGAGATCAACTACAATGACCTATGATCACCCCTGTGGTCATGTGAAGCTAAAACCTAATCTCATTTTTCTAAACTAAAGGCCTGCCTTTAAACAGCTACAATTTTCAAGACAAATAAGTTTCAAAGATCTCATTTTCTTCCTTTGGTTTCATAGTTTCTTTTAATCGTCTCTTTGTTTTAAACCGTTTAAAAGTTATAGCTCTTCAAATATGATATCTTTTTAAATTAGCTCAAAATTAAACCCATATCAACATCTCACCACATTGAAAAATTAAACCCACATAAAAATTCAATAGTATGCAACTCTTTTATTTAAAATAAATAGTTACAAACACAATAAAAGAGATATCGTAATAAACAATAAAAACATAATATAAACATTATATATATATATATATATATATATATATATATATATATATAAAATAAATAAATATATCATCACGCCTTCTACCCATTACTATATATATATATATATATATATATATATATATATATATATATATATATATATATATATATATATATATATATATATATATATATATACCTAGCTTTCAATAAAGAACAACTTCAGATAAAATCATGAATATCAAGTTTCTCCAGTATGTAAGATTAAATAGAAATTATTGCGAGACCTGTCAGTGGATTTTGCATCATTTTGGAGCGTAAATAACTCTAAATATTTTAAATTTAGAAATAAAAGTGTTCTGCAGATGCAACTGCCACAGGTACCGATTAATATAACTGAAAAGTTTGGACTGCTACTATACAAGTAGCTATTTACATAATAAGTCTGCGAAGACTTACAATTTTAAAGCACAAGCTAAGCGAGTGTTTTAATTTGCGCGACTGGTGCAAATGACGTCTTCGTGCACGAAGTTTGTCCTGTAACAAAACCGATAATTCAGAATTTGGTTTTGTTTATAAATTATGATATTTCACTATCAACTCAGCTTCGAAAGATGCAGACTAATTAAGCGTTATCTTAAGTATCTTAAGTATCAGACACAATAATTCGGAGTCCTATTTGCATTTGGGTTTCTCAGTATCTTTGGCTCTACATATGTATTTATGTAAGTAATAATTTTCTAACTTTTATTTTATTAAGAGTAAATTGAAAAACCAAATAACAGTCATGCCTAAAATTAAAAACTACAAGCAGCATACCGGAAGTACCAAACATGGTGATTTTTTTTTAAATTTGTTGTATTATAACTTGTCAAATTTTAATAAATTAACCTAGTTTGTAAAAATATATTTATGGTTCTTGAAATGTTTTTAAATCATTGTAAAGGACATATTTGGCTGTTTTGCCTCTAAAGTTTACCGATCCCTAGTCTATGGTATAAGATAGTAGCTGAAATTATTTCCGATATCTGGTATTGTTAATTCTAGGTTTTTTAGGGCTTTGGTTATATAATTGTGGAGTGTAGTGGTTTGTTTAAGTTGTATTCTTTGATTGCGATTTTGGAAGAAGCATGGGTAGTTTGGATGTTTGAGGTTGCTTGCAAGACTTGTTATGTAAGCTAGAGTTAACTGTGTTCTTGTATTCTCTAGAAGATATTCTCTTCTATTAGAAAACTTTTGATTGGGCTTGTTCTGTTGGCACCAATTATTGTTCGTAGTGCAGTGTTTTGATATTCATTGATTGTATTTACTCTTGACGGTTTTGCTTGTGATTATATTATGCATCTATAGTCAAGTTTTGCTGGTATAAGTGCTTCGTATATTTGCATTAGTACATACTTCCTTATCCGCCCCCCAGTCATGGTTTGCTAGAACTTTTAGGATATTTAATCGTTAGTTTGAGCTGTTAAAAATTATTCAAGATTCGGAATTTTGGCCGAAAGGTGTCTTAGTGAAAAGATATTGGTTCCCACGTAAGTCCAGCAAAACATCTTTTTTAGAAATAAACCAGCAAGTCAACAGAAATCAATGTTAAATCAGCTGAACTGCTACTATCAAAACATTCGTAGTATTAAAAATAAAATGAATGACTTTGAGATTACAGAAACCTAGCTTTCAGTGGATATTCAAAATTTTGAATTTATGTTAATGAAGGATTATAATGTGTAATTTCTAGACTACAAATTTAGCTCGTGGTGGTCAAGTGTTACTAGCTTTTAGAAACAATTTTACGAGGACAGGGTGAAAAGTCCCTGAAAAATAAAACAGAGGGCGCCACAATCGCAAATCTCATGTGCCATTTGTGATGTACCATCTTTAACTAGAACGCATTAAAATTTTCAGACTGATATGTCATTTAGTTTTGTTTTGACACCGATCGAAAGCAAGCAACCTTGCAGATTTTTGAAAACTTGGAAAAAAGTGAATTTCGCGTCTTGATTAAACATTATTTCTTGCGAGGAAAAAACATTACGCAAACCAAAGCATCGCCTGTTAAACATTATGGGGACTCCTTATCATCGATTGGAACGGTTCACAAGTGGTTTACTGATTTTCGTTGTGATAGTATGACCACAAAGGGCGCCAAACGTTCTGGTCGTCTAATTGAGGTTACAACGCCAGAAATCGTCGATAAAATCCGTGGTATGATATTGGACGGAACATTTTGCATACATTTTTGGATAAGAGAAAGCTATCTGCCAGATGGGTGCCGCATTTGCTCTCTGTTGACAACAAGCGCGACCGTGTGACAAGTTCAAAGGAGTGTTTGGTGATGTTCAAGCGCAATAAGAAGGACTTTTTGGCCTCCTGCGATTTTTATCTATTTCCAAGAAATGGCTCGGCGGAAAGAAATTTGGCTCCAACGATGAGGTCATCGCTGAGACAAACGCCTATTTTGAAGGATTTGTATCGAGCTACAAGGAGATTATGTTGAGAAATAAAATATGTTTTGACCAAATAAATAATTTCTTGTTTCATTTTTCAGGGACTTTTCACCCTGCCCTCGAAACTTTGAAATTTTGAATTTTATAAATTTATTAGCATCTTATCCAACGATTGATATTTTAGGTTGCAAATGTATATTTAATTCTTGTACTTTATTTTTTATTGTAATTTATATTCCTCGCACATGCTCAATTGTAACTTTAGAATCTATTCTGGATTTTATATATATATATATATATATATATATATATATATATATATATATATATATATATATATATATAAATAAATTGAATAATAAAACAACTTCTGGTTTTGATCAGATACAATCTTTTATAATTAAAAATTGTGCTTTGTTCTTTGTAAATCCGCTCCGTAAAATATTAAATTTATGTATTATATATATATATAAATAAATATATCATCACGCCTTCTACCCATTACTGGGTGTGGCACTCTGCTGAGGCAGATCACGGTAGGTGGTATATTTTTGCGCGTGAAGTGCGGTTACCAGTCGTCAAATCACGGCCCCCAAACATATTAGTGATGGAGGAGCCACAGGGATAGCTTTTTCAAATTATGAAAATTTGTCGCCTGTGGGAATCGAACCAGGGACCTCAGGATCCACAGGCCGACTTCATACCACTGTGCTAGCCATCCCATATAAGTAAATTTTATGTTGTAGAGAAATTACGATTTTTTTATATAAAACACATTTCATTTGTGTATTTCATAAAAGCGCAAAAATTTATTAAATATTTGTTATATTAGTAAAAATAAAGCTATCCATGAAAATATTAAAACAATTGTCTACTGTAAAAAATATTGCAAGTTACTAAAACACTGTTTTTGGGAGTTTTAGTTAAAACCATGACATTTTAAAATAATGATTACCACGAGCATTGTTTTAGGACTGTTTTAGCTAATACTATATAAACAAGAAAATATATATGACAACGTTGTAATTTTTGACAGTAGTTTCTAAATAAACATGAAGGCAGTTTGACAGGTTATGTTTTTTAGATGTGAGATACTTCGTTAAACTCATGAAGGAATGAATGAACTAGTATATATATATATATATATATATATATATATATATATATATATATATATATATATTCGTAAATTGAATAATAAAACAACTTCTGGTTGTGATCAGATACAATCTTTTATAATTAAAGATTGTGCCTTTTTCTTTGTAAAACCGCTCCATAAAATATTAAATTTATGCATAAGCAGCAACAGCATTCCGAGCGTATGGAAAATAATTAAAGTTTGCCCTATTTTAAAGTCTGGTTATTCAGATTAAAAATGGTGGTGCACGTTTAAATGTTACATTTCTGGCTGTAGCTATCGGTGATCTGTGAATTGATTCGTGATTGTGTTACACTAAACATTTTTTTCAAATTACTACGAGTAGCTATTTTGTATATTTTTACAAACAAAATTCGTAGTTTTGAAGACTCTTAGTTTATAGTAATTTTAAAACCTAAACTATTACAAAGCAATACAATATACAACCGGATACATATTTATTCATTTAATTAAATTTTTTGATGACGTAATTCAATCCTTATATATTTACTTATATCTGTTTTCATTCTGTTGTGTATATATCTTTTTTTTTTAAATATATAATATATTGATTTAGTATTGTGATTATGATTTAAGCCCCAAGCCCCAAGCCTCAAGCTCCAATTCACAAAAAGGCTTGTGATTTATATTTTACATAAATAAAGCACAAATCACTTTGATTTGTGAATTAATTCACTTTGAAAATGAAGTGGAATCGTGTATTGTCACAAAAATATAATTGTTTGATTTGTGAATTGTGATTTAATTCCTTTTGTTCGTGATTTTGCCCAGCTCTGGTTGAAAAGAACGAATCTAATTCTCACACTTATTTATGCTAAGTGAGAATCATTCGGCATGCAATCCAATATTATTGAATAATATTCATTTTGTTGACATAAATTTATAAATAAATAAATAAATAAATATATCATCACGCCTTCTACCCATTACTGGGTGTGGCACTCTGCTACAGCAGATCTCGGTAAGTGATATATTTTGCGCGTGAAGTGCGGTTACCAGTCGTCAAATCACGGCCCTCAAACATGTTAGTGGTGGAGGAGCCACAGGGATAGCTTTTTTTCAAATTATGAAAATTTGTCGCCCGTGGGAATCGAACCAGGGACCTTAGGATCCACAGGCCGACTTCATACCACTGAGCTAGCCTTCCCATTATAATTTATAATATGATTTTTAATATTTAAAGCCATTAGTGAAAGAGTTTCACTTTGGATTTCATCTCTTAGATATGTTGGTATTTTTAAAAATTCAGATTCATTTAAAAAAATATTATTATGTCATAATATATTTTTCGCACATCTGGGAATAAATGGTCTACTTTATTATTTCTTTTCGAGGACTGAAGTATCACTTTTAATCCCGGAGGGATTACATTTTCAATTTAATCCCACCAGGATTAAATTGACAGATAAATAAGCATTACCGTAGCAACCAGTATATTATAAATATTTCACTTTGTTTATATTGCCTAAGTTAACTAAAAATTTGTATAATGCTGTTATTGTGAATTATTTGTCAATTAAGTATCAAAATTAATCATTAATTCAAAATGTATGACCGGAAGAGCGAAAAATTTTGTATATATTTTAGTCTCTTGGTATATAGTATGCTATTTTTATTTTTATTTTTGAAGTACATGATAAGATATTTTTGCGGTTTACTCGAAACTGATATGTTTGAAGATAATGAATTTAATTAATGGATGACTCAGTACAGAATGTTTCTGACCAAAATTGTTGGAAAAACTCTCATATGATAAGAAAATTTAAATTTTAACTCTTCGGTTACAATTTAACGTTCTTCAGAAGCAGAATATATGTATATATATATTGTATTTAAGTCATTAATATTATATGTCAAATAAAGGTGTAATTACATCAATTAGATTTTGTAATTTAAAACTGTAACTAACGACACACTTTGTTTATGGTATGTTCATTGGACCCATTAGTTTAAAAAAAATTCTAAATATTTATTACGTCAATCATATGAGCGGTCACGCTGCGGTATTTTATGCCGCAAGAAAAAAAAGCAACAATTCAATGCAAAAATACAAAATTCCTGGGAACCCTGGTCTGATTCTCACAGCCGACAAAATTTTCACCACACTAAAATTACCTTCTGGCTCCCCCACCATTAACATCTTTCTGGGCCGTGATTTGACGGCTGGTAGCAGCATTTCACGCGCATAATTATATCATTTACCGAAATCTGCTTCGACATAGTACCACACCTCTAATTGGCTATAAGGCGTGATGATATATTTATATTTTATTTTAACAAAAACAAAATTTAATATATTTCTTAAAAAACAAGCAATTAATATTATTCAAAGTTCGTCCATGGGCGAGTCCAAGCATGTGTTGCAGCGTACTGTTTTGTTGCTATGTCTTTGCAAACAAATTGTTGGTAAGAATCACAAATAATTGTGGTAAGTTCAGAAATATGAACTACAATGGACTTTTAAATTGATATAAATTTCTCTATTTAAAAAAATGTTGAGTGTAAATTGAATATATAATATTGTAATAGGTAATTTTTACTTTTTATTTAACTTTTGTATTGTGTCATTTTGTACTTTATTTAATAATATTACTCAGTAATTAGGATCTCTGATGTTTTCGAGTTAATAATTATTAATTGTAATTATCCCTAAAATTACAATTTAAACAAAAACATATTTTACACTGTCGTTGTTATAACATTCGTTGAAATGTTTGAAATAATTCAAATAAAGAAGTAAATTTCTGCAATACATTACTAACATGACAGGTCGCGCTGCGGCAAGCTATGATTGCAACGCATCGATTTTGGGAATTATGCGTTGTTATAATAGTCATTTCAGATTACTAGGAAGAACATAGTTATGACAATAAAAATAAGAGTGACAAGAATCCAAATAATAAAATTAAATTTTAAAAATAAAATATTTAATTCAATTAAATTCTATATTCAATAGTCATATCATGACTGCATGGAAAATACCAGAATATTTTTCGATTGCACGAATGTGGCATGGAAGAGTGATATATTGGTAGAATATTTTTGGAGAAAAATTTCAAGTTAGATATTTTTAATATTGAATATTTAATACTTATTTAAATCTGTCACATAAACGTCAGACCAACGATTTCAATACTTGATGAACGACCAATGCAAAAAAAATGTATTTATCGATTAGTGTATACAATAAAACAATCTTCTTAACATAGAATCATCATTAAACAAGTATAATTTTTTCATTAGTATTGTAGTAGTACCTTAAAAATGAGTCATCGCATTGTGGGAACAATTATTTTGAAGAAATTAATGAAAGAATTGTAGATATTACTCCTTTTATTACGAAGATATCAAATTATTCCTCATGGAAGCTGTTTGAAGAGTTTTATTGCGTAAATGTACAGATTGTAATTTTAATAAATAACTAATTTATGCGTTTCTTGTGTTTACAGTTATAATATATATTCGAATATTCCAATACACGGGTATACACACATTTGATTCTCATTCGACAAAATTAAAAAATTAAAGTGGTTAGGAAATATTTATAAATATAAGCAATTATTATCTCGTAAGTAAAGAATCGTTGAATATCTTCAATAATATGTATTAATAGATACTTATTATGTATCAGATCCGAAAAGAACAACAGGGTTACACTGTATACATATTATTATATTTTTATTATGGTTTCCATTATAACTACCCCCGTGTCTTCCCTCCATTTACATATTTGGTGGCCGTGATTTGAAGGCATGTAACCGTACTTCACGCGCAAAATATATCACCGAGATTTGTTACAGTTGCCCGACACCCAATAATAGGTAGAAGACGTGATGATATATTTATTTATTTATTTTTCTCTATTGCAGTTAGTAACAAAATCTAAACAAATGTAAAAAATATATTTTAGACTAGACGTATAAGCCATTAAAATTTTATTTTTTAATTTAAATTAATTACAGAGTAAATGAAGGATACTACTGATTACGGAATTGTGTCTTAATATTTTAAACGTCGATTAAATCATACAGATTTGATTTGAAGTCTAATATTATTCGGAAATCAACAGCGGTGGGAAAAGGTTTTTTTTTTCTGAAACCGTCATATAATCTACTACTTCCTTGCCGCATTATCGGCAGGCAAATTAAATTTCACTGGCTAGGCAGTGACAAAAAAAGATAACCTTGCCACATCTATTTTCACAAATACATTTTATGCACAACCGGGCCGAAATTCATGTGTTTTAGCCATGAAAAGCGGGCAAATACTTCTTTCTAGCCTAGGGTCATAATAAAATAATTTTCTTTGGATACATAAACAAAATGACATGAAATACTTGAGTTTGCATAATGTTACTTAGACATATAAATGTACCTACTTAAAATTTCGAATATAAAATTAAATGTTCTTTAATTATGCATAAAATATTGTAAGTACCACGGGTGAATTTAGCGTTTCTGACCTTGACCCTAAATAACCATTACGTCTCAATATGGAATATACGATTATATTTGTGTAATTATTAAATTTTACCAACGGATAAAATTTGTATTAAATGAATTATATTGAAAATCAAAAGATTTTAAAATTTCCAACTATTTTATATATCCTATAATTTTTGATCTAGCAACGTTTGTTAAGTTTTCAATGTGAAATAAACATTGTGAATTATTTGTTAAATGAAATTAGGTTACACAGAATGTTTCCTGTACGAGGGCCATCATTGGGATGTCGAAAACTGTGAGACCTACGACTTCGGTTAAATTAGACGAAATGTGCTACATTAATAGTTCAATTTAATGATGTCATAGTTTTGTTTTTGTTTTTTTTTCTAAAATCTGTACTAGTATTATGTCTATGTTACTGTGAAAATAGTGATTCATCAAGCAATTTTCATTCTTAAATAATAATAGGTAGAAAGAAAAATTTCAAACAATAATTGTAGATACTAAAGCCCTCTTTACACTATGTATTATAATATATTTTTTCAGCTGCCAATTTTTGAGATATGACAAAGGTACATTTATGTTAATAGAACGTACAATTGAAAATTACATGGTTAAATAGCATAATTTTTCTGCTTCTTAACGATGTTAGCCTTGCTTTGTTTTTTTTCTTTAATTGTTAAAGGCGTGAGTAAATTTGTTCAATAGTAGTTCAACTAATTATTATGAAAATTTATGAAATAACTTATCAGTCTTATTGCTACTAGGCTACTAGATTAATGTTTAATAATTTATAATTGATTAATCATGTTAATTAAATGAAGCATATCCAGATTCGTCGTGAAAAGATGAACCTGTCTTGATAAGTAAATAAGTATCCTATACGTGTTTAAACTGTTTTGCTGTATAAACTCACCTTTAAAAAATATTCCGAAAAATATGAAGGTGTAGATGAAATACGACGCCATCATTAAAACAAAACGAAACAATATTTAATATAAAATATTGATGGATGATATCACTAGTGCAATAACTAACCACTAATGCACAGAGACAGAAATACCACTGACTTGATGATAAGTGTTGTCGTGGTTTATAATACAACTGTTGTTGATAACAATACCATATAGCCTCGTATATACACGCAGCTTACGAAAGTGAGCTGGAAATTCACGATTTTTTTATATTTCTCGTGCTTATGAAAGTCAAATTGTATCAACGAACTTGAGTATCTTAACTAATCACTCGTTCGTATCGAATTAATTATTCGAGCACAACCAGTTGTAATACATTTTATAATGTGTAAATAGATCATTCATTATCAAAACTCGAGTATCGAATTTATTACTCGAGCACAATTGTAATGCCTATTCTAATGCATTAATCGATCAATCGGTATTGAAACTCTAGTTTAGAATTAATTACTTGAGCACAATCAATTGTAATGCCTATTATAATGCATTAATCGATCAATCAATATTGAAACTCGAGTTTCGAATTAATTACTCGAGCACAATCAATTGTAATGCCAGTCCTAATGCATTAATCGAACAATCGATATTGAGACTCGAGTTTAGATTTAATTACTCGGGTACAATCAATTGTCATGCCTATTTTAATTCATTAATTGATTAATCGATATCGAGACTCGAGTTTCAAATTAATTACTCGAGTACAATCAATTCTAATGCTTTTTCTAATGCATTAATCGATCAATCGATATTGAGACTTAAGTTTCGAATTAATTACTCGAGCACAATCCTTCATAATGCGTTTAATAATGTATAAATAGATCATTCAATATCAGAATTCGAGTTTCAAATTAATTACTCGAACACAATCAATTGTAATGCCTATTCTAATGTACTAGTATTAATCGATCAATTAATATAGAACTTGAGTTTCGTATCAATTACTCGAACACAACTAGTGCTAATGCATTTTATAATATATTAATCGATCAATCAATAACGAAACTTGAATTTCAATCATGGTTGATCGATTAATGCATAATAAAATGCATTACAAATCGTTGTGCTCGAGTAATGAATTCGAAACTCGAGTTTAGATATTGATTGATTGATTTATACATTATAAAATACATTACAACTTGTTAATTAATTTGCAACTCGAGTTTCGTAATTGATTGAGCGATTAAAACATTATAAATTCTATTTGAACTGGTTGTGCGCAAGTAAAGCCTTGTTTCCACCTCTTAACATAGTCTTAGTTTTAGTTTTTCGACATAACCTTGAGAGTTTGTCATATGTGAATACAGCTGAGCGTTTCCAGCTACTGTTTTAGTCTTTGTCTTTGTCGCTGCGCATAAACACAAAGTTTGCAGACTTCATACCTTCGACATAGTATTTCGTCGCTGTTCTGTAAGAGAGAGTTAGCTGCGGTAATGTTATATCTTGTTATGCTCCAATATGTAGTCAATTCTATGCCGTATTTGTCATTTGTCATTAGGTTTGTGAAGGAAATACGATAAATATAGACAATAGAATAAAAATAGTCATAATTTCAACTATGAAAAAATAAAAATTATTGGATTAATAGCAACAACAAAACTAACATGTCATTTTAAAATTTATTTCTTTTCTTTGATTTTATAAATATAATTGCAATTCATTCATATTTTAATAATATAAAAATCAACTTTGAAATTTAAATTACTATATTCGAAATTTTCTGGTTTGTTCTCTACAATAATGTCTAAGTCTTTAAAAATTATTTTGAAATTGTATAAATTAATTAAACTAGTACTTAATTTTAACAGTAATTACTTTTTCTTGTAAATAATTTTATATAATTTTTAAAGTATTTCAAATAGTTTTATACAATTATTTTCTCATTTAAGTGAACAAACCTTTATAGAACAATTAATTAGGTTATGTTTATATTAAAAACATGAATAGAGTTAATGGTTTTACTTATGACTTTAAAAAGGCCAATTTTACAAAACTTTACAATTTAATTAGTGAGTTTAACTGGAATGAGTTAGTTAATTTCAACAATGTAAACTCAGCTTGTGACTTTCTATACAGTGTTATTTATTCTTTTTTCGATGAATGTGTACCATTAAAAAAATCTTTCAAAATTCGATATCCACCCTGGTTTACCTCCGAAATTAGAGCGGATATTAAACGTAAAGAGCATTTTCGCAAGCTGAGTAATAATTTTAATAACTCTCATTATTTTACTCTATACAAAGAGCTTCGTGCAAAACTAAAATCTGATATCAGAAACGCCTATAGGAATTACATTTCTGATTGCGAATCCTCCATTAATGTTGATCCAAACAAGTTTTGGACATTTATTAATTCCAAACGAAAAGTATCAGCATTTCCAAATGTTATGACATTTAACAATTCGGATTTAAATACCCCCGATCAAATAGCTAATGGTTTTGCCTCTTATTTTAAATCGGTTTATTCTTGTCCTTCCAATACCAATCCTCCAAGTATTAAAGTTTCCTCTGACAACCTCATTTCTCTAAATCATGTTTCCAGAGATGAAATAACTGATATTATCAGTAAATTGAAATCAAGCTTCTCGTGCGGTTCTGAACTTATTCCCAGTTTTTTGATTAAGGACTGTGCTTATCCTCTTTCAAATGCTCTCTTTCATATCTTCAATTTAATTATTAAAACAAGAACCTTTCCAGATAGATGGAAAATAACTCGCATAACACCAATACACAAGTCTGATGATATCTCTAATATTATGAACTATCGCCCTATTGCAGTGTTACCTAATTTCAGTAAAATTTTCGAAAAACTTGTATACCTTTCTATATATCCTAAAGTTAAGAATTTAATATCAGCCTCCCAACATGGATTCATGCAGAAAAGATCTACTGCCAGTAATTTAGCCTATTTTACCCATATCGTTTCTTCTGTCCTAGATGCAAAAGGTCAAGTTGACTGTATCTATACAGATTTCTCTAAAGCGTTTGATCGCATTGATCATAACATCTTGATTTCTAAGCTTCAGTCCTTTTCCATCTCTGCTCCTTTAATTGCTCTTCTTTCGTCCTATCTTTCTCATCGTCAACTCTTCGTACAATTCTTGGGACATAAATCGGCCCCGTTTGTTGCAACGTCTGGTGTTCCTCAAGGGTCGAATCTAGGCCCTCTTCTGTTCCTACTATTTATTAATGATATCACTGATATTTTGCAATGTAATAAACTTTTATTTGCTGATGATTTAAAAATTTTTTGTTCTATTTCTTCGATTAATGATTGTAACCTTCTTCAAAATGATTTACTAAATTTATCTCTTTGGTGTATTACTAACAATCTAGACCTTAACCTTAATAAATGTAAAGTAGTGTCATTCTCCAGGAAAAATTCAATTATTACATTTAATTATACCCTAGACCAGATAATCTTATCACGCTGCTCCTATATAGACGACTTAGGTGTTACATTTGATTCCAAACTAACCTTTATCAATCATATTAATCGTATTTATAAGTCAGCCATTCGATTGCTTGGTTTCATTATTCGTAATACCCGTTTATTTCATGATATCTCTCCACTATTTTCTCTGTATTATTCATTTATCCGCTCTAAGTTAGAATATTGTTCTATTATATGGAATCCATTCTATGAAATATATCAGAATCGCATCGAATATATTCAAACAAGGTTTCTAAAATTTGTATTTTTCAAAATTAATCATATTTATCCTGATAATTCGATTTCTTATAATATCTTATTAGAAATGTTCAGCATTCGCAGTCTTTTAGAACGACGCGAACTGAATTTAGCTCACCATCTCTGTAAATTGATTCATGGCGAAATAGACGATCCCTATTGCTTGAATCTTCTTTGCTTTCATACTCCTCTTGTCCTTACACGTAATTCATGCACTTTTTATCTTCCTACTCCTCGGACTAATGTTTTCTCCTCGTCTCCTATACATCGTATGTGTCTAACTTATCAGTCTAAATTTGGTAATGTTGATGTTTTTCAACATAATCCAAGACGTTTTTATTCTATTATATCGAAATAATTAAATAACTGTTCATATTTAGTCAACTATTTGATTATAAATTTTGAATTATTTTGTTTTCTATGCCACTTTTGTATTTTCCTGCCCTCTAATTGGGTTTACCTGTCGGGCAGTGTATGTTTAAAAAAAAAAAAAAAAAAAAAAGAGTTGGAAATGGTAGGAATTTTTTCGACATAAACAGAAACAAAAAACCAAAAACAAAGACTAAAACAGAGACTATTAAGATGTGGAAACGTAGCTTAACTAATTCGAAACTGGAGTTTCAATATTGATGGTTTGATTAATGCATTATATTAATTGATCGATTAATACATTAGAATAGGCATTACAACTGATTGTGCTCGAGTAATTAATTCGATACTCGAGTTTTGATAATGAATTATCTATTTACACATTATAAAATGCATTACAACTGATTGTGCTCGAAAAATTAATTTGAAACTCGAATCTCAATATCGATTGATCGGTTAATGTATTATAATAGGCATTACAATTTGTTGTGCTTAAGTAATTAATTCTAAACTCGAGTTTCTATATTGATTTATCGATTAATACATTAGAATAGGCATTCCACTTGATTGTGCTCGAGTAATTAATTTAAAACTCGAGCCTCAATATTGATTGATCGATTAATGCATTAGAATAGGCATTACAATAGGTTGTGCTCGAGTAATTAATTCGATAGTTGAGTTTTGATATTGAACGATCTATTTACACTTTATAAAATGCATTACTACTGGCTGTGTTCGAGTAATTAATTTGAAACTCGAGTTTCGATATTGATTGATCGACTAATTCCATATACTAAAAGCGTAAGAGGTATATTTGTATATTTGTATAGATTCACCACGGTCAATTGCTCACCTCTACAGAATTAAATTTTTTTCAATCGGCCATTGTTTTAGTGAAAAAGCTCCAAAACCTATCGTGTTTAGAATCAAATGAAAGGTCGTTTGAAGGGCTCGCGTACAAAATTGAATATTATTCGATCGGCAATTGTTTGAGTAAAAGTGCATAGAAACCTATCGTGTTTGGTATCAAAAGAAAGGTCTAGTGAAGGGCTCGCGTGCAAAATTCGAATTTGTTTGCTCGACAATTGTTTTAGCGAAAGGGCTTCAAAACACATCATGTTTGGTATCAAATAAAAGATCTTTTGAAGGGCTCCGTACAAAATTGAATATTATTCGTTCGGCAACTGGTTTAGTAAAAATACTTCAAAACTTATCGTGTTTGGTATCAAATGAAAGATCTATTGAAGGAGCTCGCGTGCAGAATTCGAATTTTTTTTGAACCGCAATTGTTGTAGTGAAAGTGCTTCAAAACATATCGTGTTTGGTATCAAATGAAAGGTCGTTTAAAGAGTTCGTGTGCTGAATTGGATTTTTTTTTGTCAATTTTGTAGTGCCAGAGCTTCGTAGCCTATCGTGCTTGGTATCAATTAGATGTATTTTAAACGTGCAGAATTGAAAATTTTACTTCGGAAATAATTTGATTTATATAGTGTCAATTGTCTTACAGAAATGAATCCTATTGCAGTGTCCGCGGAGCCTAGCGTGAAGGTCTGACGAAGCCAAGCCGACCGCTAGTCCTATATACTAATCGTTCAAATTCACTATATATTCCTCCGGACGGCAACCAAACATTATGATCGCCTACAGCCTAAACGGTTTGTGCGATTATTGTGATTTTTTTTCTAGGATTTAAAGAATGTTTGGGACTAGTGCCTTTTGGATATTTCAGATTTTTCGCAAGTATAGTCCGCGTGAAATTAATGAAAAACTTTGCAAATTTTCAAGGATCGAAGCATGCACGCGTTGCTATGCATATGAAATTTGACCGCAAGCAGAAATTTTTCAGACCTGTCAATCACTTTTGACGTTTCACATGAAACATTTTTATATAAATATTTCAATTTGTAGACAAGTTGGAGACATTTTATAATTTGATTTAGGTATTAGAAGATTGTGGACATATGTTTTGAACGTTTTTCAATTGATTTCATGTTTGTATAAAAGTTTTTAATGATGCAACGTCCATTTCACAAATCTATGGTTAAGAAACAACATTACCTCTTATATACACGATCCAGGTTTTGAAAAATCATAGACCTAAGCTGTCATTTTTGACGTTATGCATGGAATTTTTCGATAGAATTATTTCAATTTCTAGACAAATTGTGAAAATTTTGTAATTTGATTTAGGTATTAGATAATTGAGGATACATGTTTTGAACTGTTTTGAATTGATTTCTTGTTCAAATAAAGTTTTAAGACAAAACGTCAATTTGACATATAGTTTGTTAAAGTATATAGTAAAACCAAGCAAAAATTTACCTCGGTAATAATATACAGTAAAACCAAAAAGAATCTACTTTATAAAAAAAAGATAATCAAATAAAAAAATTTCAGAATTAATATTCCAGCGATTTTCAACAGTTTAGAAAAAAAAGATAGAAAAATTACATTTTTTTGACAGTAACTATAAACTTTGCTGAATTGATTTCAAGTTCAAATAAAGTTTTAAGACAAAACGTCAATTTGACAAATAGTCGGTTAAAGTATATAGCAAAACCAAGCAAAAATTGACCTCGGTGATAATATACAGTAAAACCAAAAAGAATCTACATTGTAAAAAAAAGTTAATCGAATAAAAAAATTTCAGAATTAATATTCCAGCGATTTTCAACAGTTTAAAAAAAAATAGAGAAAAATTAAATTTTTTTACAGTAACTCTAGACTTTGTTGAATTGATTTCATGTTCAAATAAAGTTTTAAGACAAAGACGTCAATTTGACATATAGTCTGATAAAGTTTATAATAAAACCAAGCAAAAATTTACCTCGGTGATAATATACAGTAAAACCAAAATGAATCAACATTGTAAAAAAAGTTAATCGAATAAAAAAATTTCAGAATTAATATACCAGCGATTTTCAAGTTTAAAAAAAAATAGAGAAAAATTAAATTTTTTTAAAGTAACTCTAGACTGCTGAATTGATTTCATGTTCAAATAAAGTTTTAAGACAAAGACGTCAATTTGACATATAGTCTGTTAAAGTATATAGTAAAACCAAGCAAAAATTGACCTCGGTGATAATATACAGTAATACCAAAAAGAATCTACATTGTAAAAAAAAAAATTAATCGAATAAAAAAATTTCAGAATTAATATTTCAGCGATTTTCAACAGTTAAAAAAAATTCAACTATTTCGAATCACGTCATGTTTGGTATTATATGAAAGGGCATTAAAAGAACTTTTAAATGCAATTAGAAAAAATTGAAAATTCACGATAGGCAACTGTTTGAAAATTTAACTATTCCGAATGATGTCGTGTTTGGTATCGTATGAAAGGGAATTAAAAGACCTTTTAAATGCAATATGAAAAAATTGAAAATTTACGATAGGCAACTGTTTGAAAATTCAAGTATACCGAATCATGTCGTGTTTGGTATCATATGAAAGGGCATTAAAAGTACTTTCGAATGCAATAAGAAAAAATTGAAAATTTACGATAGGCAACTGTTTGAAAATTCAACTATTCAGAATCATGTCGTGTTTGGTATCATATGAAAGAGCATTTAAAGACCTTTCAAATGCAATTGGAAAAAATTAAAAATTTACGATAGGCAATTTTTTGAAAATACAACTATTCCGAATCATGTCGTGTTTGGTATCATATGAAAGGGCATCAAAAGACCTTTCAAGTGCAATTGGAAAAAAATTAAAATTTACGATAGGCAGTTGTTTGAAAATTCAACTATTCAGAATCACGTCAAGTTTGGTATCATATGAAAGGGCATTAAATGATCTTTTAAATGCAATTGGAAATAATTGAAAATTTACGATAGGCAACTGTTTAAAAATTCAACTATTCCGAATCATGTCGTGTTTGGTATCATATGAAAGGGCATTAAAAGACCTTTTAAATGTAATTGGAAAAAATTGAAAATTTGCGATAGGCAATTGTTTGAAAATTCAACTATTCAGAATCATGCCGTGTTTGGTATCATATGAAAGGGCATAAAAAGTACTTTCGAATGAAATATGAAAAAATTGAAAATTTACGATAGGCAACTGTTTAAAAATTCAACTATTCCGAGTCATGTTGTGTTTGGTATCATATGAAAGGGCATTAAAAGACCTTTTAAATGTAATTGGAAAAATTTAAAATTTGCGTAGGCAATTGTTTGAAAATTCAACTATTCAGAATCATGCCGTGTTTGGTATCATATGAAAGGGCATAAAAAGTACTTTCGAATGCAATATGAAAAAATTGAAAATTTACGATAGGCAACTGTTTAAAAATTCAACTATTCCGAATCATGTCGTGTTTGGTATCATATGAAAGGGCATTAAAAGACCTTTTAAATGTATTTGGAAAAATTTAAAATTTGCGATAGGCAATTGTTTGAAAATTCAACTACTCAGAATCATGCCGTGTTTGGTATCATATAAAAGGGCATTAAAAGTACTTTCGAATGCAATATGAAAAAATTGAAAATTTACGATAGGCAACTGTTTGAAAATTCAACTATTCCGAATCATGTCGTGTTTGGTATCATATGAAAGGGCATTAAAAGACCTTTTAAATGCAATTGGAAAAAATTGAAAATTCACGATAGGCAACTGTTTGAAAATTCAACTATTCCGAATCATGTCATGTTTGGTATCATATGAAAGGGCATTAAAAGACCTTTTATATGCAATTGGAAAAAATTGAAAATTTAAGATAGGCTACTGTTTGAAAATTCAACTATTCCGAATCATGTTGTGTTTGGTATCATATGAAAGGGCATTAAAAGTACTTTCGAATGCAATAAGAAAAAATTGAAAATTTACGATAGGCAACTGTTTGAAAATTCAACTACTCCGAATCATGTCGTGTTTGGTATCATATGAAAGGGCATTAAAAGAACTTTTAAATGCAGTTGGAAAAAATTGAAAATATACGATAGGCAACTGTTTGAAAATTCAACTATTCAGAATCATGTCGTGTTTGGTATCATATGAAAGAGCATTTAAAGACCTTTCAAATGCAATTGGAAAAAATTAAAAATTTACGATAGGCAATTTTTTGAAAATACAACTATTCCGAATCATGTCGTGTTTGGTATCATATGAAAGGGCATTAAAAGACCTTTCAAATGCAATTGGAAAAAATTGAAAATTCACGATAGGCAGTTGTTTGAAAATTCAACTATTCAGAATCACGTCATGTTTGGTATCATATGAAAGGGCATTAAATGACCTTTTAAATGCAATTGGAAATAATTAAAATTTACGATAGGCAACTGTTTAAAAATTCAACTATTCCGAATCATGTCGTGTTTGGTATCATATGAAAGGGCATTAAAAGACCTTTTAAATGTAATTGGAAAAAATTGAAAATTTGCGATAGGCAATTGTTTGAAAATTCAACTATTCAGAATCATGCCGTGTTTGGTATCATATAAAAGGGTGTTGGGAACGCGCAAATGATAGCGGACCGAGCGAGCAACCTGGATACGGCCGCTTGCCCAAAGCGCTCGTGGCTCAAGCAGTGGTGACGTCACACTACCTGAGGGCGAGAGAGGGTACAGCCACTCGGGGTGACTGCGCACCCGCTAGCCTTACCCCCACCTACGCCAGAGTAGTATATAAGGGGCTGAGATTGGCAGAAGTACCAGTGCATCCATCACTCGTCCCGGCTACTAGTTGGGATTCATACGAGCGACGCACTAATATCACGCTTAGCCGAAGAGGCTCTGCTGTGCACCACGCTCCGCTTAGCCGAAAAGGCTCTGCCGAGCAGCACACCACGCTTAGCCGAAGAGGCTCTGCTGTGCACCACGCTCCGCTTAGCCGAAGAGGCTCTGCCGTGCACCACGACACGCTTAGCCGAAGAGGCTCTGCAGTGCACCACGATACGCTTAGCCGAAGAGGCTCTGCCGTGCACCACGACACGCTTAGCCGAAGAGGCTTTGCCGTGCCCTCCACGCCGTGTGAACGCACGGATGCCGTACTCGCCGTCCTCGCTCGCAGCCCGACAGAGACGACACGCCCGACGTGCCTTCTACGGTTTACGTGCGGTCCCCCGACCGTTGTCACCACTGCCGCCTACGCCTGAGAAGTTGCGGCGTCCCGAAGCTCCGCCGAGTCAACTCGTTCGCATCACGACACCACCGCTCCGGCCGCTCGACAGCTTGGGCTATCAGCTCATCAGGTGTGACGTTCAGCTCCCGGACTACAGGAGTGTCGACCGCAGCCGCGTACACCCCCGAGACCCGCGGCTAGCGCTGGTCCAGCTGGTCTATAACGCCCAGACAATAATCCGTTCTTGCCCACACGAAATGTACCTTAATTAATGAATAAACAAATCTAAAATAACAAACGCATTCTACCTGACTGTCCCGCTCCTGTCACACTGATCAAAAGCTTTCGACGCGTGTCGGCCACATTTGGAGTCGTGTGCCGACAAATTGGTGACCCCGACGTGATCAGTGTGTAAGGGGGCTACAGTATGATGGACGAGACGACAACACCACGGGTAGAACGCGTCCAAATGAAGGTTCCACCATACTGGTTCAGTGACCCCGAGGCCTGGTTCGTTCAGCTAGAACATGCCTTCAGCATTAGCGGCATCACCAGCGACGATACCAGGTACAGTTACGTGGTGGCGAACCTAGAGGCCAAGGTGTTTTCTGAGGTACGGGACGTCATCGCCAGTCCACCAACCACCGGCAAGTACGAGCACATCAAGAAAACACTGGTGGAGCGAACCGCTACTAGTCCGGCTCTCCGTCTGAAGCAATTGTTGGAACCCGAGGACATGGGCGACCGACAGCCATCGCAATTCCTACGCCACCTCCGGGGCCTGGCCGGCCCTACGGTACCTGATGATCTACTCCGCCATCTATGGTTGTCCCGCCTGCCTGCCTCGACGCAGGCCATCCTGGCTGCTCAGCACGACGAGTCCCTGGACAAGCTGAGCCAGACGGCGGACCTCGTCGAATCTGCAAACGCCCAACAGCGTATCAGCGAGGCCCGCCTCCAGGTCGCCGACGCAAACACACCACCCCCGTGGCAGGAGGCCATACAGCGAGTGGAGGCCAACATCGGCCACCTGGTCGCTGAGTTACGGCGCAACACTTCCCGAACGGAAGAGAGGATTGAATCCCGGACATCAACACATCGACCGGCTACGTCACCAGCGCGTGAGTCCCGAGGCGACATGTGCTGGTACCACGCCACCTTTGGTCGACAGGCCAAAAGATGCCGGCCCCCCTGCACCTTCCAGCGGGCGGGAAACGCCTCAGGCGGGCGCTAACAGAGGCACGCTGCCCGCCGTCTCGGCCACCTCGTTTGTTCATAACGGAGCGGCGCACAAAGCTCCCATTCCTGGTGGACACCGGGGCCGACCTCTGCATTTTCCCGAGACGCCGCATGCACCGACAGTGTGCTCAGTCTTCACTCCAATTATACGTCGCTAACAATACCAAGATCCCCACGTTCGGTACCGTCACGTTGGCATTAGATCTAGGATTACAACGCGATTTCCCATGGCGTTTTATAATCGCGGACGTAGAGAAACCCATCCTGGGGGCCGACTTCCTGTCCTACTACGACTTGATGGTGGACGTACGAGGACGCCGCTTGTTGGACAAGGTCACGTCACGTACGAGTGTTGGAACACGAACAGGGCCCACACCTTCCGAGGGAATCTCGCTCATAGGCGCCTCATCAGAGCACACCCAGCTATTGGGGGCGTATCCTGACCTACTCAACCCCACTGGTGTGCCTCGAGTGACGCAGCACTCGACGGAGCACCACATCAGCACCACACCAGGTCCGCCAATAGCGTACCGCCCACGCCGATTGGCTCCCGATAAGTATCGCACGGCCAAAAGCGAGTTTGACGCCCTGTTGCGATTGGGCATCGCCAGACCATCGAAAAGTGCCTGGGCTGCGCCACTACACCTCGTTGAGAAGAAGAACAACGAGTGGAGGCCGTGCGGTGACTACCGGGGGCTGAATAGCCGCACTATCCCGGATCATTACCCGGTACCACACCTAGAGGACTTCTCCCACCAGTTACACGGCAAGACCGTCTTCTCCTCAATCGACCTCGTCCGGGCCTACCACCAGATCCCTGTCGCTGCAGAAGATGTACACAAAACAGCCATAACTACTCCTTTTGGCTTATACGAGTTCCGTTTTATGACTTTCGGGCTACGCAACGCCCAGCGATTCATGGACGGAATCTTGAGGGATCTGGATTTCGTGTACGTCTACATCGACGACATACTGGTGGCATCAGCTACGGATACCGAACACATGGTCCATTTACGTATGTTATTCGAACGATTGAAGGAATATGGGCTCATCATCAACCCCGCAAAATGCGTGTTTGGTGCCAAGGAAATACAGTTCTTAGGATACTGGGTGTCCAGCAAGGGAGTTAGTCCCTTGCCAGAGAAGGTGGCCGCGGTGCAGGCATTTCCCAAACCACGCACGGCGAAGCAATTGCGGCGGTTCTTAGGCATGATAAATTATTACCGAAGGTGCCTGCCAGGGATCGCCGAAACCCAGGCCCCCTTGAACGACCTGCTGAAGGGTAAAAGCAAAGGAAACGCCATCGTGGAGTGGACCGCCAAGGCCAGTGCGGCGTTCGAAGAGGCGAAAAACCAGCTAGCGGCTGCTACACGCCTCAGGCACCCAGACCCTGCCGCGGCTCTGGCAATTTTCACCGATGCGTCAGATACCGCCCTCGGTGGCGCTCTCCAGCAACGGGTTGGCGACCACGATTGGGAACCCCTGGCCTTCTTTTCCCGGAAACTGTCAGACACGGAACAGCGATACGCGGCGTACGACAAAGAACTCCTCGCCATCTACGCCACAATTCAGAAGTTTAGGCACCATGTGGAGGGTCGCGAGTTTGTTGTTTACACCGACCATAAACCCATCACTTACGCATTCCGACAAAAGCCGGAGAAATGTACTCCCCGACAGTTCCGGCATCTGAGCTATATCGGGCAGTTTACTACCCGGATCCAGCACATCGCCGGGCAAGACAACGTGGTCGCTGACGCCCTCTCGCGCATCGACGAGGTGAAGTCCCCCACTGACTACCAGGGTTTAGCTGGCGACCAGGCCTCCGACGGCGAGCTTGGGAGATTATTGGCGGCGGGGGCAACTAACCTAGCGCTCAAGAGAGTGCCTATGCCGGGGAACAACACAGCGGTGTTCTGTGATACGTCGACCGGTCACGTGCGGCCGTATCTTCCTCCAGCCTACCGGAGGGCAGCATTTGACCAGATTCACAACCTTGCTCATCCTGGCAGTAAAGCCACCGTCAAGATGATGACACGTCGATTCATATGGCCAGGCATCAAGCGGGATTGCCAAACATGGGCGCAACAGTGCCAGGCATGTCAGCGGAACAAGATCACCAGGCACGTGATCTCGCCAAGGGGGACGTTCGCACCACCCTCAGCGCGATTCGAGCATATCCATGTGGATATTGTGGGCCCGCTACCGGTGTCAGAGGGGCAACGGTACCTGCTGACCTGCATCGACCGGTTCACTCGGTGGCCGGAAGCATTCCCCATGGACAACATCGAAGCGGAGACGGTTGCACGGGCCTTGTACGACGGGTGGATCTGCCGTTTTGGGGTACCATTGCGGATAACCACGGATCAAGGTCGGCAGTTTGAGTCACGCTTGTTCAAACGATTGGAAGAGTTCCTTGGGTTTTCCCGGATCCGCACAACGGCGTATAACCCGGCGGCCAACGGTATGGTGGAGCGATTCCACCGCCAGCTCAAGGCCGCGCTCAAGTGCCACCGCACAGAACAATGGACAAGGGCGTTGCCAACTGTCCTTCTGGGAATCCGCAACGCGTGGAAGGATGCCCTCGGCACAACCGCCGCCGAGTTAACATTTGGGGAGAGTCTGCGATTACCTGGAGAATTCTTGAGTGAGTCCAACAAGCGCCGAGCTGAGCCGGCCGACCTCGTCACACAACTCCGAGAGCATTGCCAGCGCCTCAGGCCCACAGGCCGAGATACGCACGGGATGGGGCCAAGCACCTTCGTATTCAAGGAGTTGGCCGACACGACTCACGTGTTCGTCCGCCACGACGGTCACCGGAAGCCCCTCCAGAGCCCGTACGACGGGCCCTTCCTGGTTCTCCGTCGAGAGGAAAAACACTTCACCATCCGGAGAAAAGGCCAGGATGTGGTGGTTTCGATCAACCGTTTGAAGCCGGCCTACCAAAGCTCCGCGGAGAACGACCCCACGGGCGCCTTAGGCATGGACGCGGGGATTCCCGTCTCGACCTCTACCCAAACGACTCCGGCGGCGACGACCACCAGAAGCGGAAGGGTAATACGCGCTCCAACTCGCTATATCCCGTGACCGGCGACGCGGTCACTAGGAGGGGGGTACTGTTGGGAACGCGCAAATGATAGCGGACCGAGCGAGCAACCTGGATACGGCCGCTTGCCCAAAGCGCTAGTGGCTCAAGCAGTGGTGACGTCACACTACCTGAGGGCGAGCGAGGGTACAGCCACTCGGGGTGACTGCGCACCCGCTAGCCTTACCCCCACCTACGCCAGGGTAGTATATAAGGGGCTGAGATTGGCAGAAGTACCAGTGCATCCATCACTCGTCCCGGCTACTAGTTGGGATTCTTACGAGCGACGCACTAATATCACGCTTAGCCGAAGAGGCTCTGCTGTGCACCACGCTCCGCTTAGCCGAAGAAGCTCTGCCGAGCAGCACACCACGCTTAGCCGAAGAGGCTCTGCTGTGCACCACGCTCCGCTTAGCCGAAGAGGCTCTGCCGTGCACCACGACACGCTTAGCCGAAGAGGCTCTGCAGTGCACCACGATACGCTTAGCCGAAGAGGCTCTGCCGTGCACCACGACACGCTTAGCCGAAGAGGCTCTGCCGTGCCCTCCACGCCGTGTGAACGCACGGATGCCGTACTCGCCGTCCGCGCTCGCAGTCCGACAGAGACGACACGCCCGACGTGCCTTCTACGGTTTACGTGCGGTCCCCCGACCGTTGTCACCACTGCCGCCTACGCCTGAGAAGTTGCGGCGTCCCGAAGCTCCGCCGAGTCAACTCGTTCGCATCACGACACCACCGCTCCGGCCGCTCGACAGCTTGGGCTATCAGCTCATCAGGTGTGACGTTCAGCTCCCGGACTACAGGAGTGTCGACCGCAGCCGCGTACACCCCCGAGACCCGCGGCTAGCGCTGGTCCAGCTGGTCTATAACGACCAGACAATCATCCGTTCTTGCCCACACCAAATGTACCTTAATTAATGAATAAACAAATCTAAAATAACAAACGCATTCTACCTGACTGTCCCGCTCCTGTCACACTGATCAAAAGCTTTCGACGCGTGTCGGCCACATTTGGAGTCGTGTGCCGACAAGGGCATTAAAAGTACTTTCGAATGCAATATGAAAAAATTGAAAATTTACGGTAGGCAACTGTTTGAAAATTCAACTATTCCGAATCATGTCGTGTTTGATATCATATGAAAGGGCATTAAAAGACCTTTTAAATGCAATTGGAAAAAATTGAAAATTCACGATAGGCAACTGTTTGAAAATTCAACTATTCCGAATCATGTCGTGTTTGGTATCATATGAAAGGGCATTAAAAGACCTTTTATATGCAATTGGAAAAAATTTAAAATTTACGATAGGCTACTGTTTGAAAATTCAACTATTCCGAATCATGTTGTGTTTGGTATCATATGAAAGGGCATTAAAAGTTCTTTCGAATGCAATAAGAAAAAATTGAAAATTTACGATAGGCAACTGTTTGAAAATTCAACTATTCTGAATCATGTCGTGTTTGGTATCATATGAAAGGGCATTAAAAGACCTTTTAAATGTAATTGGAAAAAATTTAAAATTTGCGATAGGCAATTGTTTGAAAATTCAACTATTCAGAATCATGCCGTGTTTGGTATCATATGAAAGGGCATACAAAGTACTTTCGAATGCAATATGAAAAAATTGAAAATTTACGATAGGCAACTGTTTAAAAATTCAACTATTCCGAATCATGTCGTGTTTGGTATCATATGAAAGGGCATTAAAAGACCTTTTAAATGTAATTGGAAAAATTTAAAATTTGCGATAGGCAATTGTTTGAAAATTCAAAAATTCAGAATCATGCCGTGTTTGGTATCATATGAAAGGGCATAAAAAGTACTTTCGAATGCAATACGAAAAAATTGAAAATTTACGATAGGCAACTGTATAAAAATTCAACTATTCCGAATCATGTCGTGTTTGGTATCATATGAAAGGGCATTAAAAGACCTTTTAAATGTAATTGGAAAAAATTGAAAATTTGCGATAGGCAATTGTTTGAAAATTCAACTATTCAGAATCATGCCGTGTTTGGTATCATATAAAAGGGCATAAAAAGTACTTTCGAATGCAATATGAAAAAATTGAAAATTTACGGTAGGCAACTGTTTGAAAATTCAACTATTCCGAATCATGTCGTGTTTGGTATCATATGAAAGGGCATTAAAAGACCTTTTAAATGCAATTGGAAAAAATTGAAAATTCACGATAGGCAACTGTTTGACAATTCAACTATTCCGAATCATGTCGTGTTTGGTATCATATGAAAGGGCATTAAAAGACCTTTTATATGCAATTGGAAAAAATTGAAAATTTACGATAGGCAACTGTTTGAAAATTCAACTATTCCGAATCATGTCGTGTTTGGTATCATATGAAAGGGCATTAAAAAAACTTTTAAATGCAGTTGGAAAAAATTTAAAATATACGATAGGCAACTGTTTGAAAATTCAACTATTCAGAATCATGTCGTGTTTGGTATCATATGAAAGGGCATTTAAAGACCTTTCAAATGTAATTGGAAAAAATTTAAAATTTGCGATAGGCAATTGTTTGAAAATTCAACTATTCAGAATCATGCCGTGTTTGATATCATATGAAAGGGCATAAAAAGTACTTTCGAATGCAATATGAAAAAATTGAAAATTTACGATAGGCAACTGTTTAATAATTTCAACTATTCCGAATCATGTCGTGTTTGGTATCATATGAAAGGGCATTAAAAGACCTTTTAAATGCAATTGGAAAAAATTTAAAATTTGCGATAGGCAACTGTTTGAAAATTCAACTATTCCGAATCATGTCGTGTTTGGTATCATATGAAAGGGCATTAAAAGACCTTTTATATGCAATTGGAAAAAATTGAAAATTTACGATAGGCTACTGTTTGAAAATTCAACTATTCCGAATCATGTTGTGTTTGGTATCATATGAAAGGGCATTAAAAGTACTTTCGAATGCAATAAGAAAAAATTGAAAATTTACGATAGGCAACTGTTTGAAAATTCAACTACTCCGAATCATGTCGTGTTTGGTATCATATGAAAGAGCATTAAAAGAACTTTTAAATGCAGTTGGAAAAAATTGAAAATATACGATAGGCAACTGTTTCAAAATTCAACTATTCAGAATCATGTCGTGTTTGGTATCATATGAAAGAGCATTTAAAGACCTTTCAAATGCAATTGGAAAAAATGAAAAATTTACGATAGGCAGTTTTTTGAAAATACAACTATTCCGAATCATGTCGTGTTTGGTATCATATGAAAGGGCATTAAAAGACCTTTCAAATGCAATTGGAAAAAAATTAAAATTTACGATAGGCAGTTGTTTGAAAATTCAACTATTCAGAATCACGTCATGTTTGGTATCATATGAAAGGGCATTAAATGACCTTTTAAATGCAATTGGAAATAATTAAAATTTACGATAGGCAACTGTTTAAAAATTCAACTATTCCGAATCATGTCGTGTTTGGTATCATATGAAAGGGCATTAAAAGACCTTTTATATGCAATTGGAAAAAATTGAAAATTTACGATAGGCAACTGTTTGAAAATTCAACTATTCCGAATCATGTCGTGTTTGGTATCATATGAAAGGGCATTAAAAAAACTTTTAAATGCAGTTGGAAAAAATTGAAAATATACGATAGGCAACTGTTTCAAAATTCAACTATTCAGAATCATGTCGTGTTTGGTATCATATGAAAGAGCATTTAAAGACCTTTCAAATACAATTGGAAAAAATGAAAAATTTACGATAGGCAGTTTTTTGAAAATACAACTATTCCGAATCATGTCGTGTTTGGTATCATATGAAAGGGCATTAAAAGACCTTTCAAATGCAATTGGAAAAAAATTAAAATTTACGATAGGCAGTTGTTTGAAAATTCAACTATTCAGAATCACGTCATGTTTGGTATCATATGAAAGGGCATTAAATGACCTTTTAAATGCAATTGGAAATAATTAAAATTTACGATAGGCAACTGTTTAAAAATTCAACTATTCCGAATCATGTCGTGTTTGGTATCATATGAAAGGGCATTAAAAGACCTTTTAAATGTAATTGGAAAAAATTGAAAATTTGCGATAGGCAATTGTTTGAAAATTCAACTATTCAGAATCATGCCGTGTTTGGTATCATATAAAAGGGCATTAAAAGTACTTTCGAATGCAATATGAAAAAATTGAAAATTTACGGTAGGCAACTGTTTGAAAATTCAACTATTCCGAATCATGTCGTGTTTGGTATCATATGAAAGGGCATTAAAAGACCTTTTAAATGCAATTGGAAATAATTAAAATTTACGATAGGCAACTGTTTAAAAATTCAACTATTCAGAATCATGTGTTTGGTATCATATGAAAGGGCATTTAAAGACCTTTCAAATGTAATTGGAAAAAATTTAAAATTTGCGATAGGCAATTGTTTGAAAATTCAACTATTCAGAATCATGCCGTGTTTGATATCATATGAAAGGGCATAAAAAGTACTTTCGAATGCAATATGAAAAAATTGAAAATTTACGATAGGCAACTGTTTAATAATTCAACTATTCCGAATCATGTCGTGTTTGGTATCATATGAAAGGGCATTAAAAGACCTTTTAAATGTAATTGGAAAAAATTGAAAATTTGCGATAGGCAATTGTTTGAAAATTCAACTATTCAGAATCATGCCGTGTTTGGTATCATATAAAAGGGCATTAAAAGTACTTTCGAATGCAATATGAAAAAATTGAAAATTTACGATAGGCAACTGTTTGAAAATTCAACTATTCCGAATCATGTCGTGTTTGGTATCATATGAAAGGGCATTAAAATACCTTTCAAATGCAATTGGAAAAAATTAAAAATTTACGATAGGCAATTGCTTGAAAATACAACTATTCCTAATCATGTCGTGTTTTCCAACGATTTCCAACAGTTTTTCAAAAAGTTAAGAGAAAAAAATTCAACTGATTTCATGTACATATAAAATATAAATGTGGAACTATCAGAAATGATGTCCGAAGAATTTTTCTTAGTTTAACAAAATCTTTTTGAAAATAAAACACGTATCTGATTGAAATTTTACGACTGTCAATGTGACAAATAGTTTTTAAAAGTATATAGTAAAACAAAGCAAAATTTGTCCTCGGCAGTAATCAAAAAATATCTTTAGATAAGCTGAAGTACAGAAATAAAAAGTTTTAGATCGTAATTCAATTAAACCTTACTTCAGTGTTCGCGGAGCCTAGCGAAAAGGCCGAACGCTAGTCCTATATACTATTTTGATAAGGTATATATATATATATTTATATGGATTCATCACGCCCATTTGTAAATCGCTACAGCCTAGACGGTTTATCCGATTTATTTCAAACTTTTTTTATTTGATAGAAGTCAATCATGAGGAGTGCCTTTTGATAGTCTCAGATGTTTCGTACACATGATGTGCGAGAAAACTTGAAAAAACATGCGTTTTTGGGGAAAAATCAACTAAGAGTGTGGAGGCTTTGAAATTTTTAAGAAGAACATCTAACGTCATTTTGACATTTGTCAGGGGACATGTCGCATTTTTAATTATAAATTACTTTAAAATGAAACTTTTGTGAGTAGTTTTGAAATACTTTACGCATATTGTGGAAATGAGGGGACGTTTTTATATAATTATACATTTCAAATATGTGTATTTAAAAAGTAAATTTTTTACACTCGACTATGAAGTTGGTTTTAAAGCAAAACGTCAAATTGACAAGTTCTATAAAGTATAAAGGATATGGGGGCTTTGGAATTTTTAAGAACATCTACTGTCATTTTGACATTTGTCGGTGGACATGCCGCATTTTTAATTATAAATTACTTAAATATTAAATTTTTGTGAGTAGTTTTGAAATACTTTACGCATATTGTGGAAATGAGCGGACGTTTTTATTATAATTACACATTTCAAATACGTGTATTTAAAAAGTAATTTTTTTACGGTCCACAATGAATTTGGTTTCGAAACAAAACGTCAAATTAACAAGTTTTATAATTTATACAGGTGAACTCATTTGATCTCGATAATAATATACAGTAAAACCAAGCAAATTTTGTCTACGGCAAAGTTCAATTTAGAAAAACCAGGTAACTCGAATTAGAATCATTTGGGCACTCCTAAATTTTCTATCGATAATTGTTTAATTGAAAGTGCTTCAAAACCAGTCGTATTTGGTATATTATGAAAGTTCTTTTAAAGGGTATGTGTGCAAAACTAAAATATTTTCGATCGGCAATAGTTTTAGTGAAAGTGCTTAAAAACATATTGTTGGGTATGCAATGAAAGGTCTCTTAACGAGCTTGCATGAAAAATTTAAATATTTTCGTTTGTCAATTGTTTTAGTGAAAGTACATCAAAACATATCGTGTTTGATATAAAATGGAAGGTCTTTTGAAGGTCTCGCGTGCAGCATTAAATTTTATTCGATCGACAATTGTTTTAATGAAAGTGTTTCAAAACCTATCGTGTTTGCTATCAAATGAAAGGTTTTATGAAGGGCTCGCGTACAAAACTTAATACATTTCAATCGTCAATTGTTTTACTAAAAGTATTTAAAATCCCATCATGTTTGGTTTCAAATGAAAGGTATTTTTAGGGCACGCGTGTTAAATGAATTATTATTTTTTGATCGTCTATTGTTTTAGTAATGGTGTTCAAAGCTATCATATTTGATATTAAATGACATACCTTTTGAAGGGTTCAAATATAAAATTGGTATTTTTTTCGACCGCCAATTGTTTCAGTGAATGTACTTTAAAACCAATCATGTTTGATATAAAATGAAAGGTCTTTTGAAGAGATCGCGTACGAAATTAAATACTTTTAGATCGGCAATTGTTTTAGTGAATGTACTTTAAAACCAATCATGTTTGATATAAAATGAAAGGTCTTTTGAAGAGATCGCGTACGAAATTAAATACTTTTAGATCGGCAATTGTTTTAGTGAAAGTACTTCAAAACCAATTGTGTTTGGTATCAAATGAAAGATCTTTTGAAGGACTCACTTACAAAATGTAATACTTTTCGATAGTCAATTGTTTTAGTGAAAGTATTTCAAAACCTATCGTGTTTGTTTTCAAATGAAAGGTCTTTTAAAGAGCACGCATGTTAAATTAATTATTTTTTTTGATCGTCCATTGTTTTAGTAAAGGTGTTTCAAAACGTATCATATTTGGTATTAAATTACAGGCCTTTGAAGGGTTCGAATATAAAATTGGTATTTTTTCGACCGAGAATTGTTTCAGTGAAAGTACTTTAAAACCAATCATGTTTGATATAAAATGAAAGGTCTTTTGAAGAGCTCGCGTACAAAATTAAATACTTTCAGATCTTCAATTATTTTCGTGAAAGTGTTTAAAAACTTATCGCGTTTGGTATCAAATAAAATGTCTTTTAAAGGTCACGCGAATTAAATTGATTATTTTGGGCGGCAATTGTTTTAGTGATATAGATTTAAAACCTATTGTGGTTTGGCATCAATTAATAGGTCTTTGCATGAATAAACGTATAGAATTGAAATGTTTTAGATTGGAATTAATTCAGTTTATATTTTGTCCATTGTCATACAGAAGTGAACCTAACTTCCGTGTCCGCGGAGCCAAGCGTGAGGCCTGGCAAAGCCAGGCCGACCGCTAGTCCTCTATACCATTTTGATAAGGTATATATATTTCTATGGATTCATCATCCCCATTTGTAAATCGCTACAGCCTAGACGGTTTATCCGATTTATTTCAAACTTTTTTATTTGATAGAGGTAAATCATGAGGAGTGCCTTTTGATAGTCTAAAATTTTTCGTGCACATGATGTGCGAGAAAACTTGAAAAAACATGCGTTTTTGGGGCAAAATCAACTAAGAGTGTGGAGGCTTTGAAATTTTTAAGAAGAACATCTACTGTCACTTAGACATTTCTCAGTGGACATGTCGCATTTTTAATTATAAATTACTTAAATATGAAATTTCTGTGAGTAGTTTTGAAATATTTTACACATATTGGGGAAATGAGTGGACCTTTCTATTATAATTACACATTTCAAATATGTGTATTTAAAAAGTTAATTTTTGACAGTTCACTATGAAGTTGGTTTTAAAGCAAACGTCAAATTGACAAGTTTTATAAAGTATAAAGAATATGGAGGTCTTGAAATTTTTAAGAAGAACATCTAACGTCATTTTTACATTTGTCAGTGAACATGTCGCATTTTTAATTATAAATTACTTGAATATTAAATTTTTGTGAGTAGTTTTGAAATACTATTCGCATATTGTGGAAATGAGGGGATGTTTTCATTATAATTACACATTTTAAATACGTGTATTTGAAAAGTTAATTTTTGACGGTCCACAATGAATTTGGTTTCGAAACGAAACGTCAAATTGACAAGTTTTATAATTTATACAGGTGAACTCAACCAAATTTGATCTCGATAATAATATACAGTAAAACCAAGCAAATTTTGTCTACGGCAAAGTTCAATTTAGAAAAACCAGATAACTCGAATACTTTAAGACCTATCGTGTTTGGTATCAAATAAAAGGTTATTTAAAGGGCTCGAGTACAAAATTGATTTTTTTTCATCGGTAACTGTTTTAGAGAGAGTGCATCAAAAACCATCGTGTTTAGTAACATATAAAAGGTCTTTTGAAGGGCTCACGTGCAGAATTGGAATCTTTTCGTTCGGCAATTGTTTTAGTGAAAATACTTCAAAACCTATCGTATTTGGTATCAAATGAGAGGTCTTTGAAAGGGCTCGCATATAAAATTTATCACTTTTAGATCGTCAATGGTTTTAGTGAAAGTGCTTCTAAACTTATCGTATTTGGTATCAAATGAAAGGTCTTTTGAAGGGCTCGCGTGAAAAATTGATTTTTTTCGATCGTCAATTGTTTTATTGAAAGTCTTTCAAAACATATTGTGTTTGGTATCAAATAAAAGGTCTTCTGAAGGGCTCGCGTGAAAAATTGTTTTTTTTTTCGACAGATAATTGTTTTAGTGAAAGTGTATCAGAACTAATTCTGTTTGGTACGCATGGAATTTTCTGATTATTTCAATTTCTAGATAAGTTAGAGATATATTTTAAATTGATTTAGGCATTAAATGATTGAGAATACATGTTTTCAAGTAATTTCATGCTCATATAAAATTTGAAGACAAAATGTCAGTTAATTTTTAAAAGTATATAGTGAAACAAAGCATAACTTGTCCGCAGTAATAATATACACTAAAAAAATAAATAAAAAATTAACCGCAGCATTCTACAATGCAAACAAAGGTAACTCGACATTTCCAACAGTTTTTCAAAAAAGTTAAGAGAAAATTTTCAATTGATTTCATGTAAATTATGTACCTTGAACCTGTTTGTTTCATTACATTAGTCATAACACCATCTGACATAAGTTGACTCATTTAAGAGATAAGAGAAATGTATAAATAGGCTAGTTTAGAGAATAAGCACGCTCTTGTATCGTAGACTCTGCACAGTCAAGTACTGTGACACATATGTAACTATATACGAAATATAATAAAGTTATAATATTATTAAAGATTTTAGTATTCTTTTTAAAAACTTAAAATCGAATACTCAAAATTTAATTGGCGCAGTCGGTAGGATCAATAGCTTCGAAACACAACTAAAAAATTGTGTGGTGGATTTTTATCCTTTACCAAGCAAAAAAACCTACAAAAATCTACGAAAACCGGTCGAACAGGACCCATCAGGCCGCAAAGGCACAACGTTCGTCTACAAGATTCACGTACTTCAGAGTGCTGTTCCGAGATCACGTCAACCAATCAACTAGGAAGACTTGCTGTTCCGAAACACGTCACTCATCAGAAGCACTTGCTGTATCTACTGGACAACACGAGAACTACGAACAAGACGCCGCAACAGAAGATGATCTTCACAAGAATCATCACAATCACAATCATCATACAGATGTAAGAATTTATTTAAAAAGTTTGTAAAACTTTTATATCATAATACACAGGGGTATTTCTAGCTACGACTAGTAATAAAAATACCGAGACCCGGCACAGGTCAATCACACACATAATACAACTTATGTCAGAGAGCGATAGCTCTGAATCAATAGAATCAGACGATTCTTTAACACCGTTACCAATAAATAAATATATTAAAATTAAATTGAAACCTAGTAGATTAAATCGCATAACAATGGCTACTACAAGTGTACAAGAAATAGAAATGTACCTCAAAACAATCCCATGTTACAATGGAAACATTAAAACGTTAAATAATTTCATAAAACAAGCCATAAAGATTATGGACATTTTTAACACACTAGAACTCACTGCAAATCAGCGAATGTTTGCATTCAGCATGATAAAATTAAAACTAACTGAACAAGCAATTGAAACTACAAGTAATAATGAATTTGCAGAATGGGAAGATTTAAAATTATATCTGACCACAAACTTTGTAGACAAGAGCACATCAGAAACACTGATGATAGAATTAATGGATACTAAATTTTCCAAATCAATAGAACAAACGTTAAAAATAATGCTTGAAAAATTTTCACTTTACAAGTCAAAAATACATTTAACAAATTACTCACAAGATCAGAAGAATGCAATAATTCATGAAAATCTAAAATTCATAGTAAAAAGATTTATATCTTTATTACCAAATCATGTTAGAGGATCATTCCTTATTAAAAATCCCACAACTTTGGAACAAATAGAATTAATGATTAAAAATGAATTTAGCTTTATTAATACGTATAACCAATCACCTATGTTAAGAAATAATGTAGAAAGACCAAAATTTGGCAATGGGCAACCTCCACAGAAGTTCCCATCACAAACATTCCCATCAACATCATTTAATCCCAGACAACCACCTCAATACCAGAGAGCTAACCCAAATTTTGCACCTAGACAAAATATAAAAAACTATTATGAGACGAAACGATTTAATCCAAAACCTATGACACAACAAACACGAATCACACAACCAATGTCTACACAAACAATAAGACAAAATAATAACATAGAAGAAGTAGACTTAGACGAAATAGATTTCGAGACGGAACAAGCATTTTATAAACAAATAGATGAAGAGTTAAACAACGAAAGATTAGAGAAAGAAAAACAAAAGAAAATCTATGAAGATTCTTTTTTAGATTTAGAGACACCGATAGATGAGATACAGTAGTAATGTCTTCTATAACAACGAATTTACCAGCACTAAAAATTGATCCATATGTCATACTGTTTGATACAGGCTCTTCAATAAACTTTATACACCCGGACTTAGAAAAACAATTTAAAGTAAAAACATATAATGAAAAATTAACTTTTAAAACAGTAAACGGAAAATCTAATTGCGATAAATATACAATAATAAAAATTCATAAAAAACCTTTAAAATGTTATGTTTATAAATTTCACAAAACATATAATATATTACTCGGAATAGAAGCATTTAAAATATTAAATATACAACTAAACTTTAAAGATAATAAAGTAAAATTAGACGATAAAATATATAAATTAGAAGAATTAACAAATTTAAAAGCAGAAACAAATAATATACAAATTAGAAACAATCACTTAAACAATATAGAAAAAAGAGAATTAGATAAACTCATAAACACATACACAGATCTGTTTCCAAATGAAAACGAAAATCTAACCTGCACTACCACCATAGAACACAAAATTCATGTAACAAATGAAACGCCGGTATATACAAAGAATTACCGACTTCCACAAATTTACGAAAAAGACATCGAAGAACATGTAAAAAAATTATTAGACAATAAAATAATACAAAAATCATTTTCACCCTGGTCATCCCCTATTTGGATCATACCAAAAAAATTAGACGCTTCAGGAAAACAAAAAACTAGAATGGTAATAGATTTCAGAAAATTAAATTCAGTAACGAAAGACGATAAATACCCAATACCCAACATTGACACGATATTCGATCACATCGGACCTTCCGAATACTTTACAACCTTAGATTTACATTCAGGTTTCCACCAAATAAAAATGAATAAAAATTATAGAGAAAAAACAGCTTTTTCCACAAGTTCTGGACACTACGAATATATTAGAATGCCGTTTGGACTTAAAAACGCACCTGCCACATTTCAACGAATGATTAATGAAGCATTAGGCGAATTAATAAATAAAATTTGTTTAGTATATATGGACGACATTATAATATTTGGCAAAAACTTAGAAGAACATTTAAAAAACATAAGACTAGTATTCGAAAAACTACGTCAAGCAAATTTAAAAATACAAATAGATAAGTCAGAATTTTTACAACAAGAAGTTAAATTTTTAGGATATAAAATTAATCAAACCGGACTAACAACAGACGAAAAGAAAATAGAGACAATAAAAAATTTAAATTTACCAAGAACACAAAAAGAAATAAAACAATTCTTAGGAACTTTAGGATGATACAGACGATTCATACCTAATTACGCAAACTTGACAAAACCTTTCACACAATGTTTACGAAAAAATGTTAAAATAGATATAGATGACGAAAATTATAAGAATGCATTTGAACAATGTAAAAATACATTAATAAAATCCCCAATATTACAAAACCCAGACTTTAATAAAGAATTTATATTAACTACAGACGCAAGCGACTTTGCAATAGGCGCTATACTCGCACAAAAAACAGACGATAAAGAATTACCTATATGTTATGCCTCTAAAACATTAAATAAAGCAGAACAGAATTACAGCACAATAGAAAAGGAATTAAAAGCAATAGTATGGGCAGTTAGAAATTTTAGACCATATATTTACGGACGGAAGTTTACCATAAAAACAGATCATAAACCTTTAATCTGGTTATTCAATATGAAAAACCCGAATCAAAAACTAATTAGATGGAAAATAGAATTGAGTGAATACAACTTTGAGATAAATTATTTACAAGGTAAAGAGAATGTTGTTGCAGACCTACTATCCAGACAGAAACCAAAATTTAAATTAAATAATTTAATAGGAGATGTATTAGAACAAAACCCCATCGCACATTGTATATCAAAAGACTGTGAAATGTCACGAGGTCTGGCCGAACAAATAAATTTAAAATATGATTGTAAAGACTTTTGCAAAGAACGAAATAATAAAAATATCATTATTCAAAAAATAAGTAATAAAATAATATTTCACTTGATTACAAAAATAAATCATTTTGATAAACCATTACTGAAAAATTTAGACAAACCCTTAAAAGAACTAAGAGATTATATGACTATAAATGAACTACCTATAATAAATATCCCAAAATTAGGATGTGGTTTAGACATATTAGAATGGGAAAAAGTAAGAGAAAAGATAAATAAAATATTTGAAGATACTAATATAGAAATAAACGTTTTCACATTACCCGACGTTAACCATAACGAAACAGAAAACAGTAGCGAACAAAATAATATAGATCAAGAAGAAGATAATCAAACAGTACACAGCGCAAATGAGAATCCCATAGCAGGAATAAAATATTTAGATGAGAGAATTAATATAGCTGACAATCAAATAATAATTTATAAAGTAGACAGGGACACTGAAATAAAAATAGAAAAATATTTTGATAATAAAAAACAAAGACTTATTTGTAAATTTAATAAAGTAACTTTTAAACAAGATGTTATAGATTTTATAAAAACTTATCTCACCCCAAAAATTAGATATTTAGCCTTATTTCAAAAAGATTTAGATAAGGAAGTTTCAAAAATATTACAAGAAAATTTCCAACCAAATTCTATAAATATCATAGCGTGTACAAAATTAGTAAACAACGTAGAAAATAACGAAGAACAATTAGAAATTATACATGACTTTCACACAGGCCTTACAAATCATAGAGGAATTTTAGCTACCATAAGAGAATTAAAAGAAAAATATTATTGGCCAAACATGAACAAAGACATTCAAGAATATATAAACAACTGTGAAACGTGCAGATGTAATAAATATGAAAGAAAACCTATAAAAACAACTGACAATCTTACAATAACACCAAGCACACCATTTGAAATGATAAACATAGACTTGTTATCACTAAATAAAGAACCTTACTTGACGATATTAGATCAGTTCTCCAAGCACGCACAGATTATCAAGGTCGAAAATAAGAGCGCAAAACAAATAACAGATAAATTAAGAATATATTTCGAAACATACAAAATACCGAAAGAAATAATAATGGACAATGGTACGGAATTTAATAACACATTAATGAAAGACCTCTTAAGTAAAAAGAAAATTAAATTACATATAACTTGCGTTAATAACCCAAAAAGTAATGCAGTGGAAAGACTTCACTCAACATTAATAGAACAATTGAGAATACTACACTCAAGACCAGACACTAAAAACATAGCAATGTCAGAAAAAATACGAATGGCTACACTAGCATATAATAATACAAAACATAGTACAACACAACTAAGCCCAGTTGAAATACTTTTCGGAATATCAAATGAAAACATTTTTATAAAAACAGACCAATCCAAATTAAGAGAAAATCATGAAGAACAACAAAGGAAAATTAGGCATATCATAAAAGATAGAATAGAAAGAGAAAAATCAAAAAGAAATATAGAAAATGACAATCCTTTAGAATTAAAAGATAAAGTATACGTTAAACAAAATCCTAGAATTATTCATACAATAAAGAAACCAATATACAGAAAATATTCAGTTAAAAATTATAACCCTTTATTAGGAAAAATTAAAATATTAGATAAAAAGAATAGAAGTAAAAATATAAAAATAAATCAATTAAAAATTAAATAAAATTTCAGATGTCAAGGACAAATTCAAGATATCTCGAACAATAATGGATTCCACCTAGCCGAATTAGGTGAATGCAAAATCAAGACTGGCGAACAACTAATATACTATAACTACAATATAAATCCCATTTATGAAGAATTCCTAAAATTAAGAACAAATAGAGATAATCTATTAAAGAATATAAAACCCCATAATGAAACATTCCAAACATATGTACATTAATATTTTAAATTATAATTATTTAGACTTAAATAATCAAATTCAAAAACTATTTAATAAAAGACAAAAACGCGGACTTATAAACGGATTAGGCTCCATTGTTAAATCAATAACAGGAAATTTAGATTCTACGGATAGTCAAAGATATGAAGGAATGTTTAATAAATTAAAAACAAATCAAGAAATATTACAAGAACAAAATGATGAAGTCATTAAACATAATAAAGATATGACAAATAAATTTAATACACAATTAGAAAATGTTAGACATAATGAAAAAGAATTAACACGTCAAATTGAGAGCATAATTCATGCTTTAAAAGGAAATTTAGATTGGAAATTACAAATAGATATGGAAAGCAAATTTCAGAAATTAATATTAATAATAATGAATTTAAATGAATTAACAAAACAGATAGAAACAAGTTTAACCTTTTGCTCACTACACAAATTAGATGTCAGTATAATATCTTACGAAAATTTAAAACAAACTACACAAAATAACGACATTTGGAATTTAAACGAACTAATAGAAACCCATTGTAAATACTATAACGGAGAAATATACTTCATAATATCAATACCAACCTTCTCCCAAGAATCCTTCAAATTAAACCAGTTTACCCCATTACCCATGATTCAGAATGATAGATTTATAATAATGAGTGAACCTCAACAATTATATTTTATACAAGATAAGACTTATAAAATAAGTGAATGTAGTTATATTAAGAATAAATACTTGTGTATTACACAGTTTATAGAAATAAGTAAATGTATGGGAAATATATTAAATAAACAGAAGGATGATGATTGCAAATACCATAATATTGAGAAAAAGAATACTTTTGAATTAATTCAAAATACAAATGAACTAATTATGATTAGTCCAAATAAACAAGAAATTCAAATGAACTGTAACGAAATAAAAATAAAAAGAAATATTCAAGGAATCTATAAGATAAAAATTAATCAAGAATGTCAAATAAATAATTTCACATTTAAAAGAATTTTACAAAAATATAAAGAAATTGAATTTAAAACATTTGAGAAAGAATTAATAAGTTCAAAATTTAATGATACTAAATTACAGAATATCTCTGATATTATATTAAATGAACCAAAAATTACAAAAATAAAAGAAATCAAAATTGAAAATAGCAGTCATCACTCTTACATAATATATGTTATAATATTCATATTAATAAGTTGTTATATTTTAAGAAAATATGTATTACCTAGAATAAAAATATATAGAAATGAAAGAAAGTTAAAAAGGGTAAAAACGGTAAGGAAAAAGCTAAGTGAATTAGCTATGCAAGAACAAATATAATGAAAAAACTAAAAGGGGAGGAATTATGTACCTTGAACCTGTTTGTTTCATTACATTAGTCATAACACCATCTGACATAAGTTGACTCATTTAAGAGATAAGAGAAATGTATAAATAGGCTAGTTTAGAGAATAAGCACGCTCTTGTATCGTAGACTCTGCACAGTCAAGTACTGTGACACATATGTAACTATATACGAAATATAATAAAGTTATAATATTATTAAAGATTTTAGTATTCTTTTTAAAAACTTAAAATCGAATACTCAAAATTTAATTTGTATATATAAAATATAAATGTGGAATGTCATCAGAAATGACGTCCGAAGGATATAGCAAAATGTATTCGGAAATAAAACATGGTAGGTGTCATTTGAAAGGGTTTTAGAATAAGTTTCAGATAAAATTAAAAAAGTTGAAATTTTACGATAGGCAATTGTTTCAAATTTAAAGTATTCCAAATCATAACTTGATTGATATCATTTGTAAGGTCTTTAGAAAAAGTTTCAGATGAAATAAAAAATATGTATTTTACGACCGTCAATTATTTTAAAAAACATACCATGTTGTAGAAGAACTTTCAGATAAAATAAAAAAGTTGAAATGTTACGATCCTCAATTGTATCAAACATAAATTATTCCGAATCATACCGTCTTTGGTGTCATATTGAAGGACGTTAAAAGAAATTTCAGATGGAATTAAAAAAGTTAAAATTTTACGACAGGCATTTGTTTCAAACTTAAAGTATTCCGAAAATTAACTTATTTAGTGTCATATGAAATAGCTTTAGAAGAACTCTCAGATGAAATAAAAAGAGTTGAAATTTTATAATAGTTAATTGTTTTAACATAAAGTATTCTGAATCATACTGTGTAGGGTGTCATATGAAAGGACTTTAGAAGAACTTTCCGATGAAATAAAAAAGTTACATTGTACGATCCTCAATTGTTTCAAACATAAATTATTCCGAATCATGCTTTCTTTGCTGTCATATGAAAGGGCTTTAGAAGAACTTTCAGATGAAATAAAAAAAAGTTAGTTTAGCAAAATGTTTTCGGAAATAAAATACATATTTTATTGAAATTTTACGACAGTCAATTGTTTTAAACTTAAAGTGTTCCGAATCATATCGCGTTTGATATCATATGAAAGGGCTTTAAAAGAACTTTCAGACGAAATAAAAAAATTTAAACATTGCGACCGTCAATTGTTTTAAATTTCATGTATTCGGAATAATGCCGTTTTTAATGTCATATGAAAGAGTTTTGAAAGAACTTACGATGTCATTTGTTTCAAATTTAAAGTTTCGCGAATCATACCGCGTTTGGTATCAAATAGAAGGTCTTTTGAAGAGCTCGCATGCAAAATTGACTTTTTCGATCCGCAATTGTTTTAGCGAAAGTGCTTCAAATCATATTGTGTTTGGTATGAACTGAAATGGCTCTTAACGGGGTTGCCTGAAAAATTGAAATATTTTCGTTTGTCAATTGTTTTAGTGAAAGTGCATCAAAACCTATCGTATTTGATATCAAATGGAAGGTCTTTTGAAGGACTCGCGTGCATCATTAAATTTTCGACAATTGTTTTAATAAAAGTACTTATCGTGTTTGCTATCAATTGAAAGATCTTTTAAAGGGCTTGTGTACAAAACTTAATACATTTCAATCGTCAATTGTTTTACTAAAAGTGTTTCTAATCCCATCGTGTTTGGTTTCAAATTAAAGGTATTTTATAGGGCACGAGTATTAAATGAATTATTATTTTTTGATCGTCTATTGTTTTAGTAATGGTGTTCAAAAGCTATCATATTTGATATTAAATGACATGCCTTTTGAAGGGTTCAAATAAAAAATTGGTATTTTTTTCGACCGAGAATTGTTTTAGTGAAAATGCTTCAAAACCAATCATGTATGATATAAAATGAAAGGTCTTTTGAAGAGCTCGCGTAAAAAATTAAATACTTTCAGATCTTCAATTGTTTTCCTGAAAGTAATTTAAAACTTATCGTGTTTGGTATCAACTGAAATGTCTTTTAAACGGCATGCGAATTAAATTGATTTTTTTGAGCGGCAATTGTTTTAGTGATACAGATTTAAAACCTATTGTGTTTGGCATCAATTAATAGATCTTTGCATGAATAAATATACAGAATTGAAAAGTTTAAGATTGGAATTAATTCAGTGTATATTTTGTCAATTCAGTGTCCGCGAAGCATAGCGCGAGGCCTGGCGAAGCCTGGCCGACCGCTAGTCCATATACTAAAAGGGTAAGAGGTATATATATATTTGTATATTTGTATATAATATATAATTGTTTCTACGTTGAAGCGAACAGAGGTCAAATTTTGCAGCACCAATAGTCAAGCCCAAAAGTAGGGAATTATTGTGCGGTTGTGTATCTCATAGTGCTAAAACAGTAAATAAAAGTGCAGTTAGTATATGGTATTATAGAATATTACGTGCAAACCAAAACATAGGTAATACAAACATTCAAAACTTTGAAGACAAGTCCAGGTCATAGCTGTCAATTGCGACTTAGCAGAGAGCTCAGCTGTCGGAGTAGAGAGTGCTGTGCGCGTGCGCACGAAAAATAGACACGGGCTGAGAGAGTGAGAGGAAACTACCAGTGGCGTGCAGCACGAAACATCGTAGTGTATGTACCAAGGGGTCAACCAGTGGCGTATCACACGGAGCAGCACAGTGTGAAGGGCGAATAACATAGCGACTTAGCGGCCAATGCAGATGAGTGAAAACTTCAGAGAAAGGAGCTATTCAGACTCGAAACGTAAAAGGGAAAAGATAGAAACAAAAGACATTTTTAAAAGAAGTAAATTAATAAATCGCACACCGCCAAAGGATAAAAATCGAACCGAGGAGAATAATCCAGAAATTAAAATGGAAGAAATAAAACAAATGCTAGATAAAATGACAATCGACCTTAAAAATGAGATGAAAACTAACAAGGAAGACATCAAAGAGGAACTCAAAGGTTACATAGATAAGAACAGCGAACTAATTACGAAACTCCAAGCTAATATAACAGAAAGAGAAAGAAAATGGGAGCAAGAAAAGAAACAAATATATCAAAGATTAGAGAAACTGGAACAGGAGATAGAACATAAAAATAAAATGGAAAGGAAAAATAATATAATAATAAAAGGGATGAATATCAATGAAAACGAAAATAATGTAAAAAACAAAGTAAAAGAATTACTTAAACATGAAATGTCTATGGAACCAGAGATAATTAAAGTCAGTAAAATACCTACCAAAAGCAATCGAGTGTTGATAAAGGCACAATTAAACAACTGGGAAGAGAAAGTCGAAATCATGAGGAACAAAAGTAAAATAGGAAACAGACAAATTTTCATAGAAAACGATTTGTCAAAAGATGAAAGGAAGATACAAGCAGTTATAAGACAAACAGCTAAAGAAGAGAAGCAAAAAGGCAATTCAGTGAAAATTGGGCATCAGAAAATTATTATTAATGGTAAAACCTTAAGCTGGAATAATCAAGAGAGCCGACTATCAGAAATTGAACCGACAAGAAATAACAAAGATGCGGAGCTTCCAAAAAACTAACTAAGAACAAGCAGCGAAGTATACATAGGACGACTATGGCAATGGAAATGGAAAATAGCAGAACTATTCGACATAAACATGAAATAATAAAAATTGGAACTTGGAATGTAAGAGGTATTAAAGGAAAGGAAACAGAACTTATAGAAGAACTGAGAAAAACAAAAATAAGTATACTAGGAATCACAGAAACAAAGAAGAAAGGCAAAGGCATGGTAGCATTACATGGATATATTCTGATATAGAGCGGAGTACCTGCAAACGAGAATGCAAGAGAAGGAGTGGGATGTCTAATATCCAAGGAGCTAGAAAACAAAATTATACAATGGAAGTGTTACTCTGAGCGGTTATTACTGGTAACTATAGAATTAGATAAAATTAATACAAATATATTGGTAACTTATTCACCTAATGAAGACGCAAACGCCGACGATAAAAACGCATACTGGGAAGAACTTCAAAACGTATTTGAAGAGATAAAAGATCCAATTTATATTATAGGTGATCTCAACGCACGTGTGGGAAACAATAATATCGGAATTGAAGAAGTAATTGGTAAATTCGGAGAGCATACAAGAAATAATAACGGCAAGAGACTGATCGATTTCTGTATTATTAATGATCTATAAATAGCAAATACCTTCTATGCACATAAAGACATACATAAGTATACAAGGGAAGTACTCAGCAGGAACGAAAGATCGATAATCGATTACATAATAACTAAAAAGAATAATAGGCGTAAGATTAAAGATATACGAGTTATAAGAGAACCAGACATAGGAAGTGACCACTTCCTGCTAGAAAGTAAAATAAAGATATCAAATAAACTAGAGCACAGAATTCAACAGAATGAAAGAAAAGGAAAAGAAACCTTAAAAGTATACAAATTAAAGGAAGAAAAAATAAGAGAAAAATACCAACATATAGTAGATAACAAAATACTAAGCCTTGGAAATTACACCAACCTCGACACAGAATTATTATGGAATACAATAAAAAATGTAATACAACAAGCAACTGTAGAAACTTGCGGCATAATCAAGCAGGCCAAAGGAAGGAAAAGAACCCGTTGGTGGAATGATGAGGTAAAACAAGAAATAAAGAAGAAAAAAGAAAAATGGAAAGACTATTTAAATTGTAAAAATCACGAGAAATATGAAAGCTATAAAAAACAAAGAAAGAGAGTTAAAGAACTAATCCAGGCAAAGAAAACGGAAGAATGGGAGGAATTTGGAAGGAAAATTGAAACAAACTACAAAGAGAACAAGAAACTATTTTACAAAATAACAAAAACCATAAGAAAAGAAAAAGAACCACCTCTAAAACAAATATTGGATAAAGACGGTAAAATATTACAAAGTGAAAGGAATGTAATGAAAAGGTAGAAGGAGTACTTTGAAAACTTGCTAGAAGTTAAACAACATGAACCAGAAATACAAAATCTTATAACTACAGATATCGAACAAAAAGGAGAAGGTGACTTGGTACTCGAAGAAATTCAAGAAGCCATAAAGAAAATAAAAATAGGTAAAGCGGCAGGATTCGATAACATCAAACCAGAACAAATAAAATATATAGGGAGCGCTGGAGAAGAACTACTACTCGTGTTATTTAATAAAGTATGGAACGATGAAAACATGCCAAAGGATTGGGAAAAAACTATCATTATGCCAATATACAAAAAAGACGACAATCGAATTTGTAGTAATTATAGAGGGATTTCACTTCTTTGTGTGGTAGGAAAATTATATGAAGCGATTATAGAAAATAAATTGCGAACAATAATAGGAAACAAATTAGAGGAGACACAGAGTGGATTCAGACAAGGATACTCTGCACAAGATCATATCTTTAGCTTGCGAAAAATTATTGAAAAAACACTCGAATTCAATAAAGACATAAGTATTTGTTTTATCGACATAGAAAAGGCATTCGATAAAGTTAATAGAGAAAAATTATGGAATGTTCTAAAAAATAGAGCAGTAGGAAATAAATTACTACGAGCAATACAAAACATATATAGGAATAGTAAAAACTACGTAAGAACTGGAAATTGCATATCAGAGGAATTTACGACAACAAAGGGCTTAAAACAAGGTGGAAATCTAAGCCCCCTTTTATTTACAATTTACATAGATGAAATAGTAAGAGAAGTTAATAAAAAAGCTAAAAAGACAACAATTGGAAATCTAAATCTAGGAAGAATTAATATCTCCGAATTACTATTTGCAGACGATATGGCACTACTCAGTGATACTACAGAAAAGCTACAGGAAAATATTAATATTTGGAATAAAGAATTGAAAAAGGCAAACATGAATATTAACTTAGACAAAACAAAAGTAATGCTCATATCGAAGGAACGTAAAAACATCAACATAAGAATCAACAACACGAAAATACTACAGGTAGAATCATTTAAATATCTCGGGAGTATTAAAGGCGCGGGGGGAAGTATCGAAGAAGAAATTAATGCTAGAATATTGTCTACTAGTAGAACTTACCACCTACTGAGAAATGCAATATTTAACCATAAAAATATTTCTGTCACAACAAAAATGACAACCTATAAAACAATAATACTTCCAATATTGCAGTATGGCAGCGAATCATGGGTATTAAACCAAAGACAAATTAGTAAGATACAAGCCATCGAAATGAAATGCTTAAGAAGAGTCATTGGAGTAACAAGATTGGATAAACTAAGAAATGAAGATATAAGGAAGGTAGTTGGAATCAAATCAGTTAAGCAAATGGTTGAGGAGAAACAACTATCATGGCTTGGGCATTTGAACAGATTACCGGAAAAACGACTAGTAAAAAAAATATGGAAGGCGCGTACGTCAGGAAAACGGAGCAGAGGAAGACCTCGTAAAACATGGGATGACACCGTAAATGAAATACTAGGAAAGAGAAATACAACAAGCAGACAAGCGTCTGAACTTTCAAAAGATAAGAAGAAATGGAAAAGATTTGTTGAAGGATAAACGATAAAAATTCCTCAACACCCATAGGGTAGAAGAGAAATATATATATATATATATATATATATATATATATATATATATATATATATATATATATATATATATATATATATATATATATATATATATATATATATATATATATATTTGTATAGATTCACCACGGTCAATTGCTCACCTCTACAGCCTAGACGGTTTATCCGATTAATTTGAAACTTTTTTATTTGATAGAGGTCAATCATGGGGGATGCCTTTTGTTAGTCTTAGATTTTTCGTGCACATGATGTGCGTGAAAACTTGAAAAAACCTGCGGGAAAAATCAACTAAGCACGGCTTTGGTTTTTTTAAGAAGAACGTCTACGATCGGTTTGACATTTGTCAGTGAACATGTCGCATTTTTAATTATAAATTACTTAAATATGAAATTTCTGTGAGTAGTTTTGAAATATTTTGTACATATTGGGGAAATTATATTTACACATTTCAAATATGTGTATTTAAAAAGTAGATTTTTGACAGTTCACTATGAAGTTGGTTTAAACGTCAAATTGAGAAGTTTTATAAAGTATACAGATAAACCAAACCAAAATTGTCCTCGGTAAAAATATATAGTAAAACTATGCAAATATTGTTCACGGCAATGTACAATTAAAAACAATTTTATTATTATTTATTTAAATTTATTATCAAAATTCAAAATTGATCGTATATGGTATAATACAAAAGTTTTTAAGGTCACGCATGTAGAAATGAGATTTTTTTAATCAGTAATTGTTTTAGTAAAAGTGCATAAAAACCTATCGTGTTTGGTATCAAATAAAAAGTCTATTGAAGGGCTCGCGTGTAGAGTTCGAATTTGATTGAACGGCAATTGTTTTAGTGAAAGTACTTCAAA